>OX376346.1:19780524-21156357 GCA_947369235.1 Udea olivalis | reverse complement strand
ATTACTCATCCAGTATCGTATTTTAATGCTACTGTTCGATTGCAGAAGAACTGAGGGCATATTAGGAAATGACACTTTAGAACGAAAGGGCCCTTTTCAGCTCGTTTGACCATAACACATTTTAGTGGTGTCTATCAACGTCGTCCCTTGGTAACTCATGCGGCCGAAATCTTTTTCGTTGCATGCGAAATCTCACTAAAATAACAAACAAAATGTGTGTTCAGCTACCAAAATGGAAATGTTTATCTTGTCTTATCGTCGTACTAACCAATCAATGGCTCGTGTCCGTGTCATCAATGCCTGTCGCGGTGGCCACAGGCTCCACCACATGACACGTTACACATTTGCTGCTCCCAGCATTCTCCGGACACCTGCCTTCAGCTGCAGACAAGCCACTTATATGTTTATATGGCTCGAGAACTAGATTCATGTAAGTTATAGTTGATGAGACACTGTTCTGAGCTGAAATCATCCATTTCTAAAGAAAAGAATTTCATAGAAATCACCTTTTCTTATTCTCTATGAGTTATGATATGACAAAAAAATTGCACAAATAAACATATTCTGTCATGTCTGTCTGGGTGTGCTGGGAGACGCCCCTAGCTTATTTCCTTGTGCGGTACCTCGTAACACAGGGATATTAATCCCTACTTCGAGACCATTACAAGAGGTGTGTTGTCTGGCGCATATTTATTTATTTATATTGTAATTACAAAAAGAAGACGAATTGTGCAAGTAATTGGTATTACGGCTACAACACGATCTTACATGCACACACAAAATGCTTACCTATATACCATATTTTCCACCTAAAAAAATATTTGTCACCGAAAATTGGTAATTTCGGCATACGATTACATTTTACAGTTGACGCATTACTTTTTCAAATTCAAGTTACATCTTATTTGCTATGCATGTTTACTATTTTCAACCGACGTCAAAAAAGGAGGAGGGTCTCAATTCACCTGTATGTTTTTTTTTTGTTTGTTACCTCATAACTTTCGACTGGGTGAACCGATTTTGATCATTCTTTTTTTATTTGAAAGCTAGTGCTTCCCGAATGGTCTCATTTCAATTTGGTCTAGTTCTGACAGTGGCATCCATGGGAAATCCATATAAGTCTTAAATCTAGATAGACAAAATGCTCGACAAATGGACGAATAACTCAATAGATACTACGCGAACCGATTTTGATAATTCTTTTTTTTTTTGAAAGCTGATGCTGCCCGTGTGGTTCCATTTTAATTTGGTCCAGTTCTGACAGTGGCAATCATTGGAAATCCATATAAGTCTTAAATCTAGATAAACCATATGCGCGACATATGGACGAATAACTCATTATCACGCCAACCGCGTTATAGGCCTACTTCAAGGGTAGTTTGATGAGAGTTTGGTTAGGTTTTGATAATGGGATCCATGACAAAGTAACGGAACTCTTCAATTCTTAGGAGCAATTGGACGATACTTTTTCGATGTATAAAATAATTAAGAACTATTCACTGAAAATCAAGAAATGAACAAAAAATTTAACAAAAAATAACCAACTTCAAAAAAAACTATTCTAAAACAAAGCACTAAAAAGTAAAGAAATAATTGCGTATTCTTCTTAAACTTATACGATAATATAATGTAGGTACAATTATTGTTAATGTTGGATTTGGTGACAGCCAATGTAGGTTTGTAACTTGTTTTTTTTTTGTTAAAATTTTAAATATTCAATATTTGGTAGGCTATTCTTTTTTTGGATCACTTTTCTTTTTTTGGTGTAACTTATAATTTTTAGGGTAAACATATTAGGATCACAAAACTTATTTTGGTGAACAAATATTTATACCCATTTTTAATGTTTACGTTATATCGGTAATTAAATCTTACAATGTAAAAACTTAAGCAAAGTAAGTCTACCAGATATCAATTCTTAGAATAACAGTTTATAAATCAATCTGCTAATCTAAATGCAAAGTCCGAAAAGACGAAACTTCGAATCAATGTCTGTAACGGCGCCCTTCCCAGGCGAAATATAAAGGAGCCGACAAAAAAGCGTAAAATAAAACAAGATCCAGCGATTTTAATCCGATCACGAGCATCGGTATCGCATTGATTCGGTGCAATCGAATCGATTCCTAAAAGTGTTCGATTTAATTGAAGTCTCGTTCCGTCCGCCTGAATCCGAATGCAATTACTCACCATTTACGGGGCGATACCCGCGAAATTTAATAACGATGCTGCATTGCAATCATACTTATTTTTTCCATGCAGTTACGAGTTTTCTCGCTAAAAAGTGAAGTAGTAAAAGTTACAGTATTAAAAATTTTAACAAAAAAAAACCAACTTCAAAAAAAACTATTCCAAAACAAAGCACTAAAAAGTAAAGAAATAATTGCGTATTTATTGCATGCATTTTGTCTATCTAGATTTAAGACTTATATGGATTTCTCATGGATGTCACTGTCAGAACTGGACCAAATTAAAATGGGACTACACGGGCACCACCAGCTTTCAAATAAATAAAGAATTATCAAAATCGGTTGACGTAATATTAAGTTATTCGTCCATTTGTCGTCCATTTGTCGCGCATTTTGTCTATCTAGATTTAAGACTTATATGGTTTTCTCATGAATGCCACTGTCAGAACTAGACCAAATGGGACCATTCCGGAAGCACCAGCTTTCAAATAAAAAAAGAACGATCAAAATCGGTTCACCCAGTCGAAAGTTATGAGGTAACAAACATTAAAAAAAAACATACAGTCGAATTGAGAACCTCCTCCTTTTTTTGAAGTCGTTCGAAAAGCAGCTTGCATGTATGATGTATCTATGCTGAAACTGTGAAAATGTTATCGTTACTGTTTGCATTACAATAGTTTATTTTAAATATTTATTTGGCCTGGCCTGTTGGTGCAATGGCAGCAATCCTGCCTTCAGCACCGGAGCCATGGCTTCCATCCCTACCCATGACAAACATGAATGTGACGAACATTTATGTTTGTTGTGCGTCTGGGTGTTATTATTATCTATTCAAATCAAATCAAATCATTTATTGCAAACTAAGTGTACATAGGTTTTTTACATTTAAGTATGTATTTAGAAGCTGAGCAGTCCTCACATGTATAGCAGTCCCGTTCATTTCTATTGGCATGTGACAGGGCAGCATCAATTTGAGGCGTTTTCAACTTTTGATTAGCGTTGTGGATACGGATGTCTGACACCCTTAGTATTATAGCTCTGCTTAGTTTGGGGTCAGATGATCTTGATGTAATTTGTCCCAGATATGTATTTATTATCAGTCTTACATCCACAGTTGATTGAAGCTTTGTAAATTTTCTTAAGGTAAGATGGTTCAAATATATTTATTTACTTTTGACCAGATCTCTCAACCAGTTTGTTGGAATCGGTGGTTGCTTGCAAATGGTTTTCGCAAGCAACCACCGATCCACCATCCTCGACTTGAGTGGCTTTAGATTGCAGGAGTGTGCACCTGGGTTGACGGCACTTGAAGTTAAGATGTCCTTAAATTAATTGAGTACTATTTTATTTAGGAGGGCGTAAAGTTAAGTCTATGAGTAACTACCTAGTAGGGTCCGCGTACGCTGGGAGCGGGCTTGGGTACGGGGGTGCTTTTGCCCGCAATGCACGGCTTTCACCGCGACGGCGGAAGTACCTGTGTGCTCAAGGTCCTTCCGTGGCCTCTCCCCTTCATTGGGGCGTCGGCTGGAGGGGGCCCCATTACGGGGAAGCACTGGCGGTGGGGCGTTGCGAAACTCTTTAGGGACCCCGCCTCGCCGCTGAAGTGTTATGGTCTAGTACCGTGGGGTTTTAGTCGGTAGAGGTCCGACATAACCTCGTCGTTTTTCCCCCGGGCGGCGAGGTATCCATGAGGATTACCCCACAATAGAAAATAAATAAATAAATATCTGGGACAATTTACACCAAGATCATCTGACCCCAAACTAAGCAGAGCTTGTACTATGGGCGTCAGAGACTTAAAATAGAAATAAGAGGCTATGAGTAACTTTAAGAGTGTGACGAACATTTGTATGTGTTGTGTGTCTGGGTGTTATTATCTATTTAAGTATGTATTTAGAAATATTTAAGTATGTTTATCAGTCTCTGACGCCCATATTACAAGCTCTGATTAGTTTGGGGTCAGATGATCTTGGTGGGAATTGTCCCAGATATTTATTTATTTAGTTATTTAAGAGTTGCTTAATAACGTTTTAAAACTCTTCGTTCAATCACAGGCTTAACTCAGTTTAAAACTAGATAAACTGGACTGGATTTATATAAAACAGTTTTCTTAGTTCTAACCTTACAATGTTTTTCAACTAACTTATTCCTGACGCAGTCCGAATAGCCCTTCACCCACTCTCTTGTCATTGCTGGAACTCAATCCATAAAGTTTGCGCTAGCGTTACTCAGCGGGCAGTCGCGAGCTGAAGCCGGCACATCCTCAGCTCGAGTGGCTTTAGATTGCAGGAATCCATTAGACGCAGATACTGGGATTAATCTTGAATGGCACTCACGGTCCGACGGGGTATTGTCAACCAGATGTTACTCACGAATAAGTTTCTATGGCAGCGATTGAATACATATTCAACTACGGAGAATTGAAGTGGTGAGTATACGTAAGGTAATACTCTCATTACCTATTCAGGGGTCCTGAAGGAGCTAAAGTGCGTATTCTAAAACGGAACTTTAGCAGGGGCCTTATCACCATCTCTTATAGCCAGTCAAGTTAACTTCCTAAACTGAGAGTAGAGATAATCGTAATATGTTTTTTTCATTTTCAGCCAGTCAGCGGTTACCTGTCAATAATGCATCCTCTAGGCCAGATATTTACTGACGAAATTGCTCGCCACCCTCAGTTTAGAAAATTAACTGGACTGGCTTTAACAGATGGTAATAAAGGCCCCAGAAACATAACATACCCATTTGAGTAAAGTTCTAAATCTTTTGTATGAGTTAAACCATTTTGTTCGCTAACTAAACTTAGTTTATAATCAGGTAAATTCAAGAAGCACACTCTAGAATATAGATTTTACAGAAAACTATCTAAAAAATCTATGTTTATAATATATATTTTAATAATATATAGAATAATCTATATTCTATAATAATATATATTTTATGTATCTTTATATCTAGTTCATCAATGTGTAATTTGCTGACCCGTTGACTTGATGGACAGAAGAATCATGTGTTGGTTGCCCACCCAGGACAACGAGAGAAAAGAAAAAAAAACATTGTTTTTTGTTCGGATTGGTTCTGTGTCTGGAAATCAATAAATTTGTAACAAGCCTCTGCTCGCGACAGATATAGAGATAGCAAACCAGTCCCACTTAGGAATTGTAAATTAGTTAAAATATAAACAAATAAATTTTCTAAGATATTTATTTATTTACTACATAAGGTCCAAAAGAGGCCGAATGCAGTACGTAATTAGCCTACATCATTGTGTTAATGGCCAGTACGCATTTGGTGTGACACAATTAGCAACGCCACAAACGGAATACATTCACTACCATCGGTTCTCAAAGCATCAGGTCCCACAATGGCAGAAGGCCATTTACATTAGCAGGTAGGTATCTAGATTCCATTACGGCGACGGAGCGAGTGGCTGTCTGCCTGTCCGAGCGCTTGCTCAAAGGTCTGCTAAGTGTTATATCCTATATCTAGTTGACGAGATCCATCGTTCGCAGATTCAATTATATGCAGCTACCTTCACACAGATCTTGTTCCTGGTGGGAATGCTGGATATTCCATTTAGGTACTTAGGAAGTTCAAACCGTATGCGAATTTATGGAGGTTATTTTAGGTTGAGTAGAGAAAATGATTGATTATGCTAGCTTTAAGGATGCCTAAATGTGTTCAACTTAAGATTTTTAAGTCTTATTTATTTAGTTGTTATTGTTTAAGTATGAAACAGTAATAAAAAAAATGTGTTCCTTACTTTTCTACTCCTAACAGGAGGGCTACCATTAATACTATTACCGCCATCTATTGCCAAGTAGATGGCAGAACCTTTCTTTCCTCTATTTTGACCATCTTTTTCTCGTTGTATTTCTCATTCCAAGTACGACGACGGCACATCCTAAATCAAACGACGACCAACGTCAACGTCATTATAGTGACGTCTTTATGCTTTTTAGCTGTTTGCAAGTTTGTTTCGTCCTATGTTTTCAAATGCTTACCTCGTAAACAGTTCTTACTTTACTCAAAAAACTATCCACCAGCCATATCTAGTGCTCCTACGTCTACACCCAAGGAAATGTCTCCCACAGAGGTCGGCGGTACTCCCGCCACTAATCTGCAGCGCAGACGTCTCGGAGCGTCTCCGAGCGTCGCAGGTCACAGCTGTAACCAAACGTTCGAAACACTGCACTATTCTGGATGCAGTGTTTAAATGCATTAAGGAATGATGAGGGATGTTTGGTAGGATATGTTCAGTGCTGCTAATACTAGATTACTCAATTACAAGGCTATAAACACGAAAATGAAAAACTTGCTGTAGAATTTATTTCAAATATGAGCTATTGTAGTTACCCCGCCAACAGACTTCGTTCTGTCAAAAGTAGTTTTTGTTTGACAGCAGAAACAGAGTGATTTTTATGGGAAAAGAAAAGTGTTGTTTTATAATTTTCCCCGTAATTTTTAGGTTTTTGCTCTCCATAAGAACCTTTTTTGTAGGCATAAGAACCTTCTTTGTGCCTTAACTAAAATCTCAAAATAGAAATCACCCATTGGTTTAGCCGTTCTCGAGTTTTGCGCTTAGCAACACATTTGGCGATACATGTTAATTTATAGAGATAGATAGATAATGAAAGATGTCATTGTATGAACTAAATTAAACCATAAGAAAAATCTTTCAGTTCGCAAGATAACATATAACTTGTATGCCGCGCTAGAGGTAGGTAATTCTCGTGCATTACCGACTCTTTAAGGTCTTAGACTTTTTAGGTAACTTTCCCATAGTCTGCAAGAAGAAATAAGATCCTCCAGCTAACTCAAGAGTCTTAATGAGGATCACAACGGGAGGTTGAGGTTATTTAGATTTAGTTTGCTGTAAGGTGGAGATTTTTACATACAGGCAGGCATCCGCTGCAGATCGGAGGAACAAGCTATCAAGAGGAGCAAGATTTCAGATGATACAGGTCACATACAATACAACAGGCTGCTGCAAAAATCTATGAGATGAACCTATATTTCATAGAAGTCGATAAATTAAATGGATATAAATAAATAAATAAATATTCGCCAGACAACACACCTCTTGTAATGGTCTCGAAGTAGGGATCATTAAATCCCTGTGTTACGAGGTACCACACAAGGAAATAAGCTAGGGGCGTCTCCCAGCACACCCAGACCCGAGTCAATTCAGAAAAGATCGTTTCCTGAATTGACCCGACCGGGAATCGAACTCGGGACACTACGGAAATCGAGGCGAGAAACCGTGCTACAGCACACTACGCCAATCGTGTCGTCAATATGGCACTTCTTCACTATTTTCTTGGTGATCTGCCCCCCGATTCATAACGAAGTTTTCGACCGATTCGATAAGTTTGTTTCAATTACTTATAGTAAATGAGCCGCTTAACGGTAGCAATAATATAAAATAAGATAAACTTCATTGCACAAACAAAGTATTACAGATTCAGTTAATTAAATTAGGTGTACAATTTAGGCGGCCTTGCAGCTAGTAGCGATCTCTTTCAGGCAACCTCCAGGAGAATCAGGAAGAAAATTAAGTCCATTAATATTTTTATATGTTAAAGCCAAAGGCCTTTAGTTTTCATGAACTCAATTATAAAAAAACAATCCATCCTTAAAACATGAATCAAAAATAAAAGAAAATAACCGAATCGGTCGATAACTTTGTTCGGAATCGGGGGCAGATAGTGATGGCTATTAACGTTTATTATTAAAAATTATAAAACTCTAGCTGTCAGTCAGCGGCTTCGCTCGCATAAAATATTTTTCCCGTTAAAATGTATGTAGCCTAAATAAAATAAAATGTCCTATATGTCACTCGCTGATAACGTTGCTTTACATTTGGTGAATGAATTTTGAAAATCGGTCTAGTATTTTCGGAGTCTTTTACAATATTAGAATAGATGAAAATGAGTCAAGTTTTGTTTGTCATGCCACTCAACATGTCACAGGACAGCATTAGTCAGACCTCATAAGATTTCCCCGTACCATTGAGCTTTGCTCAACGTTAAGCAGCCTTCATAAAAACACCTTGCCGTTCTTCAAGCTAATATCAATTTCACGACCGCTTTACCTTGGTTGACGTTTCCGATTCGGGGGCCAACCGTAACAGCCGGACGTTGAGTCGAGAACTGAGCGAATGTGAGCTAGGAACTGCGCGTCCTTAACTCACTCTGAATTCGTTTGTGTGCGTGGAGCGGTGGCACCGACTACAGTAGTCTGTGGTTAAGCTTTGGTTAAATGGTGCAAGTTGAACAAAATAGTTTTTTTTTATCCTCACTGGCTCGGTGCGTTTTCGTTTTCTTTTTAATCCGACTTTAAAAAAGGAGGAGGTTCTCAATTCGACTGAATTTATGTTTGTTACCTCAGAACTTTCGACTGGGTGAACCGATTTTAATAATTCTTTATTATTTGAAAGCTGGTGCTTCCCGAGTAGTCCCATTTTAATTTGGTCTAGTACTGATTGTGGTATTCATGAGAAAACCATATGTCTTAAATCTAGATGAACTATATGCGCGACAAATGGACGAATCACTCAAAATTACACCAAACGATTTGAATGGTTCATTTTTTTAATGTGAAGGATATACTTTAAGGGTAGTTTGATGAGACCGCTTAGGTTCTGATAATGGGATCCATGACAAAGTAACGGAACTCTCTAATTCTTAGAACCAAATGAACGACACATTTTCGATGTATAAAACGAACAAGAAACGATTCTCTAAAATCAAGAAATGAACAAAAATATTAACAAAAAAAAAAACTTTAAAAAAAACCATTCATTTGCACTAAAAAGTCAAAAATAATTGCGTATTCTTCTATAACTTATACGATACTATAGTGTAGGTTAAATTAATGTCAGTGTTGGAGTCGGTGTCAGCCAATGTAGGTTTGTAACGTAGCTAAATTCATACTTAAACGTGAGATGTAAAAAAATAGGTAAATTATAGTGTTTCCTTGGCTGACACCGACTCCTACAATAAGAATAATTGTACCTACACTATGGTATCGTATAAGTTTTAGAAGAATACGCAATTATTTTTTACTTTTTAGTGCGAATGAATTTGTTTTGAAATATTTTTTTTCAAGTTGTTTTTTATTTGTTAAAATTTTTGTTTACGTGAATGTTTTTCAGCAGACATTTCCTGACAGGCTCTGGATGCTTTCGGTACGGTTATGTTCATTCGATGTGACAGGTGTGAGTGAGGCGCCCGGCAAAGCTGGCGGGGATGAGACGGGGGAGGCCGGCCGCTCTGTACAGTTTATAATTGCTGTCTGTTTTTATGAAATCGTCAGATTGATTTGTATTTTTTTACCTCAGTAAAAAAATACAAATGAAACTGCACTTTGAAGTTTAGATAGTCTACCATCCATTTTTGTTGGACTATAGTCCTGCAATTTAAAATCAGGCAGGTTTTGAAACTCTTTACCCAGAGTTTCATCTTAGATTATTCGATGAAACATCATAGTTAAAATAGCCTTTTGTACTATCGGGTGCATTACAGCTTAAATAATACATTATCATACATTGGGAACACGGGGAAACCTGATGCTTATTTGTTTTTATTTTTGTGATGCAATAAAATAAAAAACTAGATAAGTCTGCGAATTCTGCGCCATATATTTAATTCCAATTTAGCTATAAAAAAAACCAGAGGGTATAACCAGCTCAGTGATTGCTTTGCATAATTGTGCTTGTCAACCTCATATCTGGACCTCACGACCGCTTTCCATCAGGTGGACTAAGATCATCTTGACATGCACTATAAAAAAACAGTAGCCTGGCGATCTAAATCATATTTCCTACATTTTGTGTAAATCAGGCCCCTAAGTAAGTAGTTAACCTTTGTTTGTATATCCCGTCCCTAGTTTTTAGGCGGACTTCCTTGTTGGACAAAGTCCCCATTTCTACGCTAACTCGCTTACTTTGAATTACCCGAACTCTTCGATGGCCGCACGAAAACAGCTTTTAGTGTTATCTAATTTAGGTTTAAAGTTAGCGGCGAGAGTTCATTAGACTGTCTTTGCTGCGGAGAGGGTTTATGAACATTGTTTGTTCATGAACAGCTTTTAAACAACTAGAAACAGTTTTCATACAATAATTTGTAAAAAAACTGTTCAGTTTTTAAAATATTGAATATGTACCTACTGCAATGATAATTTCTGGGCGGGCAAGGTTGCGGGAACAGCAACTATTATACAAATATGCTTTGGTTGATTAGCTCATCATCGCCAGACCTACATCACTGAAGATAGAAAAAAACAAATTTCTAATTTCTTTTAATCATATTAGATGATATTCTTTGACGGTTGTTTCTCAAACACTTGACCTACTCCTAAAAGTGTTTAAAAGTATGAACATTGTTATGCAGCTGGAAGCAAAATGTACTAAACCGCCGTAAAGGGCCAACAAAACTAACAATTTTTGAACTGATTTCATTGAGCACCTGTAACTATACAGTCCGTCACGTTATTTTAGGACACGATTGGCGTAGTGTGCTGTAGCACGGTTTCTCGCCTCGATTTCCGTAGTGTCCCGGGTCCGATTCCCGGTCGGGTCAATTCAGGAAACGATCTTTTCTGAATTGACTCGGGTCTGGGTGTGCTGGGAGACGCCCCTAGCTTATTTCCTTGTGTGGTACCTCGTAACACAGGGATTTAATAATCCCTACTTTGAGACCATTACAAGAGGTGTGTTGTCTGGCGCATATTTATATTTTATTTATTTAGCCTTTTGCTTAAGTCTGCGACGAAATAGGGTTAAAAGGAATCGATCAATGAAAAACATGCCTAACAGGACCAAGCTACTATTCCCAATACCTTACCCAACCGACTCTTCAAAATAGGAACCTCGTTGGCTCAAGTTAAGCTCAGTACACGACAGAGGCGTGTCCGCAGGTGGTCCGCGCTTGTAGCCACCGTGCTAAGGCCAATTATCCGCGGCTAACACGGCCTAGCCCGTGTCTTGTTACCGTCTTCCGGCCAGAGCCATGTTGCTGACGATGAATGTTGCGGTAAGCTCGTGCTCGGAAGTTCGCAGGTTGCTGCTTTCTGACAATGCTAGTTATATTCTCGCATTTTGAGAAGTTGAAGGCTCAAGTTTAACTGCTTAAATAATTTTATCAATACGAACTACTATAATTTTTACCGAAAACTGTTTCCATACTACCACTTACACATATTTTTTTTTATCTTTGCGCACTTTAGACGCTCTATGACATCCCATCCAAATACTTTATTAAACGTGTTAGCGGCAATCTTAGGTGTAAACTCACGTTAGGGGTACTCGACTCAAATCATACCACGACGCACGGTGGATCCTTTAGTATGGAACGCTTGGCCAAAAACGTGCAAAATCTCCGTTAATGAGAAAATAATAAAAACAAAATTGAATTTTCGGAACATGGTGATCTTTAAGTAGGTATATTTTTTTGCCAAGTGATTAACTATTGTAAAGGGTTTTATATGTTTTAAACACTACATACCTTCATCAGCACTCATGATTTTTCCTAAAATCTGAATGCTCTTACTTGCAAAGAAATATTGGTTCAAAGTTAAAACTTAGAGAGCATCGTGGCCTAGTGGTTAAGCTCTCCAACTCGGATCGCGGATCGTGTGGTCCCGAGTTCAAATCTGGCCAGAACCAAAATCTTTGTGTTCATTGTTTAATTTCCGACTAGCTCTCCGGTGATGGAAAACATAGATAAAAAACCAAATCAACCCGGATAGCGGCGGAAGGCACACCGCCTTCCACGTTGGGTTCTAATACCTTTGGTGAAAAGTGGGCTTCTGAGTGTTCCGTTTACCATGACGGCAACAGTCACTTGCCTCTGACTACCCCGTTTGGGATAAAGTCGTGATGTTATGTTATGTCAAAACTTAATTTGGTTACCCGCAAGGAGCAACACGGAATACCAAAAATAGGTGAAGTATGACTTATCACTTAAGCAATACTAGACGGCCAATACTACTTTATTACGTCTAGTCCGTCAGCGACCTCGCATGCGTAGTTTCGCTTCCTGTCAAAACATATCCTAAATTAAAAAAAAAAAGCCATCTCTCCCTGATAACGTATCTTTATAGTGGTCAAATATTTATTTAAATCGGCCCAGTAGTTTCGCCTATTCAATACAAACAATCTAACAAATTAAAAAGCAAACTAATCTTTCCTCTTTATAATATTAGTAAGAAAGTAATATACCTTCAATTTAATCAATCAAAAATTAATTATCATCTATGAATGCCTTTTTGGTCAAGCTTTCCATACTAAAAGATCCACTATGCGACGCCGCTGCCCGTTATTGAAACACTACAAGTTAACAAACTTTTTTTTTTTTTTTTATATTGCCCGTCAAGATGACCTCACTCCACCTGATGGAAAGCGGTCGTGAGGTCCAGATATGAGGCTGACAATCCCAGTCATTCAAAAGAATCACTGGGCTGGCCATCCTCACCTTGAAGGCCCGCAGAAATGCCTTTTCACGCCCCGCTTGAAGAACCCGGGACTATAAGAGGAAGGAAACACATGTGCTGGAAGAGCGTTCCACGTCTGGATGGTATGACAAAGAAACGAGTCACCGAACCTTTTAGTTCGGGCCAACAAATGTTGAATTGTGTGTGGGTGACGCCGTAGTCCAGCACGCGTGGTACGGGAGTGGAAGGGTGAGGGTGGGATAAGCTGGAATAACATTTTAGTTGTAAGATTGAAATCCCACATCGTCGGTCAGTTTTCATCAGCTCCCCACAAAGCCTCATTTACGAGTACTAGCAACAGAGCGATTAATCTGACGTAATGTGCTGCACTCGAGCGATGAACAGAACATCGCTACATCGATATAACAAAAAAAACCGGTCAAGTGCGAGTCGTATTTTCACTTTATCTGTGCTATAAGACGTTGCTTTGTACCAAATTTCAAGATTCTAAGTTCACGGGAAGTAAGTACCCTGTAGGTTTTAATTCCCTTGCAAGTGTCGAAAATTTGGGGAAATTTGCGGTTTAAACGGCTGTATCTTTTGATTGCGTTGGCTTAGAAGTTTGATTTTTCCTCAGCTCCAAGGGTCAGTAGACTTGAGTATTTGATATAAATTCCAGCTTGATACCTACACGCGTTCCTGACAAGAAGGGTCTTGACAGACAGACCGACAGACGGACCCCTTAAAATTCAGCTAAACTTGGTACTCTTAGGTCTATATAAAAAAGGTTATTAAAAAGACTTCAACTTTTATCTTGCTTGACTTATGTCCTTTGTTATACCTACTAGCAGTTCTCTAGGTGAAGATTTACAATTTACAACCTAATGAAGTACCTAGTTCAGTGGTTTTGCTTTGACGCATTAAAAATTAAAGGACAAACATACAACAAACAAACAAACAAACAAACAACACGATTTGCTTAGCGTTTCTCGCCTGGACTGGCGCGGTGTCGCAGGTTCAATTCCCCGAATTTAGGAAGATTTTTTTTTTAATTTAAAAAATTCTAAGTTGACACCATGACCTCATCAAACAATATTAAATAACCACAAACCATCTACATGCAAATATCGCCGATTTTGAGGCAAGTGCTAAACTTGGTCTTATACTTTGCAGTTTTCTAAATGTGGCACTTAGCTAGTAGGTACAGAGGCGTTCACATCAATCTTTACATAGGAGCACCTTATGCTGCCGACATAAGACCCATTTTGCAATGGCTTGGTAAAGGTTGATGTGAACGCCTCTGTACTACTAGTATTTGGTAGATAATATAAAAAAAAACAATTTGTCTCAAATTAAGAGTGGATACGGACCAGCATTTTTTTCCGCGCGTAGGAATATGGTCGATTCGACATACGAGCTTACACGCCCGCTACTACTACAAAAAACCAAACGCATACACAGTTATCGTGGCACGTTCGCTCGAACTGGTAGTGGGCGGCTCGCGCGTATACTAGCTTACAAGCGCGTCGAAGTCTAAAAACGAGCATATCAAATGCCAGTCTGAAACCGCTCTAATAAATGACTCTAAATTTTTCTGCACGCGTTTGTAAAGTCGAAGCATGTTCTTAAATTGAAAATTCGCCAATTCTCCAGCGCCAAATCCCCGAGATAGGAACTAAGCTAACAAAGGCACAGCTCAGAGTCACATGCCTAATGCAGTGCGCTAATTGAGCGGTACGAGGCATTCTTCACTGCAGGCATCGGGAATTGCCAATTCGCTTTTACATGGTCCACAAGAACCAATACACATCCATAAATGAACCTTATTTGTTTGACTTAAGACGTGAAATGTAGATACCGCTCGTGACTGTACACATATTCGCAGGATCTGGAAAAGATAAAAGAATTTTAAGTGAATCTGGCCAGTACACGATGAGTGATGAAGACTTAATTTAGATTGAATTAATAACATAACATACCATCACGACTTTATCTCAAACGGGGTAGTCAGAAGCAAGTGACTGTGTCCGTCATGGTGAACGGACCACTCAGAAGCACACATTTCACCAATGCTATTAGAACCCAACGTGGTAGGTGGTGAGCCTTCCGCCGTTATCCGGTTTTTATCGATGTTTTCCATAACCGGAGAGTTAGCCGGAAATTTAACAATGAACACAAAGATTTTGATTCTGGCCAGATTTGAACTTGGGACCACACGATCCGCGATCCGAGTTGGGGTGCTTAACCCCTAGGCCACGAGGCTTTATTGAATTAATAATGACGGCAAAAGCAGCGCGAGTCACTCAATCGTTAGGTAAACGGAAGACATGGTCAATGTCGCAGGGTTTTGGTGGATGGAGGCCAGTAATCAGCAGCTTAAGATGAACGAGTAAATGTGGGTGTATATTACGTTCCATGACTATGTTCAGCAGTAGGCGTCTTATGACAGCGAATTATTATAATGATTATATAACAACGACAGGGTACGTAGTCTGTTATCGGTGATTCATTGTACCCAATATATTTCTCATTTTCATAAATACTTTCGTTCTATCTACAATCAATCAATCACTGCCCCGCCTACAACAGTACGAGTAGATACCTAAAGAAAATAATGTCATTAGTTACGATTAGAATGGAATAAACAAGCTGACTTTAACAATGCCCTTGAGATAGGTACAGGGCAAAACGTAGGTACTTATAATTGTAAATGAATGAAATGAGACCAAAAATCATGTTTAACTTCAAAGATGTTGTCAAAGTTAGATAGTGCCAAGCGCCTTTATACTTTATACCGGACTGGGGATTTATTGGCATCCTTCTTGAATAAGAAACTACTCATGATATACAGTACCTTTACCCAAGTATGAGGCTATTTGATAGGTACAAAATTGCATATTTTTAAACTTTTAAACATCATTATTAATACTTGGCAATTGTTTATACGGTTTAAAAATATGCAAATTTGTACTTATTAACCTAACTTCATGTAATAGATACAAAACAGCATATTTTTAAACATTATAAACACTATGTTTAATACTTGGCAATCGGGTATGGGAAAAAAACAAACATGGCCTACATCGAAAACCATTTCGAAGTATTTGTATTTTATACCTTATTCACATATTTAACATTTTTAAAGGCAAGGGATCTAGGATATTTTTAATTAAATACGTTAGCAATCTGGGGTCATTCATTTGACCCCAGTTTGCCAACGTTCGAAAAGAGTACTTTGAGGTTGTTATAGGAGTCATGACGGTAATCAAATTGACATCTCACAATTGAAACCCATTGGCTCGTATAACCGTCCTTTCACGTGATTGGTTGATAATCTTTCCATCAACCAATTAAATGACGCGATCTGTATCTTAAGTGAGATTTTTAGCTAGGTGATTCTACTGCATGGTGTTTAATGATGTTGTCAGATAGCAGTTTTTAAATTCACCCAAGTGAAAAATATTTTCCACAAAGTTATTTTCAATAATACGTACATTAATTTTACACCCATTGTCCAGACGGGTAAAATAATAACGGTTAAAATAGCCATTCGCTATAATCCCAACCCTTTCAGGTAGGGTTTGGTTTCAGAACTTGGCAACATAAATTGTATCTGAAGTCTACTTCTCACATTCTCGTGAGATTCTACATAATGAACTGCGAGGTCTGTTCCAGCCGTAAGTGCTGTGAATCAGTAATTTTCTCCTAATTATTTATTTACCACGAATCGGGGAAAAAACACATGTGGCAACACTAAGTGAATTTGTGACGTCATGAGTTCGCAATATTTAAAAATAATGAAAAATTATCTACCAGCTAGTTCCACGAAATATTCAAATTAGTTACTTAAAATAGTAAAAGGTATTTATAAAAAATATAAAAAAAATTGCTCCCATACCCAAGTGTTTATGAGGTTTAAAAATATGCAATTGTGTACCTATGAAATAGCCTCATAATTGGGGAAAGTACTGTATTTCATGAATAGGTTAATTTTTTAAAACGATGGCAATGAATCCCCAGTCACTATGTGAATTCCTAAGAGCGGTTTCAGCCTAACGTTTTTTCACGCATATTTGCGTCGCTTTGGCATACGTGCAATCAAATACGCTCTACACACATTTCGCGCTACAAAAAACCAAACGTGGCGTGTTCGCTCAAACCGGTATACAAGCTTACAAACGCGTCAACACTCGTACGAGTTGCGCGTTTGGCACATGCGCTCCCAAAAACGTGCTTATATGCTCGTATAAAACGGTAGTCTAAAACCACTAGAACTAACCAGCAGTACCGAGCCAGTGTCCTTGTGGACCAGCTTCTAAAACTTTTCAGCTCTGTATGGATCTGAAGTATGTACCTACCCTTAATTAATCAGCTTTTAAGTATAATTTTACAGAATTTTATTAAAATACATCCAGTAGTTTTCGAAGAGCCGGAAACAAATGTATTTTTTTTTTGTATCCGTTGTTCATGCGAAGCTGACGTTATGTCCATAATACAGTGTAACATAACACAATGTAGAAGCCTTGATTTTCCACTCCACCCCAATTTGATGCCTTGTATTATAGTATGAAATTATAGTTAAAACCAGAAGACTCCTAGTAGGTCCTACGATTGCAATAGACAAGTATTTATATATGTATTCGAATTGAAATTTTTTGAGCGTGACCAAGCCAACGAAGTCAGGCAGATATCTAACGTTGATAATACTGATTTTCGATACTACATCCTCTATTTTTGGGTAAAACAAATAGCAATTTCAATACCTAATATAATGGCAACGGGGAAACAGTAAGATCATCATTCGGAGATAAAGTGACACTCCAGCGCAGTCTCTACTTAGCAGAGGTTCAAAAGTCAGTGACTGAAATAACATATTCTATTATCATTCACATTTATAAATATTTCTCAAGTACGAATAGCACAAATTACTTTGCCTTGATTACACAGCGCTTGTTCGCACAACGTCAATACCGCCGTTCTATTTACGTTTCAACTCCTCAGTAAACATCAGCTAGTTGCAATAAAAGCTTCGACCTTCGAGTTCAAAATAGATTAACTCTGTATCGCAGACGAGTCCCAACTATTAATCAATTAACATTTGAATTAAACAAGAACGGCAATCATTCATAGTCGAGCCCAAACAGTGGCGGGTGAGCGGCGAGATATCTAAACTATCCCGAGGGCCCATCCGTCCAGCCGGCCTGTCATAACTCCCGACTATTTGATTAATTTCATCTCAAAAACAAAGGCTTGGACATCAATACTGATGCACACTACAGGAGAAGATATGAATGGCTATTTTGTCGCTGAAATGCGCCAAAATAAAAGCCAAGGAAACACTACAATATACCTACTAATATGTATGTAGGTAGTTACAAACCTACATTGGCTGACACCGACTTCAACATTAACTATAATTGTACCTACGAGTACATTACATTATGGTATAAGTTTTAGAAAAATACGCAGTTATTTTTTTTTTCTTTTTAGTGCAAATTAATTTGTTTTGGAATTGTTTTGTTTTTTTGAAGTTGGTTTTTGTTGTTAAAATTTTTGTTTATTTCTTGATTTTTAGTAGATCGGTTCTCGTTCATTTTATACATCGAAAAAGTGTCGTTCATTTGCTCTTAAGAATTGAAAAGTTCCGTTATGCCAAAGGGCATAGATCCGATAATCAGAAACTAACGAATCTCTCATCAAAGTACTCTTGAAGTATATCCTTTCCAATAATAAAAAGAATCATCGAAATCGGTTCGGGATATTGAGTTATTCGTCCATTTGTCGCGCATATAGTTTATCTGGATTTAAGACTTATATGGTTTTCTCACGGATGCCACTGTCAGCACTGAACCAAATTAGAATGGGACCACACGGTAAGCACCAGCTTTTAAAAAAAATAAGAATTATAGAAATCGGTTCACCCAGTCGAAAGTTCTAAAAGTGCTTAAAAAAACTTAACAAATACTTAATAGTTTTCATCTGCTGAGTGGTTTACTTATGCATAATTAGTATAAATAATAATGGATGTCTTAACATAATAAGTTAGGAATCAATCAACAGTGATAAATGCTACTAACTTATATTTAAACTCCTTTAGAGAAGAGCGTATTTTTAACTAAACTTATTACTAATGCTACTAACTACTTTTAATTATTTTGTAATATGGTTATTTAGATTTTAAGTTTTGTTGTTGTTGACCAAATGAACATTTTCTTACATGATTCATGGGCGAGGGCGAGGCGAGGCAAGGGGCTCTCTATGCACCAGGATACGTTAACTTATTCATAATAATAAATTCAAACCCCCATTTCAACTTTAACAAGTTTATTTCATTTCTTCACAATCTTTACTATACTTCACTTACTGTTTCACAAAGTGATTGAGTGACGACCGTTCTGCTTCAGACAATAGAATAAAGTGAGTGAATTTGTCGCCTAGAACAAGCGGCGGGTAGGTGGAGAAACTACGTCAACCAATCAGAGTCACCAACCAATCACAGCTCAGCAAAATGTGTTTTTATTAAACTAAAAGAGTCGTTTAGTGACTATTTATTACTACAATCCAACTTAGTTTTAATCTTATAATATTTTAAATCAAAACTACAAAATAGCTTACATATTCTTGTAATAAAATACCTATTCATTTCACTACACACATCCTACGAGTACATCTTAGTTTCTGCAGAGTTGATCTATCATCGGAGTGAAAAGACCGACAGAGGACATTTGATCCGACCCGTCGTCAATTTTATAGATACCAAAATAGTACTCCTTTGGGAAATTAGCAGAAAATAATATTCTCATGGATAACGCACTTTATAATAAGGTACCGTACCTTTCCAAAACTGAAATCTGTCAACCATTGGATAGACGTTAGCACATAATTTGTTCACTAAAACATTGCGAAACTTATCTGCCGTGGCTTGTCGGTAAAGTTAATAATTTAAACAGAGTAATTTAGTGCGTTTTTTTTTATCAAAAGCATTCGTTTTTTGAAAAGTTCGGTGTGAATTTGCAGAAAACAATCAGTGAAATTATGTTTTAGTGCTACTCTGAATCTCTTTGGAAAACAACCTGCACTTTGAAAGATTACCCAGTAGATTTGCTATTTTGAAAACTTATCTTGATAAGAAATTACCTTGGCAACGCCTCGATAGTAAAGTGGTGAGATTGCGCGAGCGGATTTTCAGAGGGGTTGGGTTCCCAGGTTTTTTCTAAAAATAGTCCAGCGGGGCTAAGATGCGCGCCCTACGAGAAGAGTAGACAAAAAATCATCCAATCAAATTTCGCCATTTCTCGATTTCTCTATTATGTCTACCGTTCTTAACATGGCAGCAATTGTCGTGACTTGCCATTTTGTATGGGAAATTCAATTTTGTCGACAGATCCTAACATGGCGCCTTATTTTTGTCGTGGTTTAGAAGAGATATCTCGTGTGTGATCTCGTCGGTCATTTTTGCGGACGACTGACCAATAATGCATTAAAATAGCATGAAAACATCGATTATTTAAATCGATTAGTTTAATCGATTATTTGTATAGATTGTTTATATCGATACTATCATGTCTTTAAATCAGTACTATTGATAATATCGATTATAATATTAATAAATCTGTGTTAAACATGTCTACACCCCTTTGTCATTCGAGGAAACTTGTCTTGTCTACCTCTTTTGTCGACTCTCAGAGACGAGAAACGAAAAATTTTCTTATCTTAGCCAGGCAGGTTTGTGAACGCCAACCTATAATAAGCAGTGTTGATTGAATTTTCTATGGCAATAATTACTTTCTATGCCTAAGTATCCCATAGGCTTCTCAGAAAGCTGAGCAAGTACTTAAGAGAGGCGGCTTGCTGGCTGACAATACGAGTAAGATGATATTAACAAAAGTTCTAATTAGTGGAAGCAATCAGTCAATGACTTAATATTGTACGAGGCTGAAGCCTTTTAGACTGAAGCCAAAAATAAGTAACGAGTATCATAAGAGGTAAATTATTTTACCCATATATTTCAAATGGGTTTGCGTTCGGCCTCGGTCTCGCGGTGGTAAGCGATGACGAGGTACACGCTTACCCAGAAAATGCCTACTCACTCTGGCCTTGAAGACACCAAGGCTGTTAGTATACGGAAACACAGACGTAGGGAGCGGGTACCACCCCTAGCGGTGCGGGCCATAATTGTAAGAGCAACCGCATTATAATAAATAGACAAGTTTGACTTAGCATGGCTTAAAAAAAAAAGTAAAATTTGTAACACAGTGCCGTCTTGTTATCTATAAATAAACCTAAGTTTAGGTACATCACGCAATGTGAACGATTCTCAGAAAACAGAGTATACACGAACAATCTTAGTTCCAAGAAAATTCATTGCGTTCTGTGAGTGTAGAATACAAAATTCTTTGGCACGCTACTTTTGTTCAATTATTTGCGAATTCCCCGAAGAGGAATCCTCAAATCTCAGCACTTACTGGAACAAGGAACCTAGGAAATAAATATTAAGCCCCTCAAAATCTTAATTAAGTATAATCATAAAAAAAAAATTAAATGCTGATTGTGCCCTATATCATTAGTAACATTTTAGAGTTCTTATAAAGATATATTTTGTGTGTAAAATCAGTCCCTGACAACATACTACTGACTATGCTCAGGTAGTAGCCGGTTCGAAACATTGTAAATCATCGGTCTTATTTAAATCACATTAAAAATTTAAGTTCACCAATTCGTACCACGCTCATTGCTAACGTAGGATGTGGTATGTCCAAATTATTCGTGCTTCCTTTCATCCCTTTCATAAAACATCCCTCCATCAATGCCGTTGACCCCAACACTCAACCCAGGTAATAAGTGGGTGAAATTAATGAACAAACGCTTATCCCATTTCAAGTCGAGGGCTCTCTGACGCCTGTGATGTCAGAATCAATGCCGCCGACAAAATTTGGTTCAACTCTGAATTTTAATAAATAAATTTCAAAAATGCTGATGTTTTTTTTGATAAGTTTTTCTGAAGAAGGCTTTTTAAGGTTTCAAAGGGAATGGATGATTGATGAATGATTCAAGAGAATACAGTTAATATATTATACATTTATCTGAGTAAGATGTCTCAAACTCTCAATGTCTTACCAAGATTATCTGACAAAGTATTGATTTTAATAAACATATTTACATATTTTTAAATAAATGCTTGATTAGATTAAACACCCAGACACGAAACAATCACAAAACCTTCGTCACATTATTGTTTCTCCTAGGTTGGGGCCTTCGGCGATAAAGAAAGCTAAAGGCAGGATCGCTATCATTGCCTGTTCAGAAAATTATTTGACTTGGTAGTTAGGGGCATGGTAACATCACCGAAACTCGACCAACAAATTCTGAACTAAAAGCGTATTTCCGCAAAATGTCACCAGATACCAATAGCTCCGTTAGAATCTTTGCAACAGTCCGCAAATTTATGTGCCTATCCATAAAAACTTTAGCAAAACTGTCTGAACTTCCAAATTCGAAAAGCGTGATACCAATTTTTGGTTCGTGAACCTGCTAAGTAAACTGCTGTGATTGTTCTAAAATCCACATCAAACGGACTCCAACAAATAACTGTGGCCTGGAAATATGATAACTACAAACAAAAGCCGCAAAATCGCTAAAAGCGCCGTCCGGAGAATTTTCGCGCGCGACCACAACTCTACGCCACAACAAACGCTGGAAGTTGAGCGGATGTCAACAATACTCTATGAATTGTTTATGCACCTAAGCTCTCGTGAAGCTGCCTAAAAAGTTTTTTTTTTATCGCCATGGTTAAGCGGTGAGGCCACTAAATTCATCAGAAAGCCGAGAGGAGTTTTTTTTTTCCTGCGTGGCGAGTACCTAGTACTCGCCACGCAGGAAAAAAAACTAACAAAAACATGCTCTAGGTTCGCTTTTGTGGCGCGTCCGGCCTGTTTGCTGAAGCACACTCGTGCGTAATCTGCCTTACTTTTTCGTTTTACGTATTGTATGTGTGTTTCTATTTAAAATCTGGTAGTTGAGAAAAAAGTATCGTTGTTTTCTTTTTCGTTGATGGCCCGGCCCAGCTGTGGTGCATTACAAACCATTACAAACAGCGTCCGCGTCCAGAAAGTGACAGACCTTGGGGGCTAGCCAAGAGCAACACGCCACGACGATTTCTACAATAGAAATCGTTCAAATGTATGGGGATGACAGAAGCTGTCACTGGCATGTTTTTTCCGATGCTCGATGGGGATGAACTTAGTGATTTTCATTACAAATTCAGAATTGGCAAAAGATAATGACAAACAAAAAACAAAGTAACAAGACTTCCTAACGTAATTAAAGGAAGATTTGAAGTGTAAATTCTCGTAAAAAATATACGAGTATTTCTCGCATGTGTGAGAGCAATACGTTACAATTAAGACGGAGAAGTTTTTACAGCTTAATCTGTTACTGCTTGCGTAATAAAGATATAGGAAGCTATTTCTCAAAGTCTCCCGTGTAGGATTTACTTCTTTATAAATTACCTGCGAATATGTTTACTGCTGATACTTTAAACAGTAGGAAAAAACATATGACATACGCAGTGGGCGATGTAGAAACTTCCTACAGTGAAATAATGGTTGATGAATATACTTAACTTTTCCGGTTTTCAAACAAAAAATACGAATGTCTAACTGAATAAAAATAAAAATTTGGTTACAAAGACTAATTTTCATCTAAATAGTGTATACAGCACCGATTCCATATCATTTTCCCGCCAGTATACATACCTAATGACCCTGTATTGTTAAAAAGGGTTCTTTAGGCGTATTTTCGGATTTGGGAGCATTGTTTTGCACAGTTTATTGTCGATCTGGACCAAAATTACACCTAAATGTTACATAAACAGTAACGCACCCCAAGGGCCCTGTCTCCTTTCAGAATACCTGATCGTTTTACTCAACGGGTGCAGCGGTAGTGTGAACTTACAAATTACAAAAAATAAAACCGAAGACAGAACGTAGGTACTTCTTACCACAACACAAAATAATCATTTATTAGGGTCCACGTTGTAATAGCTATCTGCGGTTCTCCCAAGATCATCCTTAAGTAAGCGGAATGTTACTCTTAGTAATGTCTAATATTTGTCTAATATCAAGCAATTTTACATAAAATATAATCTTCCAAATTATCAACACCGATTTCAGTCCATCTCACCGAACCGTCTTCAGACGGAACTTATTCCATAAATTCATAATGAAAGTCGAATCTGTGGAAAATAGGAATGCAACAATTACGTCGTTCGGTGTTTATGTCAGTTGATGTCGAACAAGGGCATCGCGAGGTGTGGCCAAATTGAAAATTTATACAGAGCGGAGGGACCGAATGGAAATCAGCCGCGCAGGTGTTGCTATATTGTTTTGAGAATATTGAATTTTGCCCAACTTATTTTACATCTAGAATTAGATAGGGTATCTTGTCTGCTGTTGGGGCTGCATACATTTGAATAACGCTCAGCCAGCTATGTCCGCGCCGGCTTGATGCAGACATTTACAATTTAAACTGATATTTGCAATATTGTTGCGCTGACCCGATTATTGGTATGAGTGGAACAAGCTGAGATACTGAGGAATTAGGATTTCCAAACTTTTAAAGAGTATCATGGATTTTTGGCTAATGGTCCTAATAAACTTGAAGGCATATGATCTACGAGTATATCTGTCAAAAAATAATGTCCACATTTCATCTGAGTTGTAGATACATTCCACTTAACTCGCAACTGGAAACTGTCGATCAATTTATATCAATAAGTTTTCACTACATTTACCTATATGAAATCCAAATAAATACATGTAACATGTTAAGCGAAAATCAATTAATTAATACTCAAAAGATTTACTTAAGTGCGCACCAAGAACCATATATGTATCGCCGTTGGAAAGAGGCGTGATGGTATGCTTGCTTCTTCCACTCTCATTAATCCTTTCATACACGCTCATGGATTATGGGTACTCCTGACCTGACCTTCTAGTTATTACAGATAACATTTAGATGACTAAGGGGGTAAATCTTCACTGTTACTCAATTAATTTTATAATAATGCTGCCTCAATCAAATTACACTACATAGTTGAAAAAAATGCGTATCTAACAGTTTGAAATACATCCTTCAACTAAAAAACAGTCAACTGACAATTAGAGAAAAGTGCCGACTCATAAAAATTAAGACATCGTTTTACAAGTTAGAAAAAAGACATTACCTTGGCCCGTCCGCTCACCCTCACTTTCGGTTAATTAGGTTCGTTTGAGAAAAAATCGAGTTGTCTAAATGAGAGCTGCTCACCAGCAACTGAGGCCCTGAGACAATGATTTATTATACGAGTAGCCCTAACACCTAGAACTCTTGCGCTGATATAAATGGCGAGATTATTTTAAACAATTTTAACACGATATGTGAGAGGAGACTCACCTTTTAAAGACAAACTCAGCGAGGTAGACAGAGACGACCTAATAATCAATCTTTAGCAGTTGGAGTTTTATGAATACCAATGTAACAGATGACGAGGATGTTTTGTACCTTAGGTACCATTAAATCAGATATTAAAAACTTATTTCTGAATTTCTTTTCTTAATGGGGTCTAAAATGTTTGGCGATTCCCTAAGAGCCTGAACTCTTCCACAAAATAACCTAGAAATTCAAAGAGCCTAAGTTTTACCGCATACATTTGTGTTTTTATACCTATAAGTTCAGTAACACAGGCTAAATCCTGAACTCGCTGCAGTTCAGGATTCGAAGTAACTTATTCGCATTACAAAAGAGTTATAATAATAATAATAATAATCATTTATTCATAACCCAAAAATGTTAGTTTACAAGGTCAGCTGATACATGGTGTAGGCCGGGTTAGATATACATTTGCATTAGGAGGTTGAATCCCTGACATTGAGACTAGTAAAAACTGTATTATCAGTGTCAGTGATTCCTCGACATTTTTGACTTAATCAACTTATCTAACTACAATATGACTATAACATGTGTGTGTGTGTGTGCGTGTAGTGTGTGGTGTATGTTTGTTTGTACACATATACACATATATATATATATATATATATATATATATTCAAATTAATTCAATTATTTAAGGAGATCTTCAGTTTCGGAATATGACATTTTCAGCAGACAAGCCATGATTTTCCGCTTTACTTCGAAGCGGTTAAGGGTGTAGATATTTGATGTTTTATGAATATTATTGTAGATCTTACAAGAGCGGGCTGGGAATTGACTTTTGGTTAAAACTGTTTGGCACCTTACTGTTGGACATACTTGAGTTCTGACCTGTCGACGATTAAGGATGCGACTATCAAGAGGAAGAGTTGTGTGTTTTCGCAGTACAGTTCGAAGAGCGTATAGCTGCCGGACAGTTAGAACCTGGCACTCTGTGTATAACAGATTTGTGGGGTGCCGAATATGTTTGTACGTCATTATCTTAAGGATCATTCGTTGAGCCCGCTCCAGACCGAGCATCAGTGTACTGCCAGCTCCTCTCCAGACCGGTATGCAGTAAGACAGGACTGATTGGCATAATGCGATATATATATTTTTTAACTGTGTCTTGATCTACAAACTGCCTAATTATCTTAAATATGTATATTAGTTTACGTACCCTCCCATTAACAGCTTCGATTTGCGGGCCCCATTTTAAGTTTGAATCAATTAATACACCCAGGTATTTCACACTATTAGTAGCTTTAAGAAGATTACAGTCACACGTTACCGAGGGTAAAAAACAGGTGTGTACCACGATTGTCGAGTCAGCGGGTAGCGGAGAGGTGGCAAGAGAAGCGAAGAAGGGGAGAATCTGAGTCTTACTTATGTTTAAGGTGAGCAGATTAGCTGAGAGCCAGTTCAGAACAGTTTTAAGAGCATCTTGAGCGTACTGTTTAGCAGTCTTCCAATCACGTCCATACACCAGAAGTGCGGTGTCGTCCGCGTAAGCAAATACACTACAGTTACGCATTTTGAGTTTGCACAGGTCATTAACATATATTTGAAAGAGTGTTGGCCCCAAAATGCTGCCCTGTGGTACGCCGTAGTCGATAGACTGCATGTCACTAATGTACGGACCGATCCTAACGCACTGCACCCTATCCAAAAGATAACTCCGAAAAATGTTTAATTCACGACCACGGATGCCATGACTCTCCAACTTCTTGATCAGGATAGATATCGATACCGTGTCGAAGGCCTTGGAAAGGTCAAGAAAAACACCGAAACACTTCTTATTGCTATCTAATTTTTCCACTACTTCGCTGATGAAAGATACAACTGCATCTTCAGTGGAGATTCCAGCTCTAAAACCGAATTGATTTTTTGCTATAATGTTATATCTTTCTAGAAATTTGACCGGCACATTGTTTAATATCCTCTCCAAGACCTTCGAGAGAACTGGCAGGACCGAAATCGGTCTATAATGAGCTACTTCCTTTTTATCACCCCGCTTGAAAATAGGGCTTACTAGTGCTCTTTTCAGTACTCTAGGGAAAACACCGGTAGAAATTGAGAGGTTACACATGTGTGTGATTGGTGGTATCAGTACATTTCTGGAGGCTTTAATTATAGCAGGAGAGATTTTATCCCATCCAGGAGAACAGTCATCACGCAGACCACAAATGATGCGTTCTACTTCTCTATGGTCAACCTCAGTAAGTACCAGAGAGTTTGTTTGACTGCTGGATCTCGAGGGGAAGTTAGTCACTGGCGGAGTGATCTTTGCAGCTAAATTTCTCGCTGCACTGACAAAGTAATTGTTGACAGAGTTTAAAGCATCATGGGGATCGGCATATTTGGCTAGAAGTTCTAGAGGAGGATCCACGATACGAGTGGAGTTAGTCGCTTTTTTAATCACGTTCCACATCGCTTTGGGGTTATTTTTGGCCTTGTTAAATTCCGCTGTTTGGTATTCACGCTTTAGTTGATGAAGTAGGTTGTTCAGAAAGTTGCGGTATCGTTTGTAGGTAACTTGAAGTATCTGATTGTCCGGATCGTTATTTAGTTTCATATGCATCTTATCCCGGTTTCTCATACATCGAAGCAATCCTGTAGTAATCCATGGTTTCAGAATATTTTTCCTACGAGTTGTCACAGTCGTTTTCGAATTAGAAGTAACTGTACTGGAGATTATGGTTACCAACCTATCGGCCGCCTGATCTGCGTCAAGAGTGCTCATGACAGAGGAGAAATCCGCATCATCGAGGGATTTCTTGATTGACTCGTAATCGATTCTAACTATTGTCCTGTATGATTTAGCATTTCCATCGAGACCAGTCTCAAGACACAGTAATGTTGGTGAGTGATCGGTTATTAGGGGATCCAAGACCATGGTCTTGGATCCCCTCATCTGCCCTCCAAAGTCATGACTTTGGAGGGCAGATGAGTTTTTAAAAGAATATGATCTATACATTTATCCAAACGTGTCAGATACGTGTGCGCTGGTAGAAGCCCAAGCGCAGCAGTCGAAGTAAGGTAATGATCAGATAATCTGTCAGTGTTATTGGCCTTGATATCGATATTAATGTCCCCCAACAATGAGATGTTTTGGAATGTATTAAGACTGCGAACAAGATTAATGAAACTTGATAAAAATGCATCTGTATTAGAGTATGAAGGTGATCGATAGATGCCGATAAATGCGAATCTGTCATCCACAGTGCACACCAGACAGTTTCCGTCCCTGAAACTGGGTTCCCACACAGCAACATTCATGCCTAATTTTGCATATATCAATACGCCGTCATTCTGTATTGTATTATTTTTAGTATAAAATGAACTGTATCCATCAAGCTCTGGTATTTTCGGAACGTTTTTGATCCGACACTCGCTTAAAATTAAAATATCAAAGTCGAGTTTAGTAGTACTAAGCATGGCAATGAAGTGGTCAAAGTTTTTATTAATACTCCTTATGTTCATGTGAATTACTTTCAGATACTTATTCTGGTTACCTAAAATTTGTAAACATTGGTCTGGTAAGCATTTGAGTGAGTAGGCAACATTAAAAGAGTCTAGTCCACTTGATACTGTATTTAATTCAAGCTGTGTGGAGTATTACATACGACATGATATTGCGGCGAGGGTTCGACTGATTTTAACTTATTTAGTGTTACTGTTATTTAATTAAGAACAATGTTATGGTTATGTTTTTTGCTAAGGAATAAAAGATGAAAAATAAATTTGTATGGTACCGGCTATCAGATGAAAACGAAAAACTAATGTCATGTTTTTTTAGACACTTGTTGTTAACAAATCTCCTTAATATATGTAATATATGTGGGATGCTATATAAAGCGTGGGTATATAATGTTTGTGGTGTTTTTATCACTGTATTTGTTTGATGTAAGTGTGTTGGTTGGTGTGTTTTACAATAATTAGAACTGCATTGCGGCGTTAAACATGTTGTAGGTATTATTAAACTAATGTTAAACATATGAGACACATAAACAGCATAGAAAAGCACGAATAATAGTCATTTTTCACTCTCGAGTTCGCGTAAACAATGCTCGCCTTTAATGTGTACCTGTTTTGCTCCTTGTTCCTTGCGAAGAAACACCTTGGAATTGGTGGTCCAGCAGAAGTCGTATCCGTTCTTCTTGGCATAGGTACGGGCTTCGAAGAAAAGCTTTTTTGTTGAGGACGACAAGTGTTCGTCGATGTAGACGGGGGTCCTGCCCAATGTTAATCCTATATGTTCAGTATTAAGTTTGTCTGCTGGTCTACGAGATCTGCTGAAGTTACGCACTGATGTGAGTAGTTGTCACGGAATGAACAATAGCCATCGAATGAATGTTTGTATAGATATCTTTGTAACTAATAATTGGTCGGGGTTTTTGGACAGACTTTAAAAAAGGAGAATGTTCTCAAATCAATAAATACTTATTTTTCTGGGACTACATTGAAAAATAATAACTCACGAATATTGAATTCAAAACTACACACATCAAAAGTGTCTAGGGATCAAGCATTTTTATGCGGATTTTTTGAGATTGAGATGTGGCTTTGTTATAAATTTATGATTTTATAAATTTATATGGATCCTTTTTGGTGCATTTCATAATTTGAAACAGGAACTGTCAATCAAATTCGAGTAAAAGATGAAAATCAGCTGTCAATATTTTTCCTATAAAAACATACAACGCATTGAAGACATTATTAGTGCTACTGTTTCCCTACTACTGATTAAAACCAACGTTATTATGGAGCGACGACGTCATTTAAGCACGTCGTGCTCTGGGGCGGGCCCACCTTGACCTAGGTACGTACAATTGGTTAGAAAGAAATGTATAAAATATGTATATAATTGTAGTCTTAATTTAAAAATATGTATATCCATAGTTTTGTTGTAAACATTAATTCAAAGTGGGCCCGCTGGAGAGCAGCTTCACCAGCGGGCCCACCAAATATATTGCGTTACTGAAGGTTTTTAAATTCGTTTATGAGACCATACAAATGTATATTAAATGTATATGAATCTGCTATACTCAATTTTGCATATAATTTGGTATAAACCGATTTACGACAATTTTAAAATTTCCTTCCGATACATTTATAGAAGCGCCTAAAAAAAGGTCGGGGCAGTCTTATTTTTAATACTGTTATTACAAAATTATGAAACAATAGGATAGTATGAGGAGGTCAAATAAAACACTACATTGAGTCTGATTGAGTACATACAGTTTTTGTATTACCTACATAGTTGAACAACAAAAACAATATTTAAATTAACAAACGAAAAGTGAAAAATCAAACTTGGCTTGATCAAATCTAGATAACCGTAGTAAATATAACTTTTTAATTATACACACGTTTGAAAAAATTACTTACAAAACAAACAATCATTGGGTTTTGGCATATATGAGTACATCTATCTGCATATTTTTTTAAATATTTGTCCGCGTTATTTTGCTTAAACTATCATCATAACATTGCCACGTGGAGCCAGATTTGCAGTGTGCCTTGTAGTGACCTAAAGCTCCTAACAATCCAGGTATAAATTCTATTGCAGAAACGATTGAGTATTTTTTATTTTGTTTCAATACTATGCTGTTTGGTATATCGGTAATATTTACGTTGTCAGCAATTTCGAAAACTATTAAATCACTTAATTCATACTGGTCAATAACTGTTGCTTCATTTTCTACGTTGCACTGGTTGCACGGATGCCGCGATGAGCGAATTTTGTCAGTTATCATTGAATTGGCAGATTTTTCTAAACCATTTTCAAGTTTATCTTCTGCCAAGATGAGTATATCAAGTGCAAGTAAAGGGCAGTTTCTTTCCAACTCAAAATCACATAGGGAACATTTTTTCACGTTTTTTGCACTATAATATTCGTTTGACAACAGACCTTCAAAAATTCTGGTCACATTACAACTGCAGTCGACAACCTGTATAATGTTTTGATTTACAGTTTCAAAGAATTTCGACAAAATTTCCGCTCTCAATCGTAATACATCCACATTATCGTCTTGATTTGAAATGGCTTTAACCAGTATTGAAAAAGGTGAATTTTTACTTTCCAGTGATGCTTTAACGCTGCTGTGCTCTTTGTAAGCGACTGCGAATGCATGCACGACAGAATCGAAAGCACATGTATTTTGAAGTATTAAATTTTCTATATTTGACCGACTTATATTTCCATTAGGTAATAACTGCACATAATTTTTATTACGTTTTGGCTTTATTGTTTCTCTTAAAGGTTTTTTTATGTCATCGTGGCTTTTATTGCGCCAGTTTTCTTCATAAACGGGAGTGTCTTGGAATTCTGATTCCTTTGTAAAACTGGCATCATGATCTTGGAGGTTACTTTGTTTTTTTGAACACGGTTTCTTTCGACGCTTTTCTTTTTTATTATCAGAATGCTCAGTACTGAAAGACGAACACTGTGCTGATTTTATTTCACCTGAAATATAATCAGTATGCCTGATGATGAAGTCGTCTACACGCAATAATCCATTTCTCGTGTTCAACAACAATTGTTTGATGTTTTTAAAATAACTTTCAATGTTACTACTAGTAGGTGTACATTTTGTTACTTTAAAGAATGGTACCATTACATTTGCCCAAAGAGGAAGCCTATAGATAAGTTTTATTAGAGTGTCAATAAAAGTCGGAAAATAATACACATTTTCGTATTTTGTTTCTTCACAGAGGTCAGCATACAATTTTTCTGTATCCACTAGTGAACGAAGCCAGTCTAATACGTCGTCGTCAGGGTGCTCATCCACTTCATTTATAGATCGTTCAGCATGTGTTTCCAATTCTGTGTCCATATAATTTATTTCTTTTGAGTTTTTTACAGCGTCTATTAGTTTTTCCTTTGCGACTTCACATTTCGTTTTTTCTTTGTCCTCAGTGCATCGGTCATATCTATTCAGGCATACAATAACTATATTTCTTATTATTTCTTTCGCTTCCAAGTAATTTAAGCAATCTTTTAAAAGCAACAAGACTCCGACATAAAATTTCTTTACTCGTTTATCTATCAATTTGAAACATTGTAGTCTATATATACATTTTACAAAATGAGAGGTATCTAACCGCATGAAGCACTCAGGAATATCTTTTGTTTGTCCCTCAAGTAGCTTAAAACAGTGTCTGATATATTCTTTAGTCGATTCAAATTTTGTAAAAGCCTTTACACACGCTCCAATTAATGCACTTGAGTCATCAGTGATTACCTCATTTGGTTTCATCATTGTACTGATCCAGGTTACTAACCACAAGTGTATAGTGTCCATTGTCTGAATTTCTGAAATCATCTGAGTTAATGGAATAGATGTTTTTTGTAATTTCAGAACTGCTACGTATAAAAATAAATGTTTCGCGGTGAGTCGTTGAGAAGAGTCTATAGGTGGCAGTATTTTTTTAAACAATGAACCGGTAGCATCAAGGCTTATTGACGTGTAATTCGATTGTGAAAACATCTTATAAAACTTTTGTTGAGCTTCAGTCCAGTAATAAACAAAGAATGGATGTAATGAAATATTTCGTACGACTTTATCATAAGGTGGTGTACAAGACATAATCCATAACGCAAGTACAACAATTTTGTGAAAATATTTGAAATTGGTTCTACTTTTTATATTTTGTAAAGTTTTCAAATCCGGAACAAAATGTGGCTCTTGCGTTTCGTTTTCAGTGACAGAAGAATTCAGTACTTTATTCCGAACAACAATAGGATATTGATTTTTTAATTCAGTGGCTAATTTTTCTTTCTTGAATTTTGTTATTCTAATTTTTTTGATAGGATCATGTGTCAGCCGAGAATCTACATTTATCATTGTGCAATGAACGGAAACACCATCATCTTCTTTTTCTGTATGAATTGCAATTCTACCTTCACACGTTTTACAATGTCCCTTTGTTATTATAGAATAATTGTCACTTGCTGAATTTGTTTTAAAAACCCATGAGCATCTATTTGATGTTTTTTTCCAGATATACTCCCTCATAATATCGGTCCATTTGTCTTTTGGCATTCTTCGTCTGTTACGAGAATAAACTGTTGGCTTGTTCTTGTCATTTCGAACTCCAGGGTATATCTTTGGTTGGATTTCTTGCCACTCTTCAGCAGATAAAACAAAAGAAACCAATTTTTTCCCACCGTCACTATCTGTCGCATCTGTACTCTTAACGCTGTCTTCAGTAAACGTATCACTGCTTGCACTTGTAATGTCAGTATTATTTTCATCACTATCATTTTTGTCACTACTATTTTTGTGACTATCAATTTGGCCACTATTTTTGTAACTAGCATTTTTGTCACTTTCAAAAAAATATTCGAAATTCCTTTTAGCCGAAAAGTATAACGCGTAAGGAGACATACGAGCTGATAAAGTTTTACTTATACTTTTATACACAGAACTGCATGAACGTGGTACTTCTCTCAAAAATGTATTACGATATTGAAGGAAAACAGTTTTTTGTTCCTCCAAACACACAGAAAGTCTTTTTCCGCGCTTCATGTTTATAAACAAACTTCAGTAAATTACTAGTTAACATCCAATATTGATAATGATTTATTACTGGAATGTGGGTAGTTGACTTACAAATAGTCTAAGACATTTAAAAAGCCCGTTTTAATAGTTAACCCGTCTGCTTTAAGGTACTAATCAAAAAACAATAATTATAGCTAACAATTATTTATAAAATTATCACAGGAAAATAACGAAATGCGTCCTCATTAACTAAATTGTTGCAAACAACGCATCACGACGCCTAGACAGATAAACCAACGCGAAGTTACTTTTAAATAAGACTTTGCCCCGACCTTTTTTTAGGCGCTTCTATAAATGTATCGTAAGGAAATTTTAAAATTGTCGTAAATCAGTTTATACCAAATTATATGCAAAATTGAGTATAGCAGATTCATATACATTTATTATACATTTGTATGGTCTTATAAACGAATTTAAAAACCTTCAGCAACGCAATATATTCGGTGGGCCCGCTGGAGAAGCTGCTCTCCAGCGGGCCCACTTTGAATTAATGTTTACAACAAAACTATGGATATACATATTTTTAAATTAAGACTACAATTATATACATATTTTATACATTTCTTTCTAACCAATTGTACGTACCTAGGTCAAGGTGGGCCCGCCCCAGAGCACGACGTATTTAAGCAGGGAAGAAATGCTCAGAGCCGTGGGAATGATAGAAGCTGGTTCCCGGCAACGTACTGTGGCTTTGGCTCTGAATACAAGTCAGAGTGTTATCAGTCGACTTTGGACACGTTACCGAAGCACTGGTACCGTGGCTGAGCGCCATGGAGGACGGTATCGCTGCACCACACGGAGACAAGACCGATACATTCAAATCACAACTCGAAGAGCTCCAACAATAACCGCCATGATGTTAGCCGTGAGGCTTCATCACTCTTCAGGGAACTTAATTAGCGACCAAACAGTCAGAAACCGCTTGCATGAAGTGAACCTTCATTCCCGAAGACCGCTAATGGCCACCTATAGCAATTCACAATCGTAGGATTCGATATCAATGGGCTCTTGAACACAGAAATTGGGCAGAAGAACAATGGCGTTTCGTGTGCTTTTCTGATGAGTCTCGTTTTGGTATGAGACCGGATACAAGACGTATACGACACTGGAGAACCCCTGGACGCCAACAGCGATTAAAATCCTGCCAGGAAGTCCATCCTTATAGTGGTGGAACCATCATGGTATGGGCGGGTATTTGGATCGGCGGAAGAACTGAGTTGATTTGGATCAGAGGCAACCTCAACGCTCAAATGTATGCTGAGACGATTGTATCAGACGTCATCGTTCCTCTACAAGTGCAAATCGGTCCCTTATTTCAGTTAATGCATGATAATGCACGACCGCACACCGCAAGAGTTGTAAGACAGACTCTCGCCGCAGCTAACATCAATGTCCTGCCCTGGCCTGCTCAGTCGCCAGACTTGAACCCGATTGAGCATGCATGGGATATGCTACAGAGAAGAGCTCTGCCGAATATGGAGGGTATCCAGTCGCAAGAAGACCTTTTTTTGTTGTTGCAACGAACATGGGCGGCCATTCCACAGCGTGATTTGGATGAACTCATTTTGAGTATGCCAAACCGATGTTCTTGTGTTGTTAGTGTTCGCGGCAGAAACACGGATTATTAATTGTTTAAGTTACCCAATAAAATTTTAAAGAAAACTGTTATTTCAGTCTTTTTTCTACTTTAATGTTAGTGGTTCAAATGTCAAAAATCCCTTTATTAGGAAAATGGCAAATTTCTTTATTAATGCAAAGGTGACTTGGTTTATCGTTACGGTAGACAAACGAAAACACTTTATTTGATGAATCCTTAAAGAAAATTTTAATTAATATCAATCAGGAGAAAAGTTATTGCAAAAATATATGTTGATCCCTAGACACTTTTGATGTGTGTATTTGCACCCTTATCGTGTGTATCGTATGTAGTTTCTTTTTACATTTAGCACAGTCACTAAAGAATTCAACGACGAAAATTTCTTTATAAAAATTATGTGCTTTTTTCACATTTTACCCACTAATAATTCGTTTAAAAATTACATCAAAGCCTTTTTTCGGTTTTTTTATGATTAAGTAATGTACATGCTATCATCTAACAAATTAGCACAGGTTCTAGACAATATCCATAAGCGTATGATATATATTTTTTAAGACCATTATTAAAAAATAAACACCTTTACTATTGAATCGAAAAAAAGGGGTTTGCCGAGCAATCTGCAATAACGCCGCCTTAAAACGTCTCCGTTGTGTTTAAATAACCAATTCATGTTACTACTTCCGGCTAAATATTTTTGCCCATCGTGTTCGGTTCCACTTATCTATGTACATAATCCCAATATCGTGTTCAGCCGAAGTTATTCAGCAGCCTACGGTTTCTGCTCTGTTTTTATTTTATTTTTTGCGCAGAAACTGTGCTGATCGAGACTCGAACACTTACAACTTCGACGGCGAGTAGACTTGAGATTACAAAAACTTGTATATCCAGCGAAGGCTTTTCTTACAATATTCATATTTATACTAGCTGCCCACTGCGACTATGCCATTTTTGCCTTGCGGATAAAAACTGGTTAGTACTTTATTTTGAAGATATTTCTCAATGATCTTTATGGGTCGTGGCCTAGGGGTTAAGCACCCCAACCTGGATCATGGATCGTGTGATCCCGAGTTTAAATCTGGCCAGAACCATCTTATTTATTTATTTATTTATTATCTTCGTTTTATTGTTAAATTTCCGACTAACACTCCGATGAAGGAAAAGATAGTTACCAACCAAATCAACCCAGATAGCGGCGGAAGGCGATCACCTTCCACGTTGGCTTCTAATACCATCGGTGAAAAGTGGGCTTCTGAGTGTTCCGTTCACCTTGACGACAACAGTCACTTGCCTTTGACTAACCTGTTTGGGATATAGTCGTGATGGTATGTTTTGTTATGACTCCTTTGGTTTACTTCTAATACTTATTTCCCGTCGGTAGGGATCCACCAGTCGTTGCAAAAGTAGTTTTCCATGTCATATATTCCTGAGCGAACGTAAGCCACTTACCCGGCGAGCTGAATCAGCAGAGGACAGGGTACACATCACGGAGAACTGTTGGTCGTTAGTGTCCCAACTGTAGTTCTAGAATAGGTCACCAGTTGACGGTGAACGCAACTTGAGTCGGCCTGCAAGGTGGACTGTTTGAGTGTGTCTGGTCTACCATTAGTTTCAGCAAAGACTGCTACTGGAGTCCGCGTAGGATTTCGGTACGGCGCCTTTAATGATTTACAATGAAACCAAAAATGGCATACGAATGTCTGAACGCAACGATCGCCGTTTCCGCGACGGAAACTCATGGTAGACATGCTGGCGACCTAATGGCTAATAAAGACCGACCGAAGCAAGGCTCTGGTAGATAGACTGCTGTGGTAATCTGTGTTCCAGAGCGGAAAACTATGTTTAGTAGGACGTCTTTCTTCCATCTTGCATCTTAAACTGGGCTTGCTTCCAATGTCTTCTTCAGCGCTTAAAACCAAGCGAAATAGGAGTTGATGATGCATCGCTTAAGAAACGCATAAGTACGTTATTGTTATACTATTATTTATCAAAATACTTGCTTTTAAATAATACTTCTTTTCTTATAATTCAAACTCTAAACGTGAGAGGTGATTGGTAGCTATCCCCGAACGGCTCGTGTGTCAGCTTTTTCCTTTTGCAATATCTGTACGTAAGTAAAAATAAATAAAACGAAGATTTAAATGTCAAAAGGTTGTGCTATCAATGTACTGTTCAATTATATAGTGTTCCTACCGATGGTACGACTGGGTCATTGTCAAATAAGAAATTGCGGTGGTCCAAAAAATAAAAAGCATTAAATTTAAAGAAAAATGTTTTATTCGTATTTAGTATCACGTTAATTATACTTAGCAATGAAGAAATAAGATCGTTACACACTAATTCCCATAAAAAATAAAAAAATCTGTCAAACAGCACCACAGAAAAGACGCACATGACCACCGAAAAGCTTAGAATCAAAATTATCTCTAGCCACAGTACAAAAATAATGAAGCCCAAAGTAATAATCAGTCATAATTAAATTTTTGCTTTCAAAACTAATCAACTCACATATTCTCATTATGAAATCATTTGAAAAATCACAAATTAGATTCGTGACTACCGAAAAGACTATCTTTTCGGTGACATTGATTTAATTAGAAAATATTTTCATCAAAAGAGTCGGATTCTTCCAGTTCCGTCGCACGGGTCTTATCTTTCACTTGTGCTAGTGGTACACTATCTTCTGATGAGTCAGAATCGGAACTATAAATACTGTAATACTTCTACTTTCCTGTTGAAGTGGAAGGCATATTAAAATGCGGGCTGTATGTAGGGGGTTCTGGTGATAGTTCTTTTAATATCTCGGAAAATGATTTCCTCTCTCCATTTTTTTCTTAATTTACGTTGATCTCTAGGGGGTAAGTCTTTAATTGTCTTAACAATACCTTTTTCTTTTTCCTTGTAATAATATTTTCGATCTTTTTTTCGTTTCTCTGCTAAAGCTACAGGATCTCGTTTTATTTTTTCTCTTAACCTTCGCATTACAATTTTTTTTTGCTCACGTCGCCTAATTTTTCGTTCTTCTTCTGTTAGTTTTTTTCTAGTTTTAGCCATCTCCCAAAGCACTAAGCAACAAAAAGAAAAAAGCTAAATCAAAATCACATACAGAAAAGGCAACCCTCATTATGTGAATGTGCATTCTTAATAAATGATTAGTAGCAGCAATATAGTTTTTTAGGAGCGTTATTTTTATTTTATGCATACTTAATAACTTTATTTTTACATTGTAAATTTTTTTTAAGCTTTAGCAAACACAACAAAATAAATGGTGAAACATCCAAAAAATCATAAGTAGGAAAGGCAAACCCAACTTTATTTTCTAAATTTGCAATTGTAATTAGTTATTAGTATTTTGTATTTATCATAAAAATTAAATAAGTAAATGAAGTATTTTATGCATAAAAGCTTATTTTAATTATTAAAATTTCAAAAGAAAACTAAACATTTGAATAATTGAATAACTTGTCACTAGAAATGAATAAAAATGACTGAATATTACTTTCAGTTAAGCCACAATATCACCTACAGCCTAAGAACGTTAGAAAAATGTAGGTAAAAATATTATCCATTACTCTTATAAATTAGTTTTAAATGTACCCATAACATTCAAGGAGACTGTTCTGAAAAAAAACTGGCTTTTTTAAGCTAGCCATAGCAAAAAAAACTTTCTGGTGGTCTTAAGTCTTTTCGGTGGTCTAACACAACCACCGAAAAGATGACCACCGAACGGAAAAATGTCGATTAAACAACAGTACAAATCAAAAATGTTCTAGGTTAGAAAGCAATACGCCATATATTCAAATAAAAAACGCATTATTTCATGACGCCAGTGCAATATTATTGAACTTTGATTAAAAACTTAACAAAAAAATCAGTAACCGGAGAGATTCAGTGAAGTTTTACAAAAAAACAAGATTAAACAGGCGCAACACGTCTTTAGCCACTGCACAAATTTGACACCTAATAAGGCCGTCACGTGAGTTTTGAACTGTCAAACTAAATGTCAAATGAATGGGTGCGTTCAGAAACTGAATATTTTTAGGAATATTCGTCATTTTATTTGTACTACCGAAAAGTCGAATGTTCTTTGCGACAAATGACAATGTCTTGTAATTTTTATTTTAAAAGCTTTTATGACAATTGCTTTGCTAATAAATAAAATAGTATTCATTCACAACCATTTTGAAGTAATAAATCAAATAACAAGGTAATATATGACTTGATTGTCTGGTTCATAATTTGATTAAATGGTATTGCGACGGACCACCGAAGCGGACGTTTAAAGCTTGATATTGAAATAAAGTAAAAAATATTCCTAATTGTAATTGTGAACGAATATAGGGTACTGCATTGAACCATATTTAAATATTTTTGCCACATAGTTAGTTTTAATTGTTTTGACTTTAATAGATATACGTTTGGGACAAAACTAGTGACCATTTTGACAATGACTCGACTACATAACTGCCAAACTGATCTGATTGAACTCTTTAAGCCTTGCCTATAGTATCGTAGATCGTGGGTACGATTTGCACTCAGGATACGACGTGAAGGACGATTTGTGTTGTTAATACTGGGTGTTAAAATTTAACTAACAATTGCCAGCCGTCGCCAGTTTAGATATCTATTTATTGAATTTTAGTATTTTATTTAAACGTTTTCTTAACTAAGTCAAGACAATATATCTCGGCCTTAATGTCATTTTGTAAACTTTTTATCAAATAAGCTACTACAGATAGTATAGTATGGTACCAGCATAACTTTGCAACATTGTCCAATTTACATTAGAGTTTTCAATTGTGGCCTAATATGAAACAGCATTACTTCCAGTAACTTTGCAATGTTCGAAGCCACAGCATAAATCTGAATAGTGGACGCTATAGTCTGTTTATTATTGTATGGGAGAGAATCAATCGTGCCACGTTGTGGAACATCCTTTGACGTAACGATAGCGCTTTGATGATAGGAATTCTCCTTTCCCAATCAATTTTAATCAATTTCATGAACTGACGAATGATGAATGTTAATCTAGAGATGTTAAACTGGGGCCTTATAACAATTTCATCTTCTCAAGTTCATTACCTAAACTGAGTGTAGCGAGCAATTCCTGAAATGATCCTTCAATTCCAGCCAGTCAGCGGTTACCTGGCACCAACGCATTTTCCAGGCTGGATATTCACTGACGAAATTGTTCACTATCCTCAGTTTAGGGAATTAGTTCTTTTGAAACGCGAAGTACATACACTCGCGTCATTTGTTTTGATTGATGTTCGCTTTCGAATCTAGAACTCTTGAAGAGCTTAAATAAATTACAGTTTAGAACAATTTGAGGACCCCAAATTTCATTATTTCTAGACGATCGCGATGAAACGATTGTGATTAGGCAGCTGAGACAAAGGTTCCCGAGATCTGTAATCTGTGGAATAATGACTTATGTTAATTTAAGTAAAGTTAATTTCGGTTGATATAGTGCAAGGCAATTAAGAGAAACGTCTATTATTATTTTTGTTTAATTTTAGTGTCAAATAAACTTTTTCTATTTCTATTTAAGGCGTATTGACTTTTACAGGGTGTAACAAGACCCTTAACGAAGCCGAGACCTACGTATTCTGCTGCACTGCACATCATTAGGACAATTTTTTCTTTCTAGACCATACCTGGGAACTTAATAGTTACCTACCAAGTTTTAAAGGACAATGACAAAAAAATACGCCTTTTCCCAACGGGTAGGCAGAGACCACATCTTTCCACATGCTACGGTCCTGACACACCTCTTGCGCTTCTTCCACTCTCAATAATCCTTTCATACATGCTCGTCGATTATGGGTACTCCTGACCTAACCTTTTCGGAGCACGTCTTGGACTTGTACTAAGTCCTAAAAAAAATCTCAAAATTTTGATGAAAAGAAACTCTAATCATTATTTCTTAATTTTTGTCCCAAGAAACGTCATTAAAATTTTAAGTACTTCCTCACAAAGTCGGAATTTCGCGATAATCCTAGGACGATCGCAAAATGCCGGATAATAGGAATCTGATTTCGAATATGGCTATTGTACATATCAATACGCCTGAATTTTGAAACTTCTATTAAAGTTGAGCAGTTCTTACATGTAGAGCTGTCCGTTTCATTTCTACTGACCTGTGACAAGACTGCATCAATTTGAAAGGTGTTCATCATTGAGTTATATTGCAAAATTCGCGACTTACTTCGAATAAATGCTTATTTTAACGAAAAACTACAAACTTCAATCCAGTATTTATTTTATGTTCAATTCGTAGAAAATAATTTGCAAAAATATTTTGCATAAAGTCACGTCGAATAAAAGTTTCAATTCTCTAAACATTTGAAGCATTCGGTAAAAGCTTGACCTACAAAATAAATATTCACCAAGAAACATTGCTATCTATATAGAGAAAGGCTGATATCCAATAAAAGCGAATTGGAAACAAGCATTTTGCGCGTCTGAGAAATATTGGTCGTTGCCACGCAGACAGGTGCTGCCTCGCGGTGCTGCCTGCCCCTTAAGCTTATATTAGTAAAAAGTAAAGTAAAGTCAAAATATTTTTGATTATGTTTGTAATCTTTCACAAGCTCTTGTGCTAGGACAGTTACAATTCAAAAAACGTTACAGAAAAAACAAAATGAACTTGCAAATAGTAATACCGTATCTAATAATAAATCTACCTCTGGTTCGGAGGTTGCTTCTAGGCAAGAAACTAGATGGGTACCCTTTTTTAATGTTGTTGTTTACAATAATACCTACAGTCAAAGAAAATGTGCAATTGACGACACGAATGGCGTAGTGCGCTGTAGCACGGTTTCTCGCCTTTAATTCCGTATTGTCCCGGGTTCGATCCCCGGTCAGGTCAAGCCAGGAAATGATCTTTTCGCCCCTGGCTTAATTCCTTGTCTGGTACCTCGTAACACAGGGATATTTATCCCTACTTCGAGACCATGACAAGAGGTGTGTTGTCTGGCGCGTATTTATTTATTCATTTATTTAATTGAAATAGACAACATTGAGCGACTAAAACGGTTATTATTCCACTTATAAAGTCTTACTTTTTTTTTTTAATAATAAAAATTTATTGACCAAAAAGTAACAATTACAGCCATACATTTTTATTAGTGGTTTCTGCACTAAGCTCGAGGCTTGTGTCGCAGTAAACCAAATTGTTTACTTAAAAAATCTGTTACTGAGACACCGGTTCACCGTCAATAACGCAGGAAAAAAAAAACAAAGAAAGCAAAATAAAATGAAATTTAAATTAACAAAAACTAAATAAAAAATATGCATTATGTAGGTGTGGGAGTGTGTGTGTTGTGTGTGTGTGTTTGTTTAAGTTATACAATTAGACGGTTTAACATATGAATACAAGAATAACGTGGCCCTACTGTGGCTTTAGAAAGTTGCTTGCTCCTAACTTAATGAAGAGACTCGACAATAAAGTTAAAGGGTGCTTCATACAATTTAGAACTTTACTGCAATTTTTGTGCACATTAAGGTTTGCGCAATGACAACTGAAAAACAGTAAGATATCTTATTAGAATATCAATGCCATTTTCAACCTCAACGTTACAAGTTTAAACTTAACTAAAAAACGTTATAATTTTCACATAAACACCTAAAACATACTGAGGTGAGAAATATCACCCTGTATTGAGTTAAACCTAAAACAGACGAAAGAGTCGAGTCTAAAGCGAAACTATTTCGGTCCATCACTGTAAACCCTACACAAATCTCTGTTCCTTCACATACAAACATCAATCCGTCCGTATAAAATGAAACACAATATGTTTGGTGAATCTCCCTAGTCTATAGCGAGATTGGTAACCAATGAACCATCTAGAAATCCCAGATGCATTCTGCGGTGCCGTGCCACAGTAATCCATTTATAAATTGAAATTTTAAATGTGGATTCCCTGAAAGAAATGCTGTTACTAGGTACGGCAATCTTGCAAATTGTTCATCTGTTATTAAGTTTTCTATTTTGTTAGCTAGATAGAGATCTGCTCCATTGACTTAAGTGGTTATTAACTACATTTTCTCGTCGTTTTCTTAACAAAAATAAATCATCATCATCCGTGCGGTCTATCCCGGTTGTGAACCCACACTGGTGTGTGGGGTCCCAGGGTCCGCCTTTATTATCTTCTTGGCCCACTTCGCGCGGTTTTGTGCATCCTTAGTGGTGAGTCTGTTGGCACGCATGTCACCCTTGACGACGTCGAGCCATCGCTTCTTGGGTCGACCTCTTCTACTGGTACCTGGCGGGGGCGGCATGGCCAGACATTTGTTGCCCACGTAGTTTGCTGATCTCCGTGAGACATGACCATACCAGCAAAGGCGGCACTCCTGCAGCTTGTTAACAAAAATAAATGATCCATCGTAATATTGGGCCTTACACAACAACTTAAAGTCGGTTTTTGAAGAAAAAGTAAATTGAGAAAGTAACAATTACTCCTTACTTCATCAATTTTAATAAAACAACGTAAGTTTAAATTGCTCAAGGCGTAACGCCTTAGTTAGGGTTTGAGACATTTATTTCTCCAAAAGAATACAATTAAATTATAGAGAAACATTAGTTTCATTCATTACTAAAATCAACTGTATTAGACCTGTATTATATTATAGTACATACCTCTCGTCTCAATCAAATAGTTCCTTAGGACAATACTTAGGTATGACGACACGATTGGTGTAGTGCGCTGTAGCACGGTTTCCGCCTTGATTTCCCTAGTGTCCCGGGTTCGATTCCCGGTCGGGTCAATTCAGGAAACGATATTATGAATTGACTCGGGTCTGGGTGTGCTGGGGTCTCCCAGCACACCCAGACCCGAGTCAATTTCCTTCCTATCCTATTTCCGCCTCCCCTGGCCTATTTCCTTGTGTGGTACCTCGTAACACAGGGATATTAAGCCCTACTTCGAGACCATTACAAGAGGTGTGTTGTCTGGCGCATATTAATTTATTTATGTATTCTCATACTGACATCGAGAAGAAGGTACTCGTATGTCGTATTTAATTGTTTCGATTGAAAGCATCATGCAATAAAAGCGTTACTAATTTTCGACGTCCTAATATCTTAGATCAATTTTAATTAAAATTTCCCAAAAGCCATGTCTGTATTTAAAGTACGCCCAATAAGCACCTGCCCTCACTGCTGGCTGATAGGGCACGTGCGGGCGAGGGCACTCCGCATCGACAACACTCGTCTCTGAACCACCCTGTAGCTTCCTCTCTTGAATACAAGGATCGAGAATGTTTGATTCGATTAAAAAAATAGTTTCTTGTGAGAATCGATCTTTGAATATTGAAAAGGCTGGATATATATTTTTTGACTGGCCTGTTGGCGCAATTTCAGCGGCGGAGTGGGTATCGTGGGTTCGATCCCACCCATGACAAACGTTATTGTGACGAACATTTGTGCTTGTTGTGTGTTTGGGTGTTATTATATATTTAAGTATGTATTTAAAAATATTTAAGTAAGTTTATCAGTCTCTGACACCCATGCTGTAATTATAGTTTGTCAGAAAAATAATCTTGATGTTATTTGTCTCAGATATTTATTTATTTATTATTTGAACACAGATTACTTCGTTATGCAGACATTTAATGCCCACATCAATACCCAAACTTACGAATAACTAGCCTCGAACCAAAGTAATTCCTGGATGGTACCTACTATATAAATCCGCCATTGAATTTGGTTTATTGAGCAGTGACAATATCTCTAATTTTTATATAATCATGTAGTTGTTAGTGTTCCTTAGTGTATAAATTGCAATCCTTTAAGTCTTGGATCGGTATCATACGTCAACATCATTCCACCAGGCCCTGCATCATTCCACCAGACCCTGCTACGTGTTATAAATTAAAAAAATATAACAGGGGTAGGGTTTTATCTCCCACTTCAGCAGTTTATTTGCAGAGATATAAATCATATGCTTACCACATCCAGAAGGAATACTTCTGTGAATGTACTGGAGATCATTGATATCAGATGCAGCGCTGAGTGCGCGTCTCGCCGCTTCCTCAACTGATGAACTGACACTTTTTGATTAATAATAATTTAGGAAAACTTACACCAGGATCATCTGAATCTGAACTATGCAAACCGTGGACTTAGAGTCGTAATTAATAGTTGAACGAGCTCTCCTTCCTTTAACTAGCTACGCCGGTTATAGCCCAGATCAGATAAGCTATGTTACTCGCTGATATATAGCTATGTTGATGAAATAACAAGCCGTTTTGACTTCTATGTCTCATCTACTTTGTATGTTCAGAGGGTGACCATTCTCATAAATACATAACGGTCTTCGAATGGCCTTTATATTTCATAATACAAAAACATTAGTGTAGACTTGAAATGTCGTTGGGTATCAACACATAAACTTAAAATAACCTAAATATGAACAAAAAAAATATACTAATATGTACAATTTGAAAAAGGTATGGGCCGTGGGGCAAGGATCTCAGAACGCTATGTGCGTTTCCTCGCTGAATGGCTATACTGAGCCTTTAAGCAAAGGAGGAGCCAGCTGTCCTTGCTCGTGGCCACAAGTTTTGTGGCTAGTGCCCCGAAAAACTTTTTAGCACGAGGACCCCACGGACCAAATTTCTCAACGCCAAACGGCCCAAATATGTAGTCAGATAACATTGACTCATATTTGCGCTGCTTGGCGTTTCCAGCTGCATCAGCAGCTGCCTTAGCCCTTGACTCTGACCCGGTAACATGGGAGGAAGCCAAAGTGTCCACGCATGTAGCGTCCCACACTAAGGCCCACCCCCTCTCCCAAGGGATCAGCGACATACCAACAGGTCTCTTGCCATCATGCCACCACCACCCCTCTAGGCTCTAAAGAGACGGGAATGTTGATGCTGGCAAGAGCTTTTCTGATGATATCATTTAGGGCAGCGTGACAAGACAGTCGCCTTGCACTTGTTTGGCAAGCAAGTCCGTAGATTCCGAGCTTGTCGACAACTTTGCCGCACGGACGTTAAATGAATAAAAATATTTTATGACCAACTTCTTGCGAGCTCCGATTGAATATTTAATCAGAAATAATGTGGTAAATTATTAATTCTACTCTATTTACTATAAAATACTTAAGATAACAGTAAATATCCAGGCCAGATGATGGTTCATAAGAACCACTTGATTGTAAGGGATGTTAAAACCGAAAAGCTCTGGGAATCATAATCGTCAAACACTTCGTCCAAACCAAAGACCAAATTCGTTGCATAAACCTTTAGTATGAAAAGAAGGAAAACCAATTGTCAGCATCTTAAGACCAGCAGTGTCTCATTTCATGAAAAAAGGAAGACGAGAAGGTGACTGGTCCTGTTCTTGTAAAATTTTGCAGACGAGAAAGTTAGCTCAAGTACTTACTGTTACTTATTCTGTTTTTATGGTAAGTATATTTTCTTCTTGTTGAAGAAACAAACGAAAAATACAACTGAAACATGATGCCGGAGATAATTATCTCATTTTTTTGTAATGTTCAAATAGATTATCGAATAACAACTTAATTTGAAAACTTGCTGCGTCATCTCTTGTCCTCGTAAGCAGTAGGTCTTCATTGCAGTTTCAATTTTAGACTTTTGTTTCTTACAGTAATTAGAATAGAACCCACATTTCCTGCATAAAAGTTAGTTACATATTATTTCAATTGATAAAAGCAGAATATAGGCCAGTAGGATTAGGTTTGAAATCGGATTTAAATCCTACAAAAGATTTTATTATTTTAATAGCTTCATTTATTTTGTTGCCCAATATGACTATCCTAGATTTTCTCACTGTGCGAGGTGTGCATAAGCTGTGGGGGGCCAAAGTGTACCCCAAATCCAGTATTTTTGCGGTTTTACGGCTATATCTCATAATGGACAGAAATTATTGACAAGTGCTCTTTTTAAAAGTTGTAGAGCGTTTAATTTTGCATAGAATGGGACCAGATTTATATCAGACTACTCGTTCTCATGCTGATGCTCCTCAAAGTTGTACACATTTTTACAATTTTGTGAAAAACTATCCACTTGTTCCTTGTAACCTTTGAGGTGTCACAGGGGCATGAGAAGGTTGTGGTAGTGAGTGAGGATAAGGACCTCCACAATATGCTTAATGGCTCAGGCTGCTCCACTTGTATCAAGCACTAGCTGTCCGTCAGCGGCTTCGCCCGCGTAGACTATTTCTACAGTCAATTTTTTTTAAAATACAGCCTATGTAAATTCCTGATTATGTAGTATCATACAGGTGAAATATTTTTTTTAATGGGTCCAGTAGTTTCGGAGCCTATTCGTTTGTTTTGAATCCGATTTGCATGTTTTGTTTGTTTATATCTACTGGCCTAAAAGCAGTTCTTTAAATGCAGAGATTTTATCTTCTTTACCTACGGATAATTATGTTGTTAGTAGGTTACAGTTCAAAAAAGGGTTCAGTGTCTCATTTCTTTGTCATACCATCTAGACGTGGAACACTCTTGCACCGCATGTATTTCCTTCCTCTCATAGTTCCTACAAGCGGTGCGTGATGAGGGAATTTAGCATGCCTTCAAAACGAGGTTGACCAGCTCATGTGCTGCTTTGCATTACTGTACTCATTAGCCTCATATTTGAACCTCACGGCCACTTTCACTAGATGGGGTGAAGCCATCTTGATGGGAAAAGAAATGTACTCGAGCGTTTTTCAGTCGCTCGTCTGGAAGCACAATTCTGAGGCAACATCATGCAAAACCGAATGCACTCAGAACCCGCAAACGCCTTGAGTGCTCGCCTCGAATACCGAATGGCCGGAAATGCATAACAAAAATTCCCCAACAACTCCAGTGTTTGTATTATTCATATTTTTTCCAGTTCATGTTATTAGCTAGTGGATTTTTCCGCGTGGACTCAAGCTTTTAAAAACTTTTTACCTTGATCCCATACACCCACATATATTATGATAATCTGGTATAGATTAAATTTAAAATATTCATTAACTATCAACGCAAAAGATTTAGTCCTAGTTTTGATACTTCTGTAAACTAAATAATAAATAAATGTGCGCCAGACAACACACCTTTTGTCATGGTTTTAAAGTAGGAATAAATATCCCTGTGTCACGAGGTACCAGACAAGGAATTAAGCCAGGGGCGTCTCCCAGCACACCCAGACCCAAGCCAATTTAGAAAAGATCGTTTCCTAAATTGACCTGATCGGGGATCGAACCCGGGACACTACGGAATTCAAGGCGCAAAACCGTGCGACAGCACACTACGTTAATCGTTTCGTCAAGAAATAAAAACTTGAAAAATTTCAAGAAGTGAAACAAATTAAATTGTTAACTTATTTAATAGTCTTGATTATGTAGGTACCCTGAAAAGTAAACGGAATAAGTAAAGTCTACGAGTTAAAATAAAGCAATTAGTTCATTTCATTCTAATCAACTAATAAAGACATAGGTAGGATTATTTTAAGATTTAGGTACGATATTTAGTGTATGTATCTTTAAATTTATGTATTATGATTATGTATGTGTAATATGTATAATTTTGGTATAAGTATGTTTTTTGTATTAATAGTATATTTTATTTCCGGTTTTATGAGACACCGCCAACACGATTTCTGCTTCGCCCAGTGGTTGACTGGTAGAGAATGCCATTAGGCATTAAGTCCGCCAATTGTACTTTTTCTTTGTGCAATAAAGAATAAATAAATAAATAAATAAAGACGCAAAATGTCCTACAATCTTCCAAATACAAACTGATTACGAGTGTGAAGGTAAAATAAAAAAATCTCTTTTAATTTAAATGCAACAATGACTTCATTATTTAATGAATAAAATGTATCATTACAATTCTAGGGCTGCCATGATAACAAAGGAACAAAAAAGAAGCATGTCGTCTATGTACACCTAATTCACTTGTGCCAATAAAGATTATGGCCTACAATGCCTCTCTATCTACACACTACATTTCTACATTATAAATTACATTGATTTACAACAACCTGTCACCAAATGAGTACATAGTGAAGGATATTGGTGATTCAGTACATTTCAGAGGCTAAAAAGACCTGATGATATTCTAACAGTAAGTCATGAGTTCATTTATGCTGCAGGCTTTGTCACAGCATTCGTTGACGACTCCAGGGTAACGTTTCCCTCTTGAGGAGAAGGCCATAGTCCTTGCTTTGTGAGGAGACATCAGTGGCCAGTCAAACTGTGTATCTTGGCTTTTGTAGTATGGCAGGAGGATTGAATCTGTATGTAACAAAATAAATTGGTTAAAAAATAATCAAGGCTCGTGAAACGTTTTACGCTCTCTTTATCTATTTCGATATATCTCTTTAGTACTTGGGTCAAATATTGTGCCCTTAACATCTCAACACAATTTCCACATTGCTCTATAAGCATGCAAATAGTCAATAATACGCATGGGCTCGAATATTAATATGGTAAGGAAGTTTATTTTTACTTACCATACATTGTGGCTGGATCTGACCTCTTGCCAACAGTAGACTCATCGAAGCACAGCAATGCCAACGCCTTTGCCAGGGTTCTACCACAGTACACTTGAGGGTCTGCGTTTTGAAGTTGAAGCTGTCCGCCACCGATATGACCCATGCAGAACGAGATGGTCACAGAGAACACCAACACGGCGAATAAATGTTGATATTTCATCTGAGAACAAGGAGATTGGAGATACACGATACTGATTGTATGTATAATATATGGATTTACCGTTAATATTAGCGCACTACTATTATTGGTACTGATCAATTTGAACTTAAAATCTTAACAAATCTTCAAATTCGAAATTAATTGCAAAGAATTTTCACAATTTCTATGGTTCCACGTTGGGCGCTAAAAATAAAGGCAACTTTTACTTAACTTAACAGACAATAATAAAAGCGTCTTAGTCCTTAAAACTAAAACTACTTTGGAACTGATAAATGAAATCATTGACTGTCTTATTTTTTGCTAAATTTCTTGTAATTTTATGAAATTTACCAAATCATTTGTCACTATTAAGACTAATCTAACTCACCATGACTATAGTACTCGTAGTTCCGATCCCGATCTATCACAAGCTTCGAATGCGCTCCAACACCTGAGCTTCCCATTTTATACCCTAAAGGAGTCCGTGGGGGTGTTAATATTCAACAGCATGTCAGCCCTAGTGGCGAGATCCTAATGAGTCCTGAAACCTGTCCTGTGACGTCAGGTGGAAAGAGTAGGTGAGAGGATGAAGGTTAGCTCGTATGTGATAAGAGGTACTAAGGTTATTACAGGTAGGAAATTTCCAAAGATATAAACAACTTTTCCTTCAGGTCTGTAAATTTACAGGAATGTATTTATGTATGTAAATTGCTGGATTGGATTTTTGGATTTTTCTTCGGATGTTCGATGCAGTATTCATTAACGGAAATTCTGTTTGGTACACTATCTGTCTACCCCCCGATTCAGTACGAAGTTGTCGACCAATTCGGTAAAATTCTTTAAATTACCCGTTTAAAGATAGCATTCCATTATTTATACGTTGAAGCCAAAACTCGTTAGTTTATGCACAAAATATAGCCGCTCTTCCAATGAAAATTATAAAATTAAAAAATAACCGAATCTGTCGATAACTTCGTTTTGAATTGGGGAGTTGGTCTTAGTGAGTGTTTTATTTAAGACTAAGCGCAGTTCAACGTTCTGAGTCAAAAGGAATTCACGCCTATTTTTTTTGAGTGATTTTTATGTCGTAATTATGATGATAGAAGAACCGGAGAGGTATGTTGACCTTACATCACTGAAATATTGCACCTAATTTAGGCCGTAACTTTGAAAAATTACAAAAACAAAGCAAATATTCCATATTAGTAGAGGACCTTCATATATTTTTAAACTGCTTCTAATAAATAAGTCAGTCATTAGCATTTTAGTCTTAAAATAGCCGAGAAGGAGGCGTGAAAAAGAAATAATTTCTGCAAGGTCGGGTGGCGCGGTAAAGCTTTCGAATGAATGAACATTTTGCATAATATTCATACTTCCAGGAACAATCTTGTTTATTATCACAACTCAGTGATCTTTGGGACTTAACAAATGAAGCGTTAGCTAGGTTGAAGCGGAGTGCTTTAGGGGGATGTCACATCGACTGTTACGGTCCACCACACTGTTACTTTGAGCGCCGTTGAATTATTTACTCTGTAAGCGAACTTGACGTTTGATTTTAAAACATCTTGTTTGTTTTTTAAACTTAAGGGATGAGGGTAGATCGTAAACGTCGCATTTTTTAAAGATTTTCGTGATTACATAGCTGAATTCAAATTTAAGTAGGATTTCACTCTCTATTATCGTCTGCACCTTTTAATTTTACAACTATAACTTTAACCGTGTACAGTGATTTTTTACGTTACGTTTAACAATTATTAAAAAAAAGATTTTTTATTTAATAAGAATGAAATAAAAACTGACAGCTTTAGAACTTGCGAAGGCCATAATATAATTCGTATATAAAAACTAGCCAAGTCAGACTATGGGCTTCAATACATTATCCTACTAACCATTGAACTTGGCACCCATTTAGATCTTACTTCTTTTGTCATTCAAGTCAACAACCAAGGCATATATCATAATATTGAACTTGACTCTTATTTCACATTTATGTTTTTATTGGGATTTCATTACTTTTTGTACAGAAATAATAGTCCCTTGGTATTTATTCATAACTAGCTGCCCGTAGACTGTCTTTCCCGTCAAAATATAGCCTAAATTAAAAAAAAATATGTCACTCCCTGATGATGTAGTATTTTTTTCAATCGGTTCAGTAGTTTCGGAGCCACACACTCACAAATCAATTCAATACAATCAAATAAACTTTGAACAAAGAAATATTTCCTCTTTATAACAATATAGTATAGATAGATTGAATAAATCGAATGGAATAAGCAGCTTCCATCGCCCGGAGGCATAGGATTGGAATTATTCGATGTAAGGTAGATAAGGTTGACTTACTTTACACTGACTCCTCCTTGTACTACTTGTTGTAAGTTTACGTACGTAACTTAGAATTATTATTACAAATTTTCGGGGTTATTAAATAGACAAAAATCCTAACAACGTCTATTAGTTTGACGACCGCAATTTACATCTATGATTCATTTTTGGACGTGTGTGATGCGATTCTTCTAAAATTCTTCTAAGATTTTTTATTAAATATAATTCACAATATACTCTGGAAATTTTAAGTATTTGCTATGCCCTTGCAGGGTCATGTTTGTGTCTGATGTATACTGTTTTAACATCTATGTAACAACATGGTGCAATAAAAACTTTGTACTTTGAATATCAACATTTCTAAAACATAATTTTTTCAACTTCAATGATGAAATTACTAGTTTCTGATTTTTTTCTTCTGTATTCACTCAACCACCTATCTGGATGCCAAATTTTAACCTTCTAGTTCATTTGGAACTAACTAGAATTTTGATCCATAGGTCAGTCGGGAAGCTACCTGACCAATGAAGACTGAGCATTATCACGCCGGTCTTAAAAGGCAAGAGCTCGGTGCAGGAGTGCAGCAACTATCGCGGCGTAAAAGTGATGTCCTACATCATGAAGCTCCGCGAGCGCATTGTGGACTCTCGGATTCGACAGGCACTCCTACACAGGACACACACACACAGGTGTACGATCTCGAAGTGTCAGTATGGGTTACAACCGGGTTGCGGGACTATGGACCGCGTATTTGCCTTGAGAAGGCTCATGGAGGGATACAGACTGAAGCATACACCTCTGCATCTCCCTTTCTTAGGTGCCAGCTATCGATAATTCACCAATAGTTTTAATCAGCATTAAACTTTTTTAGTTACGAAATATTTTTTTGAACGGAACCACAGAATAGGTTAACCCCTCCCGCACCTCGGCTACACGCCCACTCTGTAGAGAAGAGAACATCGCGCGCGCGCCAATGGTTCGTGTGTAGCATTTTTAAACTCATCATAAACTAAAATGATATCTGAAATGATGAAATGATGATTCAAGAAAAATTTGAATTTTTCTTAGATCTAGCTGGTAGTTCAATTTTTACTAATCTTTAAACATAGTGAACTCATAACGTCACAAATTCGCTTAGTGCTCATGTGTGTTTTTACCCGATTCGTGGTAAATAAATAATGAGGAGAAAATTACTGATTTACTGCACTTACAGCTGAAACAGAGCTCACCGTTCATCATGTAGCATCTCACGAGAATGTGAGAAGTAGACTTCAGATGCTTCTTAAACAATTTATTTGGCCAAGTTCTGAAACCAAGCCCTAACTGAAAGGGTTGGGATTATGGCGAATGGCTATTTTAAGTCCTGCCTACCCGTCTGGGCAATAAGCGTAAATGAATGTACGTATTATTAAAAATGAGAGAGATGGGAGATGACTATTACACAGGCCGAGCAAATATCCCTCGTACCATTGTGGAGGAAAGTCGAACTAAACTTGTGTCTGAAATCGAGAATACCCTAGCTTGGGTTTCCGATTGGGGTCGGGACAATTTAGTCCAGTTCAACCCCACTAAGACACAAGTTTGCGCGTTTACCACTAAGAAAACTCCATTTACTGTAGCTCCTCAGTTTCAAAACACTTCCCTTACCATATCAAGTAGTATTTGGACCCTTGGCGTTGACATATCTAGTGACGTACAGTTTCGGAGTCATTTGGAACAAAAGGCGAAGTTGGCATCCAAAAAGCTCGGTGTGCTAAACAGGGCGAAGCAGTACTTCACTTCTAGGCAAAGACTGCTGCTGTATAAAGCGCAAGGCAGGCCACACGTGGAGTACTGCTGTCACCTTTGGGCAGGAGCGCCTGGATATCAACTCAGTCCTTTTGACTCGGTCCAGAGGCGTGCGATCCGGATTGTCGACGATCCCAAACTGACAAGGGGTTTAGAGCCGTTAAGTCTGAGGAGAGACTTCGCCTCTTTATGCGTGTTCAACCGCTTGTACAACGGGTTTTGTTCTGAAGAACTGTTTGATATGATGCCCACGGCTACTTTTCATCACCGCACCGCTCGCCACCGACAGGGCATTCATCCTCACACTCTGAATCCGCAATGGTCTCGTACAATTCGGTTTCAGAGATGTTTCCTTCCGAGGACGCTTAAATTGTGGAATGAACTCCCTGCCGAGGTTTTCCCGATGAGTTATAGTATGGAGTTCTTCAAGAGGGGTTTGAAAAGGTTTTTACAGGGTCGACAACGCGCGAGTGATACCCCTAGTGTTATTGCGATGTTAGTGCGATAACCGCTTACCATCAGGCGGTCCGCGTGCTTGATTGTCACCGACGTAGTATTAAAAAAAAAAATGACTTTGCACAGCAATAATTTAACCTTGTGGAAAAATATTTTTCATCTGAGGGAATTTATAATCTGCTACCTGGAAACACCATTTTTACCATGTAGTAGAATCACCTAGCTAACAATCTCACGTATGATACAGATCGCTTCATTTTATTGGATGATGGATAGATTATCAACCAATCCCAACAAAAACATAAATGTGAAATGAGAGCCAAGTTCAATATTATGATATAAGCCTTGGTTTCGATGCTATCGAAACTATCGATCGGATGCGGATGCGTGTCGATAGTATTGATAATATTGCAGAATGTCGATATTTTCGATAGGTCTATCGATAGTATAATTGATTTTTGAGGTCAACAATTGCTTAAATTGCTATCGAAAGTCGAAACTATCGCTATCGCAACACTAGTGCCCACTATTTATAAATTTGAATTTATGTATATCAACTTTTAAGATTTCGAGGAGGGAGGTTATTAAATAGACAAAAATAAGAAACTTTTGAAGACCGCAATTTGAGGCGATCAATCGACAAACGTCTAGCTTAAGCTGAACCATATTGAATATGGTTCATCATATAAATCTGAGCTCAACTTACACTGGAATTATCAACATTTCTGAAACATTATTTTTTTAACTTACTCGATAAAAAATTACTAGTTTCGGATTTTTTTGTTTTGTATTCACTCAACCACCTATCTGGGTGCCAAATTTGAACTTTCTAGGTCATCTGGAACTGGGTTTCTTTTTGATCTATAGGTCAGTCAGTCAGTCACAAAAATGACGATTTTTGGACGTAAATATCTAATTAACCGTTTGAGTTGTATCTATGAAATTTAGAATTCATATCTAACTCGCGGGTCTCAATAGATAAGCCAAATTTGATATGTTTACGTAAAATAGTTTTGGAGTTGTGAGGGGGTCAAAAGTGGCTCCAAACCGTTCGTGTAATATCACACATGGTGCAGCTCGCCAGTTCTGTTAGCTTGAACTTGGCTTTGACACGCTGCCGCGTGTCTAGAATTCTAGATCACGTGAAAGGACTTTAATACGACCCAATTGTGAGATGTCAATTTGATTACCGTCAATAGTCCATAAAAACCTTATCTACTCTTTGCGTACGTTGTCTTCCTAGGGTCATTTGACCCCAGAGAGGCAACGTATTTATTTAAAATATCCTAGATCCTTTGCGTTTAAAAATGTTAAATATTTAAATAAGGTATCAAATACAAATACCTCGAAATGGTTTTCGATTTAGGCCATGTTTGATTTTTTTTCCCATCTCCAATAGACAAAAAAATATCTACTTACTTAAATTATCTTAATGATGAAATACTTGAACTTCATATGGATTCTTATTAACAGGTGAAAAAATGCATTTCGGGAATGTAGCGGTTATTTCATAATTTTTAAAATTAAAAAAAACGCTTTTCATAGTTTAGCTGATAAAGATGGATAAACTCTTACGCGAATTTTTTTGTAGATCTTTTTTAATCCTACAATTTATAAATAAATTATGAATATTCAAAATTAATTATTTAAGAAATAAATTATAACTTAGGTTGCTTCCTGCTATTGTAGTTTTCTATAAGTGAAAAAATGGTTGAAATCTATGGGCGCCAGATGTATTGTATGGGAGACCAAGACGCGAGACACCCTAATACCCCAAACCAGGCCCCTGACTCCCGAACCAAATTTCGCCGGATTAGCATTAGGTACATTACTTACACCAAAAAAAAATTTTGAACCATAATGCTTTGGAATAAGGTTCACACATTTCTTGTTTGACATTTCTGCAATGCTTGTCCAATGAAATTCTGTTCAAGAGTCAGGCCCCAGTAGCGGATCCAGGAATTTGGGGCTTGACTCGTAAAATTTTTAAATACATACATACATACATACCATCACGCCTCTTTCCCAACGGGGTAGGCAGAGACCACTTCTTTCCACTTGCTACGATCCTGACATACATCTTGCGCTTCTTCTACTCTCATGAGTCCTTTCATACATGCTCGTCGGTTAAAGGTACTCTTGACCCGACCCTTTCTGAGAACATCTTGAACTTGGTCAAGAAACGTTCTTCTGGGTCTTCCCCTTCCAACAGTCCCATTTACCCTTGCCTCATAAATCCGTTTCGTTAATCGCCTTTCATCCATTCTTTCCATATGACCAAACCACCTCAGCATTCCCATCTCAATTTTAGTAACCACGTCTTCTTTCACACCACATCGTTCTCTTATTACACAGTTTCTAATTCTATCACTCAGTTTTACCCCAGCCATGCTTCTTAATGCTCTCATTTGCACTGCATTTATTTTACTTTCATCCTTCTTCTGCCATACCCAACTTTCACTGCCATACATTAATGTCGGTACCAGCACGCCCCCGTGAACTGCAAGTCGGGCTTTCTCCGACACTCTGTGACTGCCCATAAAGGCATGCAGCGCCCCGTTCACTCTATTACCTGCATTCACTCTCCTTTCAATGTCTCCCTCATATCTTCCATTTCTCGTAAACATAGTACCCAGATACACAAATTCTTTCACTTGCTCTACCTTTTCACCCCCAATAAAAATCTTACATTCTGTCACACTATCATCTCTTTCAAACACCATTGTCTTGGTTTTACTCACATTCACTTTCATACCTCTCTCTTCCAGTGACGCATTCATTGCCGTTACCATATCCTGTAACTCGTCGGCCGACGATGCAAGTATTACCTGATCATCAGCGTAGAGAAGACATTTCACGAGTAACCCATCCATTCTCAAACCATAATTCCTATCTTTCAAACCCGTCAAACAATTATCCATGAATAGGTTGAACAGCCACGGTGACGCTACACAGCCCTGTCTAACACCCTTATGGATATCAAACCAGTCAGTGTACATCCCGTCTACTCTGACACAAGCACTGGAACCCTCGTAGAGAGATTTCAGCGCTCGTATCAGGCAACTGCTCACTCCATACGCAGATAATGTCGACCACAATTCATTCCTCCTCACTCGATCATAGGCTTTTTCCAGATCCACGAATATGCAATAGACTTTTTGACTTTTGGCCAAAAACTTCTCAGCTATGCACCGTAAGGAAAAAACCTGATCCGTACATCCCATTCCCCTTCTGAATCCCGCTTGTGCATCCCATATCTTGTGCTCAGTTTCATTCACTACCCTATTAATCAGCACTTTTGCATACAATTTGCCGACAACGCTGAGCAGGCTAATTCCGCGGTAATTTTTGCAGTCCTGTTGTGACCCTTTCCCTTTGAACGGCACGATCACGGCTTTGCACCAGTCTCCCGGGACTCGGCCGGTCCTCCAACACATTGAAAAGGCGGTACAACTGACTAGCCGCTATGCCTCGCCCTGCCTTCAGCATCTCGACAGACACTCTATCGTACCCTGCAGCCTTACCAGCTCTCATACTTTTCATCGCTATCATAATCTCATCCATGCTAATCTGGTTATCCTCTTCATTCACTTCCATTACGACATCAGCTGTTTCTGCCAATGCATCATCTCTTTCAAACAAACTTTCAAAATACTCCTTCCATCTTCTTAAAACACATTCTTCACCTTTCAAACTACTTCCATCCTTGCCTCTGATTTTTGCTAGATCTGATGTTGTAGATGCTCCCCTAGCAGTTCGTACGGACTTCCAGAAAAACTTTATGTTTGACTGGAAGTCTTCAGTAAGCTTCCTGTCAAATTCGTCCTTTTGTTATTCTTTCTTTTTATTTACTACCTCCTTTACTATACCTTTCAAACTTTTATATTTTGTTTTAGCTTCCATCACATCACCATCCGTTGCCTCGTGTACTCTTTGACTAGCTTTTATTGCTAACCAGTCTACCCATGCTTTCTACTTTTCATTTACAGCTGTCTGCACACTTTTGTCCATCCATACATTCTTCTTCTTGCTTCCTTTTCTTCTCCTTGTAGTTCCACATATATTTACAGCCACACTTACTAATCCTTCCTTAAAAGTCTCCCATAGCCCCTCAATCTCGCACACCTCTTCTGAATCTTCAAACTTCTTACGCAACTCATTCACATATTCGTCTTCAACATCCCTTTCTTGCAATTTCTCCACTTTCACTCGTTCCAGAATACCTGTACCCACCGGAGCTCTGTGTCGCCACCTATTGAAGAGACCACTTATTCGGGTTAACACCAGGAAGTGATCTGTGTCGACACCAGCCCCGCGGTATGCTCGGGTGTCCACAATATTCCTTCTCAGTCGTTCGTCCACTATCACAAAGTCAATCATACTTCTCGACACACCCTCTTCCCTTGTATACATGTGAATCTTTTTGTGTTCAAACATTGTATTTGTTACACATAGATTGCACTCCACGCAGATCTCTTACAAACTTTTCCCATTCTCATTCACTCTATCGTCACCATACAAGCCAAGAACCCTTTCATATCCTTCTCGTTTTCTACCTACCCACCCATTGAAGTCACCTAACATAATTACTCGTTCATTCTGCTTGCATTTGCGTAGGGTTTCTCTCATACTCTCCCAAAACTCCTCTACTTCTTTTTGGGCTTTTGAACACCGACTAGCACTCTTATCTGTCGGTGCATATACACCAAGGATAAAAATTCGAGTCAGTCCAACTTTTAGCCGTACCCAGAGAAGTCTCGGGCTGACGCACTCATACTCACTTACACATTCAGTCATTCGCGCGGAGAAAATAAGGCCTACCCCTTGACAACCTCGGTTATTGGCTGGCACGCCAGACCAGTACGCCGTGTAGGGTTCATGGATCGAGATGTCACACCCCTTCCGCTTAGTCTCATTCACACACAGAACATCAATATGCCTTTCACCCATCAACTGACATACCTCATCTATTTTCTCACTCATTCCTCCTCTCACATTCAACGTAGCGAAGCGGCTCTCCGTGGGCCGCATTTCGCTCCCGTGTGGAACGAGACGTGATGGGTTGCGAGCCACACCGCCGCCATCATGAATTGGTTTGTTACGATTCATTGCGTTCCCACGAGTAGCAAGGGAAATAATTTGTCGGTCCCAGCAGAGCCCCGCATACCAGGATAAGGCTAGCCTTGATCTGGGTTCGCCTGGTCCCAGGGCAGTTTGGCCGCTTGTGACTAGGCTTGCCCCTAGCCACGCATCCATCGGTACGGCAGGCCTTGGATTGGTGGAAGGGATAGGATAGTTAGGAAAAGGAAGGGGATTGGTAACTGAGAAAGGACATAAAGACCGGGGTAGGAAGTGGGAAACAAAGGATATTAATGTCTCGAAAGGATTGGGGTGAGACAGTAAAAGCTCGGGAGGCCGGGGTCGCATACCCGTATACCTTGCCATAACTACCGGAAAGGTAGTAAGGATTAGCATCCCTGACCGTGAAATTTTAAATACCTATTTAAAATGGCTCAATCCATTTTAGATTAGGAATAAGTTATAAAAACTGTACTGTAGGTAGATAGTGCAGTGGTAGGCACATACATAATAATGAAATTCGATAGTATGAATTTTAATTAGGTACATTTTTGTCATTGGTAAAAGCTTGAACCCCTTGGCCTGGATCCGCAACTGCCCCATCCCATACCAAGCATAAAAAAACAGATACCGGGCGTGTCTCAGTCTCCAATCACAGTCGCCCGCGCGAACCGTCAATAAACATACAAATACAAATTATTTAATCAGTATCAAGTTTGAGATTGAGGCTTTCTTTAAAGAAGTCAGAGAATAGGTATTTTTTTCATTTATTATTCAGAGTAAAGTATCATCATGATAACCTAAATACTTCATATATTAAAAATGCTTAAACAAATACTAACACATCTGAAGTTATTAAAATGAACCTAAAACTAAAAATCTTAAAAAATATAATAACTAAAATATATTATTAAAAGAAGTCCCTTTAGGCAAGGTTCCGAAGATACTGGCAGCGTTCCCTCTTTGAATAGCTAGACTAATTCTTTGTCCGAGGTAGCTGCCAGCTCTTCGGTCTCCTGTGATGTCGACTAACCTTTTTGTTATTTCCTTAAAAAGCCTTCTAAAAAGTCGTCTATTTGTGTCGAAAGATCAGGGTGATTCCAAAAGGAGCAGCAACGGAGCACAAATGTAAATTTTGGGACGAAAAGACAGAATTTTAAGATACAAAGTGCATAATGTGGACTAATTTCAAGGAGACGGTCGGCAGAATTTTGAAATTTTGTAATTGAATTATTAATATACCTATTCAGAAATACATTCATCAAAAATCGGAGAACCTAAAAGGTAAAGGAAATTACTGTTAACGATTTTAATATTTGGAGCTAAAATATTAAATTTTAGTTTTACGTCATTTAAATTTAAGACGCAGTTATTTATAAAAAGTTCGCATTTGCTAAAATTAGGCTCCAAACCAATGGCTTCAAATTTATTTTTGATTAAAAAAAGATCCGAAAATACAGTATCCACATCACCTCCTAGGATTCCGTCGTCCAAATACCAAACGTTGAATTTAGAAATTAAATTTTTGATTATCGGATTTATAGCCAAACTACTAAAACAAGGGGATCACCCTGTTGACAACCTACTTCCGAGGACAGTTCATTAGAACGATATAACAGTTATGTTCTTTTAAGTAATAAAATACTTGTGTTAGAAAAACCCCGCTCTCCATACAGATTTAATACATGAGTGATACCTATTAATATAGTATATTTCCAGTCTATAAATTATTGCAGTAAAAGTAATAAGTATAAAAGGAGCATTAATGCTAAAATAGTTCGTGAGTGCTCGTGTGTGGCCTGCGCGCGTGTGGGTGTGTGTGTGTGTGTGTGTGTGCGTGTGTGTGGGTATGGGCTTGTGGGTGTAACCAATTTATTAATTTTATAATATATATTTAATTAATTAGTATATATAGGCATATATATTTATTTATTAGGTAAAATGTAGTTTAGTTTAAAACAATACGAAACAAACAAATAGCGTTCAGTTCAATTCTCTTTCAATTTCTTTTGTTACTTTCAATTATTATATTTTTTTTATTATTTATTATTTTCCAGAAATGCCTCAGTTTTGTCGTAACTCCATGATTTTAGCGATGCTGTAAGATTTGTTTTACAAGTATAGTTATTCATAGGACAAATGTTCATAATTTTGTTTACCTTGTTGAACAAAAGTGCAGACCGTGCCATTAGCTGTCTCCTAGCATACACTGTCTTAATTCTAGCAGTTGGAGCCATGTTATGTTTACGTCTTCTGGATAATTTAGAAGGGTCGTATGGCAAAGTTCTATGAGCTTTCAAGATTATAATGAGCAAATATAGCTGCCGAACCGACAAAGTGTCACTCATTTTATATAAGCTTTCTGTAGGGAATCTGTACGGCTTAAAGTTAATTACTTTTATGAGTGCCCTGTGCCCTCTCCAGTTCAAGAAATTTAATCTTACTAGCACCTCCCCAGACTGGAATACAGTAGACCAATAGCGACTGAGCCAGTGCAATGTATATTTGTTTCAATAGCCTTTTATCAGCAATATGTCGGAGCTTTTTGAAAATCCACATTAGTTTTTTTGTTCTTCCCGCCATAAACTCAATTTGGGCATGCCAAGAAAGCCTCTGGTCAATCACAGCGCCTAGATATTTGGTATCTGTCACCTTGTTAATAGCCCTGCATGAGCACGTCATGTTTCGATTAAGTTTCATAAATTAAACCTTTTTACTGTCAATCATGTAAAATTCAACGGGCAAATGTTTAGGAACATTTCTAAACGAAATGTCTGACGTTTCTTTTGACAGCTGATCAGCTGAGAATACTGTACTGACATTTCTGAGCTTTGCGCGAAACTGGGACACGCTCACTCGTTGAAAATGGAAAGTTAAAAACCGTGCAAATCCCGTTAGAATGTATTTTAAGACGGGGATCTATGTCAGTCACACCTTGACTAGCTAACTCAGTGCACGGTGACCATGTTAAATATATTAGATATTATTTTCTTGGGCTTAGCTTCGGCGGTTACATTTACCGGTGTTCTGATCAACAATTTCGAGAAACATGTCCCTGCATTCGTTATCAAAGGGTTCAGGTACGGCAGCTTTGCCTACAAAGGGTCTGAAGCTAATTTCTTGCAGTTGATAGAGATACCTAAGGCATGGTACCGGCACTTCTACTTGTTCGCCTCAACTTTTGGATCTGTGTCGCTGGTCTACATATTTCTCGTTTACTATATGGATTATGGAGTCAACAAGTACGTCAGTTTCTTTTTAAGGATATTTTTGGAGCAGAATGAACCGTCAGGTATGTGATTTGCTTTAAAAAATTTTTTTTTTTAGTATATTTTGTCCTGTCGTGTTGATGCACGGTATATTATATCTTATCATCATCGTAAAATCATGGTCCAAACCAACAATACAAATCAGCTCTATTTAATTATTATTCAAACTAAAGAGCCTACTTATCTAGAAGTTTTGGGACTTGAAATTAATAATAATTTCATTGATATTATTTATTGCCAACAAAGAAATAAAATATCCATCTAATTAAAATCTCATTCATAATAAATATTTTTTCAGTCAATCAGCTTAGACATAGACATCCTGCATATTATTTGGCATAAAAATACCAACCTAAAGTACTTTTTTCATATTTGCATATAAACTATTTGTTTAATGTACAAACAGAAGGTGTCTGTTTACACTGTATGCTGATTTTAGTGCTGGTTACGTCCATAGTAATTACCAGAGTATGAACACTGCCAAATTACTCATAATTATTTTTGACACCTGGTTTATTTGCCAGCCAGTGGCATGGTTGAGCTGTTTCGGGTCAGATAGCTGTGCAAATCATCATTTATTTACTAAGTACTTAAGTTACATGTCTTACATAAATATATTTTATGCACATGAACCCTGATATAGCACCCTAGGTTTCATGTGTGCAGCATCTTGCAGCAGCAAGACATTTTTTAAATACCTAAAAACAGTTTTTTGATAATAAAAATCTATACTTTATGCTGTTTGATCCGCGGTCACCTTCATATCTTAAACAACGTTTCAGTTTTCAGCAACGGGCCAAAGGTGAAGATATGCGTTCTTGCCATAAACTGCTTCTATAATTTCCTTCCTATTCCTCTGACTTTTATTTTAAATCCTTTACTGTTAAATCTATTCGCTTATGGAATTCTTTGCCCGTGTCCATAAGGCTATCTAAATCACATCCCATCTTCAAATCCCGAGTTAAAGCTTACCTTCTGTCACTTTGACCCAATCGCCTTCTTTCCAGTTTACTTTCACCTATAAGTTAATCCATACCTTATTTTATATGTATGATAAGTATGTAAGTATATGTAGGTTTATTATTTTGCTTCGGTATTGTATGTATGTTTATTTTTATGTTATAGTAAATTAGTTACTGCATCTCTTATCGATCATCTTGCACAGCCAAGTGGCAGAAAATTAATTAATTTTCTTCCTGATTCTCTACCTGAAGGTTGCCTGGAAGAGATCGCTACTAGCGATAAGGCCGCCTATATTGTACACCTAATTTATTTAAATGAAACTGTAACATTTTGTTTGTGCAATAAAGTTTATCTTATCTTATCTTATATCACTACTAAATGAAGACCAACCCTTTATTGAAGGAAGTAATTTATAAATATATTTATCAATATGTGGTATTGTCCTAACTAACAATATGACCCCAGGCCCCAGACTTTTGATACCTGTTTTTTATAATGTCTATAGATAATATATTTATTGCTTACCTACTGATATTTAAAGTTACCACCACACCAATCTACATAGCAATCATGGATCTGTTTCAGTGTCAGTAACTGCAGTGATCATAGTCATGACCTTACTGCTAGTGCAGTGTCTGCGGAGGTTTTATGAGACCTACTGCATCCAGGTGTTTGCCAAGTCCAGCCGGATGAACCTCAGCCATTACTTGGCAGGCATCATACATTACTTTGCCTGCTTTGTGGCTGCTGTTGGCCAAGGGCCCTTGTTCTGTGGTAAGTTAATAATGTGAAGTGAACACTGTTTCCAAGAAGAATCAAATATTTTATTATTTTTAAATCATTTCCATTAAGTGGCGCGCGCCGTTTGTACCACCGCGGTCACCGCTACGCTTTAGTAGCATTTTTTTGTAGAAAACCACAACAACTGTTGTATACCTATAGGTTGGTATATTACGACGACCCTAGCCCATTAGTTCAATACCGGTTCAGTTGCAAAAGGTCACGCACGGGTTCAATTCCCGCAGTATTGACGTCTGGGTGTTTGTGGTGCGTCGTTGTTTCTGGTTTCCATAACACAACGACAATTCGCGAATTTAATGCCGAAACGCGTTCTCTGCCAGCCAACTATACTGTTTTGGGAACAGTGCAATGTATGTGTGTGATGAAGTTACCCTATCACTTATTAATATAAATAACTAGCTTTCCGCCCGCGGCTTCGCCCGCGTGAACTTCATTTTTCTTTCCCGCTTTTCTTTTGAAATTTTTCCTGAATTTTCTTTGCTATAAACCTCACGGAGCCCGAGACCTTTCCAACGAATGCAAAACCGTGGAAATCGGTTCGTGCGTTCTGGAGTTATAGCGTCAGGAAGGAAAACCCGACTTATTTTTATATAATAGATTGCTTCACACCTTGAAAATAATTAAGGCAGGGCCCGAAGCAAATGGACCGAAACTAATATTAAATTTATAAGGTATTTGCTAATAGGAAGTCATTGCATTACAATGCATGTTCCATGGTAATGTGAATAGTCTGTGTGGTAAGAATTTAAATGATGTCTTGTTATTCTGTGTCTGTTTATTACATCGCAATGTATTGTGTAAATAGGTTGGCGGAAAACCTGCAATTACTTTTTAGCGCCAGATAAGAAAATGATAGTGCATAGCCCCGCTGTCGCAATGGTTAATAATACTTCCCATTGTCCATTTAAAATCAAAGCCACGACCGGTTCGATTTTCAATCGGCAGACATTCTTATTTATGTATTTAGGCTATAAGTATAAAGCCGTTTATCTACCTATTTAGTTTCTTTAATTTTTTTCGATGTATGTTAAATTTGTCTAAGCAAGTACAAATACCTACCTCCACCATGAGTTTGCATCACGTTAACTATGATAGTTAACTGCAGCTACTTAGCGACTTTCTTCGGCGAATACTCATGGGATAAAATAAGTACTGTAAATATATATCTATACAATCACAGATCAATTCTTTAAAAACATTACGAACGAGAATACGGGCCTAAGTGTATATTTATTTTTCTGCTGTAGTTGATTTAGGCAAGAAAGTTTATTCATCTGATCTTCTTTATTATTTTCAGGTACGCAAAACAGAGAAAGCATCCTATGGAACGACACTCTCACCCAACTGCTCTCAATCCCTTGCATCTGTTCATTCCTGTGGGCATGGCATGAACAGTACCAAACAAACCTCATATTTGCCAACTTGCGTAAAGACAAGAAGTCTGGTGAAGTGGTAACAGGTACTGTATCCGTATGACTCTTTCAAATGTCAAAAAAATAGTATTGATTACCAAACTGCTTTGTAAAACACCTTTTTTTAAAAAGTTACTAACTTCACAGTAAAAACAGCAGTCCGACCGCGATGTTAGGTTACCTAGGGCTACACTTGACGGAAATTACGGAAGGCCAATGCATGTTATTGCATATAAATTACAATAGCGGGCACACTGCGCGGAAGATCGGCCGCTCCGTCGCGGATCGCTCGCTCTCTGCGTCTGTTCCGTCCTCCGCGCACCGATCTTCCGTCGGCGTAAGATCGGCAAAGTCGCACTCCAGGTACCAGGATCTTCCGCGACGTAGTTTCCGTCAACTGTAGCTGGCCTATAGTAACGGGTTGACCGCAACGGAAGATCGGCGACGGAATTTCCGTCAAGTGTGTCCCTAGCCTTAGTCACATCATGACTCATGTATATAGATCGTATCATACGTCTGTCTATCTATACTGTAGTATTTTCTGACGATTCCAAAGAACTGCTATAAAATAGTTTACTTGAAGATTTAATGCCTTTTACAGAAGAGCATGGGGTGCCTCATGGGAGGATGTTCCAGTATGTCTCAAGCCCCCACCGAATGTGTGAAGTCATAATGTATACTGTCCTGCTATTATTGGTGCCTACGAAGACGTTTTTCTGCATTTATTTGTGGGTGTTGGCAAATCAGGTATGATATTAGACACCTTATTTTATACAACTCAATCGTAGACTAAAAAAAAGCTGTATCGACACTAATACGCTATCAACCTTTATGAGGACACAGCACGGGCGACAGAATTCTAAAATAGGTATTTCTAAAGTGCGATAGAGAAAACTGCAATTCGGACCGAAATTACTTATTAAAAGTACACAAAATTCGTAGTCACCTGATCCTGAAAACCTGACCTATTGAATTAAGTTCCTTTTTTTGGTAAAAAATTCAAAAAGGCTTTGGCCGTGTTGATTTTCTAAACAATTGCTCCGGACGACGACGGTCCTCCGTACGGACCATCCGTATAGCACTAAATCCAGCTTTATACAATTCATATCTAATGCTTCGTAAATCGGAGTTATCTTTTCCATTTACGGAATGAACACCCGTCTACACTTGAGCCCCTGCAAAGTGCGATAGAGACCACTGAGTTCAAGTACGTAACTCAAACTTGAACACCCATCAAACTAATGCTGTCATTAACAATGAAATTGATTTCCGAATTGCAGAAGTAGTGGGGGTACGAATTGTAGTAGGGTTAGTGCTGTGAACATTTGTAATTAAGAGCGTTAGAAAACGTTGCGTTTTTGTAAGATTTTCGTGATTATTTCATTAAATTGAAATAAAACCTACATTTTTGCTCTATTATTGTGTGCATAATACTATTTTAGAACACATTGAATTGTCTAAAATTAGGAAGTCGCCAATTATTTGCTAAATTAAATAAAAAACCGTGTTTCTTGAAAAAAATATTACACTTAGAAATTTACTGTACACAGCTAAAGTTAAAATTATGAAATTAAAAGGTTTCAATGATAGAGAGATTATTTATATTTAATTTGATTTCAGCTAAATAATCACATAAACCTTAAAACAATGCGACTTTTATGACCTCCCCCAAACGCAAAAAGCAAACCAAACAGCCAAAAAGGTGCTATAAAACCCCTACTTCATACTGTCGTCTGTACGCGTGCGCAGAACCATCTGTCGCCTAGAGTTATTTTTATGTGACGAGCTCTTTACCTATCTTCCTATTTTTGTTTCAGACCCAGACAGCTATTCAAGCGCATGAATGGTACAAAAAGACTTTCAAGAACTACCCAGCAGACAGGGCAGCCATTTTCCCAGGAGTCTTATAGATAGCTACTAAGTATGTACATAGCAAAAAAATATTTTTATACATATTTGATTCAATGAACATTTTATATTGTTATCAATTGTTGTACTGGCCTGTTGGCGCAATGGCAGCGATCCTGCCTTTGACGCCGGAGGTCGTGGGTTCGATCCCCACCCATGACAAACATTTATGTGACGAACATTTGTGTTTGTTGTGTGTCTGGGTGTTATTATCTATTTAGGTATGTATTTAGAAATATTTAAGTATGTTTATCAGTCTCTGACGCCCATAATACAAGCTCTGCTTAGTTTGGGGTCAGATGATCTTTGTGTGAATTGTCCCAGATATTTATTTATTTATTTAATTGAGGCTCTGTACAAGGGATTAATTTATTGTATAGTGTATAAGGATAATCAGATTATATTCAAGACTGAAGAAAGCGATGTTAATAATATTTAAGACCTAATAAAGCCACTTTAGGCGAATGAGGCTAATACAAAGAGATATTTGGGGTAATAAAATATTTTGTTAATAAATTGTAAACGTTTTATTTCACTGTAACAACTATGATAATTATTAAATAACTATTGCATCACACACACTGATTGCACACACAGCCGTCTCCTCACTCTTATTTGAATAGGAAACTGAAACAAGAAAAACATTTTTATAATACATTTGTCAAGGATGTTCTCTCTGGCTGTTATTATCTAGAATCTAGATGATCTTGTGTAAAGGTGTCCGGAAATGGAAAGTTATTTTACCAAACGCCTTGTGCGAATGGTAGAGGCACAGAATTGGATAGTTGACACATCATCGAATTCTAAGATTTCTTAAATTATGTCACCATCTTGCGACAGTTTGTATGGAGCGTTTTGGGCAAGTCAAAATTATGATGTTTAAAATTGTCATATCTCGGGGAGTTTTCGTGTTTTCAATCTTCTACCAATGGTTCTATTATTGAGCGGTCTTTTGATAACACCTCAATAAACAAAATCGTCGCCTACCCCATTCTTTATATTACTTACATAGAACACCTACTTTGAAAGACACAGACACTTTAGAATTCAAAATATACGACATTTGACGACGCGATTGGCGTAGTGCGCTGAAGCACGGTTTCTCGCCTTGGCTTGCGTGGTGTTCCAGGTTCGATTCCCGGTCCGGTCAATTCAGAAAACAAACTTTTCTTAATGGATTCTGGTCTGGGTATGCTCGACTCTGGCTAATATCCTTGTCTGGTACCTCGTAACACAAGGATATTCATCCTTCTAGACCACGACGAACAGTTATGTTTTCGTACTGTTTATTTATATATTTATACTAGCTTTCCGCCCGCGGCTTCGTCCACGTTATCGTTATATATCATGGCCAAATTACGTAAAAACTTTATAAATAGCCCATGTGTTATTCTGATGTATAAGCTGTATTACTGTAAAGTTCCATCTAAATCCGTTCCGTACTTTTTGCGTGAAGAAGTAACAATAGTATATTTTATATCGAGGGACTAAACGAAGCCATAATATACCAGAGATGGTTTGACTCCCGAGCGTGCGAGGGCGTCAATGAAACCGAGGGTATATTAAGTTGACGTTTAGTTTCGAGGTGCAAACTGTATTTTTTACTTTTAGTGCGAGAAAAAGAGTCAATTTAGTACAAAAACATTCAAAACCGAACAAATTTACACTTGACAAAAGTTCTGCAATTATCGTGGTCAGTTTTTTTTTCTTCTGAACTGTACCACAGATCAACAATTTAAAACACATGGCGCCACCTTATTTGCGGACAGACCATGTAACTAAAACTTTCAACATTTTTATTATTATTATTTATATCTATTTGAATTAAGATAATATTTTGATGTGTGTCGCCTTGCACAAAAAAAAGTACATATAATATTACTCACCTGTAAGGATACCCTTGCGTCTTCGCCCGGAACACGGACAAGAGCAGCGAGAAGAACACGCACACCAGCACCAAGCCGACGATGGACTGGAAGCGCCGGCGCTTGCCCTCGGCGTGCGCGCGCGCCGCCCCGCCCTTGACGCCGCCAGCCGCTTCTATCATTAGGATCATGCCCACTACTACTGCTCCGTCTGAGGTTTAGTGTTCAGGAAAATAAAAAATTTACACTTACACACACACACACTTAGTAATATAGGCTGGCTCAAGTAAAACTGTTTTAAAATAGGAGAGCGAGTCAACCTCAACACGAGTATTGCATTACTTTCTGGGGTGTCTCAATACTTTAAATGTCGATTTTGAGTTAAAAAGTTATTATTTTTATTTTTTTATATAAGCGAGATCTCTCTGCCTACACACACTCTCTAGTATAGCAGAAGACGAGTCCAGTGGCCGTGCAAGCTCTCTTGTCACGCCTTAAAACTGAGCGGACACCGTTTTGGTATCTCTTTTATAAGTTAGTTTTGTTCTGTTTTGTTGAATTGTTTTTTTGTGTATATTGTGGTACCAAATAAAGTTTTATTCTATTCTATACTATTCACTATATAAGTAGTGTTCTCGCTGGAGATCACACTTAATAAGAAAGTGCCCGTAACCCATTCGTTTATGAGTATACAGCACGGTCGAGAGAATTGAAAAATAGGTAGATATTTGTATATTCTATAGCTGTCTTTTGCAAAACCTCGAGCCCCCCACAGAGTGCCAGAGACAGATGCAAATCGGACCGAAATTACCTATCAAAAGTACACAAAATCGACGTTTTGTAGTCCCCTGATCCCTTTTCGCAAGGTTAACCAATTTAGTTACTTTTTTCATTGAAAATTAAATAAGGACTGTTATCCACTAGGCCACGACGCTCTTCAAGCTTTAAAAAGGATACTTAAAATCGCCACAATGTAGCTCTCCAACACAAACTGTCCATGTGAACCGCCATTGATATACACCGGTCCATTCTTCGTCTTATGGAAGAACGGTGGGCCCCTGATCTGGTTCCACATTTGTCCTGACACCATGGCGAAGCAGAAGAACACAGCTGCCACCGCCCACATTTGCTTGTTGTAGAGGAATTCGAGGTTGTGTCGGCGCAGGTAGAGGAAACCAGCTATGAGCATGAAGAGCGTCGAGAACGCCACCGCTCCGGAGTAGTTCGGTGGTCGGAAGATTCTTATCTGAAATGTCAGGGAGTTACCATGGTCAAAATGTTGTAACAACTTGATGCAATGCAGCCTTACAACAATGTAATTTTATTTTGACCACTCATGTAAATCGTCCCTAAATTAAGAAGTAAATGTATCTCAAAATTTAGCACCCTACACAGATTATGCTGTTCTGTACATATGGCATGACAGTAGATATATAAACGACAGCTGCAATGGTGAGGAATGTCTAACTCTGGAGGACATTTAAGAATTTTTACACATTAAATAAGACAGAAGAAATATAGATAGTTTGCAGAATATTGTCACTAATATTTCCTTTTCCCATTTTAATAACAAATAGAAATATGATTGTTATATTGCAGCATGATATTTGAAACAAAGACGTAAGATGGAATGCTTGAGGATGTACAGTCAAAAGCTTATGCTTTTGACTGTACATCCTCAATATCTGTACGTTTCGAAGGCTTCAAAAATATCTGAGCAAAACATTAGCCACAAATCTCTATACAAGTCAAGAAAGAGTCTGAACGAACTTTCGTTTAGATATTTGTGGCCAATATTTGGAAAAACTTTCGTTTAGATATTTGTGGCCAATATTTTGCTCAGATATTTTTGACTGTACTCAACACAATCTCAAACATCATTAGAGTTTCTATCAAAAAACTAATTATTATTAGCAATTAAAACCTATTATAATTTTATGAATTCATGAGCAAAGAAGAATATTTATTCCACTGAGGTGTAAGTCTAGTAAAAATAAGTAGAACAGCAAAAAACTTAGAATGTACATAAAATGTATGCTAATGTTATATTCATCAGTGATACCACAGAAAAGTCAATCTTATTTATTTATTTAGACGAAGTTGAAAGTAATAATGATTTACATACTTCAAATTGACACTATTATTTCCTACTGAAGCAAAACATAAAAATGATTGTGATTTTATCAGTTGTTAGAAATGAAATAGTATATTTTACATCGAGGGACTAAACAAAGCCATAATATACCAGAGGTGGTTTGACTCCCGAGCGTGCGAGTAGGAATGCCACGATATATCAGAAAACCGATAAATATCGATATATCGACGCCAAAATATGTCGATATTTATCGATATCGACGATACGCCGATATCGATATATCAATATCGAAAAAATATATATTTCGTAACGAAATATCGAAAAATCCGCCTAATTTAAAATACCCACAAAATCGGGTCAATTACTACTGGCAACACTGAAATAAAAAATATTCTGTTCTCGAGTCTAATCTATTGTTGTAATCTGTGGTGAGTGTGTGTCTATGGATGTTATATTCTTATCTTTTTAAAGTTGCAATGAGTCATCTACCAATCGTGGCAACAAGTGTTCCTTCTGAATATCTTTTTTCAAAGGCGGGAGCCACTATAACTCAGAGCAGAAATACAAGGAAGCAGACCGTCAAAGTTGCTATTTTTAAGTTCGATAGCTGGCACAAATTACTGGAATTAAACATTGTAATATAAATTTATGAAAATTTAACTCAATTTTTATTTCCAATTTTTTTATTGTTCACATAGGTACCTAAGGTATAAAAAATTACAGACGTAAGTGGTAAGTAAGTAAGGTATAAAAAATTACAGACATAAGTAGTAGTAGGTACAGTACTTGAATTGTCTGGAAGGTACTTGAAGTATTCCTCTCGTCTACACGAATGGGCCATCATGCCATGCTCATGATGACCATTCGCTGTACACTGTCGATCAACAGTTGACTTTACTAAACGCGAATTTATTTCTGAACCTAAGTAATTACTTTTTACTCTATATGGGCTAAAGTGGTCACTTTAGCCCCGCTTCGTAGGGCTATATTGACGTACTTTTAAAGCATGAGAACTCCATTTTAAACTTTTTATAATGAATCAAAAATAATGAAGCCAAATACAAATAAAAAAATATCATTACCACAACATGACATACTTACCACAACAGGAGAAAGAAATAATAAAAAAAACAATTTCATCTGAAAAGCACTTATGACAGGTCAATATTACAAGGTCAAATATTTTACATAGAAATAAATTTAAATAAAATAATTCTAGTATATTAAATTATGAATAAACATGCAAAACCAGAAACATAAAGCCTACTTCACTCTATACCCTGGAGTGGTTCAGGATTAATTTTAGAAGGTTTGTCATCAGTTATGACTAGTAAATCAGTCAATTAATCTTTTAATGCAGAACAAAGTTGCCTGATCTAATAAATAACCAGTTCAAGCAAACCAACCTGCATGTCAGTTCTGTCCTGAATCCATTTAGCAATGGCCTCAGCATGAATGCCAGCCCGTTCAAAGTCCATTGAGTCAGCTGGCTTTGGCTTCCCCTTGGCAGGGAAGTGCATGATTACTGGAGCAGTGTTCAGGCGAAGCTGTAATTGTTTTTAAGATATAAGTATGCCGAAAATCATTTCAGTAATTACCAATATACAGTGTCCATGAAATAGTACGACATACTGCAGAAGGTGATAGCTGGGATCAATACCTACCAAAATAACTCAATATATGTTCAGCGAAATTTTACGGTGTTAAAGTTATACAAAATTTTCCGAAATATCGAAAAATCTCTACCTTGAAACAGATTTTTTTGCATATCCCAATGAAAAATTCCTTCTCCAGTATTTGTTTTTTTACTTCAAATTAATCGATAATAGTTACTCTACTCATTGAGAAGTCTTTTTTTTATCAAAAACAAGAACGTTTTCGAGAATAAACAAGTTTTGTTGAAATTTACGCTGAATGTTTTTTTATCACTTAACTTTAACCTACAGTGGTGAAAAAAAATGTATGTGAGAATTTTGTCCAACATGCTTAAAAAAAGAGCTTGTTTAATGGTGATTTTGGAAACATACAACACTAGTGCGTTTTCATTAAAAATTAAGAAATAAAAATGGTATTCTTGTCCCAGAGGAGCCGATTTTGTTGAAAATGTTACTAACGTAATTTTGACAGTTGGCGTCGATTCGTGGGGAGTGGCGGACTTCGATAAGAAACAAGGTCTGTAACTTTGAAGCACGTCGGCGTTCCGAGTTCGATGCCAGACGTCATGAGCTGAAGGCCCGACTACAAGCGGCAATCAGATACAATTATGTCAATGGTGCTCTACCGTGTCCGCAGTGTAGGCGGTCATTTGCAAACAAGGTTGGCTACGTAAGCCACGTTAGAGCCCATGATAGACGTCAGTAGGGGGTCGAAGTGGTCGCCGTACCGAAATCGGTGTGGGTGGAGGATATACAGGGTCACTGTAATATTATGTATCAGTATTGTAACACGGCCCTATCTTTGAAAAACATGCCTACAGCCGCGCGGTACGTAAACACGCGATAGGGCTGCCCACCTACACACACACACAGTATACACCACAGCTATGATGTTTAACAATCGTAAACAATCATGGAATTCGCAACATTACTAGAATATTCTTTACATTATCTCTATTATTTTCTCTCTAATTCTACCTGATTACGTATTTCCTAATGATTTTTCGTTTAATTCAATGTTTCTAATAACCTACAACTCGGAGGTTTGAACACGAGCGTACCTACCGTATCATGAACCGCCTGTAACTATTATACCTAGTTCACCCGTGTATCTCTTTTCTTTACCGTATTCACTTCATTTATTAATCCGGGCATTTTTTCGTAAGAAAAAACGAAATTACCTATCCTTTAAAAAAGACACAAATTAGGTACGTACCTACTAGTAAGTAGGTACCCAACTGAAAACATTTTATAGTCTTACCTTTCGGAGTTTCCAGGTAATTTCAAAAATGTTATCTTTGGGTGCGTTATTGAGGAATTCATGCAACCAAAAACAGCACAGTTCTACAATTGCTCTTTCTTTTCTCAAAATCTCATTCTCAAATCTAAAAAATCCCGCGCTTATGGTATAAAAAACAAATCACCCCACCGCCCGTTCGTCACTGCGGCACATTTGCGACTCGCGACTGCTTGCATCGCCAAAGAGGATATAATATAACTAGCGTGGCATCGCGAGCGCACCTTGAGACCCGAGGCGCGTGGATAGCTCGCGTTTCGTACGTTTGTATGCAGTTACAATACTGATACATAATAATATTACCGTGACAGGGCGGTCAAAACATACACGTCAACATTTTTTTTAGCTTCCTCACACTAAGGGGTACCCGAAAATACCCCATGTATGGTACCCAATTTTTTGTAGTTTTCGAGTTATGAATTTTTTAACGAACTTGGGAAAATTTCTGGGTTGGGTCACTGTGTCGGTCACTGTAGCGATCTGTCTGTAAGTTTTAGTTTATACACAGATTACTTGAATTTTACACCTGTGACACTTTGAATGAAAATTAGGTATGATGCCGTTGAAGTTAGTTATCGAAATTTTGATGGTAACTATTTAAAAGTATAGTAACGTTTTTAAAAAAAAACGGATGACGAAAAAAAAAGTTACCTAAAAACTTTTTTTTAAAACCGCCTTCATTGTTCAGGGGAAAAACTGAAATTTTTCAATTTCATAATTTTTTTTTAGAGTTGTGATAAGCGTTATGGATGTGAATTCTTCAGAATCATCTAGCGCTATTATTCATGTAATAATGAAAACTAATCAGGCTTTTATCTCAACAGATTGTGCTACAGTGACCGAACAAGTGACCCAACCCAGAAATTTTCAAAAAATCGTTCAAAAATTCATAACTCGAAAACTACAAAAAATCGGGTAAAATACATGGGGTATTTTCGGATACCCCTGAGAGTGAGGAAGGTAAAATAATATATTGACGTCCCTATTGCTGCCTTGAGGCCTTAGTGCCTTGCCAACAGTAGTGGCATCTATAATGAGTGGGTGTGCTGGGAGACGCCCCTAGCTTATTTCCTTGTGTGGTACCTCGTAACACAGGGATATTAATCCCTACTTCGAGACCATTACAAGAGGTGTGTATTGTCTGGCGAATATTTATAAAAAAAAAAATGAAGACACCTGTTTGGGGGATGGCCGAACAACTCAAGTGATGTTATACCCAAGCCCCTCCCCTAGTTTAGCCCACGAGCTGATGTGGTTACCAAGGTGTGGCCGCTGCAGAGTCGCTTCTTGGAGCCACTGGAGGAGAGTTTATGGACTGACAAAGAATTATGCGCACTTTGTCACCCTTATGGGTCGACTGACAAAGTACAACGCGGACAATCCACTACACCCTAAATTACCAATAAGAACTAATTAAAAAGTTGTAATAATTTTCAATTGTTCTAATATTCAATCGGTTCAATCTGCTTACTGAGCCCTTTTAACAAAACAACCATTGTTGCACTTGTAGTTGAAGCTTGTGTTTAATGAATCTAGTGAAAAGCTTAAAGGGTACATTATCTTATTAGATTTCACTTCAAATTGTGTAGTAAGATCATACTAGTTAGACAACCAGAATGTTTATCTTTGTCAGTAAAGATCAACTTGATTAATTTCAATTATAATATTTTTTTATCAGATAGTTATTAAAAATGAGTTACATACCATTTGAAAGATATCTGAGCCCTCGTCAAAGTCCACCAAGCCAAAGAACAATTTATTGTTAAATGACTGTGAGAACCTGAACGAATTGGCCACGACCATGTATTCGTCGAATACGTGCTGGCAGATCGCACAGCGACGTGCAGGTGCCATGGCCGTGAACATCACCACGAAAGAGTAATCCCTCGGCGGGGACTTCACATACTCTTTGAACTTATTGAAGTTTAACTGGATAATAGACTTCTTAGCCGTCAATTCGGTCAGCTGCTGCACCTTCTCTTCCAGCTGAAATTTCAATTATAAAACGATAAACCAAACAGCACTTCGGAAACGCCGGTTAAAAAAGATAAAGAACCAACGCACCCCTTTCGCGCGAGTCTGCGCTTCTCCTTGGTAGTATGTCAAAAGCACAACAAAACATAGTAAAGCTTTATATTTCATATTGGCTGAAAAATTAGGGAATGATTCGAGTTTTTGAGATAAACAAGCAGAAAACTCCGAGAAAAGCTTCGCCACTTGACGTTGCCAACGCAAACGTCAAATGAAATCAATGACGTGTTCCTTTCATTTACGGGGATAGTTAAATGAAATGTAAATGATTATTTTAAAAGGTAGGTAAATACCTGCTGTATTTAATATACTTGCTACCTACAACAGCTTAAAAATTTAAACCTAAATAAATAGCTGCGCAGCTTAATAAAACACTATCGTGTGCAGACAGCTTTTCATTAAGCTGGTTCAATGTTGAATGAAAGTCGAAAGGAGTCCCGAACTTTGCAAATAAACAATGAGGAGTCTGTGTCCCAGACGCCATACCTCTCCGACGCTCGGCTGAGCTATTCACTATACTATAATAAAATAACTTCGATGAAGTTCGATCGTTGTTCGATCGCAAGAAAATCGCAATTTTGACAGCGATTATTGCTATTTGACGTCGAATAAATACTATAACGTCATTGGCTGACCAGCTGTCAAATGCGAGTGACTAGCAATCGACTGGAGTTTATAGTTATAAAAAGGGGCGGCATGATGATGACACTCATTGAGAACAGATAAAATTCAATCTACTAAATAGCCGTTGGTATCCTAAATCTGGGCAAAGGCCCAGGCTCCCAAAAGGCAAACGGGGAAGAGAGTTTCTAGACATTTATTTACATAATTCAAAATAAGTCAATTACTAGTGTGGTAAAATAAGCAATGTTAATTTAGTGTCAAATAAACTTATTTTATTCTTATTCTTAATATCTGGGACATCTTATCACCAAGACCATCTGACCCCAAATTAAAATCGGCAGAGCCCCTTGCTTGGGGTCTGCCTCGTATTTTGAGGGCATAGGGGCGGGATTTTTACGCATAAAATCCTGTCGCTCCCGCGTCGCTCGCAAAATTCGCTGCAGAGGCCTAACTGGAGGGTGTTAGAATCTGATGAACATACTTACTCAAATATTTCATAATAATATGTACTTTATTCTTACGATAATAACACTCAGACCACGAACAAATATTCGTCACTTAATTAATGTTTCTTTAACTAGGGTGACGATTAAACGCACGACCTTTGGTGCTAAAGCTATCATTCCGCCCCAGTCAAATATCAAAAGGCTCACGGAGGATAAAGTTGGTCTAGTCTAGTCCTTAGCTAGCTCGCAAAAAAGCTGCAGTGTAATTACCACTTGTGGTTAGGTTTGTTTGGACCATTCATAGGCGGGGCGCGGCGGTAAGTTACTTCCAGAAACACCGGACAGGCCAGTGGTACATACTAACTAACTAGACGATACGCTAACATACATCCATCACCCTTACTGCAGGCATTACTCTTAAATCATCAAGTATGAAAAAGAGATTTGCAGCGACACATACACATCCTGGTTGACCTTTGGGAACGCTTTGGAACAGTGCTTGTTGCAAAACTACCAAGCGAGTCTAATCGCTTGGAAGTTTTGGATCAAGCCATACCAGCATAGGTATGTACATACATAAATAATGTAGAGTATTTAGGACTTCGTTTCAATGACGAAAGCCTAAGCTATGCCATGAGGAACTATTTCTTTCCTCTGTCCTAATGAAGCTAAATTTTAATTTTCAGGTAAATATCTCGCGCTATTTGATAGTCCAATGCAGCAAAGTAACAGCCTTCATTGTTATCGTTCAGCTGGGAATTAAACCAACTTCTCTAGGGATCCAAAAGCATGCGGGGTGCCTGTGCATGACGGGAAAGGCCTGCGCCGCTAGTACTTACATAATATTTCAATGGCCAGCGCAGACGACGGATTATCCACGGCGTACCTAAGTACTTTTTTCTCCGTCAAAATAGATCCCTTACAAAACTGTATCGAGCAACGCACACGAACGACTAAAAGTTCCCAAAACCAAAACCGCGGACGCCCACGGAGCGTAGCGGATTAGGTAAAGTAGGCGGGCATCCGCGAAAAAATAGAACGAACGTTCGAAATAAAGGGATGGACCCAGTATTCTCTTTTAAATAGTCTTCTCTTTTGCTCATACTTCATGTAAATTACAGCATCTAAGAAACTCTCCGACAGCAAATGATCGCACACCGTGTGCGTTGAGTCCGCGGTAAATTTTGTATTTTTGTATGTTTTTTGAGCGTACTTTTTTCTCCGCATACGTTGTCTGCGCAGGCCTAAGAGTGTTTACTGGGGTGGATCGAAAATGTTGCATTTTTGCAAGATTTTCGTGATTATTTCATTGAATTTAATAAAACTTGAATTTTTGCTCTATTATTGTGTGCGAAATACTATTTTAAAACACATTGAATTGTCTAAAATTAGGTAGTCGCCAAATATTTGCTAAATTTAATAAAAAAGTTTTTTTTTAAATTCATAAGACACTAAAAAATTTACTGTCCACAGTTATAGTTATAATTATGAAACTAAAAGGTGCATTCAATAATAGTGAGATAATTTATAGGTAGGTAGGTACCTAATTTGAATTCAGCTAAATAATCACGAAAAAGCGACGTTTACGGTCTAGGTACCCCAAACGCAAAAAAATAGTACGCCGCAGATAATCTCACGTCGCGCAGGCCTTTAAAAGGGATGGACCCAGTCAGTACCTATTTAAACATCATGTAAATTACAGCACAAACGTAATCTCAGAATATTTAAATACTCTCGGACAAACAATTATCGCACACCGTGTGCGTTAAGTCCGCGGTAAATCTGCGCGGCACTTTTTATTCGCGAAGCGTACTTTTTTCTCCGCCGCGGAGAAAAGTACGTCGTCAACATAAACTATTTTTTTTTTTAAATCACATTAGTGATTTATTTCCAGATTGCAGCTGGGAGGTAGTAAAGATTTATATCCACAATTTAGATCAGATGAATTTCCACACACAAGACCTATTTACACAAGGTTTTAAACTCACCTATACCGACCTACCTAATTGCTTTCGTCAATCGACTTTTACCAGAGCATGACCTTTTAAAACTAGGTCACTTGATTGTCTGAGCTTTTCGGAAACTGGGACAGGGCAGGTAGGTATGTACTTACTGGTATAGCCTAGATACTTCATTTTTAGCAGTCTATTCTTTCGAAAGTATGATTTCCGAAGTAATTTGGAAAGTGGTTGTGCTATGTAATTATTATCACTGTGTATTTCTCTAAGAACAAAAATTTTAATTGGAATCAATAGAAACACCAGATTTATAATTTACAGTATTGTTTTCAAAATATTTTATTAACACAATTCATTCAATAACACCAAAGATTATAACATTCTCTAACATGAATCCTAAAACAAAATACAATTTTACCTAGATGTATTTATTCACTTACCAATTTATAATCATTCAAACATCGTCGACTATGAGGTATACAGAATAAATATATTTGAAATATTTCACATTATAAGTCGTCAGAAATGTTTATTTATTATTATAATATTATTATTAATATAGATAATTTGAATACGACACTGTCATATAAATTATGAAAGCACCTGCCTAAGCTGCCTTCCTAAAATTATTATAATACTCATTCGTTTATAAAGTAGATTGAAAAGGAAAATAAAACACAAAAAAACAAGTAGAAACAAAATAATATGGAATGTACAAATCATGTTTATTCACTGATTCCTGGCAATACAAACTTTGTGACTCGCTTTTAATTTATCTTAGTGGTCACTGAAGAGAGAATAAGTAATTCACAGGCTCATAACAGTATAGGATATACATACATCCACTATAACACTGAAAGCTATATAGCAGTAGATAGACGTAAGCCAGGTTTAACCTTAACTTCTCAGCAATAGAAATATTGGTACATAGTACCTGGGGGTTTCAACGGTTCATAAATTATTTTAAGATAACTTGTTTGGACTTAAATTTCTACTCTAACTGTACATTAGTTTCGCCTTACGCTAAAATAATCTAAAAGTGATATCGTCTGATGGTATGAATCATTCGCGAGGGGTGGAACGCGCAAATTAATTGATATGTCGATAGGTGGATCGAGCTCCTCCTGTCACCGAAGCAAAACACGTCGGTAATAAATTAAACATTAAAATAACGCCATCGCGCGGTAGCGTCGGGACATGATTGGGATTAGACTGTTGTGATTTATAAAATTGAAATAGAAAATATATTTATACAGTTCGCGGCTCGAGGCGCGGCGCGGCCGCAGCACCGAGGCGGCGCCGGCCGGAGCTGGGCGAAGGAATATAAATACGAATAACGTTCAAGTAGGTACTCAACAAGTTACTATACAAGATGGTGGTGCTCCGGGGCCCTATGCGGACGCTACCGCCGAGGCTTCCCTGCTGCGCGACTGAGCACATTCTGTAGCATAGAGCTTCGGAGCACGGCGACGGGAGACGAGTGCGCTCTGCAGAATTACTGTTTCGTGTAAAGGTAGATGGCGACGATGAGACCGTAGAGACCCAATACCTCGGCGAAAATGAGGATAAGGATCATTCCGACGAATAACCTAGGCTGTTGCGCAGTACCACGGACGCCGGCATCTCCCACGATGCCTATGGCGAAGCCGGCCGCCAGACCCGAGAACCCTACGGCGAGACCGGCTCCCAAGTGGATGAACCCTCTGGAAAGGAAGAAACAAAAACATGTCATCTATGAAAAAGCAACTACAGTTTGTAAATTGGGTGACCAATCCCTAGTTCAGTCAATAGAATGTAAGTAAAATTGATTATATCTGCAGAGAATGACCTAAGAGAGGATAATACAAAACAAGATCTATTACGACCAAAACTGGGTCAACTCAGTTTGACCAGATTGCAATACTTGCTCTTACATTTAGGGCTATAAGAAATAATATAAATGCTCTTGTATACTTGCCAAGATTTTAACAACACAATTTCGAATTTTTTATTTTTCATTTGATGTGAAACCTACATTAGTAAGTAGATCATGTTTGCTAAGAATAAATTTGAGAAAAAAGATGGTAAATTGTGATTAGAAGTAGAGTTACTGTATCACACACTTGTCTTATCTCCTTATCAAATAATGATTGATCAGCTCCTATCAGCGCTGTGAAACTACTGCAGTATCTATGTAAATTAATTCTATGGAATACTACCATGAAAATTGGGTATTGTTGGGCAATTCACACTGAACAATTTATTTACACAGTTGAACATGAATGCTAATTTCTTCTATTTCAATGCAATACATTTGTTAACAAAAGCTAATTGTATCTTATATTGTTTTGCAGTTTCAGAAGCCTAAGCCTTAATTATACAAAACATTCAGAATTAAGACATTAATCTTCAGACAGAAGTTTAATGATTTATTTTGGCTAAGAGTAGGTTTATTTTGGCTCTGAAGTTGTTCAAAACAGTGCAAGTGACTAAATAAGTTTATCTCTTACTTATAAATAATGTTAATTGTATTAATGACAATGGCCAATAATACTAGTTATTTTCCTTTAACCTTCGTTTTTGCCGTTTATAATGTTTACTGGTTTAATTTGCAGTAAATTAGCCAGGCATGTCGACTTGTCAGCTTTTGTCTTATTATGATTATTTCGTGTCGACTGTTGAAAACATTGTGTTATTAAGACTTCACTGAAAACTATGTTAATGACTTTTAACAAAACAATTAAGCTTTGACCTTTGTGAACTTAGAGCTGTTTTGAAAATAGCATTTAAAAATAAACAACAGATTTTCTTGTGTCAACAACTTTGATTATGGTTTGTAACTTGCTGTAGTGTTTATCAAAGCAAGTTGTTGCTATTTAGTGAGTATTAACTTTACTCAAGCAAAGGGAAAACCATTCTATTAATGTACTGGATTCCTTATTCAGTTTCTCAGTGAGTTGCCTCATAAAACTTTCCTTGCAAATAAATCATTTAATGTAGATTGGTATCAACTTAAGATATTAAAATTTTATTAACTAAGACCTTCATCTATGTAATACCCTAAAAGTTTTAAATTGCTATCTACATAGCATCCTAGACGACAATTATCTTGGTATAGGTCAAGACTGATGAATTTGTTTTCTTGCAAGATCTCAAGTTCAGAATAATTAAAAATTAACGATTACCTGTAAAGTGGGTAGTTTGCTGGCGGGTCCAGGGAGCCAGCAATAAGGACAGCTACGACCAGCCCGTAGATGGCAATAATACCAGCCATGACAACGGGGATGATGGACTTCATGATCAGCTCGGGCCGCATCACCGACATGGCTGCGATACCCGTGCCCGACTTGGCCGTGCCATAGGCGGCACCCAGCGCTGGAAAGAGCAAAATGGGAAAGTTTTAGCCTTCAATTTCATAAAAAAATCTTTCAATTGGGAGCTTGTGGTCCACTTTAGAGATGATAAATGGAGATCAGATAGTACTTATGACTTACTATTGTCAAAGAGAGTAGTTTTATTATTGAGATAAGCAGTTTTAAAATATTTAAATCTGCATAAAAATAAGTTTACTACTGTGCCTCCTGACCATCGAAAGCTATTAGCTCAATTAAATGATTTTGAACTGATTACTGAATAAACAACTTTTTTTTAAATATTTACTGGAAACTGATTAAGCTTGTATTCTAGAATGTTACTTTGACAAAATCTCTCTCTATACTTTGGGCTTTTCTCTGAACAAACATAGTCAAATCTTCACTTTAGCACCAACCAATTTTCGAGTTGGGTGTGTAAAATGTTTTACTAAAATACTTTGAATATATCAGCCATGACAGGCCTGTTAGTGCAATAGCTAAGAGATTCTGCCTTTACCACTGAAGGTTGTGGATTTGATTACCACCCAGGACAATAATTCATGTGTTGATCATTTGTAGCGTTACAAAAATATTATATCTACTATAGCACATAAAAAAACATAGCTGTCTTGATTTCTAGCTAATCAGAGAGCTTTTATGTTTTTTTTGCCTGCAAGACCCATGGTACAAGCTATGCTTTGAAAGCCAGATGGCTATTTTTAACTATTCCCAAGAATGATCTCGAGTACCTAATGTTGGTTAAAATTAAAGCTCCATTAGTAACTAATAACTAACAGTCTGTTGTAAGAATATTGTTACCAACTGGATCAATGTGTCCAAATAAATATATTATTATCATATGCAATCAAACAAATATTTTCACTCTGCAGCATGCTAGTATTGATAAATGTGTAGAGTTGAAGGCCATGCCTCTTATGTGATTAGACTTAAAAAATAAGAGGTAGGCAATTAAGTTTTCAATTTAAATAATGAACTTCTTTCATACCAGGAGCATTCATACTTCATTTGTTGTTAGGAATATAATGATATTATATTAAAAGACATCACATGAATTAAAGCCTTGGTCAGGGGGACACAGTCCAAAAAGTACTTAAAAAAATATTTTTGATATCCAATTGCTTTATATACTTAATACATTCACGGTGCCTGCCTACCGCACAGAATAACTCCCTTTCCATAGTCCTGTTAGATACATTCAGTACACTGACATAATTTTAGCTAAAGCCATGTTCAATGGATTTCCTAGCAAGGTAACTGGGCTGTGAATGGAAGACAACTGTTTGTTAGTAAAAAATAGTGCAGAAGGCAGATGAGTATTGAAGTGTATGAGGTTAGAATGTAAAAAACTGAACTTATGGCGATATTGATTTTAGAAGATTATTTTATCGAATAGAATAACAAGTAACCAGTAATGCAAGACAAGATACAATGATAACTTTAAGTTGATAAAGGTTCAAGTTTAGTTTCAACACATGACTTAACAGCTGACTGATCACATGACAGTCATGTGATTCCAAAAAACAGCCTTTTTACAATTGTATATACATGATACTACTACTGCTGCTGGTTTTATGTATTTTGAACCTAGCTTTACAATAATACAGTTAATACAGACAGACTAGTAATCAAGTAGACCTTACTAATAATCATAGCAAGATGAGTAATTTATCATCATGGCAGTTAAAGGCTGCAAACTTGGCCATTTAGCACTATCCTGTAACTATAAGATTGATCTATTATATGCCTTTACCAGGTAAACTAATACTTATTAGCAAGAAATCAATCCCATGACTCATTTACATGAGTACATCCACAAAACCTCCAGACATTTATGCATCAATGGTATATACCATTCAGGCTTCAAAATGCTGCAGAATGCCTGCAAAATATGTTTAGTGACGGGTCCTTTGTTGGTTGATGCCTAAAAACTAACTACCAACCTACATCATGAATTATCTTGTCACATGACCGTTTATTCACCATTACAGAACCCGAACTACGCCCCTACTCAGCTTTTCCACTGTCTATCCTTTTTCATGTCGATTTATCATCCCAATCTGCCAACGACTCCCGAAACTGATTCCGTCATAGACTATATATTTATGTATGTCAGACACGATCCACAAGGTGCGGCTACAACTATATTTAGGACGCCTAAAATAACATAACCAGACAGGAATTACATTGCTCAAAGCAGTCTATTGATCAATTCGTATACAAAAAACTGTTTTTACAACTGCTAGCGAGATGAAAGTACCAATTTCGGGAAATCGATAACGAATCAGGACAGCCATTTCAATCAAACGAGGCACGATACATACCGCTAAAGATGATAGCAGACGCTGCTCCCATAACTCCGAAGAAGGGTCCATAGATTGGGTTTTCGGCGGACATTTTGTGGTAATAATGTGGGAGTATTTACAGGTCCCAAAAACTCGATGACTATCTGCACACACTCACTCCACGGAACTACTTTGGAACAGACAAATATGGCCCAAGCTTTGCAAACTCGATAGAATGGGTCATATGACGATTGATGTTCAAGGCAGTGCTAGATATGACCTAAGTTCTGATTGGTTTCAAGACGTCACTTCCGAAATGCGCAACCAATCCTGAGCTTAAGATTCGGCAGTAGTATGACGTTCAGCATTGATGTGGATCGCTGGCCAGCACCTTCTTGTCTGCGCATGTACTGTCTTAACTTTTTCGTACTATTTAAACTTTTATAAATCTAGTTTTACGCTCAAAATATTCCTAAATAGTTAAGAATAAACAAAATAAATATTTTGTGGAAATTATACTATGAATAAAGATTCGTTTCATAATGAATTCGCGCAAATAAAATAATAAGTAGTGAAACGTTAATTCTCTAAGGTTGCCTGGGCACAAAAAACGTCGAAAATTAGTAGTTTTTGTGACCCAACGAAAAAAAACATTTTCTTATTTTAGTGTAGTAATCGTAAAATGTTGGATGGTACATAAATTTATTATGTGTGTACGGAATGACAACTGTCATCAAAATTAACGAAACAAAATAACTTTGTATCAACGCCAAGTGAGCGATTCTACAGTCTGTTGAAGCACTCATATTATGCGAAAAATCCTACAAAGGTTTTTAAGTTTTTTTTAATAGTGATTCACATTTTAAATAAGCGTATTTCATAATATAAAAAGTAAACAAATAACTGTACCATTCGATAATTAACCACTAAAGTGCTTTATGCAACCACGGTTGCACGGCGGCAAGTGGGTCGCTTCGCATATTCAACAGGCTCAACTATCTGAATCACTGGGCCGTTTCTTTTTTTTTTTTAAAATTTACATAGACTATGGACAAATGCACTCAAAGTCATGCGTTCGATAAAATAAATCAAAGAATTTTTAAATGACAGTGACAGAATATGCTTGGTGAAAACTGGCTGCCGCTTACCATGGATGATGATGTAATATGTGTTCGTAAATTCCTTAAAAATGCTAGAATTAGTAAAGGTGTTGCATATCAAAATAATCTTCAGTTGGCTCTGTTGCGAAATATGGGTATTTCGAAACCGATTTTCATAAGATCACCAAGTATTTGTCTGAAATGTGGACAAATTGGTAAATCATTATTTTATTGCTGATAATGTGACTTTTTTTATTCCATTTATTTACTTGGTGATTCCTGTTATTTAATACCATGTTTCTTGGTAAATATTAAAGATAGGAAACGTATCTTTTTACATCTGAATATATTTTTGTTCTATTTTCGAACATTTATTTTTAGACATTTTTTTTTTTATATATTGCCCGTCAAGATGACCTCACTCCACCTGATGGAAAGCGGTCGTGAGGTCCAGATATGAGGTTGACAAGCCCAGTCATTCAAACGAATCATCTGGGCTGGCCATCCTCACCTTTCCTTTCTTCCTCCTGATCCTGATCCTTTTGAAGGCCTGCAGAAATGCCTTTTCACGCCCCGCTTGAAGAACCCGGGACTATAAGAGGAAGGAAACACATGTGCTGAAAGAGCGTTCCACGTCTGGATGGTACGACAAAGAAACGAGTCACCGAACCTTTTAGTTCGGGCCAACAAATGTTGAATTGTGTGTGGGTGACGCCGTAGTCCAGCACGCGTGGTACGGGAGTGGAAAGGTGAGGGTGGGATAAGCTGCAATAACTCGTCAGAGCATTCACCATTGTAGAAGCGATGGAGAACACTTAGCCTGGCAATGTCTCTACGCAATTGGAGAGGCTCAAGGGTCAAAGTTGCCTCTGGGTTTCCAATAATACGGATAGCACGCCGCTGCAACCTGTCAAGAGCTTCGAGTAGGTACTTAGCGGAACCATCCCAGAGATGAGAGCAGTATTCCACACACGAGCGAACTTGTGCCTTATATAAAAGACAGAGCTGCTCAGGCGTGAAGAATCGTCTCACTCTGTTCAGGACTCCCAGTTTACGGGATGCAGTTCTAATGACGCTCTCAATGTAGTCCCGCTGGTTTAGGTTGCTACCAACATCCATGCCAAGGATGTTTAGGCTATCCTTAATCGGTAGCGGGGTGCTCTGAAGAGTGGGATGGGAAAGGAACGGCGACGCCTTTGCTGTGAATGCACACACCTGCGTTTTCTTGGCATTGAACTCGACAAGATTGCATGCACCCCATTCTGAAATGCGGTCCAACACTCCGTCAAGCTCAACAACAAGACTTCACCTCTTCAGGAGAAGAGACTGACATCGAGGACGATGTCAGTCTGCTTTGCCAGGGTGCTCGAAATATCGCGCGTGGACCGTGCTATCATCCGCATAGCGCTGTTCAGCACTTCAATAATTAGCTTTAGAGATCGGTTATATAAATCATTGCCTGAAATTTGAAAAGTCTATTATTAATACAGCACTAATTGTAATTCTATAAGTATACGTATATGATTATATGTGAATATTTTTAGCAACAAATATATATTTATTTACATACTAATACATATAAATATATGTTCATAGAAAATATTTTATGTTTAGCTATTGATATTTATATTATATATTTATTGATATTTAGAATATTCCTTTATTAGATTAATTCTCCGCTGAAAGTAGTTGACCTTGTCTTACTTATTGTTAAACTTGCTGTGTACACATCTTTGTGAAGTTATAGCGTATCATTGTGTAAGATTCGCTTTTTTTTTGTTTGTCATGTTTTTGTTATAATTCTGTCTTGTGTACCTAATAAATAAATAAATAAATAGCAATGAATATTACCAAGAGATAACAAGTCATTGATATGCAGAAGAAACAACGTCGGCGACAAGACGGAGCCCTGCGGCACTTTATTCATTTATTTCCGCTGACATCGCGAAATTTATTTGCAAACTTCGAACTTTTTTTATGGTTTTTTTTTCCAAGTCAAACTTATGTTTAAAATTATCTTAATAAAAAGGAAAACTAATAGTATGATGGATTAAAATATTAAAAACATATGTCATGGTGCTGTATTCTACGATAAAAACTTTTTTGTTCATTAAGTCGGAAATTTTTCGCACTAGTGAAGTTTGATATTTTTTGTAAATTATTACTAAGTATGCTAAGCATATTGTACTTAAAATCAAATAGAGCATCTAACCCTCAGTTAGAAACAGTTATTTGTTTAGCTTAAAGCCACACGTGTGACTCATAAACCGCATTTACATCTCAAGCGGCGAGTAGTTCGGAGTGGTGTCAAATTTCATGCGCGTCGCAAGCGCAAAACGGGGATCCCACCCGCCGCGCCAAGCACTTGTGTGGCTAACCTTTAGAAGTTGGATTAAAATACAAATCTACTTCAGATTCAAATATTGAATAAAGAAATTCGAGAGCCAAGTCTGTGCGGATGAATTCATTGTAAACCGATAATGAACTGTTAATTGAATTATCTACGACTCCCTTTATAAGTTACTTCATATGGCAAATATTTTAGAGATGGGAAACATCGATAACTGCTTATCGATGGAATAAAACTATAATTTATTTGTTTGTTAAAAATGTTTTTACAGTGCTGTGCATTTATACAATGCGTACAGGCCTTTTAGGAACATTATCTGACATCATTACATTTTTTAACTATTATTTGATTTTGTTACAACTCGAAACGTCATTTCAACACTTCCACACTGGTGAAAACTATGTATTGTTGTTTAATTACACCGAAACACATTTAATAACAATCGATTCAGGCACACCATTGTTTTTAAAAGGAGTTTTTTGTTCAAATAATATTTTATGCTGTAGGAATGTTTCTGTAGGGTTTGCAGGAACCTCTCACGTCTTCAAATATTTATCTGAGATCGAGAAAATCAAATATGAGTGAAAACCATCTGCGACGATACGCTCGCGTGGGACCGTGCCGTAGCCTCGCAGCGCCGGAGCCGTGACAGAAACTATGCTTGCTGCATGCTGCATGCTTGCGTGCATGCAATCATGGTTTCTGTTCAAGCAGAGAAATACAAACGACTTAATGTTCATAATAACTAACTGGTTTATTTGTAATTTACAACATAAAAGAACAATTTATTACAAAACTGTCAGCTATTAGGTAGGTATTTATTTATTTATTTATTTATTTACTTGCGTTCCAAAATGTTAGATGAAGATGGTATATTTTAAATTATTGATACAATTTTGGACCCTGTTGGGCACAGCAATTTGGTGGAGAGGATGACGCCATTCATTCATGAGACATGAATTTAATTTTACCATTAATGCTTTATTTTGAAATTAATATTTCCTTATCAGTTGAATATAACTTAATTACATTTAACATTTTGTATTTAAAATTTTATTAATAAAATCAGTCAGTTTTGAAATCTAAATCGCTTCAATTCTTTGTCGTTCAAGTATTCATTTACTGTATAATAATTTTTATTTAATAACAGGCTCTTTAAATATCTTTTAAATTTATTAAAATTGTTTTCATTTTTAATTTCGTCTGGTAAGTTATTATATATTTTTACTGACATTACATATGTACTAGATGAGTGTTGGTGTGATCGTGAGGTGGGTAATATTAATTTGTTACGATTTCGCGTGGTATGTTTAATTGGTGCGTCTTTACGTTTTGTATATAATTCCGGATATTGGCGGACAAATTTACATATTTCCATTATATAAATACACGGTAAAGTGAGGACTTGGTATTTTTTGAAAAGCGGTTTGCAACTCACTGTATTTCTTAAATTTTCCAATATTCTTATTACTTTTTTTTGTAAAACAAAAACAGAAGGTGCATCGGTACTATTTCCCCAGAGGATCACCCCGTACTTCAACCATGAGTATGCATAAGCATAATACATGACTAACGCAGTTTTGATGTTAGTGGTTCTTTTAATTTCTCTGAAAGCATATACAAAACTGGCTATTTTGGATCTGATATTTTTGACATGCTGTTTCCATGTAATGTGCTTATCTAAAGTAAGTCCGAGGAGGTTAAATTCACTGACTACTTCTATATTGTTGCCTCTAAAATTAAAATCAAAATTCAGGGACTGCTTTTGGTGTGGGTGGAAGGTTATGAGTTTGGTTTTCTTAAAATTTATCCTAAGATTGTGGTCATACATCCACTCGGCTGTTCTATCAAATACATCTTTAAGATCTACGTTAAGGTTACTGCAATTTTCGGCTGCTACTAGAATAGACACATCATCCGCGAACAAGACGCACTCTTTGCCTATAGCTGGAGGCAGGTCGTTTATGTAAATCAAAAACAATAAACACCCCAAGACGCTACCCTGTGGGATAGATGCATTGACAAGCACACCGTCAGATTTTATTTTTTGTATTTTCCTAGTACCTATATTATAATTTTCTATTTCTACAAATTGTTCCCTATTACTGAGGTAAGATTTAAACCACCCGTGCGCTAGGCCGCGGATACCTATTCCATAAAGCTTATCTAAAAGAATATGATGCTGCACCATATCATACGCTTTTGTCATGTCCAAAAATAACCCTATTGCATATTTCTTTCTATCAATTAGATTGTGTACACTTTGCATGTATTTATACACTGCCAAAGTAGTCGATCGCCTTTTCCGAAAGCCGTTCTGATTATCATTAAAGATTTTGAATTGTTCGCAATATTCGTATAGACGATCACACATAGCCTTTTCAAAAATCTTTGATGCTGTTGGAAGCAAGGCTATTGGCCGATAATTATTCGGGTCCGTTTTTACATTTTTTTTGTGAATTGGTTTTACTAATGTTTTTTTTAACAAGTCTGGAAATATCCCTTCGCTAAATGATTGATTTATCAATAAACTTAGGGGTAAGGCCAACTCATCAGCACATTGTTTGACTAAATTTGGTGGAACCTCATCAATTCCATGACTATTTTTATTCTTAAGATTTTTTATTATTTTATGAACCTCTGTAGCATCAGCTGGTTTTATGTAAATAGAATTCACTGACGGGTTCCGCACTGGCCGACCAATTGGGGGCACGACAGTAGGGTCAGGCTTACCTATTGAGGAAAAAAAATTGTTAAAAATGTTTGCCACTCTATACGTATCGTCTATCAGTTTGTTGTCTAATTGCAATTTAATGATATTTTCGCTTTTTTGTTTGATTTTGTTAGATCTTTCATTAATTATTCTCCACATAGTTTTGACTTTGTTGCTGGATTTGTTAATTTTTTTAATGTATTGAATTTTTTTAGCAGTTGTTATAGTTTTTTTAAGTACTTTTTCATATTCTTTGTAATATTGAGTTAGTATATCACTATTAGCATTCATAGTTAACATTTTCAATAGCCTTTTATTTCTACATGAGCGTTTGATGCCTTTAGTTAACCAGTATTTTTGACACTGTGGTTTTAACTTAATTTTTTTCTTTGGAAAACATTGATTTATGCATGTTTGTATAATTTTATCAAATGTTTTATAATTTTCGTTTGTATTTTCATGTGGTGTTAGAACATTATGCCAATCAATATTTTTTAATATTGTTTTAAATTTCACTATGTTCCACTCGTTATTAAAACTTCGTTTTTCCATAACCCAGTGATTTTGTTTTTCTTCTTTAGGAATATTTATGTGTATTATAGTACTGTAATGGTTTGAAAATCCAAATTCTTCTACGGTAGTGTAAAATTGCGTGTTAAATGAGTTGGCAAATATTAAATCTAAGCAAGTTGAAGTTGTCTTAGTTACGTGTGTTGGTTGATTTATATGTTGAGTAAAGTTATATTCAGACATTAGGTCCAGAAATAAGTTTTTTTTTGTATTCTCTTTTAAAACATTAATGTTAAAATCTCCTCCTATTACTAGATTAGATTTATCAAACTTTTTATTTATATAGGGACCTAGTTCTGCAGAAAGCAGCCAAATCGTACTTTTTCCGAAAATGAGATTTAAACACAGCCATACTTAATTCGACATGACGGATTTTTTGCAAAGACAGCCATGTCGATATCTCTTCTCAAAGCTGAGATATGAACCGTCAAATGAAGCCATCTAAAAAATAATATTTTGTAAAAAACAGTCATCATGGTGTTAAATGCAGCCAATTTTGACACAAAGTGCCTAACCTATATTGCAGAAATAAGCCATCTTACATGGCTGTTTTATGCAAATTTCAAAATGTTAGCAGGTATCGCGGTTCGAGTTACGTTAAAGAAAGCCAGTCTACGATGGCTGCTTTCTGCAAATTGTTTATTTGGTAGAAGTACATACTTGGCTTTTTTTAACACCATTGAGGCTGTTTTTATCAAAATTAATAACAGGTAATTACAACTTTTTTTGTTGCCTACTTATTAATTTTATGTCCACTTCCTATTAAGGATTTTAAAGAAATCAGTTTTTACCATCAAATTCATTTAAATATCCCGCCACTGTACGTATAGATAGGTAGGCACGAGTAGGTATCCCAGAAAAAAACACTGATAGAAATCGATATTCCTAGATAATAAGTCTGACTCCTTCTACTACAATGATGATAATCCCATAGATGAAAATACGTTTGACGATTATTCCGCCACAGATGGTTCTGATTACGTTCCATCAAGCAAAGATTACAGTTATTATTCTGACGCTACTTACATATTTTAGTGAGGGTGAGCAGGATTTAATTTTAACTATCTCCGAGGTATGCTACAGAGGACAGCAGGAACTTGAAGATTCTACAGTAGAAATTAATTTTGGGACCCCAGAATCACCGTCATTGCTGGTGGAGCAAGTTAATGAACCCGATGAATCAATGCAAGATCAAGAACAATCTTCTCATTCAGGGAGACCAGCACGTGGTAGAAAACGAAAATGTCCTCAAAGTAGGCCAGAACGGAAACAGGCACGGAATAGTAACAAATAATACTATGATCATAGATTAAGATATAAACCACCAAGAGACTTCGTAGATTTTACTTGCAAATGCAAAAATAAGTGCAAAACGACTGTTTCCTTGCAGACACGCATTATTTTTTACAAAAAGTTTTGGAGTCTTAGATCATATAATTCGCAGAAAACTTTTCTGGGCGTTTTTGTGAAGGAAGTCAGAAGCGGAAAACCTACGAAAAGAAAACAGTTTTTTCGAAAATATAAAACAAAAACTCATAACGTTTGTCGAGACATGTTCTGCAAAACTCTTAATATATGCTCAACTAGAATCTCAACAGCCATGGACGAAATTCATTCGAGGCAACCACTGCTAGACCAAAGAGGTTCAAAAAAGAGTGGAGAAAATAGGGTACCTGATGTACGTAAACAAGAAATAAAAGAATTCATGAATTCACTCCCACTGTACACGTCTCATTATAGCAGGTCTAAAACATCGGCCAAATTTTTTAAACCTAGAGTGACTCTTTCCTGGTGTTTATGATGAATATAAAACTAAGGTGAGCCCGAACGCTGTGAGCTATAGTTTCTCAAAAAAAATATTTTACAGCAACTATTAACATCAAAGTCGAAGTACTGGGCAAAAAAACATGCAATCTCTGTGACAAATTCCGCATCGAACTAATCAATGCAGAAAATAACAATGAGGACGTCAATTCTATAAAAGAAACACACAACAATCATCTTCATTAGGCCGAAATAACAAGATCTCAATTAAAAAATAGACAAGTTATTAGCTAAAAATCAGGAAGACGTCGAATGTCTTACGTTTGATATGCAAAAGACGCTGCCATTACCCCGGATTCAGACAAATATAATTTTTCACAAAAGACAGATCTGGCTCTACAACTTAGGTGTCTACAGTTCTAAAAACAACCAAAGCTACTGTTATACATGGATCAAAGGGCAGGCTGGACGTGGCGCACAGGAAGTAGGATCTTCTCTTCTGAAACACATCGATAAGAATGTCTCTGACACTGTAAAATATTTAATTCTGTGGTCGGGTTCATGCGGCGGTCATAACAGGAAAATAAAAATTACTCTTATGATGAAAGCTGTACTCGAGATGAAACCAAACCTACAATCTATTACTTTTAAGTATCTTATGCCAGGGCACAGTTACTTACCCAATAATAAGGACTTCGGTGATATTGAGAGAGCCTTGAAGTTCAATCAAAGGATTTATACCCCTGACGACTATATTCAAATTATGGCTATGTGCAATAAGAAAAATCTTTTAATAACTGGCCAAATGCAAAGTGATGATTTTAAATCCGTTGAGACTCTAGAAAAATGAATAGTGAGTCGGAAGAAAACGACAAGTAATAAAAAACAAAGTTAATTGGTTCAAAACAAGAGAACAAAGACTGACGGAAAAAAATGTATTCTGCTGGATTGATTTTGTATTTGATAAAAACTTCTTACAAATCACAAATATTATTTCACAAAAAGTAGAAAAATCATTATCCTATAATACTATCCCACTGCTGGGCAAAGGCCTTCATCATGTAAATCAAGTTATCGCTACAATTGATGGGTATTGGCTTGATCACCACGATTGCCAATTGCGGCTTGGTGATCACAAATCCGGGCTATGTTCCGAAAAATTCTAAAACATACTTTGCACGACCTGGATATTGAACCGGGACCTCTGGGTTTCGGGCCGAGCTCTGAAACCACTCGTCCACGGAGGCATTAAGTAGTTAATATTAAAGAAAAAACAGTATTTATTACAAACATTTTATTATTTTGTAATCGTTTGTACGTTTTACTCACTGGCTATAAAATTTTCTTGTCTGTTTTTAAGTACTGTTTTCCCGTTTTGAATTAATGCAAGAAACAGCCACCTTACATGGCTGGTTCCTGTTTTATTGCATTTCTATGAAAAAAAGCTATTTTGTTGAAAACAGCCACGTCAAAAAAAGCAATTATTGGGATTATTCGAAACGACATAAACAATAGGACATAAAAATAAAATTTGCTTTATTATTCCCTATTATTCTCAAATAAAAAATAAACAGAAAATTAATAAATAACGGAAGTGCAACCATTGACACTAAAATGCTTATAACTCTGTTTTTACTTTTTGCCATATGGCTGCTTTCTGCAGAACTAGGTCCATAGTTCAGAACTAGTTTTAACTGTGTATAAAAAACGTTTTCCTCTCTACCATTCCAATATATTGTTACTATTATTAGATTTTCCTTTATAAGTTTTGTTGCACATACTTCAAAAACGTATTCCACTGACATATTCGTAACTTCTTCTATGTGAATACAGTCAATAACCTCTCGCAATAATATGCAAACGCCTCCACCTATCCTAATTTTCCGGCAAAACGAGGCTGCTATTTTGTAGTTTTCAAAATGCATTAATTTAAGTTTATCTTGTGTTAACCAGGATTCTGACATGCATATAGCTTGATATATGGGATTTTTATCAATAAATTCAGCCAAAAGATGTTATTTATTGCTGATGCTTTGGAAATTTTGGAATAATATTTTATAGTCATATTCTGTTTCTACGAAAGGAGTTGTTGCCTATATTTTCATTAGAATGTGTTTTTGAGCTTTCAATATCATTTTCCTGACTTTCTATGAATTTGTTCCTGATTTCTTGATTTGCCTCAGTTTGTTCGTAGAGTTCAGATAAAGTTGAAGTTTTTGCTAACATTTCTTCTCTAAATTTAGTTAATGCATTCTGAATTTCAGAGTTAATGGTGTTTTTCAACTCTAAAATTAACAATTTATTATTTTCTTGCAGCTTCTCACTTATAACTTCACTTATAATTGTTAGGTTGTTTCCTGATTGAATATCACTTTTGGAATTTACATCCTCTGGGTAGATGGTGTCCCCGAGTAGGCTTAGGTCTTCCGTGTTGATTGTGTCATTGGCCTGCAGGGTAGGTCTCTTCCTGATGGTGATATTATTATGATCAGACGGCGTGGTATTCATTTTGCTATTTTGATGGACTATGACATCATCGTTCCTTGCACGTACCGGGGTATTCGTGTTGTCTTTTTTCGGTTTTTTACTACGGCAGGTTACGCATTTCCATTGATTTTTATGTTCTGGTCCCATATTGTTATAAAAACGCTGCGTAGACACATTCGCACAAAGCAAATCGTAGGAGTCTTTACATTCAAAACATGACAAATATTCCCTGTTTGGTATTTCCTGCATACAACCGGCGCAACACAGCGTCATTTTTGATCGTATTGATCACAAAATTACACTGGGTTTTAATAAGCTGATTTTCACTTCACTTTCCTGGAGACCCGAAGGTCATAATAAACGCTTCACAATTGTTTATAAATATGGGAGTCACTACACGTAGATTTAGTCACTTTTGTTCATCACTAATCGACGGATATTTTATTGTTAATTGTTCCTCCAAATCTGCAAGGTTCTCACTGAAAACACTTTTTCACGATAATTAGGCAATATTGAAGCCAACTAAGTAGCTATAACTGTTGGTATTCGGTTTGATGTATTTTTAAAAGTAAATAAACACGGAGCTACTGTTTACGTTGAGGCGCAGCGCCATCTCTAAAAGTATGCCAAAAGATGATTTTAAATGAAACGACTGGCCTGTTGGCGCAATGGCAGCGATCCTGCCTTTAGCGCCGGAGGTCGTGGGTTCGATCCCCACCCATGACAAATATTTGTGTGAAGAACATTTATATTTGTTGTGTGTCTGGGTGTTAATATCTATTTAAGTATGTGTTTAGAAATATTTAAGTATGTTTATCAGTCTCTGACGCCCATATTACAAGCTCTGCTTAGTTTGGGGTCAGATGATCTTGGTGTGAATTGTCCCAGATATTTATTTATTTATTTATTATTATTTAAATCTTAACCTTCTAATGAAGATAGTTCTGCCTTTGAATATTATGGATACGAAAAGTATACCTAAGGATGGTTCTAAATATAAACTTTCTGAGTAAGAAATTTCTGCCTATTGATTATTATGGGTATTGATCTTAAGCCTAAAGATGATTCTGACTTACAAAATCATGCGTTTTGAGTAAATGATAAATGAGTGGATGCCAAAAGATTTTCGGTGAAACGAAGTTTCTGCATATCGATGTTATTTAATTTAATATCATGACGTAAAATGTTCGGCAGTAAAAGGAGCGTCTGCTAAAACATATCTGATGGCGACTGTACGTTTTATTAAAAATAACTTTTCTCAGCAATAATTTGAGCTTGTGGAAAAATATATTTCATCTGGGGGAATTTAAGATCTGCTATCTGGAAACACCATTAAAACCATGCAGTAGATTCAACTAGCCAAAAATCTCACGTATGATACAGATCGCGTCACTTGTTTTGAAGGATAGATTATCAACCAATCACGTAAAAGGACGTTTATACGTGCAAATAGGTTTCAATTGTGAGATGACAATTTGATTACCGTCAAGAGTCCATCAAGAATACGTTGCCTATCTGGGGTCAAATGAAGGTCAAACTTATTTGATTAAAAATATCCTAGACTCTTTGCCTTTAAATATTTAAATAAGGGTTGAAATAAAATAACTCGAAATAGTTATCGATTTATGACATGTTTGTTTTTTTTTCCCATAGCCAATTAGATTCAAGAGTCAGGTGCCTGAAAGGACAGGCAGAGAGTCGACTTTTATGGTCGTCAAAGTTAAGCTACTCCAAATTAGTAGAAATTCATTTTAAACTTGGCTACACGAAAAAAAAGTTACCTCAGTAGTTTGAGCGGTAATTTTGTCATTTTGGCGGGAAATTTTAACAGAGATCGAATGCTTGCACAGCCAATACTGATAACATTTAAATTGCCTACATAAATTATTTAGCAGAAGAGACCTAAAAAAATCGATGATATTTTTATATAAATTATAATAACTTGTGTGTGTGTCATCTACATTGATACTTTTTTTTTCTGGAATTATTATTATGGGTGAATTACATATCCATCACATTACTTAATTATTTTTAAAGTCCAATATATAAATACATTATCGCTTTCCTAATAATCGCCGCTCAACCGATCACTGAGTTTTATATTACCTACGTTTAAGTTACGGTATACGAGTAGGTGTTATAACATAAACTTTAATAAGCATGGTTCAGACACCTCAAGGTTAGCCTACTAAGCTAAGGTTGTCTGGACTCTGGCGTATATTTAAGCTTAGGCTTTTTTTGAGGCTAGGCTAAAGTCAGTTTTTTCGATCTTTGGCGGGCTATCTATACCTACCTAAGTGAATGGCTCAGTTTAAGAAATCACTAAATCCGTCCCAAAAATGAGTGATAAGTGGTAGCCTTGTGATGGAGCATCACAAGGGCTATCCAAATTATCCCCATGTATGTTCCGCGATTTTTGGCAGTTCATAGGTTAAGATATTTTCTTACGAATTTTCGGAAATTTTTGGGTTGAGCCACTTTTTTCAATGTGGCAAGAATTATTGAGATACATGCTCCATTTTTTTCATTGTTAGCTGAATACTAGGCCTATTTGATTTAAAAGCATTTAAACTTATCAATAATTTAGAAAAAATAATGAAACTACTGTTTTTTCCCAAAGTTTTGATGGCAATTTATAAGTAAACGTTTTTTATAAGTTATTTAAAGTTTTTTATCCAAATGTTTGTAGTAATAGTTACCTTACAAACTGTATTGAGCAACGCACACGAACGACTATACGCCGAAAGAAAAATCCATCGAAACACCGCGGACGCCCGCGCAGCGTAGTGACTCAAGCGGGCGTCCGCGAAAAAAAGAGAACGAAGGAACTATGAGCAGTCAACGCACACGGCGGTCTCCTCTTTTGCTTAGACTTCAAGTTAATTACAGCACAACGTAATCTCAGAATATTTAAATACTCTCGGACAACAAAGGATCACACACCGTGTGCGTTGAGTCCGCGGTACTCGTAAATCCGCAGGGGATTTAGTTTGCGCGGAGCGTAATTTTTTTCTTCGCGTACGTCGTCTGGGCAGGCCTTTAATGAAGGTCATAAGGCCTGCGCAGACGACGTATTATCCGCGGCGTACTTTATTCTCCGTCAAAATAGATCCCTTACAAACTGTATCGAGCAACGCACACGACCGACTAAAACTACCGCGGAGCGTACGTAGCGTAACGGATTGGAGTGCGCGGCGCGCCCAGTATTCTCTTTGAAAACGTCTTCTCTTTTGCTTCAACTTCATGTAGGTTACAGCACAACGTAATCTCAGCATATTTATTTATGGGGGTGATTCGGGTAGCCCTAGGGATGCTCTATCACTGAGCTTCTGCTTATCAGTAATTTTTGGGACACCCTGTATAACCAAGTAAGAAAAGAAACAATTTCATAATGTTTACTATGTCGTCATGAGAACTTTTACTAAAAAAAACCAAACAAAATAAAACTTCTGCAGCATTATTTATTTACTTACCTTTTTATTTAAATATTTTTATAAAAAATGCTAATTTAATGCATTGACAGTTTAATATAGAAAGTATTTCATAAAATGGAACGTACCAAACAGCTGTCAGTGTCAATCAGTCGTGCGGCGAGACGCTTTATCCTATCCTATTCCGAATTATTTAAATCATTGTGATTGATTTGTGAGATAAAGCGTTGTAATTATATTTCATGGTAAAATATGGAGTTTAAGAAAAAACGTGGGTGCAATTACACTCTGGCAGAAAAGGCAACTTTATTAGAATTAATTGGCAAGTAAGTACTATGTGAAAAAATGAAGTGTTATTATTATTGATTTCAATATTAAATTGTATTAATATTATTTTAGGTACAAAACTGTCCTAGAAAATAAAGAGACTAACGGCCCAATGATATTGAAAAAGCGACAAGCATGGAATGAGGTGACCAGGCGATATAATGCCCATAATACAAGTGGCATTAGGACATGGCAACAACTTCGACATCTTTATGAAAATATCAAGCAGCGGTCTAAAAAAAATTTTGTTGAAGATCAAGTATTGTATCTTGTTTTTTGTTTTCTATTTTGATTTTTTTGTATATATATTCAGCCATGATTTTTCGTAAGCCTTCTGCCTTACCTAGGAGGTGTGAGCTTAGCCAAGCTATACTGTAAGGGGTAGGGACAACAGGGAATGCTGGGAGGCAGCCAAATATTTTTTTAAATTCCTGATTTGGATACCACAGTATTATTTTGGTCACTGTTTTTTATTTCTAGCTATTTTACTCTATGTCTTGGACGTAAACTAGATATTTAAAGGTTTAACCTATTTTTATTATAATACACTACTAAATGAGAACCTAATAATTTAACTTATAAATGTATCTTTCAGCAGAAAAATAATGTCTTAACTGATGGCTGAATAATTGATGGAATAATAAACATTGTTTTTATTTTAGGCTACTACTCAATTAAGTGAACAAGAGAAATTTAACTTTTTAATAAAGAAAACAATCAATGATATGGTATGTTTCCAATACAAAATAATATAATAATAATTATAAATACCTATTTATTTTATGTTAAAATAAGGGAAAATACATTACTATTTTTTTTATAGAAAGAAATAACACAAACAAATGACAATGCTTACCAGAATGTTTTAATTGAAACGGATCCTCAAATTGTGGCAATGGTTGCTCCTCAACCATTTGAGAACAGTGATAATCATGAACATCATGCTAGTTATGATGCTGCATCTTATTTTGGTGAGTATTACTTCAGCATTGCATAGGTATTGTGTACATGTTGTCGATTGAATCACGAAAAGGCGTAACTGATTTTTGTCAATTTTACAGGAGCAACATTTAAAGAAAGCATGGGTGACATTAACGGATGTAAAACGCATTTCGGGCCCTTTTTAACTGTCAATACTGGCGTTGTGACTCAGAATTCAGAAACGATCTTTTGTGACGTTAAAAAATGCAGGTTTTTCAATAACATGGCGTATTTAACTCAATATCACTATTTTGTTGCCTCTTCGTGATTCAACTGACGATGTACAAGATACACCTACATCAGACTTTTGTTTGTAGGTGAAGCAGAAACATTTACACATATACAGGATAATGACGATGACCCTAATGGTAACAATGGTATGTATTCCTTAGTAGTCACTGGCCTTCATAATATTTGGGTGCATTTTGAGTACCAAATTCAATTTCTTGCTAGAGTATAGAAATATATAAATGGGATAGGAAAAATTCACTGAAACCAGTTGACCCGTCTCATCTCATCTTTCTTAACCCCTTGCCTTGGTGCAAGAAAACTTAACATAATATAAAATTAGGTTTAGTTAATCTATAAAGTTACATTACCAAAATAAGTGGCTAAGTGCCTATTTTTTTATTTGCAAGTTTGTCTGTGCTAGTTTTTTAAGGGCCTTGACCAGACTCCTTAACTGTCTCATCAAGCTGAAGGAGACACAGACAGATACGAGGGTCATTCAATAAATACTTAGCCTACATAAAGTAAACAAAAATTTTGGAATAGTGGCAATTTATTTTTCAACAAAGTCTCCTTTTAGTTCGATACACTTAGCCCAGCGATGCTCCAACTTTTTTAACCCGTCCGAAAAATAGTTTTTGTCAAACTCTGCAAAATAGGCCTCCGTGGCGGCGATGACCTCCTCATTTGATCCATATCTATTCCCGGCGAGTGATTTTTTCAGATTAGGAAACAGAAAGAAGTCACAAGGGGCCAAATCTGGAGAATACGGTGGATGGGGCAGCAATTCGTAGCGTAATTCGACCAATTTGGCCATGGCAACGGCAGACGTGTGAACCGGTGCGTTGTCGTGGTGAAACAGCACTTTTTTCGTGGCCAGATGGGGTCGTTTTTTCTTTAATTCGGCGTCGAATCGGCCCAATAAATCGGCATAGTAAAGCCCTGTAATTGCTTTACCCTTCTCGAGGTAATCGATGTAGATCACACCTTGTGAATCCCAGAAAACGGTGGCCATAACTTTTCCGGCCGATTTTACAGTTTTCGCCTTCTTTGGAGCACGTTCCCCGGTCTGGATCCATTGTTTTGATTGCTCCTTGGTCTCTGGTGTGTACCAGTGGATCCAGGTTTCATCGACGGTCACAAAACGACGCAAAAACTCCGCTGGATTTCGCTTATACAGCGCCAAACACGTCTCCGATGTGATCTCACGGTTGCGCTTGTTTTCCGGTGTGAGTAAACGCGGCACCCATCGCGCCGACAGCTTTCTCATGCCGAGTTCCTCGTGAAGAATATGATGCACTGTTCCTCCTGAAATGGCTAGTCTCAGCTAGCTCCCGAACCTTCAATCGGCGATCTGCCAATACGAGATCATGGATTTTTTTAATGTTTTCCTCCGTAGCAGCTGTTTTCGGTGCACCTGGACGTGGTTCATCAAAAACCGACGTACGGCCACGTGCAAACTCGTTGAACCAATTCTTGACGGTGGCCATCGATGGAGAAGAGTCACCGTACACAGCATCCAAGCGCTCTTTGATTTCGATGCGCGTTTTCCCTTCCAAAAATAGGAGTCGAATCACCGAACGATATTGCTCTTTTTCCATTTTTGTAAAACCGATCGACACGTTCGCTTCCTTATGTTGTCAAATTAAAACAAATGAAGGGATTGGAATGAAAATTTGAAAAAAGAATTAAAAAAGAATGTGCTACACTGTGGTAAAACTCTCTTGAAACTACAGCGCCCTCTGGCGATGAGGCTAGGTACTTATTGAATGCACCTCGTAGTATTTTACACTAAAAAAACATGTCATTAATATTTATATGTTCTAAATAATTTAATATGTTTCAGATGACCAGGAGTCTGGAAATATGAATAGTTTTGATGACTCAAATCCATCAACATCTACTGGTAATATTTATTTTCGACGGCTTGTACGAATACACATTGCCAGGCAAATTATTAATATCCAGCTCATATTTTAGATTGTCCAGAATCACCAAACATTGAAAGTTCGGAACCCAATCAGGTTTGTTCATTGGCATATGTGTGCTTCTTTTTAGTAGTGTATGTACACCCACAACATAATTCCATCAACACATCACACACACAGGCTGTCAACTACAGCTCAAACGAGGTACCTAAGGGAGCGTTTCCACAGAAGCGGGGCTGCGTGGTGGTAAAGCTGAGAAAACTTACCTTTATTATTTAATAAGGCATGTCCGATAGTTGTTATATATTATGATTAATAGCCATATGTATTTTTGGTCAATATTAAACACTTTCCTTTTTTTTTGCGACATGACAAATAACAAACGATCTAAACCAAAACTTTAGAAATCAACTTGTCATGCACACTGTCGACTATCGCCTTAAAAAAAAATCGTGTAAAATTGCAAGGTCACAAAATATTCTTAAAGGTTAAAAATTGTTCTTAGATATTGTTTTGTTTAGCTGCAACAAGTAAACGGTTTGTCGTTATTGCAGATGAATATCGACTAAGTTTCGTCATTTTAAGCAATATGTCGCTGTATCCGATGTCGTTATAGGCGGTAGGTATGTTTACTCATTTCTCATTCGGACACTTGTCATTCGGTTGTTATAACCGATCTACTGATCTGACCGATCCGATTATAAACGATGTCGATAAATTCGGTTTTGACTTACATATTCGCACATAGGAGGCTAAAAAGGTATGCAAAATGTGTAAGATGTGCGCTAACGGCAACGCTAGGCAATTGCGTTGTTCATTGTACTGTCGACAAAAAATCTCTGCGCAAGCGTGGTCGCCGCCGTCGCGACGCCTGGGCAGCGCAATCCCGACGTTTGGCGCGGGGCAAGCGTCCGAGTCGAACCGCGCCGCTGCGCAAACGTTGCGTCGGCGTTACGTCGGCGCCGACGTTCAAAGAACGCTAGTGTGACACTTAAGCTAAGACCAACAAAAAATTGATTGTGGACCACATTTCTTTTCATAGTTAGAGACAACACATCTAACTTTCCTCTTTTCAACATAATTAATATAATCATACATACCAACCTATATATATTTTTAAATTTGAACAGATAAGAAAAATGTTGTGCATGAAAAATATAAAAAAAATATTCTCCTTATTTGCGTTGCTTTTCCTTTTTCATCTTTTGTCTGAACATTTCTATCATAATATCAGCGATTGTGGTGCATTACATAATTACTGAGCATGGCCCTGGAAATAAATCCCTGAGTTCTGCCGTGCGATTCTGAAAAAATTCGAGCCCGATCTCACTCAGATGATCGAACACACTTCAGCATAAATACACACAATGTATATAAACTTAATGATAAAATCTCACTAAATGTTTTCTAATTTACGAACAAATTCATAAGAAAGGCGACATTTCGTCGTTATTCAATTTTATACGATGAGAAATTTGAATCTCACTGCGGATTCACTGAGTGAGGTTCGAAATGAGTTTGTCAGAATAGCCCTACAGGTCATTTATTTCTATTTTCTGACAATATTGAAGGATATTTTTCAATACTTCACTCACTTGTCATGGTTTTGTATTTGTTCAAGTAAGGATAAATATCCTTGTGTTACGAAGTACCAGACAGGGAATTTAGCCAGGGTCGTCTCCCACCCGAGCTTATTCAGAAAATATCGTTTCCTGAATTGACCTGGCCAGGAATCTAATGCTACAGCGCACTAAGCCAATTGTGTCGTCAAAAAAATGAAATACAATCAAAAATATAAAATAGAAAAATTGTAAGCTAGAAAGGATTCTTTGCAGGTCGCCAACAATAGTAATAACTATAATAAAATCGTTAATCCTAAAAACACTCAATAAAAAATAATTTTCAGTGACACAAAACGAATTGCCCCAAAACCAACTCCACGTAGGCTTGTTTGCCAATCAAAATCATGTACTCTCAACATTTTCTTGATAAATTAAAAAGTTTAAAAAATATATATGTTCAGGTAGGTACAAAAAAGGTGCTGCATATTTTATAGAGAAAAGTTAGGTGTGTTGTCTCTAACTATAACTAGGTACTTAGGAAAAAATATTTCGATAGGTATGTACCTACGCCAAATAGTTCTTTACATTTTAAAATGAGCACGCGAGTGACCTGCTGTGGTTGAAATATTAGTGTAGATGGATCTTTTGGGATCATAAACCCCATTCTATCCCTCAAAGAAAGTTGCCAACTTAAGGTGCCCTTAATTTATTTAGTTTTATATGATAACTGTTAAAAACAAACAAAGTTGCTCTATAAAACAATGCTAGCCCAATTGGAGGTCGGATTCCTATTTCACGGTGTTACACGTTCATCCTAGGATTTTTGCTAAGATCCGGCTTCACCTATCATACGACATACCTACCTATTGATTGTCTCTTTCTTTCCTCTATTACTTTCGAAGTCTAAAATATATTATTGAAGCTCGTATGCAAATTATTATCAGTAGAAATGTACGGCGGACATATTTGATAAAATCTATAAGCTTATGTATGGTGCTTAAGTGGAAAGTTTGACGTGCTGTTGTATGTACGTACAGACCCGTTGACATCAACCTTTAAAAAACCATTGCTAATAGGTCTTAAGTCAGAAACTTATGGCCCTGTGTAAAGCTTGACGTAAACGCGTTTTTTTGTGCAACAAAATGTCTCAATAGCTTTTTAGAAGAAACGAAACGCACTTGTTCTTTGATAAGTCAACTCACTTCTGTCTGTCACTGTCAATGTCAACACGAGATCGAGACACGGCTCAAAAATGTCAAGCAAGCAAGCGTTCTAATCTCAAGACAATGTTCGTTCTCTAAAATCCGAAAAACTGCTTGATTCTTGAATGACTTGACCCTAATATTATTCAAAAAAGAAAACAAAGTGCATAGGAATTAATCCGTTAAAAATTTTTTGGTTCTGTGTCTGACTGCTACATGGATCCTTCTGAAATAGATATATTTGCAACAAATAGAAAAAATGTATTTACTCCTCTAGAAAAGAAAACCTTCCTCGAAATCTTAAAAAAGTACTCTGCTATCGTTGAAAACAAAGAAACTGATAGTGCCTCTTTGCAAGCAAAACATGAGGCCTGGAGCAATGTGACTAAAGAATATAACTTGAGTCCTTTTGCTCAAAAACAGGTCAGTACCTAAATAGGACAATCATATTAATTGGGTACAGATTCATGGACTTTATATCAAAGCAATTACCCTTTTCTTGTATTTTTATTCTACTCATCATCTTGACACCATAATATGTTTTCAACTAGAAGTTTTCTCCAGGCATCAACAAAACAACTACGGAAGCTGTGGGTGAATTTGAAACATCGACAAAAGCATACATCTTCAACACCATCACCTCATTCAATGCCATTAAATTCAAATTCTGATATATCCAATTCACGGCTAAGACACTCTATTTTGGAAAAGGAATACAATGATGGACAGAGACGTGCCAATGAACTACACGACCTTGAACTTATGCTTCTAAATGAGAAAATAAGAGAGGCGAAAGCGAAAGCAGACCTAGCAGAATTATTGATTAGCCGTGAACGCTCATCAGAAACAGTATGTACCTAACTAAGAGAAACAAATATGTTTAATATGATTTACATTTTTCTTAATGTTTAATTTAGTATTGATTAAAATTACTTTTTTAGATGTTCCTAAAGCGAGAAGATGTGGATGAATGATTGTTTTGATGAAATCATGAATCAATATTCTCAACAAATTCAAATGTATATTTTGAATTCACAGAAGGACTGGCTCGGCAAATGGCTGGTTGAAAAGATTACATAATAACTGCTACTATGCAGAAATACAGCAATAATGTTTTTGCGTTTTAAGACTAAGAGTTAAGTAGAGAAATTTATATGTGGATATGTGTACTTCTGTACAGTAGATAGTTAATGCAGTAATGTTTAATTGAAAGATGAATTTAACTATAGTAGTAACTCAATGTGTGCATGATTGACCTGTTTTTTTGCATAGTTAGAAAGCTATTCTGACGTCAACAAACCAAGTACCTATTTACCTAAGTGTAGAAGAAAAGTAAAAATGTTTGTACATAAAACAGTTGTCCAAGTTATTTTTAACCCATCATCCTGAAAGTCTTCTTTAAAGGCCCTTTTAAACCACTCTCAAGACACCATCTCATCTCCATCTTACGGATGTCAAATATGAAATCTCCATCTCATTGGTAAAGAAGCAATCTTCTGCGTTGGTTTCTTCTCACAAAATCATTAAATATCTGTCAAATGATTACTACAATAAAGAATTGTAATAGATCGGGCCTTTTCTACGTCCTAGAATTTTATCATCATCGGACTGCACGGAAAGTTTTGCCTGTTGGGCACAACTGTGCGTGTGTGGTCGACAACTAGCTGACGGCAAAGAGGATTTAATAACTAGCGTTGCTGACGGGCAAAACAATAGGTACATATATTATTATATTATACGTGTGGTTTTATTGAGCTTATTATGGCTGTGTTCCAAAACGAGCGGAATCTTTTTCTCTTCTGTGTGTCACACACACTAACTATCGTTTATCCAATTTAAGATGATCATTTTGACAGTTCACGCCTATGAAGTATTGCATATTAATTTGATAAAGTGTACTACAGATAATATCGTACTTTATTGACTGGTACCGCCCACTTAGTGAAGTGCCTTGCAAACGAATAACAGAAGACAATAGAAAATCGGTTGGGAAACAAATTAATCTAAAATATACAATTTGGGAACATCGTTTGTTTACAAGAATTGATAATAAACTCAAGCGACAGTTCATCTATTGATATCCATTGATGTTGACGAAACCGATAAGTTTAAGTTAGTTATGGTGTGCACTATTATATTAGTAATAAATAAAATTAAGTTGTTGACCAGTAGGTTTTCCTTCAAAAGAGCAATCCACAACTTTTTAGTGAAACCTTAACTTAGAAATACCATTACTTGATTCTCTCTTCTTTCAAGACAACGTTTTAAGATTTAGGTATCTTTAAATTTATGTATTATAATTATGTATGTATAATATATATTTTTGTATAAGTATGGATTTTCTATTAACAGTATATTTTATTTCGGTTTTACGAGACGCCGCGAACACGTTTTCTGCCTCGCCCAGTGGTTGACTGGTAGAGAATGCCATTAGGCTTTAAGTCTGCCAATTGTACTTTTTCTTTGTGCAATGAAGAATAAATATATAAATCCTAATACCTACCTTATTTGATTCACTTGAGGGCTTACAAAGTCGTAATATATTTATTTAATTATCTCTTCAATGCACATTAAATAAACTGACGATTCTAGGTTCTATGAAATTATGAATCAAAAATCGTATCGATCCACTAACGATTAAAAACTACCCCATCCCTATTGTGAGCTGTCAAAATTATCATCATAAATTGGCGACTTTTTAAGGAGTGAAAATGACTCGATCCCGTTCCAAATTGAACCCGAATGAAATCGAGGTCGACCGAGCTGTCACCTAACAGTTTCTCTAAAGTCCTTTTAAAGTTGTTTCCACAGACCTGGGGGAGAAATTTTTGAACCTCATTACAACGCAGTAAGGTTCAAAAAATTTTGTTTGACATTTCTGCAATGCTTGTCCAATGAAATTCTGTTCAAGAGTCAGGCCCCTGAGGTCTGTGGTTGTTTCGAAACGGGTTTGGGTGACTTATATCACTATGACAAGTGTAAATTCTACCAGTGCACTAACTAAGGGGTATTTGAGGCAAAAAACCGGTCATACATATTTAGAATCCTAAATTATTTCAGAAAATAATGAAAAACAATAGTTTATCAATATTTTTGATTTAATGATAAAAAAACATAACAGAAACATAAATAGATTTTTTCATAATATGATTTTTTATTATGGAAAGGATGGATGAAAGGCGATTAACGAAACAAATTTACAAGGCGAGGGTGGATGGAGCTGTTGAAAGGGGAAGGCCTAGCTAGACGGACGTACTTAGGACAAGTCCAAGACGTGCTCAGAAAAGCCAGGTCAGGAGTACCCATAATCGACGAGTATGTATGAAAGGATTAATGAGAGTGGAAGAAGCGCAAGAGGTGTGTCAGGACCGTAGCAAGAGGAAAGATGTGGTCTCTGCCTACCCCGTTGGAAAAAAGGCGTGATGGAATGTATGTATGTATGATTTTTTTTATATAATATAAAAAATATCGTCTATTTCCTTTCTTTCCTTTAAATCCTTTTAGGACATCGTATAATTCCAATCGGGTGATAGTTTTCACCTTTCCCGGAGTTTCTGTGATTTTTTTTAAATAAAAAGTAGTTTTTTTAACCTAATCCCTACAAACTTAAAAATAAATATAAAAAGTGGAGTGGTTTCTATTTCTGTTTCAGGTAGGAAAAGGTTCAAACTTTATTACCATAAATAAAATGTAGCACGACAAAGCCCGAGATATAAACAAAAACACTAATGTTATACAATTTTTCTAAAAATAACACATTATTTCAAGGGGATTTTGCAACCTAGGTTTTAATGCTGAAATTCAAGGATAAATAAACTGCAATATATTATAATACTAAGTACATACCTTCAACATCCATATTCGACAAGGAATTTTCTGGTAATTTATCACACGAAGACACATTAATTAACACAGGGAAATATGTAAAATAATTGAGAGCGCCGAGTTTGAAGATAAGCGTTACATCAATGGCTGAGTTCAGACTGATTCCGTGGTGAGAGGGAGCAGGTAAAGCGGGTTGGGGGGCGCGCCAATTACGAAAGCTACAGCCGGAGGATCGAAAAAAAACCGAAACGAATTTATAAAATAGATTTATTACTTAATAAAAGAATTACAATTAAAACATTAAACCTAAGTATTGACTCGACCGATGTTAGGCTCATAGTGGGGGTCGCTCCGGTCACGTAGGCCGAAGTGCAACGCACGAGGCTCTGCGTCAGCAGTTTCCGTCACTTGCGTCAATTGTTAATGAGGGCAAGCTGATGCAGCATTTGGGGCCGTGTGCAGTGTTGATCGTTGGACTTGCAAGGTTGCGTATTTCATACAGGGCGTGCCCGTAACACGCCCTGGATATTTATACCTAATTTCAATATTTAACATTTTTAAAGGCAAAGAATCTAGGATATTTTTAATTAAATACTTTGGTAACCTGGGGTCAAATGAATGACCTCAGGTAAGCCAACATCCGCAAAGAGTACATTATGGTTCATAATGAACTCTTGACGGTAATCAAATTGACATCTCACAATAATTGAACGTCCTTTCACGTGATTGGTTGATAATTCATCCATCGACCAATCAAATGACGCGACCTGTATTATACGTGAGATTTTTTGCTAGGTGATTCTACTGCATGGTATCAATGGTGTTTCCAGACAGCAGATTTCAAATTCCCCCAGGTGAAAAATATTTTTACACAAAGTTATTTTTAATAATACGCTTATTAATTTACGCCCATTGCCCAGACGGGTAGGTAGAATTTAAAATAGCCATTCGCTATAATCCCAACCCTTTCAGGCAATTCTTGGTTTCAGAACTTGGCAAAATAAATTTTATCTGAAGTCTACTTCTCACATTCTCGTGAGATGCTACATGATAAACGGTGAGCTCTGTTTCAGCCGTAAGTGCTGTAAATCAGTAATTTTCTCTTCATAATTTATTTACCACGAATCGGGGAAAAAACACTCATGTGGGAAAGTGGGAACACCAAGCGAACTTGTGACGTCATGAGTTTGCAATTTTTAAAAATTATTAAAAAAATTGTCACCGGCAAGATCAACAAAATATTCAAATTAGTTGCTTAAAATAGTATAAGGTATTTTACAAAAATATAAAAGAAAATAACTCTCTCTATTCGACGAGGGTGAAAATCACTCAGTGAAAAGCGATTTGGAACGGGCCCTAAAATAGGTATAGAATTTCTTGTTATATTGTAAATCGTATGAACTTGTTACCTACTTTGTCTGTGTTCGTTCGTAATGTAAAAAAGATAAAAATAGAGGCTCCTTCATTCAGGATAAATCAACGTATCGAACGAAAGTTCAACAACGGCCGGTATGCTCATCAACGTCTGTATACAGGGTGTCCTTGGAAGTATGGATCAAATCAAATAAGCGCATAGCTGGGGTTATTTCTGTCCTTTCTAACCCTATCAATATTGGTCTGATTTCAAACTATTAAAAAGTTACGTTTTTTTTTTTTTTTAGTTTTTTTTTTTTCAGAAAATCGCAAAAATAGTTATTTTAAAAATGTATCAAAGGTACCAACTTTTTTTTTTTTTTACAAAAGTTTGACCGGTAAATTGTCCTTCTTTGGCTTAATATGTATTTAGCCAAAGTAGGACAATTTGTTAAGCTAGAAAACCCCTGTCAGTTTAAAAAGTTAAAAAATTGCAAAAAAAAAACTCTTCATCAAAAAAATTACTTCATGTTCAAGCAGATGTCGTGAAAAAAAACTGCACCCCTGGAAGTTGTCGAAGGTCAAAGGTCACTAACCTTTGCCTGTGTACACTTGCGATCTAAAAAAGTAATATCAGGGTTGCCAACTGAGCACTTTCGGTGCTGGATCTGGCACTATTTTCATATCTCTAGCACTGACATTCAACAGCACCTAGCACTTAATCTAGCACTAAATAGCCAGCTATTTTCCTTACTAATTTAAATTAAAAACGTCAGCTCAAGCTGGATATAGCTAAGTGTAAGTGTAAGTGAGTCAGAGCCATCTAAACAAAATAGTGCAGGATTAGTGGGCGAGTGTCAGTTGCTACACGTGCTGAAAGGGAGTTTAGTAACATTTTGTGAATTTCCGTGGTTTTTTCTTTAAAATCTAAGCTAAATTATCTTATAATTAGGGTGTTGGGTTGTAGTTTTCCTGGTACAAGGTAAGTAATGGACGTGTCCCCTCCTGAACCGCCTGATCCTCCGGATGGGGCGCAATCCCAGATGGATGAATCCCAACCCATGTTTATCCAAACGTTAGCGGGAACTAAAAGACGATTGATTGATGATGTACCCGATGAGACGCCCAAAAGAGCAGTCATGGACCCCATTTATATAAAAACACCCTCAGATTCTCAGGCAGTATACACTCACCCATCCATTGTTATTGCCCCTAAAACCTACGACGAACAAGATACTGGACCTTTCATTGTTCATGTATCCCGAGTGGAAACAACTCCTACGTCAGACACCTTCATCCAAGCTATTAGGTTCGGAAAGTTCTTAGTTAAAAATAAAATCTCAGGTGTGGTCAAAAATGGCGTCAAAAAACTTAATAGAAACAGGATTATTGTTGAATTTAAAACTGCAACTGCAGCAAACAGCTTTATAAATAACAACCTCCTCATTGCAAACCAGTACAATGCAACAATTCCCACATACAATGTGTCTCGACAGGGACTCGTTAAGGGCATTCCAGTAGACTGGTCCATGGACGAACTTGCCGAATCCATCAAAGTTCCATACGGTTGTGGCATAGTACTCAAGGCTAGAAGAATGAATCGAAATCAAATGACTGATGGCAAACCTTCGTGGATCCCCACCCAATCCGTAGTGTTGACTTTCCGGGGTCAGATGCTTCCAGATACCATTTATTGCTGCCACGTGTCTATAGAGAGATTTATCAACTCCCCACCATCCAATGTTTGAATTGTTGCCGCTTTGGCCATGTTAAAGCCCAGTGCAGATCGCAACCTCGTTGTTACCGTTGTTCTCAACCTCATTCCGCTGACTCTTGCGATGTTACCGAAGACGTTGCAACGTGTATTCACTGCTCCGGTCCTCACTACGCTCTCAACAAGTCTTGCCCTGAACTCTCGAGACAAAAGTCAATAAAACTAGTCATGTCTCAAGACAGTGTATCCTACCAGGAGGCTTCCTCCCGCTTCCCTCCAGTGAGGAAATAATTTTCTGACGCTACCAAAAACGCTTCATCCAGCAATAACATATCATTCCCACCCACCTCTCACACTCAGCAACCCTACTCTACAAGTCTTTCTTACAGACAAACAATTTACCGACCCCGTGCAACTCATGCCCCATTAAGTGATGGCTATGATAAACAAGCGCACCAAGCCATCATAGGCAACTGTAGCTCTTCCCTTCCCAATGGTTGTGCTATTAACAAAGACCCCTCCCCTTCTTTACCCCCCTCCAGTGAAAACCTTTTAGATTTTTTCCTTAATCTTATTATTAATATTCTTACAAGTCAAAATAATTCCATACCGAACAACGTTGCTCACAAACTCACCCAAATCGCTAATTTAGCTCTTTTCAATGGCTCAATCGGTTCTCCAGTGGAACTGTCAAAGCCTTAGACCAAAGAAGCATGAATTAACATTCTTAATTAATACATTTTCACCATCTATCTTAGCCGTCTCGGAGACATGGCTGGTGCCTGGTTCGCACTTTCGTGTCTCCGGCTACTCATGTCTTCGGGACGACAGGGATGATGGTTACGCAGGATGTGCCTTATTAGTAAGGCGCTCCGCTACCTTCTCTCAATTTCCTCTTCCTCCTCATAGTCAGGACATTCAAGTTGTGGCTATAAGGTATTGTAATATTTCTTTCCTTTCTGTATATATTTCTAGCCATCTCACTTCCTCTTCCCTAGCTGAACTGCGATCAATAATTCTATCACTTCCTCCGCCAGTACTCCTCATGGGCGATTTAAACGCTCACCATGTTGCCTGGGGAGCTCACCACTCGGATACATCAGGGTTCCTACTTCTAGACCTTCTGGATGACCTGAATCTTTGTGTTTTGAATAATGGCTGCCCAACAAAAAGATGTCCCCCTACCCAAAACCCCGCTTCTGCCGTGGACGTATCATTCTGCTCCCCCAACCTTAGCTCCCTCCTGACGTGGAATGTTCTTAAAAGCACTCATGGAAGCGATCATTTCCTTATAATATTAACCATCCCTAATAATTCCACTGCAACCTGCCTCCCCCCATCCCTCCTAAAATATAAATTAAGTAAAGCTGACTGGCCAGCATATTCTGTATCTTTAGAAAATAAAATTGCCTCTCTCCCAGATGAGAAAGATATCTCCAAATATAACAAATTTGTAGAAATTGTTTTATCTTCAGCTGATTCCCATATCCCTCTTAAAGGACCCTGTCGTAATAAAGTCTCGCCCCCGTGGTGGGACTCTGAATGCACAGTCTCTATCCGAAACCGTAAACAAGCGGAAAAGAAATACAATTCGTCAATGACCAGGGAAAATTTTATTCAACAAGTCGCAGCTTCTACAAAGAAATTATTATCAAAAAAAAAGAAAAATGGGTGGATAAAATTTTGCGAGACAATGTCTCCTCGAACCCCTTCAACTATTGTTTGGAAGCAAATAAGGCGTTTTCGCCAATCTCAAACTTCTTTAAACATCTCTTCTAACGATCCTTCCGTTTGGCTGAACTCATTTTCGGATAAATTAGCTCCTCCTTTCGTTCCTTTCATTGACTGTTTCCCCTCCGGCTCCATTTCTGCTGTCAGTCCAAATAGTAAAATGGACGAAATATTCTCAGCTGAAGAACTTCACTGCGCGCTTAAAGGACTAACTGACTCCTCTCCTGGTATAGACGGTATCCCATACTCCTTTCTATGTAACTCGTCTGAGAGGACTAAACTGTACTTCCTTGACCTTGTAAATTCCTTCTTTGAAAAGGGTGTACTGCCCGACGCATGAAAACAGCAACTCATCATCCCCATTGTAAAACCCGGTAAAGACCCCTCTGATCATAACGCATATAGACCTATAGCCTTGTCATCAGTGCTTCATAAAATAACGGAACATACGATCAGAAATCGTCTGGAATGGATTATAGAATCCAACAAAATCCTAGCCAAATCACAGTTCGGGTTCAGGAAAGGATTCAGCACCTTGGATAGCCTGAGCATTTTAACCTCGGATATTCGATCCTCCTTCAAAAACAAGGAATACCTTGTTGGAGTGTTCCTGGATATCGCCTCTGCTTACGATAATGTCCTCCTTCCTATACTCAGGCAAAAATTGCTACAGCTGAGTATATCTCCGAAGTTAGTACGATTTATCTGTAATGCTCTGATGTCCAGATCCATCTTAATCAAATCTCAAAGCAATCTCCTCCCCCCCAGCACGGTATGGAAAGGCCTCCCCCAGGGTTCTATCCTTAGTCCTCATCTATATAATATATATACGTATGACCTAGAAAGAACTGTCCATCCCTTAGTCCAAATCCTCCAATACGCTGATGATATCGCGCTTTACGTTTCTGCCCCAGTCCTATCCGATGCCTCCTTACACCTTAATACTGCTCAAGGCTATCTAGGCGATTGGCTTACAGAACACGGCCTTTCGATCTCGGTCCTGAAGTGTTCTACGGTTGTGTTTACGAAGAAGCGTCAAATCCCAGTCCCAGATATTTCTTTTGAAGGAAAATCTATCCCCTTTAAAAATAAAGTTAAGTTCCTAGGTTTAATATTAGATAGCAGGCTAACAGGTACCCCACATTTTAACTACATCTCGTAAAAGGCAGAAAAATCTGTAAATATTCTACGAGCCCTTTCTGGAGTATGGTGGGGTGCCCACCCATACTCTCAAAAACTTCTTTATAACTCCATTGTCCGCAGCCATTCAGATTATGCTTCCTTCCTTTTAGATCCATGTAATATATTGGCCCTTGACAAAATTAAGAAAATACAATCAAAATGCCTACGCATCATATTGGGAGCCATGAAGTCTTCACCCATTAATGCCATGCTAGTGGAGTGCGTCGACCCGCCTCTTTACTTACGCAGACAATACCTCAGCGACCGCTTCATTATTAAGGTTTTCCATAATCCTGAGCATCCCCTTTTAGAGAAACTCCACCATTTAGGTGCTTTAACCCGTGAATCAGATTCCTCTCAATCACGACCATGCATTCTTCATTCTTATCAGAAACTATTGAATCTTCCGTCCCCTATTGAAAGCATTTTTATCAATCCCCTTTTCTCTAATTCTTATGAGTCTCTTATCTTTAAACCCAATGTTATTTTAAACTTCGGCATTGAAAAAAACTCTCTGTCTGCCCCTCAGGACTTCTTCCAAAAAGTGTCAGAGCACTGGCAGGGCTGGCACCTGCTGTACACTGATGCACCAAAACTTATGGACAGTGGTTGCGTTGGAGCTGCTGTCTGGATCCCATCGTGCAGAATAACTCTCTCTTTTAAATGTCCCCCCTTACATCAACCTTCTCCGGTGTAGCCATAGCCATTTACGAAGCTATTTATATGCCGAATCCCACAATAAGAATAAATCCCTTTTCACAGATTCCCTAAGCTGTCTTCAGGCTATTATATCCAACCCATTCAGATCTAAATCCAAATTCCCCACCGTTTTTAAAATTAGAGAAGCCCTACTGAGATGTAGTAACAAGGGTCTCGTAATTATTATTGCATGGATCCCTAGCCATAGTGGTATTCCAGGAAACGAGACAGCTGATTCAAGCGCGAAAAATGCCATAGCTTCAGGTTCTCTAGAACACTATAAATTATTTTCTCATGACCTGCCTAGTCTAGCACGTTCCCATCTTCTTTTATCATGGCGCACTGATTGGCAAAATTCCCGTAGATTATCAGGCAAATTTTACTTCAACATCCAAAAGGAAATTCCCTCTCGCCCATGGTTTTTCAATCACCTCAACCTTCCCAAAAATGTCGTCTCTGTCATTTGTCGTCTCCGTTTGGGCCACGTTTGCACACCTGTGCACCTAAACAAAATTAGAATAAAAGACAGTTCTCTTTGCGAGTGTGGCTTGGATGAAGGTACTACCGACCACATATTTTTTAACTGTTTTTTTAAATATAGGATCATCATTATATGACTACTTGCCTGAATACATCCCCCGCCCATGTAACCTTAATTCCCTACTTAATTTGGTCAACACCCCTTTTTTAGTAACCCTAGCAAAATTCATCCAAAAAAACAAAATTAATTTGTGACCCAAGTACTACGTATTTATTAATATTTAAATTGGTACTCAGCTTCAATCTCTTATTTGTCTCTGAAATCGCAGTTCTTACCCTTTTATCCCCCCTCTGTAATCCTTTTGTCTTCTATTAATGTTTTTTATGTATCACCCGTTTATTCTATATATTGTGATTGTTTGTTCCTCGTGATGTTCTGTGTTGTCATATGTGTGTCTCCATTGTTCTAGATGAATTCGCTTAGCCCGTGCTTAGCCCTAGAACCTGCATACGGTATACATGCATAATCCCCTTACCGTGTAAAGGCTACTCACGTGACATTGGCGGAATTGTGGTTAAAAAAACCCAGAGAACGCGACATAACAAAAGAAGGAGAAGAAGAAAATAGTGCAGAGAAAATGATAGGAAAACTATGATTCAAAGATGATTTTCATGTAATATCTTGTTTTGTATTTTTTTATTATCAATAATTGTGGCAGTTAAAGAAATATTGGGTGAATGTTTTTTTATTTCACATGTTTAGCACTATTTTTGGAAATTCATAGCAATCTAGCACTATTTGGGGTATCATTCAGTCACCCACCCATGGTGCAGAGTTGGCAACCCTGAGTAATATGTCAGTGTCAGATTCACGTGTTGTGGGAATGTGTTTTTGTGTTACTATTTTTCTGGTATTTAGTTTTAGATTTTTAAATTTATGCTAAATCACTAAAGTATTATTATCAAAATTAATAAGAAATGAAGTTCAATTACAAGGTAAAACCCCCGTTTTCATTTTACGAAATCGTAGTTGTTTGCTTTGTCTACGAGCTACTACAAGTAATATCTAAAATTTATAAATATATAAGTAAATACAAAATACTAATATTTGGCATTAAAATGTATTTTTGACTTATTTCTTTCAACTGAATTCACGTTTATAATATTAAGATGTTGAAAGAAAATGAATTAAAGAGTGTGTTTTATGAAACATAACCTCTTAGTAATTGATGTTGATGTATTTCCTATGGCATAATGTATAAAAGCGTATACAAAAATCGGGTATGCTGCAGTAAAAGCCAATAATTTGGTGTAAAATCTGTTACACTAAATCACTGCTATAGCATGCTTGATAAGAGCATAAATAATAATTAAATTTGCTAAATCACCTACTGCAGTAGTAAATAGCACTTTCAGTCTTTCCACACGGCTATTTGAATTAAATCTCAGATTCGAACTCGTTAAATTTAAAGTAAGATAGGAAGGAATGCAATTGTATTTTATTATCATTACTACAGTTAGTGCTACACCATTTATTTATAGTTTCAGAACCTGCTAGGCACTGTTTACCGAAAGGGTGACATATTGTTCACAAATGATGGAAACTCTGTCATAAGTCCAGTAGGAAATAAAATTACAGTGTACAATTTAAAGCAGTAAGTAATTATTCATTAACAGTAAATTGTGCATTTAATTTTTTTGACAAATATTTCTTTTATTTATTTAACTAGCTTTTCACCTGCGTCTTCGCTCGCGTTATTGTTATGTATTATGGCCAAAGTAAATAAAATCCTTATAAATATGTAGCCTATGTGTTATTCTGATGTATAAGCTGTATTACTGAAAAGTTTCAGCTAAATCCGTTCAGTAGTTTTTGCTTGAAATATATATATTTTTTTCAACTGGGGACGCTGGCGGTGGGCCGGGTGATCGGTCCATTTGTTGTGGACCATTTCACCCATTTCCCCAGGGCCTGAAATAGAAACAAACACACATACATACATCCTCACAAACTTTCGCATTTATAATAAAAGTAAGATTAGTAAGAAGTAAGATGATGCAATATTATTCCTAAACTAAAGTTGCCAAGGCTAATTTTGAATATGTACATGATTGCAAATTAAGTCAGTTATAACAGCAATAATAAATAATTTATTTATAATATTAAGATCTATTTTATACTGTGACCAGCAATAAATAATCAGAGTGCCCAGTGCGGGTTGCAGTGAGGGAAGTGAATGACTTCACCATCGCATTTTGCGTGAAAAAAAACATGCTTTTGCATGGTAATGAGCTGTCATCGTCATCGAGTCAGCGCCATCTAAGTCGCTAGATGGCACTGACTCAATGACGATGACGGCTCGTTACCCGAATTCGCCGCTAGATAGCACTGACCCAATTCCATACTATTTGACATTTATGTGCTCGCAAAACGCAATGGTGAAGTCATTCACTTCTCTCACTGCAACTCGCACTCGGCACTCTGAATCAGTTGATTCATGTAACTAATGCCTGAATCCATTAAAGTCAATCAAAGTTGAGCAGTCTTTACATGTATAGCTGTCCCTTTCATTTCTATTGATATTGTGACATTGCAGCATCAATTTGAGGTGTCCTCAACTATTGATTAGCGTTTGTGGATACAGAGGTAAAGCTCACATCACCACATCTTATTTCATATGTGTCACATTTAAAGTGACATTTTTAATATTACCAATATTTGTGTTTCAGAAATAAGAGCAACACTTTATCAGTGGAGAGTAATTTTAACTACACAGCTGTTGATGTATCGCCCAATGGATCTGTTTTATTAGCAGTTAATGAAAGTGAGTTCTTGCCTGCTTATACAGGGTGGTCCAAACATACACGTCAGTATTTTTTTTAGCTTCCTCACACTCAGGGGTATCCGAAAATACTCTATGGATGATAAAAGATTTTTTGTAGTTCGAGTCATGAATTTTTTATGAATATTTGACAATTTCTGGGTTGAGTCAATTTTTCGGTCACTGTAGTGTGATCAGTTGAGATAAATGCTTGATTTTTTTTCTTTATTAGTTGAAAGTATGTAATTTATTTAGTTTAATCTCGTGCACCGTGTTTAATTTATCTGTTTGATCGTGTGGTTGACTGGTAGAGAATGCCCTTTGGCATTAAGTCCGCCAATTGTATCATTAATTTTGTGCAATGAAGAATAAATAAATAAATAATAGCGCTAGATGATTTTGAAGAATTTACATCTATAACGCTTATCAAAACTCTGAAAAAAAATATGAAATTGAAAAAGTTAGAAATGCTGTTTTTTTCCCTGAACTTTATGTCCGTTTTAAAAAAAAAGGTAATTGTCAGACGAATATTTCTTTTCATAACTTTTTAAATATGCGACTGCAGATTATGTCGCTTAGTGTAATCCTAGATCACTACACAACGCTTAAGGTCAGTACCGTGTCGATAGGCAACGTGTACGTATGTGGTGAAAAAAAAGGCGGGGAAGTGCTCGGGAGTGAGTACGTGAGTATCGGCGTTACAAAATATAACGTCAAATTTCAGAATATTACTTGTAAGTATTCTTTTTATTCCACTATTATTTTGTGTTTTAGCATTTTTATGAGACTAATGTAAATATGATAATGATGATCTCTAATACACTTGTAATAATTATCTTGCAGATTTCTTGAAATATGGACGATCGTCATGAAAATATAGGTACGTCGTTGGTTAGAGGAATCTTTAGAATTGGAATTCAAAATATCCCACGGAAACTCAAAACTAAAGCCCAGATACTTTCAAAACAGAAAAGCGGTGAAAATGAACCAACTAATCCTAGGAATAGACAAAAAATTGTCGTTGCGCTTACTGTCCTAGATATCGTGACCGTTCTGCCTCAAAGTTCTTCAAAACTTGCAACAGATGGATTTGTCCAGATCACCAGGTCCTTGTTTGCACAGATTGCTATAAAATGGTAAAATAATCAATAAATTTGAAAATAAAAGTATAATACACAGAGGCTGGGTAAATTTAAACTAGTAGAATAAAGAAATAACTACAATATGATGTATTTTATTTCAAAATGTTAAGATAATACAAAATATAAATGGGTTAAATGAAATGGTCCGAATATTGACCCCACGCGAGTAAAACATAAGAAAATAAAGCCGCGTGTACCCATGTTGAGCCATGTAAATTTCAAGGAGTGACTTCAACAGCATCATACCTAAATTTTCTTTCAAAGTGTCCGAAGTGTAAAATTCAAGTAATCAGTGTATCTACTAAAATTTGATTACAAGTTGACTTAATTCATGAAAAAAACGTTACATTAAGTGTGCAAAATGGTGAATTTTCAGTTTCACATAGATTTGACGTCGTTTAAAAAAAATATATTTTGACAAAAAAGTCTAAATAAACGCCAACGTTTTCAAACGGCCTTAAAAGTTCAGGGAAAAAACAGCATTTCTAACTTTTTCAAATTCATATATTTTTTAGAGTTATTATAAGCGTTATGGATGTACATTCTTCAGAATCATAAACCAACATCAAGCTAACCTGTACTTTTGTACTCCTTATTGTTTACTCTGTAATTTGTCTCTTTGTGTACGAAATAATAAATAAATAAATAAATCATCTAGCGCTATTATTCATCTAATGAGGTAAAAAAAATCAGGCACTTATGTTAACAGATTGCGCCACAGTGACCGAAAAAGTGACAACCCAGAAATTTTCAAAAATTCGTAAAAAAAATCATATCAAATTTTATTTATATTACAAAAAATCGGGTAACATACATGGGGGGGGGGGGTATTTTTGAATACCCCTGAGAATGAGGAAGCTAAAACAAATTGATTGACGTGTATGTTTGGACTTTGTACCACCCTGTATGTATAAATATTATGAATTAACTAAATACAATTCACCTGCCTGCCCTGCAAGCCAATTAATATGTACAGACGTTACGTTAGCATCCTGAAACTCAATCTATACTCTTACAAATAAATGATTTTAATTGGCATAGAAAAATATAGATTTTAAGGTTGAAGTTAGAGCTATACAACAGATATTGGAAATCGCATCTGAAATTATCTTGGCCAATGAAATGTTCTTCAAAAAATACATTTTACTAAATTTTTACTTGAGCAATTGAAGTCTGCAACTTCATCCTTAATTTATCGTCAAAATTCATTCTGTTTTATATCTTTTTTTCTGTTAAATACTCGTTTGGTTATTGTAATAATACTTGCAGCCAGCTTATACTGCTGGGTACACACACGGGCAGTGTAACATGCTATGAAATAATTAGCCTTCCACACTCGCTCAGTGTATCATGCAATGTAACAGAATTCGCATAGTGTGGACGCACTCCGCGCGCGATCTGTGCATTTCACGCGCTGCGCATTTTAAATCGTGCGAGGACGGATACGTGATTTGTTGATTTTTTGCCGGATACAAAGGGACGCAGTTTGCGCAGAGCGCCAGTGTAGACATGTTGCTAGTTGATTTTTTTTATGACATCATGTGTATACACTTTAATAATGTAGCACTAACAATCATCAGCGTCAGCAATTGGTTGTCACACTCCATTCTGCGCGCGTGTTTTCATCAGGCCGAGGCTAAGTTCGCGCGCACGCTCGAAACAGATGCACATATTATAATATACATTATGCTATTTTGCAGGACATCATTTAGTTTAAAAGTTTAAGTTTTATATTTTAATAAACTTTAAACAAGTAATCCATACTTCCATACTATTTAATATTATAAATGAGAAAGACTGTCTGTCTGTCTCGCTTTCACGCCAAAAGTACTGAACCGATTTAAATAAAATTTAGTACACAGATAGCCTGAGAAAGGACATAGGCTACTTTTTAATTGGATAAAAGAGTTGTAAAGGGTTGAAAAGGGGGATAAAAGGTTGTATGAAAGTATTGTCATTTCAGAATTAGAAGCAAGTATTTTAGGCTCTTGATTAGATATAAATAAATATGGCATTCAAAGTTTGTAAAAATATTCCCTTAAAAATTTGCAAAAATTCGACCTCTAAGGGGTTTGTGTTAATGTTTTTGGGGTTGATAGTTTATTTGTATGAAACTTCGTAACTTCAAGTGCTAGGAGTCTCAAATTTTGCATAGGGGTTCTTTTTAGGACGTAGGTGGATTTTGTTAATAACAAGTATCGTAAGTCTGAAAAAATCCCATAAGTCGTAAAAATTAAGTACACGCGGGCGAAGCCGCGGGCGGAAAGCTAGTAAATAATATTAGTTACATGTTTTCGTGCGCGCGCAGCGTCCACTGATGTAATAGCCCTTTCACATTATGTCGCATGTTACCTTGCATCAATCTGTACCCAGCATTAGATGTCCAGATGAACAAAAGGTTATATTATATCTATAGTGGGCAGCTATATTTAGCACCGACTGAAATTCTTCAACCTTCGGGTTTTTCGTTCACCCTAATCATATAAGCCAAACTCTGATATGATCTATATTTCGTCACTGGGCCGGGGTGTTGGTCAAGAGTAACACTAAGTGACCCGCCCCTAATATTATTGGCTGATAATATAGCTTGTAAGTAATAATATGTCTACTAACAAAAATGGGCCTGCATTGTCCGAAATGAAGCAATAAATTAAAACAATAATTAAATTATTATTGCAGAGGGAGAAGCCCAGATGATAAGTTTGCTGACATGCACCGTGATACACAGATACAAGTTCAAACAGCAAGTAAATGCCGTCAAGTTCAGTCCCGATGGAAAATACTTCGCAGCATGCTGTAGTGACACAAGTAAATATTGGTTATAATACCCGACTGCGCCAGGAGGGTTATGTTTTTCGAGGGTATGTATGTATGTATGTATAATTGTATGGCACGCTCTGCAGCCTCAACAGCTCGATGGATTTTAGTTGGAGAAGTGTCGTTAGATTCGTATTTACGGTGAGAGTTTAACTGGGTATATCAAAATAATTAATCAATCAATCAATCAAACGCTTTATTTGTTACACATAGGTTACAGTTACCTTGCCTAGGCGTGCAAATATTAACTTATACAATAAAAATAAAATAACACCAATATTTCAAATGTCATGCATATAAATATTGGAAAATAATAAAAATTGGATATTGGGTCATTAATTATGAAATAATTTCTATTTAATGATTGCTAAAAAAAAATTCCTATAACATTTTAAACAGTTCTTTTTTTTAATTCGCTGTTCTAGAGATTTCAGTGAAGGAGGCAGTTTGTTGTAAATCTTAGGTGCCATGCCAAGGAAAGATTTTTGCAGAAGGGCAGTGTTAGCTGACACGATGCACCACATGTGCCTTACTCTACGTCTTAAATGTAAACTATTAAGTTGTTCAGCGGTAGTGAACAGACTTGTGTTGGTTTTAATGAAAATTACCAGTTCATTTTAACGAAGATTTTCATACAAAAAAATCTGACTGTTCGACTGATTTACGACCTTGAAATGAAAGCTGATTAAATTAAATGTATTTTTACTTAGATAGTTTCTACATCACTTACTGATGTCATATCGTTTTTGTAAGTCTTGAAAATCACCCGGTATAACGATCAGTACCTATCGTAAGTCGGAAAAAAGTTTGTGATATTTGTTACTCTTTTAGAGCTTCTAGTCTACTAGGGAAAACTTCCTATCGGGAACCTATAGTTGATAATCGAAGACACGATTGGCGTAGTGTGCTGTAGCACGGTTTCTCGCCTCGATTTCTTAGTGTCCCGGGTTCGATTCCCGGTCGGGTCAGTTCAGGAATCGATCTTTTCTAAATTGACTCGGGTCTGGGTGTACTGGGAGACGCCCCTGGCTGATTTCCTTGTGTGGTACCTCGTGACACAGGGATATTAATCCCTACTTCGAGACCATTACAAGAGGTGTGTTGTCTGGCGCATATTTATTTATTATTTATTTATAATATTTTTACAGTATTCATCATGACAGCACCTAACTGCTTCACCGGGGAATTCCGTTCCTTTGTCATGAAGCGAGTCTTTAAAAAGTCTCTGGACGAAGTCACGTGTCTCGACTGGTCTTCGTGCTCCAGACTTCTCGCCGTCGGCTCCAAAGACACCACAACCAAAATCTACACAGTCGAATACTTAGACAACTTAAGCATGTATTCCCTAAGCGGACACACAGACAAAATAGTTGGCGCGTTCTTCGAGAAAAAGAGCTTGGACCTCATTACTGTGAGCAGGAATGGTCAAGTTTGCTTGTGGGATGCGAGCTTAGATTTAGATGAATTGGTCGTTTCGGAGGTGCAGATATCACATAGGAAAAAGAGAAGGTTAGAAAAAGAGGAGGATAGTGATGATGATATTAATGAAAAAGATGTCATTGAAAAGGATAAAGAGAATGTAAGTATAAGAAACTAATAAATAGTACAACAATTTACTGGCATTGCGGCACTGTGACCTTATAGCTGAAAACCAAGTCATGAATTTTCAGGTTAGATATTTAATTTAATTTAATTTAATAATTTATTTAATTTAAAGTCAAAAGTCGAAAATATGTTTATTCAAATAGACCACATAATATGAGTATTTTTGAAATGTCTAATCGAATTAACTAGTTTAAATTATGAATTTACTTTCAATATACTATGAACATGTGAAATATAACATGATGTATTGTGTAAGTAGGTACATATTCATTTACTTTGTATAACACAATATGCGTATTTGTATTAACTGAAGCTCTCGAATGCACAAACACAATTGCTTGAGTAACATTCTATAGAACTAAACTACCCTTACACGGACACCCTAATTTTGATACTACACTCGAATTTAACGACCATTTACATGAATGAAATTTTAGTAGAATTTTAAGGTGCTCCATCACCTAGAGCATTTTCCTGTAATGCAACGTTACAGTCGATCATTACATCGGTGAGGGAGGAGAACCGCGCATTACAGTATCCCTGCCTGTCGTAAGAGGCGACTAAAAGGGCCCTTTGGGTCGCGAAGCGCACGCGGGGGGCCTGCGTGTGTTTCGGTTTGGAATCCCGAGGATGACTGTAACGCGTGTCTTCGGACACAGTGGTCTGTGTTATCGTGCACTGGAGTTGAGCTTGCTCCTCCCGAGGCTGGCTGCCAGGCGGCCTTGCGCGCCGAAGGGTCCTGCGAGGAGTCTCTCGCTCGTTGGGGATCCCGGGTCCCTTCCATTCTGCGCCGAAGATGACCACCGTCAGGTTTTAGTGGGTGGGTCTCTGTTTTCCCAGGAGTTCCGAGTCCCACATATCCCAGGTGTCCTGAGCCCAGGGCCTTGAGAATGCCTAAATGCATTTCCTGACGCAAAAAAAAGTATGTCAACCATACTGCCCAAACCATAAAAAATAATAATATTCAGTAAATAGACGGCCATTTAATTAATAAATTAATTGATTCATTCTTTATACAAAAAAATAATAAGTATAAATGGCGAGTTTAATGTTACAGGAAAGCGACGAAGAAGACAGAGTGAAAGTAGAAATAAAAGTGGAAGACGAGAAACGCCTTCACTACAAGAAGTTAGGGCGGCACTACATCGGTGACGCCATCAGGAACGCGCACCATAAAGTGAAGCTATCCGCCGCGCATTATCATAAAGACACCAAGATGCTCATCACTGGTATGTATAAATTGTTAATTAATCTCCAACTAGCACCGCACCGCTCGCCACCGTCGCGACGGGGCGTTCATCCTCACACTCTGAATCCGCAATGGTCTCGTAAAGTTCGGTTTCAGAGATGTCTAGTGGAATGAACTCCCTGCCGAGGATTTCCCGATGAGTTATAGTATGGAGTTCTTCAAGAGGGGTTTGAAAAGGTTTTTGCAGGGTTGACAACGCGCGAGTGATACCCCTGGTGTAGCACGTGTCCATAGGCTGCGGTAACCGCTTACCATCAGGTGGTCCGCATGCTTGATTGTCACCAACGTGGTATAAAAAAAAACTTTAAATGGTAGTTAATTAAAGTCGTATTTTTAATGTTTCAAATGACAGCTGCTAATGTCAGATGTGAAATAATGTTGCCAATTAAGTTGTTTGATTTAAGATTTCAGTAATCTAAATTGTTTCTTTTTTTAATAACTAAGGATTGTTAAGGAAATTAGTATTTTTATATTTTGAGGTCTTTTAGATCTTACATTTTCCTCACATTATATAGCTTACTTAAAAGGTACTTTTACTATAACTTCGAGAGTTCTTACGAAATTAGAGTTCTACCTTCTCCAATTCTGATGCCTTTTTAAACTAAAAAACCTCGTAATAATTCTTCTAGGCTTCACAAACGGCGTATTCTTTCTCCACGAGATGCCAGATGTGAATCTCATCCACACGCTGAGCATTTCCGAGCACAGGATCAGCAGCATTGCGGTGTCTCCTCAGGGCGACTGGATAGCCTTCGGATGCTCCAATATTGGCCAGCTGTTAGTGTGGGAATGGCAAAGTATGAAAAATTTACAATATGCATTATGATACTTCTTTAGCCATACCATTATTTTGACTTTAAAAAAATGGATCAATTCGACACAATATATTATTTAAAATTATTGGAACTATTAAGATTTTCACATTTACCTCAAATTAGAGTGCAGTAAAGATTTCATCAAAATCGGTTCAGGTTTTTTTTGATTTCCTCTTATAATGTGTACTTGCATACAACATATCTGAGTGAAAATGAAATTTATAATTAACTTTCATTTCAAGGTCACCATACAAAATCAGATGAACAGTATTTTTTGGATGAAAACCATAAGAATAAAGTAAATTTTCATTTACATAGTTACTATACAGGGTGACTGGGGATTCATTGGCATCCTTTTAAAATAAGAAAGTCTCATGATATACAGTACTTTCCCCACGTATGAGGCTACCTATTTTATAGGAACACAATTGCATATTTCTATACCTTATAAGATATTTCCGTTTATTAAACATGATGTTTATAATGTTAAAAGTATGCAGTTTTGTACCTATTTAATAGCCTCATAATTGGGTAAAGTACTGTCTGTATATCATGAGGAGGTTTTTATTTTAAAAGGATGCCAATGAATCCCCAGTCACCCTGTATATACAGTGCCGGATTAACCCTCAAGCAAATTAAGCAATTGCTTAGGGCATCACGTCTTGGGGGGCACCAAAAACAGATACCTAGGGCAAGCAATTGCTTAGGACGTCACGTCTACGTCTTAGGGGGACCAGAAGCAAATTCTTAGGGCAAACAATTGCTTAGGACGTCACGTCTTAGGGGGACCAGAAACAGATGCTTAGGACGTCACGTCTTAAGGGACACCAGAAACATGCTTAGGACAAGTCGTTGCTTAAGAGCATAACGTCCTAGGATGCACCAGAACCCTGTTTGCTTAGAGCTTCAAGTAGTCTTAATCCGGCACTGTGTATATATCACATACTGAGTATGCTAAATAGTTTTTGTGAACGATTAACAACTTTCTGCCCTGCTACTGCAAACTTATAAACCACTATTTTCAGGTGAACAATACGTAATGAAGCAACAAGGCCATTCTTTAGACATGACGTGCCTAGCATACTCCCCTGACGGGCTCTACATAGTAACGGGCGGCTTCGACGGCAAAGTCAAAGTCTGGAACACAACTTCCAGCTTCTGCTTTGTGACGTTCAGCGAACACCAGTCTTCAGTCACTGGGATCGTGTTCAGTAGTAATAAGAAGTTTTTCGTGTCGTCTTCGCTAGATGGCACTGTTAGGTGTTACGATCTTACCAGGTGAGGACAAATGAAATCAGAATTTAATTTTAAACTAGCTTCTGTTTTTTTAGGGTTCCGTACCTCTAAAGGAAAAAACGAAATCCTTTTAGGATCACTTTGTTGTCCGTCCGTTTCTCAGGCACGCGTGGAGGTATCAAGCTGGAATTTATATATAATACTCAGGTCTACTGTCCCTTGGAGCTGTGAAAAAATCAAACGCAATCAAAAGATACAGCCGTTTATGCTGCAAATTTCCGCAAATTTTCGACACTCGCAAGGGAATCAAAACCTACTGGGTACTTCCCGTGAACTCAGAATCTTGAAATTTGGTACGAAGCAACGTCTTACAGCACAGCTAAAGGAAAAATGGAAAACCGTGAATATTTAGTTACATTATATTTATCATAAAAGTATTTTTTATAAATACAGGTTTGTACGGAACCCTCGGTGCGCGAGTTCGACTCTCACTTGGCCGGTTTTTTTTTGTATGGGGAGGGTCTATATTGTTTTTTATGCTTAAAAAAGTAAAACCTTTGGCTTTGACATAAATAATTACAACAGCTAACAATAGTAATTGACAAAAATTCAAGTAAATTTACCAAATCGGTCGATCGCTTCGTTCTGAATCGGTTGCCGGATGGCGCTTAACGGAAAGTAGGAGAGTTATTTAATTATGACATGAAAATTATTTTGAAATAAAACAACTGTACGGACATAACTTGACAAAACTTAATCTAGCTTTTAATTGTTTTGTCAACTCCTAGGTGAAGCTTCCTTCTTACGGAATTCCCATCGCACTGTGCGACTGGATATCCGACTTCCTGAGGGAACCGTCAATAATAGTGCCGCCAACGCCATCTAGCGGTGGTATTTAACCGTAACAAGCATAAAATGCGGTTAATTAACCGTTAATAACGAAAAATGCATTTTTAACCGCTTGGTTAAAATCGTTAGTAACCGGCTTCGCATCTATATTCCTATCCAACAGATAATGATAGGAAAAATCAGTACAAAGTAAATCATAACATAAGTGTTATCTAACTGTTAATTCGCAGATACCGCAACTTCCGTACTCTAACATCGCCCAGTCTTGTGCAGTTCAGTTGTGTGGCTCTTGATAGCAGCAGTGAGCTATGTTGCGCCGGCGGACAAGACGTCTTCGATATCTACATCTGGTCCATTAAGTTTGGGAAGCTTCTTGAAGTAAGATATTTTTTTTATTTTTCTATTTTAAATTTATTTACCATCGACAAGCTTGAGTAACATGATCATAATACGGTCACATACTAAAACCACTTTGGTTTATGATTATAACGAAATGACCACCAAAAAAAAACAACGATGCAATTAAATGGCTGTCTTAACTGCTAACGGATGGATGGTTAAATACAATTACAGTTAATATCACAATTAAAGATAGACAAATCATAAAAGTAGAAAGTACCTAGTTGTATGATACTTCGCCCGCGTGGATTATTCCGTTTTCACACTGACTGATTTTGTATGGTTACCTTGAAATTGAAGTAACGTGTACATTAAAAAAAAACACTTACGCAGTTCCTACATCACTTACTGAGTGAGTATGCTATATCGTTTTTGTAAGTTTTTGAAAATCACCCGGTATATTTTGTTCCAACTTACTATCCTGATTATTCCACTGCCTCGAAAGACTTCGTTCTGTCAAAAATTATTGCACATCGCGGCGCCGGTAAAGCAGCACATCTCGCCCTCGTTTCTCCGACTTGATACATACATACTAACATATACTATTATTTTTCACTGAATTTTTTTTTCACTCATAATAAAATTTAGCCTATGTCACTCCCTGATGTTGTAGCTTCATATTAGTGAAAGCATTTTTTAAAGTCGGTCCAGTAGTTTCGGAGCCCATTCAATACAAACAAACAGACAATCAAATCTTTCCTCTTTTTAATATTATTATAGAAAACTAATATTTTTTAAATATTTTCAGGTACTAGGAGGTCATGAAGCGCCAGTTTCCTGCCTGTCCTTCAGTCCGGCTCTCGCGAGTTCTAAACTCGCTTCAGCCAGTTGGGATAAAACAGTTCGATTATGGAACGGCATCGAAGCGAGCTCCGAATGCGAACCGATACAGCTGACTTCGGATGCTCTGCAGGTGGTTTTTAGACCAGATGGAGAGGAGGTAAGTCTTTATTTAGAGTTGCATAAGGTTTACCATAGCTTCATTTTCATTGTTGCTTAGGAGTTATTCTTTCTTGTTGTTCTCACTCACTGTATGATGCTGCCACATGAAGTTAAGTTTGCTAGTATGTGTCATGGTTGTACCTTTTAAATGTAACCTTGTTGGTGATCTAATAAATAAATATTTGCTCGTTAGCTCATCGGACGATAAGTAAAGCCATAATTTAAAAATGTCGCGTCACGTCTGCATTTAGTAGGGTAACTGTTAACGATAGGAAGTGGACTGTATGTAATGAACTAAATAAATACGATACGAAACAAAATTAAATAGGACAAAAGTGGGAAGAGAGATTCTAGTGGAAAAAACACTTACCAGAATGCAGGTTCTGCTCTTGTGTGTACCTCGGTCTTCGGCGGTTGGGTTGGGGCTCCTATAACCTTTGGGAACTCAAACTCACCTCCAGCGACAGTTACCTTGCTCCAAGTACCTAAACCGAGTGAAATAGAACAGTGCTTCCTCCAGTCGATTTCTCTTTCCTTTTGGGTATAATAATCACACACAACGAGACGAAAAGGGGAGTATGATTATATTAATTGTAAGCGAGAGCGATAAAAATCCAAAGAAATGTGCTTGTGCACCGAAAACGACGAGAAATTTAAAAGAATGGGGGGCCCGTTACTGATTTGTACGGGCTTATATATAAAATTCAAATTTCCCGGGGTTGCCAGGCGAGAGGCGACTTATGTTTCGTTCGGAAATTGACTTTCCGAAACATTCCGCCCACCAAAATACAACGTAATTTTCAAAACGATTAAATGGAATAAAAAAAAAATGTAGCAAAACAACTTAAATCTAAACTAAAATTAAACAAACGTAATGAGTATAAATAGTACAGTCAGTGAACTATGGGTAGAGGGCACAGTTTGACAACCGGCCTTTTGAGTTCGCCGCTGCTTGTACGGACAGTGACGACACGACAAACCCCATCAGTCCCCGGATGAATTTGCACAACTCGACCTGCTTTCCACCTCATCGGGCTACATTGTTCGTTGATAATGAGAACAAGAGTCCCGATTGCAATGGTAGAATGGCAGTTATACCATTTGCCGCGAGCCTGCAAGGTGTGCAAGTATTCCAAATGCCACTTGCGCCAGAAATCCTGATGGATCTTTTGAAGTAACTTCCACCGTTGCAGAACGCCAATTCTTTCTTGACCCAGATTGGTCTCGGGCAATATGGTGAGGGGTTCCAGGGTGAGAAAGTGCCCAGGGGTTAGAACAGAAAAGTCGTTCGGATCTGAGCTGACAGGCGATAGAGGTCTCGAGTTTAGCATGGCCTCTATTTGAGTAAGAACTGTGTAGAGTTCTTCGAAAGTAAGGCGTTGCAGCCCAATAACACGCGCTAAATGTGTCTTCACTGACTTCACGCCAGCTTCCGCAAGACCGGAAAAATGCGGGCTACCGGGTGGATTGAACGCAAAGTCGATTTGTTCAGCGCGTGACGCTTGCATCATTAAATTCCGCAGTATGTTCGATGCACCAACAAAATTCGTGCCTTGGTCAGATATTAACCTCGAGCAACGACCACGACGCGAAATGAAACGCCTTAACGCTGCGATGTAAGCTTCAGACGTTAATTCTGAAACGAGCTCTAAATGAACTGCTTTAGTTGCAATACATACAAAAACACAAATGTATGATTTGCAGGTACGTACTCCGCGGCCACGAGCTAAGCAGGTGTCAAAGGGTCCTGCGTAGTCGACCGCAGACGATGAAAATGCTTTTAGTTGCGAAATTCTGTACAAAGGTAAATTACCCATAAGGGGCGGAGAGGCAACTCTAGGATGAGCCCGGAAGCATTTCATGGATTCTGAGATGATTGCCTGTATAGCTCTCCTCGACGAGAGAATCCAAAATTCCTGGGCTATCAGGTTTTGCAACGTTTGCAGACCAGGATGCATGAAGCGCTGATGGAAGTCCTCTATGATGAGTGCAGTTAACCTATGATCACGAGGTAACAGAAACGGGTGTTTGACATCGTAGGAGAGATCTCCCTTGCACAGTCGACCGCCCACCCTCAAGTGACCACCTTCATCCAGAAAAGGAGATAGTTTTTTCAGCGATTTCGGCAAAGAACACGATGACTTTGCCTGCGACAAACAACGAAGCTCGGACGCGAAAGCATGCTCCTGGACATGCTTAACAAAAAAACGGAGAGCGTTACTAACCTCCTCACCAGACAGGTCAAGTTTAGACGGTTTTGTAGAGGGACGGCGCAAGTTCTGGACAAACCGGAAACAATATGCCATGACACGCAAAATGCGTTTTAAAGATGAAAACCGGTACAGAATTTCATCAACGAAATCTTTGCTAGGCACTGTCAGAAGACTGTAAACTTTCAGTTCGTCTGAAGCAGCGTGATCAAACGCTCTATCAGATTGTGGCCAAGACTCTTGACAGTTGGAAAGCCAAGGAGGTCCCGCCCACCATAGCACATTCTGGGTCAATTCTTCTGGTAACAAGCCACGAGAACCAGGATCCGCTGGGTTTTCAGAACCTGCAACGTGATGCCAACTTTGTGGAGAAACACTCTCTTGAATGTCAGCAACCCTGTTCGCAACAAACGTTTTCCACTTCGAAGGGCAAGTTCGAATCCAAGTGAGTGCTACTGTGGAATCCGACCAAGCATAAACTTCGTCGAAACTGTGAAGGTCCCTTAGAGCTTCTCGAAAAGACACTATCAGCTCTGAGAGTAAAACAGCTGCTAGCAGCTCCAGGCGGGGAACAGAACGCCTGCGAAGAGGTGCTACTTTCGACTTTGCACAGCAAAGACGCACAACGACAGACCCATCATTTGCAACGACACGAAAATAAATGACAGCACAGTAGCCCTTTTCAGAGGCGTCACAGAACCCATGGAGCTGCAACGATTCGAAAGCAACTATCATTCTCCGAGGTATAGAAAGCGAGCTCAAAACTGACAATTGAGACTTAAACTTGTGCCACTCTTGAGCGACAGCATCTGACACTTCGCAGTCCCAACCTACCCCAGACAACCATAAAAGTTGCATTAAATATTTTGCAAAGAATACGACGGGCGATAACAATCCTAATGGGTCGAAAATCCGAGCGATTTCCGATAGAATTGACCTCTTTGTACAACGGACATTTTGAGTGGACGTCTTGAAGGTGAACGAATCTTCCTTCGGAAGCCACGAGAGGCCTAAGATTTTCAGTTGAATATCCTGAATCTCGTCAAAGTTACATAGTTTCTCTGAGTATAAATCGGATTCAGGTAATCCCTCGAGGAATTCCGGGCTGTTTGAGGTCCACTTGCGTAAGTGAAGCCCAGCCGAAGATAATATCTCCAACAATTGCTGGCGCAACTTTCGGACTTCTGGTGCATCCTGAGCCCCTGATACGACATCATCGACATAAGTGTCCCTAGCTAGAACGGCAGCACCATTAGGAGCACTCAATAAAAATTCGTTGGCTAGCTGGGAAACACACCAAAGGGCCTGGTAAGGTGCACACGAAACTCCATAAGTCACAGTGAGCAACTGGAAGTCTCTGACCGGCTCATTTGGAGATGGTCGCCACAGTATGCGCTGGTAATCACAATCCTCTGGCTGTACAAGGAACTGGCGGTACATTTGTTTAATGTCTCCAGTGAAAACGACTGCATGCCAACGAAACCTAAGTAACAAATCGAAAATGCTTTTTTGTAACTTAGGGCCTGGCAACAACAAGTCATTCAACGACCTTCCTGAAACATCCTTAGCGCTAGCGTCAAAAACGGTTCGCAAGGGAGTGGTGACTGAGTCGGGTCGCATTACACCATGGTGTGGAATATAGTAAAATTGGCCACTAGACTACGAAGGCGGCTCAACTTCCTTCATGTGACCACACTCCTGGTAGTCTTTCATGAAGTCGACATAGGCCCTCTGAAACTGGGGGTTGATCTTAAACTTCCTCTCCAGATTAGTAAGACGCCTTAGAGCTATTTCACGAGAATGCGAAAATTGCGGTTTGTTTAGAGGATCGACGAAAGTCAATGGTACCATCATTCTACCATCAGGAACCCGACAATATGAAGCCTTCATATAATTATCACAAATCAACTCAGCTTTTGACTGAACGATAGAACCAGGACGTTGAACATTCTCCAATTCCCAAAACCGCTTAATATCATTGTCTAAAGACAAATTCGAAACAAATAAACAACTCTTATTTGCAACACAATCATCCTTTTGTGAAGACTGATACGACTTAATATTTACAGAACATTCACCCATAACTATCCAGCCAAAGACAGTGTGGACTGCTATAGGCTGACCTGGTTCACCCCTGACAAGACCAGGTTGAAGTATTGAAGCAAGAAAGTTCACGTTCACCAACATATCAACAGGTGCAGGCTCATAGAACTCTGGATCTGCAAGATCTAAATCTTTTATATGCTTCCACAGGTGAATGTTAATTTTCCCTGATAGCATTTCAGAGCAAATCTGGGGCAAAACAAACGCCTCTAAAGAGAACTTATATGATAAATCACCACTTGATGGGATCAGGTCACATACAACTGACCCAAGTGTGTCAGTTGAAATTTGCCCGATACCATTCACCGATAGCTGATTCCCCTTTATTGGTAGGCCAAGCTTCTTAGCACAGGCTTGGGTCATAAAATTGCAGGCACTAGCACTATCAAGTAGTATACGAACAGGTACGAGTTTATTATATTTATTTCTAACTAACACCATAGCCGTAGAAAACAAAACCTGAGTGTCGCAACCTGATACAGCCAGGGTTACACTACTAGGACGCGGCTGAGAATGCCCTGCATCATACCCATTGCTAAAATGAAGTAGTGTGTGATGTCTTTGCTTACAATCCACACACTGCAAAGACGAACGACAATTCTTTACTGTATGCGCTTCATGTAAACAGTTAATGCATAGCCTCATCTCTTTTACCCGATCAAATCTTTCATAGGGTGACATCTCTAGAAACTGCGAGCACTGCTCCAAATTATGACCTACATCTGAACATACACTACACTTATTTACAGGTGGCACAATAAATGACTGCTTAGATTTACTTGCAGGCCTGTCACTACCAATATTAAGCCTAAAAGTAGCATTTTCTAATGCTTGCCCACGCTTTTCAACAAAACACCTCAACTTTTCAAAACAGGGTATATCCACATTAATATCAAGCTGCAACTGAAATGCTTCCTTAGTTGCCATGTCCAACTTCGACCACAACAAATAATAAAGCATAAAGTTTTTATCAGGCAACTGGTACTTTTCTAAAACCTCCAAATTCTCCCTGAACACCCGACCAACTCTCTGCAACTCTGAACTGCTTTTAGATTTAACTGGCTCACAATTCAACATACGTTCATAAAACAAGGTGGCTATTACAATCCTTCTATCATATTTCTGCTTTAAACAGTTGTAAGCTAACATATAGTTATCATCAGACAATGGATAATTTTTAATTAAATCTCTTGCATCACCCTGCACACTCGAAAGCAAATAGTGCAACTTTTCTACATGAGGAATATCTTTCTGGTGTATCAGTGAGTCGTACAATTGTATGAACGACACCCAATTTTCAACCTTCCCATCAAAGGGAGGTATATTTATTTTTGGCAACCGTACACTAGAAGCCTGTAACGCTATTGCCGGCTTTTGCTCACTGACTTCCCCAGCTTGCCGTAGACGCAGCTTAAGCAATCTTACTTTATGATCGAACTGTGACGAGGTCTTAAGTTCGCTCCGTCTATCGGCAGGCACAATAGAAGCTATCAGCTCTATCTGTGCCCTGTGAAAGTCAGCGGCAATCTCGCCAACTTCCGCCAACGTACAACCGTGTAGGTCCGTCTCCTCCATTACCTCTATACGAGCATACGCATAATCCCGCGCGATGCGGTTCTTATCCGCTGTATCACACATTACGGATGTCTCCATAATTGCTTACTTCAGGTAAAACAATCGAAATTTAAATCAATTAATTATGCAGTAGGCACAAATAAGACCAATGAACCTGAAACAAACAGTTACACAGACTAAATAAGGAACGAGCTAACAGATAGGAGTCACCGAATGACAGTTCCCTTTTTTTTTTTTTTCTATGGCAACGCAAGCTTTGGACCCTACAATTGCACCAAATAAAATTAATGCAACTGCTAAAACACAGATAACCGTTACTACCTTATATAATACTACCTACACAAAATTTATAATTTTAAAAACCTATTATTATGTACCCCCGAAAGACGTTAATATTACAGTGACACGACAATGTTTACAAATTCTACAACGAAAACCATAAGTCGCCTTTCAAAAGTATCTGGCTAGAAGAACCAAAATGTTAACGATAGGAAGTGGACTGTATGTAATGAACTAAATAAATACGATACGAAACAAAATTAAATAGGACAAAAGTGGGAAGAGAGATTCTAGTGGAAAAAACACTTACCAGAATGCAGGTTCTGCTCTTGTGTGTACCTCGGTCTTCGGCGGTTGGGTTGGGGCTCCTATAACCTTTGGGAACTCAAACTCACCTCCAGCGACAGTTACCTTGCTCCAAGTACCTAAACCGAGTGAAATAGAACAGTGCTTCCTCCAGTCGATTTCTCTTTCCTTTTGGGTATAATAATCACACACAACGAGACGAAAAGGGGAGTATGATTATATTAATTGTAAGCGAGAGCGATAAAAATCCAAAGAAATGTGCTTGTGCACCGAAAACGACGAGAAATTTAAAAGAATGGGGGGCCCGTTACTGATTTGTACGGGCTTATATATAAAATTCAAATTTCCCGGGGTTGCCAGGCGAGAGGCGACTTATGTTTCGTTCGGAAATTGACTTTCCGAAACAGTAACCATGATAGAAAACATCAGACCGATGGATTAATAGTTCTTTTTTGGCATCGGCTAAACTTCATAGAGAATATAATTATCACTTAGATAGTTTCTACAGCATCTACTGAGTGTGTCATATATATTTTTTTACGGTAAAAAAAGTTGGGCAAAAACAGGTAAAACAATTGTCATTAAATGGCCGTTTTAGTGTTTTCTAGGAAAAAATGCAACAAGAAATTTTTTTTTTTACTACTTAACCTTCTGAACGCCGCAAGAAAACCTGAAACGTACCTGTTATGCCGCAATCCGTTTTTTAGTAGATGGCGGCACTTTGAAGTCAGGGTTGGGAAATACTGTAAAAATAATAATCAAACCATAATTATTCACTGTTTTATTTTTAATTTTTACTGCACATGCATATTAACATACACATTAATGCAGTTATTTTTATTTTCTGTTTCAGATAGCAGTATCAACCCTAGACGGTAACATTTCCTTCTTCAACGCGAGCACCGGAGACCAAACTGGCAGCATCGAGGGGAGAAACGACCTCGGCTCAGGGAGGGCCGACACCGACCTTATTACTCCAGAGAAAATGCTTAAAACTAAGTAAGTATGAATAAATACAGATATCAGACTAACCATGAGTTTGAAACGATGACATAGCGACTGTCATCGACGTCAGTGATGACTTTTTGTATAGGATTTTGGTACAGAGCCTCTTGTGTTAGAACTAAAAATGACATACAATTTGCTGTAGTTAACTATCATAGTTTACGTGTGGTAAACTCATGGTAGAGGTTATTTGACGTCTTTTCACATGGTCATCTGAAACTTAGAAAATTCGTATACTATAGGTGTCATAGCTGGGGCTATGTGCATTATATGAAAATGATACGGCACACTGAGTGACGTAGTAACTATCTAAGCGAAAATTTAAAGTTTAAATAAACTTTAATTTTAATGTTCTCAAATTAAGGCCCGTATTCTGAAACAAACTCTGTACATAAGTATAGATCTGAGTGACGTTTTTGTATGAACTGATGTTTTCAAATCTCTACTCAAGTACAGATCAGTGCTTGAGTATGATTCTAGACTAAGGGACTAAATCTTATTTTTTCAATAGAATAGAATAGAAGACAGAATATTTATTTATTTGCTTAAAACATGGTACAATAATAGATTTTAAAATTGAAAATGTTGAACACATGTTTTATCGATCTGTCGATATGCAAATAGTGTCGTCATGCTTTTTTAATTCGCAATAATAATTCTCAATTCTAATTAAAACAATATATTACAAAAAAGAACAACTAAATACAATAATAATAATAAAATTTGCATGAAAACTACAAACTAAAAGTCAATCAAAAATCAATGAATATACCATATCATTGCCTTTACAGTATAAATAAACACCCGGTATATAAAATTGTAAGAAAAGATGCATAACGAACACGTATGTTAATCATCATAATATAAGTATAGCCAAAAAAATAAATATCTTATGTTATCTTATCTTAATTAACCATTGGGATCCCACTCCTGAGCAAAGGGTTCTCTGCCCGTCGTCCACACAGATCTTTCTTTAGCCTTTTTGGGCCAGTCCTACGCGAAAAAAAAAATATAAGAATTATCATTTTTTATTTCATTTAAAAACGTCTTTTTTTTAATTTTCAGAGCATTCACAACAATTTGCTATTCAGCGGATGGTTCTTGCATACTAGGCGGCGGAAACTCGAAGCACGTGTGTTTATACAGCGTCAAAGAAGGCATTCTAATAAAAAAATTCGTTATCACGCAAAACAGATCGCTGGATGCAGTCAGTGTAAGTTATTTTTGGAGTTTATTTATTTATTAGTTCGTACACAAAAAATACATTACAAACAGAGGTACAGGTTAGCTTAACTCTGAAAAGAGATTGAGAGTGGTTTTATTTGTTCATGAGGGTTGTTACATGCTGAGGGCTATACAGCAACAGGTTTCAAATCATTAAAAATACATGAATTATTTGTTATGACATAATGCTACGAGTAATTTAATGAGTGTGTAGTTTTTGGACACTGAACTATTGATAATTTGATTATTTAATACTTGGTTGTTAGTGTGACTTTTTAGATGGGTCTATTTTAAAATGAATTAGGCAGGAAATGTGGAAAGATTACACTGATTTACGACAAAGAAAGCGGAATGAATTTTAGCTTGAGCGGGCGGCAGGGCGGCCTATCTGTGTTTCCGTCAAAAAGAGCATCGCAGGCCTCGCCGTCTCAAGGTGTTGATGGACGGCGTTGAGGTTTGCATGGAGTCCGCGGATGTTAACGAACTTCACCTCAAACAGCGTGTTAGTGGGGGATGGGGATGCCGCTGTTAGCCTTTTTTTGTGCTTCTAACTGCCATAGAAGTTGGAGGATGGGAGAGGGGCGTGAAAATACCACTGTGGTCGAGGCAATGAAAGACAAAGCGTGGTGCCCTGCATTGGTATTAGCTGTGTGTAATAGTGTAAGCCGGTCCGCCGGACGGAAGGGCCCCCGTACCCCCTCGGGTGTGGTCGCCGGGCCCCACCGGAACCGGGCACCACCCGGCGCGACGAGCCACACCGAGATTATGCGCGACCTGGTGGGGCAGCCTCCAGAGGTGGTTAACCCCTTTTGGGCCCCTGTAATATGCCGCGGGCGGCCAGCGGCACCACCGTTTCTACGGGTCTCCCTGCCGGCGGGCCGATACACACTACACACACAATACCGCCGCTAAGGCTCCCACTGGTCCAACAAAAATGTCATGTTTTTACCGCAACGATTTTCCCACTTTTATGATAGTTACAGTTATCAGCAATAGACCGCAATAAAATATGATTGTTTTTATAACATCACAGTACCAAACTAAAAAATTACCGAAATGGAGTTATCAGGTATCTCCCAGACACCACAGATATTTTTTACTGTCTTGATTTAGAGTATTACCAATGTATTTTATTCACTAATATCTTTCCGCCCGCGGCTTCGCCCGCGTTAAGTTATCGATTTATATTATGGCTAAAATACATAAAATCTTCATAAATTAATCTATGTGTTATTCTAATGTCTAAGCCGTATTATTGTTAAGTTTCATTTTAATCCGTTCAGTAGTTTTTACGTGAACGAGTAACAATACACACATACATCCTAACAAACTTTGCATTTATAATTTTAGTAATATTTTTTTACGTTTTTTTAAGTTTTTTTTTACATTTTTATTTTTTCTTAGGACGTAATAAACAGGCGCCTGCTCAGCGAGTTCGGCAACATGGCGCTCGTGGAGGAGCGCGCGGATCTGGAGGGCGGCGCCGTCGGCGTGCGGCTGCCCGGCGTGCGCGCGGGGGACATGGCCGATAGGAAGGTCAAGCCTGAGGTGAGAATATCTAATACAAATACGAATAATTTATTCAACCAATATGTTGTTACATAAGAACATTTATAGGTAATTCTCATTTTGCTGATTCAAGAGCTTAGAATAACACCACAAATTAGACATGCGCGGCGCTCTGTCAGATAGCCGCCCGCTTAGAACAACACGCCATTTTTGACGCACTTACACAAAGACATGAGTTTACAGGCGAAGTCAGTGAGCTTCGGTGAGTCGGAAAGTCGCACTGTCGCGAGTGTTTTTGTTTTTGTCGAACTTGGTGCAATTTTTCACAAATTTTGTTTTTGGCCGGTTCTGTCAAGGTATAACTTACTTCATTTTAAAAATTCAGAGCGAATATACAAGTAACCCTGGGCGGTTCACGCAAGTTTTGGAAAAAGGTGCGAGGGGTCCTTCTGTAAACTCTTTATTTTGTGATAACACCTAGAAGGATAGTCTCATACAAAAAGGCGCGCCATTTGTGATGCCAAAATCAACTGTCAAAATAACAATTCGTTACACATGTAATCACAATTTTCAGCATTTAACATATATGAATACTACTTGAGCTTCTCCGTTATGTTTTTACAATCATTTCGTGCACAAATAAACATTTTGAACAAGCTCTCACCTCGAGAAATTAACATCGGCAAGTTCAGATCCAGACGTGACGTCCTGATATTTGTGGCATCAAAACGGGTGCCTCGACTCGTGACACCGACTCCAACAATAACAATAATTGTACCTACATTATATTATCGTATAAGTTTTAGAAGAATTCGCAATTATTTCTTTACTTTTTAGTGCTTTGTATAAGAATAGTTTTTTTTGAAGTTGGTTTTTTTTTGTTAAAATTTTTGTTTATTTCTTGATTTTCAGTGAATAGTTCTTATTCATTTTATACATCAAAAAAGTATCGTCCAATTGCTCCTGAGAATTGAAGAGTTCCGTCATTTTGTCATGGATCCCATAATCAGAACCTAACACTCATCAAACTACCCTTGAAGTATATCCTTTCCAATAAAAAAAGAAGCATCAAAATCGGTTGGCGTGTTAATGAGTTATTCTCCATTTGTCGCGCATAGTTTATCTAGATTTAAGACTTATATGGATTTCCCATGGATGCCACTGTCAGAACTAGACCAAACTAAAATGGGACCATTCGGGAAGCACCAGCTTTCAAATAAAAAAAGAATGATCAAAATCGGTTCACCCAGTCGAAAGTTATGAGGTAAAAAAAAAACAGTCGAATTGAGAACCTCCTCCTTTTTTGAAGTCGGTTGAAAACGAATAACGAGCCGCTTGCTACCGGGTACAAAGATACCCGATAGCAAGCAATTGATATCCGAGAAAATTTTTCTTTTTTATAACCTTTTTTTTTGGTAAACTCTTATTTTTACTATACAGTGGCACTTATTATGTTCTGCTATTTTGGTTTTTGTAAAATAAACACGGAATAAACCGTTTATAACTATTCATTTACTTGATTGAGAGACGAAAGTTTTAAGCAACTGCAATGCAAATGTCATTTTTTATATCTATCCTGTAGATCAGAACAGTAACAACAAATAACTAAATCATGTGAAATATCAATAAATGTAAGCAGCCGTTTCTAGCCGTTAGTTATCGCTAGAAATGATAAAAAGCCAAATAAACAGTTTCTACCCGCTAGCCTAGAAATATTAGTAACCGGCTTCACATCTATAATCGTGGGCAATATCTGTTTATTTATTTACTAGCTGCCTTGACAGACTTCGTTCTGTCAAAAGTGATTGCATGTCGCGGCGTCGGTAAAGCAGCACATCTCGCCCGCGTTTCTCCGACTTGATTTACTTAAACTATTATTTTTCACTGAATGTTTTGTTCGATCATAATAAAATATAGCCTATGTCACTCTCTGATAATGGAACTTCGTATTAGTGAAAGAATTTTTAAAATTGGTCTAGTAGTTTCGCAGCCTATTTAATACAAAAAAACAATTAAATCTTTCCTCTTTATGATGTTAGTATAAATAAGTCTTAAATGAATATAGCCTAACCCTGCTAGGGCGCTGCAAGATATTTATACTAACATTTTAAAGAGGAAAACATACATATATAACATACATATGCGCGCCAGACAACACACCTCTTGTAATGGTCTTGCAGTAGGGATTAATATCCCTGTGTCACGAGTTACCACACAAGGAAATAAGCCAGGGTAGTTTCCTAGCACACCCAGACGCGAGTCAATTCAGAAAAGATCGTTTCCTGAATTGACTCGACCGGGAATCGAACCCGGGCCACTACGGAAACCTAGGCGAGAAACCGTGCTACAGCGCACTACGCCAATCGTGTGATAGTTTGTTTGTTAATATTGAATAGGCTCCGAAACTACCGGACCGATTTTAAAAATTATTTGACCAATATAAAGCCACATTATCAGGGAGTCACAAACGCTATATTTTAACAGGATAAAAAGGATCGAAAAAAAATCAATTTGAAAAGATAATTATGAATCCGCCACTGGTGCTCGCTCTGAAAGATTGGCAAAATGCATATGACGTTTCCTTATGTTTAATCAATTTATGTTTTAAATGTCATCATTACTATTTAAATATTAGGTGCGCGTGCACTGCGTGCGATTTTCGCCGACGGGGGAGAGTTTTGCAGTCGCGGCTACCGAAGGGTTGCTGGTCTACAGCCAAAACGCTGGCATTGATGGAACTTTCAGGTCTGTTATGATAATTTAAATAAATACTTAGGTACGCTAATTAGTCAGTCAAACGCAAGTTATCGGTTGACACTGAGGCTGACGAAACTCAAATAAGCTGACACTATTACTGCGTCAAGGCATTGCCGAAGTCAAAATATCTTGATTTAAATATACCATATAAAGCACTTTTAAATCGTCAAATCGTCGTCTGGTCTTGTCGTTAAAACTTCGTGATCACCATTAATATTGCGACTAAAAATACGAGCAATCTCAAATATGCAATGTGTGGTCCATTCACTTCGATGGCAACTATCATCCATCATGCATGCCTTTGGCTACTTAATTTGGCATTCAGTCGCAATATATTGTGACATTTTATTCTACCCTTTTAAATAGTAGCTCATTTATTATAGTATATCGAGGGACTAAATGAAGCCATAATATACCGGAGGTGCTTGGGAGTCAATTAAACTGAGGGTATATTAAGTTGGCGTTTAGTCTCGAGGTGCAAACTGTACTTTTCACTCTGAGTGCTAGAAAAATAGTCAATTTAGTACAAAACATTTAAAACCGAACAAATTTACAATCGACAAAAGTTCTAATATTTTCGCGGTCAGTTTTTTCTTCTGAACCATTCACAGATTAACAATTTAAAAGACATGGCGCCACCTTCTTTGCGAACAAACCATGGAACTAAAACTCTCAAAATTTTCGCAATGAAGATGATCCACACTCCATAGATAATAGTATATTTACTGGCTGTTTGAGTTTGTCTATGTGAAGGAAATTAAAAACTAATCACTTTTTACTCCCTAGAAACTAAAGTGGTCACTTTAGTCCCACTTCGTAGAGCTATATTGGCGTACTTTCAGAGCATGAGAAGTGAAAAGTAATGAAATGTTCCACAGGCCGTTCCGCCTAGAAATGGGTTCAACGCCGTTCGCGGTGAGAGAGCTGCTTCGCGAAGGCAGCTGGGGCGCGGCGCTGATTGGCTCGCTGCAACTGAACGAACACAACGTTATACAGGAATGCGTGGAAGCCGTGCCGCCTGCCGACAGTAAGTTTAGAAATAATAAGCTATGATTTTCCACTATGTATGTAAAATGACCCGGATTGTCGGCGATCCCAAACTGACGAGCGGTTTAGAGCCGTTAAGTCTCAGGAGAGACTTTGCCTCCCTCGTGTTCAACCGCTTGTACAACGGGTTTTGTTCTGAAGAACTGTTTGATATGATGCCCACGGCTACTTTGTACTAGGGATGCAACGATACCGATACGACAATCGTATATCGGCGATTATCGTAAATCTTTACGATCATTCGTTATCGTAAATATTACGATACGATATTTTTACGATACATTTATTTCCGACATAAGGGAAAAAACTTAAAAAAGGTTGTGTTTTTTGAATTTTGAATTTTGTATTACGACTACAATTAAAATTAAATAATAGTCAGTAAATGTAACAAATAGTAACAATTTAAAATATAAGTTAATGATGATGAACATTGATAAAATAATAAATAATTATATTGATTAAAAATGCATAACTTTTTTTATACTTTTACTTTACTTAGTTTTACAATAATAAAATACAACAAAGCTTCCAATAAATTCATCAAAATGGTATTAAACAAATATCGTAAGGCATTCGTATCGTAATTCGTTATCGTATTTGGCCATTACGATGTATTCGTCATTTGTATTGGTATCGTAATAGCCGTATCGTTGCATCCCTACTTTGTACCACTGCACCGCTCGCCACCGACAGGGCTTTCATCCTCACACTCTGAATCCGCAATGGTCTACAGGTACAGTTCGGTTTCAGAGATGTCTTGTGGAATGAACTCCCTGCCGAGGTTTTCCCGATGAGTTATAGTATGGAGTTCTTCAAGAGGGGTGTAATAAGGTTTTTGCAGGGTCGACAACGCGCGAGTGATACATACATAGGCTGCGGTAACCGCTTACTATCAGGTGGTCCGCATGCTTGATTGACACCGACGTGATATAAAAAAATGACTTTACTGGCCTATTGAAAACACAACATATTCTGAAATGTAAATCAAAGTTAGATAGCTTTTCAAATTGATGCTGTCTTGCACAGATTAGTAGAAATCAAAGAGACAGCTCTCTCTACGCGTAAAGGCTGTTCAGCGTCGATTGTCCTTTCCGAACTCGAGCGTCAGAAACTCCCATTTTGCATGAGTTTGACGAAGGTGTTTTCACTCACAATTCATTATAGTTAAGTGTTTCGGCAAAAATGATAGCGATTCTACCTTTAGCGCCGAAGGTTGTGGGTTTGATCCTTGCCTAAGACAGTCATTAATGTGACTTCAATTTGTTTTTATTCTGTATCTGGGTGTTATAATCTATTAAAGTATACAGGTTCACAGGTTAAGTCGATCGAGCTCCTGAAAGGTGTTGTAGTTCGTTTATATCATTTGTGACTAATTTAACTATGAAACACTGTACCCAAACTCAAAAATTTTAAAGATATTTATTAAATGTGAATAAACAATATATAAATAAATCACCTAATTATCCCGGTATAAACATATAGATACCAAAGCTCAAATTTATAGTTTCTCATGTAAGCTCAAATTTATAGTTTCTCACTCCTAGGAAGAATGATAAAAATTACTTTACCTAAGATGAAATATAATCGAACAATTTACATCTTGTTACATAATAGAAAAGTGAATTATAACTAATATTTTTCTTCTCCAGTTGAACTAACAGTATCAAGCCTAGACGAAGACTACTCAGACCGTCTTCTCAACACCATAGCCCGACTTTTAGAAGACAGTCGGCATCTGGAGCATCTTCTCCTCTGGGTGAAAGCGCTCGTCACGGGGAAGAAGAAGAAGTTCCCTCCGAGCGTGCTTCTAGCTTTGGAGAAAGTGCTGACTGTCAAGTATTCGCAGTTGGGGAAGATGTGAGTATTGAACGTGTTTTCCCAGGAGTTCAATATTTTTGTCTCATCATCATCATCCGTGGGGTTCTATCCCGGTTGTGAACCCACACTAGTGTGTGGGATCCCAGTGTCCGCCTTTCTTATTTTCTTGGCCCACTTCGCGCGGTCTTGTGCATCCTCAGTGGTGAGACTGTTGGCACGCATGTCACCCTTAACGACGTCGAGCCACCGCTTCTTGGGTCGACCTCTTCTACCGGTACCTGGCGGGGGCGGCATGGCCAGACATTTGTTGCCCACGTAGTTTCCCGATCTCCGTGAGACATGACCATACCAACGAAGGCGGCACTTCTGCAGTTGTCTGCTTTGCACGAACACGAAGCATTATACCGGGTGATCATCAAAATACTGACAAAAACGATATGGCTTACTCGGTAAGTGATGTAGTAAGTATGTAAGTGGAAAGGGGTTTTAACATTTGTGGCACAGCTATCCAGCCGCCATTCTGTTTTTTTCTCGATGTTTCCGCGCACGATGGATGGGGCATATTTGGAAAGAAGACATAAATATACCAATAATGACTGAAAATATGGTACCCTAAAGTGTCACGTTTCGAGTTATTTGATGGTAAAGATCAATGTGAAAAAGGTGATATTTATTAAAAATCTACTTACTATGAGGCTTTTCGTGTTTTTTTCTCCATAAAAATTCAATATTACACGTACCCAACGGTTTAAATGTCCTGAAATCCGTTATTTGTTGACAATGTAACACAGAAAAGCCACATTTAGTAGATTTCTAATACTTATCACCTTTTTATATCGATCTTTACCTTCAAATAACTCTGACGCGTGACACTTAAGGGTACCATATTACAAGACATTTTCTGTTTGTTTATGTGTCTTCTATATATACCACTTCCATCGTGCGCGGAAACTTTGAAAAAAAAAACAAAATGGCGGCAAGTGGCTATGCCAGCCTCCATACAAAAATGTTCAAATCAAACCCCCTTGATCATCAGTTGATCAATCAGTATTTTTTGTATGAAAACCTTGCAATTGAAGTTGATGGAAAAAACTAATTTTCACTTACATCTTACTATCTTACTAATGTTATGAATGCGAAAGTTTGTGAGGATGTAGGTGCCTTTATATAAAGAGGGTTTTAGGTCCATTTACGTTTTTTTATTGTCAATCTGTACTGATTTTGTTGTTCAGGAAATTTTGTAATAACTTATATGCTCATAGAGTAACATTTTACATAATACCTATAAAATAAGACGAATTCAAAAATAGTAGTTTACCCAACTTCCATATCAAGATTGATGACATTCTCCATTGATATGATAACGTATCTCACAGCTGATATACCTACTTAATATTAAGGTCAAGATTAGTTGAGTGAGCACGTGACCTACATAACTAAGTTTTATTATATTATGTTAGCAGGCTCTTACGTCCTATTCCCATCCTTTACAAACACAGTAGCGAATATTTGTTTGTTCAGTGTCTAGGAATTATACCGGGTGATTATCAAATAACTCCCGAAAACGATATGGCATACTCACTAAGTGATGTAAGAACTATCTAAGCGAAAATGAAATTTATTTCACCAACTTTCATTTCAAGTTCACCATACTATACACGTACGTATACACTCGAATCAGTATTTTTTGTATGAAAACCTTAAAAAATTAAAAAATCTAATTGTCGCTTATATAGTTACTACATCACTTACTAAGTATGCCATATCGTTTCGGAAGTTATTTGATTATCACCCTGTATAAGTATTTATTCGTAGACAGAGATATGTTAGATCTCACAAAACCTCGCCCTGATCCAACTAAATGTCTCGTAGTCCGTTATGAAATTTTAGTATCTCTCTCTCTCGACTATTCTAAACTAGTACAATCTAGTTCATACCAGTTTTTCCTAGAGAGTGCGTATTTTCGGTTTCAGTTCGGCGTAGCCTAAACTGGTTCATCTTATCGCGCTTAGGATGAATGTGTTCGGACTAGATACCAGTTGATCCTATCGCGTATAAGAAATTAATTTAGCCTAGGCATAAAAACTACCAACTATGTTAAAATGAACGCATTAAAGCTGCGTTTCCACCAGAGATGTGCGAGGATGCGTTGTGAGGGATGTATTTGTTAATAACTAATGGAATCACTTCATGTTTTCAACCGACTTCAAGAAAAGGAGGTGGTTCTCAATTCGACTAGGTTTTTTTTTATGTTTGTTACCTTATAACTTTCGACTGGGTGAACCGATTTTGATCATTCTTTTTTTATTTGAAAGCTGGTGCTTCCCGAATAGTCCCGAATTGGTCTAGTTCTGACAGTGGCATCCATGAGAAAACCGATGCTTCTTTTTGAATTGAAATGGATATACTTCAAGGGTAGTTTAATGAGTGTTTGGTTAGGTTCTGATTATGGGATCCATGACAAAGTAACGGAACTCTTCAATTCTTAGGAGCAATTGGACGATACTTTTTCAATGGATAAAATAAATGAGAAGTATTCACTGAAAATCAAGAAATAAACAAAAATTTTAACAAAAAAAAAACCAACTTCAAAAAAAAATCTTCTAAAACTTATACGATAATATAATGTAGGTACAATTATTGTTATTGTTGCAGTCGGTGTCAGCCAATGTTTGTTTGTAACTACCTACATACATACGTTAGCGTGATATGTAAGAACCTTGGCTGACACCGACTCCAACAATAATGTACCTACATTATATTATCGTATAAGTTTTAGAAGAATACGCAATTATTTCTTTACTTTTTAGTGCTTTGTTTTGGAATAAATTTTATTGAATTTAGTGTTTTTTTGTGAATTTTTTTGTTTTTAAAGAATCAATAGAATCGCTTTTATTTACCTAGCTTCGCGATTCTATTGGTTCTTAACAAACACATTCCTCGCAACGCATCCTCGCACATCTCTGCTGGAAACGCACCCTAACAATGTTTAAATGTGTATCAGTCTCTGAAAAGTTTTCTGACGGGTTGCTTAAAATATGTCTTATTTATCAGTCATGATATTAGTATGAATTTAGTAATTTCAAAGTGTTTCAAACTGACCGATTATAAAATAATAAAAACACGAATTTAAGAGGCTTTTTTATATGTTGCCCGTCAAGATGACCTCACTCCACCTGATGTCGTGAGGTCCAGATATGAGGTTGTACAACACTGTAGTGTATTTGTACAATGCGTTTAAAAGGCGTCATCGTTTATTTCACATAAAAATCACATCGTTGAATTTGAGGTATCGCTTACCAGATGACGACACGATTGGCGTAGTGTGCTGTAGCACGGTTTCTCGCCTCGATTTCCGTAGTGTCCCGGGTTCGATTCCCGGTCGGGTCAATTCAGGAAACGATCTCTTCTGAATTGACTCGGGTCTGGGTGTGCTGGGAGACGCCCCTAGCTTATTTCCTTGTGTGGTACCTCGTAACACAGGGATTTAATAATCCCTACTTCGAGACCATTACAAGAGGTGTGTTGTCTGGCGCATATTTATTTATTTATTTATTTATTTTACTTTAAAAAAACCGAGGACGACAAGACATTCTTTAACTTTAACTAAACTATTGCAAAGTAGGTCTTATTTCAGCAGCATGATGTATGCAGAGTTTAATGCGATTTATTTATTTATGTTTCAGATGTGACTTCAATAAATACACGATTCGCTGCATAAAAACAGTAGGAGACATAGTGCCCAAACGGGAAGTCGAAGAGATGGACGTCAGCGACCACTCCAGCGGGCGCGGGACCGGCTCCGACTCTGACTAGTTTTGTAACGTTAAGAATAAAGTTGTTTATAAATAAATGCCTCCCATTATTTCAACCTTTTATTTGCAGTTTCAACATCATGCTAGAAGCCTATTCAAGGCTGTCCGAATACCAAGAATCGCGAATCGGTAGGCGTCAAACGCACAGTTTCAGTTCGAAATGTTATTATTGTTTTCGGAATTTTTAGCATCATAATAATACTTATAATAATTATAATTCATGAAATATGAATAATGATGAGATAATCGCCATTGTAGAATTCGGTAATACTTAGGCAATTTAATCAGCTATTAAAATCGATGTCAAAAATGGTGGACCTACTTTTAGATATACAATCAATATGGATATTAATATGAGGTATTTTTCGAGATTCGTGATGGCGGACGTGACTTTTATGTGAAATCAATTTGGGAATTATTTCCATTGTTTTCGGGGGTGCAGATTTCGAATACAACATCTATTTCGAGATCCAAGATGGCGGGTGCGACTTTTAATGTAAAATAATTGCGGGTATCACTTCCATGAGGTTCGGGGGGGCCTATTTCGAATACAAATGTATTTAACTTATATTTTCTTTTACTTGGGGATCCTGAAATACATAAACGTCTAGGTAGGTACGTATAATGAGCAAAATATAAAATGGACTAAAAAATATTTGACAACCCTGCAACAATGACGAACGTCTAGCTAGCTAGATCATAGCAGCATTTCGCGCAACTGTAAAGGCGTTGGATCATTGTAAGTTTAAAACACTGAAATTATTATGGTGGAAATCAAAACAAACATTTTAAGAAAAATCTATGAGGTTGGAATGAGTCCCACCTAGCATCTGAAGCAAACGCGTTACATACATGAATAAACACTAATAATATAACACCTTAATATGATGATGCATTATTAGCAGCTTGGGATAGCTTATCATTTCATTTTTGTGATCTCGACATGAATAAAAATAATAATAAATATAATTGATAAAAGTCTGCTTGAAGAAAATAATTGATGAAGCGTCCACCGGGGCATGGTAACTTGAGATTATACTTTCGTTAGCGCCAAATTGCTACTTAAAAAGATTCCACCCTATAGAGTATTCGATTGATGTTTTAGAACTTGTTAATTTTCTCTTAATTGGACAGCGTTCATATTATTTTGTTTCTACCTAGTGTCAGCGAGCAAGTCACATATCGCACCTTTTCTTCTCAGTGAGGTGACCAAATTCACTTACGAGCCACGGCTACGAGGTATTTAATGGTTCAGTTTGGAATTGCCTAAAACGGAACTTATTGGCTGGCAATATGAGATTTTAAACATAAATTCACATGCAGTTCAGTTTAAAGCGATAGGATTTTGCGTAGGTCACGCGTATATAGGTACCAGATGAATTTAGATCCAAAATTAAGTATAGTTATAAAATTTTTTGGTAGTATACAACATCACTATTGATATAGAAATGTTTCTACTTTGTATGGGTAACTTGAGTATCTGTAGTAATACGCTCTAGTTGTCATTGACAGGAAAAAACTTTTCCGTTTTCTAAGATTTTCCTTGTTCCTATAGCTCCTGTTAAATTGTTCTAGTGGCTGAGAAAGTACAATAGACTCGTTACGGGTAAATAGAATTTGTGATGAATTGCTTCGTAAAGTTAGGAGACGATGGACTGATTTAGTTCCGAATAATTTCACGACGTTTTATAAGTTGGTGCCTTTTGTAGGTATCTAACATCTCGATTTAAAAATACCTACGCTTTTTCGAAGTGGGATAAGTAAAAAGGAATAAGTTGATCGTGGTGGTTCCCAAGTGTTGCGGGATAGTTCCCAAATCTAGTTTTTAATCTGAGTTTTCGAAGAATCCCATTAGAATTTAAATTTTCTTTTTCGGTAAAGCCTGTTATTATCTAAGTAGATACCTTTAAAGCACTGGCACCTTGAAATATGAACTTAAACAGATTAAATCTCGCAGTGAATTTATTTTGTGTTTTTTTGCGGCCTTGGTATTTCAATATCAAACAAATCAAAGCATTTTGTAGATATTCGTATTGTTGTATTTCAAAACGTGAAAATAAAAGTTATGCAGGCAATTATCAACATGAGGAAAATTGCGAGTGGCGCTGTTTTTCATCAGAAGAATATTTGAGTGGAGAGACAATCCGACACAAGTTTGAGGAAAACAAGCCGGCGAATGCGAGTCGGGAAGAAGATTGTTTTTTAAGAAGGTATATTATTGTGGATGTTTTTTTCTTAATAGCACGCCTTAAGTGAGGGACTGAGTAAGTTCAAAGTTCAAATTTCTTTATTGCACCATCCTAGATATATTAGTAACAAGTAATACTTATAATGAGGGATTTTCACTACCTATCTACATACATATAAGTTGAAAACTGGAGTTGGTCATCATGTAAAACGGTCATTCTGTTATTTACGTAACTAACTGGTCATGTTTAAACACCATTAAGTACCTATTTCTACATAATAAAATTTGGATAGTCAACAGACATATCTGGGCTAAGACTGACCTCTAATTATAAACTGAGATTAGGTATACTATGAGGATCTAAGAGTGAAAAACAATAAACATATAAATAAATAAATAAATATAAATATCTGGGACAATTCACACCAAGATCATCTGACCCCAAACTAAGCAGAGCTTGTATTATGGGCGTCAGAGACTGATAAACATGCTTAAATATTTATAGATACATACTTAAATAGATAATAACACCCAGACACTCAACAAATACATATGTTCGTCACACAAATATTTGTCATGGGTGGGGATCGAACCCACGACCTCCGGCGCTAAAGGCAGGATCGCTGCCATTGCGCCAACAGGCCAGTCAAAATATGTAGGTACTTACTTAATTTGATTATTTCTAACTACGTAAATCGAAAATAATAACCCATGATATTTGGGTTTTGTCATTACCTGTTGAGAAGAACCTCTTGTCAACAGGCCTATTGAAACAGATTGAGAAATCTTTGGACTTGTTTGTTGTCTATTTTGTATATTTGCAAAAAGATAACGTGTGTCGCTGATTTCTGATTGATGATATTAGTATGGTATGTGTTAATGGTTTCGATAGACGACGAGACAACTTGATTATGCCATTTTTGTTTTTCATTAGAAACACTTTTGTTAAAACTGATAGACTGAATTTACCATGTCAAACCGTGTAAGGCAACTGAGTCTAATGTACAAGTTATTTTTTATGGAATTAGCTCTTATAAAGAGTTAATTCTAAAAGATAAGTTGGCGGGCTGAATTCAAAACATACTTTTTCACAGTTGCTACGTGGAAATGAAAAGTGAGAGTACCCTTTCAGACCGACAGATCTCTGAAACGTGCCTAGAAAGATATAAAAATGGCGCTACCGTATCATAAGGATATGCTTTATCCAGTAACCTAAATATGTTTCTTTTGCTTTTGCTTGGTTTTTGTTTATAATACGAACTCTACATAGTGGTTGGTTCGCAAGAAGACCCGACTGCCCTTTGTTTCTAAGCGTATGCTTTGTTATGATCAATGAGTCAAGCAGGCAGGCGATGTTTTGCGTAATATTGTCATAGATTACAAAATAGCAAAGGTTACAATAGGGATTATCGTCGGTCTTCACTGCGCGCTGAAGGGTCTCGTGAGAGGTGTCATTTTGGGAGAACCCGGGTCCCTTCCATTCTGCGGCAAAGATGAAACCGTCTGTTTTTCCAGAAGTTCAAAGGATGCCTAAATGCATTTCCTGACGCAAAAAAAAGGATTTTCGTCGGTGGACTTATCGATTGATTTAATTTTTAGGATTTTCACATAATATTTAATCAACAAAGCTAAACAACATTTCTGATTATCAAAAATTGGGTGACAAAAAACTCAAATTCAAAATGTAATTTAATCAGTCACGAAATACTATGTCTTTCATCAAATAAACCAAGCTATCCCCATTTTTTAGGTTTCGTCGTTATAAGAATGACGACAAAGTCTAAATGGCTGGGATGTTCCGAGCCGTGCTTCAAGAGTAAAAAAAAATATTCGGTTAACGGTTCCGCCTCTACGCTTACGTATGGCTACATTATCAGCTGCCAAAAAAAACAACATATGAATGAAAGACTCGCAATGCTAATGTACTTTATTGATATCAGTGTTCGGGTGCGGGCTGAGTATGAAAGACACCGAGTTGCTGTTCCTCGGCCACACCGGCAGTATTCCTGCGCGGGCGACGGCCACTGCGCTGCCGAGCAGAGCCACTATGGATACCGCTAGCAGGATCCAACGGATAGCTTCCACGTAGCCGAGAAGCGTGTGCGATTGGCGGAGCTCGTCGATCACTGAGTCTGGTAGTTCAGCTCCCTGGAAGATGAATTTAGTATGTAGTTATTCCACTGCTGGGCCAATACTTCAAGTCAAGTAGTGGTTGGCAAGCTGGAGGGGAAAAGACCGCGAGGGCGAAGCCCGAAAAGATGGACAGACCAAGTCGCCAACACGCTCAGCGCTCCATCAGGCAGAAGACCGAAGCCGTTAGAGAGCACATATTGCACGGTCCTTCGCGAGAGTCACGATTCTCAATAGTGAGGGACCGAATGAGGAGGAGGAGGAGCCAATACCTGCACCTCTACCACAAGTTTGCCTCATGTAGACTACAGTTGACGGCAGCAACTTGTAAACCGTTTTCAGTTCCAATTCTATTCACTAGCGGTACTGTACCAAACTCCCAGAGAAACACGTCACCACAGACGCTATTGTCATCGGTGTTAACTCATGGCCACCTACCATGAATTACTCTGACTGAGTCAATGAAATCAGGCAGGACATTGCTACATGGGGTATGGCTAGATAACCAGTTGCTCCACACTTTTTGTTTAAGGTCAGCCTAAGGCTTATGCTTTAGAAATTAGCAATGTTAACAACTCGTTAAAAATGCAGAGCAAAAGCAACGCACTGATTTTTTGCTGTGGGTGAAATGTGAATGCTTAAGTTGTAAATGGATTTGAGGTGTAAACATGATCAAACCCTTTGCGTGACAAGGGTTAAAGACCCGAGACTCAACCGACCCTAACCCTTTTCACACCAAGAATTCCTTCCGTTAACTTGTCAAACACTATGCAAGAATTCGGGCTTTACAAAATATAAATAGAAAAGATTGAAAAACTGGAAAAAAACGATTTCGGACCTTGATGATCTCGAGCGGGAATCGAACCCGCGTCTTTCACAATCCGGGTGAGTGCTCTTAACCACTGAGCTACCGAAACCTCAGAGGGACGAACGAATCTTTCCAGTATATGCTTACGTTGCAAGCCAACGATATTCCATCAATGTTTCAAGGCAAGTATCTACCTATAAACATCCGAAAGAAATATTTTTACAAATAAGTATTTAAATTTTCTTTTGAGATGAAATATACACGTAATGGTCTTTAGAGAAGTTGTTACATCACAGATAAATGCTCCAGGTGAGAGCCTTACTGACTTGGCAACTTAAAGCTTCAGTACTGATTACCTCTTCGATCCAGAGCAGGGGAAACAGGCCTGTGGGCACGTTGGCCAGCTGCGGCACCATAGGGATGTTCCTCAGCTCGATGTTGAACTGCAGCCGCCTCAAACCTTTGAGGACCACGCCAGTCACCTGCAAAAGATTTACAATGCTGTTTGTTTCTACTGGACAAAAGATGGCGCTAGTTATAAATATGGAATTTTCGCGTTGCAGAATCAAACAACTACGAAAACGTGTTTCTCATAAAATTATTTCTTTTGTTTTGCAACTTTACTGTAGTAAACTTTACTGTAGAAAACTAAAAAACTTTGTGAACATCGTTTGTGAACAAGAATTGATAATAAACTCAAGGGACAGTTCATCTATTGATGTTGACGGAGATGACTAAGAAATTGATTTAGGGTGTGCACCAATAAATTAGTAAGAAATTACTTTAAATCCTAATATTCACTTGAGGGATTTTATAGTCGTAATTAATATATTTATATAATTATCTCTTCATAGTACATTAAAATAAACAGACGATTCCAAGTTCTATGAAATAATGATTCGATAATCGAATCCATTATCTAACGATTAAAAACTATCTCATCCCTATTGTGAGCTGTCAAAATTATCATCTTAAAGTGGCAACTTTACGTGACAAACTTTAAGTGACGGAAACTCCTGGCAGACGTACGTATGGTATCGGCAGTAAATTACCTGGAAATTAATTTATGATTATTACTGACCGGCTCTAAATAAATGTAAGTATTATGCTTCTCCTTATCAGGCTTGATGCCTCCGTCGAAGAACTCCAGAAGTTCGTCCGAGGCCAGGTAGAAGTGAGGAAGGGAGGCGATGGCTGGTGCGTCCTGGCACGGCATCAGGTTGAGAACCCCCATGAGCAGGCAGCCGTCGTGATTGGCGCTCCAGTTCCTGGTAAGATTAATACATTACATGAGGAGGAGGTTTAACTTACTAAGTGAGTATTTGACCCAAACTGAAAATGAATAGGATCAATTGGTATCTATCTACCTTCACACATAAAACAGTGTAACACGCTAGTTCACATAATAATAAAACCTACTTACGTAGTATTGATTACGTATTACGTAGTATATTGTACAAAAGTTCATAGTGTTGAATGTTGAGAACGGCCATTTTACTTGATGCTGCTTTATCTCTTGATTAACTTATAGCAAACCATTTTTTAGGAAAATCAGTTTTGAAACATCAATTGTTGTGAACGTAAAGGTGCTCCCGCACCTAGAGCATTCTGCTGTAATGCAACGTTACAGAGTCGAGCATTACATCGGTGAGGGAGGAGAACCGCGCATTACAGTGCGCACACTGTTATGTTGCAAATTCGAGCATTATATCAGTAAGGTGGGAGAACCACGCATTACAACACAATTTGTTGTTACAATATGTAATATTTTGATATAATTTCCCTGAAGTTTTGTAAAGCAGTATTGTAATGTAATGCTCAAAATCGAATCTGAAATGTTTATTACAGGCAAAGTGTCAGGGAGGCAGTACTGTAATTTAATGTTTAAAATCACAATTACAGTAATGCCTCCCTGACATGACGAATATTTGCCTGTAATCTACATTTCAGATTCGATTTTGAGCAGTTTACGCACTGTTATGCTCGGTTCTCCTTCCACTCTGATGTAGTGCTCGACTCTGTAACGTTACAATTACAAATACTACTCAACTGAGGGAGCACCTTATCGATATTCATACTACGTAAGAAATAGATTTCAATGGCATAGGCAAGTCACAATCAAATACAAACCTTTTACAGAAACATCTGTTGCTAGGGTTGGCGCTCTTGGCTGCTAACGCATCCCTTGAGATCTCGTAGTAATAAGCGCTCATGTTGTAGATGGAGGTTTTTCCGACCAAACTGGCGTATAGTGACCTGCAAAAAAACACAGTTATTTTTAATGGCTTGTAGCTTTTTCTTTCTATTCATGGCGTACGGTGATACCATGTTTCACAGACAGAATTTTCATAGAATTTCGGTTTACAGAAAATATTTCATAAAATATTCGGTTCAAATGTTTTCATTCCGAATGTTATTGTTTTAACTACTATTTACTTCATAGAATATTCAGTCCACATATTTTAATGTCAAATACTTATTATTTTTTCAACGACTATTTACTTCATAGAAACATACTTCACAGAAATTTAAGAAATTTAATAACCGACATTAGTTTAAAAAGCTTCTCTTGGTTAGGTTAGGTTAGAACTGTGACCACATCGCACGGGCCAAGCGAGCGCAGCGAGCGTGCCGCGGCAGCGGCCGGCGAGTGACAGAAGCGAATTTTCGGCGAATAAACATAGGTGCCAAAAAAAATGTTCTTGAGAATACTACTTACAAAAGATTTAATATATGAATATTCTAAGAAATTAATTTTATGTAGCAAAAATCTATAATTTAAATTTCTTTGAAGTAACTTTTCTGTGTATTGATTATTCGATGAAATGTTAATACGAGAAACAATTTATGTAAAATGAAATTCTATAAAACAGTGTACTGTACAACCATGGCGTACACTACGTACAAAATCCGGTACACCTAATTCGTCCTCCATTTAGAAGAACAAAAATGGGTGGCAATTCACCGATTTCCAGAATTAGCAAATAGCAAGATAATAAACAAATGCTCTGTTTGTACGATTGATGTTTGCTCCATGGAGCTGGTAAGATGTCGCACTACACTAAACTCGAGTAGAATCAAATAATATAGGATCAGAATAACATAGATATTGCCTTATCAAATTTTGCATGCTGCGTTCATCTGTGAGTGACTGTACATTTAAACATGATTTGATGTACATACAAGTTCTTGGTGATCCGAATAAATAAATAAAAAATGAAATAAAAATAATATGCACCGGTCCGCCCTTGTAGGACTACCTTCCTTCTTACTATCTCACTTCTTACTAATCTTACTAATATTATAAATGCGAAAGTTTGTGAGGATGTATGTATGTTTGTTTGTTTGTTACAAGAGTAAAAAAATCGGATAAAGAAAGATCACGCAAAAACTACTGAACGTATTTATATGAAACTTTACAGTTATACATCTAACACATTAGAATAATACAAAGGCTACACCCTAGCCCCTAATACTCATACGAGTATGTAAGGATGAAATTCACGCGGGGGTAGTAGAGCAAAGCGAAGCTTGGCTTTTAGTGGCGGTTGAAATGCACACATTACTGGTTCACGACTTTTGAGGTCTCCGGCTGACCAATTTCTCCACCGATTTTAACCTTATTTGACAATTTGCTACAATTTACGGATGCAAGACCGTTTGCAAACGCTCTCCGACGACGTTGACTTATTCAAACTGCAGTATGGGAGTTCTGTTAGTACCATAGAGGAGGACAATATCATTCTTTACAAATATAACATAACATACCATCACGACTTTATCCCAAACGGGGTAGTCAGAGGCAAGTGACTGTGTCGTCATGGTGAAGAAAACACTCAGAAACCCACTTTTCACCAAAGGTATTAGAACCCAACGTGGTAGGTGGTGAACCTTCTGCCGCTATCCGGGTTGATTTGGTTTTTCATCAATGTTTTCCATCACCGGAGAGTAAGTCGGAAATTAAACAATGAACACAAAGATTTAGGTTCTGGCCAAATTTGAACTCAGGACCACACGATCCACGATCTGAGTTCGGGTGCTGAACCACTGGGCCACGACGCTCTTCTTTACAAAGCTATTGTAAAATAGGTCTTAGGCTAGTAGCATAAGGTGCTTCCATGTAAATATTGATGTGAACTCGTTAGGACTAATAGGATTCCGCACATACATGACGTTGAGTAGTGGTCACAGTTTGTGCGTCCCCCTCGAAAGCTCAAACTTCATTTACGTAGTGACCCTGGTGTTATGTATAAAGTTGGACACACCTGTACGTCTACCACGAGTTGCCACTTTAAATGTACGTTATCGTTCGCGTAAAAAAATTGTTTTGGGATTTGACATGACATGACATGACAAATGTCAAATACCAATACACTTTTTCACGCTAACGATAACGTATAGTTAAAGTGGCAATTCGTGGTAGACGTACTGAGCTAGAACCCAAGTGCTGAGTTTTGGACTGATCATCGAAAGCCATTTCTTCGAAGCCCATTTTCCCATGACAGCATAAACGGAAATCCTGTAGGTATGAAATTGCATACAACGCGCGGTCATTAAGATCACGGGGTTAACTGTACAGCACCGCAACCTACTTCTGACTGCAATTGCCCATTTTCGATCGAGATGAGATTTTTCAACCTTTGAAATATCGAGGTTGAAAAGTTGAATGCATTATTTTATTGCAGGTCACGTGCTAGATTCATTTATATTAAAGTAACTTGCAAACCTAGGCTCGAATACCACGAGTATAAATTATAAAAAAAACTATAAGCATTTTCCCATTAAAAATTAAGGTGTAAAAGAGAGAGGTACGAACTGTACGGATGTTCAGTGACCTCTGGCCTGCCACTGACTTCCCTGCAAATTTTTATTTATTTATTTTGCAAACCACAGTATCGAACGTATTCAGCCCATCAGGCATCGCTCTTGTAGAATAGAAGCATCGGAGCCATTCAGTATGCTGCAGAACAGATTCTTGCCACCTCGCTCATCGACTAGCGACCCTTGATCAGGCCAGTCCTGATGCTCACCTGCAGACTTCAGGCTCGAACGTATACAGCCTCTCAGGCACGTCGCTCTCGTCTATCGGCGGGAAGATGGTCGCGTCGGAGCCGTTCAGCATGCCGCAGTACACATCCCTGCCCCACTTGCTGCTCATCGACTTCCGACCCTTGTAGGAGACGATGTGGCCTAGTTCCTTGATGTTCTCGCGGCCTCGCACCATCTCATATGGACCGGATTCTGTTCTGTTCATCTGAGGATGCATTTAATTGGTTTAAAAGCCTGGGACTTTTTAGACTCCACTTGATTCAATCGGCAGCGTCAGGCCGATTGGACGATAGACAGCATGGTATTTGACTACCATTAGACAAACGACCAATACACTAGATTCAAGATCTGTATCGGAGGAACCAGTAGAACTACGTTATTCACATTTCCCAACAGGTTCGGTGACACCCATACATACCCATAAATATTGAAAACACTTAGTCATAGTAATTACGAGAAACGAACCCAAGACTAGAACTACTGTGCCAGACAAAGCAATTGATGCCTAATTTTCAGTGCTGTTTAGTGCCATTCCTTTCCCAGGATGTTGAGGAAGGCCCCATTTCCAGTTGTATTGGGCTCATGTACTTACAATAATATGATTGACTATTGGAGCGATGCCGTTGTCGCGCCGTAAAAATGTGCTGTGACCTTTACACGGCCCTGTCAGATTTGGCGTCACATATGCTTAAGCTTGGTGCTTTGGGTCAACCTTTCTTTACCTGCCCTATATCTTTTGACGTGTTACTAAAATACATCAATGTTAAAATACTTACGTGAGAAAACATTGAAAAGTAAAACCCATCGCGGCCTTCCTCAGCCGGTCGCATGGTGGGTGGCGCGTCACTCTTCAGCTTACCGCACACGAGGCCTGTCGACAAAATGACGCTTATTAATATTAATTGACATGACGGGGCATGAAACTAAACGCATGACGATTTAACGAGTTTAATGATCACTGCTCCACCACACGTGAGGAAGATTAAGTGCAATTGCAATTTGTTATAATTTACAGACTTTGCTTTATACGTGCAATTTTTATAATTTGATAAAGAATTTTTGCAAAACTATGTATACTTACTCTTTTTAATGTTTTTTTTTGTTTGATGCTTTGAAATGGAACTGACATTCGAAGGGTTAACAAATTTGAAGATTGCTGGGGTCATGAAAACCGGATGTATATATTATTAAGTTTATTTAACATTGGGTATAATATGAACACTGGCCCTTTGAGGGGTCAACAGAAAGTATATTTGCCCCAATTGGCATTTAGCTAGTAGTAAGCATATGTTTACTTGTAGCTATGTTTCGCACGTTTAATCATTTCTCTTAATATTATATACATATCACCGGCAACCTGTGTAATCCGGCATCCGGCATTGTATACAATGCCTAAATCGTTCAGGCAATGTATGAAATATTATCCATTTTATACTTTGCCTTTGCCTCTTTAGTTATAATATAAAATATATATAAAAATATTATAAAAAAAGATTATATGTTATATATTTATTTATTATTTATTTATATAAAAATAATATAAATATAAAATATTGTAAATATATATAAAAAATATAAAACGGTAAAAAAGAAAATGAGGCTGGTTCATGTCAACCTAACATGCTTGTCGTTTCGCTCCTCGCAACCTTATCAACACGTCTTGCAGAGCGAAACACTTTCTGTTTTAAAAGGTTTCCTGTATGTAAAATTAAACAAAACTAATTACCAAGCAATGCATTTTGTCAAAAGTTATATATAGTTTACGTTGTTTGAGTTGAAGTATCTCAAGAAACCTAAAAAATTAAAAGCAAATCCATTTTTTTCACACATCGCAGGAAAACCGAAATTATACAAATCGATTTTAATTTTTCTCACCCAAAATATGCCAAAGGACGATTCAAACAGTGAAATTATTTATAATGCCTGGCCAAAGTGATAAACTCAAGCTTTCTAACTTTGATATATTAAACTGCCCACGAGTAGTCGGTCATTATTCATATTAATATGGACCTGCCAAAGTAATAAATTTATCAAATTGACTGATGCACTTGGTAGTTATTCATAAGGACCGGTCCGTATTAATACTTCCCAGTTAATCAAGTAGCCCGTAACATATACGAGTACATTCTCTAGGCAAAGTATGTAATGGATAAATGATTATCCATGTAATGATTTACCAAGTATGAAATATTACGAATATGAATTCGTAAAATGTCAGTTACGAATATGAATTCGTAATATTTCATACATTGCCGAAACGAACCCGGCATTGTATACATTGCCTAGGCATTGTATACAATACCTGAATTATACACATTGCCTGACACATATAATGCCATCTGTGTTTATGTTACCGGCAATGTGTATATTCCGGCATTGTATACAATGCCTAAACCGTTCAGGCAATGTATGAAATATTCTCCATTTCATACTTTGCCTAGGCATTGTATGCAATGCCGGATGCGTAGCCGTCAATGTGTATAAAAGGGTTCACTAAAAAGAAAGTTCAGTCAGAATCGGCTTTTGGCATACATTTTGGATCGGAAAGATAAACCGAATCGTTCGTTTTTATTTTCAAAATATCCTTAGTTATAATATCAAAGTATAAAACGGCAAAATAGAAAATGAAGCCAGTTCATTTCTCGGCTGGTTCATGTCAACCTAACATGCTCGTCGCTTCGCTCCTCGCAACCTAATAAACCCACGACTTACTTTCGGGTTAAAAAGGTTTTCTGAATATAAAATTGAACAAAAAGAATAACCAAGTTATGCATTTTTCCAAAAGTTATTTATGCTTTACGTTGTTTGACTTTGAGTATCTCAATAAAACTTGAAAATCAAAAACAAAATCGAAATACTTCACACATTACCAGATGACCACTGGGCATTTTATACAATGCCTAGGCATTGTATGAATTGCCTAGGCAAAGTATGCAATGGACAATCAAACTTGATAATTAAAAGCAAAATCTATTCATTTCACACATTACCAGATGACCGCTGGACATTCTATACAATGCCTAGGCATTGTATAAATTGCCTGGGCAAAGTATGCAACGGACAATCAAATTCGTAATATTTCATACATTGCCTAAACGCACCCGGCACTGTGTACATTGCCTAGGCATTGTATACTATGCCTGAATTATACACATTACCGGTGACATTTATAATACTGTGCTAATTTGTGACAGTAGATATATATAAGTGTAAAAAAGTTAAACGTTATGCAATTTACTGAGGTTGTGTTGTATGGAGAAAATAACAATATAATGTAGCACTTACATGCTACGTAATATAACCGTAATGTACAACAGATAACTATGCAATTACCTCGTAATTGCAAATAAAATATCCAATAAGTATGTACCTATATTATAATTGAGTATTCAAAGGTTCAAAGACACTGATCTCCTCGGAAGACCTGTCTTGTTATGATATTTTCCTTGTAGGTTGGATTTTATTTATTTATTTATTCTTTATTGCACAAAGAAAAAGTACAATTGGCGGACTTAATGCCTAATGGCATTCTCTACCAGTCAACCACTGGGAGAAGCAGAAATCGTGTTGGCGGTGTCTCATAAAACCGGAAATAAAATATACTATTAATACAAAAAACATACTTATACTTATACCAAAATTATACATATTACACATACATAATCATAATACATAAATTTAAATATACATACACTAAATATCGTACCTAAATCTTAAAATATTGCCTTGAAAGGAGAGAGGTTTGGTTAAATGAGTTAAGGTTTATCTATGAAGAAGTTATGGATTGCTCTTTTGAAGGAAAACCTACTGGTTGACAATTTAATTTTATTAGGTAGCGAGTTCCATAGCCTAATGGCAGCTAATGTGAAAGAATTCGACATATGGGAAGACGTATGAAGAGGAGTATGAAGCAGCAAAAGGCTATGCGAGCGCTGGTTGCGCGTGCTGCACTCGCCCCTATACTTAAACTTACTTTTACTTTTTGTGTATTTTATGTCGACCTTACCATTGAGATGTTATTGCCCTGTCTACCTTTTTAGCAATTTTGAAGTCCTGTGGTTATGGTTCACTTAAATAATATTTTTTTGCCTTTTTGACAACCACTCTTTCAAGTACGTACCTAAAGCCGAGTGGTTCCCAGCGCAGTTCACGTAGACTCCATCAAAGAACAAGTCCCTGGCCTTCACTCTTAAGAACGGGTCGTTCAGGTCGGTGAAGAACTGCTCCAAGGCTCCGTTCACCACGCCCACAATGCTGGGCATCATGTCTTGCACCGTCAGGATCGCGGCCTGTGGCAGGTATTTTAGCATAAGAGAACCTGTGTTGTATACTGTGCTCATACGGGTAGCATTAGATATAATTTGTGAAACCACCAAAAGTCGCCAGTGCGATCCCGACCTAGGACAAATAATTATTTCACAGGTATATGTGTTGGTTCTGTGTCTGAGTGATCATTTTATGAGTTTTAATGAACTCGTATAATCTACCTCACTGCATAGTATCTTATTAAAAAAGGGTACACAACCTTTCGTATCCATATCTTTTTAAAAACATCACTTAGATACTTCAGCATACTTAAGTTTTCCTTCAAACCGCCAAGGTCAAATTATTTTGTGGTCCATAGGTCAAACTATGAAAATTATACTATCGAGCCTGATCGTCTGTTACTACTTGGATACTAGTTATCTCCACAATAACATTGCTTGAAATAACCTGATTAGTGATCCTGAACAGACTGGGTTAATTCAAAACATCTTTACCATACTCCCAACTGAATTGAACCATACCTATCCCTTTTATTTATTTATTTATTTATTTATTTATTTATGAAAACATTCCAATTTTATTAGGTTTAAGATTAATTTACTGGTAGAACGACCTTCCACCTACTCCGATGTCGTTCACTTTGTTCAGTAAGCGTATGAAGACAATTTTCCACTAAATGTCGGCTAGCCGGCTGGTTCAGTGGGGTGTAAACTGGATTAGGTAGCGCCGAGAACACAAGTGAAAGTTTTGAACAGCCACTACCATAAGTCTGCACCGATGACAGTTGATAGCGATTGTGATGACATTTTTGTATTGGATTTCAGTACCTCCCCCTACCCTTGAGTTGCTGCAGTGCTAATGTGAGGCGAACTCGTGGTTGAGGTACAGATGAAGCCCTTTGTAGAGGCAGCCCAGAACCACGGCACTTTGTTTCTCTCAATATTGAAATGTGGACTTAAGTGTGTTTGTGTATGGCTACAGAAGAGAGACTACCTTTTCTTATTTTTTGTTTGTGTTCGTCTATCACCACAGTTGGCGATACAAAATCCGTACTTTATTTTGAAAAATTGGAAAATACATTTTCCATACATTTTCCAATTAATCCCAGGACCTTAAGGCTAATCTTGGAGGCTCGGAGCTTTTCACTAATATAAGTAAAGAATCATTTATTTACGTGAGCTTTTAGGAAATACTTAATATGCCATGTCAACAAAAGTTTTGCCCAAAAATGTTGAGGTAGATCACAAAAAGAAAACCAACTTACCAAGTACGAGAAGTTGATGACCACGAGCTCGTCTTCCTCGCTAAGATTGCCGGTCGCTTCCTGGTCGAACTCGAAGGTCTTCTTCAGCATGTACTGAACAGTATCATTTTCACCATATCCAAGAATGGTTCGTTCTCGGTACTCTCTGAAACGAGAGCACAACAATGTACCTATATATCAAAAGATCGTGCCTGTTACCATTCGGGTGACACATCCATATTGAATATGTTATATTATATCTAACACATAAAGGTGCTCCCTCACCTTGAGCATTTTCCTGTAATGTATCGTTACAGAATCGACCATTACATCGTTGAGGGAGGAGAACCGCACATTACAGTGCGCACACTGTAATGTTGCAAATTCGAGGTTTACATCAGTGAGGGAGGAGAGCCGCGCATTCCAGTTTACAGTGCGCAAGTAAGGCAGAATTGTATTGTAATGCTCAAAATCGAATCTGAAATGTTACATTACAGAAAAATGCTGCACCTTAATGGGATAAACCGACTAAGTCCGACAAAACGTAAGTAGAAACAAAAAATAGTGCACTACGCTTCCTTATAAGCTCAGGCGAGCACTTTCCGACCAAAGGATTTTCATCACTGTCTATCCTTAAAAAAGGGTCAAATACATGAAATATGAAAAATCAATCCCACTAAGTTAACTGCATGATATACAATATTATTATTAAAGAAAACTGATTCTAAAGAACTCAGCCACAATAACTATGCATCCACATGTTGCAATTGAACCCGCGGCGATCTCAACAGCTCTCTTAATCGCAGCATTTCTCATCGGTTAGTTCACTAGCCTGGAGATTAAAGGCAACTCTCAAAAGGAACTACGAGTATATTTTTGTAATATTAAAAGGTTAAATCCCTACCGTAAATCCCTAGGGTAAATAGTGTCTTAACAAAATCCTTAAACGAAAGGGTTTTTCTGTATTTTCAGACACGAAAGCAGGATTATCAGGTCAATATCAGCGATTTATAAAGTTGGAATAAGGTTTCGACGCAGGGTCGTTTGGAACCCTTAGTCATGAAGAACACTTGACTTGACCAGTCTAGATTATCAGGGTATAATAAAGTATTTGAAGACGTTAACTGACGCTGCGATAAGTTAAAGAGAGGTTGAGGAATCTTACGAAGATATTTTGTTCTGCTAAGGTAGGTACCAATTGAAAGATAAATAAGTAAATAAAAAAAGAAACTAATAAAATAGATATCCGTCGAATGCGGTTTTTCCAAGTGATAAGTCCGACGGGGAGGTGTAGATACGGTTGCCGTGACACAAACGAAAACCTTGTTTGCCATGGCGGCATGGCAACATACCTTCAGAGTGTAAAAAATGGAAAAATTAACAACTTAGATCATACACAGTGATAGATAACACACATGATTTATAACAGGTATGAATAAAACCTTACTTCATTTGTAAATGACAACCCTTACAGGTTTCCTTAATAGTATTTCCCTCAATAGTCAATAATGCTAACGTGACAATGTGATGAAACCCTTATTCGGTTCTGTATTTCTGCCCACTAAGGGTAGTTTGTGGTAATGAATATGCATGACAGAGGGCAACAATATCTTGATGGTTTGATGATAATGTTCATAAAGTCAACAAATGGTATTAATTGATGCATACTCGACAATAATATTGTTTATATGTATTTTCACGGTCTATTCATGTTTATTTCTAATACTTATTTATAAATCTCAAAACTTGTCTTGAATTAGATACGAGTAAGTAGGTAAATTGATTCAAATTTCTGATGTAAAGTTACTGAGTTAGTTTTTTATTAAATAAAGCCCTGGCCACACTGCAGGCAAAACTCACGTATATTTGTAGCTGTAACAACTTTTAAGTTTTTAGTGTTTCTTCAAGTGTTCATTATTGATCATTTTGAAACCAAACAATTATTATAGGAAGTGTCTAGTCTGCCACCAGTGGCCATTTAGTAAATATAATTATTTTGCTTCTAGCGGCTTGATTATTCTATTAAGTGGTGGCAGATTAGGCACTTCCACAATTATATAATAAATAAATAAATTGCGCCAGACAACACACCTCTTGTCATGGTCTCGAAGTAGGGATAAATATCCCTGTATTACGAGGTACCAGACAAGATATTAAGCTAGGGGCGTCTCCCAGCACACCCAGACCCAAGTCAATTTAGAAAAGATCGTTTCCTAAGTTGACCCGACCGGGAATCGAACCCGGGACACTACAGAATTCAAGGCGAGAAACCGTGCTACAGCGACGGCACGATTGGCGTAGTGACGCCAATCGTGCCGTCGATATGGGGATAACAATCACTTGCTAGAGTGACGTCAATAGTCAGAATAGAGAAGAAGTTTATTTGTGCTTTACTTCTTTCAAACCCTCTTGGCCTTCATCGAGAATTATAAGAAAATGAATTTCATGAATACAAATACGTCTAATATTTACACTAAATTGTCTATGTTCTAATACGAATAATTAGCTCCATAAATTGATTTATTTATTTTAAGGCACAATTATAGAGTACTATTCACATAGGTATAATATACGAATACCACTATTGGTTTATATTCCGGTAAATGTTGGGCGCTTAAACTTATAATGGTGACTTTCTCAATGTTATTCAAAAACAATTTTATTACGCGACCATGGTTTAGCGAAAAAGAAAAACAAAGCTTAGCTACGAGTAGCTTCGCTCGCAGTGTAGTCTATGCATGAATATTTCCCAGACGTACTTGTAAACGTAAGGACCTATTTCCTGCAGCTGAGGCCTGGCACCAGCATTTACGTCATCAGCGTTGGTGACGTTGAACACGTAGACCTTGAACGTGAGAGGCATCGGCAGCTTGCGCCATTTCTCGAACATCGCTGAGGAGTTGTCAATCTGGACATTCTGGAAAGAAGATGACTAGTTCAAGAACAGTTGTTGCGATCAGTAATCTATGTATATCTATACTAATATTATAAAGAGTAAAGATTTTCAGATTTACCGTACTGTCATTAGTATTAACTCATTGTAGACATACTGAATAATTGAGTTCGAGTCCCAATGATTTCGTGACCGAGTAATTTTCTATGAATGAAATTGTAGCAATTTGAGTGGAAAATAACAAGTAATAAAATCAAAATGACCTTGATAACTGGACTATATATTTTTATTTATAGACCAACATAAATAATCTGCCTAAATGATTCTCGAAGCTTTTTGCCGGAGGTCTCAAAGGTCGGTATTGACGTTAACTCCAATATTAATGGTCCATCTGACGTATTAGCAATGTTTTTTCTGGGGGGCCAACGAAATTTTTGAGGACTTGAAAATAAATTACATAAAGGATATATAATAGAACTATTAAAACAAAACAACGGTCTTTTCCAAGTAAAATAACGGTATATTTAACTTTGTGTTTTTTTAAACATTACGGGATTGGGTGAATTTTTTCTAGTTGTTTCTAGTTGCAATATTTACGTTGCAATAATCGTAGGTTCTTACAAAAGGGAAATTAAGGATCAGTTCGCTGTCTGGCTGTCTGAAGACCTACTCTTGTGACTAATGAAGACTTAGATTAAATCAAAGATACGGCACGTTCCTATATTGTACAACTGAAAACGGGGATGATGCACAACTACATTATCGTTGTGCGATGTTGAAGGACAGAGACAAACCTATTTGTTTGACCAAGCGTGCGTCAGAGTGAAGTCCTCAATCGTACAGGCCTGATTTAAGCCTTAATTTAAGCGGTCATTACTTTTAGTCATATGTAACATTAAATAAAGTTTTTTTAAAACATTTAATATTTATATATTTTTTTTTTAAGTTTACAAAATGTGATAAAATTACGATTAGTTGAACATAACATAACATACCATCACGACTTTATCCCAAACGGGGTAGTCAGAGGCAAGTGACTGTTGCCGTCATGGTGAACGGTCTAAGTGTTCCGTTCACCATGAACCGCTTTTCACCAATGTAAAGTAAAAAAGTAAAGTCAAGTAAAAAATATCTTTATTCATATAGACTTATAGAAAGTACTTATGACAAGTCATATAGTTACAAAAAAAAAAAATTAAAGCAAAAATATACTAAAATAAACTTACATAAAATAATACTATGATAGTAAATATCATAATTAAACATAATGTGACTCTACCACCGGTTCGGAGGTTGTTTCCGATCGAGAAGACTCCGGCAAGAAACTCGATGGTTACTCTTTTCATTCTTGTTTTTTAACACAAAAATTGAATTGACAGAGTAAAGTCATAACAAAAAAGTGTGCAGAGGAGCAGATGGCCACAAATTCTTATCATTTAAGAATCCACAACACTATAATAACTTCGCTTCATTAACTTAGCTTTAATTTGTGACTTAAACTGGTAAAGAGGCAGTTCAACAAGCGTTTGCGGAATCTTATTAAAATATTTAACACATTGACCAACAAATGATTTTCCTACCTTATGCAGTCTTAGACTGGGAGTTACGAGCTTATTTTTATTTCTGGTATTGAGTTTATGAACATCACTGTTTTTCTTGAAGAGATGCAAGTTTTTACGGACGTATACTACACACATCAAAAGTGTCTAAGGATCAAGCATTTTTATGCGGATTTCTTGAGATTGAGATGTGGCTTTGTAATAAATTTATGATTTTATAAATTTATATGGATCCTTTTTGGTGCATTTCATAATTTGAAACAGGAACTGTCAATCAAATTCGAGTAAAAGATGAAAATCATCTGTCAATATTTTCCCTATAAAAACATACAACGCATTGAAGACATTATTAGTGCTACTGTTTCCCTACTACTGATTAAAACCAACGTTATTATGGAGCGGCAACGTCATTTAAGCAGGGGAGAAATGCTCAGAGCCGTGGGAATGATAGAAGCTGGTTCCCGGCAACGTACTGTGGCTTTAGCTCTGAATACAAGTCAGAGTGTTATCAGTCGACTTTGGACACGTTACCGAAGCACTGGTACCGTGGCTGAGCGCCATGGAGGACGGTATCGCTGCACCACACGGAGACAAGACCGATACATTCAAATCACAACTCGAAGAGCTCCAACAATAACCGCCATGATGTTAGCCGTGAGGCTTCATCACTCTTCAGGGAACTTAATTAGCGACCAAACAGTCAGAAACCGCTTGCATGAAGTGAACCTTCATTCCCGAAGACCGCTAAGGGTACCACCTATAGCAATGCACAATCGTAGGATTCGATATCAATGGGCTCTTGAACACAGAAATTGGGCAGAAGAACAATGGCGTTTCGTGTGCTTTTCTGATGAGTCTCGTTTTGGTATGAGACCGGATACAAGACGTATACGACACTGGAGAACCCCTGGACGCCAACAGCGATTAAAATCCTGCGAGGAAGTCCATCCTTATAGTGGTGGAACCATCATGGTATGGGTGGGTATTTGGATCGGCGGATGAACTGAGTTGATTTGGATCAGAGGCAACCTCAACGCTCAAATTTATGCTGAGACGATTGTATCAGACGTCATCGTTCCTCTACAAGTGCAAATCGGTCCCTTATTTCAGTTAATGCATGATAATGCACGACCGCACACCGCAAGAGTTGTAAGACAGACTCTCGCCGCAGCTAACATCAATGTCCTGCCCTGGCCTGCTCAGTCGCCAGACTTGAACCCGATTGAGCATGCATGGGATATGCTACAGAGAAGAGCTCTGCCGAATATGGAGGGTATCCAGTCGCAAGAAGACCTTTTTTTGTTGTTGCAACGAACATGGGCGGCCATTCCACAGCGTGATTTGGATGAACTCATTTTGAGTATGCCAAACCGATGTTCTTGTGTTGTTAGTGTTCGCGGTAGAAACACGGATTATTGATTGTTTAAGTTACCCAATAAAATTTTAAAGAAAACTGTTATTTCAGTATTTTTTTCGAACTTTAATGTTAGTGGTTCAAATGTCAAAAATCCCTTTATTAGGAAAATGGCAAATTTCTTTATTAATGCAAAGGTGACATAGTTTATCGTTACTGTAGACAAACGAAAACACTTTATTTGATGAATCCTTAAAGAAAATTTTAATTAATATCGATCAGGAGAAAAGTTATTGCAAAAATATGTGTTGATCCCTAGCTAGACACTTTTGATGTGTGTACATTATCATAAATAAATTGAGAGTACACCGTTAAAATATCTATCTCTTTGAATACTTCACGAAGCGAGTCGCGTGGTCTAAGGTTGTAAATGGAGCGGATGGCTTTTTTTTGAAGAATAAAGATGGTGTTGAGATCCGCTGCCGAGCCCCACAACTGTAGACCATACGACATAACACTGTGAAAATAACTGAAGTACACTAATCTTGCTGTTGCGATATCAGTCAGGAGCCTTATTTTTCTAACAGCATAAGCTGCCGAACTAAGTCTTCCTGCCAGAGCAGAAATATGCGGACCCCACTGTAACTTGTAATCGAGAGTAATTCCTAAAAATACTGTGGAATTCGCAATCTCTAATGGCTCGTTATTTATGTTTATAATGGCGTCGACCTGTCTTACATTGGGCATAGAAAATTTGATACATTTAGTCTTATTAGCATTAAGCAGTAAATTGTTACTCTTGAACCAATGCAGTACCTTAGAGAGAGTATTATTTACGTCGTCAAGTGCTTTGTTACTTCTATCTACGTTAAAAATCAGAGAAGTGTCATCAGCAAATAATACAATCCCACATAGGTCTTTGACAAAATAAGGCAGGTCATTTATATAGATCAAAAACAGCAGAGGACCCAATATTGATCCCTGGGGCACGCCCATACGTATGGTGGCACCGGAAGAGTTCGTACCATTGATACTCACTTTTTATATTCTATCAGTGAGGTAAGATTCTATAAGGCTAAGTGAAATATTTGAAACACCGTAATGTCTCAGCTTAATCTGTAGGATTTCATGATCTACGCAGTCAAATGCTTTTGACAAATCACAAAAAACTCCTATTGCATCTTGCTTTCCTCCCACGCATCAAATATGTGTTTGATGAGCGCAACACCTGCATCGGTTGTATTCCTATTTTTAGTAAATCCAAATTGATTACTATGTAATAATTTATTCAAAGCAAAGTGAGAAAATAATTTATTCAATATTATCTTTTCAAAAAATTTACTAATTGCCGGTAGAATAGAAATGGGTCTATAATTTGATGGGTCACTTTTCTCACCTGACTTATAAAGGGGTATGACTTTACTAATTTTCATTAAATTAGGGAACTGACCCTTGTCTACACAGTTATTAAAAAGTAACGCTAAACTAGGGGAGATGGTATCTATGATTGATTTAAGTATATCAACAGAAATACCCCATAAATCCTCCGTTTTTTTATATTAAGTTCTTTAAACGTTTTGAGGATGGTATGAGAAGCTATATGATCAAAGCAAAAACTAGTGGCGCACTCATCAACACTTGATGTGAGGAGATAACTAGCTAGTAGTGAACTAGAATTTAGTTTACTGGTAGTAATAAAAGGTATCTCAGAGAAAAATGATTCAAATGTATTACGAGTAGCTATGTCAACGTCAGATTTAATAATATTATCTTTAATTTTAAGTGAGATAGAGTTATTGCGGGGTATGGACTTACAAGTTTCTTTATTTATAATGTTCCAAGTCGCTTTGATTTCGTTTTTTGCTTGTTTTATTTTGTTTCTCAAAAACATGGACTTGGCAACATTGCAAGATTTTTTAAATATCTTAGAGTAAGATTTAACATATTCTACTAGTTTGGGACTATGAAAGTTCGCTTTTAAATCATATAATTCGGATAATTTAATCCTAATTTTATGAATACCTGGAGTAGCCCAGTCACTGAATTTAAATTTAAATTTATCAACTGTAACTTTTTTTTTAAAAATATTGTGTTATGTTCATACATCATCAGATTGAACGAATCCTCATACTGATCATTTATATTCTGGTCTTGGTGTGTTAAGTAAGGAAGTTTATTGTTTATATTGCTTTTAAATTTCTCGATACGTTTCTTAGTAACTGGTCTAAAAATAATATCCACCGATTGAGGGACATGACGGTGTTCAAATTTGGTTAACAGACCACAATGGTCTGATTTTAAACAATTAAATATTGATTTCTCCTTATGAAAATTTTCACAAAAAATATTATCCAAGCAGGTAGCTGATGATGCAGTGATTCTAGTAGGTTGATCAAAAACATTTAGTAAATTTAATGATTTAAAAGATTCAAAAATCTAAGTGAGGTTGGAGAAGAGTCTAGAATATCTACATTAAAATCACCACAAACAATCACCTTCTTGTTTGATTTACATACTCTCTTTAACACTTCTTCCAAAGTTTCTTCAAACAGTGAATATTCCGCAGATGGTGGTTTATACACACAAACAATAATAATCCGCTCTAACTCTGCACATGAAATTTCAATAGTTTGCTCAATTGAGAGTGCTGAGTGAGAATGGTATTAGAACCCAACGTTGTAGGAGCGTCCGCCGCTATCCGGGTAGATTTGGTTTTTTATCGATGTTTTCCATCACCGGAGAGTTAGTCGGAAATTAAACAATGAACACAAAGATTTTGGTTCTGGCCAAATTTGAACTCAGGACCACACGATCCGCGATCCAAGTCTTAACCATTAGGCCCCGACGCTCTCGATTAGTTGAAACATGTATAAAAAGTTTAATTTTATACACTGAGGATGTTGAATTGCGAAAGGAGGAGGACCAAGGGCAATTGCTCTATTAGGAGGTCAACAACAGTTTCTTACGCCGCACCGATTTTGCATATTAAATGTGAATATTTTCTAAAATCCTTTTTGAAGGTTAGAAATAAGGATATTACGTACCATTTGAAGCACATTTATTATTAATCACTTATCAGATTGATCTAAAAAATATACCATTCATATTTTTTCCAAAACTCTCTTTCGGTGTGCGTTTCAAACTTATACAAATTATCAGAGTTCCATTCAAGTTTAGAACAAGACAACGGAAGTCTATCAACAGTTTCCGTAAGTCATTGTAGAAGAGTAACCTTAGTCAACGGGGGTACACAGCACCTGCTCTCCTGCGCCGAGTGCCCAATCTGCTGCTCATTTCAAGATCTACCGGGTGATTTATCAAAAGATTTTCTTAAGATTGTTGATTAAGTTTTTTTTTTATTTATATTTTATTTTTGTTTTTGTCAGTGAGTGTAAACATAACTAGATATTCTTCTACTTTTAAATGGTGATGTGCCCTTGCAGGGTTTATGTGTGAAACTTTTTACAAACACTACCAACATTATACACTAGAACAGGAAAACACTAACCAACGAGACAAGATCAGACAGCTCCAACTTGTTGGAGCTGAAGATTGACATAATATTAATAATAATTGAAAGAAAATCTAAGATTTCATCTGTTGAAATTCGAAATATACCAATAAAGGATGGTGAATCTAAGGAGGATCTAATAGGCCTTGTGAAAAATACAGCAGAGATACTAAAGTTGGACATATCAGCGGGCGACATTCACGACGTTTGTCGCACCTCGACAAAAGTAGTTGATCAAAAACCAGTGTTGGTAAGTTTCAACAGTGTGCTACTAAAGGAAAACTTCATAAGGTCGGCAAGGCAATATAATATAAGATAATAAGGAAAACTTTTTGAGCACGAAACATTTGAAGCTAGGAGAGACAGCAAAGCCTGTGTTTATTTCGGAGGGACTTACAGCAAAGGCCAAAAAGCTTTTCTATCTTGCGCGGGGTTTTGCAAAAGAAAAGGAATACTCATTCTGCTGGGCATCTCAGAGCAGAGTGTTTTTGAGGAAAACCGAAGGGACGCCACAAATCCGCATCGACAGCGAGGAGCAGTTTGATACACTATGAGAAAATAACTAGGCAGATACGCTGCCTCCTGTAATCAAGGTGTGGAATTTCTGTATATTTGATTTTTTGTTATTTATCATTTGTTTATTGTAAGTATTCTAGTTTTTGGTCTTTAGACTTTTTAGTGTTTATATTCAGTTACTAGCTTAATTTGTGTTTTTTTTTACTTTAGTGGTATTTGTCTATTTCCGCTATGAATACATTACAAAATGAAATAGACACGTTTCATGTGGCTGAATCAGTACTGTGTGACGCTGATGACTGCTTAATGTACCAACCTAACTCAGGCAAAAGTCTAAAAATCTTACATCAAAATATAAGAAGTGTAAAACGCAATATTCTTAGCCTCTCGGCACTTATTCTCAGAACCAAAGTGACTTGGGACTGTGTCATTTTGACCGAGTGTTGGTTACCACTAACCCCCAACGTTCCAACCATAGATGGCTACTGCTGTGCACATACAGCTCTAAATCATAGTCAAAATGAGGGAGTCTTGGTATATTACCGTGATAATCTGCACGTCCTGATTGAGGAGCTTAAATTGAAGGACGCAAACTGCCTATCTATTAAGTTTAATGATAATACAGTTGTTTTGGCCATCTACCGTCCTCATGGATACAAAATCAAAACTGACTTTATAGAGTCTTTATCTGATGTTATGCATCGTTACTCAACAATACCAAATGTCTTCGTCGTGGGCGATATTAATATTGACATTACCGAAAATAGTCACGTTCCCTATTACTCACCATACCTGGATGCTTTAGCTTTTCACGGCTTTCTACCAGCGTACACACTCCCAACCCACAATAAGACATGCTTAGATCATGTTTTTATAAAATCGAAACTGTCAGCCCGTTGTCTCATTCTACAAACTACTGTAACGGATCATTACAGTGTCGCACTTTTTCTCAACACTTATTCCTGATGTAAACCGGCTAAGACTATACAACGTATGAGCTATGCCGGTCTCGATAAGGATCTTATGGATCAGAACTTTAGCCCAATGTAAACACGTGTTTTGAACAATCTACGCGAGTCCATTGCGAATAATACTGTTACTATGAGAACTCCTAGTCGTAAGATCATATTGAATCTTTGGATTACTCCTGGTGTCTTAAGGTGTTTACGGAATATAAATCACCTTCATAAGAAACTAAAGCGAGATCCAACCAAAATCAAAATCACTTACAAAAGATATAGAAACTATTGTTCAGCTATCCTTAAAGAAGTGAAAATTGAGTATGAGAAGTTGCAATTGCAAGCTTCACGTCGAAACAACTAAGAACTTTGGGAGATTATAAGAAAGATTACTTACACTACGAAAGTCAAAGATACTTCTTCACATCTTGTCTGTACTAAGCATCCCTTAGTTAGAGTCTATAAACAGCACAAATGATTATTTTGCCAATGTAGGTAAATCCTTAGCACAAAAAATAGTAAATAATGTCGGAGTTTCACATCCACAGGTCAGTGTTCTTAGGCCACAACAACTTGGGGTTAGGTCTTTTGTACTCCTGCCTACAGACTGAGAGGAGGTGAAAGCCCTCATTCAAAATCTTAAAGGCAAATGTGCTGTTGGTTTGGATATGATTTTGGCCGATATATAGAGATATCAGGATTTGTAGATTCCCCCAATACTTTACATTTGTAACCTCGCTATCTCAACCGGAATATTTCCCTCCGCATTCAAGAGGGCAAGGATCTTTCCAGTTTACAAAGGAGGGGGCAGAGACCCCGTCGAAAATTATAGGCCTATTTCGATATTGCCAACGCTTTCAAAAATTCTGCAGCGAATGATGAATAAGAGATTAACAAGTTACCTTGAACAAAATAACCTGTTGGCTGATTCACAATATGGTTTTAGGACTAAGAAGTCAACCTCTGATGCAGTGCATGAACTGACCAACTTCCTGGTAACTAATCTAGATAAAAAAACCTTCGCCATATTCCTCGACCTAGCCAAAGCTTTCGACACTGTCTCTATCTGAATCCTGATGGAGAAGCTGGAGAGTTTGGGCAATCGCGATAATCAGTTGAGTCTTTTTAAGGATTATTTATCTTATCGGACTCAATGTGTTGAAATAGATAACATGGTCGGTAATGAGGTTTCTATTCCAGATTTTGGAATTCCTCAGAAAAGTATATTAAGTCAAACTCTATTTCTAGCATACATCAATGAGTTGTGCCAATTGAAGCTTCCACAAACGAAAATAATCACCTTCGCTGATGACACTGTTTTGCTTTTTAGTGGTAACTCGTGGGGTGCACGAAAGTAGCCTCCCCGCAGATGTACCAAAGCTTTGTACGTCGGGCGCACCCCGGGCAACAGTTGGCGATCACCTAACGCTAACTGGCGAACCCTTTCACCACGATGGAACCCACAAATCCAGCACTATAGCCGGCTTTGTGCGTAGTCTCGATTAACATCGAAGGTTTTTCGCAGGATAAGTCAGAAACTCTTTCTGAACTCTGCCGAACCACACGCTGTCACATTCTGTGTGTTCAAGACACCCATCGGGATGAACCACAAGGCCGACCATAACTGGTAATACTTTAACCCTGAACCTACAGAAAACCAAATGTTTTGCCTTTGGGTTAAGGAAGGCTAAATTAAAGGAACCCTCCCTTACCCCAATTTATCATTCATGTGGCAACTATAAAAATAATGTTTGCTCTTTTCTTGCACTATTGAGTGCGTATTCGGTAAAATACCTAGGCATCATATTTGACAATAAACTGTATTTTTGGACCATATTAACAACTTATCAAACAGAATCAGAAAGCTTATTGTAATATTTTAAAAGTTTGCGACTTTCGACTGACAAAAATCTACTGAGGAATATTTATCTCACCCTTTGCCAATCACTGCTAACTTACTGCATCACATCTTGGGGAGGAGCATCTCAATCTCACCTCTTGATAGTGGAAAAGAGCACAACGTGCTCTGTTAAAGGTGAGCCTTTCCTTACCCTACAAACATTCTACGTCTGAACTTTATAAGCAGGCAGAAGTCCTAACAGTTCGCCAGTTATTTATCCTCCACACCACTGTCTTAAAGCAACACTCCTCAAAGGGATACAGTCCTAATAGAGTAAGAGGAAAGCGTAGAAAAGACAGTTTGGGATGTGCCTAAATTAAACACTTCCTTCTCCATTTGTACAATAAAATTAACAGGGTACTTGCAATTTATCCCCTAACGGGTTAGCGACTGGCTTCAATAGGGTGATTTCGCTGCAACAGAACACCTGCTGAAGTAGTTTACAAAAAATGAGTTTTGGTTTCGGCACATCATGATAAACGGATCTCCTGTTCTATAATTTATCCTCTAGTCAGTTTTGTCGAAGCTTTGTTTAAAAATAAGCCGTTTTTTTTCTTTCTTTTGGTTATTTTATTCTTTATTGCTGAATTTTTGTTGGTTATTTTATTTTGTACTATTTTGTTATTTTCAAACGTTTGTTTTTTTATTTATTTTTTAATTCTCGTCTTGTTCAATTTTAATTTTCCTACTTTGCTCACTATTACCAATCCACATTTATTTTGCATGTTTTGACTCGAGTTCATATGAATTAAGCTGCTAGGGGCGAGGGCCTGGTGATCTGTATTACAGGTTTTACCCATCACAGACACCAGATCCTCACAAATCCTAAAATAAGACTTGTTTTGTTACTTGTTATGTTTTGTGAGGAACGATAAACGATTATATTATTATTATATTATGTACCGCAGCAACAATGTATTATTATGATTAATGACTTACAAAAACGATAAAGCACACTCAGTTAGTGATATACGAACTATGCGAGTGAATTTTTTTTGAGTTAGCTTTATTTTAAAGTGTTCATCAAAAAAATAAATTTTCACCTAATAGCAAATTCACAGACATAGACATCACTAATTGAATATGCCATCACGTTTATGTTAGTCTTATAAACACCCGTTAAATCGAAACATGAGAGTACTGGGTGCCAGGAAGAAATCGCTCTTTAGCGACAAGGCCGGCGAAATTGAACAAATGTTATGTTTTTGTTATTGTTTTTTATTTTGTACAATAAAGTATATCTATCTGTCTACAGTTACTGGGCTGCTTTAATACAACGTGTTTATCGAATAGCGGAAAACCTCATTATATCAGACACCCCAACGATTTTGGTAATATAAGTTTTTTTTTTGTTTTTTGCACTTTTTGTAGGTACTACAAACGGAATGCGGGATTTTGGACTGGTTTTTTTACCGGTTTACGACACAAATTATTTATTATTGGAATTGATTCTGAACAAACTAATTTCAGGTTTCGAAATAGAAATATATTTATTTTGACACTTAACCCGTGGCGCGCAAAGTGATCTAACCCTAGAACAAAATTTTTCGTTGCACGTGCGATGAGTGTTCTAACGGTAGATCACATTACGCCAACCATTTTTATTTTTTCATTCGTTTAGTCTCGAAGTGAATTTTGTCTATGACTCGTTCCCTTGGTTCTTTCTCTGTGTCATAGATGTTCTTTGCTTTCGTTTTCAATGGTAAAGATTCATCAGTTCGGGCCGAGCTGTAATTGCCGCCATTTCGTTCTCAGGTTTTGTCAACATAAACAAATGTTTTGTTGCTTAGTTATTGTGTTTCACAGTAGACTATGTTATGAAATCGACTCGTGAATATGTCTACGATAAAGTTACAGTGCGGTTCAGTAATAATTTTAAAAGAAATGTGATTTATCGAGTAAAAACATGTGACTGTGTCGAGTGAAAATATATTTTGGAAAATGTCTGTCAATATTTATCATGTAAGTAATGCATGATTCAAAATAAAAGTTGTAAGATAAAGCCCATTTAATAACCTTCAAAACGATATATAGAACACAAACTAATAATGGTAATATAGACCCAAAATTATACTTTTTCTGAAGGCCGCCTCATAAAAAAAAAATTTGCAAAAATATTCGCAGCGCTTGAAGCTGTGTCGATGCGCGATCGTAGATCGTGTCACGGGTTAAAATGCACCCAGGTTACAAACATAAACAAAAATATAACAATATGTGTCAAATAGGCTACTCAGCACAGCATGTGCCGCAGTGACAGCACCACGACGCTGGTTTTCAGTGGTCACCTAAATGAAAAAGGAGAAGTGGTACAATTACAAGGGAGAAGCGGTACAATTACAAGGGAGAAGCGGTACAATTACAAGGGAGAAGCGGTAAAATTACAGATTTATACAATTTACGATAAAGGTTGTATAAATCCACTCACACGCAGAGTGAAGACGTTGCGGAATGAGACTGTTCCCATTTGGCACTTTGGGCACGTACCCAGGGCCCCACGACCTTGAAGGCCTCTTCTTTAAAATAAGTTCAATAAAATATTTGACTCTTATGGTTAAAATACCCTCTTATGCCCTGTGGGCTATGATGCGCGCCTACGAGAAGAGTAAACCAAAAATTCTCTATACATTAAAATGGAATATAGAATATTTTTATTTGTGCAAAAAAAAAACATGCGTACAGAGAGATAAAAATTTTGTTATTTTTCGATTTTTTCTACTGTCCAACAATTGTCAGAATTTAATATTTTAGCTATGTATGGTTGTAAATTTTACATAAAAACATTAAATTCAAATAAAGCGGACAAGTTTTTTTTTTTTGCAAAAAAACTTTTATATGATTTTTTTCCATAAAAACAAGTGTTGCAGAAATAATTTAGGATATCAATAGTATCGATACAATCGATTATTTATATTGATTATTGGTATCGATTATTTGCATCGATTAATCAACTATTTGTATCAATTAATCGATTATTTGTACCGATTGTTGATATCGATACTATCGTTTCTATATATCGGGACTATTGATAATATCGATTAATATATTAATAAATCTATGCTAAACAAGGCTACATCGCTTTGTCATGCGAGGAAACTTGTCTTTTCTACCTCTTTTGTCGACTCTCCTAACGAGAAACGAGAAAAGACTCGATGTAGCGCATCTTAGCCCTGCAGGACCCTAGATAGGTTAAAGACGGTCCTGCGTGTTGTGTTCCTGTTGGTGAGGAACTCATAGTGGAACTGTTGCATAGTCAGCTGTTCATAAGCAGCGGTGATCGCTTACCATCAGACGGTCCGTATGCTTGTTCGCTTAAGACCGAACGCGACGAAGTCTATGGACACAGCCTGCCCCATCTCGGGGACTCATTGACTGAGTCAAGTTTCAAGTAAGTCGATCATCCTCCACATGACTATTTACTACTGGTAATTAATTCTGTAGGTATAACTCTAGATGGACTTACCATTACCAGAGTGGCAAAAAATATGAGGACTGTGAACGTGTAAAATGAAGGTTATTGCTGTATTTTAATGAGGACGAAAACAAAACTAAACGTTGTAAAATTAAATTAAAAATTAGCATGGTCAACGATCATTGACACTTGACATTTCTGAGCGTATGAGTTATGTTTAAGTTTCATCAGAGATAAAAGCAAAAATGCAAACATAAGTTTTTTGTTTTTATTTTATTTGCACCCTCGAATCCAGAAACGATAATCAAAGTTAAACACACTTCAAATTGATGTTGATTGATGTTGCTTGTCGCATGTCAGTAGAATTGAAAGGGATTGCCATAAAAAAACCGCGTAACTTTAGGGGCTACTCAGCTTGTAGCGTGAGGAGGCCCGGCAGGTAGGCTGGGCCGACGCTGGGGCGACGTGGTAATCCTTTTGGCTCCATGTCGCCCCATTCCATAGCGGTGAGGTATACCCCGGTTGTTTTAGTGCGGTATCCCGTCGGCTCCACGGCGGGGAGTCCCACACTACCCAGCTGCCTACCCCTCGGGCAGTGGAATAGTCCATAAAGGTTTTTTTCCGGGTGACAAAAAAAAGGGGCTACTCAACTTTGGAAATCGTTTCTCAATTCGTAAAATTAAGTGTTCTTAGTCCTGCAGGAAAAATAGTGCCAACCCAAAACAAGACAGGCACCCGAACCTTTCCATATTCCAAATTACATCGTGTATTGTTTTATCGATGCTAATTACGGGTAACAAGCCAAAATTTGATTTCCACGAATATTATATCTTTATGAATAATTTAAGTGTATATCACTACCACAGTCGGTTAGGTTAAAAAAAAACCAACTTCAAAAAAAACTATTCAGAACAAAGCACTAAAAAGTAAAGAAATAATTGCGTATTCTCCTAAAACTTTTACCGTAATATGAGTTGTAAAATTACTCGAATATGAATAAATGAATTGAATTGAATTGTAGGTACAATTATTGTTATTGTTGGAGTCGGTGTCAGCCAAGGAAACACTACAATATACCTAGCAATATACCTATTTCTTACATATCACGTTTACGTATGTATGTACCTACTGTAACTACCTAGTTACAAACCTACATTGGCTGACACCGACTCCAAAAATAACAATAATTGTACCTACATTATATTAACGTATAAGTTTTAGAAGAATATTATTTATTTACTTTTTAGTGCTTTGTTTTGGAATAGTTTTTTTTGAAGTTGGTTTTTTTTTTGTTAAAATTTTTGTTTTTTTTTATTGATTTTCAGTGAATAGTTCTTATTTATTTTATACATCGAAAAAGTATCGTCCAATTGTTACTTTGTCATGGATCCCATAATCAGAACCTAACACTCATCAAACTGCCCTTGAAGTATATCCTTTCCAATAAAAAAAGAAGCATCGAAATCGGTTGGCGTGATAATTAGTTATTCGTCCATTTGTCGCGCATATGGTTTATCTAGATTTAAGACTTATATGGTTTTCTCATGGTTGCCACTGTCAGAACTAGACCAAATTAAAATGGGACCATTCGGGAAGCACCAGCTTCCAAATAAAAAAAGAATGATCGAAATCGGTTAACCCAGTCGAAAGTTATGAGGTAACAAACATAAAAAAAAACATACAGTCGAATTGAGAACCTCCTCCTTTTTTTGAAGTCGGTTGAAAATGGTCACCAATTTTTGTCTTAATCTTACAATATAATAATGTTGACTTAATTACCTTATCGGTGTTCCGATGAAATACTTATTCCGGGTCCGGTCTTAAAAAAGCTTCTTTTGAAAAGGTTTTTCATATACAGGATTCGATTGTACATAAAACGGTGTTGATAAGTAAATAACTATGGTTCAAATCAATAAAATAGGTGTGTTTTGAAACTCGTGGAATGGTTTTCCGTGGCATGTAATTCGATATTTCAAAATCGAAGTAACACATTCAGACAACCATTTTAGTGAAATGAAATATTTATTTGCTTTAGAAACACGATTTACCTACACTGGTCTTGTGATAAGTTCATAGTACCTACATGCCTGATCTGTCGAAGTGCCGGTATGCAACTACACTGTAGGAAACAGTTCACAATCATACAATTATTTAAATTATTAAAAAAATAAAATATTGTCCAATAATAAAATATCAAATAACAATTTTATTTTATTAAGTATGATTGAAAATAATGATTTAATATGGAATTGTGTACCCACTTACCTTCTGAATTTGTTTGCTCACAATCTTCGGAAAACCCCAAGCTGCCAGTATCACAGACACCACCACGGCTCCCAGAGACAACGCGAAAAACAACTTTGTGCGTTTGCCCAACATTATTCAACCTTATTGCTTACGCTTTAGAGTTCAGATAAGGTAGATAATACTAAAGGTTCACACTTTAAACATCACTGTTTTTTATTTTTAAAAAAAGTCTTTGACTAAGAAGTTATTTTTCGAAATCAGAAAATTTGGGTCAGAAAACTCTCAATGTTAAAAAAAAAACTGTGTCGCGATTCGAATTTAGAACAATTTTTCGGAATTAATTGGGAATGAACAGCTGTCAACCACAAGACCGTCTTCTATGAAAACGTACAGACGATTATGTATGTGTTTGTTTGCAGTTTTCCTCTTAGCAAAGTAATATTTTTTCCGATATCTCAATGGTGTCTTAATGAGCGTAAGTGGATACGAGTTACGTATTGACACAGCAGTTACTAGACTCCATTTATACTTGGTTGCAACTTAGTAATTTATGCCTTGGCACAAATTGGAGTCTCATGTGATGCCTAATTGCCTAATTGTTACTTGATGAGATGTTGGAAACAAGCTCAGTACCTATTATTGTCCATGAATAGTAAGTGAGGACTTCGCTTTGAACAGAATTAGATTCAGCTAGATTGATTATATCATGTTCCGTGATCCTAACTATACTGGATCGTCCGTGAAATGTACGCGTAGTTAGGTGACATCTTCTAAGGGTTGTTGAAGGAATGGTTTCAGAATTGTAGGACAGTTTATTAAAAATTCTTGGTACGGCAATATTTAGGATTATAGGATTATAGTATAGATATAAGGATATATAGGATAGGAGGATTTAGGATCTACAATGGGCAGTGCCGAAATTTGTTGCAGGTTGTACTGATTTTTCGGAAGACAAAAATGAACTTTGGTTTTATTTGTGCGTGCTGACTGTACGCATTTGTTTTCAAAAGAAAAACACTGAATTATTTTTAGAAGAAGAACAAAATTAGTTTTGAGTTTCCTAACCTGTGTTTTATACACAAACAATCGTTTTTTATTTACTTACGTAGTTTGTTTATTAATTACCAGCTTTTCGCCCGCGTGAAGTTCATCGTTACATATTAGGGTCATATTAGGCTGTATTACTGTAAAGTTTCACCTAAATCCGTTTAGTATTTTTTGCGTTAAAGAGTAAAAACATCCTCACAAACTTTCGCATTTATAATATTAGTAAGATTAGTAAGAAGTAAGATAAGATAAGATAAGATAAATATTCACATCAAATAAAACATTAAGATATTAGTAAAACTAGTAAGAAGTGAGATATTACTAAGAAGTAAGATATTAGTAAGATTAGCAAGAAGTAAGATATTAGTAAGATTAGTAAGAAGTAAGATATTAGTAAGAAGTAAGATTAGTAAGTAAGACATTACTAGTCGAATAGCTGCAGTTTGAGGTTATTTTGATGCATTATTCGAAGATTTCAGTAGTTATCTCCTGCCTAACATGGCGTCGTTTTTAGGTACTCCAACGTTGTAGGTTTTTTAAAATTGACGCGATTTTTGAGTAGCCCTTACAAAAAATCATTGGCATCAAATCGTTTAATATTTGCGGCCAGTTGGCGTCACCGTGAACTGAACTGAACTGAACTCTTCACGCTAAACATCTGAACCAGTTTTTATAAAATCATTGAATCTGTAGAAAAACTTACTTTTATTAAAACGTTAACCGCAATTTACATAGTCACTGTGTTGTTTGAAATTAACATTTAACGCTTGACACACTGGCAGTAATTTCATTTGTACAGTGTTGCTAATAGGAATAGTGAATTTTGCTCTCAGTTCAAATGATCACCCAGTGAGAGATGTATATTAGGTTATTTATTCCCCACAATAGATGAGGATTCAAACCTAATTGTCTTCAGAATGCATGTGATATACCTAATGCTACTTTGATCCAGGAAAGGATTGTCATTGCTCAATCAAGTTTCTCTAAAGGCGCTTCTCACTTCCTCTAAAGGTAAAACATGAAAACGTGACACATAGTCACGCCTGACTGGAGTCACAACTGCAGGTCAGCTAATTGTCAGCCACCTGACACTAAAACGCAACCTTGGACACGCGAACAAGTGCTGAGGAACCAGGAAACGAAGTATTAAAGTGACGAAGCAAAAAATAGACTTTGTACGCGAGAAAAAAGTGGGATGTTAGAAAACGCGTATCATCGATACCATTAGGTAACCATTGTGATCGTACCACGCACGCTCAGGAATAGCATTCGTAGCAAAGATCACAGACATGAATCTAATTGTCACTGCCACCACGAAATAAAGAGTTTACAGAAGGACCGCTCGCGCCTTATCCTGGACAACCCTGACCGCCTAGGGTAACTACTTGCCACCGTGTCACTTTTTACGCTCATTGTCAAGTCACGATGGCGTTTTCGTGATTAGTTTTCGGTATTGTTTGACTTCAACTTAGTTAATAAAAGACCAAAATGAGGCAGCGCAGCAATGAGTGGAGTCACAAATTACGCATGCGGCGCGGCGCCTCGGAGAGATGGTCCGCTTAGAACAAACCGCCATTATGATCACGCAAACAGACACAGTGAGTTTACATGCGATACTGGTCAGAATAGGTGTCGCGGCCAGTCGGACTGTCGCGAGAGGTTTGGTTTTTGTTGAACTTGTTGCAATTTTTCACATGATGTATTTTGTTTTTGGCGGGTTATGTCAAGTAGGTATAACTTACCTACTTTATTTTAAAAATTCTAAGCGATTATAGCAGCAATCCTAGGCGGTCAGGCAAGTTTAGGTAATTATACTGTAGAAAGGTGAGAGCGGGTTTTCTGTAAACTCTTTATTTTGTGGTGTGGTGCACAATATGCACCACACTCGTTATTCACACGCGAAGTACGTGCACTCGTGTCATCTATTTCAATTTGTGACAGTGACAAAGACAGTTCAGCTTAAATGGCTAGTACTTACTAACACTACTTTAATAGCACATATTATAAGCTTTAGCTGTGGTTTTCACCTCACACTTGCAGGTTTTTGCAACCTTAGTGTATCTGGAAGTTATAAAACACGTCCAGTACGTCTACCACGGGTTGCCACTTTAAATTTACGTTATCGTTCGCGTAAAAGTTGTATTGGGATTTGACAAGCATGACATGACAATGTTAAATCCCAATACATTTTTTTACGCGAACGATAACGTAAATTTAAAGTGACAACTCGTGGAAGACGGTTGATTCATAGATCAAGTTCAAGATAATAGAAAAGCCAATACAACATACGAGCAAAGAGTATGTAGTATAGTATGTGTGAGAGCTAAGCTCGTTATTTTGCTTGAAGATTGTGTGAGAAACTGTAGTCTGTGGAATGACTAAAGTTTCCAGCGTATCTCAGTGGGTTGGTAATTAAAGTTGCGCTAGCAAGAGCACATACTCGTATTAACTTATGATCGTTGGGTGGGGTAGAGTTCTGATATGTTGACCATCCTAAGGAATTGCAGCTTGGGGTGATAGACGACGTTACTAATTATTATTTTATTTTTTATTCTTTCTTGCACAGAATTAAGAGCACAAATGGCGGACTTAATGCCTAGAGGCATTCTCTAACAGTCAACCACACGGTCTGACGGATATTACAGGCAGTGCGAATATGATGTAGTTAAAAGTTCCGTTTTCTAAAAGATTTGAAAGAAGTTAAGAAAATTATAAAATAATTAAACATAACGTAAATTAGCGTTATATTAAAATAAATTAAGTCAAATAAATAGCACCGGAGGTCGTTTGTTCGATCCCCACCCATGACAAACATTTAAGTGAAAGAGATTTCTTTTAGCAATAAGACCGCCTAAATTGTACATCAACTTTCTTTGTAATTCTTGATTTTTCCTGTGTTTGTGCAATAAAGAGTATCTTATCTTATCTTATCTTATGTGACGAACATTTGTGTTTGTTGTGTGTCTGGGTGTATTATCTATTTAAGTATGTTTATCAGTCTATGACGCCCCTAATACAAGCTCTGCTTAGTTTGGGGTATGATGATCTTGGTGTAAATTGTCCCAGATATTTATTTATTTATTTATTTGAGGAAAATAATAGCATACACATACAAAGTCTAATAATATTAATTATTAATATTTTAAGAGACCACTTCTATAGTTGTTGAACGTGTGATGAATTTGAAATAGAAATAGAAAAATATATATTTGGTAAACTATATCACACATAACATAATAAAAATGAACAAAAAAAACACAAAAAATAACAATAGCAGTTTGGTTTGTTTTAAGTTATTATAGGTACTCCAATAGTTTATGTAGGATTCCTACAAGTCTTAAACTTTATGCTCGTTAACTGTCTCGGTAGCTTAGTTGAAAGAGTAGGCGCCCAGTTAGCGAAAGCCGAGGGTTCAAGTAAGGACTTGAAGGCGAAGGCGTAAGTGCTGGTAGACCTTTTTTTTTTTTTTTCTTTCGGGGGAAAAAATGCATTACGCACTATCCCACTGCCTGGGTGGGGCAGCGAGGGAGTGTGGGACTCTCCGTCCCTAAAGGTGATGGCATACCCACTAAAAAGACCCCCGGTATACCTCATCGCCTTGACGGGACGACACGGTGCCTAGTTCGGATTACCATGCCGTCCCTGGCGGACGGCCCAGCCTTCACGCCGGGCCTCCTCACGCAGCAGGGGCATCCCGGTATACGGGGACACCCCCAGACAGGAGCACCGTGCAATGGGGTGAAAGTCCCCCGACTTTCACCCCGGTGCTGCTTTTAGGGAGCAGGGAGAAGGCGTGCAAACCGCCGTCTCCTCACTCCCCGCCGTCTGCGTCGGAGAGGGGCCGCCTGAGGATCTTCCTCCCGGGCCCTCTCCGCTGTCTCCTTCTGCGACATCACCTCTTCGCAGAAGGAGACCATCGCCTCCCATCCTCTCTCGCTCGCCAGCATGGCCCGTATCAGGGCCGGGAGCGAGAGGTCGGCGCCGACCACATTCACTAATGTGCGACGCTGCACCACCCAAGCAGTGCACACCTCAAGGGTGTGCTGGGCGGTGTCCTCCTCGGCGGCGCACTGGTGGCACCTCGGGGTGGGTTCCCTCCGAGCGATGTCATGCAGGTACTTTCCGAAACATCCATGTCCGGAAAGTACCTGCACCAGCCGGTACGTAAGGGGCCTCTTTTCCCTACGTACCCACTGGTCGAGGACTGGCCTGATCGCCTCTATGGTTAGTCGGCCATAGAGCGGGTCGGTCAGGTCCTCCGCCCACCTCGGCAGTAGCGCGCTCTGGGCACGCCGGCGCACTCCCTCAACTTCGTCCCAATACGGGCGCTCTCCTCTTGCTCTTGCTGCTGTGCGGGACTGGTACACAGCAGCGAGAACATCCGCCTCCAGTTCCCAGGGGGGCATGCCTGCCAGGACACCGTACGGTAACCCCGTATAGCCCTCAACGCTATTAGCCTCTGAGGCGCCCGTAACAGGCGCCTATTTTCAGCGTTGAGGGCACCCGCCCAAATTGGCGCTCCGTAGAGCGCCATACTTTTGAGGATGCCGGCGTAGAGACGCCGGCATGACTGGCCCGGGCCGCGCTCGTTGGGCAAGAGCCGACCCAGAGCACCCGCGGCGCGGATTAGGCAGGGCGCGAGACGGGAAAAATGGGCCCCAAAATGCCACCGCCCATCCAACACTAGGCCCAGATATTTTATCTGGGCCTCTACCCTCACATCAACGCCGTTGAGGCAGACCACCGCGCCTGGAGGCGGTCCCTGCCGAGGCCCATGGAAGAGGAGGGCCTCAGTCTTATTAAGGGCCAGCTTCAGGCCTAACGCCTCGATGCGGCCCACCACCAGACTGGCGCCGACTTCTGCCAGTCTTTTCACCTCTGCAAATGTTTTACCTCCCGCAATGACCAGGGTGTCATCCGCGTAACATATGACGCGCATCCTCGGAAGGAGCGCGCCGCGGAGCACCCAGTCATACCCCATGTTCCACAACAGGGGCCCTAAAACGGACCCCTGGGGAACCCCACATCGCATTGGGCGACGAACCAATGCTCCTCCTCCCTCATAGAGGAGCTCTCGCCCTCGGAGGTAGTCCTCCAACAGCCTGCCGAGATAAGTAGGCACTTCAAAATACTGAAGTGCCTCCCTTATCACGCTGAACGGCAGGCTGTTGAAGGCGTTGGCGATATAAGTGCTGGTAGACCTAGGATCGGGTACATTTTCCTAGTTTTCTATACTTAGACTAAAATATTGCTCATTTAACTTTGTTACTGAACACATGCTTGATTATAATGTACCAGCTCTTGGATGGCCTACCTAGTATATACGGGGTGATTATCAAATATCTTACAGAAGCGTAAGCGAGAATTTGTTTTTTTTAATTAACTTTAATGTTAAGGTTTCTATAAAAAAAAAAAAATACTGTCCGTTCGAGTGATTTGTATGGAGACCTTGAAATAAAAGTTAGTTAAATAAATTTAATTTTCTCTCAGATAGTTTCTACATCACTTAGTGAGTATGCCATATCGTTTTTGTAAGTTACTTGATAATTACCCGGTGTAGTGTTGGGTATTGTTTACATTATTTTCAAGTTTGATATTTATTTAACAGCGAAATGGCTAAACTAATAACATCGAGTAAAACAAAAGAGTAGTGACAACCTTGACTTGGTTTTCGTTTACTTTAGTTACATAATATAGAATGTTATCGTTATGTACTTGTTGAAAGAAAAAAATAATCGAATTAAATCTCTTTAAGAATAAGTTTATTGTTTTCAACAAAATGTGTTTCATATTTTTTTTTAATAATACATATTCACCACCGATGAATAGAAACACATGTATGTACCTTTCATGCATATTCCGATTGTTTCCTTTCTGCAATATAATGGCTATTTTTACCAACAAAGATGCTGAGAAACTGGACACAATTGAAAATGTATTGTTCGTAGCTCACTGGTGGTGATTTGGCGCTAAACGTGTTGAGTAGGTACATCGACACAATGTAGGTAATTGCAAAGTTTAATGAAGACTTCTGTATAGACTTTGAAAGTCTCTTAAATTGGACACTAATCTTAAAACAAACTCATTAAGGCCCGGTTTCACCCAAAGCGGAGAAGAGAGAAGACTTTATTTCCACATCTGTCTTTGGAATGTGGAAATAACGAAATCTAAATGGTTATCGATACACATCTCTTCTCTCCGCTTTGGTGGAAACCGGGCCATAAGTATGTTTGGTTCAATTATCATCTCAATTACTCATACAGTTACAGCACAATAGCCAACTATGAGAACAGAGAAGAGCAAACCAAATATAAATGTAAACTCTTGAAGTAGTTACATGTCTTTCCCAATATCCCTCTTGAAGTACTTGCTAAAATATTTGTCTTTCCCAATATCCCCTAGCTATGTAATCTAGTAAAACAAATGTAACTTTGTTCTGGTGATATTAACGGGAACACTGCTTAAGTATAGATAGATAACTATTTATTAGCGGTCTCTGCTTGCTGTATAACCAGAGGTTGTCGCAAAACCCGAACACTGAAGTTACAGTCAAAGTCAGAACAGAGTGAGACTTAAAAGACCCGATTAAAGGTGAAACAGATGTAGCAAACACACACCTTAGTTAACGTGTAACGACTGAACGTAATATCTGTACGGTCACGGCAATGCCGCATATAATTGTCATTAACCTACCACTTATCTGTACTGAACATCTAAACGTGAAAGCGATTCTCTACATGATTACAACTTATTTCTGAAAAAAGGTTCAGCAGTTTTATTAAAATACTAATTTTCCTAAAAAATTACATATTTCCTATTTAAAGACAATGTTCTCTGGACAGAATCCGTAGCGTCTCTGTGACGCGAACATTGCATTTTAGGCAAGACCTACGACAAATCTTTTATTTTAAGCATAAAAAGCTCAAACTCAAATATCTTTATTTAAATAGACTTAATTAGTACTTTTAAATAGTCAAAACATATACCAAATAATAGACATAATTATTATAGTAATAATTATAAATATATAAATAAACAGTATACAAACATAATGCGACTCTACCACCGCGTCGGAGTAGTTGATTCTTACTGAGAAGACCCGGCGAGAAACTCAGTAGTTCCTCTTTTAAACTTGTTGGAGTTTTACAATGTTAAATACAAAAAAAGGTCCTACTAAGGAATTTTGTGGAACCGTGGAGATAGATAGGCAGTATATTTTTTTTAAATATACAAACAGCCAGTATCCGAAGCTTCTTAAAAATATGCATCAATCAATAGCTATGATCAATAGTAAAAACCACTAACTAGTACTCACTGGTATTCGATTCCTTTGTGTTTCACTTCACTAAGTTTCCAACACAGTAATTGTTCAATAGTTTACCGAAACTAGGAGCTAATAATCTAAACTAGTATTATAAAAAGGAAATATTTGTTTGTTTGTTTGTATTTAATAGGCTCCGAAACTACTGGACCGATTTTAAAAATCCTTTACTAATATAATGCTACATTATCAGGGAGTGACATAGGCTATATATTTGTTCAATTTAGGCTATATTTTGACAGGAAAGACAGTCTACGCGGGCGAAGCCGCTGATGGACAGCACGAGTAGTCTTACCCTAAAAAGTAAGCTCATCTATGCTTTTGTTGTCCTTAATGTTATCAATTGTAATCATTGTCATTATGAAATATGTATACGACCTCATGAATCAATGAATTGATTTATTTCAGAATACCACTATTCAATTATTGTGTGAAGCAAACCTGTACTATTCTAGTGACCTTGTGGAATATCCTATTGCTGATAGATAGATAGATTATGTATTTCTCGTTGCAAAAGAACGCACTTAATCCCAGCTGGGCCATTATCTCCCCATCTAACTTTAAAGTTTTCTATTTCTTAGCTGGCGGGACCATTCTCGACATTCCCAGTTGTAACATTGACGTCATGACATCTTGCAGACCATTTTTCGAGAAGCTTGGGTTATTAACTGTACCAAGTTTAAATATCTTCGAATTGTGCCTTTTTGTCAAAACTAATCTCCAATTATGTAATTCGAAGGGTAACTCTAGACTCAATACAAGATTCCCTGATAAACTCGTCTTACCCTGTGCCTCGACAGATCTGTACAGTAGAAATACATATTGTATGGCGGTCAAAATATACAATAGATTAGACGATGACCTGAAATCATTGCCAGTTAACATGTTCCAGAAAAAATTGAGAATGTAGCTGATCGAAAAGTGTTTTTATTCAGTCAAAGAATATTTTGATTCATTCAGACGAGTGCTATCGTGACCCAATTGTTTTTTGTTTCGTGAATACTTATTGATGTTTTTTATTTTTTTATAATTAATTTATATCTGTTTGCATGCCAGGTTCTGGTGAAATGTGAGCTCATTTTTTATTTGTACCATCTTTTATACCACTTTTGACGCAAATAAACAATATTCAATATTCTTTCATTCATTCATTCATTCATTCAATGGTCCAGGATCACATATTCATTTTCAACCAGTACGTCTACCACGAGTTGCCACTTTAAATTTACGTTATCGTTCGCGTAAAAAATGTATTGGGATGACACATGACATGACATGACAATGTCAAATCCCAATACATTTTTTACGCGAACTATAGTGTAAATTCTAAGTGGCAACTCGTGGTAGAGTACTGGCAATGTCAATGCAATAATACTGCTTGTTAGATTTAATGTTTTATAAACCATTTGTTTGTTTGTATTGATTAGGCTCCGAAACTACTGGACCGATTTTAATGATTCTTTCACTAAAATAAAGCTGCATTAGCAGTCAGTGACATATGCTATTTTTTTAAATGTTGACTATCACTCCCAATAGTCTGACGTACATCTAGCTAAAGATAAATGAGTAAAAATTACTCTTTGAGAGCATTCGCAATTTCTAGATTGGGGTATTTATTAAATTCATAAAAAATTGTTACAGCGAGTGCCATTGCTGATGACAAAAGAGTCTATTAGGCATTTTGATGATCGTCAGCAATTACGTTATTTTGGGCTTGAAAACGATATTTATTTTAATGTTACACGAGACCTTGGTGCACAGTCAATTCGGTGTATAATTGTCTTTTATTGTTCATCTGGGACTGAGGGCCCACTCCAATTCGTCCGACCATTTAGTACCGTCATTATTAATAAGGTTTCCATGAACATCATGTCCGATGTATAGATTTGAAGAACTTGTATATGTATAGTTTCAGCAATCTGGTTTACTATGGTGGTTAATGTAGTACCTAGAGTAGAAACTTGTGGTTTATCTTCTAATCAAAGATCTATTTACTTTAAGCATCTGAAGTTGCTTATTATTTTTTAAATCAGATCATACACTAATCAAAGAGAAATTGAAAAAGGTAGTACAGGGAAGGATATATTTTAAAATGTTCGATGACTTTCAACAATTGGCTCCAAACATAGACAAATGTACACTTCTTGAGAACAATTTGAGTAGCTACGTAATTTAAATGTATGTAAAATGTAAATATTGTATTACACCAAAGGTCAAGTTCTACGGTACCTCACCTTTGAGTGCGGCTTAATCCTCTAGGTCAAAACACTTTTGCATCTTTAAGTACTCAACCTGTTGATGACGTCATCCGTAGCACGCGTCGGTTTTTTGATACGATCTCTAAGAAAAACTGAAACAATTCCACTCGGTCCCAGGTGTGGAGCGGGATTAGAACCCACGCCTTTCGCTTACAGGACTCTCACAATATGCTACTGAGACCATTTTAATGAAGCTGGCGAATTAATCCAGTATACCGGGTGATTTTCAAAAGACTAACAAAAAGGATATGGCACACTCGTTTGGTGATGTAGAAACTATTTACGTGAAAATGACAATGATTTAATTAACTTTCATTTCAAGGCATATATTTTGTATAGCACAAACAAATCAGTCGAACTGTCTATATTTTTTATTATGACCTCAAAATTAAAGTCAATTAGAAAAATCAAATTTTAATTTACCTATCTAGTTACTACATCACTTACTGAGTTTGCCATATAGTTTTTGTGAATCATTTGACAATTAACCGGTATATAAGCTCAAGCACGTACGCAAATACGAACCGATATGTGTATTAAAAATAGTTTTGCTATGGTGGTCCGAATATACAACAAACTACCAACAGAGATTTTAAATTTGTTATCGGTATCAATTTAATAGCCACTTATTTAATTTTTTAATTGACAAATGCTTTTACTCTGTTTCTGAATACCTGAATAGTTGAATTTCAATGCGACCAGTAATCTAATAGCTGAATTTCAATGAAACCTTATTAATCTATAAATATTATTTTATGATTGACATTTAATTTTAATTTTATTTTAATTCAATGTATTGTTGTAATTGTTATTACCGTCATTCGAAAATGTATATTTTAATATTTGTGAAAAATTTGTAATATCTTATTAATATCACCCACATTTGAACAAATAAATGATTGATTGATTGAAGCTTTAAAAAGTTCCTCTACCCAAAGGTTGCCTGGAAGAAATCGCTCCCTAGCGATAAGGCCGCCTAAATTGTACAAATTGCTGGTTTTATGTAATACAACTGTTTTTATTCCCATTTTGTGCAGTAAAGTATATCTATCGATCTATCTATATAACGTTACAGTGTTGGCTTAGTCGCTGAAGGATTATGAGCAGAGTAAATATTTTCTAGATTTACCATCTTTAGATATGCAAGAAATATAGTATTATAGCAACATAGAATTGTGAAATGCTAAAACGCCTAGATTTTCCCACATGCAAGTGATCGCGACCATTGATGAATGAAACGTGTGGTACTTAATAAGGGAACCGTTTTCCCACAAGAGTTACGTAATTCGGTCGTGCTGACACAGTAAATACTTATCGTTAACTTACGAACGGAACGTACCTACTGAGTCGTGCGATTATACTCGTACAAACTTTAACAGCCAGTTATAAATAAATAAATAAATAAATATCCCTGGACATTATTCCACACAGCGCCATCTAGCCCCAAAGTAAGCTAATTAAAGCTTGTGTTATGGGATACTAGACAACGGATAAACATACTTAAATACATTTTCTTCTGTAAATACATACTTATTATACATAGGAGACACCCAGACCAGTACAAACAGACATGTTCATGCACACAAATGTTTGTACTGTGCGGGGATCGAACCCGCGACCTCTGGTGTAGTAGCCAACTTCTTAACCATTACACCAAGTCGGTCGTCAAAGTACAAATCAATAAATAGTTAAGTACAAATCAATAAATATCGGTCACCTACAACTTACACTCAGATCATCTGACCCCAAATTAAGCATAGCTTGTACTCGTACTGTACAGCTATTGATATCCATACTTCTGTCTAAATACAAACTATAATCTCAATAACACCCAGGCACAGAAAGTTAATAAGTACAGTTGGATCCTGCCTTTAGCATCGCAGGTCGTGGGCTCGATCCCCACCCATAACAAACATTCACGTGACGAACATTTGTGTTTGTTCTGTGTCTGGGTGTTATTTATATAACTATGTACACATTCAGAAATATCTAAGTATGTTTATGAAGCTCAGCTTAGTTTGGGGTCAGATGATTTTAGTGTTATTTGTCCCGGGTGTTTATTTATTTATATATAGTTGCAAGATATTATCATCTTAATCCAATTCAGCTAGCCCTTTAATTATTTACTTAAGCAACAAATGGCTGCCAGAAAACCACAGGCAACATAAATATTACAGTTCTACCACCTGTAAGGATTAATTCTCTTAAAATTCGTTCAGTTAGATATTTCTCAATCAAACAGGTTCGCAGGGTGGAAGTGAAAGATGCCTAAGTCGCAAGTTGGTGAGGTTTATCTACCATGCAGAAAACGCGCACACTTCTCCAGACCCTGAGGCGCTCACGTGTGTTATGCAGCTATATGCTGCGCTACGCAAGGCAAGCTAAGCTACGAAACTCCGTAGCTACGTAAGACCGTTTCCACTGATGCTATGTAACGGAGCGAGTAAGATGACGTGCTACGAAGATGCGACGCCGCAGGGTAGCTTGCGAGGAAGATGCGCAGCTCAAACTTTGCGATGTACCGACAGTAGTAGAAGGCACGCAAGGCGTCTTGCGTGTTCTGGATGCGTTCCATAACACGCGTCTATAGCACGCATCTGTTCATATAAAGAAAATAGCTTAGTAAAACCCGTTTCCACCAGTACTATGCTATACGGGTCAATGAATATAATTGGTGAATATCAAGCGCAATACACATTGAGCCCGCCGGGCCGCTGACACAGCCCGCCGACACATATATCGATGCCTTTACGAAAATAATCATGTCGGCATCATGCGCCCGCGCGTGTGACCCGCCGACATCTTGGCGGCTTGCGTACGCCTGCGCTCTGACGCCGACACTCGAGCTGTAGTGGCGTGCTAGTTCCTCATCTCAAGCCGCCGACATGCCGCCGACAAAATTTTCTGACTTGCAATGAGTGAAGTCACCAACTAGCCCGCTGAAATAGGTCGGCGGCCCGGCGGGCCCAAGGTGTATTGCGCTTCAATCGCATCCACAGGAACCTAGCATAGCAGATCTCTGGTGAAAAAGCAACCTTACAATTTGGGTGGCCCATCTAGTCAGTGGCCAGTCCCGTCTGTCAGAACAAAACCTTTTGAACAATTAGCGTGATAGACGTCGTCTCAAGCAAAAGCCCAGTTGGCCACTAACTACATTTATAACCAAAGGACAAAACCCGACAGATGTACCTATTTCAAATTAGGGTCAATGATGCCGTAAGGTCTCTACGTGTTAGCTACGGCAGCACGCAAGGCTCAAAGGATGAGTCTCTATGGACCCGTAATTTAACCGTACCTACGAAATAATATATCAGAGATGTATACATACATACTTACAGATGTATGTATGTATCTGTATGTATGTTGCATTCAAATTGAAATATGAGGATCTATGGAGAAAATGGCTTAATACGTATTTTTCTGTTTGACAACCTTCAGTACTAAAATGTTGTTTTTTTTTTGTTATGATAACTATTCAACGGTATAAAAAAATCACTAGTTTCGTTGATACTGCGCGACGGGAGTGACATCGCGCTCGCAGTCTCTTCAACTCCCCGCCTGCGCTTTATTTAGAAGTTGTGAATAAGAAACCACGCCGCACGAATAATCTGTTCGAAAAAATATAATAATGTCAAAGTTAGAAAGACTTACCTTTTTTTTAAAAAAAATGGTCTTCCATTGATGTCTGGAAAAATTTTGGGTGGTGTTTTGAAAGTAACCCTGTATTAAAGCACATACATAAGATTAATTGTTATTTAAATATGCGCCAGACAACATACCACTTATCTTGGTCTCGAAGTCAGGATAAATATCCCTGTGTTACGAGGTACGTGACAAGGAATTAAGCAAGAGGCGTCTCCCAGCACACCCAGACCCAAGCTAATTTAGAAAATATTATTTCCTGAATTGACTCAAACCGGAATCGAACCCGGGACACCGCGCAAGTCAAGAGGAGAAACCGTGCTATAGCGCACCACGCCAATCGTGTCGTCGTTGAAATATAGATTATAAAGCAACCGCAAGACCAATAAAATTTACCCGTATTACTATATCTAGCAATGGCGCGATAAATAGTCAGAAAATCTACTTCATATGAAGTAGATTTTTCAAACTTTGAAAATATTTTTAAAGTTTGAACCGTCCTACGCCCGTGCGTAGGACGATTCAAACTTTAGCAGTAAAATCTTTCGTTATAACTTTCACTCCCCCAGAGAGGTTTACAAAGACCAATCATAACAATAACTGATCAAAAGGCAAAAGCTAATATTTTAGTACGATGAAAATTTTCACGTTAATGTTGCGTGTTAAACTGCAATGAATAATTGTAAACGGTTTAACTGCATGTGAAAATTAATCATAATCATTTATTGTTGTTTTATGCGGTGCATAGTAGTATTTGAAAAAAGTTTCACACATAAACCCTGCTAGGGCACATCAACATTTGTAAACATTAACAAAGCCATCTTTACACCTACTGACAAAAACAAAAATATGAAATACAAAACAAAACTTAATGAACAATCTTAAAAATACACATTGTAATTCGAGAAATTCTTGTAGAGTATAAAAACATTTACTTGTTAAATACTCCTTTAGGGTCTTAAAGAAAGTTGGTTTATTTTCAATATTTTTTATATTTATCGGTAATTGATTAAACATTGTAACTGACATGCAGGGGGCTGCCGAGCTGACTAGCTTTAAATTCACAGACGGGTTAGCCAGTTTGCTTTTATTGCGCAAGTTGTGGGATGGGAGAAGAAATCTTTCGCTTGTGGATATTGGTTTAAGTGCGTTTTAACATAATTGCTTATTTGTAAGATATACATGGATGTCAAAGTCAAGATGTTTATTTTAATAAAGTATGGCCTGCAGCTGTCCCTATCGGTAATATTTTCAATTATTCTTACACAACGGTTTTGTAAGACGAATAATTGTTGTATATCTGTTATTAGTATATTAATAGTTTTGGACGAGGTGAATCTATGTGAGCCAGTGTATTTAATTAGGATTCTATTAAATATAATTGAGTAAATGTGCGCCAGACGACACACATTGTCATGGTTTCGAAGTAATACCACAGAAATCACAGAATAGGTAATAGTACTTCGTACAAATGGTTCTCTCAAGAAACGCGGACAAGTAAAAAAGTCTCCTCTTATATTACAAGTTTGTGTCACACTAGTACTTTTTAATTTGTCCGTGCTATCGATCAAGGCCATGTTAAGGTAGCTTGCACGCGGAATCGAAACTTATTGCGTAGCACGAGCGTTCATATTCCACTGTGCGCCGCTGAACGAAACCGATTTAGCTGTCAGAACGCAGGGTCGTAACTCGCTGATTTAATTATTATATAGGCTATATTCATTGTCTAGACCTAAGGTTAGCCTTAAATACTATGACTACTATGATTGTGAAGGGATAATAACTATATTTGAATTTTGAATTGATTTAATTATTAACTTTGGAAAAAGTATTGCTGTAATTAATATAATTAATTATAATTACAAGTTGAACTTGAAACAAATATGATACAAAACAATAAATAACGCGCTCGGCGGCGAGTGTGCGAGCCGAGCGGCAACCAACTGTCATATACCCCAGAGAGGGGCCACGCGGCCGAGCGTACCTAAATTTTGAAGTGACGTAGGCCTGGTAATACTAAATATCCTTGTGTTACGAGGTACCAGGCAAAGATTTAGAGCCAGGGGCGTCTCCCATTACACCCAGGTAGGCTCGTTTGTGGAAGCACGTTTTTTGCCACACGCGAAACTCGTACGAGCGTTGACGCGGTAATACGCTCGCTCCATACAGATACTGACTCACCACTGCCGCTTCGAGTGAAAACGCCACAATAAGCCAATGTACGCGCGTTTGGTATTTGAAGTGCAGCGCGCGTGTAAGCGCGTATGTGTACCGCTCATAGAATCGACGCTAAAACATGCGCAAGTCGCACGCACGCGTGTCTGTATCGAGAAATCTGTAGTGAGACGCGCGTGAGACTGGTTGCTCATACTATTTTTTGGGCCACGCGAGTTTTAGTGTCTAAACACACTATGCGAAAGGTACGCGACCGAAGTTCCGCGGCTGATTTTACGTTCCGACGTATTCGGCTGATATGTCATGCTCTACACAATAAGTTGCCTCTGAACTTACGCCCGACTAAAGTTACGCTGTACGCTATAACGCAACGTAATTTCGGCATAATGTGTTATCAATAATTCAAATAGCATTGCAGGCGTAATCATGCGGAACCTCGGTCGCGTAACTTCGGCGTAGTGTGTACTCCCGGAATAAAAGTTCGGTCTGTGAATTGACCCGAGCTCAGTGCGCCAATCACCATATCGCCGATGTGTATTTTTATTGCGTTAGTAGCTTACTTCATTTCGTTTCGAGACGGCCTTCGGCTCCGCCACGATCCATTGTTGTACGGTCAGCAGACTAACGTGTCATTATCTCTGAACCTTGGCTGCCTTCAATGAAAACACTACTTGCTAGTTATTGTTTACAATCATTGCCTTTGATTTGTATTTTGCATACAGTGTGGTAATATTAAGGAGCTTTGCACACTGAACGACGTGATTAGGCACACGATTGTTGAAATCGTCGTAACGAGATCGTGTGAACAAAGGCGTATTAGTAAGGACGACACGATTGGCGTAGTGGCACAGATTACTTAATAGTTACTAACTTCACAGAATAAATCGCTGCAAAGAAAATTAACAATATTGTCAATTTTAAATGTGTGCTATCATGTGACAGGCATATATTGCCAGGGCCAGGCTCTGTCGCTGCATGTACTTGCGCGCGATAATTACCTTCCAACCGCCGGGTATTCCATGACTCATTTGGCAGTTCATTGTCAACAGCCGAGTAAAGCATTTGTACGCAAATTTTGCGGTTGAACTTACGCGATGAGCACGGAGCCTTAGTGTACTCCAACGGTGATAGGGAAGGGAAGCGTGTCACCAACCGCAGTCCTAACTGGAATCGTGGAACATGTCCCGGATAATGTCAATAAAGACTTCGGGAACGGCCCTGGACCGCAGCGCCCAGCCGATCATCTCACGAGGGACACAGTCGAAGGCCTTTTGCATGTCTAAGAAAAGGAGATGCAGAGGTGTATTCTTCAGTCTGTATCCCTCCATGAGCGTTCTCAAGGCAAATACGGTGTCCATGGTCCCGCAACCCGGTCGAAACCCATACTGACACTCCGAGATTGTACACTCCTGTCGGATCCGAGAGTCTACAATGCGTTCGAGGAGCTTCATGGTCTGGTACCTTTATGCCGCGATAATTGCTGCACTCCTGCACCAAGCCCTTGCCCTCGAAGACCGGCGTGATAATGCTCAGTCTCCATTGGTCAGGTATCTTCCCGGTGAGGAGAATGCGGTTAAAAAGGTGGATAAGTATGCCCACACCACGAGAGCCCATCGATTTCCACGCTTCGATAGGGACTCCATCGGTTCCGACAGCTTTCCGGTTCTTCATGCGGCGAAGAGCCGACTGGACTTCATTAGGCGTTACCGGGGGCACTAGTCCCTGATTTGGAGGGAGTTCAGGTGGCTGCACCTCTTTGTGCTGCTTGTTGAGCAGCTCGTGGAAATAAGAGCGCCATCTCTCCTTCACCGCGCGGTCCTCGCATAGCAGGTTACCGTGAGTGTCATTTACACAGCGGCACATAGAAATATCCTGGGCCGCTTTGACTCTCGAACGTGCCAACTTGTAAACGAGCTTCTGCCCCTCAGACGACTCCAACTTATCGTACAAAGTACGTCAGTGGTCACGTCTGGCTCTGGCTACAGCTCGTTTAGAGGCACGTTTGGCATCCCTGTACGCGGCGCGATCTTCAGGAGATTTAGACGCTTGCCACGCTTTGAAGAGGGCTTTCTTAACCCTGATCTTCTTCTGGACTGCTTCGTTCCACCACCAGGTCTCCTTGTCAAGCCTATGTCCACCCCGAGACACACCCAACGCCACCCTTGACGCCCCGGTGATAGCTGCCTGACACCTATCCCAGAGCTGTTGCCCGGACTCACTATCCGCTGCGATGCACAGGTCACCGACAGCGGCAGCAAAGTTATGGGATCTGGCTCCTTCAAGCAGCCACCACCTGGTTCGGGGCGGGCAGCGCTCCCGGCATTTGCCTCGAGGCTTCACTCGCAGGTCCATCACAAGTAGATCTGGGTTGCGCTTCTACCGCTCTTGTAGGTAACCAGATACTCAGGACTCTTTTTGAAGAACGTGTTCACGACGGCCAAGACGGCAGCCATACACGTCCGGAGAATCTCTTCGCCTTCAGCGTTACGACTGCCACAACCAAAACCACCGTGAACACGCCCGTATTACTCACACTGTTCACCCACATGTACGTTCAGATCGCCAACCAGAATGACGCCTTGGGACAATGGAATAACTAAAAATAAAAAATAAATGAATATGCGCCAGACAACATACCTCTTGTCATGGTCTCGAAGTAGGGATGAATATCCCTATTATAATGGTACGAGGTACCAGACAAGGAATTAAGTTAACCTAGCGGCGTCTTCCAGCACTCCCAGACCCAGGCCAATTTAGAAAAGATCATTTCCTGAATTGATCTGACCGGGACACTACGGAATTAAAGGCGAGAAACCGTGCTACAGCGCACTATGCATTTCGTGTCGTCAAAAATAGTGCATAGGAGCTGGTCGATTTGCTCCCAAAACCGTGCCTTATTCGAATCGCTACAACCGACCTGCGGTGCGTACGCACTTATCAAATTGGTCGTGACCCCTTCGATAAGCACCCTCACGACCACAAGGCGGTCGTTAACGCGATTTACTTCCAAGACACTATTCTAGAATTCCTCGGACAGCACCACCCCCACTCCATTGGCCCCACCAGGAGAACCCGCGTAGATCAGCTTGTAGCCGTGCCCGATGTTCCGGAACCTGTTGCCTCTCCAGCGAGTCTCCTGCAGGAACGCCATGGCCACCCTCCGCCTGGCGAGCACATCGGCCAGCTCGCGAGCGCGTCCCGTCAGCATGCCAACGTTCCACTATGCGGAGTGGACCTTCCTCTGGACTAATGTCTTTAACCGGGCCCGCCCATGGCCCTGTAGCCCTAACCCACTTAACACAGGAGTAGGGCGATCCCCCTGCGCGTCGTTTTCCGGCGACGCCCTATCCGAGTCGGGTACTCTTAACTGACTTCTCACATGTTTTTTTTTTGGCTTGAGTTGGCTTTACGGGAGCGACTGCCATCTGACCTTCCAACCCATAAAGGGGGAGCCGTCGCCAGAGTCTCCTTCGTTAATCAGCAGGGTGCACCAGCTTGCCAGGCGAGGTTGGCTTGGGGCCCGAAGATGTTGGAGGACCCCCTTACACCCCCAAAGTGTCTGTCCAAACACACATAATTGCGATATTTAAGTAGCAATTTCAAACGTTTTTAGTACAAATATTTTTGGCTGAAAGGGCCTGTAAAAAGTCAATAAAATATGTAGAGACCTACAGAATTGTTCGAAAACCTACAGAATTGTTCAAAATTATGAGATTCGTTTTGATGCGAAATTCATAATTATTTTGCGGCTATTCTATAGAATTATTACAGCAATTTAATTTAGTAATGTAATTTAATTTAATTTCTAAATTCCCCTGTTGGAAGGGGACGGCCTAGACGGACGTACTTAGGAATAGTCCAAGACATGCTCAGAAAAGGTCAGGTCAGGAGTACCCATAATCGACGAGCATGTATGAATGGATTAATGAGAGTGGAATAAACGCGAGAGGTGTGTCAGGACCGTAGCAAGTGGAAAGATCAGGTCTCTCCCTACCCCGTTGGGAAAAAGGCGAGATGGTATGTATGTATGTATATAGTAATTTATGTTTCTCACTTTCTATAAAGTCTAGTTGATAGATTCAACTAGTCTCTAGTCTGACGACACAATTGGCGTAGTGCGCTGTAGCACGGTTTCTTGCCTTTAATTCCGTAGTGTTCCTGGCTCGATCCCCGGTCAGCTCAAATCAGGAAATTATCTTTTCTAAATTGGCCTGGGTCTGGGTGTGCTGGGAGATGCCCATGGCTTAATTCCTTGTCTGGTAACTCGTAATACAGGAATATTTATCCCTTCTTCGAGACCATGACAAGAGGTATGTTGTCTGGCGCATATTTATATTTTCATTTATTTATTGAATATCCGGAGCTGTGGAGCTAAATTTTGACTTTTAGGTATAATTACTTAAACCAGTAGATTTTGATTATTGATAACAGGAGGACGGAAGCCTTGCCTACTTATCAGGACACCCTTATATTCCTTTATTGACACAGACACCAATATTTTTTAAGCTTGTGATTTGCTTAACAAAGGCAATGTGTGAGGCATACCAAAGAAAATGTGATTAAAATCATTGTAAAAGTCACTTTATTACTTACTCAAATAATTTCACAAATCACAATCACTTAACTTACTTATTTACAACTTAGCCTATATATCACAAGGATTGTATCATCGAAATGACGGAGTAGGTGACTCCGGACACCATCGCGACGAGGGAGAACAGGGAGATAATGCCGTTCTTCCAGAGGATCCACCGGGCTGTGCCCAGGCCTTTGCTCCAGAGCCAGACCGTCTGCACCACGGAGGGGAGGAGCAGCCCCATCACGGAGAGGCACACGGCTCCTACTAGCTCCATGAATAGTTCCAAGCGCGGCACGGCGGTGGCGATGCCAACTGGAAGAAAAAAAACAATGTTAAAATATTTTGTTACTGCACCTACGTTGGTGAAAAGTGGGCTTCTGGGTGTTCCGTTCCCCATGACGGCAACAGCCGCATGTCTCTGACTACTCCGTTTGGGATATGGTTGTGGTGGTATTTTAAAATATTTTTGTCATAACTTTCGTTTTCTGGTCAACGGCAAAAAAAGTAGTAAATTCTCACTTTTGATTCTAAATAGCCATTCATGAGTTCTTATTTATTAGCATTTTAGCAATTCAACTTCTCCGACGCGGTGGTAGAGTCGCATTATGTTTGTATACTGTTTATTTAAATATTCATATTATTATAGTATTTATATCTACTACTTAGTATATTTTTTGACTATTTAAAAGTACTGATTAAGTCTATTTAAATATAGAATATATTTGCGTTTGATTTTGCAATAAAATTTACTTTTAAACGAATAAATTAATAGAATTAAACGAAGCATCTCGAAATTATTATAACTTCAGGGAAGACGCAAGTTTTATTTTGAAGAACTGCGTAATCAATATAAATTCGATGCTGTGTGAATGGTGCATATAATTTATTTATTATTTATTTAAATTAGGTATGCAAACAGATCACAGCCATTACGACGAGACGACCGACTTGGTGTAATGGTTAATAAGTTGGCTACTACACCAGAGGTCGCGGGTTCGATCCCCGCACAGTACAAACATTTGTGTGCATGAACATGTCTGTTTGTACTGGTCTGGGTGTCTCCTATGTATAATAAGTATGTATTTACAAAAGAAAATGTATTTAAGTATGTTTATCCGTTGTCTAGTATCCCATAACACAAGCTTTAATTCGCTTACTTTGGGGCTAGATGGCGCTGTGTGGAATAATGTCCAGGGATATTTATTTATTTATTTATTTATTAAACAACCAAAAAAATATATAAAATTATCATAACTAGACCGTCATCCTTAACTAGCATACACAATCATGATTTAAGTTTACATCTACAACGAGAGTTAAACAAGTTTGATTACTTACTATATTATTGATATACAATGGGTGTTATTATTATCCTGCATTATTTGTGTACAGTCGAGGAATGGTCGGTTTCAAGAAATTCCTTATGTTAATGGCTCTATTTAGAACTAACGTTGTTACTCAAGTGGTCTCAAGTGCACTCTGTCATTGAGAGTACCACTTTGCCGGATCGGCGAATTAGCCAGTTACATTAATATACAGTTTTGAGCAATTCTTTAACGGGGGAAACAGTCCACGCAAGAATTCGCAAGAACGTCGAGCTTGGTATTCGTAATTGCAGGGCGAGATAAATTGCGGTCTCTTTAAAGAAGAATATTTGAATTCTACAGAGGTGAGGAATTGAGTCTCTGATTTTCTTGTGGCATCCGGTTAAATGTGAATGCCCATGTCCGGGCGGCCAGCATAGCGTGAACTTAGCCATTGTCGATTTATCCGTATAAGTAAGTAACCTAGTGCCCGTCCCAAATCGCTTTTTGTAAAGTGATTCTCACCCTCGTCATATAGAAAGAGACGAAACGAACAAAACCTTTGACTGACAACTGTCAGGTGAATCTATAGATTACCTCCGATCTATACCGCATGAAGGGCAACCGATGCGCCTAAAATATGAATGATTTTACCTTAATCGTTCATTCAAAAGCTAAGCTTCAGTACCGACCGACCAAGTATTGGATCTGTGATCTGTGGCTTTTTCTTTTGTTTAATTGATTTTGCTATATGGACTTACATAAGAATGTCCGTTTGCTGTGTGAAATGGTGTGGGAAGAATTGCAGGACATCGAACTTGAAGAAAGATGGTAAAACTTTTCATCAGTGGATAAACTCTTTTTTTATTTAGGTTTGACGTAGTTCATGTTATGTTGGACGTAAAATTGTATACCATGGCAACAGGATAAAGTTTGACATTTCTAAATCTCCTCTATTACTCCCCCACTAACACAATTAGTTTATCCTTTGCTGCTAAACACCAGTGAGTTCCTACTGCGTGATTGCTCTGTGTCGATATCGATATTGCTTTGGACAAATTTAGTTACTGATTGGCTTAATATAAGTTGTTTATGAACTGTATGAGGTCATTTATGCATAGCAATAAAACCACTGTTTCCGGTAGCAATATAAAGATTTAAAAAATAAGTAATAAGTTAAAACACGAAGAATAAAAATGAGATCGGCCATTTTTATTATTTGTGTTTAAATTTATTTTTTATGGTATTCCCTAGGTTAGTCGCGAAATCAAACGTATCATAATATCTCTGAAACCGACGGCCGCACTCTGAATCACCGCGTCACACAGGATTTTTTTGTTTGTTTCTAGGCCTGTTTTATTATTATTATTAGATAATCATTTATTTCGGAATTGCATAAATTTACATTTTCTATATAGATTGGTTAGTAACAATGATGACTTAAAACTATGTTAGTTCAAATATGTAATTTTAGGGACTTATTTACTTTGCAGCTACGTTTAAGGGTTTAACATGGACAGTCGTCCAATTTTCAAAAACGGCCCACCACACCTTTCTGCAACAGTTTGCAGAAGGCTGTTGCCAAGCACGCGTTGCTATAGAGATGCCACTCGCTTGCGCATCAGCGCGTGAAGTCGTCGACTCTAGCTTCCGCGAACATTCTAGAGGCACTGTAGTACCGCGGCAGCCCCATCAGCGCTCTAAAGGCATTATTATACTGGACTCGTAGGACGCTGTATGCCCTCTTAGTATAATCGATCCACAGGCTGCATGTATAAAATGATTGACAATACGCCCTGTATAACGTCACTTTTACATCTTTAGTACACTTTGCAAACCTGCGGATGAGCATATTGCTCCTAACTGCCAGTGCCCTACGCTCCCTCTCTAGGTCCATGTCGTCGTGCTGCTTCGCGGTGACCCAGTGTTCGAGGTATTTAAATTCTGATACCAACTTGAGTGGGGTACCACATATTGTGACTGGCGGTATAGTAGGATAGTGTTTGGTGCCTGCCTTGAATACTATCAGCTCACTTTTACTGGCAAAATAACTGAAACCGTGGGCCTCCACATAGCATTCATACACACACACCTACTAGCTTTCTGAGGGCGCTGATTGAAGGACTCAGCAGCACCATATCGTCAGCGTAGCTAATGTTGTTTACAAAAGTGCCATCTATGGAACCGCCTACCATTGTGCTGCTGAGCTCCCCAATCAGCTGATTAACGTACAAACTGAAGAGCCTGGGCGAAGTAAACCCCCCTGCCTCACTTCGCACTCCAACCTGTACGCATCGGATAGTGACCCTGTCCATCTCACCATTTTGCTTTAGTGACTATACCAATACCTCAGCAGTTCTACAAGCTCTCCAGGCATTGTGGTTTCCTTGTACAGTTTTTCCCACAACTTACTGTACGACACCAAATCAAATGCCCTGGACAGGTCCAGAAAACTGCATAGACAGGTGTTTTCCTGTCCGTATAGTAACGAACAGTTTTGTAATTATACATATATATAAATGTATTATACATATAGTTATAAATATTTATTTATTTAACACAATTAAACGGGATAATCCGAGTTACATAATTATAAAAGCTACAGTAATACATTACACCATTTTTTCGACTTTGTTTAAAAGCGATTGAGGACTGTCAATGAATATATCCAATTCAGGGTTAGCGACCAGTAACATGTTTAGCGCCCTCTGCATACGACACAGCGGGGATTGCTCACGAGCTACTGTACGACACGTTGGAATAGCGAACAGCCGATGTCTCCGACCGGAGCGAATACGTAAATATTTATCAGGCACATATAGACGGGACAATTGCTCAACACACTCGGGCGAGTTCATCCAGCCCCGAAAGATTGCTAAGGCAGTTGAAACCTCCAAACGGGCTTTTCTCACTTCTAAAAAATTCATCTGCAACATTCCCAGCAAAAAATCGGTGGGGTACATAAAGGGATAATACCCACTCGCTTATAGAAGTACCGAAGAAAAGCCTTTTGAATCTTTTCCAACATTAGACTATACTTAGCTTCGTGAGGATTCCAGATACATGCGCTAGGTTCTAATAAGCTTCTAACAAGACTTATAAATACAAGTTTGGTTACATCAGGACTGTGGAAGTCACGCAGATTACGTAATACAAATCCCAGTCGACGGAAGCAACTACGAGTTAGAGTAGTAATGTGCTCATTGAAAGTAAGAGCGGAATCGAATGTTACACCTAGGTCTTTTATAGTGTCTTTTCGATCGATCGCATTACAACCAAGCAAATAATTAAATTTCACAGGATTTCGCTGGCGAAGGTCATGACTGAGCATTTATTGTGGTTAAACTCTAAATCATTCACTGTACTCCACCTAAGGAGCGCATCGATATCCTTCTGAATTAACTCACAACTTACTTCGTCGCTGATCTCAGCATAAAGCTTCAGGTCATCGGCATAAAGAAGGCATTTAGTATATTTTAGGACATCAACAACGTCATTGATCATCAGAAAAAAGAGAAAAGGACCAAGTATGGATCCCTGGGTCACGCCAGAAGGTGTTGAATAAGCTTGAGACACATAGCAACCGTGTCGCACGAACTGCTGACGACCTCTGAAGTAATCAGTAAGCAGATGAATAAGTTTTGCGGAAAAACCGAGAGCATCGAGCTTTGATAAGAGAATTCGACAATTGACTCTATCAAATGCTTTGCGATAGTCGAAATACACAACATTAACTTGTTTGCCTTTATCCATCGCTTCTGAAACATATTCGACCAACGTCAGCAAGTTCGTATTTACCAATTTTCCAAATAGTATGTTCCTAAACTGGTTTATATGTTGATGCGAAGTTTTATCACATTTGATTTATTAATCAGGAATATCAATAACGAACAAAATTTACAATACCTAAAATATAAAAGACATCAATTTGACCACGAAAGCTGCTAAATTTAGCTAAAAGTATCATTAAAATATACATAGATATTCGTTTAGTATACTTGACCAGAAAAAGTGAAAGTCTTTCCGTCCTTACTTAGTCAGTCATCAGTGGTTTTACAGGTTTAAATACTTATCACATAAATAATCTTTTTCTGATGAAAAATATACAGTTAATTCAACAGATACAATTCTTCTATTTCGTATAATAGTGTTATGAATTATTAATAAAATTATTGATATTGCACAAGCAACGCATCAGATCAATAAGATATACAAGTGTCAGTGAAATAGCCAATAGCGTCGCAGGTGCTTTCTCTCCGCAACCCGCCCACACCACCAAAACTGGCGACTTTGAATTAGAACAAAATTGACAACATACGGTATCTACTGGAGGAATCTATGGGTGAATCTCATCGGCCTCCACTAATTCGCACTTGACAGAGTGAAAAGTCGTTCTGAAACAACTAGGAAACTGTCAGTGTGACAGCTCCTTCAACACCGATTTCACTTGGGTTTAATTTGGAACGGGTTCGAGTGATTTTACTCATTAGAGTGAAATTCCACCCGTTATGAGACGCAGCCCTGAAAGCAGATATGACTAGCCTAGTCACTCAAACGAATCACTGGGCTGGCCATCCTTACCTTGAAGGCCCGCAGAAATACCTTTTCACGCCCCGCTTGAAGAACCCGGGACTATACGAGGAAGGAAACACATGTGCTGGAAGAGCGTTCCACGTCTGGATGGTACGACAAAGAAACGAGTCACCGAACCTTTTAGTTCGGGCCAACAAATGTTGAATTGTGTGTGATCGACTTTGTTTGAAGATAACTACTAAATCAAAAGATATTTTAGAAAATAAAAAATTGTACGAGTAGGTCAGTGTCTTTAACTAAGGCGAAAACTTTTCTAATACACGATAAATCATAATTTCACCGATAAAAAACACACAAAGAAGAACGTCGACGGTATTTTTGTTTACTCTCAAATATAAATTATTAACATTTTGCACTTAAAATAAATATGTAAATAGATAGGTCTTTGTATATTCTAGGTCGACAACTTTTAAAACATTTTAATTTGTTTACTGTTATTTCATAATAAATTCATTACACGAAAACAGAAGGAAGCCGTTCGCGCAGAACTAATCCGTGGCCCACCGTATGCTCTATCGGACGGCGCGCTAAATCGCAGTCTTAATCGTATATTATCATGATTTAAGTGAAACAACATGCTCACGACATTATCCGATGCAGGGTAGCAAGTCTCGTCACACCTCTGCTGTCATGGCTAAACGTGTTCTAAACCAATATAACGTGGGGTGTGGTAACTTATCAGTGTGAACTTTTTTTGACTTGGATTACATTTTGTAATATATATAATAAATATTAATATATAACTTAAATGGTTGAACATCCGCAAGCGCAGAGAGTTGAGAACGCTGTGCTCGCTCTTCAGTATTCTGCGTGATTCAAATTCTACAGACTATCTCAGGTGTAAAGAAGGGCGGCGAAACTCGCCTCCATATTTTACAAAAACGTTACCAAACGGAAACATGTTAAATAAATAGAGTTAAATTTGTTGTATTTATTACCATATAATCAGGATTTTTAAAGAAGGCAGGTCAAAGATAAATTATTCCCGATTTCAATGAAACAAAACTTTTCTGTAGTGCAACAAAAAGTGCAAAAACTAAACGGTTTTATTTCGTGTAAGAGTATTCCAATCTACGCAGAAGTTTTCAATCATGGAATTAATTTTATTTTCAATTTGTGTTAAGGTAAGTTATATTTTAACTGTTTTGACCTATTTTAATTAAATAAATACACTATAATGAACGTTTTAAAGCCACATACTTGTATTTTGAATGTATTCAAGTTCAAAGTGAAAAAACAAACTGATAAAGAGGCTGTATGGTAATATACTTCTTTGCCTTCCCATTGTTGTCATCAATGTCAATATTGTCAATGTCAAACAAATCACTCACATTACGTTACGTTTAATTTTTATTATTATAATGTTTATAACAGTTTTTTTTCGCTTCCATCAATAATCAAACTGTAAGAGAAAGTAGCCCTCCAGAATTACCTGCACCACCTGTTGCAGAAAAACATAATCAAATTGAAACCCAGCAAGCAAATAAGAAAGCAAACACTCAAATAGGTCTTCCAACAATAAGAAGAGCAGCTCCACTGCTGGCCGTTGCTTGTTTCCAGAGTGTGATGATCGGGAAAAACTTCATGTACCTGAGTCTATACGCAGAAGGGTCCTACTTAGTAGACTTTAAGTAGTACAAGGGAGTAAAGCCATTTTAGGATATTATTGTTATTGTGCTGCTGGAAATCATACAGTTGGGTGTTGCTCGCACATAATGCCCATTTTATGGTACATGGGGTACGCTTGCCATCAGGATCATTTCGGAGCTCCTGCTGCATTCTTGAACCACTTGTAAATTATTTAAATAAATGTACATAAATAAGTTAATATGATTTTCATTTCAAAGCTTACATAGCAGTATAACTTAAATAAGCCTCATACTCAGCTCAACGAACTTAATATAAGTACACCAGAAATGTACTTCTTTTGTTCTTTGTCTTGTTCTATAGTTTTGTGATGATGTGGTAAGGGCAACGGGTGACAGATCGCTCGTGCCGCGCACTGATGCGGCACGAGCTATACGCGTAGTAGAAGAAGCACGCGGCCGTACTAACAAACTCGCAGTGCGCCTTGCATGGGATGAGGATGTGGTGGATGAGGCCCATCTAGGGTTCTCATTGCACGTATCATGTAGCGCTGTTGACTGAACAAGCCCGTTCGTACACCCGCGACGGGACCCGTCGCAAAGACGTGGACCCGTCTGCGAGGGCGCGGAGTCCGCCTTCCCACGACGGTCATCCGCGCAATTCTCCGGAACGGAACACTTTGCATGGAACCGTGCCTAGTCAGACAAAATGCAGATATTGTACGTTGCATTGTAGTGGAACATGTATCCATTCTGACTGATGTGTAAGCATCAGTGTCATTTTAATAAAAAAATGATTAAAAACCAGCGATTTAAAATATAACCTCACTACCTTCAATAGCTTTAATATCTTTTTAACCCCAGCTTTAAAAGAGTTAAAACAATTAACTTTTTTGTTAGTCTAGCGTAGTTCTAAAACGATCTACCGATTTCTTTTATGTACGTGGCCCGTAAGTAGAGGTCTGAAATTACATGGAAGTTCGCCGTCCTTCTTTCAGCTGAAAGGTGATACCAGTTCTCGTAGACAGCGCTCATGCAATGTGCTAAGATGTGTGGAGACGCCTGCTCATAGGACAAGCCACGTCGATCACTCTTTTGTTTTCATAGCTGTCAGATTGTGGAATAAGCTGCCAGACACTATCAAAATGTCACCAAGTAAAGCCATGTTTAAAACAGCAACCTGTGATTTTTTAAGAAATTCTCAGTAGTTTCTACTGTTCATAACCTATTTTATTTTTTGTTTTCCCATAACAGTGAGTATGTTATATATTATGTAAGTATATGTTTATTTATGTTATATATTTATATGTATATACGTATAATTAATATTGATTAGGTTGTATCTGTCGTTTTTAAGAATTTATAAAATCTTTGATTCATTTCCTATTCTAAATGAACATTTTGCACCGCCAATAGCGTTTCTGTCTAATCCTATGGTTGACTGGTAGAGAATGCTTTTAGCATTAAGTCCGCCTAATGTAATTTTTTGCAATAAAGATTAAATAAATAATAAAATATATATATTAGACTTATGCATTGAAAATATTGTGCAAGTACAATAAAATATTTCAGTGCGTCCTCAGGGTACTCTACTTCATTTGTAAAACTCACATAAAAAGGCTGAATAACGAATAAAATAGTGAGAAAACCTTTTTCATTTGAAGTGGAATTTATACAATCAAATTATACCTATCATACAACTCTATTTGAGTACACATTAGACTTCATTTTTGTACATTACTATGGAGCTTCATTGGAATGCTTTTATTTATTAGTGGAGAAATCAAATTAGTAATCATATTAGTTTGAAATATCTATCGAATTGATTGTTCAGTAAAGCAATTAATGATTCCTGTTACCTTTCCCAAAGGGAACCGTAATCAAATGAAATGTCATGCCTACAATTTTGATTTCAGTGACATGTGATTTAATTAAATACTATATACGAGTATAATGTCATGACCACTTTAATCTTTGCTTGCAGTTTTGCTGCGTTATAGGGAACGTGCACAACGAAGGTGCTGCCGACTGGCGTCGCCAATACGAATCTTGTACTCTATTCATAGTTGACATTGAGATTTACAAGTCGACACTCTGGCCGTCCCATCTCAGGGGGTCAGTTTCGAGAGTCGGGGCGGCAGCGGAGGCAGCGGAGCTATCCAAGCTGCGTGAATACGATTCGATTTCAGCTGATTACGTGTTTACGCCGCTTGGATTTGAAACTTTTGGGCCTTGGGGACCACATACGAAAGCTTTTAAAAAAAAATTAACCCTCTACTGATCATGGCAGCAAGAGACCGAAGAGCTGGCTCTTTCCTCGCTCAACGGCTAAGCATAGCCGTTCAGCGTGGAAATGCTGCCTCTATCCTTGCTGCCATGCCACACTCACAGGATTTGTTCAACGACTGACGGTATTTTTATTTTCTTTTATTTATATAAATATATATATATTTTGTTTTTTAGTTAGATTCATTTTAGGTTAAGATTTGTATATTGTATTAATAAATATCACATTCATAATTTATCTGTATAAAAATATATCAAATAAAAATATACTATAATAATAAATTTTATTAAGCTTCAAAAAAAAAAGTAAACATACACAACTTTATAGGTACTTTGAAATATTAATACTTAAATGAAAAAGTAATTCAGAAATTTTTTTTACCATTATTTTCACGTCGTCAACATGGGATATTTTAGTTTGTGCGATAATTTTGCCAGTTATCACAGCCTCATTTTTTTTCTTTTATTATCTCTTCAACCTCCCATATATGGCCGGCCTCGAAGAGCTTTTGACCTTTTGAGATATTTTGGCCACGCTGACCATCATTATTGATAGACCGGAACCCGTATTTTATAACTTTTATCATATTCAAAAATAATATAATTGAAAAGATAATTTTGTTTAAATATTTGAAAGCGCGACGACAAGTCTGATAAGTTACCTTTACTGGCCGTATAGTGTCTCTTTTGTCAATTTAGTGCTGCCACCTATACTCTATAGTTCCTGCACGTTTCCTATAGCGACCAACCTGCGAATAGCTTTTTATTGAATGCAAAATTCTTGCAAAAATAGTTTCAGCTATCCAATTTACATTAAAAAAGAAACGTCCTACATTTAGCAACTGGTTGATAGTCTAGTTTAGTTCAGGGGTCTCCACACTTTGAAGCCTTAGGGCCACAATTCTTTTTTCAGCATGTTCCGAGTTCCATAACATTTACCTATATCTAGCTAGACTATTCACCGTTAAGCTTTACCGTACATGTAAATTAAACCGAATATTTTTCATTTTCGTGTTTTCTTCTTCAACTTATCACAGCAATAGTAACAACAAGAGTACTTGTCACGTGTTATCTAATGTAGCGCAAGCAAAGGCGTGAGATAGTTTTGTCGCGATGCGTATATCATCACTGCATGCTGCAGTGAGTGACCAGTAGATCAATCACATGTCTCCTCACCTGTCAACAGCACGCCAGTCAGTCGGAGAGCGGCTACAGCCCAGGGATGGAACCTGGCAGGGGTCTTATCCTGCAGCCGACGCCAGACCACGTCCACCGGCACGTAGTACACCAGAGCGTAGGACAGGATCATCACGCATGCTACCAGCACCTTGGCAGTTTGGGCGAGGCTGCAGCAGAAATAAAATGGTGTCTGTTAAAACAGTTTCTTTTTATATCGATTGTGGAACACTATTCCACGATTTTATTGAAACATTTTTTTTATATTTCCCGTCAAGATAACCTCACTCCACCTGATGGAAAGCGGTCGTAAAGTCCAGATATGAGGCTGACAAGCACAGTAATGCAAAGGAATCACTGAGCTGGCCATCCTTACAATGTCCTCACAAAATGCAGCAATGTCTCTACGCAATTGGATAGGCTCGGGTCATAGTTGCCTCTGGGTCCAATAATAAGAATACAAACTGTCGAGAGCTTCTAGTAGGTACTTGGCGGAACCGTCCTAGAGATGAGAGCAGTATCCCACACACGAGCGAACTTGTGACTTATACAAAAGACAGAGCTGCCCAGGCGTGAAGAATCGTCTCACTCTGTTCAGGATTCCGAGTTTACGGGATGCAGTTCTAATGATGCGTTCAATGTAGTCCCGTGGGTTTATTAAAACGGAAACAATCATATAACGTTTCAGATAAAAAGCGTTCATCATGCTTTTGTTACCTGAACACATTGATCAACAATTGTTGATTGAAGCCCGATAAACTGTTTTTTTAAAGGCTATTATAATTAATGTTTATCTATGTAAAGTAATTCAAGAATTTAATTAAAACAGACTAGCGGACAGTGCATTTTAAATGAAATGCACAAAATGACGGATTCACCCCTAACATTTTATAGAGGGGTAGCAAAGCCCAATAAACTGAGTTAGTGACCGTGTTTCTAGAAGTGTGATTGTGCTAGCATGCAGATAAATAAACTAACTACATTACGACGAGTGGTCAAGTCGACTCCGTCTCTCTGTGGTCCAATAAAATCATACCGTACCAAAGTGGAAATCCCTTTAGGAATTATATATTCGTCCACGCACACTTCACGTTGACTCTCACGTTTATCTGTGGTCCATTCAAATCATACCGTACCAAAGTGGAAAGCCGTTTAGAATTTTGATATTTGTCCACGTACACTTCAGGTGGTTATTATGATAAATATTCAACAGGCCCTGAAGGGGCCTTTTTCAGGTTTTTAGGCTGCTTTTCCACCAGGGATGTGCTTCGCCACGTTGCTGTGGATGCGTCTGATATCCAGCTATCACATTCATTGGTCCTCATAGCATAGCACTGGTGGAAACGGCTTTTACAAAGCTCTGTTTATCTCGTAATATTACACATGGCATGACACATGCTGTGCGTGCCTTCCCATACTGACGGAAAATTTTTGCAAAATTTTTTGTTTGCTTGTTTATTTGTTGTATTCAGTTAACATTTTTTTTATTGAGATTTACTTTATACACTAGTCTGTTCATTCTAACTTCGTTAAATAAATCTTCAAAGTATATTAAAATTATGAAGGGTCCCAAGAGAGTCGTAATAACGTTAACAAAGTTGGCTTATTTCATTAGCCATCCTTGGAAAAGCTTGGAAATGTAATAATTTTGTGTCATTATACGCAGTTTTGAGGCATCCGACGATATCACAATTTTGTAATGGATTAAAAAGCTGCGTATTTGGATTGATGTTAATTGTCTTCAACATGAAAAACAGCGTGTATTAGCGTAGTAATAGTTATCACTAGAAAACAAAACTGCAATCCTTAATCACATTTACTTCTGCGAAAGGTTGAGGGTCAGACTGCCTCTGACCTCGTCTCTATACGCGAGGTATCCAGCGAAGCCCACGAAGCCGGAGAGCACGACCACAGCGTCCATGGCGATGTGCAGCACTCCCGGATAGCCGAGGAACTAGTTCTACTGCAGCATCTCGTTCTCAAAAGCCATCACTAGAAGTACAAAACTGCAATCCTCATTCACATTTCGTCCTGCGGAAGGTTTAGGGTCAGACTGCCTCTGACCTCGTCTCTATATGCGAGGTATCCAGCGAAGCCCACGAAGCCGGAGAGCACGACCACAGCGTCCATGGCGATGTGCAGCTCTCCCGGACAGCCGAGGAACTAGTTCGACTGCAGAATCTCGTTCTCAATAGCCATTACTAGAAGTACAAAACTGTAATCCTCATTCACATTTCGTCCAGCGGAAGGTTTAGGGTCAGACTGCCTCTGACCTCGTCTCTATATGCGAGGTATCCAGCGAAGCCCACGAAGCCGGAGAGCACGACCACAGCGTCCATGGCGATGTGCAGCTCTCCCGGACAGCCGAGGAACTAGTTCGACTGCAGAATCTCGTTCTCAATAGCCATTACTAGAAGTACAAAACTGTAATCCTCATTCACATTTCGTCCAGCGGAAGGTTGAGGGTCAGACTGCCCCTGACCTCGTCTCCATACGTCAGGTACCCAGCGAAGCCCACAAAGCCGTAGAGCACGACCACAGTGCCCATGGTGATGTTCAGCACTCCAGGACAGCCAAGGAACTGGTTTGGCTGCAGCATCTCGCACTCAACAGCTATCATTAGAAGTACAAATCTGCAATCCTTACTCACTTTTCGTCCTGCTCAAGGTTGAGGGTCAAACTGCCCCTGAACTCGTCTCCGTACGCCAGGTACCCAGCGAAGCCCACAAAGCCGTAGAGCACGACCACAGCGCCCATGGCGATGTTCAGCGCTCCAGGACAGTCGAGGAACTGGTTCGGCTGCAGTATCTCGCACTCAATAGCCATCACTAGAAGTACAAATCTGCAATTCTCACTCACACTTCGTCCTGCGGAAGGTTAAGGGTCAGACTGCCCCTGACCTCGTCTCCATACGCCAGGTACCCAGCGAAGCCCACGAAGCCGTAGAGTACGACCACGGCGCCCATGGCGATGTTCAGCACTCCAGGACAGCCGAGGAACTGGTTGGGCTTCAGCATCTCGTTCTCAATCGGCATGACCACGCCGATACCTTCCATCGCGAACAGGCATGTGCTGAAAGGAAAAAACATTGTAACGGGTTTGGACACCTTCGTGGCCGAGAGGGACAAACTGTGATCAGTGATCACCAACCGCTTTTGGAAAACGTGATTAAGTTAATATTCCTCAATTGTAGAGATAACTTGATTTCAATGTTTTTTTTTTTTTATATTGCCCGTCAAGATGACCTCACTTCACCTGATGGAAAGCGGTCGTGAGGTCCAGATATGAGGTTGAAAAGCCCAGTCGTTCAAACGAATCATGGAGGCCTATGCCCTGCAGTGGTACGAGTGCCGTGGTACATAATCTTAGGCTTTATGCAACGAAGCCAAATTAATTCATTAGGCAAAATGAATTTAGGTTATCGTCGACCTGGATCCAGTGATTACAAGTAAATTTGTAGGTAAAATGCAACAAGGCAGTTTAAAACCTGAAAAAAACCGTATTCTGTAGTATACGAGTAAACAAAACACACAGCACGAAGGTTTATACATGCAGAAAATGTGGTTATAGGCAAATGGTCATAGCTCAAATCAATTTATAAATTCTTCACAATGTCAACCCACAAATATGTTGTTATTGTGTATGTTAAAAATGTGTTTCCCACATCCTGTGCGGGCCAAATTAATTATTGAATCAAAATGTAAAAAGACCGCAAAATGTAATATAATTGTAAAAAAAACATTTGCACGCTCATTAATTCATCTGTCACTAATCAAAGTACAAACATGGCGAGTACTTATTTATGAAATTTAAATACTCGTATCATCTATTCTGAATGTTTGCTATCAAGTTTGTCGAGATCAAAGTAAAGTTTCTCAGTTGTCTGAACCACGTTTCAGTCAACTATTTAATTATATCAATATTCAAGAAGAAGCACTCAATAGCAACCATTTGCAGCATTGGCGTAGTTTGCAGTGCCAAGAAAGACAAAAGCTGGCAGCAACTGTTTCAATTTAATGGAACGTTCTCTGCAAGACGTTTACTTACATTGATTATCAAAAGACTTACAAAAGGATATGGCATACTTTATGGCATACTCAGTAAGTGATGTAGTTACTATTTTAGTGAAAATTTGACTATTTTTTGTATGAAAACCTTAAACCTAACAAATAGGTTTATACGAGTATAAAAAAGAGATTATAAACGTTTCCGATACGAATTTCTGAAAAAGTGAATGTACTTATGCTTTTGGTAAAAGTAAAATGAATTAACAAAACAGTGTAAAAAAGATACTTAAGTAACTTTTTTAAATGTTTATCGTAAAGACGAGCGAGGACTCTGGTGATAATTTTGAACTGAAATCAAAGCGAAAGAAGTTGTAATAAATCTGAAAAGATAATCTACAAACCTTATGAATGTAGGTATCCCAGTGATGGATGTGGCTAGATTCCGTTCGCTGGCTTTTGGTGGGTCCCTCAGGCAGTAGTATATGGAGATGCAGATGGAGCCCAACCACACGAAGTTGGCTACAGCAGAGAACGGCACCAGGTACTTCAGCTTGGTGATCTGAGTTAGTGGTATCAGGACCACGAGGGTCAAGGCGCAGTAGATCTCCACTGACCAGAGCGGACCACCGTAGACATCAGATATCTGGAAAAACGTTGAAATTAAAAAGAAAATGATAACAAAATGATAATGATATATTCTGGTCAATACTAGGGAAAGGTCTCTATTATGAAGTCAAGTTTTTGATGAACACAAACCCAGGCTATAACAAAGGAACAACATACATTAGAACTTAAAAAACAGCCTTTCCGTATAAACATGAAAAAAAGTAATTTAACTATTTCAATATACGAAAGTCCACATGTTGACAAGCATCATAATTTACCCTGTCACATGTCAATAGAAAGAAAAGCTTTTGAGCTATAATAAATGTAAGGACTGCTCAGCTTTGATTGACGTTTGTGGATTCGGGCGTAAAAGTGCTATTCCTCGACGGTATTACCCGTTACGTTGGAAACGTAATTTCTTAAGCTTCTGAGTAAATGAGGTCAAGAAAGATATCATATTATTTAGGTTTGAATCTGGTGCTTCACACTTAATGCCCATTTTAAAGCTCTTATTAAGATCTAGTGAATGCTCAGTGCAAAATAAAATTAACGTTCCTTTAACCTTTCACGTCCCAGCGACGCAATATCGGGTAGGTATCTAACAATAGATCAATTCAATTGAGTCTGGTTTGTCGAAAATCAAGAATTCCGTCGTTGTCAAAGGCTCAAACTCCTCCTAAACGGATGGGCAAAAATATCAAAAAAAAAAAGTGAACATGTTATCTTTTTTTGTTAGTTTGAAATTGTCGTAGCATAGGAATGCATGATGTGTTTGGTTTTATTTCTATTCGCTAGAGTATACTGACTGGAATACCAAATAAATACTTTACTCCAGACTCCAGCGATCATTATCGGCTTAAACTTGCAGTAGAGGTACTTTCTATGATAAATTCACACAATGATGGTGACGAGTTCGGCAAGCAACTACAATTCAAGAATTCGTCAACACCACTGATTCAATTGGTTTTTAGTTTGGGTAGTGTGTGTGTTACAGCATATCATATTAATATTTGTTTTAAATTATTTAAAAATAAATATATCTATTTATTGAAGTAGTAACTAATGAATTTAAATATATTGCAAACGTGTCAAAATAGGTTAATAAAACCATTATTTGGATATGATTATTCAACCCCAAGTGAAAAACTATACAGGAGCACAAAACCAATAATTATTGACAAAACATACAAATATTATACATGTATATTAATTCGAAAAATACTATCATAAGTACACACACTGACTTAAAATGACTAAAATGAACATGTAGAACTGAGAAAACTACGAAATGTTCAAAATATACAAATATATAGTATAAAATATACTACGGCCGCCGCGAACAAACTACGGAAAAAATAATATCACCTTCCAAAGTGCACAAATATATAATATATTGCCTAATAATATCAAAGAGGCTAAAAATCTAAGTAACTTTTAAAAAAATCCGAAAAATTATTTATTAATATAAAATTAAATAACCGAAAACGACTTATCTTGTCGCATCTAGTCGTTGCTGTTCCGCGTCAATTACGCTCACGCGCATTGTCGAAGTAGACGCAGGTTTGGTTGCCCTGCTATGATGATTTTTAACTAAAGTACCTACCCACAATGTACCTACACAGATCGTGGAGATACAAAAACAAGACCAGCATAACGTAGTTAACTCTGTGCAGTCGCTCATGAAAGTAAACCAATCCGGAGTGCCCCAAGGAAGCATCCTGGGGCCCTTACTGTTTCTGATTTATATTAACGATCTTCCTGACGTGACAGACTATCCTTGCATCCTATTTGCTGATGACATATCTGTGGTGATCCCTTGTAAGTGTATAGATGATTATAATACGGAAATAACAAAAACTGTTAGTGAGTCCATAGTACGGTGGTTAAACCAAAATAATCTCAAAGTAAATATTAATAAAACGAAATATATACAATTTATAAACAAAAATGGGCGTAAAAAAAATATTCAATTAACACATGACAGTCAGTCTATAACAGAAACAAATGAGGTCACTTTTCTTGGCATTCTCTTAGATGATAAGTGCACATGGGAAAAGCACATAAACAAGCTAAGCAATAAAATAAATTCATATGCCTATGCCCTATGGAAGGTTGGAAAAACTGCCAGCAGAGCAATAGCTCTTCAAGCTTATCACGGAAACGTTAGCTCGATTCTGCGGTATGGCATAGTACTGTGGGGTAACTCGTGTCATATAAATAAACTATTTATTGCACAAAAATCGTGCGTTAGGGCCATCCATGACGTGGATAGTTTGGTCTCCTGCAGACCTTTGTTTAAGGAGCTCAACATTTTGACCATTCCTTGTTTATATATATATGAGGTGTGTATTTTTGTCAAAACACACACAAAGCTGTTCAAGTGTTTGACCGATTATCCGCGGAGCTATAGCTGTAGACGACCGAATAAGTTAGTTCTCCCAACCATGAAAACAACAATGTATTCCAGAAATAGCCGTGCGATGGCCATTCAAATATTTAATAAATTGCCAATAGACATAAAGAACCGACCACTCAATCAATTTAAATATAAACTAAAAAATTGGCTTGTTCGAAATTGTTTCTACAGCCTGGCCGAATATTTTGATTTGAAAACAATTTGAATTATTGGGTTTTGACTAAATTGTATTTGTGACTGTGAATGAATTGATTTGTGTATTTTTGAAATTTAAAAGTTGACATTTTTTGATTGATAATATTGATAACTGAAAATTGTATTTGCATGCCTCAAATGGGTGAATGTGTCTTGTTTGCTATTTTATCTCTACCACCTTTAATGTACCATATTCTCGCAAAATAAATATTCTTATTCTTATTCTTATTCTTAATGATGTGTGATATTTTATTTTAAGAATGTTGTTGATGTATCCTTTGTACTTTTGTTTTTAGAAGTCGATGCTTTACGTACGACAATTTACTACTTAATCTAATGTAAAATGTACTATTTTTTAAGTTTCTCATTAAAGTGAATGTGTAATTCTTATGATATAATAAAAAGTTCTGAACCGAACTAAATTTCACTTATCATTTATTTAAGTACTCACTTGCTTGAATGACTCGGCGATCACCACCACGTATACACAGCACGCTCCTAAATGCGTCAACGCAAGTGCCCAGTCAGCCAACTCTCTGAAAATAAAATGATAATATTCACTCCCTCATCGTCAATTGCAGCGATAACTGGGTTGAATGATGAAGGCCTGTGCCCAGGAGTGGGACCGTACAAAGGCTGAGATACTTCACCTTTTCACCATCATCATCTCAACCCACAATTCACTTTTTAAGGGCTTTGAGCCTGTGCACACTTTAGCCATCCAATTGGACGATGTTGGATTGCTCAAAGGATAATTAAATAATAAAAAAAAACTATTAGAATATATGAATGACACATGCATTTTATCTAGTTACACTGTTATTTTTTCTATTATAAGAGACAAATATAAACCTCGTATTTCCCAATCATATACTTAACCTGTAGCATTGAAATATGGAGATAACAATGAAGAGCTACTTGCATCCATTTTTATATCCTCTCCCCCTGGTTTATATGATTCCAATAAAAATAGATCCTCCCGTTCATTGCACAAAAAAATACACAGTACAATAGGCGGACTTAATGCCAAAAGGCATTCTCTACTAGTCAAACACACGATTAAACAGATAAATTTACAGACGGTGCAAGAGATAACATTTTACTACTAAAACTTATAGCTAAAAAAAAAACTAAACTAAAATCCAAACACACACAATAGGTAACAAAAAAACTTGTAAAACCAATATAATATTTTTAAAGGAACCATTTAAAAAAAAATTAAATTGCTAAACCATATAACCGCCACAGATTAACCTGGCAGTATTTAAGCCACAAACATTGACCTTCCCAGCATCTCAAGGACCATAGTCCAAGTTCGAGATGAATGCCCTGTAATGCTTCTTAATAGCCACTTTAAAACCATATTTCCGAAGAGACTTTCTTACTGGGACAGGAAGTTTGCTTCAGAGACGTATCGCAGGTTTTAAGGCATTAAAAATTTATAAAACGTTTAATTTACATCTTTTCATGTAACTGTTCGTTCATAACACACTTAGTGTTTGTGCCTTCCATACATTCACGAAGTAGCTATTACTAAAAAGGTCAATGGTCGTTAACAATCACTACCCCAACGTTAATTATCAGAATGATTTGTCACAGGTGATTCAGGCTGATTGGTCCACAATAATGGGACCCATTGAAATGATGAAATAAATTTGTCGGAAATCCTTACCCGATGGGACTTGAGTAATTGCTTCCAGAAACAATTTAGCTTTAAAAGCATTTCAATTTGTTTGTCAAATCAAAATTCTAACGCTTTATAGTATTTCGTGAATTCCAGACTGCGAATAAGGGAAATTCCAATTTAAATTGAACGTCAACTTCATGTCGTCAACCGCCAGGTATTATTATTTATAGTAGTGTAGCTAACATTTGTCCTCCCATTTAATACTCTTAATGTATCGATGTCGTCTTTAAGTGGGTATAGACTCTATAGTCTTACTACTATTAGTATAGCTTTTGTTCCCATCTACGGTCTACCTGTAGAAGGTAAAATTTGACTTAGAATTAAAAGTAGGTATGTATTAGTGACCACAAGTTTCTTGTAACTTAAGTAATTTCGCTACATCATAACCGCCATGTTTTATTAAATATGATTTTATTCGAGACTTGAACTTTTGAAGTGTTCAGGAGTTTGAGGTATTTTAATAAAACTTTAGAATATTAGCCCTCAAATGAATTTCATACCTTATGAAGCCTCAGGCTTTAGAGGTACAAGTTTAATAACTGGGATTACATCATGAGTATAAACGTCGGAATATTATTCAGAAAGGTTCGTTTTTCGTCCAACGTGCCTCAGTGCCTTACGACGAAGGTCTACTTACAACGGTGATTATAGATCAGAAATCGTGGTCTCTCACTAGCTGGCCTATAAGAAAGCTCAAGTATAACGAGCTGTGGAGAAGGCTATTTTCGGTATTACTCTAAATTTTCCCTCCACTGGGTAAGTTAAAAAACAAAACTGACACATTTGAGGTATGGATGAGCCTTACGTGATACACGAGACACCATCGTAAGTCCGAAAATTACTGTGTGGTGCGCGTTGTCACAGAATAAAGAGTTTACAGAAGGACCGCTCTCGCCTTTTTCTATCAACTTGCCTGATCGCCTAGGGTTGCTAGTTGCTACTCGCTACTTTATTAGCCAGATAAGCGCGGTTTGACAGATACCGCGTAAAATAAAATACGTCAAGTGAGAAATTGCACCTAGTTCGACAAAAACAAAAACATACAAAAGGGGTCCAGTTAGATTAAAAGGAGTTGAGATGGGTGAATACGTATAAAAGTATTATATTATAAGAAGTCATTTACCGAGGTCCACGTGCAACCTGCTAGCCTAATGGCTTGACCAAACAGTCCTACCTACCTACTTACCTAGTAGGCTGTAGATAACACCATGAGCCAACGCTTCGGCGGTCACCTGTCGGATGCAGCAGCCGCGCGTACCAATAAAAGAATATACCAAAAATACTGGTGTTTAACCAATGCATGATAAGATAAGTTACGGAAAAATTAAAAGCCCATTTGTACTGGATTTGAATGTGTTACGAAATATAATGGTTCACCTACCTATATACTTATAATACTCGTACATAATACTACTAACTTGCAAACGTTACCTGAGTTTTACTTACCTTTCAACATCATTTGGTAACTTAAAAAACGTTTAATCACAATTTCGTGTGGTGTTCATACAGCCAAATACACTGCAACATAAATATCTGCGCGAAAGCATTTTTGCCAATTGAACTATAATTTAAGTATCTGACGACGTACCTACAAATAATATCTCAATGTTTTTGATAGTGCAACTGACCGCGACTCTGAAACTCTCTGACTTCGCCTGTAAACTCACGTCTCTCTGTGCGTGCGTCAAAAATGACATGTTGTTCTAAGCGGGCTATCTGTCAGAGCGCCGCGCATGTCTAATTTGTGGCGTTGTGGTCAAGACTTAAGGATGCATAAATTCACGTCAGGTTAATGTCAACCGGCCGTTAAGATCATGTCGACGTCCCCGGGCAATAAAGCCATAACCATCGATTACGCATCTTGATTTTTGGCTTCTCTGTCCCTCATTCTATCCCATTAATTTATTTCAGAAATTTTCATTATTATTTCAATTAATTAAGTGATCTATACAGCTTTATTGCACGGAAAAATATCTTACGATTGAGTTATGTAATGTTGTCTTACTTTTACGAAACATAAAACAAAAACCAGCGAACATCTTTACATTAATTTTATTAACAAAAAATAACAATAAACACTTAAAACACTTTTTCAAAAATATGCATTTATAATAAAAAAACTGTAAACACGTAATACAAAGTAATCACCAGAGATTTTATTCTGTAAAAGTCTATTACGCCTTTCTTCTCGTAAATTTGTTGTAGCCCTAGCAACGTGAGCCGTGTTACGCTAAAGTTATACTTAGAAGCAACACTAGACATTTCTAAAATGTACAGGCTGTATGGTTGATGGTTTGAGAGTGCAAATAATCCTGACGATATAAAGATGGCTACAAAACGACAGTGCGAGACTGTCTTTAATACTCAATTCAATTATTCATTTCATAATCCAAAAAAAGATATGTGTGGCTGATACACTTACTTTGTATCATCAAGCTGACGATGAAAGGAAAGAACAGCTCACAGAAGCTTACACAAAACACGTTAGAAATAAAAGAATAAAAATGGAATCATCTTTGCTCTTTATTTATATTTGGCCAAAAAGTATATTCTGTGCCGTGCTGGTGGCGGCACTTTAAAAGAATACTTTCCACAGCCCCATATCTTCCCATGGGTGTCGTAAGAGGCGACTAAGGGTTTCTTCCAGCAGACCATCTGCTCTTCAGGTAGGAGACTTATGTCGGCCGGTTGTTATTACCACCATGCAGTTGTGTAAAACCCGCCAAGTGATTCTGACCTATCTCGGTCAGGTCGCGTTCCGGGATCAGCACTGCACTAACCAGTGCCAGGGGGACTGTGATCGTGGCAATTGTTGGACCAGTGGGAGCCCTAGCGGCGGTATTGTGTGTGTAGTGTGCATCGGCCCGCCGGCCAGGGAGACCCGTAGAAACGGTGGTGCCGCTGGCCGCCCGCGGCATAGTACAGGGGCCCAAAAGGGGTTAACCACCTCTGGAGGCTGCCCCACCAGGTCGCGCATAATCTCGGGGTGGCTCGTCGTGCCGGGTGGTGCCCGGTTCCGGTGGGGCCCGGCGACCACACCCGAGGGGGTACGGGGGCCCTTCCGTCCGGCGGACCGGCCTACACTATTCCACGCGATTAATACCAATGCAGGGCACCACGCTTTGTCTTTCATTGGCCTCGATCACAGTCGTCCTTTCACGCCCCTCCCATCCTCCAACTTCTATGGCAGTCAGAAGCACGAAAAAACGGCCTACAGCGGCATCCCCATCCCCCACCAACACGCTGTTTGAGGTGAAGTTCGCTAACATCCGCGGACTCCATGCAAACCTCAACGCCGTCCATCAACACCTTGAGACGGCGAGGCCTGCGATGCTCTTTTTGACGGAAACACAGATAGGCCGCCCTGCCGATACGTCATACTTGCACTACCCCGGCTATGTGCTGGAAGAGTCCTTCCAACCTAAAGCCGGTGTATGTCTATTCGTCAGGGCGGACGTCTGCTGTAGTCGTCTCCGCTGCCTAGAAGACCCATCCTTCTCCACCCTCTGGGTGCACGTTGATCTGGGCTCCACAAGCCGGGTCTATGCGTGCATATACCGCTCCCACAAAGGCGACGCCGAGACAACTCGACTCTTCGAGCATCTGAGTCAGGCCGCAGACAACGCTCAGGCGCAGTTCCCAAATGCCGAAATGGTGGTTTTGGGAGACTTCAATGCCCACCATGAGTCCTGGTTAGGCTCATCAAAAACAGACCATGCAGGCCGAACTGCCCATGCGTTTGCTCTCAAGCAAAACCTGACGCAACTGGTACACCAGCCCACCCGGGTACCAGATATTGTCGGTCATACTCCCTCTTTATTGGACCTTCTGCTGACGAGTCACCCAGCCGGGTATAAAGTGTCGGTTGGTGCTCCATTGGGCTCCTCCGATCACTGTCTGGTTGGCGCTACAGTGCCTTGTGCAGCTCCCCCACAACTTGTGGAGGTGACGCGGCGGTTATGGCACTACTCGTCGGCAGATTGGGACGGATTGCGAGAGTATTTTGCCTCCGTCCCTTGGCGGCAGTGCTGCTTTGGAGAAAGGGATGCTTCAGAGAGTGCATCTGCTATCGCTGACGAGATCAGTACCGGAATGAAATACTACATTCCTTTTACTGATGTCGTCAGTGCTAGCAAAACTGGTCCCTGGTTCAATCGCGAGTGTGCCGCAGCTGTTGAACAAAAACAGGCGGCGTACCGTGCTTGGTCTAGGGCCAAGGCACTCAATGATCATTCAAACCTTGCCTACCTGAAAGCAGCCTTTAATAAAGCCACCAAGGCCACGAAGAGGGCTTACATTAGAGCAGACGCCCAGCGAATTGCACGTGTTGGCCAAAAACTCATCACGCACCCTACGGGTAGCCGCTCCTACTGGCGACTGGCTAAACACGTGCAATCTAACTTCTGCGTGCCTTCGCTGCCCCCACTGAGATTCCCTGATGGATCGTTGGCTCATCAGCCGCAAGAGAAAGCCGATTTACTGGCTAACCTCTTTGCCGCAAACTCTTGCATCGATGACTGCGGTGCTGCGCCGCCTGATATTCCACATTGCGGCTCCACAATGCCTGATATTCGTATCAGGCAGTGCGATGTTCGTGCCGAACTGCAGTCACTCGATGTCAGGAAAGCCAGTGGCCCTGATGGAATTCCAGCTGTGGTGCTGAAGAAATGTGCAGCGGAGTTGTCTCCAGTGTTCACTAGCCTGTATCGCCTCTCCTACAATTCGGGTCTTGTGCCGCTGTCTTGGAGGGAGGCGAACGTTCAACCAGTTCCCAAAAAAGGGGACCGGTCTGACCCTGCCAATTACCGTCCAATAGCCGTAACCTCAGTTTTAGCTAAAGTGTTTGAGCGGATCATAAACACGCAGCTCATCCGCTACCTAGAGGATCACTCTCTCATTCACGACCGTCAGTACGGCTTCCGACCAAAACGGTCTACGGGTGATCTTCTAGCGTACGTAACACACATCTGGGGGGAGGCTATGGACAAGCATGGGGAATCTTTGGCCGTCAGCCTTGACATTGCCAAAGCTTTCGACCGTGTATGGCATCGTTCGCTTCTTTCCAAGCTTCCGGCATATGGTCTGCCACCTCGCCTACGCGACTGGGTCGCCGGATTTCTGGAGGGACGTAGAATTCGTGTCCTTTGCGATGGTCAAGAATCACGCTTTCTCCAGATTAATGCCGGAGTGCCGCAGGGCTCCGTCTTGTCGCCGACGTTGTTTCTTCTGCATATCAATGACATGTTATCTCTTGGTAATATTCATTGCTATGCGGATGATAGCACGGTCCACGCGCGATATTTCGAGCGCCCTGGGGCAAAGCAGACTGACATCGAGGAGAAGAGGCGAAGTCTTGTTGTTGAGCTTGACGGAGTGTTGGACCGCATTTCAGAATGGGGTGCATGCAATCTTGTCGAGTTCAATGCCAAGAAAACGCAGGTGTGTGCATTCACAGCAAAGGCGTCGCCTTTTCTTTCCCATCCCACTCTTCAGAGCACCCCACTACCGATTAAGGATAGCCTAAACATCCTTGGCATGGATGTTCGTAGCAACCTAAACCAGCGGGACTACATTGAGAGCGTCATTAGAACTGCATCCCGTAAACTCGGAGTCCTGAACAGAGTGAGACGATTCTTCACGCCTGAGCAGCTCTGTCTCTTGTATAAGACACAAGTTCGCTCGTGTGTGGAATACTGCTCTCATCTCTGGGACGGTTCCGCTAAGTACCTACTCGAAGCTCTTGACAGGTTGCAGCGGCGTGCTATCCGTATTATTGAAAACCCAGAGGCAATTTTGACCCTTGAGCCTCTCCAATTGCGTAGAGACATTGCCAGGCTAAGTGTTCTCTATCGCTTCTACAATGGGGAATGCTCTGACGAGTTATTCCAGCTTATCCCACCCTCACCTTTCCACTCCCGTACCACGCGTGCTGGACTACGGCGTCACCCACACACAATTCAACATTTGTTGGCCCGAACTAAAAGGTTCGGTGACTCGTTTCTTTGTCGTACCATCCAGACGTGGAACGCTCTTCCAGCACATGTGTTTCCTCCCTCTTATAGTCCCGGGTTCTTCAAGCGGGGCGTGAAAAGGCATTTCTGCTGGCCTTCAAGGTGAGGATGGCCAGCCCAGTGATTCGTTTGAATGACTGGGCTTGTCAACCTCATATCTGGACCTCACGACCGCTTTCCATCAGGTGGAGTGAGGTCATCTTGACGGGCAATATAAAAAAAAAAAAAGTATAGAATTAACATAACTTAACATAACATAACTATATTTCGAGACGGGCCATAGTCAGTCCGAAGGAGATTCAATGCATTCCCTTATTGAACGCGCAAAAAAGATACGATACGATTTCTACTCCTGATCAAATGTATGGAAAAATTATGAGTGCCAAGATCAATGGTGAAAATTCCAGCTAACAGAAATGGAACAACACAATTTCTTTGATTTAAAGACGATGCTGAGCTACAGATACCGGCTACGTGCAGACCAAACCAATGAAAAAGTTATGTGGACAAAGATTCACGAAATTAAAGTTACTGAGGATAATCCAGATGTTATCTATATCTAGTACAACTTTGACGATCAGTATTTTTCATTAAATACTGCACCAAGCACTAGATCTGCAAGAGGAAGGGGTAAGAGGATACCAATAACTGATGGTTCATCAGCTAAATTAACAAATCTTTACAGAGAGCTCATTCCCTTACCAAAACCCTGAAATTATGTGTTGGGGGGGGGACACAGTAGAAGAATCGGATACTTAAAGCGATGATTCAAACTGAAGTAGCATTTTTTTAAGACTTTGTAATACACATTACTGTTTTTTGTATCCTAAGTTTGATAATTAATAAAGATTTTGTGATTTCAAAGGCTTTCTTATTAAAATTCTTTACATATGTGTTCTGAACTAAATATTCACGTTGATAATGGGAATAATAAGGTTAGGCCACGAAAGCTATATTTTTAGGTAAGTAAGGGATTAAATGAGTTTTAATGTGCACATGAATGTGGTAATTGTTGGCACTATTTATATTCTCTGCTGTACAGGGTGTACAAAAGAATAGGATTGCTGCTTTAGAGGGCGTACCTATATCCCATATACCATACCTTTACTGTCCCATTATTTTGTACACCATAATAAGTAGAGTAATTATATAATAATTCCAACATTTACCACGATAATGTATACATTTAAACCTATATTTCAAGTTAATTGTAGACTTATAATGATTTTTTTTTAGGTTTAAGATATTTTTAGGTTTAAGATATTTATTCTCATTAAGAATTACATTAAATTCACTTAACATGAGAACATAAAATTTTTCTAATACAAAATAGGACAGATAAATGAAAGAAACGAAGGAAGTCGGAGGTAGGAACACAATCTTTAAATCTTTAAAACCGATCGTCTATCACGCGTCAGGCGTAGATGAATAGCGGAACATTTCTATGAACGCGGATATAAAGCTCAACTACACTCACTGCAAACTAGATGTGGCTCGATGAGTTGCGTCTGAGCTTTGTGGGAAGCCGAATTTCACGCAAGCGAAGCAGTTTATACTATACCTATATTATGTCTATACCAACTATCTATAATACCATTTTTTCGGATATCAACTGTATTTATATCAATCAGAATTATTATTTCAATCAGATCATGCTTCCAGAGCTAGCACTTAGTTATAAAATAAGTTTCGTAGTAGTAATATTGCTTAAATAATAATGATAATTTTAAAAAAATACTAAAATAGGCAAAAAAAAAAAATTCATTATAATTTGTGGTCAGTTTGTAACGATAGTTACATAAAATATGATTCATTAATAGGATGCCAAAATAAAAATAATAATCTGATACGCTCGAGATTCGAAATGGAAATTGCGGTGTATTGTATACTTTCATTCCGGAATATTATTGGAAGGTCTATTTATTAAGCTGTTAATGATGTTGCAGTTAGAACGGCATCGTTAATAATCTGTATTTATCATTATCTTCTAAATTATTTATGCAATATTGTTTGAAAAGGGTTAAATAGGTAAAAAAAAATACCTTTAAATTGAGATCTTGAACGCCTATTTTGAAATGCAGATGACGGTTAAATCATTGTATTTGCCACTTATTTGCTTCGTTTAACATTTCGATCATGGCATGTTTCGTTAACAAATAGCAGTTTTACAAAAAAACTACACTCATTAGCAATAGTTTCTTTGGTATGGCTACTAACATTTTTAATAAAGTTCCAAATAAGATCAAAAAGATACCAGTTAATCTCTTCAAAAAAAGCTAATGAAACTGCCAATTGATTATTAGAGTGCGCTTCCCGCGAGATGTGCAAGGATGCGCGGTGAGGAATGTGTTTGGAGCCAATAGAATCGGTAAGCTATAGAATGAAACAATTCTATTGGTTCTTCACACACACATTTCTCGCAACGCATCCTCGCATATCTCTGGTGAAATCGCACCCTTACACAACAGAAGACTTTCTTACAGATACTTCCATAAATGAATTTTTGACAGATTAATTATTATGGCACAATTTATATTAATATTTTCTGACATTTAGTTGAATTTGAAAATTTTAATTCTGTCATTTTTATTATGTTTGGACATGGGATGGGTGATTATATGACTAGTAATTTGTCTTTCATTTTTTAATTATTCCCCTAATTACCTAACGATTTAATTCATAATTTGTCATGACATCTCATTTCAACTAATTTAATAAATTTGAAATTGTCATTTTTTTTGACACCTTAACACCAACCTACATTTCACAATAAAGATATTTGTATTTTAGGTTACCTTACAAAAACGGCAAATCTCCGAACCGGCTTGGGTCCATTTTGAAATACCAGCTCGCAGGTGTCCGCATAACCGAGACAAGGTTTCTTGAGCTCCACACACAGCTCCTGTGAGGTTTTTACCTGAAAAGGTGAGAGAAATAATTAAAATAGACCCCCCCATCTGTTTGATGAATAATGACAGACACGGTAATTTTTTACATAAAAATTGTTTAAGTTAAATTACGTTTATAAGTTATATTTTCCTTTTTGTTGCCTAACGTTCTTCGCGACCTGTCACACTTTTGGATTTGATAACAAGATTTTTAAATTACATTGCAGAATTTTCACAAACCTTCGATACGATCTCTAATTGTGTTGTGTTTATATGACTATTAACGGTGGTAAATAAAAGCTTTCCTTCTGCAACGAGGGTTGAGCAACATGTATAAGCCTTTTCTTGACTTCATGGTGTAATAAAATGCACCACACGGCTGATTGTCGTAAGAAAAGTGTTGCTGTTTATATTATTCATGAATTAAGCATACAACCTTGCTTGATTCAAGAATCGACTTATTGCTTAAGATGTCAGAGACTTACTCGTATGCCCGAATTCTGAAACAACATTGGAGCACACCTCAATCACACACTGATTCTACTGATGTATATACAGGATAGCATTAATCTGAAGGGTGCTTAACTTTGAGATTTTACGTTGCTGAATTCAAGGATAATAATACTCAAGTATTCCCAAATAATTAATCTGGTCTAATTACTTAAAATGCACATCGTGTATAGCATGTTTTGCCAAAAACACCTTTTGTGCATGTTATTGCGTTGTTACTAACGTGAACTGTTTAATAAATAAACCAAATATCGCATACATCGCAATCAAGTGACCAAAAGTGTCTTTATTAAACAATAACATTATCTCTGATATTAAATGAGGAATAAGACGAATAAATAATGGCAAATCAGACGTTAGATTGTTAAGCAAACATTTTGTCTGTAAATTTGAATTAGCCAACGTCGCTCCGGGAAGTGGTTGGATAATTCCTTGTTTTGCTAACCCACTTTGAAAGCACTTTATTACTTTAATAAATAATAATAGCAAAAGTAAAAGTACCGTTTTGTCGCGTTCTCAGTAATTAGAAAGTACCCCATTGTGGTTTGTTGCGTCACGACATTTGTCAACCATGATGTCTTGACTTGTGGATGTAACAAAGAACTGCACTAAACATTTGATTATGTCATAATTATATTATAATAGCTAACAATAGTCTGAGGTGAGGAAGATAAATTTGGAGCGTTTTTAATGAAGACAGACTTCCGCAAAACATTTTAGTAAAAGATTAGGACGAGTTATTTGAAAGCTATTTCGATCATATGGGTACCGCCTGAGACAAACTCACAACCAAACAATCGTGAATAAGTATGTCAGAATGTTGAAAGAATACTTTTAGTTGATTGTTTTAACGAATTAACTCGTATCTGCACGGCGTTGTATGGACCCACAACCAGAGTGAGTTCAATAATTTATGAAAACGAAACGAAGGGCCTTAAAACAAAACTTAAGGTCAGTCAACGAACGGCGCTGAGAGCTGTGCTCGCTGTTTCGTTACATTTCACAATAAGCAATGAAGAAATCTCTCAAAGAACCAATGCGCATTCGATTTCATGCCCACCAAGCTTTAACGGGTTGTTGACCTAAGTATAATTATGAATTTACTAACTCCTAATGGATTTTGCATTAACAGGGGTGCTTTAGATTTCGGAAAGTAGATGCGGTTCATCAGGAATATACATAGATGGGGATGATAAGTGGTTTGGCCATTTGGATAGAAAATTAAAGGTATATTTTGGTTTTTTTACTTCATTAATAGTGAGAGTGATTGGTACTGAAGAGGGAAGAAAAATGCCATGGCATTAGTGTGAGATGCTCTTGAACTGATCAGTGTTTCAGGATCGAAACCAACGAAAAAATGGGCTGTCTTTCACCATCGTAATAAGAAAAGGAGTACAAGTTATGGCAAAAAATATGCACGAGTTCCTTATTACGAAACCTAATATGTTAGTTACTTAGTTACGAGAAAAACAAAATCATAGGCCTGACTTCAATACGTTTCGAAGAAACCGCTTGATCAAAAGCAAGATTATTTCCAGTATGTGACACATCTGTCGCCCACGGATAAATTTCTTTGATTTATTTCGCCATCACACCCCCGATTTTCACGAAGCCCTGCTAAATTAACCCCCAGGTGGTATCTCCATAATCTTTACTTTGATGAGAATGTCAAGAAGGAATTATTAATATAAAACTCTTGGTACTGAAGGTTATATTATTAGCTAATTTTCATTTTATATTTTCTTTATTGAGGAAAACAAACAGCTATTTCTAATACATTTGCTCAACATAACTTAAATAATACATTAGCATTTAATGTTCTCACTTCTCACTATTGGGCAATACATAAAGTAGTGATCTAGAAAACACTGCGATCAAAAAGAAAAAGGTTATCAAAACAACACATGAAGATAAGTATGTTTTTTGCATGCTATTACTAGTGAAGCAAGATTTACTAGATAAGATCCGCTGGCCTTTTCAATAAGCCACAAAATCGTTCTATTCTTTCATGAAATTAAACTAATTCAGCTTTTGCTCGGGCAAAATTTAAATTTTAGCAAAGCCGTCCAGGTTATTCTTCACGGTTTAAAAGCTTAGGTGTCCGGTGGCATTTTTTAATGGATTTCCAAAATTCATAAAACTTAAGTGACATAACATTCGCTAATTGTAATTCAATAACACAATAAATAAATACCAGACAGACACATTTTTAGCATTAGGTACTTAAAATGTGTTAAGCACTCCAACTCGGATCGCGGATCGTGTGGTCCCGAGGCAAAACCAAAATCTTTGTGTTCATTATTTAGTTTCCGACTAACTCTCCGGTGATGGAAAACATCGATAAAAAACCAAACCAACCCGGATAGCGGCGGAAGGCTCACCACTTACCACGTTGGGTTCTAATACCATTGGTGAAAAGTGGGCTTCTGAGTGTTCCGTTCACCATGACGGCAACAGTCACCTGCCTCTGACTACCCCGTTTGGGATCAAGTCGTGATGGTATGTATGGTACTTAAAAGCGATAAGTTTTCATGATTGCTTTGTCCGAGCACGATGATCAACACGTTACAGGTATGCATTCGTATGTGTGTGGGTTTGTTACTCGTTCACGCAAAAAATACTAAACGAATTTAGATGAAACGTTACAATAATACGACTTATAGGTACATAAGAATAAAACATAGGCTACAATTTACAAAGATTTTATGTAATTTGGCCATAATAAATAATAAGTGTAACAATAAGGCGGGCTGCTTCTACCAACTTAATGTCAAAATCGCATTTAACTTAGTTAATTTCAGTAAAGCTGAATCTCACTGCGGATTCACTATGCGATGATCGAAGTAAATTTTTCAATATAGCCCTACAGCTTTTGGCACCTCCAGAACACACCTTCTGTTATTTGGCAGCCTATTTTAAAAGCTTTCGCTAGTGGTGCTTGCACAATAATAAGGGAAAGAGAAAAAAAGGTTAACCACAGAAATTGGGCCTTAAAACTCCGACAAACAGGAGGAAACTAATGGAAAATCCAACAATGGCATGCCTTATTTTGGGTTACTATCAATACTTACCAATATGTGTATAGCGTGTGCGCATACGAAGCCGACTATGACAGTGCCGACGCAGCCGACCGCCAGGCCCGCGCTCTTGAAGGCGAGCGGCATCGCCAACACTCCTGACCCTAAGGAGGCCTTCAGCAAGTGAGCAAGGGCGCCGAAACTCCTGAAAAGATGGCCACAGAAAAGTGAATAAATTTAAATAAATAAATATACGCCAGACAACACACCTCTTGTCTCGGTCTCGAAGTATGGATAAATATTTCTGTATTACGAGGTAACAGACAAGAGGAACGAAACCAGGGGCGTCTCCCAGCACACCCAGACCCAAGCCAATTTAGAAAAGATCGTTTCCTGAATTTACCTGACCGGGGATCGAACCCGGGAAACTACGAAATTTGAGGCAAGAAACCGCGCTACGCACTACGCCAATCGTGTCGTCGAATCGAAAAATAGATGCAGTATGTTTGTTGTACGGGCACTGATTTACTGAATGGAAAAAAAACAGTCTAAGATTAATGACTTTGCCTCAATAGCTGTCTCTTTTATTTTATTTCTCGTGACGTGTGACAGGACAGCATACATTTGGCGGTTGTTCAATTATGATTGTTGTTTCTGAATTCGGGGGTTAATCATTTTCTGTCTGACGATTCCAAAGTGGGTACTGGAAAAATGATTTACCTACATAAAAACTTTGATGGATTTTGATTTTTAAATAAGAACATGAAACATTATCTCATGATGGCATTTTACACAGTTGAATATGTCTCTGGTTGCTTTTATCCCTACGAGCTTTTGTCAAAAAAGCTCGCCGTTCGTTTGGCGCGCTTTTCGAACTGTTCTATATCGGCTTTATTATAATCGGCGATGCCGATTATATCGGTATTGGAATTGGTATCTTTACATCACCACTTTTATGCATCATTTCATAATAACCAAAAATAGAATTCTAGGTATTTGTTTAGCCATATTTAAGCATTTATTTACGCAACGAATTAAACATGCTATACAAATGAATACCAAGAATTTTATTCGAATCTGCTATTTAATTTTTGTTGACGTATTCCTAAATTCATTACCTAGGTACAATATTTACTTATAAGTAAGCTTCTTAGTAGGTATCAAAGTCATTGTCTGAGGTAGAACTTCTCAGTATTTCTTGGCTAGACTTGTTAGTATTTGTTTCCCTGAAATAGATAAGATCCGTGTCTCTTCTTAAATCATTTATGACTAGTTATTTGAATTGATCCAATTTTGTCAAATTAATTCGTCAACTACTCTAAAATACGGATGCTTAAGCTTGAGTAAGTTCGAGTTCGAATTATTGCACGCACACTCACACCGCTGGGACTCTAATTATTATTGTGCGATGTTGAAGGACAGAGACCATAGCGTAAGCGAGATAAGCGTACGTCAGAGTAAAGTCCTGTCAATCGTATATTGCGGCTGAGTGAAATTAGGCGACGGGGACCTGATTTATGCGGTCCAAGCGCTAGAGGCAAGTCACGCATCTTCCTATTTGGATTTAATCTAAGATAACACCGATAAACCGTGCTAACAATACGCCATCAAAATTTAATGAAATCTAAATACATAACACAAGGCGCTCCGTTTATTCAAAAGAGGCGCACTGTCAGGCCTCGTCACACCATATACTTGCGCGCGATACGCACCTACCAGCCGCCGGGTCTACCAATACCACTTTGGTAGATGATTGTCAACAGCCGCGTAAAACATTTATTGTTATTTTAACGTGTCTAGTAGGTTACTAAGCAACGATTTCGAGCCCACCGTATGTATGACGCGATGACGTTGAGTACTAACTACTGACATCTACATCGAAAGAGGTAGCTCTCGGAATATATGCCTGTCACATGACCACACGTATTTACAATTGGGTATGGGAACAAAAATCAAACATGTCCTAAATTGAAAACCATTTAAATATTTAACATTTTTAAAAGCAAAGGATCTAGGGTATTTTTAATCAAATACGCCAACGTCCGCAAAGAGTATACTATGGTTCTTATTGGACTCTTGACGGTAATCAAATTGACAAACCTATTGGGTCGTATAAACGTTCTTTCACGTAATTGGTTTATAATCTATCCATCAACCAATGAAATGACGCGATCTGTATCATACGCAAGACTTTTAGCTAGGTGATTCTACTGCATGGTATTAATGAGGTTTCCAGATAGCAGATTTAAAATTTCCCCAGGTGAAATATATTTTTCCACGGAGTTATTTTTAATAATACGTACATTAATTTACACCCAGTGCCCAGACGGGCAATGGTAATGCGACCAAGCCCAACCCTTCCAGGTAGGGCTTGGTTTCAGAACTTGGCAAAATGAATTGTATCTGAAGTCTACTTCTCACAATCTCTTGAGATTGTACATGATGAGCGGCGAGTTCTGTTTCAGACGTAAGTGCAGTAAATCAGTAATTTTCTCCTCAAAATTTCTTTACCACGAATCTGGGAAAAAGCACATGTGGGAACACTAAGTGAATTTGTGACGTCATGAGTTCGCAATGTTTAAAAATAAATAAAAAAATAACTACCGGCTAGATCAACGAAATATTCGAATGACTTAAAATAGTAAAAGGTGTTTAAAAAATATATTTAAAAAAAAAATTGTTTCCATATCTACCCTATTGGCAAAATGGTCAATTTTCTATGATGTGATTTATCAGTTACTTAGTAACTATTAGGTAATCTGTGGTATTGTGTTCAAAATGTCTGTGCGTGTTTCAGGTATATTCTATTTCAATGTATGTCTGTAGTTTTTCATTACTTACAGCTGTGTCAGAGCGCTCAGGACTTCAGGTGCAAGTATTCCTTTTGTGATGTCGCACTCTACCTGTCTCGCAGTGTACTGGTATTAGAAGTTGGCACCATTCTGATCGGTTACAGTTATCAGTCTACAGATAGAATGACTAGATATATTCGAATTTCGGACCTTTATGAAATCAGACAGAATTTAGGACAACACGAATGTGGAAGACGCGGGTTCGAATCCCGCTTGATTTCTTAAGGTTCGAAATTCGAACAGCTCTAGGTTTTCTATCTTTAGATATGAAAAAAAAGCATTGTAAAATGCTAAAATAAACAAAGTAATATACAGTTATCAGTGTTTCGTTTCCTAATTTTAACGGCAACACACGTAGCATATTGCCACAAAATAAAGAGTTTACAGAAGGACCGCTCGCACCTTTTTCCAAAACTTGCGTGAACCGCCTAGGGCTACTACTATATTCGCTCTGAATTTTTAAAATTAAGTAAGTAAGTTATACCTACTTGACAGGACCGGCCAAAAACAAAATTCGTCATGTGAAAAATTGCACCAAGTTCGACGAAAACAAAAACACTCGCGACAGTGCGACTTTCCGACTCACCGAAGCTCACTGACTTCGCTTGTAAACTCATGTCTCTGTGTGTGTGCGTCAAAAATGGCGTGTTGTTCTAAGCGGGCTATCTGTCAGAGCGCCGCGCATGTCTAATTTGTGATGTTGCCATAATTTAGACGAAAATCGAATAATTTGAACGGCGATAGTTAAGTTGAGAAATTTTTATGCTATTTTAGTTCCATTTCTAATCACTAGAGGCGCTGTTCCGAAATCCCATACAAAAACGTCAAACGGTCAACGTGCGTCCACGTTGGCCGGCTGTTCAAATCTCAGATCAGGCAAACTGTGGTTACGGAGCGTGACCTGGAGTTTTGTTATCAACCCGCATTAGACAGATGTGGCCATAATATATCAATTGTAGTGTTAACTTGATTTCCATGGCGAAATACTCCGCTCAGCAGTGAGACCTATCTATAAGGCTAAATAATTCACAATACTTAAGTTGAAAAAATACTTACGATGTGCTGGAACTGACTGGTCTGTGTTCTGAAGGCACGTACGGGTCCAAATCTTCTCTTGAGCCATTGTACGCCAATTCTACCCTATGAAAAGATAAGATTTTCTGAATAAAACATTGAAATCAGTATTCTACCCACAGGTACATGAAATTTTGTGGATACCTATATGCTGTAACTTTTTAAAACTTGAATAAATGATTTATTGTAAAAACTCCTAACAAGATGTATTTAAGAAAACAGTACAAAAATAAACGAGACTTATGTTTTCTGAAGTTTTGCCATTTTATGTCTGGACATTTATGTTTTGGATAAGAATTTGAATCACTTTTGCATGACGATACGGTACAGTGAAAGTTAAATTATACCGGGTGATTGTGAAAAGACTTAAAGTAGGTATTATCAATGAACAAACTTGTGATCGTCTTCATTTAAATTCCAAGTAGGTACCGACTAGATACCTAGATGGTATTTTCTTAAACGACTAACAGTTTACGGTACAAAAATAATGCCAGCTTCTAATAAGACAAAGTTACAAAAGTCCTTTTCAAGTAAACTTACAAATTAACAACAATGGATAGCTATTTCAAAACGCTGAAAGGTTTTTCTGCAAATTACAAAGCAAAAGATTTTGCTCAAACTGGAAATTGCAAATGAGACAAAAATAAGCCGGCTCTGAATGGTCCATTACTCGTTAAGTAAGCAAGGGGGAAGCTTGTATTTTGTATTTTAACATGAGTATACTCGTACCTATATTAAATTGTATTCTAGTGTATGTATTTAAGTAATAGTAAAGATTTTAATTTATTGTGTCTATTCTTGAACCAATTTCTAAACTTTGCAGTTGACTCGTAGAGAATGCCTATAGGCATTAAGTCCTGCAATTAATAATAAATAATTATACAACAACTATTCTTGAAAAATACGTAAGTAAATACACTAGAATACAATATAGGTATACTAATCATGCAAACGAACAAAATATGAGCTTAAATATAAGATGAATTATGATTTGTGGTCATAAAGAGAAGGAAAAAAATGTCTAAATATGGCTCAATTAAATTATTTAAATGAGATATGTTGGCTGAGACAAGTTTCGAGGTAGTTTTATGGATTATGGTAGAAATTCCAACCTAGTATACCAAGAAGCTTCCTTTGTACCTACGTTGTGAGACATGGCCACCTTGAGCAAGGTATATCCAAGAGGTGTCCGACTCTGTTGATGGATGTGCTCATGGCTTGCACCCGGACGTCTCACTGCTTAAACGTTGTCTTCTGCTTACTATGAAAACTAATAAAGGATGTGACTCCACTTGGCCTATGTGACAATGGTCCGGCTTCACACATCGACTCCGACTTAACCCCAATCTGGCGTGTGATGAAATATTTATTTTTCATTGCATCATGTCGGTGATTTATTAACATAAATTGAATGATAATATGCAATGAGGGGCACGTTTAGCGTTGATTTAGAATCTGATTGGTCTGATAGTGTTTTAGATAGAGCAGCGAAAGCCGTATGCTAGAAACCTACCCCGAATAAAAACTAAACAGTGCCTTTATTCATGACTTCAGACCTTGGGCCATAATACAATCGCTTATTTCCAGGCAAGCTAATTCCCTAAACTAAGTGTAGCGAGCAATTTTATCAGTAAAATATCCAGCCTGGAAGATGCGTTAATGCCAGGCCTGACTGACTAGAAATTCCTCAGTTTAAGAAATGATCTTGACAAGTTATAAGGAATTGTGATAAGGCTTATTTTTAATGTGCCATCTTTATAACACTTTGGAATGCAATTAACTATTGAGTATAAGCATTCCTTTGTCAAATATTTGAGTTCATTATACGACTGGGTTTAAGTACCTATTTAAGTACCCACATAATAACTATCTCGAAATTGTCCTACGAGAACTGCTGCCGACAAACTGCAATAGTAGTTTGGCAGGTTTTCTGTATTTAGATAATAAGAGTGTTTTTCTTTGGAATAAATAAATTAAAAAAAAAAAAAGTAGTTATTAATTTTTTTTTTATAGTATCTCTTTCTCAAATTTTAATAACACGAACAAAGGTAACGAGGTTTTTATAACAATGCAGCTTCCTAATATGCAATTAGGACTAAAGTGATAGCTATACTATAAATACGCTTATTGCTACGATCGCTATGCATTTACATGTTTTGCATACGTTCAAATATTTCAGATTTATTCAATTTAAGCATTAACTTAATTTCAATGATGAATGTTGATTTGTGATAACTGAGGACCCTTCTGGGGCGTGGAGGATCATATTACTACCACGTTGCCGACCTGGCGCCGCTGACCGTCTTTTGTTTAGTCAGCCGACAACTAAAGACGAACCTCGAGTCCTTAAGTAGCTCAAAAAGCTTAAGGTGACCTCAGGATCATCTATCACTTATTTAGGGCCTTGGGGACATTAGGATGATAGGGTTTTTTGGACTATAAGCGTCAAATACTTCATTTAATTGATTATAGGCGAGGGGTTACTCAGGATCGCGGGGCCCTGGAGTGCCAAATGAGAAAGAGGGGCCTAGGTGGCCAACATGTGCATAATGTCCTGAGAATTGAGTAACTACTCACACTTAGGAGTATCGGCGGCTTTGTCTGTGACAACACGAAAATGAGAAAAAATCCATGCAATTTAAGAGCATTGACGCCGTCGATCTCTTTTTACTCAAAATAGGCAGTTTTGAACGAGATGTTTTTATAAAGACGTGATCTTAGAAACATGTGAATCGCAAATTATTGTAGAAAATATCTTAGTCTAAAAAGTTAGTGAATAACATTTTTATGTTTACTGAGTACTAGCGCTCCGTTAGCGGCTTTGACTATCTTTCGTGTCAAAATATAGCCTTAATTAAAAAAATCAGCCTATGTCACTCCCTGATTGACGGACTGGGCTGATTTAGATTTAGATGTCACTCCCTGAAAATGTGGCTTCATAATAGTGAGTGTACTGATACAGTCTATTTGAATAAAGTTATTTGAGTTTGAGTTTGAAGCAATTATTGAAATCGGTTCAGTAGTTTCGGAGATTTCCTATCTTAAATATACAAACTCACAAACGCTCACCTCTTTATAATATTAGTATTGTGAACACTGACAATCAACCCTAACAGTGTTTTTAAACCACACTTTTAATATCAATTCGAAAGCTCAAATTTTTTAAAACCATTGAAACTAAAGGGGAAACAAAATATTTTTTATGCAAATCTGCATATCATTACACAAACAGTTAGTAGTTAGGATTTGAGATAATTTTCATACGAAATAAAAATCCATATTACCCCATATTATCCCTGACCCGTTACCGATTCGATTTCTTTTAGCGATCGATTATTTAATCGATGATTTCGTAATTTTATCGATCGATCAAACGGCAACACTGGACGCGGCGGCGACGCGCGTCACCATTTTGTTGTCAGTGTTAATCCACATTTTCATACGTCGAGTTGAGTATTTATATACCTCCGTATTGATTTATTTGTGAATTCTCACGTATGGTTGAGTTGAGCGTATCGTTCCTACCTTCGTTACTATCAAAATGCCAAAAAATAAAGTACTTAAAGGACAAACAAGAGAGTTTGTCTTGCGACTTCGTGAATACTTTGAAAAGGAAAGCCATAATGGTAGGCCTCTTATACCAGTGACTCAACTTAGAGACCGTGTTGCACCAGCATTAGGTATTAGTGCTCCAATAGTGGCAAAAATAACAAAAGAAGGCTACGGCAGCAGTGGCATGGAACAGAATAAGCTATCTACACCTCAGAAAAAACGTCAGCCCTGTAAAGTGACAGCATATGACAATTTTGACGCTGATGCTATTCGTCATCATATATACGACTATTACCAAAGAAAAGAGATTCCAACATTAAAAAAAACTAACACAATTTCTACGAAATCGTGGTTTGTTCCGTGGTCAAAAATCTTCTTTGGCAAAGGTATTGAAAGACATTGGGTTCTTATTCCAAAAATGTTACAAACGAAAATTTTTATTGAAACGCAATGATATTGCTTTGTATCGATGCGAATTTTTAAGACAAGCGAAAAAAATAGAAGATTGGTCGAATGTTGTTCTCACAGATGAAACTTGGCTCAATGCGAATCATACGCTGTCAAAAACTTGGACTGACAACACTGCTGGCTCCACTTCTGCAGTACCAATGGGAAAAGGCGAATGACTGATTATTTGCCATGCAGAAACAGTAAAAGGATTTGTGCCAGACGCTCTATTAGCTTTCAAATCCCAGAAAACAGGAGATTATCATAAGGAGATGAATTCGAACGTGTATGAAAAGTGGTTCAGAGAAATGCTTACATCACTCGAAGAGCCATCAATAATATTTATTGATAATGCACCCTATCACTCTCGTCAAATTCATAAAATGCCAACGCAGGCCAACAAAAAACATGAAATCATAAACTGGATCCGTGACAATGGCGAGGAGGTGGACGAGTCCCTACTAAAAGTAGAGTTAGTAAAGATATTCAAAACTAAAAATCTGCCAAAACGATACGTAATAGATGAAATGGCAGCAGAGCATGGGCATACTGTCCTCAGAATTCCCCCATATCACTGCTAATATAATGCAATTGAAATGATCTGGGCACAAGTTAAAGGATATGCTGCGAGGAACAATACAACTCCTCCTTTCACCGCAAGAAAAATGCTAGATTTACTAAAAAATGCGTGTGAAAAAGTAACTTCTGAAAACTGGGCGAGTGTTGTAGAAAAAACAAAAAAGGTGAGTGATGATGATTCCTGGTCATACGAATAGTATTTCAGTACCTCTTTTGGTTGTTTTTTTATTTTTATTTTTTTTTAATTATTTTTTTACTACTTTAAGTACTATGAATTTCAACATTTTGCACCTGTTCATTACAAGTAGGTAGGTACCGCAGTTCATTCACATGCTTTTTATTTGAACCAACACAGTAAGTCTAAACGATTATTTAAGATTCATTAATTTGCAGCGAATAAATTCGATCCCATTACTAGGTACGAGTACGATGGAACTGTATACATTACGCAAATTATTTATGCATTAAAACAGAGACATTTAGGGCATTTTAATGCAAAATAATTGTATGGTATGTTTTATTAATATAATCCATAATCGATTTATTTCAAAACCGTTTTATAGTCTGTGGACATTACTTACGAATGACACATCTCTAAAAGTTAAGTAAACGATTGGAAAGGATAAAATTACTTTAATTTACTATAAGTTATAGCCTAACGTAAAAGAGGAACATTACCTAAAGTTTGAATACATAAAACCTTTTAAAAGAGGCATAATTCATTTTATACACATTTTTTAAAAGTGCTATAAAAACTTCGTTATATGGGAACGGTTTCATGGTTTTAAAGTTCCATTTAAAGGGGATCTATTCTGATATAAAATATGATTGATGAGACTAGGGTTAGCATGTGCCACTGTATAGGAAAAAGTTGTAGAGCTTTCACCGCAAGTAATTTTAACAACAGCCGATGAACGTGTTACGTATAATGTTCTAAAACGATATCATGCAAGATGCGACATAACAAATATATACATAATAGCTTCTTTGATGTGAGTCAGACTCGATAGCGTTATAGTTTCCAAATAACGAGCTGTGGCAGAAAGGCAGACGAAGGATACAACAAGAGCTTGTTTTTATCATTTTGGTGAGGCACCCTTAAACAGTTTCAAAACTATCTATTTGATTTAAAATGTGTCCTTTACGAACATCATCACGCGAATAAATTCCGTGTATTCTGATGTTTACATGAGGAGCAGACGGCTCGCAATCAGATAATTACCAATAAGACCATACATTAATGTCATCGCCACTGAATGCAGAAACGGTGTTTAATCTCAATAAGCTCAATGAATTTGGTTACTGAGTCGCAGTCTCCATAGCGTTGAAGTTTTACGTAGACTCACGCAAAATACAGATTGACGGACTACATTAGCTGGTAAATAACGGAACAATGGTGCACGTGATGGTAGTCATTTGGCAATCACACTTACTTCACAATACGGTAACCCATAATCGTAGTACTCGTACCTACACATTAAGCTATTAATCATCCACGGTCAATGCAGATATATAACGATCCTTTCTCATGGAAGGAGACCATGAATACTGGGAAATACCACTATATATCTAAGGCTTAAACATTTTGCAAAACAAAGGTGTTATTTAAAAATAATAGTATTTTAAAGTGCAGAAGTAATAGAGGCCTGTAACAGGCTTTGGGTTATTTAGTTATTTTATCGATTTGTCAATGAGTTAAAAATTGAGTTTTTTTTATTTGATTATATATAAAAACCACTGTCACTTAATGTTTGCAACTTATCTTATCCTTACGGTAAAAAAATATCCGGTATAAATAAACTTCATTTTCTCATACATGCCTAAAATAACACGCAGTCTTACGAATCAGCTGATTACTACCAAAGGTTGGCACGGTACCAGACATTACGTATAATTTATTCGATTGATTTTTTTTAATATCATCCTGCGATAAGACCCTTGTCGGAAACCAGTCGGAAGACTAAGTGTGCGCCGTAGCTTCTTCAATTGGGTTCTGCGTGTCTATCGCGTGGTTGCCATCCACTGGATTAACCTTGGTTATTTTACCCGAGACGCCTTGTCTAATTTTGACCATCTGTTGTTACCTGATTAGTGCAGTTATTTTATTGTCTAGATCCTTCTTCATGTTTACCAAACATAGTTAGGTAGCGATCCAGCTTATTGTGTTCAGGTTGGCATGTTAATTTCCATCTCGGACAAACTTACGTTTATTCTGATAATGCACTGTTTTATAGAAAATTTATTCATAGAATTTCGTTTCATAATATCATTTCATCGAATAATTAATACGCAGAATAGTTACTTCAAAGAAATTAAATCATAGATTTTTGTTACAAATAAAATTCATTTCTTAGAATATTCATATTATTATCATAGAATATCAAATCAAGTATCTTTATTGCTCATATTGTTTGGCTTTTGTTAGAAGTATTCTCAAGAACTTTTTTTTTGTCACTTATGTTAATTCGCTCAAAATTCGCTTCTGGCACTCGCTAAGGAGAAAATGGAAAACCGCATTGCTTTCCGACACTACTGAAAGATGGCATGGATGTTTGTAGAATGCAAAGTTTCAAGAATTTAAAAAAAGTTGGAATTATTTATATGTATAACTATTTTATATGTATAACTATTTTTTTATGTAGTTGACCTTCTTTTCCGCTAGGAGTAATTCTGTTCTGTGTTTCAAACTCGCTGTGCATCTGAATGATCTGAAATGACATTATGTCTGTATTAGCGAAGATAGTGGAGCTATGCTCGGGAATCCCGGAAAAGTTTGTCGCACAGATTACAATTATGTCGTCGTTCGTATTCACTAACTTCAAAAACTTAAACTTTGCTATTTGACGTCGTAAACTCCATCACCATTGGCTAAAAAGGCGTTGGTAGTTAGATAACAAGTCGGCCGCTCCTGGGGCCTACTCCAGGTTATCCGAACACGTAGCAGCGTGAGGAATGAAAATAATGATTTCAAAATTCATGTTGTTTTTTTTGGTATATTTTTTTCGTTTATTTATCAAATAAAAGTAGTTGCATACATTGGCGTAGTGATAGTTTCTAAAAAACCACTAAGGTTTACACCAATCCAATCATCATCTTTTATTCTAAAAAAACATAAAACCAATTTATTAACCTCAAGAGCAACGGACGCTGCGGCGCTCTCTTACGTATGATGGCATAAAGATCGTCCGTGCGTGCCTCAGCGAACATCCCTGATGCACTAAAACATCGGGGGTACCCCAACAACATTCTAAGACCATTATTTTAAATAAATGAAGTGTCGCTTTAATATGTAGAGGAAAGAATGTCAAACTAAATACACAGTCCGTTTCAAAAGAACCCTAACACGAAAACAGGTAAAAGTATTTTATTACCAACCGGACCAGTCTTACTAGCGCCGTCGAAGGTAAGTAAATGTGTGTGATATTTCTTCACTGACGAGGAGTAAGATCCTTTCAACAGATATTAGTTATAAAAGGGTTTTTCCAACTTCAAATCCAATTATACGTTGGATCCAAGAAATAAATTCTACTGGAAAACTTTAGCTAAGTATATCTATATCATGCTTACAAAAACTGAAAGCAATAAACTTTGAGAATATTGCTTGGTTGGTTTTCGTTACTTTGCTATGGGAAATTCAATTGGGACATTATATAAATAACTGGAACAAAAAAAAAACAACGAACGATACTAGCTGACAGACGCCGCTCACTTTAAAATATTTATAATATCTTTGAACCAACATACCACTTGTAAATGTGGCACATTTTGTTGCTGTGGTTGGGGAGCACAAATTCACTTAGTGTTCCCACATGTGTTTTTCCCCCGATTCGTGGTAAATAAATAATAAGTAGAAAATCACTGATTTACAGCACTTACGGCTGAAACAGAGCTCGCCGTTCATCATGTACAATCTCACGAGAATGTGAGAAGTAGACTTCAGATACAATTTAATTTGCCAAGTTCTGAAACCAAGCCCTACCCGAAAGGGATAGTATGATAGGGAATGGCTATTTTAAGTCCTACCTACCCGTCTGGGCAATGTGTGTAAATTAAATGTACGTATTATTAAAAATAACGTTGTGGAAAATTATTTTTCACCTGGGGGAATTTAAAATCTGCTATCTGGAAACACCGTTAATACCCTGCAGTAGAATCACCTAGCTAACAATCTCACGTATGAAACAGATCGCGTCATTTGATTGGTTGATGGATTGATTATCAACCAATCACGTGAAAGGACGTTAATACGACCCAATGGGTTTCAATTGTGAGAAGTCAATTTGATTACCGTCAAGAGTCCAGTAAGAACCTTAATGTACCTACTCTTTGCGTACGTTGGCAATCTGGGGTCATATGAATGACCCCAGTTTGCGAACGTATTTAATAAAAAATATCCTAGATTCTTTGCCTTTAATAATGTTGAATATTTAAATACGGTATAAAATACAAATACCTCGAAATGGTTTTCGTTTTAGGACATGTTTGATTTTATTTCCCATACCCAATAGCGTTATCATGATGAAAAACCACACTCTTTCTGTTGATTAATTCCGGCCGCTTTCTCTCAACTTCTTGCTTTGATCTCATCAGTTGTTCGCAGTAGAGTTCAGAATCGATGGTCCTGCCTGGTGGTAACAGCTCATAATAAATAATGCCCTTCCAATCCCACCACACACACAGCATCACCTTGTTGCGAGTTAACCCGGGTTTCGCCACAGTCTGTGAAGCCTTAACGGCCTTTGACCACGACCTTTTTCGCACGTTCTTGTCGTACGTGATCCACTTATCATCACCAGTTATCAGCTTCTTCAAAAATAGTTCGGTTCAATAAGTCGTAATAAAGAATCACAAATGAGTACACGGTTCATTAGGTTTCCTTCAGTGAGCTCGTGAGGTACCCGAATATCGAGCTTTATTGTGAACCCTTTTTTTTTTAAAATGCGCCACAACTGTTTTGTGGCCAATTCCCAGTTCTTCAACTACGTCGTAACTACTAATATGCCCATCTTGCTCCAGTTTTTCAAAAATCTATTTTATCGGTAATAGGGCGGCCGACCAGAGCGACGTGCATCTTTGAAATCAAAATTTCCGGATTGATAAACGCTTAAACACTGCACTATTCCATTTTTGTGTATAAAAACAAGATTGAAAAGAGTAACCATCGAGTTTCTTGCCGGAGTCTTCTCGATCGGAAACAACCTCCAAACCGGTGGTAGAGTCACATTATATTTAATTATGATATAAACTATCATAGTATTATTTTATGTAAGTTTATTTTTACTCAGTATATTTTTGCTACAATTTTTTTTTTTGTTACATGACATGTCATAAGTACTTTTTATAAGTCTATATGAATAAAGATATTTTTTACTTTTTACTAGGTCCATAAACACCGCAATTTTTTTTTCGCGGCTTGCGTTGCGTGTTTACCTTTTTTGTTGTAAAATTTTAAAATGTATCGAATTTCTTCATTAGATTCAATCATCTTGACAGTAAGAAATACAAATGAAAATCACACATTTTCCTCATTTGAATTTGGAATTATCTTCTTTTAAATTTAAACTTTCAATGATACCAAAACCAGCCAGATACAAATAGTATATATAGCCAAAGAGATTTTATTAATACATATTGTATGCGAAAACATTTTTTCCCCAACCTGATAAATAACAACAGCCACCGTCACATGAAAGTTTATATTTGCCCACGACCCCCACGACGATAGGGTGCACCCCATACGAACCACGGTCTATGCGTGTTCTGTCTGTGTTGTATAAACAACGGGTTTTGTACTAGTTTAAAATATGCGCCAGACAACACACCTCTTGTAATGGTCTTGAGGTAGCGATTAATATCCCTGTGCTACGACGTACCACACAAGGAAATAACCCAGGGGCGTCTTCCAGCACACCCAGACCCGAGTCAATTCAGAAAAGATCGTTTCCTAAATTGACCCGACCGGGGATCGAACCCGGGGCACTACGGAAATCAAGGCGAGAAACCGTGCTACAGCGCACTACGCCAATCGTGTCGACACTACTAATCCAAACCTTAGAATATTTACACCTAGAAGGATAGTTTTATACCAAAAGGATCACTTGTGATGATAAAATCAACTATCGAAATCACAATTCGTTACAAAAGTAAACACAATTTTCAGTATTTAACATGTATGAATACTATTAGTGCTTCTCTGTTTTGTTGTTACAACCATTTACTTCACAAATGAATATTTCGAAGAGGCTCTTAGCTCGAGAAATTGACACCAGTATGTTCGGATTTAGCCGTGACATCTCAATATTTGTGGTATTAAAACGGGTGCCACGACTCGCCTTCTATGCGTAACTATTCTAAGATCAATATGATACTCCTACCCACAGCTACCATCTATCACTGCACAGCTCGCCACCGACACGCCGACAGTACATCGGGAGTACATCCTCACGAACAGTTCGGTTTCTGAGATGTTTCCCTCCGAGGACGCTTTTTAAATTGTGAAATGAACTCCCTGCCGAGGTTTTCTCAATGAGCTATAAAGAACTCTATATGTATAGAATATAGAGTTCTTCAAGAGGGGCTTGAAAAAGTGTTTGCAGGGTCGACAACACGCGAGTGATGTCTCTGGTGTTGCCCCTTGGCGTGCTTGATTGTCACTGACGTTGTATTAAAAAAAAACGTTACGAGGAGGGGGCCGGTTCTTCTCGGTACGTAAACAGTTAATCAGAGTCACATTTATTTAAGTACTGCACATAAATACATATCTAGGACACCTTAAAGCATCTGACCCCAAACTAAGCAGAACTTGCACTATTAGGGTGCTGAAAGGTGATGAAAATACTTAAACATTTACATACGTACTTAGTAGATGATAACACCCAGACACAGAATAAACACAAATATTCGTCAAATGCAGGATCGCTACTCTTGCGCCAACAGGTCAGTCTTATATAAATTAAATAAAAAATTAATATCTGGGAGAATTTTCACCAAGATCATCTGACCCCAAACTAAGCAGAGCATGTACTATGGGTGTCAGAGACTAATGATAAACACACTTAAACATTCTAAATACATACTCAAATAGATAATAACACCCAAACACAACAAACACAAATGTTCGTCACATAAATGTTTGTCATAGGTTGTATAGTTTGTGGGGATCGAACCCACGACTTCCGGTGCTAAATTGCCATGGCACCAACAGGCCAGTCATCATAATATGTGTACACATATCTCATTCGATTATATATTTCTATAACTAAGTCAAACCATTATTTCGTTGGTTAGATTTGCCTTTCGGCCGTCCTAATTTCTTTACAAAATGAATTCCCAAATATAATGTTGCGGTTTTAAATATTACTAACATAATTAAATGATCGTCGCTTTGAAGTTACAAACGAGAAATTAAAGTAACTTCGTTTATTTACCTAGCCCTAGGCAATGCAAACAAAGTCGGATAAATCTAGCCGCTAATATACCTCAAGGGTCTCTGGGTTAAACCTCTTGTAGAAGATAACGTAAAATTTGTACTTGAGAATGTTAAACGTTATTTGTTCCTTTGTGTGGTGAATCGCGCGAGATAAATATTTTCCATTGATGTTTCATTTCAGCCCTGTTCATTCCAATTCTTTGTGTTTATTCCTTTATGGCAGACTGATATTACTTTTGTAATTTACCCCAGCCTCAAAATAAAGAATTAACGCCTTTTTCCTAAACGGACCACTGCCCAGGGTTACTACTATATTCGTTATGAATTTTTAAAATGAAGTAGTAGAAGTCTAGTAAGGTTTTATTACCTACTTGACGGAACCGGTCAAAAACAGAATTCACCTTAAGAAAAATTGTACTAAGTTCGAAAAAAAAAACACTCGCGATAGTTCGACTAGCGACACTGATGCTCACTGGTATCGCCTGTGAACGTACTGTGTCTGTGTGCATGAACAAAACGGCGGGTTTGTTCTAAGCGGACTATCTGTCATGTCAGAGGCGCCGAGCCGTATGCGTATTGCGCAATTTGCGCCCTAGCCCCATGGGTTTACGCTGACAATAGTGTCCAGGGTCTGGACTAGAGACGTGAAATGACTGAATATGACCGGTCATTTACTGCCAAATTCGGTCAAATTCAATCAAGCATCAGTTCATTTGGTAACAATGATTAAAAATTAACGTTTATGACAACTTTGCCGTGATTAATGTCCAGTAATTTTGTTCATTTTCAACACGTATCTAATGTAACTAGGTTTAATTAAGAATATAACTAGACTGTGAGCCAATTTGAATGAATTTATAAATAAATTACCGGTCGTATCGTATCTCGTTAGTCTGCATTAAGGGGTCCGTCACCAAAATTACGCGCGTCCATCCATAGCGCGCGGGTCCATAGTTGCATCGTGATTTATTGCAAATTTTGGGGTATTCGCATTTTGTTTAAGGTCTAATTTACTTATGCGATTGCATATATTTTTATTTATTTCGATTAAATAAAGATCATAGGTGTACTGATATTAATTTTTAACAGTAATTAATCATGCTCTATGTAAACCAAAAATCTTTCGTAAACATGGGCTATTTATTACCTATTCGCTGAGAAATTTAATTTTACAGTTATTTTCATGAGTTATGCATATTCTGGTTCATTATGTGTCAACAAAACTATATGTTTGAAATTGTATCATGCGCTTAAAATACGAAATGGCTCCTAAAATACTTGTATGAGATTCCATACAGCGGATCTAGAGAATGGAAAGAAACACAAAATAGCATTGGCGACACGATTGGCGTAGTACGCTGTAGCACGACCTCGATCTCTGCAGTGGGTTCGATTCCCGGTCAGGTCAATTCAGGAAACGATATTTTCTAAATTGACTCGGTCTAGGTGTGCTGGAAGACGCCCCTGGCTCAATTCCTTGTCTGGTACCTCGGCACACAGGGATATTATTCCCTACTTCGAGACCATGATAAGTGCAGTGTTGTCTGACGCATATTTATTTATTTATTTGTACAAGATGCTGTAATTAGCTATGATATATACTTTACGCGATAACTAATGGTAGAGATCAGTACGTTCGACATAAGTTTTGCACTAACGTTCGTCGCTAGAGGCCGTCGTGAAACTTCTATACTTATTGGATATTTGTACCACACCTCTAGTGAAAATATAACTAAAACTCTCAGACAAGTTGCCGTTGCTAACTATCGAAGTTTACAATCATGTTAAGGGGACTAGGGGTATAGATCACTACACAGTCAGTGAAGACATTCCTCATTTGAAGCCTCTTCAGTAGATGTACTAGTAGTACGAGGTCATGTACGCCTTGTGTGGTCATGAGGCCTTTGATACGTATCTCAGTGATGTTAAGACCCTACAAATGAGATTTCTGAAATATTTAGTTAGCAAGAAAGCCAAAGCAAAATGTCAAGGTGATTATGAGAAATTGTTTGCTATTTGTAAAATCATACCTGTCAAGGCTAAGTATCAGTATTTGGTTGTCATTGAAAATTATTATAATTTAGGTACTTTAAACTACATAACTAATAAATATAATACAAGGAGAGTAAGAGAAAATAAATATATATGTCCTACTGTTAAGAATTATTATGGAAAAAGAACAAATAAATATGTACTGCCAAATATTTTCAATAAGATAGATTTTTTGAGAGAAACTAAAAAAAAATGTAAATTTACCTTAAAAAAAAAACTTAAAGCTATACTTTTAGACAAACTTAATGTAAAATTTGCATAGGGAAGTATCTAATACTTGTCTTTTGTGATAAAAAAAAAAAAAAAAAAATGAGTGTTAACTTGCCAACAAACTGCTCCTGCAGTTTGGCGAGATGTATCTAATTAAGACAGTGTTATGTTTTCTTGATTAATAAATAAATAAAATAAATAAATGTAATGTACTGCAGTGGCTCCGAATCACAGCAAATTAATGTTCACGGCTGTACGTAGTACGTGAGGTCGTAAACTTCAGTAATATGTGACTCCATTTCTACGATTGCTTTTTTTTCACAAAATTGAGGTAAAAAATCCCTCTTTAATTACAGCTACGAAGATAGGACGAAATTGCAAACTAGTCTGTTCACCAAGAGTTTCCGCCATGTTAACGGCGGTTTAGAAATTTGTGTGCTATTTTTGGTTCCATGTTTAATCACTAGGGGAAATGTACCGGAATACCATGCAAAAAATTTAAACGTGGTTTTACGCGGACGCTAGCGACTATCATTAGTGTAAACTCATGCCAGGCATACAGCACTGCTTAGGAATACACTATTCAGTACGTCTACCACGAGTTGCAACTTTAAATGTACGTTATCGTTCGCATATTTTTTTTATTGGGATTTGGCATTGTCATGTCATGTCATGTCAAATCCCAATACATTTTTTCACGTGAACGATAGCGTAATTTTAAAGTGGCAACTCGTGGTAGATGTACTGAATCATTTTCTTTTGTCTGTCGTTTAGCGTTGTATTGTTATATTCAGTCAATAAATGTTCTCATTCCATTACACATAATAAAGGCAGCAATATTATTCGCGGCTTTGCATATTTATCTATCATGTGAAGAAGTAATTGAGTGAAAAGATTGGCGTTCATTGACGTTTTCTCGCCTTAACTTGCGTGTTATTTCAGGGTAGATTCTCGGTCGGATCAATTCAGGTAACGAATTTTTTTTGAATCAACTATTTCCAAAAAAGTTTTTTTATTGTATTCAAAGTTGTTAACATGTTGTCAATTGTATTTTCTGGAATGTATCCTTTGTTGTGTTTTACATTGGATACGATTATATTTTTAGCATGTATGTATACCTAAACATAATGCATGGAAATATATGGATAAAATTTACAATCTTTCGTACTTTAACTACTCTATAAGTAATGTAAAAAGTCATCACTCCCACAAAAGGTGAATGTCCTGAAATGAAGCGTGTTCAAAATATTTTTACGCATTTAATAATATTGTTAAAGATCTCAACTTCTCTTCGGCCTGGGTTTCCAAAACTTATGAAGAAGCGATAGAATCTCCTTGATTCAATAAACAAAGTTATAACAAAATATGACATGTAAATTCTTTTTCGTTCTGAAATACTTATAAATATTTTTTAGGTTCAGAGTTTCACAACAAATATGTTGCCATCGAGAACAAGAAAGCAGACTGACATCGAGGAGAAGAGGCGAAGTCTTGTTTTTAAGCTTGACGGAGTGTTGGACCGCATTTCAGAATGGGGTGCATGCAATCTTGTCGAGTTCAATGCCAAGAAAACGCAGGTGTGTGCATTCACAGCAAAGGCGTCGCCGTTCCTTTCCCATCCCACTCTTCAGAGCACGCCGCTACCGATTAAGGATAGCCTAAACATCCTTGGCATGAATGTTCGTAGCAACCTAAACCAGCGGGACTACATTGAGAGCGTCATTAGAACTGCATCCCGTAAACTCGGAGTCCTGAACAGAGTGAGCCGATTCTTCACGCCTGAGCAGCTCTGTCTCTTGTATAAGACACAAGTTCGCTCGTGTGTGGAATACTGCTCTCATCTCTGCGACGGTTCCGCCAAGTACCTACTCGAAGCTCTTGACAGGTTGCAGCGGCGTGCTATCCGTATTATTGGAAACCCAGAGGTAACTTTGACCCTTGAGCCTCTCCAATTGCGTAGAGACATTGCCAGGCTAAGTGTTCTCTATCGCTTCTACAATGGGGAATGCTCTGACGAGTTATTCCAGCTTATTCCACCCTCACCTTTCCACTCCCGTACCACGCGTGCTGGACTACGGCGTCACCCACACACAATTCAACATTTGTTGGTCCGAACTAAAAGGTTCGGTGACTCGTTTCTTTGTCGTACCATCCAGACGTGGAACGCTCTTCCAGCGCATGTGTTTCCTTCCTCTTATAGTTCCGGGTTCTTCAAGCGGGGCGTGAAAAGGCATTTCTGCAGGCCTTCGAGGTGAGGATGGCCAGCCTAGTGATTCGTTTGAATGACTGGGCTTGTCAGCCTCATATCTGGACCTCACGACCGCTTTCCATCAGGTGGAGTGAGGTCATCTTGACGGGCAATATAAAAAAAAATACATTACAAGAGCGTTCCACGTCTGAATGGTACGACAAAGAAACGAGTCACCGAACCTTTTAGTTCAGGCCAACAAATGTTGAATTGTGTGTGGGTGACGCCGTAGTCCAGCACGCGTGGTACGGGAGTGGAAAGGTGAGGGTGGAATAAGCATACCTTAAAAAGTGACCTTATTTAATTAGTTATTTTTTTCCTTTTAAATTATAGCCTTCATTATTAGTCAATTAAAATTCAGTGACGTACGACGCCTCACTGACGATTTGATAAGGTTGCAGAAATGGAAATCTATATGACAAGCCTACAATAAATAAAAAACTCTGAACTGCTGATGATTGTATAATACTCGTATCATAAATAAATAAATAAATCATGTGGTTGACTTTCCAGCAATCCTCACTCAACGGTTTGCTGTGTCTTTTCTGGTACGCTCTGGCGGGGAGTGGAACGCTCTCCCTACGTCTGTGTTTCCGGACTTACAAGGCCTTCTCTTGTCTTCAAGGCCGCATTTTCTGGGTAAGCATGTACCAACATCGGCCTCGTCATTGCTTACCACCAGGCGAGACTGAGGCAACACAAGACAAACGCAAACCCATTTAAAAAAAGAGAATTCAGATAAGAATGAGCGTTTAGAATCTAGACACGTGGTAGCGTGTCAAGCCAAGCTCAAGCTAACAGAACTGGCGAGCCGTGTGTAATATTACACGAACCATTTAGAGCTACTTTTGACCCCCTCATAACTCCAAAACTATTACATATTATTGACCAGGCTAAATGTCTTGTAAATAATAGTTTAATTATAAAATATTCAATATCTTAGGAACTGTAATAATTGAAGATAATGACTTACTTCGAGCTGTAGTTGTCGACGTCACGGATCGGCGGGGCCGTTGGTTTTTCCTTCTCCATTCTAGAGTGTTTTAAGTGTAATTTTCAAAATAAGTGTACTTTTCCACTCTAATCATCTGTTCATGGCCGGTGATCTTCGATAATTCACCTGTAAACAAGAAAAGGAAACTTTAATGATTTGATTTTACAATGCTTATTTTCGTATCTAAAGTTACGAACTCGGAAAATTAAAATGTTGGCCCTTAATGAAGTAAGGTACGGTACTACTCACCTAAAATGCTTGCAACGTGATTATATACTAGAAAAAATCTTTCGATCCACCTGGTTTGCGGAAGACGCGGGTTTGAATACCGACAATCGACATCATCAAGGACTAAAATTTGAATTTTTCTAGCTATCTTTAAAAGATTTTGCATAATTTTTGTTGTTTTCATTTTACGAGTACATGATTGATTTTAGCACAGTCATGAGGTGCGGAGGAGACCGCGTTGAGTTAAATTTTCGCATCGGAATATGTCCATTGGTTTAATAATCAGTTTGAAAGCTTTATCAAATTTCAAAATCTATGACTAAGTACAATGCAATTGTTAACATTAAATGTAGGTTTTATAATCTAAAACGATGAAGATGTTTTCTGACCGATGAAAGGGGCATGGGTAACGTTGGCGTCATTCTTGAAATTTCGCGGCCACTCACCAAACCCTACTTTTAAGAAAGAACATTATCGAGGGGAACAAACTTTATATGGAGCACAAATAGCTAAAATTTATCGGAGCTGAGATATTAGGTATTGTATTTTTAACTTACTACTCAGTTGAACTTGAGCCATACCAAGGAAGAGGTAAAAAAGCGGCATGATTTATCATCCTTATAAACATGCGACGCAATTAGGATTTAAGAAGGCTAGTTTCAATGGCCATAAAATATAAATAAATATAAATATGCGCCAGACAACACCTCTTGTCATGGTCTCGAAGTAGGGATAAATATCCCTGAGTTACGAGGTACCAGACTAAGAATTAAGCCAGGGGCGTCTCCCAGCACGACCAATTTAGATAAATTTTGACCCAGATTAATTTTAACCCAGGGCAATTTAGAAAAGATCATTTCCTGAATTGACCTGACCGGGGATCGAACCCGGGACACTACGGAATTAAAGGCGAGAAACCGTGCTACAGCGCAATACGCCAATCGTGTCGTCAATATTTTATTAGCCATGTGTAATATTAGGCCATTATTGTTCATGTTTTTAAAAATACTTTCAGGCGTTTTTCCCATGTAATGTCTCTAATGTCGACGGTTAGGAACCAATACCTCTTATCTACATATTGACTATTAAAAAAAGTATTTTTGACGTCATTGACGTTGAGGTCGTTTTTCGTGATTACTTGTGTTTCACTTCCTAATGCAATTTACTGCTGTATAGACAACATTACAACTATGGATATCTAACTTCAAGTATTGCTGGATGTACTTTTATTAGAAAAATATACTCAACAGGTACATCTAGAAAAAAACCTTCCTCTACTAATTCTGCATCCTTTATAAGAGCTGTTAGGTGATATTAGCTTCATAAAGTAACATTTCAGAACTTTCATTTTGGTAAAACTGAGGCAAAAAATAATACTTTAAGAAATCATATCTCGGCTCCAATATCACTTAGAACACAGATGGCCAACCTTTTTTTTCTGTATTATTCTGTTAACTAAACCAATTTTGTATATTACTGAGATAGTTATATGACTTTGCTTAGCGGAACTAAGCTCATCAATGTTAATCTCAACTGAAGTCGTTGCTACACGGAAACAGTTTTCTAGATGAACGTCAGTAATCAGTGTTCTCATTTGGGATTTAATATGTTTTATCCTGCTAAAAAGTTGTGCACACATGTAAGTGTTTCCAAATAATGAAGTCATAAACAGAGCATGTTTATAAAACGCAGTATATTTCTCCTTGTCAAAATAGTTTTTTAAATACACTTGCTCATAAAGTGGCTCTTATTTCCCCGCAATTAATGACACCTGTAATCAAACTGTGACTTTTTTATTGCTATTATTCACAAGTGAGTTATATAGATTTTTTTATTTTATTGGTTGAGTTGCTTTGTTCTTAAAAAAGTTTCGATACAAAAGAGCCCGTGTTAAATAGTACAAATAATTTTTTATCTACTAAATAAAATGATTTTTTAGTTTTATTTTCGTCACAATGTGTTGAAAAACGTCATATGATTTACGTGGGAATTGATAATTACCCGTCCTCGGCTCTCTTAAAATCCTCATTTAACGGCTCGGGTCTCAATGGCACCTCAGCGGTAATCACCAACATAACACACTTGTACCAAAATGTTCTATTATAGAACTCTTCTAAGCCAACCTGATTGAATTTTTCTTTCAGCTAATATCCTCAAAAAAGTTTACTCAGCTCTGCGGGCCACAAGATGGCAATCGGCGGGCCGCGGGTTGGCCACCCTTGACTTAGAACAATTCTGACCACTCAGATATGTTTTTTTCTTAGGGTTCTATAAAACAGTGGTAAATTTATTGCTGGCCGCTAATAAAAAAAATGACGCCACGGGTCCATAGAAAGTTACTCAAACCCCTGTATAAGTCGTTCAACGAACCTGCCTTGGAGAAAGGTCACGTACCTTTGGTAGGTTTAACAAGGGCCAATTTATTTTCTGGCAAAGAAGGCCTGAGGATATTTTACATTCTGATCTCATTCAACAAATGTTTGATATTGTTCTTTGTTTACAGTTGATTGTCTTTAGTTAATGTACTTTCAAAGTTGAAAAAAAACGTTCAAATGAATTTTGTTTTATAATAATTATTATGAGTACTTCATTTCTAGAATTAATCATTAATCATCAATATTATGTGATCCTACCACCGGCGTCGGATCTGTACTAATAAGATCCAAGAATTTACTTTACAACTAGCTTAGTCACTACCAACTAACCACTGTTAGTTAAAAAATACATGAAACTGCAACTGATTCATTTGACACGAAGTTACTTAACAACATTGTGAAAACGATGTCACAAAAAGTAGTGATAAGCGCAAGCCCAGTAGAGTATCACTAGGGCTACCCGAATTACCCCCTTGTACGAGCATATTCCACGATTTTTGGTAGTTTTCGAGTTATGTTCACAGCGCTTACAGCGCGCGGGATGAGAGTCGAGTTGTATGTAATGGCTTGCGGTCGGTGTAGGTATGTGTTGGCTTTGCGGTTGCTGTTTCATATTGACAATGTAAAATATATTATAGTTAACAAAATTCAATACTCTAATTTGAATGGCAAGTTAATTGCCGGATTGGAGCGGTGCCGTTGCCGCGCCGTGATAATGCTGTATTTAAACCAGAGAATTCGATCCCGACGTTTTTTCTCATTTAAAGATCGGTTACACACGATCCAGGAAACCCGGTACAGTCCTGGCATCTGATTTTTGTTACTTCTTCATTAAGACAAGTAATGAAAAACTTGAGTCAATTGCAACAATCGGATGTTTTATTTTATTATTTTGTATGGGTGCAAAAATGAGTTTGGTTTTACCTCATCGAAAACTACATTTGGTAGAAATGAACAAGTAGTAGTTAATTACAATAACAAAACTCATACATTTTGAACTTTAAGAAATCAAGTGAATGGCTTTTTTCATTTATCAACCCGATATTCTAGAGTATAAAAAATGTTGTATTTCAAGAATATTTTATTATTTTTGACAATATTCCGAAATCGTTCTTATTTAAAACCAAATTTTCGGGGCTCTAAACTACCGGGCTCCCGGGATCTTGATCTTCGTAGTTCCCAGGTACAACACACCTGCGCACATACAATAAGGGTGCTCGCCCACGTCCGATAATCGGTGACCGATTTTTTGTAGGAGAAAAATTGAACGTACTGATAGCAATGGAGCAACGCACACGTCCGACAAAAAGTAGGTCAGAAATAATATGAAATACAAAATCGGCCCGATTATCGGTCCGACAAAAAGTCGGACGTGGGTGAGAACCCTTACTCTCCGGATCGCGAGCTCCACGATTTTTTTTATTTCTGAACTACCAGTTCGCTAAAAAAACTAAAGTATAGAAAATAATATTATTAAAATTTAAGTTCTCAGCATCTCTATTAATATTTTACTATCTCCATTTCGAGCCGATCGCTCACCGATCGGCTGATGATGCGTTGAAATATATTCCATAAAAAGCAATAAGTCATTCCCATTGCCGTCATTTAAAACAATAAAGTTACCTGTTTTTGTTTCTGCATAGGCACTAGAATTTAGTGTGTAATTTTGACGTCATTCTCAGAGTCTAGACTAGACTATTAAGCGTGAGTAATCGATAGTCGTTTAAGAAGTTTGCTGATGCCAGTTGATGCTGTCAAGGACACAAATCATGTGATTAATGGTCTAATAGGCTGTACTTTTAAAGATGTGATTTGCCGATATTCATCTGTACTAAATATTTTAAATGCAAAGGTAGTTTAAAATTAGAAAATCAAAATCAATGAAAGAACTGTACTAATAAATGGTCTTCTTGAAGAAATGTACCTTCTTTCGAATCGTCAATTCATTTTTCACTTCAGCTATTGTATAAACATACATAATATAAGTACAATATTTATTTTATTCTAGATATACTCGTACTATAATACAGGCATATAATTTGTCACTGCCACCGTGGTCGAACTGCTAAGTTTACTAAAAATACTCGGCAAGAAACTCAGAAGTTTGACTTAATGTTATAAAGAGGAAAAATTGGTTAGTTTTTTTGTTTGTTTGTATTGTTTAGGCTCCGAAACTACTGGATCGATTTAAAAAAATATTTCACTAATATAAAGCTACATTATCCGGGAGTGACATAGGCTATATTTTTTTTTAATTAAGGCTAGATTTTGACGGGAAAGACAGTCTACTCGGGCGAAGCCGCTGACGGATAGGTAGTCTTTTATGTTGTATAAAAGGCAACGTACGAGTATCAGGTCCGCCGACGGCTAAAGGCGGCGACCGACTGTCTTCGTTTGCATCGGGCGGACCTTCACATTACCAAAGTGGGGATAGAGCGGTGGCGTCATGTAGTTTGTATGTATACCCAGTCAACGAAGACAAAAAACTGCCAAATGGAGAAATTATTCGCGTAAAAGCGAAAAGAATGGTGGTCTGAAGCAACATATTCAAAGTACTGATGGATTTTATGTAGGTTACTTGAGTAAAATGATTTTTTTTTCGCTAAGAGCCACCGTTTACGAGTTGTTTAAAAATAACTTTCAAAAAGAACCTTTACACCCCCCTACCCATCAGCTACACCCCATCCATTAGTACTTTGAGTATGTTGCTTCAGACACCATTCAATACATTTGTGCCAAAATTCACTTTTACACGAATAATTTCCACTATTTTTCATTCGCTGAGAGGGCTTCAAGCTGCAAGCTATGCTTCATGGGCAGTAGCTCTAACTGTACAGTGACGTGGTAAAGAAAATGAAAACAACACGCCAGTGCCTGTCATAAAACGCTCCATAAACCAGGTGGATTAAAAAGGTTTAACAAAAGATGTCAGTGACAATATCACTAAAAGTTGCTTTTATGACTGATATTGGATTAGTTTACGTATAATTTTGTCCTTCTTTTTATTATTTACACCTTTAATCTTGTAGAGGTAACTTATATTGAAACTTTATGCAGTTTAGGTACTTATTGACTTGGTTGGCCGTCCTACTGAATTAGAAAAACATTATCTGTAAGCATTGGAGAGAACATACCTCGTGATGGTAAGTACCACTTTCCATGCCTTTGATAGTGTACAAATTGTATGTTATTAGGAACATAATTGAAATAACTCAGTTCGTAAGTGTTTCAACTGTCAAATGACATAAAAAGAAATCTACATAAACCAGGGCTGAGATTTCATATACTCGTAAATATTTGTGTAGTGATACAATATTTCGCCTTAATTGCATACGGACATAATAATAAATTATTTATCATAGTATATTTTAAGCTTCGTGTCAAGGGAGGTCTGCTCAGCTATGGACACAGCTCTGTGGCTGGTCGTCTCTAAGACCAGCGGGCCTACTCCCGTTCCACTTACGGGCGAAGTTTCGTGCGCTATTCCGTTTTCACTACAGATTGCGCAGGTATGTGCACTAAGTTGAACGGGAGTAGGAGGGCTGTTTATTTTTATGACAAAAGACTTGCATGTTCTTAGCCACACGGTCCAAATAAGCGTTCAGGTAAGTGTTCCCTATCGCTTTTACAACGGGGAATGCTCCGAAGAGTTATTCCAGCTTATGCCTTCCTCATCTTTGCACTCCCGCTCCACGCGTGCTGGACTAAGTAGTCATCCACACACGATCCAGCAGTTGTTGCTTCGCACTAAAAGGTTCGGTGACTCGTTCCTTTTTCGTACCATCCAGATGTAATGCTCTTCCAGCGCATGTGTTTCCTTCCTCTTAAGGTACTATTTAGAACCGTGCTGCCGACTGCAACTGCTGCCGATTGTCACTTGATGGTGAGTTATATACTCGTAGATAACAAACGGTCGCTGCACGTGCTGTCGGCACTTGCAGTGGGCAGCTCGGTTCTAAATAGTAGCATTATAGTCCCGGGGGTCTTCAAGTTGAGGATGGCCAGCTCAGTGATTCGTTAAAATGACTGGGCTTGTCGGCCTCATATCTCGACCTCACGACCACTTTCCATCAATTGGAGTGAGGTCGTCTTGACGGGCAATATATAAAAAATATCACAATAAAAAATAAACCTACTCGGGTTCTGCCTTTTAAGCGTGATACAAACAAATAGACGGAGGTACTTTGGCATAATATTATGGTATGGATTAAAAGTTGGCTTTTGGATGTTGTTTAACCCTGTTTATCCGTTAAGTTTAGAACTATTACTGACAGTGGTATATGTGGGGTAACTCATAACATAACGGAATGTTCTTAAAAAACATAAAATATTGTTAATTTACAAAAAAATAATTCTCTCAAAATCATATTAACTAATATTTATTCAAGTAGACCAAATTTAGCCGTAGTATAGACAAACATATTATTAATAGGACTCTAACACCTCGGTCGGACTGCTGTTTCTACTCAGAGAGACCTGTGTATAGTTAGATTCTGCTACATTTAACTAATTTCCAAGTTATATGTTGTATCCTTTTAAAATGTAGGCAATTAAAAAAAAAACCTGCCCATTCCTTCCTCTTAATGAAACCGAAATTGAACAAATTACGAATTACATTATGTTTCGGAATATCAAAAATGGTTTTAGATATCTAAAGATCGAGAGACCCGGCAGAAACTCAGGAGTTACTTTTTCACCACGAAGGTAAAATTCAAAGTCAAAAAGATGTGCACCTGAGCAGACCAGTTCTCCAATTTATCATATCTTAGTTGTTTCTTTCATATTATCATTATGATTGATAAAACTTCACCTTAAAGGTTTATAAAGGAGCAAAAACCTTTCCCCCAACAATTAGTCAGTCGCATGAAAAATCCACGGTTATATTTACATTCCATTAAGTAGTTATAATTAAACAAGATAGTTATCAATTTCGCATGGCACATTGCACTAAACCAATGGCACGGGATTTTCTAAGAATAAGAAGGACTAATTAGAAAATATTTCTAAAGATATTTTTTTCATAGTTGAGATTATTTAATAAACTAAGATATTACGACACACAAAACTTGAACTTTTCGGAGACATAAACACATAAATTGTACCTAATTAACTAATTAACTTGCCAAAAAGTATCAATTAGGTGCCCAGACTTCACTAGTTTTTTTATAGCGATAGTTTTTCAGAGACAAGTCAGAAACTTTTTAAGTATTCATTTTGGAACCCTAGTTGATGGGGCTTAATTTGTTGCAAATAATGTCTAATATTACGCTTTTCAAGAAAAAGGTCTATTTACCCTATCACCCTGTGATTCGACATTCTCATGTCAATTTATGTGTCATCCCAATACAATTTTACTACGCGAACGATAAAGTAAATTTAAAGTGGCAACTCGTGGTAGACGTACTCACGTTCAAACGGAGTTTTTAATACTTATATGTGTGAGAAAATCAATTAACTCGTAACTAAGAAATTAAAAAAACCGAAAGAATAAATAAATAACATTATTTAATTGTTAATATCACAACTAATAAGGCACACAAGCTTGCATAATGTTCCACATTTTGAATTGTATAATAAAACGATATAATTAGACGTTTAAACCGTTAACTACCTGTTAACCGTTATGATAACCTTTTTTTTAAATGGCCTTGTCAAATTATTATCAAAATTTGTTAAATCATCTATAGTTGCTACCCGAATGTAAACGGTTAATAAAAAAAAGGAAAACAAAAAGCACGGGTTCGGAAAAGACTAGCTTTCTGCACGGAATCTGACACTTTTAGCAAATACGAGTATATTAGTATTACAATCTATATTAGTTTGCATGATGAACTATACTGCTGTCTTGTTACCTACCTTTGACCATATACCATCTATCCTAAGACAAAGCCAACTAGTATACTAATGAATGTGGTATCGACTAATTTGAACAAGAAAAAAGGGATTTTAAAAGCTTAAATTACTCACAATTTCCCGACACAGAAGAATCCCAAATCACGTCAAACCACTCTCCATGTCCACGGGAGCGTCAGTCACACACTGTTATCTCGAGAGCATCCGTTATCTACTAATGATTATAATCGTCGCGTGCGTATGCGCACCTCTTTATTACTTTAAGAATAACTTGAAAACCAGCTGATACTACAGTGATTTGTCACGGATCAAGCGTTGCCTCGGAATATCGAAACGACAGTTAAAGTTACGATCATCCATTTTAACTTAACAATGCGTCAAATGAACGACAAGGCAAGAATGCTTTAGAAAGGTGCTTAACTTAGACGACCTGTTGAGTGGCAAAGGGTCGCTGATTCGATGACTGTTGGTGCAGTAATCGAATAAGCAATCAGCGAACCCTCCATATCACATCGGAAGAACTTTACTTCAAGACTAGGGTTTTACTTAAAAATAAAGTCAATCATTTTATTGTATTCCTTAATGTATTTAAAGATGTTACAAAGTTTCATGAGTTCATTAAAGACCCTGTCGGGCACAGAAAAAATTGACAGAGGAGGACTGAGAGACGTGTTAAAATTTCGCGGCTAGTGCTTAAGCCAGTTAATTTTAAACTTCGATTATGAGAAATGAATGAGAGTAGGTCTTAAGTACATACACATTCGACCTATGTTGACAGTAGAATACACTTAATGCTAAAAATGCCAAATGCACACATTCTATGTACTAGTAATATTCTGAAGAGAAAAGATTTGTTCGTTTGTATTGAATAGGCTCCGAAACTACTGGACCGATTTTTAATATTTTTTCTCCAATATAAAGCCACTTTATCAGGGAGTGATATAGGCATTTTTTTTTTAATTCTGGCTATATTTTGACGGGAAAGGCAGTCTACGTGGGATAAGCCGCAGACGGACGGACGCTTACCAAGTGTTGCGATTAACTCTCACTTGCGGAAGATATAAGTCGACTCTTTACTCCTTTAGTAACCATCACCATATCTACTGCACTCTAACACATTAGCGAACTTGAACCACTGGTAAATTACGAACTAATATGCACACCGAATCGACGTCTCTGGTGAAGTGATCATTTTACTTTAGTATCACAGTTAATATACTAAATAGGTAAAATGTTAAATAAAATTGTTTAATGTGATTCACTTCACTAAGCCTTTTCATTGATGTCTGCCATGATTTTACACCAATGACAGCGGGTTTCCCCTTTTTTACCATAGTAAACCGCTGCGCTGTACCGAAATCCCATAGGATTTAATGGCATTTCGGTACAGCGCCCCTAGCGATTAGAAATGGAACCAAAGATGGCATACAAATTCCTGAAGTAAACTATGGTAGTTTACGTGACGGAAACTCATGGTAGACATACTGTTGGCATTTGGGAGCAACCTTTTTTACTGTTTGTTCTGTGTTTGGTGTTGTTATCTTTTATTGTATGTTTTTAGATATATCTATATGTAGGTATGTTTATTTATCAGTCTCTGACACACATATGGTATAACAAGCTTCACTTATTTTGGGTCAGATGAGTCTGGTGTAAGATATCCCTGATATTTATTTGTTGATTAACCAAGAATTCACAAGGGCCAAAACTAGCTTGTTATTATGGGCTCATCAGCACATAATTATCCACTTAGCTAGGCAACAGCTGATTGGCTAAATGACTTCTTAGTAATGGAAAAAGCATTGCTTTGATTGAGATCACTAGTCCGCATTTGTGCAAGCGTGGTAATTCAAGATTAGCAAGCTTTGACGAACGTAAGGGCGTAAGTTAAGTGTATGGGCGTAAGTTAAGTGTAAGGGCGTAAGTTAAGTGTAAGGGCGTAAGTTAAGTGTAAGGGCGATAAATTCATATGGGAGGAGTAGCACAGCACATCTGTTATGTACGTGAGCTCTTGTCTTGCTGCTGCCAAATGCTTAATACTATGGTGCCAGAATACCTTTGGGATACAAGAGGGTTTAGGCGTGGCGGTGAAGTTGACTCTCCACCCACCAAATTTTTACCAGCTAACGTACTTAGCGGCAGGTCTGGTGCAAACAGCTGCCTGCCCAGGTGAACCTTCAGGCGTAGAGCTTGCAGCCTCGAGGTGAGGGATACAGCGATAATTAGGTAGATGGAGCCAGTGATCCTTAGATGGTCAGTGGTCACCCCTGTGTGATGATCAAGGATGGCTTAATAAGGCTAAGCTCCCAAATTCATCAACGGAGTGACCCTATCCGTGATTTGTGGTCCAGGCCCACTCCTAGTGGCAGCCGACGGGCTGAGTGTAGAGCTGCCTACTTATGTACTCTCAGGTGCCTCTGTTGTCAATCTATGTCTTCAAATAACTGTGGTAGTATACATTTTCATCACAATACCACAAGTGTTCGGCATTGTCTGCCTTATCGTTGTAATCTGATGTTTATTTAGTTTGTAAGTGGCCTCTACTTTGTCATTCGTTCACACAACTTAGTTTAATCCAACCTGACTCAGGATGACAGTACATCTGAAATGTTTAACTAAAACTTAATATAAATAAATATTCTGTACGCGTGTTTCCCCAGTATCCACAAACGCTAATCAAAAGTTGAGCACACCTCAATTTGATGCTGCCCTGTCACATGTCAATAGAACTGAAGGGACAGCTATACATAAAGGACTGCTCAGCTTTGATTGACGTTGGATTCGGGCTTTGGTCACCTGACTCCTTCTAGACCGCTGGATAGATTTAGCTGAAATTTAGTGTTTCGTTGTGTGTGTTTAGGTTCCTGAATGGTTTGAAAACACCACTGGACTCGGTGTGTGGCTTTGCAGTTAAGGTGTCAACAATCCGCTCTTCCGGGCAGGACGACGTCTGCCGGGTCCGCTAGTAACTATAAAATCTAGGCAGCTATAGGTACAGTTATGGTTAAACTTTAAGTGTTTTTCTTCTACACGTTTTCTAAACGAATATAGAAACTAGAAAAATTTGACCGGATCCCGCTTGAGTCCCTAGAATTAAGTCGATTTTTCCTAGTTTCTATCTTTGCGTAGGTTCAACTTTTCATATGATTATTACCTGTATTTTAGTTGATTGTTGTTAAAAAACAATTTTTCTTTTTCGTACTTTGATCCATAATAATTAACAATTTATAAACTTGAACTATGAGTTTAGCTCAAAGGAGGAGTTTGAGTACTGTGTGGTTTAGGTTGGTAAGAAACGAAAATTTTCCATAAGACTTTGTTCACGTGAATAATTTTAGAAAAAACCATCAATAGGTTTATAAAGTCATGATTCATGGGGTCATCAACCCGAACTAGAGTGCATCGTGGTGAATGATGTCCAGGGGTAAAACATAAGTTGCATATAAAAATACACTTTCGTATATTAATTACACCTGGGGCCCTAGCCAAGAGCAACATGCCACTTTCGTTTCAACATGTAGAATGTGAAAAATGTACGGGGATGATATTAGCACTCGTCTAATCGGAATGACATTTGATGTCAGATGCATACATTTTTAATTTTAACATGTCGACACGAAACTGGCATGTCGCTCTTGGCTACCCCCCCTGATAATATTATTCGCAGTGAGATTTTAGCGCAAAGCTGTTGTTTTCATTCAGCGAAATAACTTCTTCAAATTACAAAACAGCTTGAATGAAACTGTGAAACCCAACATTTCGCCATGATTCAAAGTGATTAATAGTGGTTAACCAATTTATTTGTTTATTTGTCATTCATTAGACTTGATAAAAACATAAACCGATTCAATTAAGGAAAATGGTGACAAAAAGCCGTGGGAAGTACCGATTCGGCTGGCTGATGACTCGTTTTGTTTGGAAAACGCATTGTTCCACGGTCCACAGTTTGCCACAAGCGGAGGACGAGATCCAGAACACTCTTGGCCCCAGTCACCACTTCTCGCGGAGTTGCATCACGTTCCGCATTTGGTGACAGCATTTAAGCGTCACCGCACACGGGACACGGTAGGCGACACTTGCGGTCGATGGCTGCTACTTTTTTAACCCATTACGGGTGGTACCCGTAAATGGGTTATATACCCGTAAAAGAACCCACGCGGTGGTAGAGTCGCATTATGTTTGTTTACTGTTTATTTATATAGGGTGTCCCTGGAAGTAAGGATCTAATCCAAATAATGCAATTTTAACCCTGACACTATTGGTCCGATTTCTAACCGTTAAAAAGTTATGATCAATGTTTGTTATTTCAGAAAATCGCCCAAGTCCATACAAAACTAATTATTGAAAAAAATGATTAAAGTTGGTATGGTTGTAAACTTGGTACCATTAATTTAAATGAAAAATATAATAAACACAAAATTTCTAAATTATTTTCTACAAAATGTAATTTGATTCTATAAAAATCCACTTGCGATTACTTTCTATCGAGTTTTTTTTGCAACTGAAATTGTTGAAATGACAAACTCCAAAAAACTGTAGAAATTATTGGATTAACTCTGCAATTTATAGCTATAAAGAATTTGCATTAAATTAGCAACTCTTGTAAATACTTGGACAACTGTCAGTAGTACATTTTTTTCACGACATCTGTTTGAACATTGAGTAAATTTTTTGATTAGGATTTTGTCTTGCAATATCTTTACTTTTAAAATTGGCATGCGTTTTCTAGCTCAATAAAATAAGTAGTCAAAGAAAGACAAATCACCTGCTGATCTTTCGAAAAAAAAAGTTTATAAATCTACCTTATTTACCGATTGAGGCTATGAACTGACGGCGCGGTTATCTGCAGCACCCGCCGCGGCGGCAGTTCGGCGGTTTTGTACCCAAACTCACGTGACCGGAGTTTTGTGCGGTGCCGCAGCCGCCGCAGTTGCGATTTTTGCCCGCAAAAGATAACAGCCGATCGACCGCCGAGCGCGTGGTTGCGGCCACCGCGCGGGAGTCGCGCACGCCGCGCCGTCCGTTCTTAGCCTAAAGAAGATTACCACTGTTGCTTTTTAATAAGTCTAGAGAAGTTGAAACTGGCTATCAACCATGTGTCTTTTAGGGATCACTTTTCCTCAGCCTCCTCTGTGCTATTAACAGAAGTATCTTTAATATTATGCACCAGTAGGAGTTGATGAGGTCGCGCTGATGGTCGGATCGTTTCATCGAAATTGTACTTTGTAAATGTTCTTACAAACCCACAGTCAAATTAAAATTGATAGCGAATCATCATACATATAATTATCATGTGGGATTCGCAACAATAGGCAGCAAAAACTATGATCTAACTTCTACGAACGATCCTTCATTTCGAAGGCACGACTGAACAAAAAATTGTGAGTCATCGCAGAGTTGATCTCAGGTTGGTTGGTCTTAAATTAAAGCACATCATATTTATAACTACAGGCTTAGGCGCTATAAACCATTTACAAAACTGAGAATAACGGATAACCACAGATGTGGTTACATAGTTTAATACAGAACTCAACACAAGCCATAAAGTTAGACATGGTGGAAACTTTATAAAACCTAATCAATCGACTAAATCATGTACTTAAACAGGCATTTTATGAAAATTAATCTTTGAAATTATAGTATGACTCAAGCGGAATCCCGCTCAAATCCCTATGATCAGGTCGATTATTTCCAGTTTCTATCTAAGTGTGGAAGATACTAAAAATAAAAATTTACTTACATATACAGTCATAAAAAGTACCTAATTTATGAAAGTCGTTATAACTACTTAATTTGCTGAAACTTAAACATGAAAGCAAGTAGCAATGATTCGTTTAAACTATAAACATCATTATGTGAGTTAGGATGGTGCATAATTCATCCGTTACAGATTTGAAGGATATGGTTGAAATTACATAGGTTATTTAGGTATAGGTAATTGGTTGTAATTTTATAAAATTAGAATAGACTTAAGTAGATTATTGTTTAGGATAGTGATTAATATAAGTATTATGATGGTTAGCATAGTAGAAATATTTATTACTTCTTGTTTTAATATTGAAAGATAGAATCTTGTTTGTTTCTGAATTGAAATCATTATACACACACCGGCAGAATTAGCGGAACATCAAAAAAAGGGACGATTAATGTATTTTTTTCGTAACACAGGCCGGTTACATTACTTTTTTTAAAATTGAAGGTCTAATTTGAAAATGGAACATTAGTCGACAGTCACTTTATTCATTCGTTAATTTTGAGTTTTAATTCATTCATCTTTAACCACTGCTTCGAAGTTGATTTTCCGTTTTCTCAAAGTTCATAAATTTCATTTGAAAAACATTGTATTGCAGCTTTATGAGGCTTTTGTGTTTTCTCTCCTATTCATCAGTTACGAGCATCTAAGTATGCCTGATTTAACGCAACGAGTAATCATTAGGGCTGAAATGAGAAGAAATGGTAAATTCTACAGATCGATTGCAACAAGACTTCGTCGATTGTTATCAACGATTCATCGTAGCATCCAACGCTACAGATTGACGAATTCTCTGGTAAGGAGGAGAGGACAAGGCAGGAAAAGGTGTACTTCAAGGTGCATTTTGTTTGGTTTTTGTTTCATTAAACTTCCAGTAAGGTGTTGCAATGAAAATTAATGTCAAAACATGTTCATTTAATTATTGTTTAATGTTTTATTATTATTTGTTTAAAAATAAAATTAACTATTTATTATAATAGCTTATTTTTATGTTCCGCTAATTCTGGCGGTGTGTGTAGCTTATTTTGCCACAGTTATTTCTAACCGTATCTGCTTGTTCTTAGTACTGCCATTTCATCCTAGTGTAGATGTTGATGCCTAGACCCTTTTTGTAATAGCTAGTTACTTCACTTGGCTTTTACTTACATCATTTTCTTCAATTTATCAAAGCTCGCCGAAATTAGTGTTCATACCCGACTTTTGCTCGTCCAGTTATTTATCATAAATACGATCTATGCAGGAACACCGCCTGGGCCAAGCTAGAGGCCAGTAATCCACCAGCCTGAACAGCATCGGACGGTACCTAGCCGTTGGGAGTTTCGGAGGAGGCTGTCTGTTCAGCGGGCACTGAGCATCAGGAGCAGCTGTGTACAAAGGGGAGTCAGTTACGAGTCGCCAAGTTGACACGACCTAGACCTACCTGCGGCCCTGTAACCATGAACTTAATAATTATTTTTAAAATCTAATTTTGTGGTTTTATTTAATTAATAAAACGTGACAAATGGCGAATGATATAAAATATACTATTGCTATAGCGATTTATTAAGATTATGTTGCTATGCTATACGTACTGTGCACCTGAATGAAGGTAAACAAACCTTGTATGCTTTTAGTTAATTTCCTACTGTTCTTCGCTTCAGTTGCTCATTAGCCCTGAAAAAACAGCGACTCTTCTGCGTTCGTAGGGAGGGCTTTATTTTTAAAATAAAGTTAATCACAATATTCACTGTTTTATAACGTAGCTAAAATAACCACTCAGTCAAAAACCTGCTATTAACTAGACTGTAAAAGAAAGCCTTACACATTTTTTTATGCTGGTTGGAGCTTTTGTGTCATTCATTTCTGTTTTTTAAGGTGGTTCGTTTTACATACAAACATCAATGCACATTCACGTGCTAAATAGTAGCACATTTATTTAATAAGATTACGTTGAGTTTTTTATCGTCTGATATAAGATTACTGACATTGTAAATATTATTTTTATTGGTTTTGGGAAAATAAGTATCCCTAAATAAGTCCCCACGCAAATAATTAGGCATATCTACTACTAAGCAATCCAATACCGCAAACGCGGGATCCCACATTTGCGGGATCCCGCACATTCTTTGCGGTATCGCTCATGCGGGATCCCGTATGTTTGCGGGACTGAAAAAAATAAGCTGATTTTTAACATGACGATGTAACGTCTTAATATCATGATGTTTTTAAAAATAACTACTTAAAACAAAAAACCCAATCCCGATAATCCTGCGAGATTCACGGGATTGATGACCTCAATCCTGCAGGCTTGCAGGATTGCGATTTCGATGCGGAATTGGATTTCCTTATCTACTACTATTTAGCGCGTGAATCTCGATTGATTTTTGTATGGAAAACGAACCACCTTATTATTCAGATTTACAAGACGAAAGTTTTTGAGTAACGCAGCCATTATTACAGTCTCAATAGGTAGGTATCGTTCACCACGTTATAAGTTCTAAATGTGGATCAGATTAAATTCGAAATCTTGAATTTGAGGATGACAGAGACTCTGATTATTTGAGCCTCAAAGTTTAAGTGGAATTTGTCATTACGTACCTAACGTAGGCTGGGTTCATTCATGTGAATACCAAGTTTAAATTCCACTGGGAGGTTCAAGAAACAGACGAGAAACAGCTAATAAATTAAGAATATTCTTTATTCTCTAATCATATAATTAGAGATGAACAGAACAGAATGAATTAATTAATTTATTCACATTCACCAAGTGATCGTGATAAGGTACTAAAGTGTTGAGCTATTTCTGTTCTTGACTGTACATAGGCATTAAAGTGCTGATACATTTGAGCATTCTCTTGTAACAGAACATCGAGCATTGGTTGTTTTTAAATTTATTTTAACCACATATCGAACATGATGCTCGATGTTTTGTTACAACTAAGCAAGAACGTTACATAACATGGAAATGATTTTAGAAAACTAATCATTCGCTTGTATTGTACCATTCGTCAAAACGGTACATTACAATGTAATGCTATAGCAAATACTCTAGTCTAGGGTGGATACTTTAATGCATCATATTGAACATTTTTAAATCTTTACAACAACATTTAATACTTTTGTTCGTGCCTTTTCCTTGAGGGCATTTTTTATCTTGCCTCTTGACCGTTGAGACTCTCTTTTTTTGGGCCATAACCGTTGGTGATCCTAAATCAAGGTTGGCGATTATATAGATCGATGATTTTGCTTTAATGGTTTGAAATCTGTAATATGTCGTTGCCAAGCTTACGAGTATTCTCTCCTTATACCGTCAAAGAATAGGTAAACAATGTTTTCTGTATCAATGACTTATTGTACCTATAACGCCAGCATAACAATTTTACTAGAAAGAGGCAAGTTTGCTGAATGGCAAATTAATAAAATATGCTTGTTAAAAAGAGTTATTCAAAGGTTCCGGGCGGGAGTATGTAACAGTCAAAAGCATAAATATCTATACATTTTAAAGTCTTCAAAAATACCTGAGAACAACATTAGATCGAAATATCTATACAAGTCTGAATGAACTCTCGTATAGGTACATATTTAGACGACACGGCTGGCGTAGTGCGTTGTAGCACGGTTTCTCGCCTCTATTTCCGTAGCGTCTCGGGTTCGATTCCCGGTCGGGTCAATTCAGGAAATGATCTTTTCTGAATTGACTCTGGTCTGGGTGTGCTGGGAGACGCCCCTGGCTTATTTCCTTGTGTGGTACCTCGTAACACAGGGTTATTAATCCCTACTTCGAGACCATTGCAAGAGGTGTGTTGTCTGGCGCATATTTATTTATTTATGCTTTTGACTGTACTTCACATGTCAAAGTGCAACGCAGCTGCATTTAATTCTACAAGGCAACGGATGTCAAAATGAAGCAGTTCCATTTATCTTTCTTCCACTGTTCATAATCTTGATTGAATAAAACTGATTGAATAATGAGGCATTCCTATCTCTACAGAAACATCGTGACGTCACAGTATGGAACATGCGTTATCTTTTGTGATATACATGTGGTCTATACTGATATTAATCTAGACTAATATTATATATATTTACCGATGTAGGTAAAGTTACATTGTCAGCGAGTAAAATAGGCTTTTTTTTTTGGCTATATTTTAACAGGAGAAATATTATTTAGTATAAGTCTACGTGGGGGAAGCCGCTGACGGGCAGCTAGTGTTGATACATAACATACATACCATCACGACTTTATCCCAAACGGGGTAGTCAGAGGCAAGTGACTGTCGCCGTCATGGTGAACGGAACACTCAGAAGCCCACTTTTCACCAATGGTATGAGAACCCAACGTGGTAGTTGGTGAGCCTTCTGAGATGTTTTCCATCACCGGAGAATTAGTCGGAAATTGAACAATAAACACAAATATTTTGGTTCTGGCCAGATTTGAACTCGGGACCACACGATCCGCGATCCGAGTTGGAGTGCTTAACCACTAGGCCACGACGCTCTCACTAGTGTTGATGTTAAATAATAAATTTTCTGCTTAACTTACTGTCGCCAACCCTACCTAAGAACAACTGCTTTTTTACTTTGACTAGCGTTTTTGATGTTAGAGATTGTAGATCTATTAAATGCGTATGACGTCATGAATCTATAAATGAACTAGTTTTTAATTGCTTTAGCTTGGCATTATAAAATATACATACACCTAAAACTTAATGTAATGCTTAAATTCTTCCTAGCATTTGTGAATATGTATTATTAGAAATCATTTCATTCAATAAAAGGTGAAATTCGAACCGAAATTCGAATCGAACCCGCATCTTTCACAAAGAATGATGATGAGAGACAAGATGGTGGTTACCAGGAATTTAATATATGGATGAAAGCTATTTTATTGATACTTACTTCCTCTAAATAAACAGAGAATAAATTTAACTTTATTTGTTAGTTTATGCTACCTCGTTGAACTTAATACAAAACGGTTTCAAGTAAAATTACTTGAAAAAGTTTTGTAATTAATTACTAAAAATGGACTCCAGTTATTGTGGCATTAGCTGTGTAGTTTAATTAAAAATTACAACTGTATGTTATTTAGTAATAGTTTTTTTAATACCAGATTACAATTTTCAAGATAAGTTGGACAGTAAAACACCATGTTACTATGTTACCATGTACTATGGTAATTGATCGATTTTCTCGAGTATGACTGCTGATTGAAACAATTGGCTATCAATTGTATAAAAATATTACACTCATATTTTGTCTATTGATTTCTGCACGTGTATGGCAGAGAGACATGATCATCACTGTCTGGAGTTATTATTTATTTATAATAACGTATTATTTTTATGATGAGTACTAAAAAGTCACATGAGAATGGAACACGAATCAGAACTAAGTTGAAATAATAATACCTATTCAATGTCAATACTCATTAGGTGACCGCAACAAAACAATATACTCTTTTGTACGTAACAATAATGCCTAATTGATCCAGGATCTGTAAGACTCACCTCTGATCAGATCTGCTCACCGCAATATCTCATTTATCACGACTCACGAGCGGCGGGCATGTAGTGCCCCCGCCAAGTCAGGCAAAAACAAACACTGTCGTGTCATGCTTTTTCATAAACGATTTCGATCGTCAACCTTTTCTACCGACTTCAAAAAAAGGAGGAGGTTCTCAATTCGACTGTATGTTTTTTTTTTATGTTTGTTACCTCATAACTTTAACCGATTTAAATTCTTTCATCATTCTTTTTTTATTTGGAAGCTGGTGCTTCCCGAATGGTCCCATTTTAATTTGGTCTAGTTCCGACAGTGGCATCCATGAGAAAACCATAGGTCTTAAATCTAGATAGATAAAATGCGCGACAAATGGACGAATAACTTAATATTACGCCAACCGATTTTGATAATTCTTTATTTATTTGAAAGCTGATGGTGCCCGTGTGGTCCCATTTTAATTTGGTCCAGTTCTGACAGTGGCATCCATGGGAAATTCATATGTCTTAAATCTAGATAGGCAAAAAACGCGACAAATGGACGGGTAACTCAATATTACGCCAACCGATTTTGATAATTATTTTTTTATTTGAAAGCTTATGCTGCCCGTGTGGTCCCATTTTTATTTGGTCCAGTTCTGATAGTGGCATCCATGGGAAATCCATATAAGTCTTAAATCTAGATAAACCATATGCGCGACAAATGGACGAATAACTCATTATCACGCCTACCGATTTCGATGCTTCTTTTTTTATTGGAAAGGATATACTTCAAGGGCAGTTTGATGAGTGTTAGGTTCTGATTATGGAATCCATGACAAAGTAACGGAACTCTTCAATTCCTAGGAGCAATTGGACGATACTTTTTCGATGTATAATATAAATAAGAACTATTCACTGAAAATCAATGAAAAAAAACAAAAATTTTAACAAAAAAAAACCCTCTTCAAAAAAAACTATTCTAAAACAAAGCACTAAAAAGTAAAGAAATAATATTCTTCTAAAACTTATACGTTAATATAATGTAGGTACAATATTGTTATTTTTGGAGTCGGTGTCAGCCAATGTAGGTTTGTAATTAACTACATACATACGTAAACGTGATATGTAAGAAATAGGTATATTGCTAGGTATATTGTAGTGTTTCCTCGGCTGACACCGACTCCAACAATAACAATAATTGTACCTACATTATATTATCGTATAACTTTTAGAAGAATACGCAATTATTTATTTACTTTTTATTGCTTTGTTTTGGAATAGTTTTTTCTGAAGTTGTTTTTTTTTTTTATTTATTTATGTATTCTTTACACATACAAATAATTATGCACATACAAACAAATTACAATTGGTGGATTTTCTACCAGTCAATCGCAAGGTTTAACTGAAAAAATATGTATTTTGTGTCCGTTAAGCTTGTTGTATCTTTGTAAGTAACGTGAATATTAACGCGATCTTTTGTGACGAAGATATCGCAGTGACTTTTAACAACTTTTATTATTTTTTTCATCCTGTAATGTTTGGGTATTTTAAAGATTATTTTAGCATTATTATTTCATTGATAGCAGATATACTCAATACCACTTCTGAATACCTATAGGCCTCCCTACATATTTCTAGAACCGCAGGTTGCAGGCGGTCTCAGCCCACCGGAATCATGCAACCAACAACTATCTTGAGGGTGACCTGGTTACCCTGTTACCGGTATAACCCTGTTTCTTTATGCGTGAGCGCATATGCTAACATTGGAATATTTTACCTGTACCGATTGGTACCTGCCAGTACCGGTTTGTCTGCACCAGGAAGGGGCGGGCCCTTCATGTTCTCACCCGGTCGTCTATCCACCTTGCGTACGTTTGACCCATTTATATAGTTATTCATTGCTTCATGAGGCTATACTTTACGTTCTTGAAATTGTCAGTTAATGACAGTATAACAGTAAGTGACTATCTCAACGTTTATTAGGAAGTTTTATGAATGTTTGAACATTGCTTAGAGTACATGGGTTTAGCACCGTCATTAACAGTCATTGCGAGGCTTGGCATGATTTTTACACCAACATTTTTGATAGATTTCTGATTTTACTTACCGCAGATGTTTGCTTCGAGAATACCAAGTATAGATTATTTGTTTTGAATTGATTTTGACGTTTATGTACGGAAGTGAGAGTTGGGTATGGCAAAGGAATGATAAAAGTAGAATAAATGCAGTGGAAATGAGAGCATTGAGAAGTATGGCAGGAGTGACATTGAGTGGTAAAGTGAGGAATAGCATAATTAGAGATGAATTGAGTTGGGAATGCTCAGATAGTTTGGGCATATGGAAAGGATAGATGAAAGGCGGTTAACGAAACAAATTTGCAAGGCGAGGGTGAATGGAGCTGTTGGAAGGGGAACGTCAAGACGGACGTACTTAGGGGAAGTCCAAGACGTTCTTAGAAAAGGTCAGGTCAAGAGTACCCATAATCGACGAGCATGTACTCGTATGAAAAGATCATTGAGAGTGGAAAAAGGCGCAAGAGGTGTGTCAGGACCGTTGCAAGTGGAAAGATGTGGTCTCTGCCTACCCTTTTGGGAAAAAGGCGTGATGGTATGTTAATTTTCGCTTTTCTGAAGAATTGGACGATTTCTATTTGATTGTAAAGTAAAGTAAAAGTAAAAAAAATATTTATTTATTTAAGCTTGTACAAAGCACTTATGACATGTCAAAAAAAAAGTATATGGAAATAATAATAATAAACGTAAATAAAATAGTACAATAATAGTACATATCGCGAATATACATAATGTGAATCTACCACCGGTTCGGACGTTGCTTCTTATCGAGAAGAAACTCCGGCAAGAAACTCGATAGTTACTCTTTTGAACTTTGTTTGTTTTACAATAAATAATTTCAGAGTACAGTCAATGAGAGTAGAAAATATTACTATAATTATTTTTTTCTGAAAATGCGTTTTGAATTCCGCAAATGTAGTTTGAGTTCTATAAGCTTAAGTCTGTTATTAAAGCAAAGTTAATGAAACAAGATTATTATAATGTAGAGGATTACTTGAACGACAAGAGTTTGTGGTCATAGTAGGAATAATCTGCTCCTCTGCTCAATGTTGTGTTCTTTTTTCTACTCTCATTGACTGTACTCTGAATTTATTTTTTGTAAAACAAACAAAGTTCAAAAGAGTAACTATCGAGTTTCTTGCCGGAGTCTTCTCGATAAGAAGCAACGTCCGAACCGGTGGTAGATTCACATTATGTATATTCACGATATGTACTAATATTGTACTATTTTATTTACGTTTATTATTATTATTTCTATATACTTTTTTGACATGTCATAAGTGCTTTGTACAAGCTTAAATGAATAAATGATTTTTTTACTTATACTAAAAAGTGGACTCTAAAAAGAACCTTTTTTACTTCTGTCTAATGCTATAATGAATGGAGTGTATTCTGTGTAGATTACTATCTTTCTTTTTCTTTATAATTTAGTACCTACTGGGACAGCAGCAACGAATTTTCCTTCCAATTAACTACACAATCTAAAAATCATATACCTACAACATATTAGATCAAAACTATCAAAATGGTGAACTGTTACATAACACGAACGAAGAAGCAGCACTTTGAGCTTATTAAGCTAATGCTTATTCACAACTGAAATGTGGCGATGTCAATTTTTAATAAACTGCCTTTAAACACAAAGAATGAAACATGCCTAAGAAATTCTTAAAAACCCTTAAAGCTTACTTAATATCTAAATGCTATTATTCTTTAAATGAGTATTTAACAACATAAAATTTATAAGTTAAAATATTACGTAAATAAATAGTAAATGTTATACATAATTATTAGTAAGCTCTAAATACTCCTCAGAAATATATTATTAAGTTTTTTATGTTTGCAATAAATAATTTTAAAATAAAACAGGGGTTTTAGAGGACAGGGGTCCTCTAGTTTGCAAACCTTAACGGTAACTAAGTTGTAAGTACTTTTAAACTGTATCAAATATGTATGTGTAAACACTTATGTAGTTATGGAAATAAAAATTAAAATTGAATGAACTACTGGGTCAGCTTGTACCAAGATCGTCTAACTTCAAACTATGCAGAGATCAAACTCAAAAGATCTTTATTTAATAAGATTATAAAAGTACTTAAGGATCGTTGAAACAAAAGAAAGTAGATACTTACTAGTAATAAACATAAATACTATAATAATATAAAATACAATTAACAAAGCAAACATAATGCGACTCTACCACCGCGTCGGAGTTGTTTCTTAGCTTGTGCTACGGTGTCAAAGGCTGATGATAATACCTTAAATACACACTAATATAGAAATTAATACCCAGACACATGTCACTATCATAATTTGGATCACAGTGACAATATTCGGTTACACAAATAGACTCGTAGCTACGTTACGTCGTCGGCCCACATGTTGCCTTGGGAAATAATTACTCTATATTCGCATACAATAATATGTTTATTACAATTGTTTGTTTCAATCAATACTAATTTGAATTTCCATGGTCAAAGTACCCCAACTATAAATATAGTTTAGTTGACCATTGATTACAAAAAGCCACTTGACCACTTGAGAAGCAACTTGATCATTTAGAGCATGGTTTAATGCTATGATTTGACCATGGTTTATTTTACAGTCGAACAACTGGCCTACAAAAACTTCTAAATTAACCAATAAGGTGTAACAATGAGGAGTTGGCATTGAATTTTCAGTAATTTGTTTCAATTAGTTTACTACGAGTATGTAACTGTTTAAAGTGTAGTATGAGATTCTTGGTCTATGTTAAAATCATTTCGGTTGACTAGTAGTGATACCTCAAGGCTTCAAGTTTGTCAATTGTACTTTATTTCACGTGAGATTCATAATAAAAAAGTAAAAAAAAGAACATTATTTCAAAACTCTGTCTTAGCGATTTGAGTTTGTTCTGTCTGTGTTAGAAATAGTTAAGTCTATTTTTCTGTCTTTGACCCCCATAGTATAAGCTTTGCATAATATGGTGTAGGGTGTTCCTGATGTTTATTCGTATAAACGAATAAATATCAGGAACACCCTACACCATAATGTTACGGCCTTACATAACCTTATCTCAGATTAACTTTATTAATAAGATGCGACATACGAATTCAGAAAACACAGTTTGACTACTTGTAGTCCACGTAAACCGACCTTTTTTAGTTACAATTAATGCAAACTATGAGTATTTGCGTGAGAAGGAGACTTTTTCTGGCGATTATACACCATAATGTTACCTTTGAAAGTTAACATAAGTTAACTTTTGAAAGGGCAAAAAGCTACAAAAAATAGTTTTAAGTGAACAGACGTCCCTTTTTTTTACAATGCAATGAAACAGAAAAAGCTTTGCACGAGCTCAAGAGCCCATTGATATCGAATCCTACGATTGTGCATTGCTATAGGTGGTACCCTTAGCGGTCTTCGGGAACGTCATCGTTCCTCTACAAGTGCAAATCGGTCCCTTATTTCAGTTAATGCATGATAATGCACGACCGCACACCGCAAGAGTTGTAAGACAGACTCTCGCCGCAGCTAACATCAATGTCCTGCCCTGGCCTGCTCAGTCGCCAGACTTGAACCCGATTGAGCATGCATGGGATATGCTACAGAGAAGAGCTCTGCCGAATATGGAGGGTATCCAGTCACAAGAAGACCTTTTTTTGTTGTTGCAACGAACATGGGCGGCCATTCCACAGCGTGATTTGGATGAACTCATTTTGAGTATGCCAAACCGATGTTCTTGTGTTGTTAGTGTTCGCGGTAGAAACACGGATTATTAATTGTTTAAGTTACCCAATACAATTTTAAAGGAAACTGTTATTTCAGTCTTTTTTTCGAACTTTAATGTTAGTGGTTCAAATGTCAAAAATCCCTTTATTAGGAAAATGGCAAATTTCTTTATTAATGCAAAGGTGACTTGGTTTATCGTTACTGTAGACAAACGAAAACACTTTATTTGATGAATCCTTAAAGAAAATTTTAATTAATATCAATCAGTAGAAAAGTTATTGCAAAAATATATGTTGATCCCTAGACACTTTTGATGTGTGTATTATTTCAATAAGTCCGCACGCAAATATCTTGGCATCTACAATAGCGCGTGAATTTCGATTGATTTTTGTTTGGGAAACGAACCACCTTAATGTTTGATTAAAATCTAGCCATGATTAAATCTTCTACGTATTTTTATTGTAAATCTTATATCGTCGTTATAAATAAATATAGTCTAGACTAAATGTGCTCTTGCAAGAGAACCCTAGCCTTACCAACAAATTTATTTTGTTGTTAGTATAAGGTCCACTGACCGTTGGAGTCATCTGCTTTTAATTTAGAGGAAAGACTTTTTTAATTGTTAATTTTAATGAAAAAAAAACCTTTATTTATAATTCCGTTCTGTGGTCCCCTAAGTATGTAAATAACATACTGGGTGAGATCAAAGCCACCCATAACCATGTGAATTTATATGCAAATTCAGTACTGATGACTTCAGTTCAAGCGTAGCACTTTTACTGACTGGATGTAGTATTATATTTCCTTCCAACCAAAGCTCAGCTTATGCTAGTGTTTACACGATGTTTGTATGCTGACTTACTGTTCTACCAAGGACACCACGGATATATTCCAGTGCTGGGCTGATCTGATAATTCGCTGCGAAAATGCCAACCGCACATAATTTAAATATATGACGCGACTTCGCATGTCAAAAATGAGATCAGTGTTCTTGTGTTGAAGCTGCTTCATTAGTCCTTGCTCAACCGTTTTAGTAATAGATGTTAAAATCCTATAGAACGCTTACCATTCTTCTTTCTATAGAATGTGATTCAATCGAATGAAAAATAGCAAGTTCCTGGGGCCTAGCCAAGAGCAAGACGCCCCGACGATTTCTACAATAGAAATCGTTCAAATGTATGTGGCGTGTTGCTCTTGGCTAGCCCCCACTGTATCACTGAATGCTTTCAAATGTCACAAAAAACGTCAAAAATCTAGCAAGCTTGGTTTTCATTCAAATGGAGCGTTGTGCAACTGTCCACTGAAGTGAAACTATTGACACACGGCAATATACTTCAGGCATCCTGCAATGATGAAGATTTGTTGATGATAGTAATCGTTATCAAGATTGAACTAATTGAGTAAAGACTGCTGACATTTACAACAATTTATATTTGACTTTTTAAGGCGTGGCTTGTGTGCCTCAGTATGAGTATTGATGACTAAGCTTGCCTGCTTCGGCTGATCGTTCCACCATGTTTTTCAGTTACTAAGTACGAGTGAAATTATCTACGTATCGCTGCTGAAGACCGGATATCATTTTCAAAACTATTTAAAAGAAACTGTTTGAATTAACGAATTCAGTAGAAAGAACATCTCTGAGTCAAGTAGCTTAGTTTATATTGCTACCCGAAACTTGGGTATACCTTTTGCCCCTGGATACCGCAAACGGGGTATCCAACGTGGTAAGCGGTGAGCCTCCCGCCGCTATCCGGGTTGATTTAGTTTTTATCGATGTTTTCCATCAGCGGAGTCAGTCGGAAATTAATCAATGAATACAAAGATTCTGGTTCTGGACAGATTTGAACTCGGGACCACTCGACCCGCGATACGAGTTGGAGTGCTTAACCACTAGGCCACGACGCTCTCAACTACTAACTTGCTGACTGAATAAGTAACTTGTGACTAATTTGCTTTTAATACTTTAAAGTTTTCGAAACTTCGTAAATGTTGAACTCCGCAGTAGATCCTGTAAGCAAGTTCTTGCATAATAAAGGATGGTGGCCCTGTTCTTGCAGTTGTCATCAGTATTCTGGACGTGAAGGTAATTGCTTGCCATTGAACTCCACTCGACCCTGACCTGATTATCCACGCTTCGCGGTCCGTGATTGCACTTAACCGTTGGTGACTAGTATACGATACGAGTGTACAAGTGATGATGTAAGTTAACGAGAAAGCAAGTTCCGAAACAAAAACCTGCCTACTCAAAAATCATGCTTTAAAAAGTCCGCAAAAAATATCCCACACGTTATTACGTGTGGGATATTTTTTGCGTACTATATTTCTGTATTAATTGCTTATTCATAGTGATGATTGGAGAATAGCCATGTCTGAACGTCACTTTGCTTTAGAGCCGACTGTTTTTAAGCCTTTCGACATGAGCGGTTTGCAAAAGAGTTTGAACCTTAGTGGCATATGCCATTTTGTTTTTTTCTAGATCTTTCTGCGCACGATAAAAGTGGCATATTGTGGCAAGAGGACGTAAAACCAAACAAAAATGTTAAGTAAAATAGTACCTTAAAGTGTCACGTTTTCGAGTTATTTGAATCGATATCAAAAAAGTGATATTTATTGAAAATCTACTTATTATGAGGATATTAGTTTTATTTTGTTAACAAATAACTAATTTAAGGATATTAGAACAGTCTGATAACTTTTTCCGCAATCTCCCCACATCCCAAAGTCACCTGAAAGAAATCGCTCAAGGCGATAAGGTTACTATTTGCATATCCTATGCTTTCACAAATTAAATTGTATTTCTCCTATGCAATAAAGTTTATTTGACATTCATTTGAAATCTTTTTGTAGCTTTTTTACGAAAAAGCTGATGAAATCCACATTAACTTCATTATTTAAAGCACTTACAAATGCACACTCCATGAATATGCGTTAGTACACATAACCCTCCGTTTAAATGTCCGGAAAGCTGTTATTGGTGGACAAAATAATACGAAAAGCCACTTAATTAATAGATTTTTAATTTATAATCACCTTTTTCATATCAATCTTTACCTTAAAATAACTCGGAAACCTGACACTTCAGGGTACCATAACTACCATAATATTATAAAAAAAAATTGTTAGGTTATTTCTCCCTCATCCAAATTTTAATATACCACTTTTATTGTGGCTGGTGGGCTGGCATAGCCAGCCAAAACTCCACACAAAAATGTTCAAACCCATTCAAAAAATTTAAAACCTTTTTTTATTCAAAATTGGTTGGCGTATGTCCTCAGTCTCGCCTGGTGGTGAGCGATGACGAGGCCGAATATACCACCTTTGGTCTACTCGCTTACCCAGAAAATGCCTATATGCTCTGGCCTTGAAGACACAATGGTTGTTGGTAACCCAAAACACAGACGCAGGGAGAGCGTTCCAAACGACGCAGCCAACTCTTGAGTGGAGAGCTCATTGCTGGAAAGTCAACCACATGGGGGTGTAAGCCCTCCTAGCGCCTAGTGGTCCGTGGTAGAAAGTAGAGGGCAGTCGAAAGGGTTTACGGGTTCACCACATGAGATCGAAAATTACTTCGTCGAATATCACGACAGTGAAAACGGTGGGTCGAACGGTCATCAAATCGATGGTACGCCATATCGAATGTCGCGAGAGCGAAAGAACTATTACTGCACCGAACGGTTAGCACACCAAATCTCTGAACATCGATAAGTGGTGGTAATAATCATGATGCTAAAATAAGAAGGTTTGAATAGACAAAACAAACACTAAAGTTAATAAAATATGGATGGGAGAGTCTAAAAATTTTTTTTTTCTACTACTATATTCTTTGTACATTTATCATTAGATATATTGCATGCCATCAGATTTTGGTAATAGAAAACTAAAGTGTAACAAAGTATAGACATTCAGAGCAAATAATTGAATCTTATTTATTTTAAGTATTAGTAGTAAGTAAGTAGTAATTAGCCTATAATGTCTCACGCCCCGCGTTGCCCCGCGGCAAAGGCCTCCATTTTTAAAATCAAGTCATCGCTACAATTATGGGTCTGGCTTAATCACCACGCTGGCCAAATGCGGGTTGGTGATCACAAACCCGGGCTATGTTCCGAAAAATCGGAAAGAACACTTTGCCCGACCTGGGCATTAAACCCCGGACCTCCGGGTTTCGGGCCTAGGTCAGAAACCACTCGGCTGTGGAGACGGGAGGTTTAAGTAATTTAAAATTAATTTTAATATTTAACAATACTTTATAATATTCAACTTTAGAACCTTGAAAACAAAAATATAAACGAATGTTGGATAAAAATAAAGTCCTTCATCCTTTTAAAACATGCTAGATTCAATTAAATTCAGACACTGAATAAAGCTTATCGAATTCACTTTTTGTTCATAAAATGCGTTTTCATTTGTGATGTGTTTTCGTTATCGATCTGGATTAAGCAGCAGCAGCGAAACGAATTTACAATTCCACATGGCATTTAGAAACACTCGTATTCAAGGCAAATGAGTGTAAGAATTACGTAGAGTCAAAAATTATACAACACATTATGGAGTGGCATGAACTCCCCGCCGAGGTTTTCCCAATGACCTGTGGTATGGAATTCTTCAAGAGGGGGTTGAAAGGGGTTTAACAGGGGAACGTTTTGTTTGATCATAATAAAATATAGCCTATGTCACTCCTTGATAATGTATGTACTCGGAGCTTCATAATGGTGAAATAATTCTAAAATCGGTCCAATAGTTTCAGAGCCTATTCAATACAAACAAACAAAAAATAGTCTTTATTGAATGAAGCCAACTTATTCTAGTGTCATCAAGGGATGTCAATTAAGCAATATTTAACGTTTAAAACGACTTTCGTGTTCAGCTTCGCAGGGGGTAAATCATACCAATTAACGGGTATCTTCAAGAGACAGAGACAATAAATATTATATATACCTTATGTTAACTTATGTATTACATTAGTGTAGCTATAGGTATGTCAGTGGACACTGGTTTGCTTATTGGTATAAATCACTTTTAGGCTGCCTATCCAATGTACGCAGCTATGCCTAAACTCACCAGTAGGATTGCTTAAACGGAAGACTGACTTGTTGGCCTAGCAATGATACTTCTAAATATGTACTAGTCATTTCCCACGTCTACCATGAGTTTCCGTGATGTAAACTACGATAGTTGACTTCAGAAAAATGGTATGTCATTTTTGGTTGCATTTCTAATCACTAGAGGTGCTGGACTGAAATCTGTAATGTAACATGCTACACAGCGAGCATTCGTCCAGTCAGTATGGGGAAACAAGCGAATAACCCGTACTGACTTGATAAATGCTTTTACGTCTCGTTCGGATGATATCTTTTCTTTTGTTTTGTTTTTAATATCGTAACCTTCTTTCAGTTCTTTGTCGGGTTAAAGTACAGTCTTGACATTTCCAATCGAGTTCGAACAGCTGAGATATTATGACAAATCAAGCAAATAAAGTTCATTCACCCTAAACTGGTTCTTACAATTATTTTTCATTACATTATATCAGTGCGGAATCATTCCCACATTATAGTTTTAAAATGTTGCTGTTTCATCAGTACTATAAGTTTTTTGTTCAATGATTAGTTAAGTGAATTTTAATTTTTGCATTCAATAATGCACTATTTTCTACACAAGGATAGAAACTAGAAAAATTCGACTTGATCCTAGGAACTCAAGCGGGATTCGAGCCCGCGTCCTTTCACAATCCGGGTGGCTGCTCTTCCAACTGAGCTACCGAGGCCGTTAACCCCGTTATTTCCGCTTAATATGTAGTTTCTTTATTGTACAAATATTTACTATCGTTTTCATGATTTTATTAATGCGTTAGTAAATGAAAAAAAACTAGCACTTCTAGTGCGTCGATTACACTTTTGCCATAGATGCTATTAGGTGCAGCAAACGACTGCAAGTGGCAGGCCTTGTGCCATATGCGGAAGGCCACCGTGGTTGCATAGCTAAACACCGATTTGCATTTATCTCTAACAACTACATTGGTATTTGTTTTTTGATAAGATTTTTATTCAGAAGAATGTTCAAGGACATTTAAATATTCTTAACTAGCTTACGCTTACGAGGCTTCGCTCGCGTAGACTATTTCTACCGTTAAAATATAGAGTAAAAAATAAATAAATCCTGTATCCGGTACTTGCTAATAATGTACTTTTAAAATAGTGTAAGGTTTTTAGAATCGGTCCAGTAGTTTCGGAGCCTATTTAATGCAAACAAACCAACGATTTTTATTTTTCTATTCATAGATAATGTTAACTTATGCCTTATTTATTTATCATCACCGTCATAGCCATAAGACGTACTCGTATACTGGTTCTGCCCCCCTATTCAGAACGAAGTTATCGACCGATTCGGTAAATTTGTTTTAATTATAGTAAATGATCCGCTTAACGGTAGCAATCAATATTTTCATATGTTCAAGCCAAAGGCCTTAAGCTTTTATTTAATTAATTAGATAAAAATTACCCTACTTAAAAAAGGAACTAAAAATAAGAGAAAATAACCGACTCGGTCGATAACTCTGTTCTGAATTGGAGGGCTGGTCCGGTAACCAGGTATTTTATTTATTGATAACACGAAATTGTGCATCTAAATAGTTCAAACCCCAAAGCATTTCGCAACTTTAGATTTATAGATTCGGGCCTGTATTCTAGAACGTTATCTATCCAAGATCTGTACGTCTGCCACGAGTTGCCAATTTAAATTTACGTTATCGTGTGCGTAAAAATCTGTATTGGGATTTGACATGACATGATTAAAAAATAAACTTATTTCCACTTTAAATAAAATACATAATAAGCTGACACAACATAACTTGAAATTAAACATTAATAAAACAAAACTAATTCAATTCCACCCTTACCAAAAATCGCCATTGCAAATATCATTTTCATACAACGATTCAGAGTTGGATATTGTAAAATCTGCAACACTGTTAGGTATTGACATAGACTCACATTTAAATTGGAAGGCTTACATTCAAAGGTTGAAGAGTAAGTTGTCGTCATTTACTTATGCACTTTATAACTTGAAAAAAGGTTACAAACTTCACAACTGCACTCTCTGCATACTATGCCTACGTACATTCCAGACTTACCTATGGAATTGTTTTATGGGGCAACTGTACTGAGGTAAACAGCGTCTTTGTTTTACAGAAAAAATGTGTTAGAATTCGTACCAACATTGATCAAATGGATTCATGCAGACCTTATTTCAAAAAACATGCCATACTGACTTTGACTTCTTTGTATATTTTGGAATGTAGTAAATTTGTAAGAAAATATACAGATTTGTATTCTCCTATAAGAAACGCGCACTTGAAGAGAAATAATAGAGTAGCTAACCAACTGAAAGGCCAATCTACAACACTTAAACTGCTTTCATTAGGGCCACATTCCATGGCTATCAAGATTTATAATAGACTCCCGAATGAAATTAGAGAAATTCAAGATATCCAACCATTTATTCTTAGTTTAAAGAAGCATCTCATTATGAATGCTACCACGACTTGAAAGAGTTCTTTGTTGATAGATGAGGGAAAACAACTTGTTCTTTTGCTTCTCGGTGATGTTCATTTTGTTGATTTTGTTTTGTGTTTTATGTATTTTAGGGGGCATAAAATTGTACCCTCCAAACATTGCAATGCCCTAACAGGGCGTCACAAGCACTGTACTTAGTTTAAGATCCTTTTCATACTGTGGCAAGCAATAAATGATTTGATGATCACATGACAATGTCTAATCCCAATACAATTTTTTAAGCGAACGATAATGTTAATTTAAAGTGGCAACTCGTAGTAGACGTACTGTTCTTGAGTGAAGATCTGAGAGTCGTTTTTGTATGAAATGTCGATACCAAAACACTATTCAAAGATTAGATCAATGCTTGAGTAACATTTTGAAAACTCATTAGTGTTTACTAATAATCTTGAGCATCAATAGTTCATTTAATAAACAAACAAAATGATTCAATAACTCTGTATTTTGCTAAAATATTTTTATTAGAAAAAGGGTCGCGATTCTAATAAAAATATCACCTCATCTTTATTCATGGAAGAAATAAGCATAAAACTAGTTTTAACAAATTTTTTTGTAATAAATTTTGAAAAAAATTTCAATGTCTCAACTAAACATTTTCTCTTGGCCGTCCTAATTGAAGTGATTTTTTTAGACAGATATAATGCTCGCATGAACATTTTATTAACAATATAATTCGTACTTGTGGATAAATATACTTTAAGATAAGATAACATAAACTTTATTGCATAAACAAAATATTACAGATTCAATTAATCGATAAGGTTCATCATTTAGGCGGCCTTATCGCTAGTAGCGATCTCTACCAGGCAACCTTCAGGAAGATAATTAAGTGGTGGTGCAAGATGAAAAATAAAAGATACAAAACAAATGATAACAAAAATAAAAAACAAAACAACCTGAATCGTTCTTTAAAAAAAATTTAAGGCTTAAAGGTTGTGAGGAAATTTTTATATTTGTACCTACGACATCGCCTTAATTGTTTATCTAAGTTGATATTTTGTGGTAATTAGTTAGGTACCTGTTGTGTTTGTTTGTTAACAACAACAATAATTATCTTATCATATTATCTCTCGTGGCACAGAGTGCGAGAGCGAGCTTATGCCAATTGCCAAGAAAACGTTATAAGTATTAGAATTTGATATAATTTGTGTAACTGGGTGCTACAATTGAAGCAAAATGTCTTAAATTCCTTCACGCCGGCTGGCGTGTGATAATCATATCACAAATAATATATTACTTTGGTACATGAAAAAGATGTGTGAATATTTCCTGAGTTATTTATTTATCAATCTGGAAATTGAACTCGGCACTGCGAAAAGCCAGTTTTGCAACCAATTAGGCAATGGTGTTTCAAACGATGAACTTATAATTTAATACAACTAAGGAGTAGAGTTACAGAACTTGCGTCATCACATTATCGTTATTTTATGCTATTATATATGCGTATAAAATCATAAATATTAAATAATCTATCTGTTCACTCTAAAAATACTTATACAGTACATATTTGAATAAAATGTGGCTCTACCACCAGTATTGCCCACCTCAATATTAATTGCAGATACATTGACGCCTGATAGCGAACCAAATTTATTAACACTTCACTTCTGAAAAAGATAATTTAAAATTCCTTATTTTTTTACTTTAGGTAAACACGTAGACCATTTATTCTTTCAAATATTCTTTAATCATCAATGTCATTTAACCTTTAGCTGATGATATCATTCCTAATAATAATATAATCTAAATACTAAATATAAACAAGTGCATCAACAGGTTTAAAAATGCTATTTAAAAGAGTTAGCTGTCACCGGTTGTAAAAAAACTGACTGTTATGTCCCCATCGCAAATCTAAGCTCTATTGATATTTTTGTTGGTTTTTATTTTATCATTGCGTAGTGAGCACATTTACTAAAGTACTGTATATCGGTTAATTTATTTATGCCATAATAATGTATGACATAGGGTTACCAGGTAAACGGTGGGTCATTTAGGTATAATGGGTCATGCACATATTGGCGAAACCAGTATAAGTATCGCTGCCGCTTGTACCCTCACGGACGCCTCTCTGCGATCCACTCTCGCCTAGATTCCAAGCTGCTGCGCTCACTGGGGGACGATATATTTATATTTATTTATAGCAGTCCACTGCTGGATTTAAGCCTCCCCCAGGGTGCGCCACAAAGCCCGATCTTCTGTTTTTGCCATCCAGTCCCTACCAGCCACTTTCTTTAGGTCGTTGGTCCAACACTACGCTTGCTGAGTCGTGGTCTCCACTCGAGAACCCGTCTACTCCACCGAGCATCGGTTCTGCGACAGATGTGACCATATATTTATATTACTTCTATTTAATTAGGTCAGAACCTACCCTAGCCTACCTTGGTGTAAAATAGCCCGGGAAATAAAAATCTCCCACGATTACGTACCACGTTTTGCCACGTATGAGGGTCCTTTTAGTGTAGATACAAAAGAACTCTTGAAATCAAAATCCACCGGATAGGTCAATTCAAGTCTTACATGAGTCATGCTAGGAAGCTATTTTCGTCTAGATTCTTATCGCACGTAATACTATGGGCGTGAAAGTAAATTTTTGTTACGTAGCATGCATAGATTGATATTGCACGGATTATATCATGCACTTATTATAATAGACCGATGTCGGAATGGGTAAAGGTACTACATACATATACCGGGTGATTACCAAAAGACTTAAAAATATGGCATATTCTGCAGGCAATATACAAACTATCTAATTAAAATATATTTTTTTTAATTGACTGTCATTTCTAAGTCAGCATACAAAATCAGTCAAACAGTCAGTATTTTGAAAAAAATCTAATTTTCAACCTTAACTTTTAACCTTAAATAGTTACTTACTGAGTATGACATATCGTTTTTGTCAGTCTATAAAATCACCCGGTATAGAGGATCTTGGGTTCGAGGAGAGATCTTGGGTTCGATCTCCACCCAGGTCCATCCATATAAATATATATATATATATATATATATCCCCACCCTGGACCAATCATATTAGGTTTATGCCTGGGTGAGTTTATCGAACCATCAATAGCAACAAAGATATAGGTATTAGCAACGATCTGACTAGTTCTTTAACAGAATTCACAATAGTATTTTAAAACAGAAGATTCATTTTGGAATAAGAACTAAAATTCATAGTTTCTTTTGCCACGCAGCAAATGGCGTCATTTGCAGCGTTCTTCCCTCGCACTGGGATTGAACCCACTACTGATTGACACACCAAGTTAGTTCAATCCAGTTTAGAGACATTATTTTACTTAAACTAATATTATAAATGCTGAAGTCTGTGAGGTGTTGTATGTGTGTTTCACGCAAAAACTACTAAACGGACTTAGATGAAACTTTACAGAAATACAGCTTACATATAGGAATAACACATAGGCTACAATTTATAAAGATTTTATGCAATTAGGCCTTAATGTAAGGATGAAGTTCACGCGGGCGAAGCCGCGGGCTGAGAGCTAGTTATAACGATAAAGTAAATCATGCTCTGAGCATTGTTGTCCATTTTTTAGATAAAGAAAAACGAATAGATATAGATATAGATAGATAGAGGAATGCTTTTTTGCGACACTGTTATAAAAAAAAAAAAAATTTCAAAGTATTTGTCAACATGTTAAATCAAGAGGAGGCCAGCGAGTGTCATTATGAAAAAGCAGGCAAATAGGTAATCTCTTCGATTTAATTAAAGCGGTCTCTAAAATGAATAGACTACGTAAAGTAGTAATCAGATTAATTGGTTATCACGCCGAACGATAACACGGGCGATAATTTGAGGTTTATGGCACTTGAATAACAACCTTAATTTTAGCCCACTTTTGCCTAATTTAATTATTAATGACATCTACCTAATGGCTTACAAGGAGCCTTAATGAGTTTGTACAAGTATCAATAACATTATTGTATCTTTCTGTCGGTCTGTGAAATGCTTAATGTTAATCATAGAAAATGGTAGAGAAAACTAAAATTGGTATCTACATGTAGAACAATAATACTCATCAGTAATTGATTAGATTATTTTAATGATAAATGCCTTGTCTAGCAGTGGAACAGCACATAGAGGTCAAAGGTCAGATGATCTTTGTGTAAATTGTCCCCGATATTTATTTATTTCTTATGCATTTATATTTGCAGTTACATTCTATAGGATATTACCGCTTTTATAGTTGTGACGTAACATTTCCTCAAATGTAATTTATCTCAAAACTGATCTAAGCCAATATTACAACTAAAAACAGGTTTAAAAGTACTTTCCCAGTCAACATACCCATTTGTGATTGTTAAACATTTGACTATATGACGTAACGACAACCTAGTTACATATTTTAAGGCCCAAAATGTCGTTTAGTCGAGTTATCACAACAATTAATACTTATTCACTCCAACAATCATACTCTTCATGTTTAATGTATGTTTGATAGTATCTATACTGCCTTGGCAACACCGGAAATGGCATGCTGCATTTATAGTTAATAGGTATTACGTGTGTTACTGTACCTTTGGTACTGTTCAGGAAATAATTTTTGTTGCGTTGGTAATGATGGTATCAGCTGTCAAAGTGTCATGCTCAAGTTAGTTGGAGTCCTGGTAAATAAAAATAAATAAATAAATATGCGCCAGACAACACACCACTTGTCCTGGTCTCGGGGTAAGGATAATACCCTTGTGTAACGAGGTACCAGACTCTGAATTAAGCCAGAGGCGTCTACCAGAACACTCAGATCCGAGCTAATTTAGAAAAGATGGTTTCCTGAATTGACCCGACCGGGAATCGAACCCGGGACACTACGGAAATCGAGGTATGAAACCGTGCTACAGCGCACTTTGCCAACCGTGCCGTCAAAAAATAAAAATAAATAAATAAATATGCGCCAGACAACACACCACTTGTCCTGGTCTCGGAGTAAGGATAGATATCCTTGTGTTACGAGGTACCAGACAGGGAATTAAGCCAGAGGCGTCTACCAGAACACTCAGACCCGAGCCAGTTTAGGAAAGATGGTTTCCTGAATTGACCCGACCAGGAATCAAACACGGCAATCACGCAAGCAATCGTGTCGTAAGATACTATGACAATAATAAAATTATTTTAAATATGAGACAACATCATTTACATTGCCCTAGTACAAAAGTAAGGTTTCCGCTTGTATTACCGGAAACAACGAATGAGTGGTTCATTCGTCAACTGCCAATAGGAATCAATATAAATCGATTCTCTTTTCAGCACAGATCTTGCTGGCAAGAGAATCGAACCCGCGACCATTTGCTCCTCAAACGGCGCCTGGAGCTACTGCACTTTAGATGTTGTTCCTAACCCATCGAATAATTTATAATAATGTATTTACAGAGAGACAAATGTAAAATTAAAAAATGTAATTGTTTTTTAATCAAATTTGACCATTTGTGTAATCCAATGAATAATGAAACCGAAACATAAACATTCGAAGTTTGTAAAAGACAGCAATACAATCTACAAATTTCAATCCTTGTGCTGTGTCCTCTTTAGTGATTCACGAGCAGATATTAAGATATTATTACAATAACTCAAACGTTCTTCATTTAAGAACCTTGTTAAAACCGATCCGACCTTTAGGGAAACAACCTCGCAAAAAATGCCCGAACATGCGGTCGTGGCCTTGTACGATCGAGGAAATTAAATCTTGATGAAACAATAACTAACTAAAAATTATTTCAACAGCATCAAAACGGAAGAAAAGAAGTGATCTTCCTTTCTTCCGTTTTGATGCTGTTGAAATAATTTTTAAAACAGATTTTTAACAGATTAAAATAATGTCGTTACTCGGCCTTTGTACGCTCAGATATTACAAAAATTGCAAAGGAATTTCGTGCGGCTTTTTTCAATAGATAGAGTGATTCAAGTGGATAATTTATATGTTTAATACATGCATATTAAGAAAGATGAAACACATCAGTGACAACCGAACGAAGCTGAAGCAGATCGGTAGTTCAATTGTAAGGTCGCGTAGGGATGTACACCCCAAGGTTGAGGGGAGATGTTGAAGATGTTGACAATCTACAACAGAGTGCCTCTCCGGAAATTTAAGGGCCTTCGTGAAACATGGACATGTCAAATTAATATAGAATTTCTGGCGGTTACTTCATATTTCTGAGTGAAAAAGTACGTCTACCACGAGTTGCCGACTGAATTGAATGAGTTAAATACAGTGTGATCCAGTATTTCTTGTTCGGATGATTGGTTAGAGTTCCAAATACAAAAATCGTTACATATTTTTCTAGTCCAGACCAGTTCGTTCGTAATTTAAATTTACGTCATCGTTCGGGTATACAAATTGTATTGGGATTTAAAATGACATGACATGACAATGCCAAATCCCAATACATTTTTTTACGCGAACGATCACGTAAATTGAAAGTGGCATCTCGTGGTAGACGTACTGGTCTGAACTACCTAAAAAAATATGAAACGATTTTCGAATTTGGCATTCTAACCAATCATCCGCACCAGAAATACTGGATCATACTGTATTTAACTCATTAAATTCAGTGCTTATCCCGATCGACTGGGCAGTGACGAAAAACATCATTCAGTGTACCCTCAAACCCGGATTGCACTAATGCTAACTACAACGTCCGAGGTCGTTGGTTCGATTCACGGATTTCAGAGTATTTGAGTCTGAATATCAGTTTTAGGCTCAATCAATCAAGTATCATGCCTTAAAATTCATTAATGGAGAATTCAAAAACATTCGATTCTCGTCTATAGTCATTATTTACAAACGATCCATGAAAGGTTTAACATTTACGTAACAGCGTTATCGAGTCTTGAATAATGTTTTTATAATAACGTAAAGTATCTATAATGCCTACACAAAACACTCATAATATATGCATGTGAAGAAAATGAAAAATGAAAAAAAGAAAGTAAAAAAAATGATTTTTACCAAAAAAATCAAGAACACTAACATTGAACAATCTCATTTTGCAGAATGAATATTAAATCTGCCGATTAATTTGAAATAGTGTCAGAAAACTTATAAATAAACAATATATCGTTAAGTAATACTTACGTTTTTCCAATCTCTTCTAATTCAGCACCAACGAATCTTCTTACTCTTACAAACGAATCATAAAACCTTCACAAAAACCGAACGTTTTTAAATTCGCGATATCAAAAGGCGTTCTCGATCCTGCGTGCGCGCATGCCTTTGTACAAATAAACACTGAGCCGAAACTACAGTATAAACAAGCGTATTGTTTAGAGAATGTTATGTACACATCTCTGTGGGAATGAGGTACTGCCTCTTTGACCTGGCCGGTAGTTGCAATAACTATAGTTATATAATGAACTAGTAGCCTAAGGCCCTTCGGTTAGGATGATGAAGAAAAATGTGTAAAAATTGCACATCACGTATAGTTGTGCTTAATTAACGATGACTAGTCTCATTTTGGAATTAGAATACAGTAAGCCAAAAACATATTAAGAGAAAGAGGCATAGCCAAATTGAAATTATTTCATTTTCATCCACAGATGAATAGTTAACATTAAAACATTTATTTTAACTATAAATCTGATTTATTCTGTGACCTTAAAACTCTACCTTAATTAGATGATTTTCGTACGTTGACATCATCTTGTAAACCGGATCAGTTAAAACCTTGTTAACCCTCTTCGAATGAAAAAAGGAAAAGTATTCGCCAGCATTAAATGCTGACTACACTCGATATTTTTAGTAATCGCATCAGCTTTCGAAACCCGTCTTTGAGACAAAACCCAAGTCATGATAGTAGAGACTTGGAAAGGACTACTATTGTTATGAACAGTACAATATCGCCATATGAACTGTTATACTTTTGAAGACACGATTGGCGTAGCACGGTTTCTCGCCTCGATTTCCATAGTGTCCCGGGTTCGATTCCCGAACAGGTCAATTCAGGAAACGATCTATTCTGAATTGACTCGCGTCTGAGTGTGCTGGGAGACGCCCCTGGCTTATTTCCTTGTGTGGTACATTAATCCCTACTTCGAGACCAATACGAGAGGTGTGTTGTCTGGCGCATGTTTATATATTTATTTATACTTACACTGCTAAATGAAAAGAAAAAGATAAATATCTGGGACACTTACATCGAGATCATCTGACCTCAAACTTAGCAGAGCCTGTGCTATGGGTGTCAGATACTGATAAACTTACGGTGAGTTTACACCTAGCGAGCGAATGCTCGTTCCATCTCCTTTCTCTTTCAAATTCTCTTTGCGTAAACAGAGACAGACATTTGGTGTAAATTCCCCGTTACATGAATATTTCTTATTATTAAATTCTTTATTTAAAAGGGGTTTTATTTGAAGACATGACACACCTATAAGTTGTACTTAAATACACAAATTTACATGCAGTAGGGAAACAATATCTTATCTAGATTTGATAATATGATTTGCAAGGCTTAGTAAAGAATTCTAGCTGTAGGGGAATCAGGGAATGAAAGGATGCTGTTACAGAAGCTCCAACCTCATATCTTTTTGTAAACAGTTTACCCCTTAAGGCCTCAGTTCGAGAACATTCCATGATTAATGGTAATATGGTAAACATGTTCCACAAAATAATATACATACTTAAATAGATATAATACCCAGACAAACAACACACTTAAATATTCGTCACATGAATATCTGTCATGGATGGGGATCGAACCCACGACCTCCGGTGCTAAAGACAGGATTGCTGCAATTGCACAAACAGGAAAGTTCTCTTTTCAGTGAGTACGTCTACCATGAGTTGCCACTTTAAATTTACGTTATCGTTCGCGCCTCTGTTGAGTCGATATGAAACTGAAAACCGGTACCATAACGTAACAATAGCATCTCATGGTAACGGAGGCAAACAAGGCTAGGCTTCCATACGAATACTTTACGCGAACGATAACGTAAAATGAAAGAAGCTACTCATGGTAGACGTATAGATTTCATCACTCATTTATTAATAAATGTGTATATTAAATAGGAGTGTTTATTGGTTAAGTTATGCCGGTACTCCCAAGCAGTTACCGTAGTCTGGGGACAGGTGAAGTGATTGATTCACACTCAATGCCGATCCTTTCGAAACCGTTCCAACTTGCTTAAGAGCGTAAGCTGGGGGTGGATCGAGAACGTTGCATTTTTGTAAGATTTTCGTGATTATTTCATTCATTTTAAATAAAACTTAAATTTTTGCTCTATGATTGTGTCTTTAATAGACAATAAAAGTTTTACTGTACACAGTTAAAGTTATAATTATGAAATTAAAAGGTGAATTCAATAATAGAGAGATAATTTAAACTAAATTTGAATTCAGTTAATCACGAAAACCTTAAAAAAATCGACGTTTGCGATCTACCCCAAACGCAAAAAGCAAACCCTCTTAAGTTATAGTTGTAGTGCGTACAATGGTCAAAACCATCACTTGGGATCTAGTTCTGTATTATCATTCAAGAGGATTATCATTGGAATAAAATTTTGCTGCCGAGGTCTGGAGGTTCTTTTACTTTCAGGCGCCAAGTTTTTGGAACTTTTTAATAAGTAAAGTAAGTAAAAAATCATTTATTCACTTAAGCTTTTACAAAGAAGCACTTATGAAATGTCAAAATTCACAAAAAATATATATAAACGATAATAGACGTAAATAAAATAATACAATAATAGTACATATACTAAATAAACATAATGCGAATCTACCATAATTCTCTATATAATTGTGTTGTGTAAATCTAAATAATTGATACAATGTAAATAAAGTAAAGTAAAGTAAAAAAATCATTTATTCATTTAAGCTTGTACAAAGCACTTATGACATGTCACAAAAAGTATATAGTAATAATAATAATAAACGTAAATAAAATAGTACAATATTAGTACATATCGTGAATATACATAATGTGAATCTACCACCGGTTCGGACGTTGCTTCTTATCGATAAGACTCCGGCAAGAAACTCGATAGTTACTCTTTTGAACTTTGTTTGTTTTACAAAAAATAAATTCAGAGTACAGTCAATGAGAGTAGAAAAAAGAACACAACATTGAGCAGAGGAGCAGATTATTCCTACTATGACCACAAACTTTTGTCGTTCAAGTAATCCTCTACATTATAATAACCTTGTTTCATTAACTGGTGTGCTAAACAGGGCTAAGCAGTATTTCTTGCCGTCTCAGCGCCTTCAACTTTACAAGGCGCAAGTAAGGCCTCACATGGAGTACTGCTGCCATCTTTGGGCGGGAGCACCCCAGTATCTTCTCCTTCCTCTTGACTGTATACAGCGGAGAGCCGCTCGAATTGTCGACGACCCTGTGATCTCCGAACGCTTGGATCCCTTGGCCCTACGGAGAGACGTTGCATCACTCTGCGTGTTCTACCGTCTTTACAATGGGGAGTGTTCAGACGAACTGCATAATCTTATACCTGCCGCTCAATTTCATCACCGCACGACACGCCATAAGTTGAAATTCCATGCTCATCACCTGGATGGCTGGCGCTCAACAACCGTGCGGTTTTCGCGCCAATTTCTTCCACGTACAGCCAAGATATGGAATGATCTTCCTGCGGCGGTGTTCCCAAAGGGATATGACATCGGGGCCTTCAAGAAGAGAGCGTATTCCCATCTAAAAGGCAAGCAACGCATCGGTGACACCTTTGGTGTTGCAGTTGTCCATGGGCGGAGGTGATCACTCTTCATCAGGTGACCTTCTAGCTCGTTTGCTCCCTATTACATAAAAAAAAAAAAACTTTGCTTTAATTGCAGACTTAAACTTGTGAAGAGGTAGATCAACAATGTTGATCATGTCCTTTAACATAACAGTGGAAGTAATATGACAGAAAATCGCGTAGAAATATAATAAAATACAGATCTATAGAGGTCAGGGATTCTTAGAAATATTACTTTTATACCTAATTCTTGACTTAATACATAATATACAATTATTTCATCTGCATGTTTTGCAATTGCTTGCAGGTGCCAGCATCAGCCACAAGCAATGCTTTATAATTATAATATACTATGAAGATATGGCAATATTCATAATAATTATACTGTGGTAAAACGCAATCTGTTAAAATTCTTACAAAATAAATTCGATTTCTGCCACAAATGGCTTTCGCTCTTTCACATCGAAGTTGCCTTTGGTAAGCATTTTAAATTGCTAATGTCAAAAGGATTTAAGAGAGGCTCGTTAGTAAAAAGGTTCGCATGTAATTTAGTCCTACCTTAGTGAATGTAGGACCAATGAGTTGGATCATCAGTGGCCATTAGGCAGGGTCACACAGGGTTCTACGAGTATTCAATTACGAGAACATCTATCGACCTACTTAAAAGAGGAGTTTTTGCCGTAAGGTGTCATTTTCTGGCGCTTTCGAGGTTACCGGACACCATGATGCGTCGCACGTCGCCGATAGACCTTACATGTGTTAATAAATAAGTTAATTTAATTATATTATGTAATATATGTATGTTAGTTTTTAAGGTATTTATCTGTGGGCCGATTATGTTTAGTTAAGATCTTTAAATGTTATTTGTGGCCTGAAATAAATGATATTCTATTCTATTCTATTTTATAGGATGATACAGAGTAATCGACAATGCTTACGAGTAATACCTATGAATTATCTCTGATTAAATTATCAGCAATCCTGCCTTTAGCACCGGAGGTCGTGGGTTTGGTGGTTCCCCACCCATGACAAACATTATGTGACGAACATTTGTGTTTTTGTGTGTCTGGGTGTTACTATCTATTTAAGTATGTATTTAGAAATATTTAAGTATGTTTATCAGTCTCTGACACCCATAGTACAAGCACTGTTTAATTTTGGGTCAGATGATCTTGGTGTAAAATGTCAGAGATATTTATTTATTAATTTAAAAGATTTCGAGTTATTTCACTGTCTTACTGGCCTGTTGGCGCAATGATAGCAATGCAGCCTTTGGAACCGAGGGTCATGGGTTCGATCCCCACCGAGGACAAACATTCATGAGACTAATATTTTGTGCTTGTTCTGTGTCTAGTAAATAAATATCAAGAAATATTCAATCATGGTTATCAGTCTCTGGCAGTTCTGGCAAGCACAGTTTGGTTATCACTTTGATTATTTTAGCATTTTACAATGCTTGTTTTTCAAGTCTAAAGATAGAAAAACTGGAAAAAATCGATTTCGAACTTGATGATCTCGAGCGGGCATCTAACACGCGTCTTTCACAACTGCTCTAAACCACTAAGCTACCGAAACCTCAGAGGGACCAACGAATCTCCCCAGTTTAAGCTTACGTTGCAAGCCAACGTTATTTCATCAATGTTTCAAGGCAAGTACCTATAAACATCCGAAACCTATAAAATCCTATAATATTATAGGATACCTGAGACCAAGACCATCTGACCCCAAACTAACCAAACTGTCTAAAGATAGAAAAACTGGAAAAAATCGATTGCGGACCTTAATGATCTCGATCGGGAATCGAACCCATTATTATTAGTCATTGTTAGCATTATTTCATCTTAACCGAAAGTTTGAATACTTGTAAAAATATTTCTTAATTTTTTTTGCAAAATTTGTTGGCTTGTGATGGCTGACCTCAGACCTCAATAATTGGACTAAAGTTACTTAGTTCAACTCACGATTATCATGTGAATGAGAGAGATTGGTCTATTCGATATAATTATGTATTAGTCATCCTACTGCGGCTGTTACGGTTTTCATGACTTGTAAAACTAACTTTGACGACTTTTTTAGTTTAGCGTGACTACAAATGTATTTGGGATTCTCCACTTTATGGAAACCACCCTTTAATTAAAGCATGTTTATATAATTGTTTGTACTCAGTATCATAAAATTACATTGCAATTGATTTGTTCAATACGAATGAAAACTTAACAACTCTTTGGCGGCTTTGTTCAACAGAATGGTTACTCTATAGCCAAAATGCAAAATAAGACTACTTTGAGCCATCAGTGTGAGTAACGAATTCATTGGCAATTTGAAGAGAAGTTGGTATTCAATCTTGAATATTCTTGAGAGAACCTTCACATTCAGTGTCTTGGTAATTATGAGTACGCTCACAGATTGTAAAGTAGACCTCTCAATAATTAATACATTTTACAAATATTGTTTAAACTGCTGTCTCAATCTATGCTGAAGTGCTCTCTCTGCTTTTCGCTAGGCAACCTGACAAAGTCTTCATTTATTCGGATTAGTTGGACTAAGTATTAAGTTAACTCAATTTCGAATTTATTAAAAAAAAGCAACAATACCTTTGTTTTTAATTTAAGAAATACAGATGGTGATTATTTTCAAATAATTTCAGAATGTCCAATGAGCCTACTTTGAAGTAGTCAAATCGAAGTAGCCTAATAACAGACATGCATACTATGATGACATGTAAATATATATAAATATATGTAATTTTACTAGTGTCTACTACTGGTGCCGGAAAGTTGTTTCTGTACTGCGGAACCTGCAAGAATATAAAAGTGCGTTATTAGGAAAAGTTTTTTAGCATAAACTTTTAAAAAAGCACAAGCTTAAGCATACGAATATTATTATTTTGCCTTGTAAGTGAATAAAAATGAAAGTAAATGAAATGATACTCAGATAGATAGTAAATTAGAACATAAAGTTATTAAACTAATTATTAACAACTTAATCTAATTTTTATAGTTAAATAGTGAAGTTGCAGTGAACAAAATCAAAATTAATATTGTGTTAACGGGTAGTTTTGCTGGCTTGAAAATGTAGTGTGTATGTAATCATTAACTTTTCAGTAAGTACTAAATAAACTGAGTGCATCTAAAAGAGAAAAATAACTACTACAATTCGACATAAACGGACATAATTATAATTAAGTACTTCTAAGTATGTTATCACGTGAGTGACTATTCTGTCTTTGTGATAATAAAGATCTTTAAACCTAAAACCTAAACCTATTTATCATATTACTTACCACAGCAACGTTACAAATTTGACGGTTAAATAGAAGTATTTGTTTTTGCTTTTTTTCTGTTTTGTTTTTTTTTATCTTGTAGTTAGAATAGATTGTCTCAAAAACTTCAGTGAAGATAAATTAATTAGGAAATTGGGAAATCAATAAAACTTACTAATTAATCACAAAATGATTAGTGATTGATTATTCAGGCTAGCTAGTTTCCGGAAATTGTCGAGACGTGGGAAGTTGTTGTCTTAAATATTTTCAAACACAAATACAGAACTTTGTTTAGTTAGGATTAGTGTCTGGATAGGCTTTTATTTCTAGGACCAGTTACCTCACAATTATTGGCTATCGGGTTAGTTACCTCACTTGCAAAATGTGGGTTGGTGATCACAAAAGAAAAGTGATTTCTCAGAGGATCGAACTGAGCTGCCCGTCTGGATTCTTGAATTTCCTACTTATGGTAAGCCACAGTTAACTCATCGAGGACTTGTTGTTTTATCAAAATATCAACGGAACAGAAACAAAAACAAAAAATATAATTCTCATGATGAATTTTGTTTTTGGACGGTTCTGTCAAGTGGGTATAACTTACTTACTTCATTTTAAAAATTCAGAACGAATATAGTAGCAGTACCGCAGGCTGTCACTTTGGTTCTTCTGTAAGTTCTTTATTTTGTGGCTTCATACAAATTACTATGACAAGTACACTACTACGCGTGTGTGCGTAAGCCGTAGGTTGAACACTGGCCGACCCGGTATAAACCAGTTTCAAGGGCGACGGTGTTCACGCGCGCACGTATGGCAGAGTCACTGTCACTACGCGGTAGCTAGAGCTTTGTCTCAGTTCAGTTTATTCACGTGTGGTAATACTACCGTAACGTAAGGCTGGTGAAATGTGTGAACTAAACAGTTTAGAGCCAACCAGAACTAGAGCATTAAGGCTTGTTAAATCGCACTAATCAATCGCTGTCCACACGTGTTTTCTCCTGACACTAAGCACCTGCACTAACAACTAAGCAAAGTGTAACCGGGCCTTTACACTACACTCTACAAGCATAAGTAGAGTTACAAGTATTACTTTGATGTACGTGCAAAAGAAACAAATTATGATGGTAGAGCGGTTGCATACTAGCGTTTTTTTTCACGCGTATACGGTCGCTTTGGCATACGCGCTAATATGCACAGTGCATACGCGCTAATATGCACGCTTCAAAAAACCAAACACGCGTACACGGGCTGATTTACGCGTTTTCACTCGACCGTGGTAAGTCGTGTGAAAAAAGCACGCCTGTACGGCCTATATGCGTTTTTGGAAGCGCGAATAGGCGCATATAGGTTTCAGACGAAACCGCTCTGACGCTGTTGAGATTGGCTGTTGTTCATCACCATCAATATCATTAGCCTGTCATAATCAACTGCCGGTCATAGGCCTCCCCCAATGCGTGCTATCGCGCTCTATCTTCAGCTGGACGCATCCAGTTTCTGTCAGCATCCTTTCGCAAGTCATCGCTCCATCTTTTTTTTTTATACCACAAGGTGGCAATCAAGCTTACGGCCCGCCTGAGGGTAACCAGTTACCGAAGCCTATGGACGCCTGTAACACCAGAGGCATTACGTGCGCGTTGCCGACCATTTAGGAGATATCTATTAACTCTCCTCTTAAAGGAACCCATACTGTATCCCCCTGGGAAAACCTCGGCAGGAAGTTCATTCCACAATAGGATTGTTCGCGGGAGGTAATTCCTCTGAAACCGCACTGTGGGGACCGCGACCATTAGGGTTCCAATGTGTGAGGATGATGGCGAGCGGTGCGATGATAAAAAGAAGCTGTAAGCATAATTTCATACCTGGCCGGAGGACGCCCAATTTAAACATAATTTCTCAATCTACAGAGTTAATTTTATACTTAGCTTATTTACTTCCGGTTTCGGTACCCCAAAAACATTTGGATTACTTTGTCCTCGTGTTTGAACCTGGGGCTTAAAGGTTAATGAAGTATTTACCTTGACTCTGTATTATTTACCTTTAGCCGACATTTACATATTTTTTGCGGTAATTAACACAATCCACGATTAACATAAACATTTCTTTTAAATAACGAATGAGGATAAATACCTATGTGATGTTATTTAGCACTGAAAATAGCTCGTTTGTCTTTTCAGAACAGAAACAATGAAAACGTAATTGTAATTGTCTAAGAGCGGTTTTTTTCATCATACGCGCTTACACGTGCGCTTTAAAAAACCGGATTCTCTCTCTCACTCGGGTATATTTCGCCGTGTCGCTCAAACTGGTAGTGATGTCTGTAAGGGGATTGCGCTTATAAGAGCTTACGAGCCCGTGAACGCTCGTAAAAGTAGCGTTGTAGCTAAAGGTACGCTTATACGCGCCTACACGTTTCCATGAAACGATAGTCCGAAGTAAAAGTAAAGTAAAGAAAAAAAACCTTTATTCATTTAAGCTTGTACAAAGCACTTACGACATGTCAAAAAAAGTATATAGAAATAATAATAATAAACGTAAATAAAATAGTACAATATTAGGACATATCGTGAATATACATAATGTGAATCTACCACCGGTTCGGACGTTGCTTCTTATCGAAAGGACTCCGGCAAGAAACTCGATAGTTACTCTTTTGAACTTTGTTTGTTTTACAAAAAATAAATTCAGAGTACAGTCAATGAGAGTAGAAAAAAGAACACAACATTGAGCAGAGGAGCAGATTATTCCTACTATGACCACAAACTTTTGTCGCTCAAGTCGCTCTAACCCGAGTTTAGTTTAGTTTAGTTTTTATTTATCTCATAATACAAAATTACAATATATATTACATTCGATGTCACATATAAGAATTTGCATTATGATTGTCAAAATTATTATACAAATTACAATTAATAAAATAAAGAGAATGTCAAAAACTAAGATAAATACAATAAATGAACAATTAAATACAAAAAAATAATAATTCACATGTCAACAAGAAATAATACAATTCAGTCAAAAATAACAATAAAATAGTTAACAAGTCATCCAAAGTCGCAATTCAAATATTCTTTAACACTATAAAGGGATTTTTCTAACAAAAGGTTTCTCAGCTGACGTCGGAATGTTTCGTCAGATTGTACGTCTTTTAGCGCTGGAGGTAGATGATTGTAGTAGGTGGGGCCGATGACTCGCGGGTTCTTCTCTGCAAGAGCCATGCGACGAGGGACCGCGTTAAGGCGACCTACCAGATGCTTGTGCTTACTGCTTTCCATACATTGAAAATCCCTTATGTTGCATCTTACAAATGTTAATAGCTCATATAAATAGACCGAGTAGTGCGTCAAAATACGCTGCGTTACAAACAAATCCCTGCACGAGTGTCTAGCTTTCACCCCGACAAGTGTACGCAATGCACGTTTTTGTAAAACGAGCACTCTGCTGGCATCCGTGGAGTTACCCCAAAATAGAGTTCCGTACGACATCAGGGATTGAAAGTGGGCAAAATAGACTTGCCTCAGAGCATCGGCAGAGATAAGTGGCTTTAATTTTCGTATAGCAAAGACAGCACCACTCAGCCTATCGCAAAGCTTGTCGACATGGCTCTTCCAGTTCAGATTACAGTCAATTGTGAAGCCCAGGAACCTACTCTCATTACAAATTGGCATCGGGCAGTTTTTTAGACACACAGGTAACTAACAGGTAACAGGTAAGGTAGATCATTATGTTCGACTTACTTATGTTTAACAACAAACCGTTTGCAGAAAACCATCTTTGCAACTGTTCACAAGTCTCGCGGATTTTCACACCAAGTTGCTCATATGTACGCGCACCCACCACCACAGTCGTGTCATCAGCAAACAACACAGAGAGGCCGGTTGCTATGGACGAGGGAAGGTCATTAATAAATACCAGAAAAAAGGTATTCCCCAGTGAGGATCCCTGCGGAATGCCTACATTAACGGAACCAGGATCCGATATTACTCTTTTACCGTCTACGGCTAGCTGTACGACTTGTTTACGGTCAGACATAAAGGACGCAAATAGGCGATGGGCGTTGTCCGTTATACCGTACATCTTTAATTTGTTCAATAGAAGCTGATGGTCTACCACGTCAAATGCCTTCGACAAGTCGCACAGTATTCCCGCCATTTTAAGCTTATCATCGAGACCGGTTACTATACAATCAAACACCTTATGAGCTGCCGTAGTAGTCGAAGTGTTCTTCCTATAGGCGTACTGTCTGTCCGTCAGTAGGTGATAGGCCTCGAGATGTCGCATAACATGCGATGACAGGAAATACTCAATTATTTTGGAGATAGTTGGGACAATTGTAATCGGACGGTAGTTATTTACGTCGCACTTGTCACCCTTACCCTTAAAAACAAGACACACCCGTGTGCTCTTTAATACGTCAGGATACACACCAACTTCGAACATTTCATTTATTAATACTACTAGAATCATTGAAACAATTGGCCAAATAATCAAAATTAAATTAACTGACATGTCATAAACGTCTAGGGTTGTACGTGACTTCAACATGTGAGGTTTTTGTGCTACTTCGGGTGAACATAATCGAGTTTTTGGGAGCCCTTACCTCTAATTATTTATTAGGTACACATGACAGAATAAATAATGAAACAACAAACAAGCTAGACAGAAACCACATACATTCTGACGATTGATTCTCAATTTGTCTGCCGGATCGTTTATACAGAAAACCACTCCGAACAAGGTTAGAGAGTTAAACATAGTTTTCTCAAGCAGTATCTCATCATTAATTCAACCAAACCTTCGCGCGGTTCCAATACATTTCGTCACAGTAATAATATATTTCTAACATTGCGACAAGTGTACAGACCGACATTTTAAGGTGAGGCATTGACAAACCGGAGATCGCCACCCACAAACACCTGTATTATTAAAGTAAAAGTAAAGAGTAAAAAATATAGACTTAAAAAGTACTTATGACAAGTGAAATACAAAAAAAATATAGCAAAAATATATTATATAAAAATAAACTTATATAAAATAATACTATGATAGTAATTATCATAATTAAACATAAAAGGCAAAAGGCTTAAAAAATGTTTCATGTAAAACAAATACTGTAAGTAATTAAAATAATTTAAAGGCTTTGGCAGTATTTAAATCTTTGTTTTATTATCATAGTTTTTGTGCTATGAAAAGTATCCCATCATGTTAAGCAATAAGCTAAGTAAAGTAAAGTTACTCATGAATCTGGTAAATAAATAAAAAATATTATTTAAATCAGTTTTAATATAGCTGAGAAAAATTGGAATCCCCTCGGCAAAATTTCCGTGGCGCCACCTTAATAGTACTGTGTAGATACAACAGTGGTTTACAAAACTAATTGCGAGCCGCAGCGTTGCCTTTCCATGGCCTTCGACGGAACCTTGCATAGTTGTGCGTCTATCATCTACTGGACTAAATACTTGCTCACAATTAGTTTCTAACGTGTGTTTGTAATTTTCAACTCTATTTCATATGACTCAATGTTTTGTTCACGGTTGCGTTCAAAAACGGGAGACAGTCACGCTTAACGAACGCGTTAAAGTTCTAGCGTTGTTTAATTAGGAGTGATCCAGGTGACAGTGAAAGTTATCTAAAATATTTGTAATACGATGGTTAATTTTTATACCTTACCTTTTTTTTCTACATCAAAAGTCTGTCGTGAACATCTTGAAAACATGTTTCTTGGGTTTTGCTTTTCATTTATTTTTGTTTACTTTACATCATCAACAGCAGGCTATTGCAGTCTTCTAATGAAGAAAGGACTACCCCAATGCGCACTATTACTTTTATCTTCAGCTCTATGCTTCATCTTCGTGCTGTTAGCATTTCGCTAGTTGTGATCTAAATGGAGAAGCACACTCCATGCGTCCACGTGGTTTCACAGAGTCTCATGAACACACTTACTACAGTTATCTTACGCTAAACTCATCAACCGTAATCTATTTCAGAACGCAGCTTCAGTCACTTGTATAGATAGATTTGGTTATACTCGTAGTTCGTTAACAAATAAAAAGAAACATCAAATTGTACGTCACCTCAAAACCTTCGCGGGTCACTGCGCTGCTGTCAGAATAATTACAGTTCTTATATAACTTCTTAGTTCGTTACTATCGAAATCTTAATTATGTTATATTTGTAGCTTAGGTGTTATGGCCCTAACAAAAACCTTAACGACTTAATCGATTAGAAAGCTTCGCTCGATTTTCGCTAGAAGATCGAATCAGAAATAAGACGAATAAACTTTTATTGTTAGTACTGTACCCCTACTAGTTTACGTTATGTAAGCTACCAAAGTTAACAAAAGCAAGATAAAACTAAAAATGGCATGAGGCCTTACTATTCGCTACTGTACATACCAAAATCATCGCCAAAAACTTCACTACAGTCGCTAGCGACTATCGCTGGCGTAAACTCACGGTACGGCTCAGTTCTGTATTCGATTTGTCGTACGCAGGAAAGGAGGAAGGATAGGCAAAATGAAAAGAAAGATGAGAAAAATAGAAATTAATTTAACATGAAAAACTCGTAGCGGCATTCGTTCGTAAGTAACAATACGTTTTTCTTTTGAAAAAATCCCTTTGTTACGCCAAATTATAGTACCGAAGTCGGTACAATGAAAGTAACTCCATTCGGCTTGTAGTTTTGTTAATGTGCTTTCAGTAATGTCGCAGAAAGACTTTCAAGAAATAAAGCGTCGTGAAACCCTAAGCTCTAAGCTAAGTGGCAATTCATATCCTATTTAACATTCCAGGAAAGTTTCATAAAACGCTTTTAACAACGACGAAAATAATATATCGTCATTTAGAAACATCCTTTCAGGAAAAATTATTATGCTGCGCTTTTTTCCGAATCATTCACGTACCTAAGTTAGGGCGGGCTTGTTTTTAATTTGAGAAAAGTCGACTCTGTTCTTTTTGGTGAAACGTTACCAGTTTAAGAATGACAGTTCTGAAATTGTATATGTCAAAATTAGGATATTATCTAGTGAGTCGCAAGGATAAAAGCACGATTAGCAATACTTCGCTCGATAGAAAAAAAAAAAGAGCACTGATTAAAAAAATGCATGTCTAGGTCAGAAAGTACACTATTAAATGACATGAAAGTTTTACTAATGCATTCGCCCTGTCTATATCTAGTAAGCGCTATGAAACGTTATGTTAAAAATAAATAAATAAATATCTTGTACAATTCACACCAATATCATCTGACCCCAAACTAAGCAGAGCTTGTAATATGGGCGTCAGAGACTGATAAACATACTTAAATATTTCTAAATACATACTTAAATAGATAATAACACCCACAAACAAATACAAATGTTCGTCACACAAACATTTGTCATGGGTGGGGATCGAACCTACGACCTCCGGCGCTAAAGGCAGGATCACTGCCATTGCGCCAACAGGCCAGTCAAATGTATATGTTGTTGCCGTTTTATCGAAAAACTTACAAAATGATACAGAGGTCAAAGCGAGCTCGCGCCCATTTCATTGTTCTTTGCTTCGGCTGGAAAACTTCGCCTTAAGTTAGAGTGCTGAGTTTTTGTCTAAATCATTAGTAGTTCAGACGAGTGTGGCACTTGTGGCTCTGTCTGCGGAGTCAGAGATAAATGTGCAGTCTGATGAGGGTTGCGATCAGATGGTCCCGACGAGTACGTCAGCCGAGCAAATGGACTAAATAAATAAACATATGAGACACCTTACACCAAGATTATCTAGCTTTTGAGTACAGAAGACTCAAACAGGATCAGCTAGCCAGATTAATCTCCTGGTTATAATTATACATAGTGATAGTCTTGCAAATTGTAGTCTAGAAGGGGGCGCAGTTTCTGGTAATAAATGGTAGTATTTATTAAAAAAAAATTACAACCACTAGCTACAATTGTCACTAGTTCAAGCTAACGCCATTTGCTTGTCCAAAAAAACATTAATTTAGGAGAAGCTAGGAGTATAGTTTATTTCAACCCCCCATTTAGTTTTGAAGACTTGTAAAAGCCCCAAATTATGAACTTTGAGTGGAGGAATACCAATTTCATAAAATCAACTGCAGCGCCTGACTTACAGGTTGGATCAAAAAATTTTTTTTTAGTTTCATCATACTCAGGGTTCCCTATGTTTGTTACCCGATTTATTATAGTTTTTGGGTTATCTTTTTGAATTTTTGAAAATTTCTGCAATGCGTACTTTTTCAGTCACTGTGGTGCGCTCTGTTGAGGTAAATGCCTGATTTTTTGGACGGATACTAGGTTATGTTGATTCTTAAGCAATTCCATCCATGACGTTTATAAAAACTAAATAAATAAAATCTAAAACTGAAAAAGTACTAAACTACTAGTATAATAGTATAGTGCTTATACTTATATAGTATATTGTAGTATGAAAAACTGAATACTGTATTTCTAAATTTTTATTAAGTTCAGCTACCTTTTTTTCAAATGCCTTTTAACTTAGGGAAAATATTGTAATTTTAACTTCTATAATTTCACGATAAACGCTATGAATGCAAATGCTTCAAAACCAGTTTTCATATAAAAAAACATGCATTTTTACCTCAACAGATCGCGTCAAAGAGACCATTCAAAGAAAATAAATTTGTTAGAAAAGCGTATCTCAAAAATAATCTACACTTTTGATAATCGACCGATATATAAAAACAATCATAGGAGCATGTAAGCTAACAGCTTGTTAATTTAATTTAAGATCAATATAAACACTATTTGCTAAAAGTATTGAATAAAATAACAGATTTCTGTCTGATAAATGATTAACAAATAGTGGCAATGGGCAGGTTGAATTGTCCGCAGTACTGAAAACTGCTGGGGGTAAGAGTCTAAAAATTTCGACAGTAAATAAATAAACATCTGGGATAATTCACAAACTAAGCAGAGCTTGTACTATGGGCGTCAGAGACTGATAAACATACTTTAATAGATAATACACCCAGCTCACAACGAACACAAATGTTCGTCACATAAATGTTTGTCATGGGTGGGGATCGAACCCACGACCTCCGGCGTTAAAGGCAGGATCGCTGCCATTGCGCCAACAGGCCAGTCAACTATGAACTGAAATATGCAGGACAGCCGCTGCATCCAGTGGACCGATGACCTGGTGAAGGTTGCAGGATGCCGTTGGATGCCAATGGCCTGAAGCCGCTTGCTGTGACGTCTATAAAGGAAGGCCTATGTCCAGCAGTGGACGGTCATGATTCATTTTTCGTCTTCAAAAGAGCACAATGCTCGTCGTTTAAATTAAGCCAAGCTTTAATCTTACAAATTGAAGCCAGAGTGGTTCATGTAATTACTTAGCTTTGTCTGAGGTAGCTCTGAACGTGAACCGATATAAAACCCTACACATTGTACTCACGGTCAGTCTGTAGAAGCCATTTTTGTCCAGAACGAGAAAGGAAATCCCTCATTCTTTTATTGTACGTCTAATAATAGTTAGTGCGTTACATAACTTTCAGAAAATGAGCTTTACTGACGTGCGGAAGTAAGACCCAGAAAGTACTTATATCGTCGTTCGGTTTAAAATTGCTGACAGTTATGTCACTAAGTTACGTACAGTTTTTAACAAACAATACTCTAGTATGGAGTCAGACATAGCGTAATATTTCCCGGCCTAATTTGAGATCTCATTGAAAAAGCTCACTTACGACATGCACATAAAGGTCACGTTATCGTGTCACGGGGGAAGTGGTGGAACGGCACCGAGGACCTCAACGCATTACAACACATGTACAGGACCGATTCATAGTAAATGCTGCACGAAGTCAACCAAATGTAACGGCGATGCAATTGGTTCAAAGGCTACAGAGAGAGTATGGTTTACTGGTAAGCGGTCAAACTTTGAGAAGACGACTGCATGAAGTCAACCTACGTGCTCGTAGGCCACTTCGGGTACCAGCGCTAAGGAGAGGCAATCGAGGAAGAAGATTTCAATGGGCTATTGCACACGAAAACTGGAACCATTCTCGATGGTCACTTGTGCTTTTCACTGATGAATCCAGGTTTGGATTTCATCTTGATTCGCGAAGAGTACGCGTTTGGAGAGAACCTGGACGTTGGAATCGACTGCAGCACCCACAACAAGTTCATGCATATCAAGGTGGCACGATTATGGTTTGGGCAGGAATTCGTCTTGGCGGTAGAACGGATCTCGTTTGGATACAAGGCAATATGACTGCTCTAAAATACCGAGATGAGGTGCTAGAGCCTGTAATCTTGCCCCACGGACAGCAAATGGGACAAAATTTCCAGCTAATGCACGACAATGCCCGTCTATATACGGCGCGTATCGTTACAAGTTGGTTACAACAGCATGATATCGAAGCTTTAGACTGGCCTGCACAATCCCCTGACTTAAATCCTATTGAGCATGCCTGGGATAGAAGAGAGAAGCTCAGAGCTCAGAGAAGAGCTCTTAGGAATTTCCCTGAAGATATTGTGCATGAAAACCAGCTTTTATTGCATCTTAGCAGGACTTGGGACAGTATTCCACAACAGGATATTGACACCCTGGTTTGAGCATGCAGAACCGCTGCAGATGTTTCAGGAGAGTCTTAAGGTGGATCCACGGATTATTAATTTTAAGTTTTCAACAATTTTTATAAAAAAAATAGTTGTTTTGTTTAGGTCATGATGTTTCAAAAATAAAGTTAAGATTGAAATTTTGTCTGAGTATTTCCTCTTCTTCTAAGTTTTGCTTAAATTTAACTTTATCTAAAGGTTTATTTATCAGATTAGAAAGGCTATTAAATAAGGTTTATTTTAATGTGTAGGTATCTTAGCAAAAAGGTAATAGAATTTTAGTTATTTAGGTTTAATTGAAATATCCCTAGACCATGTTGATGTGTGTATCCGACTAACTCTCCGGTGACGGAAAACATCGATAACAAACCAAACCAACCCGGATAACGGCGAAAGGCTCACCACCTACCATGTTGGGTTCTAATAGCATTGGTGAAAAGTGGGTTTCTTTCTGAGTGTTTCGTTCACCATGACGGCACAGTCACTTGCCTCTGACCACCCCGCTTGGGATAAAGTCGTGATGGTATGTACTAAGTTAACATTATCGTTTCATATCATTATGTTTCAAAAATATTAATTAAATAAATAATAGTTAGTTTATTAGATAATATTTTTGGAAACAGTACAGCAACTTTGTATATTTAATATAAATTTACCAGATTCGTCACAAAAGGAAACAAAATAAGTTATAGTATGATAGTACCCTTGAAGACCCGTTTCATGAAGGTTTCTCACAAAGGATTTTCGCTGGGATGTAAGTTAACCGAGTAATTTAAAATCATTAAAGATTTTTAGTCGATTTTTAAGCGGAACACCGAAATTCGATCACAATAGGACAAAACAAACAACAGCGTGCTGATCAGGTTATTAAAATGCCAAAAAAACTCAGCAAAATTGGATCCCTATGACAAAGTGATAAGGTTCTCCAAGGATTGTTTTAATTTGCTGTTTGTACTTTGTTTCAAATTATCAGCAACAGTTTACAAACAAGCTGAGTGGCCCTTCCATTAGCTTTTGCTTGTCCAATCACATCTTTTGTTATCTCATCGATATTCAGCATCGGTTATTGTTTGAAAATGATTGGAACCAACCTGTCCTGACCTTTACCTTTAGTTTATTGCTTAACTATCAAATATCAGTGAAGGTCAATTCGCAACTGTCTCAAGTGCTTTAAAGATTGAATCTACTAGATCTTACCTTCTGGATTGAATAGACTAAATCTAACGAAATACCATACGAGTACTTCGTGTTAAGACAATCGAGAGTAGGCCTTCTGCGTCTGAGCCTACTATCACTTCTATTTTTTACAATTTTTCTTATTTGTATTGACCACTTACCACTTGATATAATGTTTAAATGAATACGAATAACATTTGTGTAGCAACACGATATATTTTCAAATGTAGATAGGTATTTAACAGTTATTGAAAAAAGGTTCACCGGCAGCTGAAATAGTAGATGTGTTGTATTTTAATCTCCTATATGTCACCCACATTTGAACAAATAAATGATTGATTGATTGGCTGTCGACACGTTTGCTTATTCGCACGTAGAAAATGATACCAAGAGTTTGGGGCAAAGTTAAATTATAAAAGACGGTTGAATTGAAAATGTTTTATTCTTAAGTAACCTTAGGCTTTCATACGTCTAAACACTAAAACAAGTATCACATTTCGTTATTTCTTGCCAACATATTATTTCAAATTATAAAACAAATTGTACTTGCTTTTAAAACCATGTTTCAGTTAACAGCATGTCAATGGACGGATCTTATTTAACATGGATTTATCCTACCACAATTCATATTTTAGTTATGTTAAATAGCTAGACTTAAATAAAATAAGAATAGTACTTTAAAAATTATACATCAATGTTAGCCTTGACTTTGTTGTTGGCACTGTTTAAGTTACTGAGTTAAGATTTACAAAAAAGGGAGAGCCTAAAATCGTAGTTTTACAATTTTGTCTTAACCGATCAACAGCTTTGAGACTCCTAAGAACTACGTAGAGATTGGTGAATTATCAACGTGATTATTATTAAAGGCCTCTTGCCATTTCTTTTGGCGATACCTCCACTCTACAGTATGTTCTGCATTGTAAGAACGAAAGATCTAAGATTCGTTTTACAAATCAGTTAATACGTCTTAAGGTTAGGATTCAGTAAGTACGTGGGTAAGTGTGTGAGGCATTTTAAAAATTAAGTAAAATAATTAGCTTATAAACTGTCCCACTGCTGGGCAAAGGCCTCCATCAATGAAATCAAACTACATCGGTACAATTTATAGGTATTGGCTAAATCAATGAAAATAGTTTTTTATCAATAGGTAACTTTAGTCTGTCAGGTCAAAATTTTGCAAATTAACCAGTATCGGGAATGGTAGATCATTTACGTTTACCTCAATACTGATATTATGCTATTCATTGTTTCTGGATAACCCTTTATTATTATTTATCATTTTTAGTCTAAACATAATTAAGTACTATGTAATTATGTTCAAGTAATGGCAACTGGAACGAAAATAAACAAATTAGAACATGTTTTTTGAACACACGCTTTCAACGACATAGCTACTGTAATTGCTAACTATGCGTCAGTTACCAGCTGACATTATTCAAACATACTTAGAATGTATTATTTGTATGCATTACAAGAGGCATTTGCCCATCCGTGGAATCATTTCTAACAGAAAAAAAGTGTAAGTAAGAGACACCTAATGATATAGTTAACATATTTTAAGCCGAGGTTTTATTTGACTTTTTATGTTTAAACAAAACCCATTTTATTACAGAAAGTATTATATTTTTAAACAATGGATTTCTATTAAACAAACATAACGACAACACAGATAGGCAGAGGCTCCTCTTACTATTGCAACAAACCTACAAAAATACAACAAAATATATTTTTTATTTATAAATATCACAAATTTAAGGCATCCCATGTTTACTTAACTTAAAATATAACCACTTAAATAATATTTCCTTATCAGTTGTGTCTAAATTTCACTTATTAAGTTTCGGATTGTTTGGAAGTCATAATTGTTAAATTAACTAATAACTAAGATGGGGAAGGTGAACACCGTAAATTAATCAGAAATTAATGTCAAATTATTCGGTCCAGTCAAGTAGTTATGTCAATATCATGAAATCATGCAATATAATCACTAAAATAAAGCGTAATACAATATTTAAACAACATCACAATATAACGTCTGCTTTACTATAGTTTAATATTATCCCAGTCGACTACTTAAATTTACCTCTTAAATACTTTTAAATCATTAAAAATGGAAGAACTGAAATCTCCAGATTTTATTTAAATTTCATGGTAGGTACTGATATTTCGGAATGGCATCTTAAAACATTTCAGGGAAAAAATATTTTGTACGTATGTAATTTTACCCCTTCTGGCAGATCTTTGTTATACAGGGCTTTACTTACTCTACTTACACAACCAACTGAGTTATGTACACAACACTTAAACCACTAAACAGACGTCCCATTCACAAGCGTTAGTGTAACGTTCGCTGCATCCGCCATTTCTTCTACTCCAAACTTCCTTACCATATTACTAATGGAGACGTAAGAACCGGCGAAGAGAGCAATCAGGGAAATGAAGCCGATGAAAATGTTCTTCCACAACTTCCATTTGCAGAAGCCGAGGCCCCTGTCCCAGTTGTGGACGGTGTCGACGATAGCCGGAGTGAGGAGGCCGAGGGTGGAGAGGAAGATGGCTCCACAGAGGCTGATGAACAGCTCCAGATCGGGAAAAGCAGCAGCAAGAGCCACTGTTGAAAAAGTTGTATCCCGTTTAGAGCAGTAGTCAACAGTTGAGACACAATCGACGCGAAGACGTTTTTATAAATATGCGCCAGATATAAATAAAATCAAATTCATAGTTGAATGCAGAGCAATAACATTCTCAAATTGTGACCTTGAATGTTTTATAATACCAAATAAACCATGTTGCAATCTTTCAAGAATTTTATAGCATGTAACTAAAGGGAAACAAAATAGTTGTATCTCACCTGAACCAACCACAGCAGCTGTTCTGATGCTAATCTGCGTGATGTTGTGATAGCGCACCGCAATTTTGTCGTGCAGCTGTCGCCAGATCATCTCCATTGGTACGTAGAATTGCAGGCTATACGTGAACAGGATTGCCAGGGCCATCAGAATTTTCGCGCTTTGAGCCAGGCTGAAAACGATGGAATATAGTTTAAAAAGTAGTTGTATGCAGAGGCATATTTACACTTAGTAAACTGTAAATGATTCGACAAAACATAAATTAAGGTCATGGATTAAATCCTAGCCAAAACACTTTATGTCATCTCTCCAGTAATGAAAAATACCAATACCATTGAAAGTCCCGAGTCATTTGGATACTGGCAAAACACTTTCCGCTGAGTTTATTCGGCAAAGTTAGGGTCTTCGAGTGTGCAACCTTACAAAACTTATCTTCGGACTGCTAGAGGATGACCCTTACTGGCCATTTGCTCCAAGCAAATTGAATTCAGCAAACGCAATCCACTTACTTTTACTTCAAAAAAATTTAAAACTTACACTTCATCCTGAGGCAAGTTTAGAGTGACACTGCCTCTGACTTCGTCCCCATACTTCATGTAGCCGAAGAATCCAACGATGCCGTAAAGAGAGATGACAATAGTCATGGCCACGTTCAAGACTCCAGGACATCCGAGGAACTGCTGCGGCTTCGCCATCTCATTCTCCACCGGCATAACCACCCCGATGCCTTCCATAGCAAAGATCACAGTGCTGGAATCATAATAAATAATTAAATATTAGGCAGACAACTAGTCATTTTCTTTAAGTAAGGATTAATATGTTGTGTTGCGAGGTACAAGACAAGGATTTAAGCCAGGGTCGTCTCTCAGCACTTCAAGACCCGAACCCAGGGCACCACGGAAATCGGGGCGAGAAACCGTGCTACAGCTTACTACGCTAATCGTGTCGTCAAAATAGGAATATAATTATTATATCTGACAGCATAACATATTTCCCGTAACTCAGATGGGCATCTGTGTAAACCTAAACTGAGCAAATCAAGACTGGTGGGGTGGGGTGAGCAAAAACCTATACTGATATCATAAAGAGGAAAGATTTGTTTGTTTGTATTAATAGGCTCTGAAACTACTGGACCGTTTTTGAAATTATTTCACCGATATAAAGCTATATTATCAGGGAGTGACATAGGTTATTTTTTTTTATTAGGCTATATTTTGACGGGATAGACAGTCTACGTGGGCGAAGCCGTTGATGGACAGCTACTCGTATATTGTGATATTTTGATCGTGATTGCTTCGAACATAGTTTATTGAAATCCTTCCTACTACCCCCCTTTGCAGAATAGTAATGAGCTATATCGTACTCATGACGCGCAGACCATAAATTACGTTCTATTAATTGCCGTTACTTAATACTGGATGATTATTTGTACCGTAAGGAAAATGATAAAAATACGAATTTCCGTCGAATTTAGTGAAATTCACGTCCTGTGACAAAACATGCGTAGGTGACGGTAAGTATGTTGACGTTTGATTCGCTGTAAATAATCTTAGTATTTACAGCATTTCCACACTAGCGAAATATGTGGCGCAAAATCACCTCGATTTCTTAATGAAAGAAATCGCGGCGGGTACGCCACTGCTTCATGCGCTGCAATATAATCGCCCCGCTTAGAAATTGCGCATAGTCGGAAAAAGTTCTTAGTTTAGTACGCCCAAATCCCGAAACGGCAATCAAATGTTATATGTATCCCTGTACCTTTCACATTTACTGACATGTGATGTCGTGTCACATGTCAGTAAATGTGAAAGGTACAGGGATACTTAAAACATTTGCTCATGTTTAACTTTGATTGCCGTTTCGGGATTTGGGCGTACTTAACTAAGAACTTTTTCATTTGAAAGGTGCCCGTTAAAAGGTTCGAAAGGTGGTGGTGAACTTTGATCGTGGCTTACGGATTCGGGCGTTAGCGGGACAAACATTCTGGGCAAATAGGACGAGTATATAGCACAAGGTCTCAGTGATTCAGTGGATACAACCAGAGAGGATGTATATTTGCATGTAAACAAATTGTACAATTTAGCCTTATAGCTAGAGAGCGATTTCTTACAGGCAATCTTCAGCGCGGATTCTTGCCTTTACTCGCAAGGTGGCCTGAGAGGGCACCCTCGGCCTAAATCTTTGCCTGGTACCTTGAAATACACGGATATTTATACTTATGAGACCTGATGATGTTATGTTATGTTATGTCTTATGTTCTCAGAAAGGGTCGGGTCAGGAGTACCTTTAACCGACGAGCATGTATGAAAGGACTCATGAGAGTAGAAGAAGCGCAAGATGTATGTCAGGATCGTAGCAAGTGGAAAGAGGTGGTCTCTGCCTACCCCGTTGGGAAAGAGGCGTGATGGTATGTATGTATGTATGATGATAGTGGGGTTTTTGAAAACATCATCAGATTCTTAAAATAATTTAATGTAATCGAAAAATACATAAAAAAAGGCCCTATAACAAACAATTAGTATTATGGCCCTACAAACTTCGATATTCCACATAATTTACAGCAGTATTCATAAACGCAAAATTTAATATAGCTGCCGAACAAAAATGTTTTGCAGAACGCAAAGAACTAGATCGCAAATGACGTCATTTTCCACCGGCCAATGTACGGAGCGTTTTGGCCAAGTCCAAAAATGAGATTTTTAAAATCGCTATAAATTTATTTTTTACCAATGTTTTTATTTTTGAGAGGTCTTTCGATAACACGTGTATTGTCTGGTGCAAAAAAAACCTGCTTATTACCTTCTTAGAGAATGAAAGAATTAAGTTTAGACACAATTGCAATGTGACTATATATACAGGGTGTCCCAAAAAGAAGTATCAAGCGGAAGCCCACAGATAGAGCACCCTTGGGGTAGCCGAATCACCCCCATGTATGTTTCGCGATTGTTCATAGTTTTCGAGTTATAATTTTTTTTCTGAATTTCTGAGAATTTCGGACCTAAAAGTTTAAATTTTTTATTTTTTAAAAACTAGAAGACTTTTCAAATTTTTTCTTTGCCCAACTGAATCATCCTTAATTGTACTTTGATGCATAAAATAATCAGTTTCATAACTTTGACCAAAATGATGAAATGTTGGTATAAAACCAAAAATGTACGGTTGATGAATAAAGACTTAAATTTTCAACTTTAAATTAAAAATATAAGCGGGTATGGTTTCTAAGTAAAGCTCAAAAATGCTCCAGAATCTCAGCTTTCTAATCATTACAAAAAAAAAGTACTTAATGGGCTACTTTGGCTAAAATCAGCCTTCAAAGACAGCGAGGTGGAAAATTCTTGAAATTAGCCATCAGATTAATAACTGTTTTTGGCTATTTTATCATTCCTGAAGTTCATGAATTTGTTATCTAACCAAAAATTACTGCAGGAAGGCTAAGGCAATAAAAGAAAGAATAAACATTTGAAAGTTTAATTAATAGAACAAAAAGAAATAGTTATTTATTATTTATTTACAAGAAATGTTCAAAATGTCTACCTTCGTTCTCGATACAAATTCTACATCGTCTAAAAAAGTTGTCTTTTAGTTTTATAAAGGCAATTCTGCTGTTTTTTATCGTCTCTTCTGCTTGCCTCAATTTTATTCGTAATTCGGCTACGTTGCTGATGTCCTTGGCGTAAACCAATTCCTTGTAATATCCCCAGACGTTGAAATCAATTGGGTTCAAGTCGGGGGATCGTGGCGGCCACGCAATGGGCCCTCCACGGCCGATCCACCTGTCTGGAAATCTTTCAGACAAATATTGTCTGACGATTCTCGCAAAATGGCATGGGGCGCCGTCGTTTTGAAAAATCATATTCCTATAAAGCGTTAGTACGTCAACATCTCCTAACAAGTCGGTGAGATTATGTTGTAGAAAATGCAAATAGGCCTCGCCGTTTAGTCTGTCAGGTAGTTCGAACGGACCAATCAGCTGTCCGTTTAAGATGCCTGACCATAGATTGAAACTGAATTGTTCTTGGAAATTAGATTCCCGGGTCAAGTGTGGATTTTCAATGTTCCAAGAATGATAGTTTTGTAAGTTGGAAATTCCACATCTCTTAAAATGTAACTCATCGGTCCATAATTTTTTTTTAAATAAATTTTCGTTTTCAAGTGACGCCGCAACATTTCCTGACAAAACGCTACTCTTCTCGGATAGTCTGCGGGCTTAAGCTGCTGAACTTTTTGAATATGATATGGGTGAAAACCCTCTTGTTGGAGTATGCGATGTGCCAGTGATTTTGTAATTCCGGTTCGACTTTGTATTGTTCTCACACTTACTGATGAATCTCTTGCCACTTCTTCGAGCACTGATTCGACTCTATCTGGGTCATGCATTTGAGATACACGGCCTGGTCTTCTACTCGGGGGATGTCCTCTCATGTAAGAGTTATGCACTCTTAAAATCATGCGATGATCAGGCCAAGTTTCGGGTTGAGGTCCACCTCCATTTTGTACTTGCTCCCTATACAATCTGGCTGCTGCAGAAGCGTTTCCTCTTGCAAAGCCATAAAAGTAATGCATAAGAGCATAATCACGTGATGTGAAAGGCATCTCACCAAACGAATGGGCTCGAAAGTTCGTTGAGAAAGCCAAATTAGTCGAAGTCCAGTATCCACACAAAACTAAATCGTAATCGCACTCAAAGTCCATAACCCCTTACCAGGCGCCGCTGTCAAAATGTATCAAGACGGAATCTGATAGGGGTTCTGACACCTTGCTTCAAAGTGACAGTGATTATCTGCGAGAAAAGGTTTTAATCAACTTTCCTGCAGTAATTTTTGATTATTTAACAAATTAATGAACTTCAGGAATGATAACATGGCCAAAAAACATTTATTAATCTGATGGCTAATTTCAAGAATTTTCCACCTCACTGTCTTTGAAGGTTGATTTTAGCCAAAGTAGCCCATTAAGTACTTCTGTTTTGTAATGATTATGATAGCTGAGATTCTGGAGCATTTTTAAGCTTTACTTAGAAACCATACAGTCACCCGCTTAGATTTTTAATTTAAAGTTGAAAATTTAAGTCTTTATTCATTAACCGTACATTTTTGGTTTTATACCAACATTTTAATGATTTTGCTCCAAGTTATGAAGCTGATTATTTAATGCATCAAAGTGCAATTAAAGATAATTCAGTTGGGCAAAAAAAAAATTTGAAAAGTCTTCTAGTTTTAAAAAAATAAAAAATTTAAACTTTTAGGTCCGAAATTTTTAGAAATTCAGAAAAAAAATCATAACTCGAAAACTATGAACAATCGCGGAGCATACATGAGGGTGATTCGGGTACCACAAGGGGTGCTCTATCTGTGGGCTTCCGCTTGATACTTCTTTTTGGGACACCCTGTATATTCCATTCTATCCCGTCGCGCCAATGTTCTTAAAATTGTCATTTGTGTGAGCATGCGTGTGTGCTATGCAACCAAGATGTTCTAGGCTAATGGTCTGGCCTGTCTCCTAAAACGCTCTGTTTTCATTTACATTAAGTTGTAGGTAAAAGTTGCCAGAATTAAAATTTCTTCATTCAAATAATGTCTACATTTTGAGCATGAAGTCTTTACCTACAGTGATGTATTAAACCTTTTGAAATAATACTCATCTCACAGTTTCCAAATTCTTGAAGAAATGATTTAAAGAATAGTTCTAGCAGTGATGCTATGCCACGTATTTTCGTGTGATTCCCTCCATGACATGGACAGTCCAAGTTCTACTGGTTTTACATCAGAAGATTGTAAAAATGTACTTCCAGTTGAATTTAATAATTTTACTTAAAACTGCATTTGAAGGTATTCAAAGCAAGGTTCTAAACTTTTTACTCAAATGAAACAAGCTTACAATGCAACAAAAGAGCAACACGTCGCAAGCTTTCTTATGTCAATTCTCAAGTTTTCTGCACGTAGAAATTAGTAGCCTGGTACTCTTGTCTCGACGTTGAAACCTTTTATACTTATTACAAACTAAAAAATAAATAACTTAGTTACCTAATAAACAACGGCCATTGAGTAACACTAGCAACCATTTCCCTCTCTTTCGGGTTCGGAAGGTCACTGAAGATGTAATACATGGTGATGGAGAAGCAGATGACGAGGAGCACATTGGCGATGGCGGAGAACGGCACCAGCCACTTTAGGTTCCGGATCTGACAGATGAGTACCAGAGGAACCAGGGTTAGGGCACAATATGTTTCCACAGACAGCTTGTAGTCAGGCATGTACTCGTCCAGGACCTGTAATTAAATAAGGAAACATAAAAAAACCGGGGACCTCTCCAGCAAGATTAATTGATCCAATGCAGAGCTTTACCCATGGGTGTCAGATTGATAAAGATGATTGGCGGCACTTATTAGCTTTCCAAGAGAGCGTCAAAAATGGACTGTTGAGTTAACTATTCAAAATAAGAGATTAAATAACGTCTTCGATGACTGAACTGATTAGGAAGATTTTCAGGGTACGTAATAATTATTAGCGCCCAGCTGCAACATTTGGGCTACATTTTATTCCGATAAATGGATATCCTATTTTATACACTAACAATTTTTATTTTTCGAATTGTTTAAATGACTTGGTACAGCCTATTGTTTTATATTATATAGCTTTGCTGTACGTGTTAGGTTGTTCTGTTTAATTCTTAATGTTAGAATTTAAGCTTTTTTCTTTATCAACAAACAAATTGTACTCTACTAGGTAACTCGCATTGTAAAACCACAACAAGTTTAAAAGAGTAACTACTGAGTTTCTCGCCGGGTCTTCTCAGTAAGAATAACTCCTAAAGATAAAAACTAGAAAAAATCAAATTTTGGACCTTGATGATCTCGAGCGGAAAACGTTCCCACGTCATTCACACGCTCTAATCACTGAGCTACGAAATTCTAATTTTTCTAGTTTTCTGAAAGATATGTGAAGAAGCATTGTTAAATGCTAAACTGATCAAAGTAATAATGTAAATAATTCTCTGATTTTTGGATAAAGCGTCATCAAGTGTGTGTCCTAATATGCCATTTTTTTTAATTATCTGGTTTATTAATTACAATCGCAAAATAATGTCAAAACATTTTCATAATCAATTTTCCACTAACCAGTGACCAGTGTACGCTAGCGAAAACACGTACTAGTACTTAAATATAAAACCAGTAATTTGCATAAAAAATACATTTTCAGTCTACTTCTAATGTCTGCTTTCGAGGAATTCGCTAGAAAAGATCTTAACAGAAATTGGAAGTCCTCATTTAACTTCTGTTGCGTGAGATCATTTTCCTTTGTCGTTCATATACCCTAATAATTACTTTAGGAAATAATTCCGTTCCATTATTTTTCCGACGTTATGTGTAGGCAGATGGTAATTTTATTGCTTGCTAGGTAAATCCTTTTGTATATCATATAGTATCCTACAAATGTGACCCATATAAATCTTTATTTATTAGCAAAAGCACAAGATTAACAGAAGATTTATCTTCACAAATGGAATAACTAACAATATAAAGGACGATTAAGATAGGTAGATATTTTTTTTAAATTATTTTAATGTTTACTTCTGCTTCAATTAAAACACTTGAAACACCATCAGAAACATATATTTTTTTGGTACTACTTAAGGTACTATGAATGGCTCGACACAAATTCAGCTGTTAAAAATGATATCGATCAAGTTCACTATCCTTGACAAAATGCTTTTACTGAAAGATGATTTATTACGATGATTTATTACAAGCGAGAAACACCTACTTAGATTTTAAAGTTGGTCAGTAATTCAATACAGTATTCTTACAGATACTCACAGTCAGGAATCTTTATTTGTCGAGAATACAACTTTTTCTTCGAAATAGAGAACATTAAATCAACAACTGAAATCCTGAAAATTGCTGAAAAAGTCGCAGTGTAGTGTGTAGTAAAGGGCATCAAACTAAGTAGGCAAGTCGCCTAAGTTTGGCGTGCTCAGAAAGAGCAACAACGTAAAATCAGATAATGTACCAAACCAATATTAGGGGTACATTTAGTTAGCAATAAATCATTTGATATTTAAACTCGATTAAAATGCGTTCAATATGGATGATTTACAATACCTCTTTAAAATTTTCGGCTATGAATACGATGTAGACACACAGCGCTGCCAGATAAGTGCATGTTAGCGCGTAGTCAGTAAACGTCCTGAAAAACAATAAAATAAACAAATTGATATATAGCATAAACGTAAAAATAATGTAGGACTTCACCCTCATCTACAAGTGAACCAAGGGAAAACAAGTAACTAAGTTAGAGAGCTCAGGATTGATGGTAAAAACTCTCCATTCACTAACGGTCCGAAACCAGGCTTGATATGGGTGTTGGTGCATGTCGCTAAAGCTAAGGCTCATGGAGGAGGTGTTGGTATCTATCAAGCTATCCTTAATTTAAGATGTTCTAAAATGGCTTGTTGTTCCTACTGTCAACCTCTATATCCAGCTGGGACTTTTAGCGTTCTGGTGAAGCACTGAGCATAATACTCATGACCTGTAACTTCGATCACATCTCAAGATAAATCATAGCTTAGAACAATCAGTGCTACAGCAGAAAAACTGTCTCTTCCTCAGCATGTGTTACGACACAGTGGTTAAGCCGTAACCCCAGATTACTTAATAGTTACTACGTAACAGATAAATCACATACCCAGAAAAATTACAATTTGTTTGTCATATGGTAGACATATATTGCCAGGGCCACCTCTTTCTATCTAGATATCAGTAGTGCGTATTTACAGTACGTCCATCGCGTTAGTTCCACCGCGAAATTCGCGAACAAATGCTTCGCGGCTGTTGACAACCAACTGCCAAATGAGTCATGGAATACCCGGCGGCTGGAAGGTAATTATCGTGCGCAAGTACATGCAGTGGCAGAGGCCTGCCGTAAGACTGATTTCCATATGGAGGCCTAAAGAGGTCCTCCACGCAACGAGCTGTCACAAATTCCTTGCGTGTAAGATACGTGTTTTTAATAGTTTAATAAAATACAAAGGATATAATGAGATTCATTGAGGAAATATTATCCAACCTAATCTGACTTTACTCCAGCTGCAGATTGCCTCGAAACAAAATTAAATGTTTACCTTGCAAAGTTAGCCCACGGCCGTAGCTTCTTCGGTCCAAACTGGAAGGCAGCGCCACACGTCTCTGCGAATCCCATCGATGGTTTCTTCGCCTCAACACATACTTCTTGTGATGTCTTCACCTGTAACACATCAGAAAAATAATATTACACTTCATTTAATTAGTACTGAAAAAGTACTAATTTATCACATGAAACATCATCAAATCATTCCTATAAAGGTACTCCCTCACCTGGAGCATTCGCCGGTAATATAACGTTGCGGAGTCGAGCATTAAATCAGTGAGGGAGGAGAACCGACCATTACAGTACGCAAACTGTAATGTTACAGATTCAAGTATTACATTGGTGAGGACATTGACATGAAGCACCGAACATTACAGTGCGCAACTTAATGATACAATGTGTAATATTCTGATACAACTTACGTCATGTCAGGGAGGCAACAGTACTGCAATGTAATGCTCGAAATCGAATCTAATACGTTTCATGACAGGAAAATACTCCAGGTGAGGGACTACCTTTAGACTGCCTTTCGACAGGTATGTCATTCGAGTGCGTTATTAATTTTCATCATCAAGCAAATAGCGCAATATAAGAAGAATTCTGGAGTACAGTTAATAGCAGAAGTAGGTGATACTTTAACGTTCCAAAACTGATGATTTTACAAAAACCATTGAGGTTATTAAAATGCTAAGAATATAAATGAGATTCCATGCCATTCATTACAATGGCTATATGCTGCACGTGATCATTTTTTTACGTAGTTTTCATTCAAAACGCAAATTGGAAGTATGTTCAATCATCATTTACTTTTGCTGTTGACTGTTCCAAAAAACATTAGAAGAAAGTTGAACTTTATATCTGTACGTCTTAATATATCTACAACTTTGAGAATTTCTGTTGCGTCGTCCTAATTCTTACTCTAATTTTCAATTTCAAGATGATTGCATTACTTTTAATCTTTTAATTATTCGGCTTTGACAGGCTCAGTGGTTTCCAATTAGAGTCGACGAACGAACTTAACAGCCAATTAATGAAAATATTGCACCGCTTTCTGCTGAAATATTCAAAACTCGTATTTATAAGTATATTACTTGGCATTGACCTTAGCTTTCTGCCAAGTTAATTGGTGGGATTACCCGTTATTCAAGTGAGAATTTACACAGCGTATTTAAAATTCTAACAGTTTAGATTGATATCGTCCTATTCGCAAAATTAGGTAACTCTAATGGCAGCTTAATGAAACCAGTTAATGTTGCTATTTAAATATTTGCTACATCATCATCATCCGTGCGGTCTATCCCGGTTTTGAACCCACATTGGTGTGTGGGGTCCCAGGGTCCGCCTTTCTTATTTTCTTGGCCCACTTCGCGCGGTCTTGTGCATCCTCAGTAGCGAGTCTGTTGGCACGCATCACCCTTAACGACGTCGAGCCAATTTTAAATATTTGCTACGATATTTGCTATTTGGTAGCTGTGCGAGGAAAATTTGCAGATTGAGCTATAAGATGTATCGTGTAGGAGATTGGAGAAGGCTCACACAGGACGCATACATTTATACCGGGTGATTATCAAATAACTTCCGAAAACGATATGGCATACTCAGTAAGTGATAATAATTATATATATAAGCGAGAATTCGATTTTTTCAAATAACTTTAATTTTAAATATTGACATTTGAGTGATTTGTATGGTGACCTTGAAATGAAAGGTAGTTAAATAAATTTGATTTTCGCTTAGATAGTTTCTACATCACATAGTGAGTATGCCATATCGTTTACGGAAGTTATTTGATAATCACCCGGTATAAATAACATAAATAATAATAATAAATAAATATGCGTCAGACAACACACCTCTTGTAATGGTCTCGAAGTAGGGATTAATATCCCTGTGTTACGAGGTACCACACAAGGAAATAAGCTAGGGGCGTCTCCCAGCACACCCAGACTCGAGTCAATTCAGAAAAGATCGTTGAATTGACCCGACCGGGAATCGAACCCGGGACACTACGGAAATCGAGGCGAGAAACCGTGCTACAGCGCACTACGCCAACCGTGCCAACATAGCTTTGTAGAACCCATTTTCACCAGTGCTATATGCTATGTGGAGCAATGAATATGATTGGTGGATACTGTTGGCGCAATGGCAGCGATCCTGCCTTTAGCGCCGGAGGTCGTGGGTTCGATCCCCACCCATGACAAATATTTGTGTGACGAACATTTATATTTGTTGTGTGTCTGGGTGTTATTATCTATTTAAGTATGTATTTAGAAATATTTAAGTATGTTTATCAGTCTCTGACGCCCATATTACAAGCTCTGCTTAGTTTGGGGTCAGATGATCTTGGTGTGAATTGTCCCAGATATTTATTTATTTATTTAAATATCAAACGCATCCACAGCAACTAAAATCATCGCACGCACATACATACATACGGTATCACGCCTTTTTCCCAACGAGGTAGGCAGAGACCACAGCTTTTCACTTGCTACGGTCCTGACACACCTCTTGCGCTTCTTCTGCTCTCATTAATCCTTTCATACATGCTCGTCGATTATGGGTACTCCTGACCTGACCTTTTCTGAGCACGTCTTGGACTTGTCCTAAGTACGTCCGTCTAGGCCTTCCCCTTTCAACAGCTCCATCCACCCTCGCCTTGTAAATTTGTTACGTTAATCGCCTTTCATCCATCCTTTCCATATGCCCAAACCATCTTAGCATTCCCATCTCAATTTTTGTGACAACATCCTCTTTCACACACACATCTCTGGTGGAAAAGCATCTTAATAGTCACAGCACACTATAAATTATTGTAACTGTTCATATCATTGTCACTTATCCCAATTTACTACACGATGTTATGTTCACTTTTGTATAACCATCTTAGCATTCCCATCTCAATTCATCAAAATTAAATAATCAGTACCTTTCTGTAGTTGCCTTTTGTACTAACAATGATATGGACTTAATGTCTGAAATAAAAACCTTTTATTTATTTATTTATTTTATAAGGTTACTTGAAAAGATCTAATGCATAAATGAATTTATTTATTTCAAGTAACAAAGACTTATGTTGTTAGAAGGGCCTATAAACTCTGTTAGTAGTAATAAATGAATAAATATCTGGGACAATTTACACTAAGATCATCTGACCCCAAACTAAGCAGAGCTCGTACTATGGGCGTCAGAGACTGATAGACATACTTATATATTTCTAAATTCAGACTTGAAAGATAATAACACCCATTCACAACCAAAACACAAATGTTCGTCACATAAATGTTTGTCATGGGTGGGGATCGAACCCACGACCTCCGGCGCCAAGGGCAGGATCGCTGCCATTTCGCCAAAAGGCCAGTAAAAATTGTTTGTACTGGTCTGGGTGTCTCCTATGTATAATAAGTATGTATTTACAAAAGAAAATGTATTTCAGCATGTTTATCCGTTGTCTAGTATCCCATAACACAAGCTTTAATTAGCATACTTTGGGGCTAGATGGCGCTGTGTGGAATAATGTCCAGGGATATTTATTTATTTAAAAATAAAAACAAAAGATTTACAGTGGCTATTCCTGCACCACTCCCCCCAAAATGGCACAAGAATGCTTTACATAAATGCTACAATATATTGGCGTTAATCAACTTTAGGTGATGCCTGTACGCGGTCTTTGTTTGACTGGCGCAATGGCGGCGATCCTGCCTTCGGCGCCGGAGGTTGTGACTGATCCTCACCCATGCCAAACATTCAAGTGACGAACATTTGTGTTTGTTGTTTCCCTGGGTCTAATTAAATATTCAAGTACTTATTCATAAATATTTGAATATCTTTATCAGTTTTTGACTTTATAGTACAAGTTCTGGGGTCAGATGATCTTGGTGTCATTTGTCCCAGATATTTATTTATTTGATATTTTATTTGTTTATTTTGTCCCGTATGCCCTAAGCTTTATTTCACTATATTTTGACGTATAACGTACGAGAGCGTCGTGGCCTAGTTCAAATCTGGCCAGAACCCAAATCTTTGTGTTCATTGTTAAATATCCGACTAACTCTCCGGTGACGGAAAACATAGATAACAAACCAAATCAACCCGGATAACGGCGGTAGGCTCACCACCTACCACGTTGGGATCTAATACCATTGGTGAAAAGTGGGCTTCTGAGTGTTTCGTTCACCATGACGGCACAGTCACTTGCCTGTGACTACCCCGCTTGGGATGAAGTCGTGATGGTATGTATGTACTCGTATGTATGTTGACGTAAACTCGGTTTTGTGTAGTTATTAGTAAAAAGACTTAACTACATATTTAATTAATGTGGTTAAACTTGAAAACCTGTAAAAAGTTCGCAGATTGTTATATGAACTAAATAAATAAATGAACCTTCGATTTCAGAGGGATATTTTTCAATTTAAAAATGAATTTTGCAATTGCTACCTTTGTGCAAGGTTTTGATCTTATAATTGGCGTTGCTATGACACTTTGGCTACAAAATCGATTCGGTAGCTTAATCAGGGCGACGAAACGACAAAATGAATGTAAACAAACCGATCTTAAATGAGTGACGTTTTTACTGCATAATTTACAATCCCACCAGATCTTAAGCCTGCTTTTCCACCAAAGATGTGCTATGCAGCTATGCTACGAAGATGCGCCGCCATCTTCGTAGCACATCTTACTCGCTCCGTTACGTAGGTAACTCCGAAAGGTAACTGTGCGAGGAACATGCGCAGCTCGAGCTGTGCGAGGAACATGCGCAGCTCGAGCTGTGCGAGGAACATGCGCAGCTCGAGATGTGCGATGTATCGACAGCAGGGAAGGCACGCACATCACGCATCCATGAGTCATCATTCATAGCATGTGTCATATGAAAAACCTAGCTTGTAAAACCCGTTTTCACCAGTTCAATTTAATAAAATATAATTTAATAAATTAAAGACTACAAGTATTATTATTTATCTAACTAAGTAATAACATACCATCACGACTTTATCCCAAACGGGGTAGTCAGAGGCAAGTGACTGTTGCCGTCATGGTGAACGGAACACTCAGAAACCCACTTCTCACCAATGGTATTAGAACCCAACGTGCTAGGTGGTGAGCCTTCCGCCGCTATCCGGATTCATATGGTTTCTTGTCGATGTTAGTCGGAAATTAAACAATGAACACAAAGATTTTTTGGTTTTGGCCAGATTTAAACTCGGGACCGATCCGCGATCCGAGTTGGAGTGCTTAACCACTAGGCCATGACGAACTAAGTAATACGAATAAATAATCACAAATAGGCATTGGCAGTAGTGAATAAAACAACACGGCTTTCCTAAGTCAGCAGGACATACTCGTACCTTTACGACTAAAATAACACAACTCTCACAAGAAAGAGCAAATATTTTCAGTTCTATATCTCAAAAGTTTATTCCAAAGGGAATAGTGTACGGAAGATAACTTTTCCAAGTCCCAAATGAAAAGGAAGGAAGTGACTCAACCTTAGTTATTTAATAAGCTGTAAGGAAAAGCTGCGAGACTTACTTTAATAATATATGTGATGTCACGTCAAGGAAAAAGTAATATTTGTTTGTTTGTTTGTATTGAATAGCCTCCAAATCTACTGGAGCGATTTTTAAAATTCTTTCACCAATATAAAGCTACATTATCAGGGAGTGACATAGGTTATATATTATTTTAATTTGGGCTATATTTTGACAGGAAAAACAGTCTACGCGGGCGAAGCCGCTGATGGACAGCTAGTCTATATCTATACTAATATTATTAAGAGGAAAGATTTGTTTGTTTGTTTGCTTGCTTGTTTGTTACTATGTTTGTATTGAATAGGCTCCGAAACTAATGATCCGATCGTGAAAAGTTTTTCACTAACATAAAGCTGAACTATTCAGGAGTGACATCCTACTAACCCTACTAATATAATATAATACATAGCTACTATAAATGCGAAAGTTTGTGAGGATATGTATTTTTGTTACTCTTTCACGCAAAAACTACTGAATCAATTCAAATGAAACTTTACAGTAATATAGTTTATACATCAGAATAACACATAGGTTACAATTTATAAAGATTTTATGTAATTTGGCTATAATATATAACGATAAGCATCGTAAGTCGGAAAAAATCCTGCCCTCTGAGAGCTATCTTGGCGTGCGCTGCCTAAACCGTTGGAGTTACACGAAGATAATGTACTGTGGAATTGTTGATCTTAAATAGTGCTAAATGAAAGTCCGGGACAGCATATATCTACCTTTTATGTGGAAGCCACTATATCCAAAATAGTGAGCCATTAATGCAATTAAATTTAATACTTTTTTTACAATGCACATTTTAGAATTTTTATCAAATTCTTATTTCATTTGTTGCTTTAAGTATTTAATGTAGATAAACTTGGTCCTTCACACTAAGCGATTCAGAAGACTTTTTTTTTCAGAGACTTCAAAAGTTATAACGATAAGATTAGCCTCAACGAAGTGCCTTTGAGCGCCTACCTACTATAAGTTGGCGTGGCGGGTAGAAGATGACTGAGAAAAACTGTTATTATGGGCTTTTTCAACGCAATAGAACCCTAAACAATGATTTTTAGATATTCTGTCGGTTCGTCTGTGCGTTTGTGGGCGCTAATTTCACAAAAGCGGCCCAATTGATTTGAATGCGGTTTTCACGAATGTATTGTGGCAAGCGTCACTTAAAATTCAGTGTATGTTTCATTTCAATCAATTCATAAATGAAAAAGTTATTTCTGTTTAAAGAATCATGCGGAACAATAGTTTGTAAAATTGTATGAAATAACTGAATTGGCTGTAACTTTAGTTAACTTTATACTACATATTATGATTTATATTACCATGTATTATGATCTGTAATAAAGTATTTATGTAAAGCTTTAAAATTTTCTGAATTTTTGACACTACCAAAATAGGTTCAGCTCAGATAAATTACTAACGATGATACACAGGGTTCAAGTTTTAGCTGGACGTGGTCTTCGTCACAGGAATCTTAAGAATATTGTTAAGCGAGACTCGCTACATCTCAGGAACGTCTGGTCAGGTTATGTGCTACAGAAACATCGGCTCAGTGGGAATCTCGACTCATTCAAATCGTTTTCGAATGAGGGCTCCTTGGATTTTAGAGAACAGTAGTTACGTTCTAGGTCTCAGGAGAAATCTGAAGAACGACAAGCATGTCTAACTTCCGATTGCAACACTCGTGCACTATCGCATGAGACTGATACCTCTACTGACAAGGAAACTAGCTCAAACATTCATAGAGTTCGGGCTGCAAGGGATCTGTCTCAGGAGAAACCTCAAGAACTGGAAGCACATCTCACTGCTGATTGGTAGCTACATCTGTTGTACCGTGAGTCGGATAAGCAGAAGCTTCGGACATAAGTTCACTGTTAATTAGATAACTAATTAAGTAGTACTATAATTCGGCCACCCTCTACTTTCTGTTTCGATGAGAACTTTTATCTGTTAGGAATTCTGGCAAAACCCTGGAAGCGCATGGGGTTTACCTATGTAAACTCTTACCTATGGCAACACCATGCATGGTTTCAGGCAGCAGTAAAATATCAAATATCCGCTACTGATGCCCCGAATTTGCTCTCTTCTCTTAACTATAATACTCGGTATAGATCGCGTCACCCGAACATATTCGCGATACAAGTGTTTAAGAACAACACCTCCTTTTTTAATCCCATGGTCAGAATGTGCAGAACGTACAATGTTGTGGCCCGTAGTGGCGGATGCATATGCGTATTCAATACCAGATTTTCCCAGTACAAAAGAGCAGTCTCTGAAATGTTGAAAACCGACCAGTCCTCGGCTGTACACAAATAATGTAGGGTAATAAGAACACGCATTGTCTAATAGTAATATAGTAAGTAATTATTATTTTTTAACCTTCGTTGTAGATGTAAACATGTTTAGGAATAATATTTAGACCATAATTTTAATATTCTAATGTAATGAATGCCTTTTTTGATGTTTTTCTGTTTTGTGTTCATAAATAAATAAATAAACTTAAATCATGACGTATAAGCTAGTTTTTATTTTTTTCATATTGCCCGTCAAGATGACCTCACTCCACCCGATGGAAAGCGGTTGTAAGGTCCAGATATGAGGTTGACAAGCCCAGTCGTTCAAACGAATTACTGGGCTGGCCATCCTCACCTTGAAGGCCTGCAGAAATGCCTTTTCACGCCACGCTTGAAGAACCTGGGACTATACGAGGAAGGAAACACATGTGCTGGAAGAGCGTTCCACGTCTGGATGGTACGACAAAGAAACGAGTCACCGAACCTTTTAGTACGGGCCAACAAATGTTGAATTGTGTGTGGATGACGCCGTAGTCCAGCACGCGTGGTACGGGAGTGGAAAGGTGAGGGTGGAATAAGCTGGAATAACTCGTTAAGTTAAGGATTACGGTCTAGTTATGTTAAGTTGATATATTTTTTTGGTTGTGTAATGACTGTGATCTGTTTGCAGACCTTTAAATAAATGAATAAATACTTTGAAGACGGTTTTTTAAACTTTAAGAGTAGTTCAACGGGCAACAGCCGTACCTTATAAAAAATTGTTTATTAGTTGTAGACATGTTGTGACCCCTTAATGTTGTGAAAAATGGAATAAATAGAAAGTTCCTTAATAAGGAGGAAGTGCCCTGTTATAGTTGCTGCTTATCACCAATAGAAATGTAATTACTGCGGTTAAGATATCAGCCCCGTTGTGGAAAAAATTGCTAACTTGCGGATGAAGTCGCGGGCAAAAGCTAGTGGGCTATATTTTATTATGATTAAACAAAAGATTCAGTGAAAATTAATAGGATAATTATGTGAATCAAGTCGGAGAAAAGCGGGCGAGATATGAGAATGGACACCAGCTGTCAAAGATTTGACAGAACGAAGTCTGTTATTTATAACTGTAATATTGTGTACGAAGTAATAAATGAAAAAAGGCCTTTTTTCCAGTACGTTGTAATAGGTATCTTAATTGCCAAAAATATCAACGAACAATTTGAATTTGATCGTAACTAAAATAAAAATCCGACTGTATGTTTAGAATTTTCATGAAAGCTTTTGAAGGGTTAGTAGATCTTAAAGCGCTCTTTAAGTTTTTATTAATAAAAGAACCACTAGGGTCAAGACTTTGCGTATGGATCTAGCAAAGCTCCAAAACGACAAAGTACGCGAGGAGTATGTACAGGCTATTGATAATTTTATTTTAAATTATCATATAGAGAGTTAGGCGAGAAATGGAATCACTTGTCTATGGAAGTTTTCAAAATTGCATCGTCATTGCTTGGATCGATAAAGCGGGGTAACGCTGATTAGTTTGATGATAATGATGCAATTTTGACTAATGCCCTGGACTTGCACCGCGAACTCTTGCAAACCTGTAGACCCAATAATTTACATTGCATGGATAAACTTAAAACAAGCGCATTGAATCTAAGAAAGCTTACGCGTCTTGTGAAGGACAAGTGGTGGCAGGAAAAAGCCCACCATATGCAATGGCTCTCGGACACCAATCAGCTGGGAGCATTTTTCGGAGAGCTGCGCGGGTTATTAGGATCTCAGATCCAGGTCTATGTGCCACTAAGGTCATCAGATGGTCATTTATTATCAGACAAAAGCGGAATACGGAGTCGCTGGGTGGAGCATTTTAGTAATTTGTTAAATATTGATAGATCAGCAGATTTGAATTATATAAGTGCTCTTCCTAGTCGTCCCGAATAAACAGCTTTAAACGAACCGCTATCGCAAGACGAAGTATCTAAAGCTATTCGCCAACTGCTGAATAAAAAAGCGGTTAGACTGATGGAATCGCAGGGGAGTTGTTTAAGTACGGAGGTAACATTCTGCATGAAGCAGTGTGGAAACTTTTTTCGCGGATGTGGACTGAAGAACTTCTACCCATACAGTTTACCAAGTCACAAATGTATCCCCTTTATAAAAACAAAGGGGACCGCGCTGACTGCAATTCGTACAGGGGCATCTCCCTCCTTTCGGTACCCGGAAAAATATTTGCAAGAGTTCTTCTCAACCGCTTGTCCAAAGTATCAGAAATGATTCTGCCGGAATCCCAGTTTGGATTTCGGCACAAAAGAGGCACCTGCGAGGCTATATTCTCAATTCGACAGTTACAAGAGAAGAGCAGAGAGCAGTCACGGCCACTGTTTCTCTGTTTTGTCGACCTTGAAAGAGCTATCGACAGTGTGCCTAGCGAGGCTTTATGGGTTATTTTAGGGAAGCTTGGATGTACACAAAAGTTTTTAAAGATGATTAAACTGCTTCACGATAACATGAGTTGTTGGGTAGCAGTTAAAGGAGAGCAATCCGAATTTTTCCCCGTGAGCTGCTGTGTTAAGCAGGGCTGCGTCTTGGCACCCACTTTATTTGCTCTGTATTTTTCTGTTGTGGTAAGTGACATTTTGCAACACAACTCGCAGGGCGTCCACATCCGCTTCCGGACTAATGGGCAACTTTTCAACTTATCTAGACTCAAAGCACACACTAAGGTTTCCTATGACATAATCACCGAAATAATGTATGCTGACGATTTGGATGAAGGACGAGGTGAATGAAGGCGAGATCTGGCCACTAAACGGGACAATCTTAAATGCAAACTGCCTTCAAATATAATTTATAACTTCGTTGGCGGTATCCTCACATGTGACATTTGCAAACGCCAGTTCAAAGCAAAAATAGGGTACATTAGTCACATAAGGGCACACGAGCGAATCCCTTAATTTTTTCATTAAATATGTAGAGACTGGTCGCCATAGCCGAAATCGGCGAGGAGATCATCATCATCATTAATAAAAGGATCACACTTCAAAATCTAGATGAAAATATGGATGCCTAATTTAATTTTAAAATTTAGTAGTCATGCTCGCTAAAATGTTTCTGGAGTGGTGGCGTTGTGTGACGGGTCGTTTTATTCCCTAAAATAGGGTTGAGTGGAACGATGGCTGGATCATACGTCAACTTGTGAGCAGGTGCCACTTTCGGAAACTGGTCTTCTCAGGTTCACTTTAATTTGGGTACAGTAACGATAACTAATTATATTGATGTTCAAATCATACAGATTTTTTTTTCTGGTAACAAAGGCAAAAATCGTAAGTAACTAACCTAAATTTGTAAACCACCTCTTCTTTAAAAGAGCAACTACTGAGTTTCTTGCTGGGTCTTCTCAGTGGAATCAGACTTCCGACGCCGGTGGTAGAGTCACATTATAAAGATTGTATTAATATTTTTTCTTTATACTATAGCTAAATTTAAAATGCTAAATGATGATTCAAAATAACTGCAAATTCATGATCTACTTGAATAAAGCATTTTTTAAGTACGAGTTTCTTTAAAAAAAGAAAATGACTCGCCATCGAAGACACTGGCAACAGGATAGTCCATACTAACTGATATTATAAAAAGAAAGTAATGAGGTGTATATTCACGCATAAACCTAGACCAATCAAGATCACCTTGTACTAACCAGCATATAGACGCAATGCGTGCAAATGAACCCAACGACGATAGTGCCCACAGCTCCGAAGGCCAGCCCCGCGTTCTTAAAGGCCGTCGGCATCGCCAGAATGCCTGACCCCAGCGAGGACTTGAGGAGATGCACCAAGGAGCCGATTGTACTGCAAAAGAAAATGTTTTTACTATCAATCTAGGTAAGTACCTATTTACAGTAGTAGTTAGCGCGTGTAAGCGCGTATGCCGAAGCGACCGTATAGGTACGCGCGATAAACAACGCCAGCCTGAAACCGCTCTTATGCGGACACAGCACGGCCGAGAGAATTGATAATAGGTGGAATAGAGACAAATGCTGCTCGGTCCGAATTTACCTATCAAAATGACACAAAATCAACGTTTCTTTGTAACGTGGAACGCGTAAAAAAATGTATCGGAATTTGACATTGTCATGTCATGTCATGTCACATCCCAATACAATTTTTTACGCGAACAATAACGTTTTAAAGTGGCAACTCGTGGTAGACGTACTGATCCCTTTTCGAAAAGTTTACCGATTTAATTACTTTTTTTCGTTAAAAATTAAAGAAAGACTTTGTAATCCTGTGTTTTCCTTTTTTATATAAACTAGTCAAATTAATTTTCTGGACGTTTGAACACAGCGTAAAATCTGGCCAATTTTGCCTGGCCAAAAATGAAAAGATAGGGACATGCCAATAGTGGCAATAGATTTTTTTAGTAAAAAACTATTCCTCCAATAGCAATATTCAGGGAGGAAACAGGGGACTACGCTTGTATGAAAACACGGCGCTTTTGTATCCTCACAGGTAGTCTGTCGATGCACCGGCTGAATGTAAATTGTATTGTTTTTCTATTGTGTCTAGTATAATAATATACGACATACTATGGGTTAATCACAATCCTGATCCTATCCCATAATCAAAACACTTTTCAACCGGCTACCCTTGAACTTAACTGACGAGTAAGCACAACTTTTCCGAACAAATCCTATAACTGTAAACACACTTAATTTATTTGCAAATGTCACAGACAGAAATAAAAATAGACGCTGCGTTGTATGGACGAAAGGGAGTGCAGTCCACCTCTATTGGCACTTTTACATCTAGCCCACGCTCTACTCCCATGGCAATGGTTGATAAAGTAATCATGATTAACATTCTTTCAAGCATAATAATCATAAAATCTTTACTAAATAAATACAGTGTATCTTAAAATTTTAAACGTCCAGCTTTGCGTCCAACAATAATTTTAATGTAAAACATTGATTTAAAATATTTCAAAAATTACAATTTGCATGAGAAGGTCAAAGTTTTTAAAACCAAAGTATTCATAGATCGAATAAAAGCAGTTTTCAACCAAGAAGGCGTGTATTTTCTCCCTAGAGGACTGGCTGGTTGGAGATTTTGTTTTTAAGTGTTGGAACAGTTAGCTAAGAGCAACTATGTATTTAATTTTGTAGATTATTGCTGCACATTGCGTCGGTAATCCAATAAATATATATTTTTTTAAAATTAGAGGAGTAATAGAAGATCCCTTTCACTAATAGACGCCATTGTGACGTCATAATAAGCGTCAAACAAGTAAAGTACTTTGTTTCCATTCAAACGGATTGCCTTGCGTAATATATTTAGGTTTATATCTGGGGCGTTAACCCACTTCGGGAAATTGGATACCATCATAATCACAAAAAGTATTTGTTGACGCACGAAGGCTTTAAGCAACCGCCTTAAACAATGAGAGGATGTCCCGTTTCAATGGTTTGGCTTTAAGCGAAACCGACCGTTGAAAGTTTCTTAAGTGTCTAATTCGTAAAACATTTAACCTGAATACAATGTAGGTATGGATTTATTATTCTTCTAACCAATATTATCATGAGCGTCATTGTATTAAAAGTGTTAAAAACTTGTCAAGTTCATTCTCCAAACTGAGCGTAGCAAGCACTTTCGTATTTTTTTTATTTATTTAGGATAGGTCCAGTGACAAATTACCATCGATACATGACTAAAAATAATATTATAAATAAACTTGACATGTTTTTAACACTTTTAATACACTGACGCCCTTGATCATATTGATTGGATGAAGAATGAATCCAAACCTACATTGTATTTAGGTTAAATATTTTTACGAATTAGACACTTGTGAAACTTTCAAAGGTCGGTTTCGCATAAATAATACGATCTTTCATTTCCAGCCAGTGAGCCTGGTGGCACTAACGTCTTCGTCTTCAAGGCTGAAATTTTTACTGCCGAATTTGCTCACTACCCTTAGAATAAATACATATAGAAACCAAGTCCGCGCGCCCATTTTGAAGCACCTTAATTGGAGCCATAAATGGCTCCAAACGAACCGCTTTGCAGTGTTCATTCCAGCTCCGCAATGTTTAATGTCAAAGCGCGCCGCACGTAAGCAAGTAATTGTCACGCATGTTTGGATTGGATTAGTGCTTCATTTCTGACGGGGCGGTTGTATTAAGACTATCCTTCTATACGTTATTATTCTAAGTCGCTACCCTAAGTTTAGGCACAGTATTATAAAGCACTGAGACTGTGGTGTAGGGAATTAACTTGACTGGTTATCAGCCATTGTAATAAGGCCACTGGAGTTCTAAACACATAAGCACAAATTACGCATGCGGCGCCCCGGACAGATGGTTCGCTTAGAACAAACCGCCATTCATCACGCACACAGACACATTGAGTTCACAGGCGATACCGGTGAGAATCAGTCACGCGAGTGTTTTTGTTTTTGTCGAACTTGATGCAATTTTTCACATGGTGAATTTTGTTTTTAGCCGGTTCTATCAAGTAGTAATAACCTACCTACCCTACTTCATTTTACAAATTCAGAGCGAATATAGTAGTAACCCTAGCGGCCTAGGCGGTCAGGCAAGTTTAGGTAATTGTACTTTAAAAAGGCGAGAGCGGTCCTTCTGTAAGATCCTTATTTTGGGCCTTAGACCACTACATGGAGGCTCATGATAATAATAATTTGAAAAGTAATAGCAATGGTGAGATGAATTAAACTCGACGTCAACCACAAATTTGAATATGGGTTGCCAATATGTGTTGACAATGAAGGCCGAAGTTGTTGTGAGAATTAAAATAGCTCTGATCGGGTTAACTGTTATTTAGAGAAATTGATATTATTTAATAACCGAATGAGAAAAGAACACAAGAACAAACAAATAACACCATATAACCAACATGCATAAATGCTAACCACGTAAAGAACATTACCATAGGTCTAGGTGAGCGGCAAATACCTACTAGAACCGGTTAGAATTAGGACATGCCTTAAACTTAGGATTGCACAATACGCGGCAAGGCAAGCAAATGCAGTAATTGCGGGTTCTTAGATAATGGGAAAATATTTTAAATTATTATTTGGCGACAAAATTTTACTGGTGCGCTACCAGTCCAATTTTGTCGCCAAATAATAATTTCCGCGTATTCCAAGAAAACAAAGGGGTTTGAACATTTTTGTATGAAAAGTGGCATATAGCTACCTGCCTCCATTTCGATCTTTTTTCGAACTTAACATACATTAACCCTACAGTGTCACGTTTCAGAGTATTTGAAGGTGAAGATCGATATTAAAAAGGTGGTACTTGTTATTCAAAAATCTACTAATTTTGTGGCTTTTCGTGTTACTTTTGTCAATAAATAACATATTTCAGGGCATTCAAACGGTTCGTTATAGGTACACACGTAACGAACCGTTTGAATGCCCTCAAATCTGTTACTGTCCCCTCGCTGTTCAGTTAAAATTTTTGAGTGCTCAAAATAATAAAGTTGAATGTTTTTTACTTGTGCTAAAAAAAGTTTTAAATCAAAACCTCTATGTATACATTTTTGCATAGGAAAAACACAATTTTAAAGTGTTGACATATTAAACACGAATGTTGACCTTATCATTTTGAGCAATTTCTTCTAGGCGACTTTGGTATGTAGGGAGATTGCAGAAGACAATAATATACCGTTCAAATGTTCTTTAATCTGTCATTTGTCAACAAAATAACACGGAAAACCGTTGCACAATAACTGGTAGATATTTAATTGATATTACCTTTTTATCACAATCTTTACCTTTAAATACTCCGGAAATGTGACCCTTTATGGTACCATATTGAGATATATTTTCTGTTTGTTTTTGTCTTCTCTACAAAATGGCGGCTGGCTGGCTGGCTATGCCACTAAGGTTCAAACCCCTTTCTAAATTGGCTCGGGTCTGGGTGTGCTGGCTTTAATCGTTGTCATTTACCGCGTAACAAAGGGATATTTTATCCTTATTCATTTTCGAGGCCATAATAATTAGAGTGGCGTATAATAATAATTTGTTTTTATTTTGAGAGCGTCGTGGCCTAGAGGTTGAGCACCCCAACTCGGATCGTGGATCGTGTAGTCCCAAGTTCAAATCTGCCAGAACCATTTTTGTGTTCATTGTTCTTTAACAATTGAACATTTTTGTATGGAGGCTGGCATAGCGACCTGCCACCTTATTTTTTTTCGATGTTTCCGCGCTCAATTAAAGTTGTATCTATGGAAAGAGGACTCATAACCAAATAAAAATTGTGTTTCAATATGGTACCCTAAAGTGACACGATTCCGAGTTATTTAAAGGTAAATATCGATATGAAGAAGATGATATTCATTGGCGATATCATAATCAAAATGGCGGCTGGTGGCCTATGACACAAACTTTTGAACCCTTTTCGACTAACTCTTCCGTCTTCCGTTTACCATAAAGGCAACCAAGTCACTTGCCTCTAACCCGTTTGGGATAATGATGTGGATGACGTGATGGTACTATGTATGTATGTATGTTTATTTTAAAAGTTGTTCGTTCTGCAATGGCAAGTATATGTACTTAAAGGTTTTGCAGCTTTCACACTGTACAAATGTATGAAAATAATAATTTTTCACGTAGGCTTAGGTATATAGAACTGAAAAATACCAGTATCAACTGTCATATGCAGCTCTAGCATCATATTACCAGAGTCAGTATGCTTGAAGGTCAAACAATCTCAAACAATTAGATTAAATCGTTCCCTTTGTTTTGAAATTAATACCACAGGCAAGGACGTTTGAACCAAACAATGCACGGTGTTTGAATGACTTACGGAAAGCGCGGAATACGGCACGAACAGTTTGTTGCAAGATTAATGACACCAGGGGCCGTATTACCATCTCTTAGAGCCAGACAAGTTAATTTCCTAAACTGAGGGTAGCTTGGTTGGACAATTTCAATATTATTCTGTATACTTACGAATTTGGATGTTCCACGTTCCTGTGCTCGAAGGGGCTGTAAGCCTTTTCGCTGATGACATCCTTGGAGCCCAAACTCAGGGTTGATTGAAATCCAGGGTTTGTTGTCAAGTTGGCCCTGTAACAAAACGAAAAAATAAGCAACTTCTACACAATTTATGGCTGCCATAATCATTATGAACGTGAAGGTAAGATTTTATGTTTTTTATACAAAATGGGTTTGCGTTTGGCCTCAGCATCGCCTAGTGGAAAGCGATGACGAGAGCCGTTTGAGGTGCACGCTTACCAGGAAAATGCCTTTTCACTTTAACCGTTAAGACACCCAGTTTGTTTGTATCCGGACTAATAAAAGAGCGTTCCACTCCCTAGGGGTGCGGATATGAATCGACGCAGCAAACAGTTGAGTGCGATTGCTCGAAAGTCAACCTCAAGAGGAAGCGCTACCGGCGTCTACTATTAGATATACCACCCAAAGGAATAAACTGTAAAGGCATCGAGATATAGAGGGTAACTTAATAATAATAATAATAATAAATAATCTTTATTGCACAAACAAATACTTACAGCACGTAAAAACAAAAAAGTAAATATTTAGTACAATTTAGGCGGTCTTATCGCTACAGAGCGATCTCTTCCAGACAACCTTCGGCAGAGAGATTTAAAACAGAGGACGAGTTAGTTAGTTAGTTTGCGCAAAAGCTATGGAAAAAAAAAAAAAAAATAGTAATTACATTTGAATATTATGCTAATAAAAAATAAATAAATAAATACATCTATGTATACACACATATATTGTTTTAGATTACCTAGCACCAGTTTCCTTGAGTAACGAACTAAATTAGGAGAGAAACATATGTAAAAGGAACGTAAACAAAGAAAAAAAAAAAAAACACGAAGTCAGAGAGAGAGGAAGTACGACTTTACCTGAGATTTGAAAATAGGTAAGGATTGAGATTGACGAATGGTTAAAGGCAAGGAATTCCACAGACGAATTGAGCGAACAACAAAGGATTGAGAATAATAGCTAGAAGAGTGCGGAGGGACTGTCAGGTGGAGTTTCCGGCAAGACCGCATGCCTTCACTTTTGGTAGGCTGCATGAATTGAAACAGCGTCTTAAGGTAAGGAGGCGAACGGGGATTAAACAAAGTAGTATACAATAGGGCCAAAATATGAAGATCACGGCGATGTCGTATGGTTAGCCAGTTTAACTGAGCGCGGAATTGAGAAACGTGATCAAATTTACGTAACCCGAAGATAATGCGTATGCAGAAGTTTTGAAGGCGCTCGAGTTTATTCAGAAAATTTTCAGTGATGTCTAAATAGGCACAATCAGCATAGTCAAGAATTGGCAGCAGCAAGGCCTGCACAAGTGCAATTTTGGTGGGTATAGGTAAGAAGTGGCGGAGTCTACTGAGAGAACTTGCTGATGCGAACATTCTCCTGCTCACCTCACCAATCTGTTTCCCCCAGCTCAACGAACTGTCAAGAAAGACACCTAAGTTTTTCACTATGCTGCTATAGGAGATCTGGATCCCATCAAATACAATAGGCGGCATCGACTCCCATTCGATCCTTGATATCAACCACGAGCTGCCAATGACAATAACTTACTGTATAAACTGAGCTTTTATTGCCATGAACGTAAGTTATTGTGCAACTTTAATTAACTAGACGTATCTTAACTTGTATGAAATTTTGAAACAGTGCCCTGGGCGACATACAAATTAGCTGGAAGTACGACAACGGTTCTCGGCTAGTAGCTACGTAAAACTTAAGGCTTTATTATTAATTAATTGAATTAATTAGTGGCGTGTTTCCCATGTCTTGACCTTCTGTTGAGAAATAATAGAGTGGAATTTGTTTAGTTTGTAAAAGCAAATTCATCGGCGTTGCAGATTGGCGTCATAGTACAGAGGCGTTCACATCATCATCATCCGTGCGGTCTTTCCCGGTGGTGAAACCACACTGGTCCAGGTCCACACGGGTCCCAGGGTCCGCCTTTCTTATTTTCATGGCCCACTTCGCGCGGTCTTGTGCATCCTCAGTGGTGAGTCTGTTGGCACGCATGTCACCCTTAACGACGTCGAGCCACCGCTTCTTAGGTCGACCTCTTCTACCGGTACCTGGCGGGGGCGGCATGGCCAGACATTTGTTGCCCACGTAGTTTGCTGATCTCCGTGAGACATGACCATACCAACGAAGGCGACACTCCTGCAGCTTGTCTGCGATGTCACGAACACGAAGGCTGCCGCGGATGTGAGTGTTACGCACGCGATCTTTGCGTGAGACTCCACACATCCACCGCAGCATCTTCATTTCCGTGACGCGCAGCTCCTGCTTGTGTCGCTCTAGTAACGGCCTTTTTTGCCTGTGGCAACACTTCGGTTAACAGCTGATTGTATTTGCTCCCGACTATTTTATTTATAATTTACATAAAAATTAGGAAAATCGTCACTAAATAAAACCAAAACACGAAGAAGTGTTAATAAATAGACGTAGATATTAAGCAATAGTGTCTAAGTGATTATTTTAGTGGATTGAAAGTGTTAGTTGTGGACAACAGTGACTGTCAGTTACGAATTTAAACTACATATTTTGTGTGAATCATTGTCATTTTGTGAATAAGGTAATAATTTGTATGTATAACGTACAAATTACTTTTTATGTTTGGATATTAATCAATCATTAGTAAATCGCATCGACTGACTGTGGTTGTCAGACGCGTGAAGAGGTTAGAAAGTGCTTTTATTTTACTTCCCAGTGCTTGACCTCCCGATTCATTGAACAACACTTTGGACTTCGTTCACATTTTATAAACATTTTAAAATGCAAACACGCGTAGCCTTATCTCGCCAGCTTCAGCTGGCTTTGCAAGAATTGAAGGCATCCAAAGAGTTGGTTAATCAATTGTATTTGGAACGAGATGACAATGAGAAAGAAATGTTGGAGGTTTTAAATAAGAATTCTGTACTCAAAAAGGAAATGGCTGAGTTGCACAATGAGTATGTGTTAGTTGTAGATGAGCGGGATAGGTTGCAGGTTGTGGTGAATGGCTTCGGTGAATGCAGTGAAGAGTATGTGCAAGGCCTCAGGCGCATCACTTTGCTGGAGCAAGAACTACAAGAGACCCACCACCAAATCACAAACATGGAGTCGGAGAAGATTGACACCTTAATCTCCCACAATCAAAGTTTATTCAGCGAGTTAGTCGACAGTGCACCCAGCCTTGTTTCTGCTGCACCTAGTTCAACTCCCACAATCACCATTGACCTGACTAAAGATGACACTATCATCAACTCTCCAGTCGGTTTGATAAGGTGCAGCAAAAACAAATTTAAAAAGTATGTTAGAATAAATAAATTCATTAAAAAAACGCAGAAACTTATTAAAAGGAACAAATGCATGCTTAAGAATGTAAAAAACATTAAGGAACGAAGGCGGTTAGGTGATGAATTAGATGTGTATTCCATTATGCTAGAAAATAACTTAAGTGAGCATGACAATGATGTAAAATTATTACAGTCAGAGTTATGTAACCTTAAGTCTCAGCTAAAAAGTGTGTCCGATAGGTACCACTTTACCAAACTTGAGTATCAGGAACACATTTTGGCCCTGAAAAAGCTAATGGAGAACTCAGATTCTTTGGCTGGTTCTCGGTCAGAATGTGAGCTTTGCACTCACAAGAGAACATCTGATAACCAGACTTCCAACACCACCACTGAGAGTCCTGTCAGAATGAGATCAAATACTGTAAATATTGTAATGTTTAGTGACGATATTGGGAAAAATATGGGCCAGTTAGTCTGCACATATTTAAACCAACCAGTAACCAATCACTGTTCACCGGGGGCCTCTTACTCTGATATCATGAACAAGATAAGAGGCCATAAGTTCAATGAAAACTCAATTTTAATTATATTTATTGGAAATAGAGGTAGTTTAAACAAAAAAACAGCTGTTAGAACATTGTCATAACCTGTGTTTATTAAATGTTAAGAAGATTATAATGTTTACACTACCTTACAGTAGAGGTTTGCCACAGACAGAAAGTGAGATGAGGTACAAAATGAATTTGACATTAGATACTGTGACTTTTCATAACAGTAAAATAATGAATGTAATTGACATCAACAGATTAATTAATATGAATAATTTGCATGTGACATATAATAATTTTTATATTTCTAATTATTTTAAGCGACAAATAGCACATTCGCTATCCTCTTTTTTTATTTCTCCAGCCAATATTTTGGCTACTCAACCTGCTTTTATTGAGCAGACAGACTTGTCGACTTTGGAACATGTTCCAAATTATTTAAATTAGATATTAAGACAACAGAGGAAACCTCTAGCAAACCTCCATCTATGACAAAAGAAAAGCCCAACAGTAATTACCTCAATTTTGTTCATCAGAATATACAGGGCTTTTCTGGCAAAGATTTAGAGGTAGGTTTGTTCCTTGACAGTATGAATATAGATGTTTTATGTTTAACAGAACACTGGCTTAAGGAACACAACTGTCTGTTAAGTTTTGATAATTATAGCATCGCTAGTATGTTCATGAGAGTTTCTGCTGTTCGGGGTGGGTCACTAATATTATTGCACAATAAGTTAAAGTATAAAGAACGCAAAGATGTGGTAGCACTCTCAATTGAGCAAACTATTGAAATTTCATGTGCAGAGTTAGAGCGGATTATTATTGTTTGTGTGTATAAACCACCATCTGCGGATTATTCACTGTTTGAAGAAACTTTGGAAGAAGTGTTAAAGAGAGTATGTAAATCAAACAAGAAGGTGGTTGTTTGTGGTGATTTTAATGTAGATATTCTAGACTCTTCTCAAACCTCTCTTAGATTTTTAAATCTTTTTAAATCTTTCAATTTATTTAATATTTTTGATCAACCAACTAGAATCACTGCGTCATCAGCTACCTGCTTGGATAATATTTTTTGTGAAAATTGTTATAAGGAGAAATCAATAATTAATTGTTTAAAATCTGACCATTGTGGTCTGTTAACCAAATTTGAGCACCGTCATGTCCCTCAATCGGTGGATATTATTTTCAGACCAGTTACTCAGAAACGTATAGAAAAATTTAAACACAATATAAACAGTCAACTTCCTTACTTATCACACCAAGACCAGAACATAAATGATCAGTATGAGGATTTGTTCAATCTGTTATTGTATGAACATAACACCATTTTTTCAAAAAAAAAAGTGTCAGTTGATAAATTTAAATTTAAATTCAGTGACTGGGCTACTCCAGGTATTCATAAAAGTAGGAATAAATTATACGAATTATATGATTTAAAAGCGAACTTTCATAGTCCCAAACTAGTAGACTATGTTAAATCTTACTCTAAGATATTTAAAAAATCTTGCAATGTTGCCAAGTCCATGTTTTTGCGAGACAAAATAAAACAAGCAAAAAACAAAATCAAAGCGACTTGGAACATTATAAACAAAGAAACTTGTAAGTCCATACCACGCAATAACTCTTTCTCACTTAAAATTAAAGATAATATTATTAAGTCTGACGTTGATATAGCTAATACATTTGAATCATTTTTCTCTGAGATACCTTTTATTACTACCAGTAAACTAAATTCTAGTTCACTGCTAGCTAGTTATCTCCTCACATCAAGTGTTAATGAGTGCGCCACTAGTTTTTGCTTCGATCATATATCTCCTCATACCATCCTCAAATCGTTTAAAGAACTTAACATAAAAAAAACGGAGGATTTATGGGGTATTTCTGTTGATATACTTAAATCAGTCATAGATGCCATCTCCCCTAGTTTAGCGTTACTTTTTAATAACTGTGTAGACAAGGGTCAGTTCCCTAATTTAATGAAATTTAGTAAAGTCATACCCCTTTATAAGTCTGGTGAGAAAAGTGACCCATCCAATTATAGACCTATTTCTATTCTACCAGCTTTAAGAAAAATTTTTGAAAAAATAATATTGAATCAATTACATTCTCACTTTGCTTTGAATAAATTATTACATAGTAATCAATTTGGATTCACTAAAAATAGGAATACAACCGATGCAGGTGTTGCGCTCATCAAACACATATTTGATGCGTGGGAAGGCAAGCAAGATGCAATAGGAGTTTTTTGTGATTTATCAAAAGCATTTGACTGCGTAGATCATGAAATCTTACTGATTAAGCTGAGGCATTACGGTGTTTCAAATATTTCACTTAGCCTTATAGAATCTTACCTCACTGATAGAATACAAAAAGTGAGTATCAATGGTACGAACTCTTCCGGTGCCACCATACGTATGGGCGTGCCCCAGGGATCAATATTGGGTCCTCTGCTGTTTTTAATCTATATAAATGACCTGCCTTATTTTGTCAAAGACCTATGTGGGATTGTATTATTTGCTGATGACACTTCTCTAATTTTTAACGTAGATAGAAGTAACAAAGCACTTAACGACGTAAATAATACTCTTTCTAAGGTACTGCATTGGTTCACGAGTAACAATTTACTGCTTAATGCTAAGAAGACCAAATGTATCAAATTTTCTATGCCCAATGTAAGACAGGTCGATACCATTATAAACATGAATAACGAGCCATTAGAGATTGCGAATTCCACTGTATTTCTGGGAATTACTCTCGATTCCAAGTTACAGTGGGGTCCGCATATTTCTGCCCTGGCAGGAAGACTTAGTTCGGCAGCTTATGCTGTTAGAAAAATAAGGCTCCTGACTGATATCGCAACAGCAAGATTAGTGTACTTCAGTTATTTTCACAGTGTTATGTCGTATGGTCTTCAGTTGTGGGGCTCGGCAGCGGATCTCAACACCATCTTTGTTCTTCAAAAAAGAGCCATCCGCTCCATTTACAACCTTAGACCACGCGACTCGCTTCGTGAAGTATTCAAAGAGATAGATATTTTAACTGTGTACTCTCAATTTATTTATGATAATGTAGTATATGTTCGTAAAAACTTGCATCTCTTCAAGAAAAACAGTGATGTTCATAAACTCAATACCAGAAATAAAAATAAGCTCGTAACTCCCAGTCTAAGACTGCATAAGGTAGGGAAATCATTTGTTGGTCAATGTGTAAAATATTTTAATAAGATTCCGCAAACTCTTGTTGAACTGCCACTTCACAAGTTTAAGTCACAAATTAAAGCTAAGTTAATGAAGCGGGGTTATTATAGTGTTGACGATTTCTTAAATGATAAGAATTTGTGGTCATCTTAGGTATAATCTGCTCCTCTGCACACTTTTTTGTTATGACTTTACTCTGTCAATTCCATTTTTGTGTATAAAAACAAGATTGAAAAGAGTAACCATCGAGTTTATTGCCGGAGTCTTCTCGATCGGAAACAACCTCTGAACCGGTGGTAGATTCACATTATATTTAATTATGATATGAACTATCATAGTATTATTTTATGTAAGTTTATTTTTATTCAGTATATTTTTGCTACAATTTTTTTTTGTTACATGACATGTCATAAGTACTTTTTATAAGTCTATATGAATAAAGATATTTTTTACTTTACTTTACTTTACTTTTACTTTACTTCACTGCCATACAAAAGGACAGGCCTAATGATGGTTTTATCGACCTGCCCCTTCAGCTCGATCGGTATTTTGAGGTCACAAATGACACCAGTCAGCTCACGCCATTTGGCCCTAGCCACGGACATTCGGGCTCTGACGTCGCGATCGATGTCCCCGTTCACATCAACCACACATTACATAACGGGTCACATAACGGGTCTTATGTCGGCAGCTTATGGTGCCCCTATGAAAACGTTGATGTGTACGCCTCTGTACGAGTATACCTCGGCAACTTCGCGTCATTTGCAAGTTCTGTTCCTTAATGTTGTTGAAATCTTAACCAATCATCATACTGACGTACTACCTAACCTAGCCAATATCACTAAACCTTGCGCGTTATCAACTTATCCCTTTTTGTTAGTGGGATACAAACATTTCCAGATAATCTAACTAACACTGTAGGCCAACAAAAACATAATTAGTTTTAATTGTAAATTGGAACGATCTTTGGTACGCAACCCTTCGGCTGATTGCTTTACAGTTAATTCAAACAAGTATAATGGGAAGCCAATGTTATGCGGTCATTTTGTAACGCTGGAATATTTTTTTGACTCATTTAGAGATTTTATTGGCTTAACTTACGATGACTTCACGTTTAAAGTATACATTCAACTCTGAAATTAGTTAAGTGCACCCTTTTTTTTTAAACACAAAACACTTCACTATTAGGACCTACTTTGTGAATAGGTATGTAAGAATTTTATATTTATATTATATTTTAGTTATATTATGATCAATTATTAAAAACAATAATTCGGGATTCCGTCTTTTATTTTTGATGATTTCGAAATTGTAGTAGATTTTCGCATTTTTAATAAATGGCTTTGATAGCGATGAGGGCTTGATTTAAGGAATTACTATGACTATTCAACTGTCTCCTATATTTGGATTCCCCAGTCTATTTATATTATGTGAACTAAATTTACGGAGAAAAAGAAGTAATTTTAAGTTAAATATTGTGTTGGAAATGAAACGGAGCTTTTTGAAACTAACCGTCGCTCAATCACACTCAACATAACTTTTGCAACGCGGTTTTCTTGCTATTTCCGTCCAAGAAAAACTCTGTTTCAGTTCCCGAACTTTGCTTTACTGCCAATTCAAACTCCTATAACTTTTAGTTTTTATTAGTGTTCTTGTAAATGAAAGCTTTGATGTTTCATCACGACGTTGGTCTCCTTTTTTACATCTCAGTGTTATGGTTTTCTTTGCATCAAATTAATAAATGCTCACCAACTATACGTTGACAGGTTTTTCCCTTATTTAAACATTCTCTCTAAGATGAATTATGAATTATCTCTCTAACATATTTATGCGGAAATATTTTAAAGCCTTATTATGTTTGGTACGGACACGAAATTCGTCCTGAAGGTCTAATGCTCTCTTCAATTGATTAATATAAAATAAATTCAATAATCTCACAGGCGACACGATTGGCGTAGTGCGCTGTAGCACGGTTTCTCGCCTCGATTTCCTTAGTGTCCCGGGTTCGATTCCCGGTCGGGTCAATTCAGCAAACGATCTTTTCTGAATTGACTCGGGTCTGGGTGTGCTGGGAGACGCCCCTGGCTGGTTTCCTTGTGTGGTACCTCGTGACACAGGGATATTGATCCCTACTTCGAGACCATTACAAGAGGTGTGTTGTCTGGCGCATATTTATATTTATAAAAAATAATAATAATAATCCCGCAAAAAACATAAAACACGAAACTTCATATGAATCACCGTTGCTTTATGTAAAATGAATTCTCAATTGGACAGCTAACGATTAAATTATAGAACATGCTATAGTATGAATCCTTCACCATTTTAATTTTTTATTGTGTTACTCAAGTTGATCTTGTAATAAAAAGACCTCTTACTTAATTGCTATGCCGGGCGTTACATTTAGTACTTTGACTTTATTATTAAGACCTATTCAATTGTAATGTGACTGTGCAATATAAATAAATAAATCTCCCACCTCCTGGGGAAAGCAGTTATGTACTTGCAACATGCCTCATTCTGTAAACGACTTATTCGCGAAATGCCCTATTCTACTTTGGACTATGACACGCAACAGGAACTACTGAGCTGGTCATTTCATCTTGAAGGCTTCCATCAATGCCGTCTCACACCACACTTAAATACCCAGGTGATTTATAAGGAAGGAACGCCTGCTGGATCAGCGTTCCTCGTCTGGATGGTATGACATAGCAATGAGTCTCCGAACCTATTGGTGCGGGCTAACGGACGCGATTATGTGTGGACGGTGGCGTAGTCCAGCTCGGGTGACGGTAGTGGAAGGGGGAGGATGAAATGGAACAATACAAAATGTTGGTAGTTGGCTGATTATTGACTGATAGCTGCAGTTGTAGATAATATAAATTGATTTAAGTTGCACTAGTTTTAAAGTAAAACGTATTTGTGATGTTTTAAAGTAACTTGGTGACTGAATTTTTTATTTTATTTATTTCTCGTTTGCTCCAAATTGTAAAACCTGTTTCTTCATTCCTCTGAACATTTTTCTTATTAAGCAGAACTCAGTGATGTAATTTAGTTTGCCCCTGAGATTATATTGGCTGCCGAAAATGAACACGCGTGTAATGTCAAGTTTATTGACTCACGCGTATTTCGCTACCAAACTCGCAACCGGGTAATTCCAGAGTAAGCCTCACTACCGCAGGTTCTCAAACCTTAGAAAAAACTTTAACAAAGTTTAAAAGAGTAACTGCTGAGTTTCTCGCCGGGTCTTCTCAGCAAGAAACAACTCCGACGCGGTGGTAGAGTCGCATTATGTCTGTATACTGTTTATTTACGTATCCATATATGGTATTTATGTCTATTATTTAGTATATTTTGCTGTAAATTTGACGATTTGAAAGTACTGATACAGTCTATTTGAATAAAGTTATTTGAGTTTGAGTTAACTAATGCTAAATTTTTTTGACGGTCTGTGGCCTGTTTTTTTTTTAAATGCACTATAATTTTCTTGATAAATTGTATGATGAGAACATTTGTGCATTTTTAAATGATTATAATGGATTTTTTTATTGGTTTTTTTATTTATTGGAACATTATAACAAAATTTCATAAAAATGTGCTCGATAATAGCATGCATTAGTTAAATAAATAACTATTTCGCGGCTATCAACGCTCTTCTCCAGGTTACATTTCAAATGAAAGAAAAGTAAAAGATTTGTAAGTATAGAGAATAACAATGACAAGTTGCATGCTACTTCCAAACAAGTGTGAGTAAAATATGGTGTAGTGAAGAGTTATGTAGTGTGGTGTTGTGCAGTGTGTAGGATGCACTGTGGTGTTCTGAAGTGGGTCGTAGTTTGTTTGGTGTGGTGTAGTAGGTATGTGTAGGTGTACAAACCATTAGTACAGGAAATAAATTACACAGAATACTGGCTTTGAAGATAAAATCAGACTAGGTTTTGCCGACGGTTTTTTTTGGGTGGATTCGTTTTTTGCGAACTCGTGAATGCTTATTTCCCAACCATGCATCCAAATTCAAAAGTGTAGGTATATTAAGGATTTTGAGTATTATAGCTCATATCATATATTTAATTGTTAGCCTCGGTGGCGTCGATTGTCCATACTATATTTTCATTTTCTATGTAAGACCCTTATGGGTTAATTTTATGCATGTACTTCAACTTTTCAGCTGATGAAATTAAAGTAAAAAGTGCGAGGATTAGTTTCAAACACTTATTCGTAAAAAAATACTGTCGTACATACTTATAACTTGTAAAAGATGCGATGTCATTCAAATTATTCTTACAAAAAATAGGGATCTTCACTTTGAGAACCACTGTTTTGCCCGATTACTAAAAAGTTACAGGCGATGATACAAAGGAATTGATGAAGTTTTTGTCGGTACTTACGTGGAATTAAAGTTGTCCAGGACAATGGCCCCTTTTTTTTCTTCCTTGCCCATTGTGGCAGCGTATTCTGTAACAAAGATACAAATGGTTCTTAACTTTGCAAATTTATAATCTGTTTTGTTTACATAACAAACTTTTGTTTATTAAATCTTTTTATAAATTAATAAATAAAAATTTAAGACCTCCAATATTGATATTTGATACCAAGTTCATCTGACCCCAAATCTGAATTGATAATCATACTTAAATATCTCTAAATACATACTTAAACAGATAATAACTCCTATACACAGCAGATAGATACTATCTTCTATTACATAATGATTGAGTGACCTTCATAGCCCAGCGTAGGTTAAAGCTTAAGTTGCCAAAACAGAAAAACAACTAGTATTTGCCCACGACTTTTTCCGCGTCGTCAACCAGATTTTTCCACACTGCTTTAAGTAAATAAATCAATCAATATGCGCCAGACAACACACCACTTGTCATGGTCTCGAAGTAGGTAGTAATAACCCTGTATTACGACCTACCAGACAAGGAATTGAGCCAGGGGTGTCTACCAGCACACTTAGACCTGAGTCAATTCAGAAAATATCGTTTCCTGAATTGACCCGACCGGGAATCGAACCCGGGATACTACGGAAATCGAGGCGAGAAACTGTGTTACAGCGCACTACGCCAAATTGTGTCGTCACTATGGCGTGGCGTGGATATGATATGGGTTTATAAGTAACGCTATGGGTAGCATGTGACCCCTCCTATGACACAATTACAATAAAATCTTTCTCTAAACGAAAATACATCTAAATTAACTCAGTGGTTTAACTAGTCATTTAATAATAAGCAATGAGACAATTATTTATAATCTTTTATGTTTGTTTTTTTTTCCATTGTTTTATATTCTTTAGATTAGACACTCAGTAGGTTTATTTGCATCAAAATGACACATTGTACTTTACTAACGCCTGTTGTAAACCCAAAACAAGTTTAAAAGAGTAACTGCTGAGTTTCTCGCCGGGTCTTCTCAGCAAGAAACGACTCCGACGCGGTGGTAGAGTCTCATTATGTCTGTATACTGTGTATTTATATATCTATATTATTATAGTAATTATGTCTATTATTTATTATGTCTTGCTTTAAATTTTGAAAGTACTTACTGTGAGGGTCTATTTGAATAAAGTTATTTGAGTTTGAGTTATGAGTTTGATTTCTTTTGCCTCATCCAGTGATCTGTACATCATTAACCAGCTCAAAATAATTGACGAGGTCGTCCTTTTGTAGCAATATCAACATTTCACCAGCGGCGAGTTCACCAAACCGGTCTTTAGTCAGGTTTGCTAATAAAAACTCAAAAACGAATTTAACTTGGCCAATTGTACTGGCGTGCGATTTTTTACTGTCCCTTCAAATTGGTGAGGCTTCAACACGAGTTGCGAAAGTTTCGCTTTTGGAAGGTTATGTTTATTTAGCTTGTGAGTATTTATTTTTGTTCAGTTTTGTTAAGATTGACTGTCATGAATGTGTTACCCAGAGGTAAATGAAATAAACGCAACATTTCAACTTACAAACAAAATCTAAATGAATCTAAACTTAACTACCATAATTTTCAAGCGTCTTATAATGAACCTAACGTTTAATCTTCATTATTAAGGCTCAGCCATGATCAATCAGTCTATAAACCAGGATGTTTGTTCATAAATATGAATGCGTAGTGAAAAGCAATAAAAAATAGGCTACTTAAGGGAAGGTGGTTCACAAAACACGTTCTTAGAATTCATTTTTGAAGTAGTCAACAGTGAAATTAAAATATAAAAAAATTTATTGATATTGTTGAGGAGATAATACAGGATGATTTGATAAAGTTGGCTTGATAGATTAAATTCACAAAGTTACCTCTTTTCGTGACATTTTGTCTTCTATTTTTGGTTTTATTTCTAAAATAGTTGATCTGATAATATGTTTCCTTTACCAAAACAAAGTTTATAGATAACTGGAGGGATTACATCCGATGGTTTTTTTTATTACATCTATTAATTTTTTAATCGATTATTTTAGTAATTTTCGGTCCGCGTGGCGCTCACCAGGTGGTTCTGCACAACATTTCCCGAAGGAAATGTTGGGCAGAACCACCTGGTCCTAACTATTTTACTTTGGATAACTTAAAAATTTACTTACTAAACAATTACTACTAATAACCTCAAATCACTTACACAATGTTAAAACTTTGTAAGAAGGAAAAATTGAAATTTGTAGATTCTGCAAATTTGATTCCAAACACTACACAGATTTAGTAAAGAATTGAGATAGATGCACAAAATCATATTGTTTCTTTTATCTTATTGAACTGATAATTCTCAGTTATCAATATTTACCACTGACATCATTGTACCATAGTAGATAGTCGGCTGAGTATCAATATACAGTTGTGTGTGGTATTACAATAAGTATTACTCGTTTCTTTGTCGTAACATTCAAACGTGGAACGTTCTTTCATCGCATGTGTTTGCTTCCTCTTAAGGTGCATTTAGACCAAACGAGCGAAGGCTCATTCTATCCCCAATTTGTCAAATGATCTTTGTGTAAACAGAGACAGAGCACTATTTCGTTGTTCTATGATTGATGATTCCTCGTACTGTTTCGTTAGAATTATTTTAGTGTAAATGAAAAACGGATTGTCATTGACAATAAAAGATCACGAAAGAACATTCTTGCTCTAGCTCTATCTCTAGCTCTATCTGCGTTTGGTCTAAATGTACCTTAACAATCCGGGGGCCTATAACCGGGGCGTGATGACTAGATGAGTCAAGTTTTCTGCAATCCTTCAAAGTAAGGTTAGAAAGCTCAGTAGACTACAGTTTACTGTGCTCATCAGCCTAATGACTCATTTGACGACACGAGTGGTGTTGCACGGTATCTCGCCTTGACATACGTAGTGTCCAATTGGCTTGGGTCTGGGTGTGCTTGGAGACGCCCAGGTACGAGACGGAGGTACCAGATAAGGAATTAAGATATATTTATCCCTACTTTATAGGTAATAACATATTTTTGACAATCCCAAAGAAGGACTTACCTAGCACCAGTTTTTATAAAAAGTAACATGCTGTGGAAGAAAAAAGAACGGAAGAAAACATAATTAACACAAAGTCAAAGAGAAAGTAAGTACTATTTAACCTGGAAAAAACAATTGATGATGTAAGGGCAAGGAATTCCATAGATTATTGAGTTAGTATTGTAGTAATAAAAAAATAAAAAATGTTTATTAGCCTTAACATGATAATATTAAACTAGTAACAACCGGTGTCTTCATTTAAGCTTACATTCGCTTGTGTCAGGAGACACTGCTCTTCCGTAGAATAGCATTTCTAAGGCTGTATTAATAACGAACTAATATTACATTTTTAAATGACTTCCTAAATATAAAACATAATACATTTTTGCTTGCATATTAAAACCTAACTAAACCATATGTCTTGGTCCAAAGTAACGCTCAATATAAAATCTTGGATTGTTACGAGGTCAATATGAAAATTAGTGTCTAACTTTACTAGTGTTTATCAGATTACTGGAACAACCGTTACCCGAATAATTTTGCAGATACTAATACTAGATGACTCAATCTAGTCAGACATAACCGGAGATTGGTTGAGGCAAAGTAGGACTCGCAATTGTTATTAACGAAAATCACACAGCTAGGCACAGAATCACTATGATGATAACAGTAGTACATTTTTATTACGCTCAGCTAAATATAAATGAGGATACAAAAAATGGAGATGAAAGTAGAACCATCGAAATCCGGGGTGATTACCAAAAGAATTTCAGAAGAAATGGATTACTCAGTAGGTGATGTAAAAACTATCTAAGAGAGAATTGAAGGAGTTTGAACATTTTTGTATGGAGGCTGGCTACCTGCCACCGTTTTGTTTTTTCCAAAGTTTCTGCGCACTCTTAATTAAAGTGGTATTATGGGTAGGAGACACGTAAACAACCAAAAAATGTTACCCTAAAGTGTCACGCTTCCGAGTTACTTAAAGGTAAAGATCGTTATGAAAAGTTGATATTAATTTAAAATCTACCAATTATGTGGTTTTTCGTGTTATTTTGTCAACAATTAACAGATTTCAGGACATTTAAACCGCTGGCCATTTGTAAAATCGCATTTTTACGGAGTGTACATTTGAAAGTGCTTAAAATAATAAGGTTAATGTGGATTTTATGTTTTATGGTAAAAAAATTACGAAAAAGATTCGAATTAAAATCACATTACTTTATTGCATAGGAGAAGAAAACAATTTCATTAGTGACAGCATAGAATAAGCAAATAGTAACCTTATCGCTCTGAACGATTTGTTATAGACGACTTTGTGGTGTGGGGTGAATGCGGAAGAAGATAACAACTAAAATAAAACGGTTTAAATGTCCCAAAATCTGTTATGTGGTAACAAAATAACGTGAAATCAAATCAAAATATTTTTCAAATCGATCTTTACCTTTAAATAACTCGGAAACGTGACACTTCTGGTTACCATACAACAAGGCATTTTTTGTCTGTTTATGTGTCTTCTTTCATTGTGCGCGGAAACATCAAGAAAAAAGAAAATAGCGGCTGGTGACCTATGCCACAAAGGTTGAAACCACTTTATTACAATAGCTTCATTTCAAGGTTACCATACCAGTCAAAACAAAATCCTGAACAGAGTGAGTCGATCCTTCACGCCTGGGCAGCTCTGACTTTTGTATCAGACACAAGTTCGCTCGTGTGTGGAATCAGTATTCTCATATCTGGGATGGTTCCGCCAAGTACCTACTCGAAGCTCTCGACAGGTTGCAGCGGCGTGCTATCCGTATTATTGGGAACCCAGAGGCAACTATGACCCTTGAACCTCTCCAATTGCGTAGAGACCTTCCCAGGCTACGTGTTCTTTATAGCTCCTACAATGGGGAATGCTCTGACGAATTATTCCAGCTTATTCCACCCTCACCTTTCCACTCCCGTAACACGCGTGCTGGATTTCGGCGTCATCCACACACAATTCAGCATTTGTTGGCCCGTACTAAAAGGTTCGGTGACTCGTTTCTTTGTCGTACCATCCAGACGTGGAACGCTCTTCCAGCACATGTGTTTCCTACCTCTTATAGTCCCAGGTTCTTCAAGCGGGGCAAGAAAAGGCATTTCTGCAGGCCTTCAAAAGGTGAGGATGGCCAGCTCAGTGATTCCTTTTCATTACTGTGCTTGTCAGCCTCATATCTGGACCTCACGACCGCTTTAAGAGATAAAAAACGGTCTAATTTTTTGTCTGAAAAATAAAACTCAATTGAAAAAACCAAATTCTAACTTACATTGCTACTATAATTATGATTTACTGAATATGCGATATCGTTTTTGTAATTCTTTTGATAATCACCCGGTATAGCTTGTGATCCTGCTTTTAGCGCTAAATGTCGTAGGTATGATTTTAAACCATTTGGGGATGAAAATTTTCTGCCAAATCTGTGTCTGGGTGTTAATATCACTACAAATAGGTATTTAGTAGAATATTAAATAAATAAATATAAAATAAATATGCGCCATACAACACACCTCTTGTAATGGTCTCGAATTAGGGATTAATATCCCTGTGTTACGAGGTACCACACAAGGAAAATAAGCTAGAAGCGTCTCCCAGCACACCCAGACCCAAGTCAATTCAGAAAAGATAGTTTCCTAAATTGACCCGACCGGGAATCGAACCCGGGACACTACGGAAATCGAGGCGAGAAATCGTGCTACAGCGCACTACGCCCACCGTGTCGTCAAATAAAAAATATAAATATATATATATATATATATATATAAATATATATATATATATATATATATATATATATATAAATGAAAAATATATATATATATTATTAAGGTATTTTTATCAGCTTTTGACACCCATGATGTTGTAGTTACTATGAACTTATGTAGTTAGCTCAGTTTGGGTTAGCTCACTAGGCTTAACAACAAACAAAGAAATGTATAATCGGCGGACTTAATGCCTAGTGGCATTTTCTACCAGTCAACCACTGGGCGAAGCAGAAATCGTGTTGGCGGCGTTTTGTAAAACATAGATTGGTGAACGTAAACAATATGCTCAACCTTCGAGTGATGACAACAGTGTCGTAGGTACAGACTGCCGTGCGGTTACCGCTTGCCATCAAGACTGCCTGATCGTAGAATAGTGCCTGCAGATTGCAGCATCCTTACTTGCCGCTGTCTCTTGGAGGTTGAAATGAGGTGAGAAAATTGCGAAGAAACTTGTTTTGTAATCTATACTCATGTTAATAATTATAATAAAGAGGAAATGTTTGATTGTTTGTTTGTGTTAAATGAGGTTCGGAACTACTGGACCGAAAATTCTTATAATATTAAAAAGTTACATTAACAGCAAGTAACTTAGGTTTTATTTTTAATGCTATATTTTACCGGGTCAAATAGGCCACGTGGGCGAAACCGTTAATAGACAGCTAGTATTTATAATACTTTTTTCTTAAATAATGTGTTATTCAGCTCAACGAAACTGTGGGTGTAGGGCGTAGGATCCTCTGAATATTTATACGATGTTGTATTTTACTTCATTGAACTAAATGTGTTTGACATTTACTTGATTACTTTTTGAGAACGAAATATTATTTCATCTTCATTTTTCATTTTCATTTCACATCATCAAGGCAGTGATGACCCTGCCGAGAGTGGGCAGCGACTGGTTGATGTTGACGCACTCCAAGTGCACATGTTCAGTGACAGATCTAGCCAACAGACTACAGTACCTGTACGGTATGTGCGGATAGCGTTCCACCAAGGCAGTGATGACCTTGCCGAGAGTGAGCAGCGACTGGTTGGTGTTGACGCACTGCTAAGTGCACAGGTTCAGTGCCCCACCTAGCCAACAGACTGCAGTACCTGTACGGTATGTGCGGATGGCGTTCCACCAAGGCAGTGATGACCCTGCCGAGAGTGAGCAGCGACTGGTTGATGTTGACGCACTCCAAGTGCACAGGTTCAGTGCCCGACCTAGCCAACAGACTGCAGTACCTGTACGTTATGTGCGGATGGCGTTCCACCAAGGCAGTGTTGACTCTGCCGAGAGTGAGCAGTGACTGGTTGATATTGACGCACTGGAAGTTCAGTAATATTATATGTGTTCAATTATTTTTTTAAATTAACGTTCTGCAACTGGTTAGTTTAGTTAAATTTGAACCTTTATCTTAATACTAAACGCCATCCTTCGTGCTATCTTTAACTTTCTTATCAAACAACTGGGTGTGAGTGCAAAAAATTAAGTCGTAAACCAACATTAAATTTCATTTTGCTAATTAGCTGAATTTATGTTAGTCAATAAAAAAATTAATTCAACTGATAACAAATCTAGACTTTCTAGTCAGATGTTTAAAATATTTAGCAAAAAATATTCTTTCAACTTTAAATCAACTTATTGCAGTACATAATACATATTCAAACCTGAATTCTGAAAGAAGATATTTTATCTCTTGTTTCTCAATTGAAAGGTTCACGATTAAGTGGTTTTTTTACATAATTTCATAGTTTATACATGTGCCGGGTGTTGTCTTTAAGTATCTAGATGTTCAATATTTATGTAGAGACAAAACTTGGCAGATGATGAACACATTACAAAGTAGATTTATAACCCGATTTTTACAACTGTGCACTTCGAATTGTCAAAAACGTTAAGTTGGCAGCATTGAATTTCACCCGCCCGCATACTTCCTTGCCGCTCCGCTGACGCGCTGTCGGGTGTGTTACACAAATCGGGTTTTACCAAAAGTCCTCTACGTGTTGGCTTCGGCCCCACGCAAGCCTCGAAGGACCGGGTCCCCATGGACCCGTGAATATAATACTCGTACATAAATATATCTAAATACATACCTAAATAGATAGTAACACCCTGATGATTCAAATACGTGAATAAACTGACTGTTGTGACCTTTGTGAAAGAATTATATCACTTAGATATTTACTACGTTTCTATGTATTATATGTAATTGCATTCATGGATGCATAAAATAACTTCATGTATGTATATAATTATCTCACTATCTCACACTACCTTACCTATTTTCTCTTTTTAATCTTGTAATTTCCTCTACCTGCAGGTTGTCTGGAAGAGATCGCTTCCTAGCGATAAGAACACCTGCATTGTACAATCTAAGACTATGTAATGCTAATGTTATGTATGATTTGTTGTACAATAAAGTATATTTATCTTATCTTATCTTATCTTAGAAACCATCAACATCAAGTGTATACAAACCTAATTCAAAGTGTCAGTATAGATACAAACTCAATTTGTAATCTGAGGTAATTTGGCTTTCTAACTAATAAATATGTTACAGAAACAAAAGAAATCAAGCCACGGTCCACCTACTTAACTTCATTAGTGATGGGAAAAAACGGACCTAAATAAATAGTGGTTCATAATGCGGCATTTCTGCTAAATTTGTAATAACAAATACCAACGTTGAGTTTTTGTCGGACACGGATCTTGTCCAAGTACTAACTATGACGTAATAATAATAAGTACCTACCTGTAGTATGTGTACCTGTTTGAATAACGACTGTGCAAAGTGATTAAACGCTCTGTTTGTTTGGTAATAAAAGAGTGCAGGAGCACAGTTCATCTGGTTCCAATGAACAACTTATAAACAAAGGACGACACGATTGGCGTGGTGCGCTGCAGTACGGTTTCTCGCCGTTAATTCCCCGGTTAGGTCAATTCAGGAAACGAAACGTCTGGGTGTGCTGAAAGACGCTAGCTTAATTTCTTGTCTAGTACCTCGTAGCACAGTGATATTTATTCCAACTTCGAGAGCATGACAAGAGGTGTGACAGTTGTCTGGCGCAAAAAAAAAATTAATTGTAGGTTTAGACAAATGCGGATGAGTAAGTTGAAGAGGCAGTAGGCATACATATACACACAGTGCATAAATCAGGCTTTTGGTACAGAACTGAGCTAAAATGGCGACCATTAAAAGGCAAACGTAGTATAGGACGCCCATCCACAAGAGAGGCAAGCCACAGAGAGGCCCACCCACAATCGACTCCTTGAAATCCTATCAAGGCGACATCTATACTAATATAATTAAGAGGAAAGATTTGATTATTTGTATGTTTGTATTGAATAGGCTCCGAAACTACTGATCCGATCGTGAAAATTCTTTCACTAACAGAAAGTTAAACTATTTAGAAGTGATATATGTTATATTTTATTATGATTGAACAAAACATTCAAGTCAAGTTCAAGTTAAATCGAGTCGAAAAAAAGCGGGTAAGATGTGATAATGGTAAGGATAATGGACACCAGTACGTCTTCCACGAGTTGCTACTTTTAATTTACATCACCGTACGCGTAAAAAAATTGTATTGGGATGACACATGACATGACATTGTCAAATCCCAATACATTTTTTTACGCGAACGATAATGTAAATTTAAAGTGGCAACTCGTGGTAGACGTACAGCAGTCAAATATTTGACAGAACGAAATCTATCATGGCAGCTAGTATATTATGTTCTTAGCAGTGGACGTGTTATGGCTACGGATGATAACCGTCATCATCATCATCCGTGCGGTCTATCCCGGTTGTGAACCCACATTGGTCCCAGGGTCCGTCTTTCTTATTTTCGTGGCCCACTTCGCGCGGTCTTGTGCATCCTCAGTGGTGAGTTTGTTGGCACGCATGTCACCCTTAACGGGTGATAACCAATAGGCAGTAAAAAAACTACCAACTTAGAATAATTACATATAGAAACCAAGTCCGCGCGCCCATTTTGAAGCACCTTAATTAGAGCCATAAATGGCTCCAAATGGACCGCATTGCATTGTTCATTAAAGCTCCGCAATGTTCAATGTTTAAGCGCGCCGCACGTAAGCAAGTAATAGTCACGCCTGTGTGAATCGGTTTAGTGCTTCACTTTTGACAGGGCGCTTGTATGACGACCATCTTTCTATGTGTAATTATTCTAAGACTACTAAGCTAATTCCTAATTTTGTAGGAATTCAGTGATACCTAACTAGTCTGTTTCAATGTTGTTTGTATCTATATTTTTGCAATATCGTAACGCCTTACCGCACTTATTGAGCTTATCAGTGTATTCTGAAAGAGAGTGAGGGCGCCTTAAATTTCCATTAGCACAATTATTGATAAACAATGTTCCCTCTTTTCTTTGTTTTGCAAATTACTTGGGTTTTATTCGACACTTTGAAACACTCCCGTGCGATTATTGTGTTGGCTGAGCACAGAGTGTTTTTTTCACATCTGTAAACGTTTTCGCGTTTAATTCAAGCGGTTGTGCTATTCTGAAACAATATTAAAACCAATTAAATTAAAAAAAAAGTAAATGTTCTTTTAGATATTGAATGGAACCACAAAATAAAGAGTTTACAGAAGGACCGCTCGCACCTTTTTTCAAAACTTGCGTGAACCGCCTAGGGCTACCACTATATTCGCTCTGAATTTTTAAAATGAAGTAAGTAAGTTATACCTACTTGACAGAACCGGCCAAAAACGAAATTCAACATTTGAAAAATTGCACCAAGTTCGACAAAAACAAAAACACTCGCGACGGTGCGACTTTCCGACTCACCGAAGCTCACTGACTTCGCTTGTTAACTCATGTCTCTGTGTGTGTGAGTCAAAAATGGCATGTTGTTCAAAGCGGGCTATCTGTCAGAGCGCCGCGCATGTCTAATTTGTGATGGATATACTAGAAAGTCTTGTAGGATCTCAATTTTTTTATCTTTCAAAACTCTTCAGAAATTTTATTTCTTCTTTGTCTTTTAATTGCATTATGATTAGGAAAGTGCACTTGTTGCAATTGACGTCTAACCATGGTTAGATGTCAATTCTTAGAGCAGCAAAATCAAAGCATTTTTTAACTTGCTACAGAACTTAAAAACAAATAGGAAGAATTCCACCAACGAACACCTTTCCATTTCATAATGATATTTTTGTGCTTAAAGTTTATGAAATCAAGCAGTGAAAGTCAATTGAACCAGGCCATGTGAACTGGGCTTTAAACAATAGGTTATTAAACGTAGAAGGTCGAAACTGGACTTAGTTAACTGCAGTACTTAGTTAATACATAGACAAGTACTAAGCTTAATAATACACTAGTGGCTTGACCGAATGGCACACCGCCGTTGTGGTAGTCCAAACTTCATTCCTGTAAGCGTGGGGCGCCGATAGTGCTTGTCTGCCACGAGCAACAAGGACAGGGACCAGCCTTTTCAGAAAACTTCGCCATTTAAGCTGCGTGTGTTTTAGATTTACATTCCCGAGGGAGACGGTAACGCGGGCACAGTGGTCTGTGTTATCGTGCACTGGAGTTGAGATAGCTATTCCCGAGGCTGGCTGCCAGGCGACCTTGAGCGCTGAAGGGTCCCAAGTAGCGTCCTGTTTCGGGGATTATGATTATAATTATGATCCAGGGTCCCTTACACTCTGAAGACGACTACAGTCAGGTTTTAAGGGTCTCTGTTTTCCCAGGAGTTCAGAGTCCCACATATCCCAGGAGTGCCGAACCCAGGGCCCTGGGAATGCCTGAATGCATTTCCTGACTGAAAGAATTGTGACCAAATGGTGCGAGCTGAGCGAATGAAGCGCCAGAAAACACGCTGGTTTGTATTAAATGTATGCTTTTAGAACATAAGGCATTTCAATTTTAATTGTTCAAAATGCTCCGTTCACGTTGCGTTGCATGTTACCTTGAATCAGTCTGTACCCAGCATCAGATTTGATCTCATAGGCCCTTTTTTTAAAAAACGATCAAACTGAAGTAGCATCATCCACTCGTACTAAGAAGATAACGTTACTTTTTTCTTCGCCGTAGTTGGGTAATGTTTTATTGATCTGTTTTGTTAGTCGACTGCTAAATGGTTTCTCTTTTGAAACAGAAAAGTATTTAAGTGTGTACTTTAAATGAAATATACCTTCTGTTACTTTGCTTTCTCTGCAACAAAATACATAATTCGATTTTAAAGTGCTCCTTAGGAAACTGAGTGAAAGTATCATTTTGTTTATTTGTTTACAACAAATCCACAGTCAAATAGGGATTCCAATTTGAAATTTGTTGTACAAAGTTGAATCTAAATTGAATCTACTACTTTCGCCGTATGATGATATCCCTGACAGTTCATAAATTTCAATTATAGTGCTGTAACGAATGTAATTTAATCGAGTTGGCAAAGGATATGGAATCGGATTTACCGATTTTAATTTTTAAATAAATTCTTAATAAACGGGTTATGGTTAATAAGTTATAGAATAAAACGCGGTATCTCGAAAATAATAGTTAAAAAAATGCACTCAAGACAGACGCACTGGTACTGATGCAAATGACGTGATTACAAATTACAAAATGGTCGCTCCCATATTCATCAATGTTTGTCGATTCAGTAAGTATCAAGTACTGAGACAGCCACAGAGTCACAAAATTCTCAAATAATCGTAGACTGCCCTGAATTTGTACTAATGGGTGCTTAAAATTGAAAGGATTCTGAAAAATTAGCGAACGAAGCTTAAGAATTAGCGAACAATTTGCTGTTTATGAACTTAACAATAAACTGTACGGATAAAATTTGTTTGAATGAAACTATAAACAGAAAATAGGCCAGTTACATTTTTTTTCAAGATGACCTCACTCCGCCTGATGGAAAGCGGTCGTGAGGTCCAGAAATGAGGCTGACAAGCACAGTAATGCAAAGGAAACACTGAGCTGACCATAATCACCTTGAAGGCCTGAAATGCCTTTCCACGCCCCGCTTGAAGAACCCGGGATTGTAGGAGGAAGTAAACACGTGTGCTGGAAGAGCGTTCCACCTCTTGAAGGTACGACAAAGAAACGAGTCACCGAACCTTCAACAAGTATTTAGTTAAATAATTGTAATGAAAATCAAAATAACACAAATCAAAGCAAGAATTTTCCGACGTAAAGTATTTAAGGTCAGTGCCAGTTTGTGAGGTGTATTAGCATCAATGGACCGCAAAGTATGACTATAACATACTTTGTGACAAGGTAGTTTAAAATACTATAGTAAATAACTATGTGTCGCATGCCTTGATAAATAACACTGTTGCTAACTCTGTAGTCTTTAAGAAAGATACCGCTTAACTAATTGTTATGAAATTTAAAATAACACAAATGAAAAGCAAAGCAAGAAGCAAATGAAGAGAACAACACCGCCACTCAAACCTATTTAAAAAACGTAATATTCAAGTCACAGATATTTCATATGTCGTAGGATAATAGGAAGAGCCGGAATTCAGCAAAAATCCTACAGGAATCTGACATTTAATATATCTTCCTTATTAATTTCAGGATGATCGCGAAAATCCGGCTCGTACTAGGACTATCGGAAACTTGAGCGCCGATTGGCTAATCGGAAAGTTGACTGACTGACAACTCTTTTTGATTTATTCTAATAACACAGCCTCTGTGATTCATTTGTTCAAGCAAATACTCAACGGTTAATTGCACTGTTTAACAATAATACCTATTGATAAAACTTTACACGTTTTTGTTTTAAATCAACGTTTTGATGTTAATAAACAAAACTCTTACCCTAGCGGTCTTAACCCCTATGTCTACAACAAAGGTTAGATCAGAAATTTACCATATCGAATTTCATTTGACCGAAAACGGTTGACCACGTCTTTTTTGCTATCTGTATTAATTGCCAGATTTTTAAACCATCGAAATATTATTTGCCGTAAGTATCATTTTACCGAACTACGTTTTACCGATTTTATATCTGCCATTTCAAGTGAGAAAAGGATACTAATTATGTTTCCCGGGGTAGTGCACCCTTCGCGCGTTGCAGACTAGACAATGGCCAGCATTTACCCAATGCGTTATCCCACAGTTAAATTAAGAGACAAACTTTTCAAACAAGAAAATTACTAAGAAAGATGAGCCCAAAGGAAAACTTGTCTAAGTAAAGATCTAAAAACGTTCAATTTGCAATATTTTGACAAGCTAGGCAATTAAAAAATTGTATAGTGTTCTAAAACGTTTACTTTTATAATGAATTATAATTTAGTACAACAGTACAGACGCGTTCGCATTTTACAAAACCATTGCAATATGTATCTTATGTCAGCAGCATATAAGGTGCCAATATGTAATGGTGGAAAAGGATAACGGCGGAAGGCTCACCGCCTTCCACGTTGGGTTCTGATACCATTAGTGAAAAATGGGCTTCTGAGTGTTCCGTTCTTCATGACGGCATCACTTGCCCCTGACTACCCTGTTTGATATAAAGCCGTGATGGTATGTTACGAATAGTTAAGAGATTTTGTATAACTATACATATACATATTCATAAATAAAATAAATGTATGCATTGAAATACCTAATGATACATCTTTTCATTTCGGAGTTCCTTCTCACATCTTAGTATTTTACCACAACCTTCGCCACTTTTATTTGTATTAATTTAGCAAGTGCCTCTTCCTGAAAGTTGCCTGGAGTATACCCTTCCTAGCTATCAGTACCTACGAGTTTACATCGATGACAGTCGCTAGCATCCACGTTCATGTTTTTGTATGAGTTCTATCAGTTCCCCGACGGGAGACTGAAGTTTTCTTTTAATACCGATATTTCCTGATTACAGTAATATTATTATGATCAATAAAAATTGCGTTGCCAGCATTATACGAGTATATTACGCCACGCAAAATGTTACGAGGAATCCTTACCGCGTTCTCTAGGATTACCAGCTTACACATTATGAGTATGATTAGACAGATACGATTTTATTTATTTATTGCGTTATGAAGAAAATAACGCAATAATAAACCTCTTCTAAAACAAAGATTTTCATTTACATTCATCACGTTACGGTAAGATGATATGCCTGACAGCTCTTATTGTTCCGTGTCACGCATACTATTTCAAACTAAATAAATGAAAAACTGGCAAAAGGAAATGTTATAAACTATTAAAAAACTATTGTTCTTTCGAATCTTATCAAGTAAATTATTCTTATTATTATTAACTCTTAATAAATGAAGTATTTGAAATTGAATTAATATAATATCTTTGCAGCGCCAGATGCGTGAAAAGGAACGCCATTCAATAGTGTATTGACACTAAAGTAGTTATTTGTTCTTTTTTTCAGTGGTTTTCAGGTCTCTACAGTTTTGTAGAAATTGTATCTATGATTTAAATGCGGAATGCGAACAATGATGGCTGCTGGCGCAATGGCAGCGATCCTGCCTTTAGCGCCGGAGGTCGTGGGTTCAATCCCTACCGACAAAAGTTGTCGTGTACAAAATTTATAAATTAGCGACGATAGTTATAATTAATTAGAGGACGTAACCTATTATGTTACGTAATCCTCAGACACGTTTAATTGTATCAAATTATTTGAAACACACTTGATATCAAGTTATTTTTGAATGTATTGTTACTTGAATAGAAAGACTTAATATATAATTTGGGTAAACAAAACACGGGAGTGATTGAGTTATAAAAATCATCATCTTACTTTATTTTATACCACATTACAATATACCTATTAATAAAATACCGATCTCAAAAATTTGAAAAATGTTTTAGCTGTGGTTTCAGTGATATCTATTTATTAGTAGTCACGTCACACATATGATATGGACATTGTTTTCATAGTAAGAATGACATATATTACCTGTTGAATATGACTGTATATAATGCGGTAAATGTTCTCCTCAATACACAGTATTAGTTCTGCGGTCTGCAAACGTCAGATTTAAAAATATTTTGCCAGGCGTTTATTTGTTTCCTAATTCATGTCCAAAAGATGTTTAGTTACGAATAATTCACTTTGAAGTACAATGAGCCTATATTACCTTGAAGCAGTACCTATAAGGGATTTCCAACTCTTTATTTATTGTTTTTTTTAGGCAACGTGTGTGAAAAAACAAGCATACGGACTTTCCTTGGTGGTAAGCAGTTACCGAAGGGTATACAGGGTGGATTTTTTTAACACCACCTGGGGGGAAAGTACTGTACATACTGGAGATAGACAATTTTACTCAAAGGAAATATTCCTTTATTTTTAAAAAGAAACAGAACTGCATTTACAGATTTAAGAAAATTTGCTTGCCACACCCGGGAATCGAACCGGGTAAAATCCGAAAAAATAACAGCCTGTACTTTTACGGCATCGATCGATAGGGTCAATCATAAGGATCAAAGGAGATTGAGCATTTTTGTATGAAGCTCAGGGACGAGCTTAGGATTTTTGTACATCGACTAAATAAGCATTAAAATATTGGTAAATCATCACGCATTATGGGAGTTTTTGTTTTATCAAAATCGATACTGTCTGAGCTGAGAAAACCTGACTTACATAATCTCGAAATAAGAGTCAAATCGGCTCTTTGCAAAGCTTTGACAACTGTCTAAACTCAGTTCCTTTCCCTACCGCCTAACTAGTTATATTTTTGGGCACCACGCATTAAACCAGTTGACCATATGTTAATATGTTCATTATTATGACTTACCTATTTAATAGTTACCTAGGTATGATAACCTACCAGGTGCCGTCCCTAAAGACGACACTGGACGATAACCATAACATGGTACTCGTAGTTTTAGACATTTACTACAAGCCTCATACAGACACAGCACATACTACATTCGATATTGGTAGATAATTATCTACCAGTGTGTGAAAATACAATAAGAAAATGCAAAAAACAATGTCTCATCGGTAAAACACGACTAGAGCGAAAACAACCGACTGAAATTGACATTGACTGACGGATCACATTGGTTGATTAGAGACTACGATTTTTATGATGAATTCCTGATAGCATCAATAGACGAAAACTAGGATCATTTTGATTTTGTTTCGGTTCGGAACACTTTAAACTGTAGTCTATGCTCATTATTTGGTGCTGTTTCCTTTCCTTGAGCTTCAGTCAAATATTTTCTTTTAAAGTTAGTACAAATATCAGATAGTACAAAAAATTCTAAAACTTTGCACTTTGTCGGTTTAAATTGTATTAAGATTTCCGGTAATATTTTAGTAAGTGTACAAATTAGTAAAATAAATTCCCCGATTTGCCCAATCTCCTTTCTCTAACAAACGTGGTAAATTAAACACAAGGGAAACCATGAAATCTAAACTTATAAATAAATGGGATAAGATGAAGCACTTTTACTCAATGGTCCATCAGATTTCCTTGTGTTTAATTTACCACGTTTGTTAGAGAAATTTGATTTTTATTATTATTCGTACAGGGTGACATTTTTTCGGATTTTACCCGGTTCGATTCCTGGATGGCAAGCGAATTTTCAAAAATCAGTGAATGCATTACTGTTTCTTTTTAAAAATAAAGGAATGTTTCCTTTGACTAAAATTGTCTATCTCCAGTATGTACAGTACTTTTCCTCCAGGTGGCGTTAAAAAATTCCACCCTGTATACAAGTACTACATTAGAGAACTACCCACAGAGATTATTACCCAGCCGTTGTCTACCCTGAGACTGTTTTTCCACCAGAGAAGTGCTATGAAGCTGTGCTGCGAGGATGTGCAAGCTAATCTAGAAAACTATTCGACCTTTTACACTGATGTTATGCTATGTAACGGAGCGAGTTAGATGTGCTACGAAGATGCCCCGCTGCAAGATGCGCAACTCGAGTGATGCGATGTATCGACAAGGGAAGGCACTGTCATGCACAGCACGCATCCATGGTCATGTTGTTTCGTATGAAGAACATAGCTTAGTAGACCTCGTTTCCACCAGAGATGTGCGAGGATGAACCAATAGAACCGCGAAGCTAGTTGAATGAAACAATTCTATTGGTTCTTAACACACACATTACTAGCAACGTATCCTCGCACATCTCTGGTGGAACCGCATCTTAAGCGGACCTTTTATAGGCTAGCAAAAAGGAATAAGATCCTACAACTTCAACTGACCAAACCAGAGCTCCTTGATGATTAGATTAGATTAGATTTATTTCTCTCTTAGTACATAATTACAATATATTTTACATTGAATGTCAGATATAAGAATTTGTATTAAGATCGTCAACAATATAGTAATATTAATAGCATGCATAGAAATGTCAAGGTTAAAAAAATAAAAAAATAAATGCAAATTACAAATTCAAAATCATACAATCAAATACCATTATAAATACAAATGTCAACTGAAATTAAAATACACAATTTAAATATTCGTCAATGGAATAGATAGACTTTTCCAACAAAAGGTTTCTCAGTTGGCGTCGGAATGCTTCGTCGGATTGTGCATTTTTCAGCGCAGTGGGTAGGTGGTTGTAGTATGTTGGACCGATTATACGTGGGTTCTTTTCTGCAAGCGCCATGCGACGAGGGACCGCATTAAGCCGGCCTACTAGATGAGATCGCTTACTCGCACTCATGCACTGATAATCAGAAATGGTGGATCTTATAAACGTCAATAGTTCATAAAGATAGACTGAGTAGTGCGTCAGTATACGCTGCTTCACAAACAAATCCCTGCACGAGTGTCTAGCTTTCACCCCGACAAGTGTACGTAAAGCGCGCTTTTGCAAAACGAACACCCTGCTGGCATCCGTTGAGTTACCCCAGATAAGAGTGCCGTACGACATCAGGGAATGAAAGTGGGCATAATAGGCTTGCCTCAGAGCATCCGCAGAGATAAGTGGTCTTAGTTTTCGTAAAGCAAAGACTGCACCACTCAGTCTGTCACAAAGCTTGTCGACATGGCACTTCCAGTTCAGGTTGCAGTCTATTGTGAAGCCCAGGAACCTACTCTCACTACACACCGGCATTGGGCAATCTTTCAAACATGCAGGCAACGAGATGGGACGGCCAGAAAAAAACATAATGTTTGATTTGCTCACATTCAACAACAAACCGTTTGCTGTAAACCATTTCTGCAACTGCACCTAGTAGTTTGCTAGTTTCTCTAGAAGTCTAGAACAAACGCTGACCCAACACCTGCAACATCTTTTTAGGGTTCGTTACCTCGAAAGGAAAAAACGGAACCCTTGTAGGATCACTTTGTTGTCCGTCCGCCCGTCTGTCTGTCTGTCAAGTCCCATTTTCTTAGGAACGCGTGGAAGTATCAAGCTGGAATTTATATCAAATACTCAAACCTACTGTGCCTTGGAGCTGTGAAGAAATCAAACTTTTAAGCCAACGCAATCAAAATATACAGCCGTTTATGCCGCAAATTTCCGCAAATTTTCGACACTCGCAGGGGAATCAAAACCTACAGGGTACTTCCCGTGAACTCAGAATATTGAAATTTAGTACGAAGCAACGTCTAATGGAACAGATAAAGGACAAATAGCGAAAACCGTAAATTTTTAGTTACATCCTATAATAAAAATATTTTTAATAATTTTAAATGACGCGATGGGTCAACTTTTACTTATATACTCGTACCTACAGGTTTGTACGGAACCCTCGGTGCGCGAGTCCGACTCGCACTTGGCCGGTTTTTTAGTGTGACAGACTAAAAAAGACAAGTACCCCAATTACGGTATTAGGATAACGGGTGTAAACTTCTCTGTAATTTTCTTCACTTGAACTTACTGCTACTATATTATACCTGTAAATAAATATGCGCCAGACTAAATATCCCTGTGTTACGAGGTACCAGACAAGAAATTAATTCAGGGGCGTCTCCCAGCACACCCAGACCCAAGCCAATTTAGATAAGATCGTTTCTTGAACTGACCTGACCGGTGATCTAATCCGGGACACTACGCAATTCAAGGCGAGTAACCGTAACTAAAGCGCACTACGCCAGAATAAAATGTCGTGCATTAAATATAGAATAGTGTCAGTACTGAATCTATTTTAATACTAATTGAAATTTCATTTATGAGCAAACATAGAATTTCAGTGGTTAGTTGCTATTATTACTAAGCCACATTTACTGCACAAATGTCGATGTTTGTATCATGTGTCAAAATAATTTTATTTATATTTTTTTCTTAAACTATTGTGAAATATATTATCCTATGTTATCCACGAAGATGTATGTACCCTATTATACACGGTGTCGGGTTTCATGTGGTCCAAACGAAAACCATCGATAGAGGGGTCCAGGGGCTACTCTAAGGACCCCCATGTATGTTCCGCGAAAATTAAGGTTCTAGTATTACTAGAACTACTACTATATTTTGATAAATTATTGATTTGATTTGATTTGATACTACTTTAGGAGAAATCATTAAAAAAATGCGTCATTTTGGGTACCTACTAAGAAAAAATTTAGAAAAATGCTGGTATCTCGAAAACTATAAATTTTCGCGGAACATACATGGGGGTCCTAAGAGTAGCCCCTGGACCCCTCTATTGATGGTTTTCGTTTGGACCACATGAAACCCGACACCGTGTTTAGTTATACCATTCATGGACTTTCTGTTAGTTAAGTAATTTAGAAAAACCTGATGTGGATACGTTCGTTACAATAAAATTAAAAAACCACTTAAAGAGACACGTGCAGTCATGCAGTAGCCGAGAACTCGACCATAAACGGAGTGTAACATATGGTTTACTGGTGAATTGTTAGTTTTAGCATTATAGCAATACCCTTTTTTCATAGACAGATAGAAACTGAAAAAAATCGGCGGGATCCTAGGGCTCGAGCCCAATCCTAACCCGCGCCTTCCACGATCCGGGTGGTTGCTCTTCCAACCTGCTCGAGGATCAGGCCGAATTTTTCTAGCTTATATATTTGTGTTTGTGTTTTGTGACGACACGATTGGCGCAGTGCGCTGTAGCACGGTTTCTCGCCCTGATTTCCGTAGTGTCCCGGGTTCGATTTTCTTTTCTGAATTGATTCGGGTCTGGGTGTGTTGGGAGACGCCCCTGGCTTATTTCCTTGTGTGGTACCTCGTAACACAGGGATATTAATCCCTACTTCGAGACCATTACAAGAGGTGTGTTGTCTGGCGCATATTCATTTATTTATTTTATGTTATTTGGCCATGATATATAAATAAATACATATCTGGGACAATCTACACCAAGATCATCTAACCAAAACTAAGCAGAGCTTGTACTATGGGTGTCAGAGACTGATAAACATACTTAAATATTTCTAAATACATATTTACACAACAAACACTAATGTTCGTCACATGAATGTTTGTCATGGGTGGGGATCGAACCCACGACATCCGGCGCTAAAGGCAGGATCGCTGCCACTGCGCCAACAGGCCAGTCGAAACGCGATATAATAAAACGCGGGATAAGCCGCGGGCGGAAAGCTAGTGTAGCCATATCTAACCATTTAGTACTATTTTTTGTTACTTAATTTAAACCCTTCTGCCAAGCTAGGGAGCTAGTTGGCTCCGAGAAGCCAAAAAAATATACTATCTAAAGTAATCAAAATATAAATAGCAATAATTTATAAATAACTCATATATTAATGTCCATCCAAATGTGATCCTTTTGTACCTCTTATGCAACCTCATAAGCATTTGGGGAATAAAATCGCTTGAATTAAATTCCAATCAGATAGATAAATAATACTCTTTATTGTACATTTACAAAAGAAACTTAATGCTAAGTATTACATACAAACAATGCACAATTTAGGCGGCCTTATCGCTAATAGCGAATCTCTACCAGGCAACCTAGAGGTAGAGGAAATATATTATAAGAATGGCAAGTACGTGCATAAATACGTAAAATAATAAGTAACATAAATAAAATAAACCTAATAATATACTTTATTCATATATAGATACATATTGCCTAATAGTATGAATATAAACAAACAAGTTATACATAGATGATACAGAAACCAACAGCGAATTCACCAAAGCTAGCTAGAAAATTAGAAAAAGATAAATATATTATGAATAATCACCGCGAAGGATAATGTGATTTGACCTTTGCCTTGAAGATAGGAAGGGATTGAGATTCCCTAATAGAGAGGGGTAAGGAATTCCACAAGCGGATAGATTGTACAGTAAAGGATTGAGTGTAGGAGTGTGAGTGAGGAATGAGGAGAAAATTTAAGTCGAAGTGTCAATCAGGATATGCAAACTTAAAAAAAACATTCAGTTTTAGCAACACAACAAGTTTGGCAATAAAATCTACTTCAATCTTGGCACATGAGATTACTTACTTATTCACTTATTTTGCGGTACCTAGAATGGAGTATAACTCCGTCTTTGATTAACATAGTGAGTTTACAACATTATACAACTTAATATCATTAGCATATGATCCTGACCTTACACAAGCGAACTATTATTCATTATGACGTTGTGATGTAACTTTTTAAAATAAAATCACAATGTAGCTACAGAAAAACTAGTTACGTCTTTTTAACCTCAAACCACTCCTACTCGCGAACGGAATGTCCGTAGTTTCGGTCAAACTAATGTCACAGATCACTTAATAATTACTACGTAACAGATAAACCACATCATACTGGCCTGTTGGCGCAATGGCAGCGATCCTGCCTTTAGCGCCGGAGGTCGTGGGTTCGATCCCCACCCATGACAAATATTTGTGTGACGAACATTTATATTTGTTGTGCGTCTGGGTGTTATTATCTATTTAAGTATGTATTTAGAAATACTTAAGTATGTTTATCAGTCTCTGACGCCCATATTACAAGCTCTGCTTAGTTTGGGGTCAGATGATCTTGGTGTGAATTGTCCCAGATATTTAGATACACACATCAAAAGTGTCTAGGGATCAACATATATTTTTGCAATAACTTTTCTCCTGATTGATATTAATTAAAATTTTCTTTAAGGATTCATCAAATAAAGGGTTTTCGTTTGTCTACAGTAACGATAAACCAAGTCACCTTTGCATTAATAAAGAAATTTGCCATTTTCCTAATAAAGGGATTTTTGACATTTGAACCACTAACATTAAAGTTCGAAAAAAATACTGAAATTAATTTTTTTTTTTAAATTTTATTGGGTAACTTAAACAGTTAATAATCCGTGTTTCTACCGCGAACACTAACAACACAAGAACATCGGTTTGGCATACTCAAAATGAGTTCATCCAAATCACGCTGTGGAATGGCCGCCCATGTTCGTTGCAACAACAAAAAAAGGTCTTCTTGCGACTGGATACCCTCCATATTCGGCAGAGCTCTTCTCTGTAGCATATCCCATGCATGCTCAATCGGGTTCAAGTCTGGCGACTGAGCAGGCCAGGGCAGGACATTGATGTTAGCTGCGGCGAGAGTCTGTCTTACAACTCTTGCGGTGTGCGGTCGTGCATTGTCATGCATTAACTGAAATAAGGGACCGATTTGCACTTGTAGAGGAACGATGACGTCTGATACAATCGTCTCAGCATAAATTTGAGCGTTGAGGTTGCCTCTGATCCAAATCAACTCAGTTCTTCCGCCGATCCAAATACCCGCCCATACCATGATGGTTCCACCACTATAAGGATGGACTTCCTGGCAGGATTTTAATCGCTGTTGGCGTCCAGGGGTTCTCCAGTGTCGTATACGTCTTGTATCCGGTCTCATACCAAAACGAGACTCATCAGAAAAGCACACGAAACGCCATTGTTCTTCTGCCCAATTTCTGTGTTCAAGAGCCCATTGATATCGAATCCTACGATTGTGCATTGCTATAGGTGGTACCCTTAGCGGTCTTCGGGAATGAAGGTTCACTTCATGCAAGCGGTTTCTGACTGTTTGGTCGCTAATTAAGTTCCCTGAAGAGTGATGAAGCCTCACGGCTAACATCATGGCGGTTATTGTTGGAGCTCTTCGAGTTGTGATTTGAATGTATCGGTCTTGTCTCCGTGTGGTGCAGCGATACCGTCCTCCATGGCGCTCAGCCACGGTACCAGTGCTTCGGTAACGTGTCCAAAGTCGACTGAAAACACTCTGACTTGTATTCAGAGCTAAAGCCACAGTACGTTGCCGGGAACCAGCTTCTATCATTCCCACGGCTCTGAGCATTTCTTCCCTGCTTAAATGACGTCGCCGCTCCATAATAACGTTGGTTTTAATCAGTAGTAGGGAAACAGTAGCACTAATAATGTCTTCAATGCGTTGTAAGTTTTTATAGGGAAAATATTGACAGCTGATTTTCATCTTTTACTCGAATTTGATTGACAGTTCCTGTTTCAAATTATGAAATGCACCAAAAAGGATCCATATAAATTTATAAAATCATAAATTTATTACAAAGCCACATCTGAATCTCAAGAAATCCGCATAAAAATGCTTGATCCCTAGACACTTTTGATGTGTGTATTTATTTATCATAGAAAATGGACCATTTTAAATGCGTCAATTGTAAATGCGTGCTGTCATGTGACAGGCATGTTATATTGCGAAGGCTTTCTCTTTCGATATAGATGTCAGTAGTCAGTACTGACTTTACGTCATCGTGTCAGATCAACCGCAAGATTCGCGTACAAATGCTCTACGCTGCTTGTGACAACCAACTGTCAAATAGGTCTAGGAAGACCCGGCGGCTGGTAGGTATTTATCGCGCGCAAGTACAAGGAGTCAGAGGCCGGCTAATGTGTTAAAAAAACCAACACCAATATGATATTCTTGAATATTTATTTTTGTATGGTGAATATCATAATTAAGAGTATATACATTTTTATAAAGTTTATAAAATCATCTTCTTTTTGGTACTAATAAAGACCATGTTAGTTTTCCTGAAACTACAGACATTGTGTTAGTGAGTGTGCCCCCAGTCTGTATCTGTTTATTTGTTCAAAAGTTCTACCATTTGATTTGAATGTAACACTTTTTGGCAAAAAAAATATTTTTTTAAATTCTAGCATCTCTGCAAGGAATCAGAACTTTTAGGTAACCATCGCATGCAATTAATAAATACCACATCTTTAATTATGGACTTGTTTACTTACCAACCAACGGCATAATCATTTGACTTTGAATTAGTATAAGAAGTAGCAAACATCTAAAAGATAAGTAAATTAAAAGATACCGACTATAATCTTTTGAAAGAATCTTGTATCCAAACAAACTATAACTCGCTATTTTAAAAAGATGTTCACGGTTGAGTTTGAAGTTATTAAAAAGCACATCATTCGTTTCACAATAATCAAGTATGTCTTCTTAATTGAGAATATGGATGCCTACAGTAACTCCTGTCCATACAAACACATAGTAGCATAAGACATGAGGCTTTGAAAAGATACTTGCAGTATGTACGAAAACGTTGATGTTGATTTTTTGGCATTCCTTCTAATATTTATACCGGGTGATTATCAAAAGACTTACATAAACGATATGGTATACTCAGTAGGTTATATAGTAACTATGTATATAAGATTTAATTATACTGACTGATCGACTGATTTGTATGGTGGACTTGAAATGAAAGTTAATTAAATAAATTAATCTTATACTTAGATAGTTTCTACATCATTTTGATAATTACCGGGTATTTTATTACACAATCAAATGAAACCTAACCTTAACCCAACTTTTTCTGTGCTTTTTAGCCCTCAAAACTTTGTAACATTAGCACTGGAGTTGGCCCTGGCCTTTGATGGGTCTATTGGGGATAAATGTGGGATTCAACGAAACAGACAAATTGGGTCGTTACTTTTGTCCGCAACTAAAAATGCGACTTGCAAAAAGTTTTTTGGCTCGTAGGTATCTCTCTGAGGACTAAGCTACGCTGTCTAGGTAAAAGTTCATCAAAAGGCAACCATTTGCAAAAGAATACGAAAATATGGACTTTCCTTTTGATTAAGAGGAGACAGAGAGAATACTTGATACATTATTTTAATCTAAACACACACCTACACTACTGAACAAAAACCCACATACACACAAACGCACACACACACACACACACACACACACACACACACACACAAGCTCGCGCGTACTTCATCATCATCATCATTTCAGCCGAACGACGCCCACTGCTGGGCATAGGCCTCCCCCAAGGATCTCCACAACGATCGGTCCTGCGCTGTCCGCATCCAGCGGACTTACTAGCTTTTAATTTTAATTTTAACTTTCTTTCTTTTGGTAATACTAGTGTATAGGTAACACTAATGTAATATGTTTAGGAGAGCGGTGCCTCCTGACACAAGCAATTCTATGCTTAAAAGGAGGCTCCAGCCACAGTTAATGCTAAAGAAACTTTTTTTTTTAAATAAATAATTTATTATTATTATAAGAAGAAAGAAAAGCCTCTAGTTTGTAGGCACACAAAACACCAATGTTTATTTTACTAGATAAGATAGATAAAGAAAAACAACATTATACTAGTTGCCTCGTCGCTATTAATTGACCACAAATAAAATTGTGTCAATCTGTAAAATTCAAGTGCGTTACGAGTAAATCAACGTTATATTTGAGGAAAGGTCATTGTGATAAGATTATTGAAACGTCCGCTGCTTCAGTCAACGTTAACAGAGAATCATTGTCCTTATTACTGACAATGATATTCAGTGCATACTTGATTTGTTTAAGATCTGCTATCTGTAGAAGCTAAATACTTAACAGTGTTGACGTGACATTAATGAAACTATACGACTAATATATTAACGAGGAAAAAATATTTGTTTGTTTGTTTGTGTTGAATAAGCTCCGCAACTACTGGACCGGTTTCGGAAATTCTTTCACTTATATAAAGCTACATGATCACCGAGTAACATACACTATATTTTTCAGGTTTTATTTAAACCGGAGAAACAGTATAAGACGCTAACGGACAGCGAGTAGTTCAAATTTATTCGTAAGCGAATTTTGCGGATAACGGACGCAACATATACTGACCACTGAGGTTTTTCCTAATTATATTTCCTTATAATTTAACGTTAGCCCTAGGAAAGCAGCAAATATTTTGAATCCATGCAACCGCTATTTAAAATTTATGACTCAGGTTCATCATAAGTGTACTGGCAACCCGGCACATCGATTTAAGATAGTAAAATATGAATTCGCAATTAGTTCACTATGATTGATGCTTACCTACTGTTTTCTCAATATCAGTGCGTCTACCACGAGTTGCCACTTTAAATTTACGTTATCGTTCGCGTTAATTTATTTAATAGGATTTGTCATTGTCTTGTCATGTCATGTCAAATCCCAATACATTTTTTTACGCGAACGATGTAAATTTAAAGTAGCAGCTTGTGCAGACGTACATGTTTATTACTTTATTTAATAAGACCTCAGTTTAGAAATAAAACGCTAATAAATAAATAAATATCTGGGACAATTCACACCAAGATCATCTGACCCCAAACTAAGCAGAGCTTGTAATATGGGCGTGAGAGACTGTTAAACATACTTATATATTTCTAAATACATACTTAAATAGATAATAACACCCAGACACACGACAAATATAAATGTTCGTCACACAAATATTTGTCATGGGTGGGGATCGAACCCACGACCTCCGGCGATAAAGGCAGGATCGCTGCCACTGCGCCAACAGGCCAGTCAATGTCCTTATAGACTGGTTCGATTTTTGCTGCGAAGTTGCTATCTTTATAAAGACTTTGTAACGTAATAGGCAGGCATTTCCGATAGGTAGCGGAAAACCGATTCCGGCGATGGCGGAATTATTTACACTTTCCATTTTAACAGCTCGTGCTGCTGTGCTTGACTGACAATTTGACAGATTACACGCCAACCGTAAGTCAACAAACTGAGGTACCTACATACGTTAGAAACGGTTTTTTAGAGTGTTTTTTTTAAGTTCTAATACCGCTTTTCAGATAGATACGGACAGGATACGATCGATTGTACCAAACTCAAAGTGAAAACGCCTTTGGAGTAACTGTTTGGTTTTGAGCGTTTTAGAATTGACTGGGCTTGTCAGCCTCATCTGGAGTTCACGACCACTTTCCATTAGGTGAAGTGAGGTCATCTTGACGGGCAATAATAAAAAAAAGTTTGGGGGTAGAAGTTTGAACCTTATTATATACAAATATATAGTTTTGTTTCTGTTGTTTTGTTAAAGAAAAGCTTGCAAAATACTGTACTTCAAACGTAATAGAAGGAATATAATTCTTAACCTATAACGAAAATAGAACTCACACAAATCCGGACTGGAATTCCGATTGTTATTTTCGAAGAAGTGACATATTCTTCAATTTCTGGTAGACATGCGCATTGGCGGAAAGAAAACGCTTCATCATGTGAACAGCCGCTGTCGGAGTTTTGCCACCGCGGTCTTTTAGCACTATTCGTTTTACGAGTATTATACGCTTTTGGCTATAAGCATCATTAAACAATAAACAAACAAGATCCACTGACAGCAGTTTGAAGTTTGCTTTAATTGACACATTCTTCAAATACGTTGTAATTTTAGATGGCCGGCCGCACAATAAAGGCTATGATTTGAAAATCAGCACATTTCACAATTAGGTATAGCTTCATTAGGCAGAGGCTCAGAGCGAAATTACAATGACTATTTACCTTAGAATAAGTAAGGTTAGATTTATTGAATAATTAGCAAGAATACAAAGACAAAAATAATTATTCGATGATAATGAAAAAATACATAGCGGTCTGGTTGGAATACTTAACTACTTAACTGTATTTAAATTTATACTTTTTAAAAAAATAACTTCGAATACAGCGAAATATGAAAAAGCCCTAGGAAATCCCATCCAATCTCCTTTTACAACAAACTTTGTAATTGCACAAGGGTCGTCATAATAAAGGTAAATTGCCACGTTCTGGTTTAAGCGCGTTATTTCGTACAAAACAATGGTTCGAGCCCGTAATTTTACTCTTACGAAATAACATCTGAACCTCACAGCTGCTTTTCATCAGGTTAAATGATATCAATTTGAAGGCCACAGTAAAATTAACTGCAGACTTTGAATTGTCGCTAAATCAAAGAGGGCTCATGTAGCCTCCGCTGTGCCTGCGAATTGTCCGCTTAAAGATATGCATATTTACTTTAAATTATTCATTGAACGTTTACACGGACATCCATGTACACTAGTATGGAAAAAACACAAGTTTACCTTGATCTGAATGTTGTTTAGTCTCCGAGTCGAGGTAACTTCGTATTTATACCAGTTTTAGTGGGCTTTTATGAATTCGCAGAATTTTATTTAGTAAAAGTAAAAATATCTTTATTCACGTAGACTCATGAAAAGTACATGACAAGTAAGTAAAAAAAAAACTATTACTAGCAAAAACAAACTTAATAAAAATAAACGTACCTACATAAAATATTACTATGATGGTTAATATTATAAATAAACAGAATGTGACTTTACCACCAGTTCGGAGGTTGTTTCTGATCGAGAAGACACCGGCAAGAAACTCGATGGTTACTCTTTTCAATCTTGTTTGTTTACACAAAAATTGAATTGACGAAGTAAAGCCATAACAAAAAATGTGCAAAGGAGCAGATTATACCTAAGATGACCACAAATTCTTGTCATTTAAGAAATCCTTTACACTATAATAACCTCACTTCATTACTCTAAGCTTTAATTTGTAACTTAAACTTGTGAAGAGGCTGTTCAACAAGAGTTTGCAGAATCTTATTAAAAACTTTACACATTGACCAACAAAATCATTTAATAATTTCAGACATTAGTAGATGGGCTGATGCGAACGCTGTAGGTTCGGTGTAAACCAGGGGGCCTACACTCGTACGCCAAACAAGTAGTAACTACTAAGCGTTTGAAATGAATATTATTTTTTTGGTATTCTAATAACCAATTCATAAAAAAAAAGTTTTGTCGCCCTTTTCACCTTCCAAAGGTTCAATAAAACTTCGTCTAGTACCGGAGTAGACCCCCAGTTATACATAACTAAGCCATCGACTCGATTAGCAATTATTTATTTATTTATTAAAGAAATCAAGCTGACATACAAATACACAAAGTCCCAGAAAACTGTTTAAATAGTTGGTCTGTGGAATCAGGAGTCTCATAAACAAAATATTTTCTTAAAAGTATGTTATATAAACTCATGCACTAACATTGCGACGAAAGGTAACTTTGCAGCATCCTTTTAAACGTCTTATTATTCGTCTCCTGACGGATAAACCTAGGCAGACAGTTCAAAATGTACGACACTCGTTTTTTTAACGTTCTATCTCCAGAGTAATTGTTAAATCTTGGTACTACGAATTTAACCTCAGACTTCAAGCGAGTAGGTACTGTGGTTGTGATTCACTAGTGACAAGTTAGGCTCAAGACAGCCATGATTGTTTGTAGCCAGTAGATATTTATGTTTTAATTGAACAGGTAGAATTTTGCAAATTTTAAATAATTCAGAATAGCCACCTTTACAAGTAGCTTTGGTTTTTTATTGACAAGTAGTTTTAAAAATGTAATCTGTGTGTTTGTGTGTTACATTAGTAAGATTTACATGTATGTCACGTCTAAGCATTCTAATAATTATGCATGTCCTATCTTTCATTCATTCATATATAAACAATTTTTTGTTTATTTTTCTAATTCTTAGGGCATAAAACAATGACACGGACTTCTAATATCTATGGAAACAGTGACAAAACATATAATACATTGTATATTGACTACTTTTATGTTAGGAGGTTTTAGTCAAGAATAAAACCTATCTACGGCGGAGTTTAATTCTACACGTGCCTGTAATATTGTATATATTATAATTTAAATAGCCCTCGTAATTTATTAGTATAAATTATTATTATTATTTTATTATTTATTCATCAAAAACTTATTCTATCATTACAGGTACTGTACCTAATACAATAGAACAGCATCAACAGCAATAAAACATTTTTTTTAAATAATGACATACGAAGACAATTTAACATACTATATTCTGATACGATAAAATATAAAGGGCTATTCTTGTGAATTCACTCAGAGAACAGTAGAAAAGGTCTAAATCCTTAACAATATGGTTGAGTGTGGCGAGAGCGCGCGTCAGCGGCGCCTTACTCGACAAGTTACTCGTAGTTCTACCGCCGTTCTAAATGCCTATTATATTCTAAAAAATCGTAATTTAATAATTAAATTGATTCTAATAAAGAGTAACATGTAAATTAAATAAAGCCATTTAAATGTCCGGTAGGAGTACACGTCTGTATCACAGACGTGTATTTTTTTACGCGAACGATACTTAATGTGAATTTAAAGTGGCAACTCGTGGTAGACGTACAGAAAAGGATACGTACTGTTCGTCTACCAAGAGTTGCCACTTTAAATTCACTTTAAGAGTTTAATAGTTCCCCTGTAAAATAGCGGAGAAATTAGCCGTGCAGGAACGATAGGTGGCAGCACTAAATTGACAAAAGAGACACTATGCGGCCAGTAAAGGGAACTTATCAGACCTGTCATCGCGCGTTCAAATATGTAAACAAAATTATCTTTTCAATTATATTATTTTTGAATACGATAAAAGTAATAAAATACGGGTCTATCAATAATGATGGTCAGCGTGGCGAAAAAGGTGAGGCCGGCCATGTATTGGAGGTTATAGAGATAATAAATGAAAAAAATGAGGCTGTGTTAATGGCAAAATTGTCGTACAAACTAAAATATCCAATGTTTACGACGTGAAAATAATGGTAATAATTTTCTTTGAATTACCTTTTCATTTATGTATAAATTTTTCAAAGTACCCAGTTAATTTTATTTCTGTTTTTATCTTTTCAGCATGACTGCAACAGAAACATTGCAAGTACAATTTGTAAATGCAAGGCTGGCCTTTCAGGGAAATGTAAGCACATCTGCGCTTTAGTTAGGTATATTATATATGTAAATTCTCCTAAAAGCGCCAAATCAAAAACTAGCGCTGCGTAACAATGGGGGTAAACCATCTTATCGGCAGTTAGTGGGTTATGATACGTGACTGGAAAAGTCCGAGTTATTTCTATCGCCAGTCAAAAAGCCTCAACTTATTAACTTAATTAAACAGCTAAAATCTTCAGGAGAATCATTAGCTAACACACCCTTATATAGAATCCTACAGTAAGAAAAAAAAGACGGAAAAGAAATTATGGCAGCGCAAACATCACCAGTTAATTTTTTGATTTTTTATTACCAATGAAGTGAGCACTGCATATTGTATTTCTAGATGGAAGGATTCGAATGTTCGCTGGAAACAGATTGAAAGATAATGTTTAACTGACTGTATTAATTACAAAACTTAGTTATTTTCACTACTTATACCTATAATTGATTATTTCAAAATGCTTCTTTACTGCGTTTATCTATTTTTCGAGTTTTTACATAACCATGGCATGACATTAGGTACTTGTCTTTGAAAAGTAATAAAATTTTACGCTATTTGATTTATTTTCTTCGTGTTCGTGTCATCGCAGACAAGCTGCAGGAGTGCCGCCTTCGTTGGTATAGTCATGTCTCACGGAGATCGGCAAACTACGTGGGCAACAAATGTCTGGCCATGCCGCCCCCGCCAGGTACCGGTAGAAGCGGTCGACCCAAGAAGCGGTGGCTCGACGTCGTCGAGTGACATGCGTGCCAACAGACTCACCACAGAGGATGCACAAGACCGCGCGAAGTGGGCCAAGAAAATAAGAAAGGCGGACCCTGGAACCCCACAGCTGCTTTCACACTTTGATTTAAATAACTTACTACATGAGAAACAATTTGGTTTTACTAAACACAAGAGCACAACTGATGCAGGTGTAGCACTTATCAAACACATATTTGATGCTTGGGAAAACAAGCAAGATGCAGTAGGAATATTTTGTGACCTTTCAAAAGCATTTGATTGCGTGGATCATGAAATATTACTGATTAAGCTAAGACATTACGGTGTTTCAGGTATCTCATCTCAATTAATACAATCCTATCTTACAGATAGAACTCAAAAAGTTAGTATCAACGGAACTGCATCTTCCGGTGCCACCATACGTATGGGAGTGCCCCAGGGATCTATATTAGGACCTTTGCTTTTTCTTATTTATATAAATGATCTTCCTACCTATGTCAAAGATATTTGTGAGATAGTATTATTTGCTGACGATACCTCGTTGATTTTTAAAGTCGACAGAGGTAAGCAAGCATTTGACGATGTAAATAATACTCTCTCAAAAGTACTATGTTGGTTCACTAGTAATAATTTATTACTTAATGCAAAAAAAACAAAGTGCATCAAATTCTCTATGCCCAATGTGAGACAGGTTGATACTATTGTAACTATGAATGACGAGCCATTAGAATTAACAAATTCTACTGTATTTTTAGGAATAACTTTAGATTCTAAGTTGCAATGGGGTCCGCATATAACGGCCCTGGCAGGGAGACTCAGTTCCGCTGCTTGTGCTGTTAGAAAAATACGACTCTTGACTGATATTGAAACAGCAAGACTAGTATATTTTAGCTACTTTCATAGTGTTATGTCGTATGGTCTACTGTTGTGGGGTTCAGCTGCAGACTTGAACACCATTTTTGTACTTCAAAAAAGAGCCATCCGCTCCATTTACAAACTTAGACCACGCGACTCGCTTAGGGAAGTATTTAAGAAGATCGATATTTTAACTGTGCATGCTCAGTATATTTTAGATAACATAATGTATGTGCGCAAAAACTTGCATCTGTTCAAAAAAAACAGTGACACTCATAAACATAATACCAGAAATAAAAACAAATTGAAAACTCCCAGTCTTAGGCTACACAAGGTGGGAAACTCATTTGTGGGTCAATCTGTAAAATACTTTAACAAAATACCTCAAAGTCTTGTTGATCTACCTCTTCACAAGTTTAAGTCTGCAATTAAAGCAAAGTTAATGAAACAAGGTTATTATAATGTAGAGGATTACTTGAACGACAAAAGTTTGTGGTCATAGTAGGAATAATCTGCTCCTCTGCTCAATATTGTGTTCTTTTTTCTACTCGCATTGACTGTACTCTGAATTTATTTTTTGTAAAACAAACAAAGTTGAAAAGAGTAACTATCGAGTTTCTTGCCGGAGTCTTCTCGATAAGAAGCAACGTCCGAACCGGTGGTAGATTCACATTATGTATATTCACGATGTGTACTAATATTGTACTATTTTATTTACGTTTATTATTATTATTTCTGTATACTTTTTTTGACATGTCATAAGTGCTTTATACAAGCTTAAATGAATAAATGATTTTTTACTTTACTTTTTTACTTTTACCACACACCAGTATGGGTTCACAATCGGGATAAACCGCACGGATGATGATGATGATGATTTATTTCCATTTTTTCTGGATGTATTGGTACATCCAGAAATGAAACAACGCATTATGATTAGCTAGAATAATAATTTCCACTAATAAAATTAATTCTGTAAACTTGTTATAAATCTCAATGTCAACTATTATTAGAGTACAGGATTGGCGACGCCAGGCGGCAGCACCTTCGATGTGCTCGTTCCCAATTGGCAGCGGATGTCAAACGAAATTCAGAAAAATGCCGAATGGTGTTGTATTTGTATTATAATAATATTTATATATTTCTGTAAAAACTCGTCAAGAAATGTTAACCGAGATCGTGGAAGCGTTTTGTTCTTAAATTACAGATATTTATTTTATGATTGTTGTTATTTCTTTAGATTTATATTTATATTTCAATTTAAAGATTTACCTATTAAATTTACCAAATCTTTTCTCAAAATGAACTTAACAAATAAATCATCTAAATTCAAAGTTACCTACATCCATATATCTGTACTAAGTTTTTAATTTTTAGTATTTAATAAGAAAAATTGAATTTTCTTCTGCCCAAGCGGTGTAGCGTACCTACTTCAATTCCATCGTATTTTCAATACCGTAAGCGGGGGTCAATATCTAATCTAATCATGACATGATTTCTAATTCTAACTTAGAAATTATGTCATGAGAGGAAGTACGACTATTATTATTTGAAAAAATGTTTTATCTATATCTATACTAATTAATAAAAAGAAGAAATTTCTGTTTGTTAGTTTGTTTGTATTGAATAGGCTCAGAAACTACTGGACCTATTTTTCAAAATTACTTTACCAATCAAAGCTACATTCCCATTACAGGGAGTCAAAATATCATCATCATCATCATTTCAGCCGAACGACGCCCACTGCTGGGCATAGGCCTCCCCCAAAATATATGTAGTCTAAATTAAAAAAATGTAGACTATTTTTTTATATTTGGACTATATTTTGATGGGAGAGACAGACTACGCGGGCGAAGCCGCTGACGGACAGCTAGTAATATTATAAAGAGGGTAGATTTATTTGTTTGTTTGTTTGTATCGAACCGTCTCCGAAAGTACTGGACTGATTTAAAAATATATTTTGCCATTAGAACCTTACATTATCCCTGATGACTATTTAAAAGTACTGATTAAGTCTATTTAAATAAAGATATTTGAGTTTGAGTTTGATTTTGATGAACAATTTAATATAGTTGAAGTACATTTTAGATTTATTTTTCATTTTTGTTCCCGTGCAAAGCCAGGGCAGGCCGCTAGTGTTTGATAATAAAATTGGTCCATTACCTCTCCAGGATGTTGTGCATAAAACATGGCGTCCTCAGTTTAAATATTTACCGGGAATGTGCTTCAGTGAAATTTTAAAACAGATTCCATATTCAAGATGCTCCTCATTTCCAATATTAAAATGGTTTCATTTTTAATTAACCGTTTAAATCACATTTGTGCGACGTGAGTAGCGAAAACCGCAAAGCACTGCATTACTTATTATAGTTTTTTTATACTGGCCTGTTGGCGCAATGGCAGCGATCCTGCCTTTAGCTCCAGAGGTCGTGGGTTCGATCCCCACCCATGACAAATATTTGTGTGACGAACATTTGTATTTGTTGTGTGTCTGGGTGTTATTATCTATTTTGGTATGTATTTAGAAATATTTAAGTATGTTTATCAGTCTCTGACGCCCATATTACAAGCTCTGCTTAGTTTGGGGTCAGATGATCTTGGTGTGAATTGTCCCAGATATTTATTATTTATTATTATTTATTTTTAATTTCTTGGTAGTAAATTATAACCCAAAATGTGAAAATATTGTTCTACATGTAGAATTTATTTTAATTCAAGCCAGTCCAATCAATTCGACTTTTATCTAATTGGTTTAATTTTGACTCTAATTGTTTGTGTCCAAAAATGAACTGTGCATTATTCGATTTAAATTCGATATGTCATGCAGAAGACTCTTTTCCAATTGGTATTATTTTGGTTCTGTTTCCATGAACGTTATCTTATCATCCATGCTGTTCAGATATTTTTAATAATAATAATAAATATCTGGGACAATTTACACCAAGATCATCTGACCCCAAACTAAGCAGAGCTTGTACTATGGGTGTCAGAGACTGATAAACATACTTAAATATTTCTAAATACATACTTAAATAGATAATAACACCCAGACACACAACAAACATAAATGCTCGTCACATAAATGTTTGTCATGGGTGGGGATCGAACCCACGACCTCCGGTGCCAAAGGCAGGATCGCTGCCATTGCACCATTTTTAGACTACTTAGCTATATTGTAAGTCCCGACCAGGCTATTTGGAGCAACCAATTATGATAGTTAAACATCCAAATGGTAAATCAGTCCAAATTATTAGACACAAACAAAATGTAGGCTTCTGAGTCGTGAAGTCGTGACTCAGAGTTACCTTGACTTTTTCCCAAGCATTGATTTGCTAACCGTATTGTGAGTCATGTCTGTCGGTGCTATTCGAGGTTAGATTGTGCTGCTCTTCGCATATAAAGGTGTCATAAGTAGATACGTAAAATCTCATTCCGATTTAATAGACAAACATATTTTTTTATGAACGAGGCTGGTGTTTATAATGACATTTAAAAAATTAGGTTTTTGGACTAACCGGTTTTGATAAAATAGTCGATTTGTTTTGATAAGTAATTTCTAGATAAGGATGTAGTTATTTGTTGTCGTCATCTACCAATTTAGTGACATTTACAAGTATCTTTGTATGTATTTCGATGATGGTGGTAATGTAAAATTTAAAGATCTGTCTATCCATCCATTTAGTTGCACAGTAACCTATGTTTTCCCTGTACACTAAATATTTAGCAAAAACATCAATTTAGTTTTAAGAATGTGTAAAGACTTTGGACACTTTTACGTTTGATGAAACCTTTAAATTATTTACAGGGCAAATAGTTATAACAGCTTAATCCAGTTGAATTTCGCATCTGAGATAAGATTGATAAGCTATATTACACAGAAAAAGAATGCAAAAGAAAATTACAGTATGAAGACGCTTACCCCAAAACTAGAAACAATAATCAAAATTTTAATTGATGTTGACCTGTCACATGTCACTAGAAATGAAAGGGACAGTTAAACATCTCTTAGGTCGACTTAATTTTGATTATCGTTTCAGGGATCCTACTCACTAACGCAATGTCCGTAGTTTCGGTCAAACTAATACGTCAACAAAACCTACAACAATATTATATTTATTTGTGTATGCTGAATATCATATTCAAGAGTATAAGAACACATTACGGTTGTTAAAATCATCTTCATTTTATACCAATTATGACCATGTTAATTTGCCCGAAACTACAGTCATTGCGTAAGTGAGTAGGTATGTACCCTAGTCCAGACAACATTTGGCAGATACATTTATACTGGAAAACGAGTTAGGCTACTAAGTTTAGCCAATCCCATCCATTGTGGCGATGACTTGATTTCAATGATGGAGGCCTTTTCCCAGCAGTGGGACAGTATGTAGGCTAATTACTTACTTTGAGTAAGTATCATTTTATAATAATGTATAGGGAGTCGCTCACCATACACAGTCGGTCCAACATTAGTTTTCAGTAAAAATTGTGGCCCGATTGCCGACTTCTAAAAAGTTTAATAAGTTTTCTTGTACATTAAATGCTCAAGAAATTAACAAGAATTTTGTATAAAGTAGTAAAATTCCCGAATAAAATAAGTCATTTGAAAATTCATTTATTACAGTTGGCGATTTAAGCACTAAATTCAAAATTGCCACCATTTATAACACTAAATTGTATGCATAAAAATTGCAATATCTATTAATTGCTCGAGTGAGCATTACCGTAGGCGTTTAGACGCAAAAATGATTACAAATTCATTAATTAACATCATTACTTTGAATTCATTGAACCAGCAATTATGAACTAAAGTTACCTTGCTCGCCTGCATTTACTCATTTTAGTAAATATTTTTTTAATTGTATCTGAGTTAAACCTCCTTTATTCAGTAATATTGGATTGGTGCCCGTGCCCTAGTGGGGGCAACTGGTCGGCTGCAATCAGATGTTAAGCTACGCGCGCTAGGACGAGTAAAGGGATGGGCGACCTGTGCCTCGAAATATACGTGTAACAGATTTTCCTGGCTGACGTTAAATATCAACAGCTAATTTTTTTTTTAATATCGTACATTTTGTTCGAATCACCTCAGTACTACCATTAACTGCCCGTGACACTTATTTTAACTATTAGTAATTTAGCCATTGGCTTTTAAGACGACTTTCAACCAACATTGCACTGAGTCACTAACATGTAACAGTTTTTCTATCCAAACCCTATATTTCAATATGAAAAATAGCACCAACTTGAGAAGGATTTTATTTTTCTTTATTACCAGTGAGTCATCTAGAATGCAAGACAGACGGACGACCAAAAAACGAATCCATTTAAAAAAAAAAAAAAACCCTGGACTTTATTCCACACAGCGCCATCTAGCCCCAAAGTAAGCTAATTAAAGCTTGTGTTATGGGATACTAGACAACGGATAAACATACTTAAATACATTTTCTTTTGTAAATACATACTTATTATACATAGGAGACACCCAGACCAGTACAAACAGACATGTTCATGCACACAAATGTTTGTACTGTGCGGGGATCGAACCCGCGACCTCTGGTGTAGTAGCCAACTTCTTAACCATTACACCAAGTCGGTCGTCAAATGCCTTACCATAAACCCTTACATTACAAGTGCACTGCAACCGGCAGAATACGATTAATCTATTGAATTTTTCGTCGTGGCCTAGTGATTAAGCACTACAACTTGGATCGCGGTATAATTTTCAAATCTGGCCAGAACCAAAATCTTTGTGTTCATTGTTTAATTTCCGACTAATTCTCCGGTGATGGAAAACATCGATAAAAAACCAAATCAACCCGGAAAGCGGCGGAGTGCTCACCACCTGCCACGTTGGGTTCTAATACTATTGGTGAAAGATGGGTTTCTGAGGGTTCCGTTCACCATGACGGCAATAGTCACTTGCCTCTGACTACCCCGTTTGGGATGATGTCATGGTATGTTATGTTATGTTGTTATGTATTTAATGTTTATCGTTAGTTTTTATCTATAGGTCAATAGTTTTGGCTGGTAACAAACCAATTTTCTCGCTTCTATTTTTAATTTTTTTTTTGTAATTTAAAATCTAACATGTGTTCGAAAGTTAACATTGAAAAAATATTTTCTTCAAAAAAAAGGAGCAGTTTAATTTCTAAATATGAAATACACGTGCTGTTTTTGTTATGAAACGTAAAGTGATCTTTCAAAGCCAATTATGTTAATTTTTGCTGAAGAATATCGTTTTATGATGAAACAATATTTTGTCTGTCAAATTATTATTGTATCAGTTACTGAAAATGACAAGCAACCGTCTCGTTTCAAAAGGCTACGGTAACACGTTAGTAGGATTAGGTTGAGTACTTATATTTTGGTGTCTTTTGACTTGTCTAAAATTATATATGCTGATTTCATTGCACTAAACCTCATTATCTTACTTGTTTACGCACTATTATTTACTACTATTGAACAAACCAGTTTGTATGAAACAAAACCTGATTGTTGTACGTTGTTGTACAACGTAACAATCATGTTTTTTTTTCCTAAGTTTGGGGCAGAAGATCCCGCATTTTATGAAGATGTCTCTCAGACTGGTATTATATCCAGGAATTTATGCCAAAAAGTTAAGGGCGCGCTGAATTAAGTATACTCGTAATTGATATAGGGCCCTGATTTCTTATCACATTGTTAAAAATATTAGAAAAATTTGTATACAGGACTTCAACTTTCTAGGGTGGATATCCAATATGTTCGTTATAAACTTGCGGGTGCAACGTTTGCAAACGTATAGGGGCTTGAAGACATAGCTATCTACTCTAAGACAGTGCAAGTTTATATACCTAGTGTTTTTTTAATATAATTGAAAGTGACAAGAATAAGAAAGATAATGCAGCTGCTTGTTTAGATGCCCATACCTCCAATTGCAAAAAACATAGCAAGTTGGCACCGCTTAGCAGTATCGGGTTCATAATGATAATCATATATGGCTATGGCTGCTTTCCCACCAGAGATGTGCTGATTTGTGGCTAAGCAAGCATATGTACTTAGCAACATGGCTAAGTTATAATCATTGTTATGTAGTTCTAATTCAAATATGCTATTAATGTTCACAGCAGCTGTATCAAATACTTTGATATGAGTTTGATGCAAGTTTGGAAGCATCTTATTAGTTGCTGTTAGTAACTAAGGGTAACTTATGGAGACAGACTTGAAGGCCTAAGGTTTGGCTTTAAGTCTGCTAATGGTTATTTTGATTTTCTTCAATGTACAAGAAATCAAGAAATAATTGAGACGCAGGATTTTGGTAGATTCAGGCCGCTTGTGAAATCGATTGTGGGTGTCCACAAATGTAAGATCTTACAAACCTATCTCTGTGCATTACCTCTATCTATTATCTAGGAGGTGTATTTGAATGTGCACTCTTTGCTTAATCTGGGATTCGAAGCCAGGATCTTAAGATTTGGAGCCGAGCCCTACTACTTTTGCCGACGATACGATACATCTTGCAATTGTTTTGTCGAAGCTGATCTGCTGTCCTCCATAGGTAATACACTACAATACCTGCCATACTTAAAATATCAGGAAGTACACTTCCCGATATTTTCTTGAACTTTGACTTCGTGAATACATAATTATATTTATACGAACTTATCAATATCAAGGCCTTATTATCTTTTACCAAAATCAAAGATCAAAATCTTATTTTTGAATTAAAACAGTAATAGAGTTTCTTAAATTTTCAAAGGGTTTTCGTAATTGGCAATTCAATTAACGTATGGAGTTTCTTAATTATTTTCTAATTAGCTTACGGAATACTTGAAGCGTGATCAAAGAAACAAAGGGTTCCGGGAGAATGTACTTGTTCTTCACCATTAACCAACCAATACATGTGACAAATCGCGAAATCGTTTAAAATTAGGGTCAACCGAAAGTGCACTTCGCGGGTTGCATAACGTAAACAAAAAAAATGACAAGCAATACTCACTCGTAGCTAATGTTTTGTTTACACTGTGAGGCAATCGTGGTTACCTTCGCCGGCCCTTGCTAACACATCACTTTCGAACTGAACGCGTTGCGCAAAAGAGACAGCGCTATGCGTGCGCCGCCGTCAAAAGCCGTCACAACACTGCTGGGTTTGCGAAAGATCGGCGCGTACGCAGGTAGGGTTACCGCTTATGCTGACTGTAATGTTTGAACTTTTACGCAGTTATTAAAGTTAATTGCTAGTGCAAAAATAAATGCAGCGTGTGGTTCTTTGAATAGCAGGACTTTAAGCAACAAAAGACGCTATAAAAAATGAGCATTATTCATGCCGTCATATTGCAATTCATTGATAGTCCTATTCTTGACAACGTCGATGGTGAGCGGCTACCGCAGCCAATGAACACGTACACAGGCGTTTACATCAACTTTTACATAGGGGCACCTTATGCTGCTTACTTAAGACTCATTTTACAATGGTTTTGCGAAGGATGATGTGCACGCCTCTGTACATCACAAGTTGCCGACCCTGCATGGCTAGGTAATCTTTTGTACAGTTAGCAATAAAAAATAAAGTCTTCAAGCTGACTTGAATAAAGCTCCCTGATGAGCTGGCCCACAAACTACAAACGTCAAATCACAACGCAATTGATCATATTAAACTAATGCATTGTAATTGTAGGTACTCTTTTGTCTTTTTTATACTAAGCGCAATTATTATGTGCGTGAAAGTGACAGAATAAGTACTTAATTAGCTAATACAGGGTTAAAATGCTTTGGTTGCATGCTTAACGTTTATGGTCTTTAAAAAATAATTGCCAAACACATAAGTATGTAGAAAAAACTAAAATGTTATCAAATGGAAATCACAGACGGGAAAGTTTCATTATACATACAGTCCACTGATTGTAAACCAGTCAATGCCCAACTGAAATTCGAAGCCAATACCGTGTACCTATACACTATTCATATTCCAAATTTGAAATAAATAACACAACACACATTGGCTTTGAATTCTTTGATCTTTTTGACAAATTCATTTGATTCAGATGAATCAAATGAATTTGTTACTTCATTTGACATCCAAAAGCTTTTCTACTACACAGACAAAATAATAAAACAGTAGAATTCAGGAGTGCATCATAACCCTGATACTAACCAGCACACAAAGATCCCTGGTGTCCTCCTGATTTTCTACGGTAGCTTAAATGCATCGAAGCTCACACTAGCTGGTCATCAATTGCTGCCTCCGCGAAACGACAGCTTATAATGCGTAATTATCCCATATGAGTGTTGTAAAGGTTTCATTTGTCGGCTCCCGAAGCCGGTCAAGTTCAGTGACTTTCTGAGGTAAGGTACTTCAAAGACAAACTTCCCGTTATATGAGTTTATTAAACTAATATTTAAAATGACAGAATACAAGCAACTTCATTTTCCAACAAGGTGTTTTAATACTTTTGAAAATTACTGTTAATAACGAAAATGGTTGAACTTGTCAACATTACGATAGTACAGGAATCATAATATTATATTGGTTAAATTTAATCAGTTAGTTTCAATTAAAAACATTATAAAATCAATACAAAAATTAGAATACAATGCCAATAAAAAAGAAACAATTGAGTACCACTTGAAATGAAATGTGTAACATTAAATCGTGATAAGTCGAAACACTGAAACAAACAACAGCTTACACATTTTTTTTACATAATCTAACTTTCATAATATTTTTTACCATTTTCATGTTAAATGGGACGTGAAAAGGCATTTCTTCAGGCCTTCAAGATGAGGTGGGTAACTCAGTAATAACTTCTCATAACTGTGGTTGTCAGCCTCATATTTGGACCTCACGACCGCTTTCCATCTTCTTGGCAGGCACTATAAAAATCAAACTTTATTTCAAACGGGGTAGTCAGAGGCAAGTGACTGTTGCCGTCCTGGTGAACGGAACACTCATAACTTCACTTTTCATCGATAGTGTTAAAACCCAACCTTATAGGTGCTGAGCGTGCCGTTATCCGGTTTAATTTGTTTTTTTATATGTTTTCCATCACCGGAGAGTTCATCGGAGATTTAACAATGAATGCATAGATTTACACACGATTCACGAATCCGAAAATCTCCCAAAATTGTTCCAATTTATGGTCACAAAGTCAACAGAGCTTTTATGATGAGTACAGAGATAAATTTATACAGATAAATAAAGAAAAACTGTGAAGACCTTCTCTGTATATGAATGTAGTGAGCTAAGATTTCCTCCTCCTCCATAAGTCGGTCCCTCAGTGCTGAGGATCGTGGCTCCGACGAAAGCGTTGCAATAAACCTCTCCATCTACTTCGGTCTTCAGCTTGATGGAGAGCCTGGGATACCGGCATCCGCAATTCCTCGGACACCTGGTCGGACCACCGTCTGGGACTGCGTCCTCTCGGTCGTTTGCCATCCACAATGCCGGTCACTATGAGCCTCTCCAAGTTGTCAGTACCTCGGCGTGCTACATGACCAAAGTACTGTAGTATTCTGTGTAGGCATATTGTCGAGAGACGCTGCTGGGTGTCTAGCTTGAGCTCTTTCAATATCGAAACGTTGGTGCGATGCGCTGTCCAGGGGATTCGAAGCATTCTTCGCCAGCACCACATCTCGAAAGCGTCGATTCTTTTTCTGTCCGCCGCCTTCATAGTCCAGCCCTCAGAAGCGTAGAGGAAAATAGGCAAGACCAAAGTACGGATGATGCTAAGATTTACTGGGCCTTTAAATCACCAGATTTTTCCACGGGACATATCCCCAGTGACAAATACTGTGTGTATTGTTTTCTTAAATTTCCGCCCACCCATTGCAATGAAACAACTTTACGGATTCTACTTGCGGAATTTCTATTATTACATTTACACCATCCCGACGTTTCGACTCCTTTACAGCAGTCGTGATCACGGGATGACTCAGATGTTGTAATATATCTCAAAAAAGTAATTATTTACATAGCAACCGTCACTCAACTACCGTCATTTACACCATCATCCCCGGGAACGTTCCTATCCACGCAGAAAGAGCTAACCGTATCTTGAAGTCTTACAGTATTGTGCTGCCCCCTAGGCTTAGCAAGTTTTACTACCGGATTCCAACCACCACCGGTAATCTACCACCTGCTTGGGATCCGGTAGTAAAACGCAAAGTGGTTTCATTTTAAATACTGTGCGTATTTGCACAAAACAGTAACGCATAAAAATCTGTGGACGTTTTTATTTATAGCAGGTCAAGTAAAATGTCCCCACCTGGCTTTTAGTTTGTCTCAGTAGTCGTAGGTATATACAAGCGGGTTCGAATCCATTAGCATTGTTTTTTGCTTTGCGATTACCATGTATAAGACAATTCCTATCAATTGTACAACTACTAGGGGTGTTTAATAAAAAGTGATAATGAGTATGAAGCAGTTACATATTATTTATTGTTATTTTATTTTTCGACATAATCACCTTTGAGGTTTATACACTTGGTATATCGTTTTTCTAATCCTAAGATTCCCTTCTTGAAAAAATCTTCATCTTGATGGCTTGAAAATCATGTCCGGCGGTAATCACTTCCTCATCATTGCCATATTCGTGACCTCTCAGTTGTTCTTTTAACCGCGGGAACAGGTAGAAATCACTAAGCGCAAGGTCAGGTGAGTATGCAGGATGTTCCATCAATTCAAATCCAGCATCTTGGATAGCAGTCATCGCAACTCGGGACTTCTTGGGCGTTATCTTGGTGAAACAACACAACTTTAGAATGTTTGCCGCGGCAATTTTCGCGTATTTCCTGACTCAGTTTTTTTATTTGTTCTGCGTATAAGTGATAATTATAATAGTGGCTCTATGATTGAGGTATTCAATCATTATCCCCCCCTGGCTGTCCCAGAAAAGAAAGCTCTTAATCTTACCGGCGGATGGAATTGCCTTAAACTTCTAAGGCGTTGAAGATGTGGAGCCATGTTTCATCCATAGTTACGAAGCGAGCCAAAAATCGGTCAGGATCTTGTTGTAACAATTCCAAATTTATTTGAGAAATCCGCAGTATTGTTTGTTTATGCTCGTCTGTGAGCATTCTAGGCACCCAGCGCGCTGATACTCTTTTCATGCCCAATAGTTCATACTATGGATACTTCTTATCGAAATCTTTAGTTATTCAGCTACAAAACGAACAGTAACACGACGATCTGCCAAAACATTTTTTTTTAGCATTTGTTCTGTAACTGCCGTCGTAGGGCGTCCCGAGCGCGGGTCATCTCTACTTAAAGTTCTTCCTCTCTTAAACTCGGCCCACCACCGCGCAACCGTAGAAAACGGAGGAGCATTAACCCCTAATGTTCCTTTCAAGTCTAGATTTACTTGCTCAGTAGTAAATTTTTTCAAGCAGAGATATTTAGCACGGCGCGAATTACAATTTTATCCATTTTGCGCACCACGCTCCGACACGATGAAAACAAAAGACTTCTATTTTTAAAATAAGAATAGAAAATCAAATGTTTATTTATCAAAAATGTCTTTATCTGCCAGTATTTACTTTTTTGTTTTTCAAGGAGTTTTTACTTTATATTGAACACCCAAGGATTAATAACCACTATTTTCAGTTCTCATGACATGTGTCCAAGTCCTATTTTTAGACTGTGAATTAAAATATGTTTATGCTATCTCTTAGCGAAATATCGACACCAAAAATAAGATAATCGAATAATGGGAGCATAAATAATAAATATGCGCCAGACAACATACCACATGTCATGGTCTCGAAGTATATAATAAAATTATCCCTGTGTTACGAGTGTACCAGACAAGGAATTAAGCCAGGGGCGACTCCCAGCTCACCCAACCCGTGCCAATATAGAAAATATAGTTTTCTGAATAAATTCGGAAAACCGGGAATCGAACCCGGGAAAACGTGCTACAGCGCACTGCGCCAATCGTGTTGTCATACTTAGATTGAAATATACTTTACTGATTTCAAATAATAAAATATGTTTACATGTGTAATTATCAGCCATCTTGCTTTTCAAACAGAGTATCATCTCACGTTTCATATTGCCCATAAGGGCAACTTTACTCGTAATTCACCGTAAACATAAACATTGCCGTCTTTTGTCTCAATAAATTAGACAACTAACGTGACGTCGTGGGTGTGGACGTGTAATATACCAAAGTCGGTCCAGCACGTGTTTTATTCGTTGGTATAGTCAATAACAGCTTCATCAAAATTATGTAATGCTCATACGAGTGATCCTGCCCACCGAGCCAGGATCGCAGGTAAGTATGTGTGCGAGTATGTGTGTGGCCAAATAGCGTGAGGTGACTGGTGTCATTTGTGACCCCAAAATGCCAATCAAGCTGAAGGGACCGGTCTATAAAACCATCATTAGGCCTGTCCTTTTATATGGCAGTGAAACATGGCCGTTACTAGAGCGACACAAGCAGGAGCTGCGCGTCACGGAAATGAAGATGCTGCGGTGGATGTGTGGAGTCTCACGCAAAGATCGCGTGCAAACCCCGCATCCGCGGTGGCCTTCGTGTTCGTGGCATCGCAGACAAGCTGCAGGAGTTCTGCCTTCGTTGGTATGGTCATGTCTCACGGAGATCGGCAAACTACGTGAGCAACAAATGTCTGGCCATGCCGCCCCCGCCGGGGGTACCGGTAGGAGAGGTCGACCCAAGAAGCGGTGGCTCGCCGTCGTTATGGGTGACATGCGTGCCATCAGACTCACCACTGAGGATGCACAAGACCGCGCGAAGTGGGCCAAGAAAATAAGAAAGGTGGAACCTGGGACCCCACACACGAGTGTGGGTTCACAACCGGGATAGACCGCACGGATGATGATGATGATGTTATGTAAATCTTTTCAGAAAAACGCGGGCGATAAGTGCTGATTTACCGATGTGCTGCTTTACCGGCATGCAATTACTCTCGACAGAACGAAGTCTATCGGGGCAGCTATATAGTTATATATTAAAATGCACAGGTACTTCTAAAATTCATTGTCATGTTTTAGCTCAATTTCTTTGTTGACTGTACGTGATAACAAATGCTCGGGTTCTGACAAACAATTAGGAATTCATAAAATGTCGCGCTCCCTTTTATTGCATACAGTAGGTATGTGTGCAGAAAACGCCTGTTCTGCCAAGATAATAATGGAAAATCAATCAGCCTTACATAAAACATAAATATGGTTCATGAAGGAGTTTTTTACGAGCATAAAATATAAATATCTGAGACATGAAGAAAGACGGAAGCTAAGGAAAGATTTATGCAAACAGATGCCACACAGCCTTACTTGTGAAGTTTCTTTTTGCTTTGCCATTAAGCAATCCAGTCTTTTTTCAGGATGAAATCTCATGTTAAAACTAACCTAATTGCAGACGTATTTTTGTTTTCGGTCTTACGTTCATAGGTTTCATGAAATCCGGTCTTTGTACTTCGTTATATACCCACCCTGCACAATAAAATATTGCGATAGCTCCTTAAATAACATCTTAAATTATTGTTGTCGCATTTTAGCACTATAACTATAACGACGAGCTAAAACAATACAATTTACCGTTTAATTTCTTCGTTGCATTAAATGTGTCCTATCAGTAAATTTGAAAACTGTTGCAGAGTTAAACTATGTCCAAGTAGTCAAAATTACCTCAGAGGTTTAATTTTTATATCATAGATGATTTAACATTATGTTTAAATATGTCTATATAATGGGGAAACTAAAGATTGATTGGGGAAAACAATTTGAAAGGCAATGCCATCACGACTTTATCCCAAACGGGGTAGTCAGAGGCAAATGAACGTTGGCGTCATGGTGAACTCTCAGAAGCCAACTTTTTATTAATAGTATTAGAACCCTACGTGGATGGTGGTGAGCCTTCCGCTGTTATCTAGGTTGATTTAAAAGAACTGAATGAAACAAAATGGTCTACTTGAATAAAGAATTATTGATTTTGATTTCCTAATTATCAATGTAGCCTAATGCCTAATTAAACTAAACGAACATTAGTTCGTCCGTTTCTTTTTTTCTTGTGCCCATAGGCATTTCAAGAAGTTTTCTCTTAATGTTCCCGTATTATCACCAACGAACCTAAGCACTTAATTTCAGCTTTCCAAGGCTGCTTTTCCACCAGAGATGTGGATGTGTAAGCTAGAGCGACACAAGCAGGAACTGCGCGTCACGGAAATGAAGATGCTACGGTGGATGTGTGGAGTCTCACGCAAAGATCGCGTGCGTAACACCCACACCCGCGGCAGCTTTCGTGTTTGTGACATCGCAGACAAGCTGCAGGAGTGCCGCCTTCGTTGGTATGGTCATGTCTCACGAAGATCGGCAAACTACGTGGGCAACAAATGTCTAGCCATGCCGCCCCCGCCAGGTACCAGTAGAAGAGGTCGACCCAAGAAGCGGTGGCTCGACGTCGTTAAGGGTGACATGCGTGCCAACAAACTCACCACAGGATGCACAAGACCGCGCAAAGTGGGTCAAGAAAATAAGAAAGGCGGGCCCTGGGACCTCACACACCAGTGTGGGTTCACAACCGGGATAGACCGCACGGATGATGATGATGATGTGGATGTGTAAGCTACAAACTTTTAGACCGATTCCGCTGATGCTATGCTACTCGTATGTAACGGAGTGAGTAAAATGTGCAAGGTAGCTGTGCAAGGAAGATGCGCACGCCGCATTCAAGTGTCATGTCATGTGTGATATTAAAAACATAGCTCAGTAGGTCCCGTTTACACCAGTGTATGATCAATAAATTCGGTGGTTATTAAACGCATCCACTGCACCATAGCAGAACACATCTCTGGTGGAAAAGTAGTCTTAGCCCTGTGATAACGCGCAGGTTCTAAGAGATTAATTAGGCATTATTTTTCTAATATTTTTCCCAAAATCCCTAAAAGCAGTAACGATTAGAATGAGGGACAGGGGGGTTAAGGAAACTCACTGGTAGGCAAAGATGATCTCGCGTATTACGAGAAAGAATGGCCACCCACACTTGCACAGCACTTGCACCTTTTCTACAGTTATTTGCCGTTTAATTAAATAAATTCGGACGACGGATTTGTTTTTCGCGTACGAGCAGGAGATTGTTCGGCCTCCATATCTTTTCTTATTATTTTTTTTTCACATTTTGTTGGTCCAGAGGGCGCGCACAGCATTGATTGCGCGCGCTGATTGGCGAGCTATGGAAAGGGACGGGAGTGTGCGGAATGCAATAGGTGTGTAAAGGAAAGAAATCATTACTGCGATATTCTAAACTAATTCGGATTACACATTTACCTATGCAATTTGGCTACATAGTTTGGCCTAATCACCCTGTATATTATATTTTATGCTATTTTGCGGCCCTATCTGCTGTTCGTTGTCCGCTGCCACTTAGTAAGTAACAGAGAGTTTAATCGATGATTGATGATTTTATGTATAAAAAGTCTTTTCGCATATAGTATGTATGAACTAGAAATGAAATCTCTTTGGCTATAGATATATAGAAAGATAGATATATTCTTTATTGTACAAAAACAAAAAGAGACTTAAAGCTAAGTATTACATTTAAAACAATGCACAATTTAGGCGGCCTTATCGCTAATAACGATCTCTTCCAGGCAACCTACGGGTAGAGGAAAATGGTTAACGAGAGGCAAGTATGTGCACAAATATAACAAACTATTTAGATGAAGAAATATGTAAATTTAATAACAAACTTATTTAGAATAAACTTATATTATTAATATTTTTTATTAACATTAACTACCTTTTATATTATTAATATTAACAAGCAGATACCGGAGAAATAATTTTGACCCTACAATAATCTAACTATACATAATTGAAAAAGAACCAGTGGTGACAGACAGATATCACAAGTAGATGTAAAAAAGTTAACCAAAGTAAAAAAAAAGGAGTAAAAATAAAAATATAAACAAGGATAATCAGAGCGCAAGATAATGCGATTTGACTTTTGCCTTGAAAATAGTAAGGTATTGAGATTCCCTAATGGAAAGGGGTAAGGAATTCCACAATCGGATAGATTGTACAGTAAAAGATTGTGTATAGGAGTGCGAAGAATGAGGAGGGAATTTAAGCCGGAGCTTAAGAGATGATTGCATTTGTTGTCCCCGAGTCGGTTGCAGAAAATGGAACCGCTCTTTGAGGTAAGCTGGTGACATGGGATTAAATATTACAGTATACAATACAGTGAGAATATGGGAGTTACGGCGAAGATGTATCAGAAGCCAGTTGAGCTGGGCTCGGTACTCGGAGACGTGGTCGTATTTACGCAGACCGAAGATGATGCGTATGCAAACTGTTAACCTCGCCTGCTAACCTCGCCTATCTGTGTTTTCCAGGTCAAATAACTATCTATGTAAACTCCCAAGTTTCACAAATTCACTAAATTGGATTGGGACACCGTCAAATAAAATTGTGGGCAATGTGTTCCAATTGACTCTGGAGATTTGCCACGGGCTGCCAATAATAATTGCCTGTGTTTTAGACGGGTTTACTTTGAGTCCAAACGAGGTGCTCCAGTTGGAGATTTGGTTTAAATCATCCTTTACCGTCTGGATGACGTGAGGGAGCTCAGCAAGACTGCCCTGCGAATAAATTTGGAGATCGTCTGCATTTAGGTGATAAGTAGAAGTTAGATTAAAAGTGATTGAATTAATTAATATTGTGAAAAGAAGAGGAGACAAAACGCCACCTTGTGGTACACCAGCCTCAGTGCATGCAGAGAAATAATCTTCTGCACGAATGCGTTGCCGGTGTCCCTGCAGGTAACTACGAAACCAATCAATTACCGTCGGAGACATACTAAGACAGTGCAACACTCCGAGCAGGACGTCAAAATCAACGGTGTTGAAAGCATTACTAAAGTCCAACAGTGCCAAAACGGTAAGACATTTTCTGTCCATACCGAGTCGAATATCGTCGGTGATTTTGACGAGTGCAGTCGCCGTACTATGACCAGGACGAAATCCGAATTGCAAGGGATTAAGAAGAAGGTTTTAGGTCAGAAAATGGTTGAGCTGTTGATGGACAACACGCTCTAGGATCTTCGTTAGTTTTTTTTTTTTTTTTTGGGAGAGGAGTTATTTGTGCATATTTCCACGCTGTTGGAAAGGTACCAGAAGAAAGAGAGTGATTGAGGATGCGGGTGATGACTGGGGAAAGGATATCAAGGATGGGAATTACCATGTTACGGCTAATGCTATCACTGCCAACCGCATTGGAAGCGATTGAGCGAACGTTTCTCTCAACATCACAACTGGATATTTGATTAAAGACAACGGAAGTCAGGAGTTGGAAGTGATTAAATTCGGTTAAGAGTGTCAGCTTTAACTTGGCCATTGATTTCAGCAGATGAGGGGAAATGTTTGATTGAATGAATTGTTCAAAAGATCCATATTAATATTATTTGGGACAGTATTGTTGCGTGTTTTTCCAACTCCAATTGACCTAAGGAATTTCCAGATTTTAACTGGGTTTCCATTGTTGACGGATTCATGAATATGGCGTCGTTGAGCGTTCTCTGCACAGCCTATTGCAGCGATTTCGAAGAGATTTATTTTTGTCTCGATTTCTCCTCTACCCGCCAGCCACATGCAGAGAGTATGTTTCCAAACATTTATGCAAAGCGGAACGCACACTTAAAATCAACTACAATATTATTAACGCTGACTGCGAACCAAAACATAAGAATAAAAAAAAGTTTTATTTGTTAAGCTGTCATGTCAGTACATCTGTCACTGTCAGTCAAGACAAGATTAACATTTTAAATTGGGTACTAACAAGAAGAAGGTAAATACAACCAGAAGCTTAGAAAGTGGAATGTACATACTACAAATACAGGATGGTCCAGACCAGACGGATATATATTTTTTTCTAGAAAGTTTGATTAGGGACCTATCAAATCGTGCCAGGAAAAAAATCGCTTCCCATCCGATTACGAGTTACGATTTTTTATTTGAAAATTAGGAAATATCACTATTTTTGTGGTTTTTCATTTTTAATTTTTCAAATTATAGTTTTAGGTTTTATTTAATAACTTGTTCTTAGTTACACACTGAACACTCTCCAGGAAATAATTCAGCCTGATACTCAAAGTGTGAGTACATTTAAATTTAATTTGATTCTGGTAACGTGACCTGGTCCGAACTTTACGATTTTCTGTTGTTGTTGAAGGGATCCTCGGCAATCTCGGCATCCAAGATTTTTTCAAAACTGTAGTAACTTGTGCTCTTTTGATTGACATCAAAAAAGTTAGATGTTAACGTGCCAGAAATAAAGTTATGGTTTTTCAAAAATGTGGTCAGGTAGGTTAAAAAAAACCAATTATTTTCAAATAATTTTGTATTGATCCTTTTAAGTACTTAAAAACTAGAGTAAACGCTCAAAATGTCTGCCGTTGGCTTGGATGCTGGCTCTGCATCGTTTTAAAAAATTAGTTCTTAAATTTCTAAAGAGTTCAACATTTGTTTTCCAGGTGTATTTGAACCTGACGTAGTCGTTCCCTGAGCTCTTGTACTGTATTACATTCTCTGGCATACACAAGCTCTTTGAAGTAACCCCACACAAAAAAATCGATAGGGTTCAAGTCCGGGGACCGTGGAGGCCATTCGATTGGTCCTTGCCGACCAATCCATCTGCTATGAAATCTTTCTGTAAGGTAACGTCGTACAGGTCTGTAGAAATAGCACGGCGCACCATCGTTCTGACACCACATCTGGCAACGGACTTCAAGTGGTATGCCCCCAAGTAGGCCAGGTAGGTCATTTTTCAAAAAGGAAAGAAATTTTTTTCCAGTTAGCCTTTGTGGCAGCTCAAATAATAAGAGCTGTCGATTGATTATGCCTGACCACATGTTCACGGAGAATCTTACTTGAAAGTTAGATTCTCGAGTTGCGTGAGGATTTTCAATAGCCCATTCGTGGTAATTATGTAAATTAAAAACACCCGTTCTTTCGAACCTGGACTTATCGGTCAATAAAATGTTAGCAAAAAAATTTGGGTTCTCTGTAGACTCATTATCATTCTTTGACACAATTGAACTCTTGGTTGATCATCATTTGGATGTAATGATTCGCCTCGAGCTCGTTCCTGGATCTTGTTGAACCTGTTCGAGGACTGCATCGATGCGATCGGGATCGGCTGTTGGAAATCCTTCCCTGTTTGATTGCCCAGGTGTCCGACCTTCCGAATAAGCATTATGGGTCCGAAGAATTACCCGATAGTCCGGATAGACATCTGGCTGCGGTCCACCACGTCGTATCAAAGCTTCCCGATACAATCGAGCAGCCTCGGTTGCATTACCCCTGGCATATCCATAGTAATAATGCATTTTGCAATACTCGCGTGCCGTGTATGGCATGATAATGGGCACAAAACACAGGCTTTTCACTAAATCGAAGTCTAAATATCCAAGTCGTTATCAAAACAAAAATTGAGTTCCAAGTCGTCAAAATCCAAATCAAAAAGCAGTTCAAAACCATTAAACAAGCGAAATACCACGAATACCACAAACCACGAATCGATAAAAGTAGCAGCGAACGCAAGAGTCGGCGTGCAACTAACTCAAAAACAAAATCAAGCGGCGGCGTCTGGAACAGACTTCATTTCATTGTTCAAATCAGCCAATCACAGCCCACGGCACATGGGTGTAGCAGGTAAAAAACACCTCTTATCTACCACGCTGACGTATTCTAGAATTGTGTGTGCATTCTCAGTTTACATTGAAAGATAACTGGGTTTTCCCTAAACAATAAACAACAAACCAAATTATTATTATACTTATCATCTATATACATTTAAACGTACACATACACACACACATACACACACCCACACCCACACACACATACACACATTATATATTTTTATGAACACATAAATACGTACATACCTACTCACCTCAGGTTAATGTAAACTTCTTTTATTTATTTATTTATTTATTTACTTCAACAACAGTTGTATGTAGTATTCTTTTGCTGCTATTATATAACTTCTAAATATAGGAGAGCGGTTTCTCCTGGCACAAGTGTTTTTATACACTTAAAAGGAGAACCCAAACTCGGATATTGTAAACACAAAATTGTAAAGCAATAAAGATTTTTTCATTTTTTTTTTTTCATTTGAAAATGAATGGTTTTTTTTAACCTACCTGACCACATTTTTGAAAAACCATAACTTTTTTTCTGGCACGTTAACATCTAATTTTTTTGATGTCAATCAAAAGAGCACAAGTTATTACAGTTTTGAAAAAATCTTGGACGCCGAGGATCCCTTATTTTTTTTTAAGTTGCATTTAACTAAAAATCGTAATGTTCGGACCAAGTCACGCTACCAGAATTAAATTAAATTTAAATGTACTCACACTTTGAGTATCAGGCTGAATTTTTTTCTTGAGAGTGTACAGTGTCCAACTAAGAACCAGTTATTCAATAAAACCTAAAATTATCATTTGAAAAAAAAACAAAAATGAAAAACCACAATAATAGTGATATTTCCTAATTTTCAAATGAAAAATCGTAACTCGTAATCGGATGGGAAGCGATTTTTTTCCTGGCACGATCTAAAAAGTCCCTAATCAAACTTACTAGGAAAAAAATTATATCCGTCTGGTCTGGACCACCCTGTATAGTAGGCTTAACTAACTATTGGGAAAAGTACACATAATTGGAGATTCGATCCGAAACACACGTAGAAACGAAAAACAGTCGCTTAATAATATGAGTAATTGAAAGTGCACCACTAACAACATAACCAGAAGGGAAAGTACATCACTTTTTTACGCGTTTAGGCCTGCCCCTGGCCGCCTTTTCCTGACTTGGGCCTTTCCGGGCCGTAACTCCATCGCCGACTGGGTCACCAGCGCTCGAAGTGGGGTCACAGATGCTGTTCAGCTCCTGAAGCGTCGTTAATCTGTGTTGTTTACCATCCTGTGCCATCACAACGATTACCCTGTTCTTGGTCCAACACCTAGTGACTCCAAGTTTTGTCCGGGCTTCCATAAACGTGGAGTGCCGCGCCTAGGTCAGGAACTCCGAGATGGTTACACCAGAACCCTTAAATGCAGACTTACCGAACCAAGCCTTATCCCGGTCCACAACTTGGCAAAACTTCACCAAAACTGGCCTTGGCTTTTTCTGGGAGGGCTGGCCCATCCGCTGACAGCGGATGAAGGTCTCTCGCGTTAGCGGCAACTGCAAGCGCCCCGATACAGCTTCTGCAATTCTCGACGTGCACAGAGATTTCACTACTTCAAGGGACTTTTGTAGTGACTGCATGGTGTGTCAAGTGTAGTGATGAAAGTGATGAAGGATTTATTTAAGAAATGTGCTGGCAGGTACTCTTTAGTTTTTAAACATTGAAAATGTAAATAAAAACCTCAAATTATTTTATTTTATTTTAAAATTTACTGATTAAAAATACCCCTTAAAAACCCTTAAAAAAGCTGTATATATATACTATAGCTATACTACTTGTATCTGGCTGATTTTGCTATCATTAAAAGTTGAAATTTTCAAGAAGACAATTCCAAATTCAAATTAGGAACATGTGTGATTTTCATTTGTTTTTCTTACTGTCAAGATAAGTGAATGTAATGAAGAAATTCGATACATTTTAAAATTTTACTACAAAAAAGGTAAAAATGCAACGCAAGCCGCGAAAGAATTTGCAATATTTATGGACTGGTGGGTGACAATGGTTGTGGTTTAAGCGTTTTCAATCCGAAAATTTAGATCTCAAAGATGCAGGTCGCTATGTTCGCCCTATTGCAGATAAAATGGATGCCATTTTTGAAAAAGTGGAGCTAGATCAGCATATCAGTAGTTACGACGTAGCTGAAGAACTGGGAATTGACCACGAAACAGTTTTGGCGCATTTGAAAAAAACTGGGTACACAAAAAAGCTCGAAATTTGGGTACCTCACGAGCTCACTGAAAGAAACCTAATGAACCGTGTACTTATTTGTTATTCTTTATTACGACGTAATGAAACCGAACCATTTTTGAAGAAGCTGATAACTGGTGATGATAAGTGGATCACGTACGGCAAGAACGTGCGAAAAAGGTTGTGGTCAAAGGCCGGTCAGGCTTCACAGACTGTGGCGAAACCCGGGTTTACTCGTAACAAGGTGATGCTGTGTGTGTGGTTGGATTGGAACGGCATTATTCATTATGAGCTGTTACCACCAAGCAGGAACATCGATTCTGAACTCTACTGCGAACAACTGATAAGATTAAAGCAAGAAGTTGAGAGAAAGCTGACGAAATTTATCAACAGAAAGGGTTTAGTTTTTCATCATGATAACGCTGGACCTCACACATCTTTAGCCACTCAGCAAAGATTAAGTGAGTTTGGCTGGGAGGTGTTAATGCATCCGTCACTATACAGTCCTGACCTAGCACCTTTACATTTCCACCTGTTTTGGTCTCTTCATAATTCTTTAGGCAGTATCAGGTTAACATCACGAAAGGACTGCCAAAACCACTTGTCACGGTATTTTGATCAGAAGTCTCAAAGTTTATATAGTATTGGGATCATGTCCCTACCTAAAAGATAGCAAATGTAAATAAACTATATTAAAAAATGTTTTGCATTTTCTTAAAAAATGCGAAGAAACTTTTTCCCCAACCTATTATTTTGATGATGTCCCACTATCACGACTATATACATAAACTAGTAGTACCTTAGAGTTAAATCATCTTCAATATTTGATAGTAGTTATATATTGTCACAAAAAAAGCGAATATTGCAAGATGAAATAATTAAGCATTTGTAAGTTTATTCGCGTGATAGCTATCTCTGTTTTCTTTCTTAAAATTATTGAAAAAGTAACCTCAATTCTTCGAAATAAACCAATTCTATTAAGTAAAGGAAATAAGCCTACTTTAGCAACTCCAATCAATTTTAGCGAGTTATTCCAGGAAAGCTTATCTCTACTGTTTATTTAGGCAATCGTTCTTATATTCATAAAAGGAAAAGATTAGAAAAACAGAGTTAATTTACGGGAAAAAAATACCTCAGTCATTTTAAGCTCGTTACTTTTATACACAAAAGCTTACGAGTATGTGCTTCAACATTTATTTTAAACCAGCTGTCCGTCATCGGCTCTACCAGCGTAGACTGTTTCACCTGTCAAAATATAGCTTGAAAATAATAATTGACGTCTAGGTAGGCAATTATCCCGCGCAATTACATGAAGTGACAGGAGCCTGCTTTGGTGCAAATATTGACAGCGATTTGAATGACAATTTAAAAATTCAACTTAAAGTGGAAACATAGATTAAGTGGAAACAACTAATACAACTAATATAGGAGGAATAATGTAAACTATTCTCTATTAATTATAGCATCAGACAGAAGTAAAAAGGTTATTTTTGGGGTAAGTACACTTTGAGGTAAAAGTACAATAAACATAATAACTTTTAAGATTTATGCCGAATTTAACAAAATCTACTTCTGAAGCAGCTGCTTAATTGTTCTCATTTAAATTGAAGTAATTTCAGGATTTATGAGGCTTTTGCTTGAATAAATTATTTTGTCTTGCATTGAACTATGTTGTCGATGTAAAAACCTAAAATAAGCAGGGGTTTTTATCCGAACACATTTTTACTGTCACTATAACTCTACCAAATCTAAAATGTTAAATAATTCCTTCATACGAGTACGTTGCTGCGGAAGCGGTTTTTAATTTTGCCAGGTTGTACTCAGTTATGTCATCGTCATGGCAAAGTGAAATATAAATTGTCATTCATTTTAGCACCCCTGTTTCTTATTTCTTATGTTATAATGAATGAAGTACATATAGTATATTATTACTTCCTTTGTATTTTAGTATTGGTATGTTTTGTAAAGTTATCCTAAGTCAATATATTAACAGACGAACTGTATTATTTGAAACAGTCTTTAGAGGCTTATGGTGTTTTTGTATGAATTTTAAGACAGTATTATCAAAAAAGGGCTATTACACTACAAATGACTACCTTTTGGATAAAAAGGCCTGGGTTTAAGCTCTCTACTCGGTACATGATTAGTTAACTCTTGTGATATTTATATAACTAGTTTGTACTGACTAACAAAAATCTAACAATTTCTAGGCTTGAATTGTATAAACTTTGTACAATGTTTTTGCTTTATATCCGGTAGTTTAGATGTACTTTTGGGTCCATATTTTAGGGAAATGTTAGAACGTAAGCATTTTTTTTTAAATACTCTTTGTACTTTACTAACTCTTTTTGTGAAACCGAACCAAGTTTAAAAGAGTAAGTACTGAGTTTCTCGCCGGGTCTTCTCAGTATAAGATCAACTTCCGATGCGGTGGTAGAGTCACATTATGTTTGTATACAGTGTATTTATGTATTCATATTATTATAGTATTTAAGTCTATTACTAAGTTTTTTTATTTCCTTGTAATGACGATTTAAAAGTACTTGTTACAGGTCTATTTAAATAAAGATATTTTTGTTTTTGTTTGTTTGTTTGTTGAATAAAGAGCCGTAGTTTGTCTCTAGAATTTACATCAATTGAAATAATCAACATTAAACTGAAATTAAAGCGTTTAAATGAGTGAATTCCTATTTGAGTCAAACCCAAAGCGCCCTACATGGTTCACAATCTCCAACTCAAACTCAAATAACTTTATTCAAAAAGACTTTTACACTAAGTACTTTTAAATCGTCAAATTTAAAGCAAAATATACTCAATATTAGACATAAATACTATAATAATATAGATATATAAATACAAAGTACACAGACATAATGCGACTCTACCACCGCGTCGGAGTTGTTTCTTGCTGAGAAAACCCGGCGAGAAACTCACCAGTTACCATTTCAAACTTGTTTTGGGTTTACAGCAGGCGTTAGTAAAGTACAATGTGTCATTTTGATACAAATCAACCTACTGAGTGTCTAATCTAAAGAATATAAAACAATGAAAAAAAAACAAACAAAAAAGAATATAAACATAAGGTCATTTAAACAATTAAAAAAGAAAAATTGTATATCAGTACACACTATACATTAACTAGGTATTACAATAATATATCTGTTACATTGAGTCATACGCAATGAGCAGAGAGCTTACATCCAGGCATCTATAAGGCAGGCAGATTTTTTTGTACTATAAAAGCCCTTTTTTAATAAAGCTGCTTTGATGTAATTTTTGAATCTATGTAGTGGTAACTCACAAATGGATTTTGGCAATGGTTTTTATAGCCCTGATCAATTTTCATTTGTTGTAATAAGGTTTGAGATACAACTGTTAGTCCATCAAATGATTACCGTGCTTTTTTTTCTAAATGAGTAATATACTGTTAGCTGCTGATGGTTTTCACAGCTTCACCTGACAGTAAGGTGAGTGGCTCACAACCCACCAAAAAGTTACGTGCCTCTTAGAGTGCCCCAAAGGGGGGTGCGGCCCTCGGCTTAGAACGTTACTGGGAGAAGGCAAACGGAAGTAGGATTGAGGAGAAAAACGGCCCGGCACGTGCCTGTTACACTAATCAATATAGGATTAAGCCATTAGCACCTTTTGTTTTAAATATAATGAAAACTATTTAGTTACACCTAATTTATAAACGAGTATCTGATTATATAATTAAATAAAACATGAGCACTAATACTTGAGAGTTAATGCTACATACCTTGTGTAGACTAAACTGTAAAAATATTAAAGCTTGTGGCTTTCATTTCGTTTTCGATTAAAAACTATTTTATTAATGTAATATTACAATTGTTAGCAACCCTAGGGTAGTACTCGTAAGTCAAGCAAGAGCACTGTCAGAGCTCTGCAGCACTGAGCAATTATCATTTATCCTATATTTTGGATACTTCAAAGAGGGCTGACACCCGAAATTTTGAGACGAAGGTCACCAGACCATAATAGGGAAACTATTCCATAACTGTATAGTAGTAAATAGGGTGGATTATACAGTTTGCGATAGTATGGCTCGCATGAATGTGGGTGTAAACATTTTTTAATAGTACATTGTTACCCTAGGGGTGAAAGTAACTTATTTAGTCCCGAGACGGGGTTTGGCGCCCGGAACGAAGTGAGGGCGCCAATAGTTCGAGGGACTAAATACATCTTTAACCCGAGGTAAACACTGTGCTTTTCATTACAAATACAAGGAAAGTAAAAATAAAAACATGAATTAGCTACAGAAAAAATGAGTAAAATAAATGAAGATCGAATTGCCGCTTTCCCGCCTATTTTGTTTGTTTTTTTTTCTGTGGCCGGCCAGCTATTCAGCCATTATTTTTTATTTTCATTATTGGAAAAATGGTAAATATTTTGCCCAAATCTAAGTTATTTTAAAGAAACTGTTGAAACTAAATTATAATAAAGTTATTTAAAATATATATATTCTTTAATCAATACTTAACTTTAAGTTATTTCAATTTTACATCGTGGCTGTATAGAAAGTTGGAACATGGTTCAATAGATATGTGAAAAAGAACTAGTTTTTTTTTTAAATAATTTGACAGCTGTCAGTTGAAAGTGATTCTCCCTAGGGATGAAAAGTATTACTTTCATCCCGCTCCTCAGGCAACTTCAGACCTACTTTCAGAGTATGAGTAATGAAAAGTATTTTTCATCGCCTAATCGTAAGTCATCGTAAGTCACCTCGTGTCATTTAATTCTTTGGATTGTAGTAACTCGCTGAACAGAGTGCTGTTTGCCAAGTCAAATACGGCAAAAAACTTGACATGCAATCGCACGAAAGCTACAGCTATTGTCAACAACGTGTTGAGCCCTTCATCCATTGCCGACCTTGAAAGTGATTTACAAGATGTAGCGTTCGTAGGCGTATCTACCGATGCTAGTAATCACGGAAGCACAAAAATGTGCTCTACCGCGATTCAGTATTTCGATGAGAAAAAAAGGATCACATCGAAGCTCCCAGGATGCTCAGAAAATGAGACATCTGATACAAAAGTAGACATTATTTCGAAACAGCCGCCACAGCATGATCTTCTGTCCAAGTGCGTAGCGTTTTCTGGTGACAACTGCATCACAAACTTCGGCGGAAACAGCAGAGCAGGGACCAATCATGTTTTCCATAAACTAAAAGTGAAACTCAACCTTTATATTGTTGGCATTGGATGGCTGTTGACAACCAACTGCCAAATGGGTCTTGGAAGACCTCAACTGGCGGCTGGTAGGTAATTATAGCGCGCAAGTATATGAAGTGACAGAGGCCTGGTAGAACGCTATCCTGTCATGTGGAGCGATAACTTGCGAAAGGTTGCTATATGAATCCTCTTGCTGATGATGATAGATTATTATAACAATTTGGCAACAGCTGGCACTAATGTAGCATAAAGTTCGTGGTACTGACATACTTTGAGATAAACAATAAAGATTGGGGATACAAGTTTTATGACCTCTTTATAATATAAGCAGATCATAAGGTTTGTGAACTACGGCCGACGTAAAACGTAATTTTATTAGCGTCTGTGTCGCAGGCGGATCGTAAAAACAGGCGTTTTGTAATTTGAAGCAGAACTTGGTAGATATTTTTTTTTTTTGTGGCGGGTTCTAAAAACACATGAGGATGAACAGTGAAGCACCTGGCTGTACTGGACGTACCTACACCTGAAAGCACATCAAGCCTCACATGAGTCGATGTTGGCACGTTATGCTGCCTAAATATAACCACTAGTGGTCCTAGCTTTATATTGGTGAAAGATTTTTTAAAACCGGCCCAGTATTTTCGAAGCCTATTCAATACAAACAAACAAACAGACAAATCTTTCCTCTTTATAATATTAGTATAGATTTTGCAACATTTGCAAGGTTGACATGCTGTCGTCCGTACCAAGTCTTTAAAATAATAAGGGCCTTTCCCAGGTAAATACTAGCTTTCATCCCACGCGGTCCAAAGCCAAAGTTAACCAATCCCTGCGGTACCTACACATCGATGGCAGCGAAGAAGAATAAGAGATATCTACAAAATCACGCTTTTACAGGAGAGCACGTTTAGAAAAAATAGAGGTCATATTATGAGTTATCTACTGATTAACACGAAACTTCGAACGATGCATTACAAAAATATTCTTTATTGAATTTTTAACAGTGTAACGATGCCGTTTCCCTTCAGTCTCGTGGACGTTACAACCTCCACGATCGCTGGAAACTTCATGGTTTAACTGCTAGCCATTAAAAATATTTTGTACTTGTTTTCAAGTTTGATTCAATTCGATTTTTGTTTCGCATTGCATGCGCAGCTTTTTTGATTCAGTCCTACCAAAACCATCGTACTGAACAGCTTGTGAGCATTTTACCAGATTACCAGTTTAACTAGTATAACTTACGTGATGGTGTATTTTTAAATACTGTAAATAACCAATTTTGTAAACAGTTAAAACAGTTATAAGTAACAGGAACCCGTGTATCGGGGTAAGCATATCATACCTATTTACTTACCTATTACTATTAGATAATCTATTACCTAGGACTCTGTGTATTCATTTATTGTTATTTTGTTACAGTTCTTCTTTCCTATCTATACTTTTATCCTATTTAATAAACAAGTCACTGGATTGGCTGATCTTTTATTAACTATTCCACAACTACATCTACTTCTAAATATTGTGTGACGAATCCCGGCGCTCCGGCTCCTGTATTGCTGGCCAGCATCGAGGATTTACGTTATAACAGTATTATATTTGTATATATTTTTTCACAGAAATAATGCAGATTTCTTTTTTTACTCTTAAAAACATTGACGTATAAAAAGATATCTGGCAGATCTATTCTTATACGTCGAAGAAAGAAGTAGATATCTGCCAGATATCTTCTTATACGTCTTCATATCAGGTTTCCTTTAACCCGTCTCGTGTTTCTATTGTTCCGGTTTTTGCATTGTGAGTCTTGTTTGCCATTTTTTTCTTAGGGTTTTCTTACGAACACCCGTGTGTTCGGCTGACACTCAAGGGGTATTGTCAAATTTTCTCCAGTACACCTTTTTGGCCATATTTAACAAACAGTAATTTATTCCTAGGGACACTCATTTTTCAGAGATGCAAATATTTTATGGATTCATTTGTAGCAGAATGTGTCCAAGTAAAAACTTTATGAAGAAATCACGAGAATCAATATATATAAAGACACTTGTCTCTTTGGTGTACTGGTTACACCAAAGAGACAAGTGTCTTTATTGACCTTTGAATCACCTGTAAAAGTCGCGAAGTAATGGCGGGTAAAATCAAATGTAACGGACATTTGATCTACTGCGATGTTTTTCAAAAACCGGTTTAGATGTATTCATTTACGTGTATTATTATGTGTTGTATTAATTTTATTACAGACTTTTAGTTAAAGTTTATTTAAAGCAAATTTTCTTAAACAAACACTTTCGCAAAAAATCCGTATCAGTAGCAAAGTATTGCTGCCATCGAATCTAGCGTCCCTTCACCTTCTTCTAAGCCTGTTTGTTTGGGGTAGTAATCGGTCCATTCAAGATATTTCTCGATTAAGCTAGTGGTTAATGGTACATTCACATTTAAGATGGTCATTATATTTACCTCAGTGGTTTTCGAATACTGGAAATTATTAATGTTAAGTGTTTTTTAAACAATAAATGAAAATAAAAAAAAAATCGTAGAGTACTACATATTTTTTATTTTTATATTTTCAATAATTTTATTAAATATATTTATTAAAATTACCGACGACACAAAAAATGAAACCAGCGCTAAAATATTCAGTTTTATATTAGACTCACGACTTTGCTGCTAAATAAATAATTTACGCAAATGATAAGGTAAAGAAAACTAATCCAAAAATTGTGACCGCAAGTTTTGTTAAATTTGAGTGTTTGCATGCAACATCTAGATTTACGTTTCACTTATTTTATGTTTTATTACATCGAGCATAGACAATAAAGTACAAAACCCTAAAAAAAACTAATTTATTTAGGAGTTTAACGGTCTTTTTCAATGTTCTAATGTGCATCTAAACACCGAGGGTATAGGTAATTTTGGATTTCTATATCTTTGTGTTATTAAGTAAACTCCTTAATAACTATAATATCAACGATACATATTATTACGCCTTTTTCGCAACGGGGTAGGTAGATACCACTTTTTACCACTTCCTACGGGTCCTGACACACATCTTGCCCTTCTTTCACTCTCATTAATTTCTCATTAATGCATGAAAGGGATGCATTCATCTCATAAATTATAGGCACTCTTGACCTGACCTTTTCTGAGTACTTCTTGGACTTGCCCTAAGTACGTCTGCCTAGGCTTACCCCGATTTATCAATGATAGTAAATATACACATATTATTCTAAATAGGAATAAATAAATAAATAAATAAATAAATATCCCTGGACATTATTCCACACAGCGCCATCTAGCCCCAAAGTAAGCTAATTAAAAGCTTGTGTTATGGGATACTAGACAACGGATAAACATACTTAAATACATTTTCTTTTGTAAATACATACTTATTATACATAGGAGACACCCAGACCAGTACAAACAGACATGTTTATGCACACAAAATGTTTGTACTGTGCGGGGATCGAACCCGCGACCTCTGGTGTAGTAGCCAACTTATTAACCATTACACCAAGTCGGTCGTCAAAATACCTTGTTTGTTGCACAACGAGAACAAAGAGACGGATCCAATCAAAACTTTGTAAACCTACACTGTGAATTTAAATGCTCCTGCATGATTTAGGGTGCTTTAGGCAAATCCGAATAAGGTTATGAAAACTCCCTATGCCGTTTCTGTAATTATGACAATGACACTTATTGTTTAGTGTAAATAATCTACAAAAAGGGTGGATTAATAATCATAGTAAAGATTATCTTTGATCGTAGATAAAATAATACTATAGTAAGGTACAAAATTAGTGACTTAACAGACTGATTTATTGGAAATCAACTAAGTACCCACCCTGTTTGTGCGTTGTTTTATAGAGAATGGTTCCATAGAATTTAGTATCACTGAAATTGTTTCTCATATTTTAATTTCATAGAATAATCAATAGGTACGCATAATAGCTAGTTACTTTAAAGAAATTCAGTTCATAGATTATTGTTACAAATAAAATGTATATCATAGAATATTCATATCAAATAATATTTTTTCTCTTAATGATTTTTTAATACTTATTAAACTCATGAGTAATAAAAATATTCGATTAAGGTACAATCTATTACATAGTATCCTCCGACCGTTACTTAATATCAATATATATATATATATTTTTCACTTATATTCATTCGTCGACAATTCGATTCCCGGCCACTACAGTGGCACGCTCGCTACGCGCGCTCGACTCGATGTGGTCACAGTTCTAACATAACCAACAGATTTTTCTGTGAAATATGTTTCTAAGAAGTAAAATATAGTAGCTGAAACAATAATATTCGACATGAGAATATATGTATTGAATATTCTATGAAGTAAATTGTTTATGAAACAATAATATTCGAAATTAAAATATTTGGACTAATGTTCTGTGAAACATTTTCAACTAAACGAAATTCTATGAAAGTTCTGTCTTTGAAACAAGGGTATCACCACCCACACTACTCAAGACTAATGAGTGCATTGAATGAAAGCAATCTACTTTATTTAGTTTCCAAAATAGAAAAAACTTTTTCCTCTGAACTGTACTTTTGGCTGTGGTCGTTTCAACGTTAATTGTTTTTTCTAACACGAAAATGATATCAATTTCTTCACATAAATTCTTAATCAACTTAAGCATGATATTTGGACTGTATTCCAATATCAGCTCAAAAAAATTTGTTAACGTCATATTTGAAATGTATTCAATGCTGATATTTGGATGGTGTATTACGTCACTTATTTATTTATTTCATACAAATCAATATACAACCTTGATATTAGCTGATTTGTTCGTTTTGGAATATAGCATTGCAATCCTAATATCGTATTTTTCAAAAGGATTTCACATTTGCGAATACTTCGAAAAAGTGACAACTACTGATATTCAAATAAATTTTGTGATTCGACCATACATGGTCACTTTTATCTCTTTGAATATAATATTATTAAATAGAGTAGTGAACTCTGTTTTTTTTATATTCTATTATAATAATTACAGCTATGCTGTTATGTTCAGTAGTTTCTTTCAAATTGGGAATAGTATCAGTGAGCTATATGTGTTGTTTTTATTAGAAGCTACTTGGCGTCGCGTACAGTTTCTGCGCGAACGCTTCCAAATACTGTCAACAATCAGGAAACTCGAAAAGCCCATACTCAAAGACGGTATAAAGATGAATCTCTTGGCTTATAAGTGCTTTATGGAAATCTTTTCTCGGAGTGAAACAGCGTTAAAATGTAAGGTACCTATCTGCATCGCGTAATCGAATTGCATTGTTCAATGCATGAGTATCGCGCGAGTTTTGAAAAGCGTGTACCTACCGTATGCAATTTGGTAAAGCAAATAATAATAAGGGCGATAGCAGGTGATATCACACAAACGGTATGCGAGCGCATTTAAAGGAGCTGGTGCACAGCGCAACAGTATACAGCATAATATATTGCACAGCATCGTGGGCGCTGCAGTCGCGTGTTTCCCTCTTGTAAAGATTTAAGGCCTCTTCCTCACCGGATCGGTGCGTCTTCGTTTCGGTACCGCAACTGCACCGAATTTGTACAGATTGTTTACCTAGCGCATGTAATCAAATGAGAGTTTTCAGGCCGACTTGTTTCGGTACAGATTTTTTACGGAGCGCATACGCGCACCTCTGCACAGAATCTGTACAGAGCGACTTTCCCTGTCTCATCCCCGCCAGCTCCGCGGCGAGCCTCACTGGCTCCTGTCACATCGCCTGTCTGGAAAAGTTTTCAGCAGAAAATCTGTACAGATTCAGTGTAGAGCCTGTACCGAAACGAAAACACACCGAGCCGGTGAGGAAGAGGCCTCACAAAGTAGCGCAGCTACCATCTCTTCATTCAAGCAACATTCGAGTGACACTGCCACAAATTTCAATGCGCCCTATTATACTCGTATTTTCATCGGGAGATACCTATGGGCAGCCATAAGATGTACACAGACGGACGTCACCGCAAACAAATAAAATATTATCCTTCAGTTGAAATTTCATTAATGAGAAAATCATCAACATCATCATTCACAGCTATAAGATGTCCATTACGACGCCGAAGATATGCTTGAAGATTCAAGTTATTATAACATGCTCAAAAAGATTTTTTTTTGCAGATAACCTCTTCCCTTTTATTTACTTTCGTAAGAATCCTAATGACCGCTTACAGAATCCTACTGGATAAAACTCGTACCGTAAGTATTGCCTGTAAAGATATATTACAAGACTTTCAATACAATAGGAATTATAGTATCTAATACAATACCTCTACTTTCTACCACCGGATCACTTGGGAGGGCTTCCACCCTCATGTGATTGACTTTCCAGCAATCCGCACTCAACGATTTGCTGCGTCTTTTGTGGCCCGCACCGCTATGGTGTGGAACACTCTCCCTACGTCTGTGTTTACGGATACTTACAACCTTGGTGTCTTCAAGGTCAGAGTGAGTAGGCATTTTCTAGGTAAGCGTGAACCACCACCGGCCTCGTCATCGCTTACCACTAGGCGAGTTTCTGGCCACACGTAAACTTGTTGTAAATAAACAAATACATAGAAATGTTTTAAAGTTTTGATTTCAGATAAATATTTTATTAGAGCTTCAAGCATTCTTTGTTAACTCATTCTTGGCATGCGCGCCAGCTGTAATTGCAGAATTTGTGACACGAGAAGTGGATATGATAAAACTAGTTTTAGCAAGCATGCTTACAGATTGTAACGGTAATTTACTTTTTTAAATATTGCTCACAATTCAAATACGCCCAGTAAACTTCTGGCTTATTGGTGTTCCATTCACCATGCAGTCTACTTGTATCCTCCCTCTGCTATTGGAATATAATGTTATAAATGCTTAATTTATTTTAAAACCAATAGGGTAATCATTTTTATAATTAAGTAATTTCTGTTCAGAGTCCAGCAAGGACATGAAAAATAAAAATTAATAAAAAGAGGATTACATATTGCTTTTCATTAACTATGAAATGGAGCTATTAATAAAATATCCACGTATTATTATTTCGCGCTTAGGCTATGTATGAACAATTTTATGTTTAAATGAATAATTATTGTTATCTTTGGTATTACCACAGATGACAGCGTGATGCGTGTGATCGAAAATTCCCTAACATACCTCAGGCTGCAGACTTTTAAAATGACTATCTGGAGAGTGGTTCCATATGATGCTACACTTCCTATAAGACTCGCTAACATATCCTTTGCCTATATTATTGTTTTAACACAATTTTTTAACTAAATTGGATAATTTAATCTACTGATTTCCCTAAATACAGTTTTGCATTTCAATGTTAAAATTATACATTTTTGTGTCACGTTAATAAGTAGTAGTTTGTTGCACCTTTGTTAAAATACGGTAAAATATAAAAAAATGTTAATAACGTTTTTTTTTAATTGACCATCTTTAATTGGAAAGCGTCGTGGCCTAGTGGTTAAGCACTCCAACTCGGATTGCGGATCGTGTAGTCCCGAGTTAAAATCTGGTCAGAACCAAAATCTTTGTGTTCATTGTTTAATTTTCCGTGATAGAAAACATCGATAAAAAACCAAATCAACCCGGATAGCGGCGGAAGGCCACCTACCACGTTGGGTTCTAATACCATTGGTGAAAAGTAGGCTTCTGAGAGTTCCGTTCACCATGGCGGCAACAGTTACCTGCCTCTGACTACCCCGTTTAAATATAAATAAATAAATAAATATGCGCTAGACAACACACCTCTAGTTGGTCTCGAAGTAGGGATTAATATCCCTGTGTTACGATGTACCACACAAGGAAATAAGCCAGGGGCGTCTCCCAGCACACCCGAGTCGAGAGCGAAATCGAGGCGAGAAACCGTGCTACAGCGCACTAACCAATCGTGACGTCAAACGTTTAAGATAAAGTCGTGATGGTATGGTATGTTATGTTATGTTATAAACAACGGGTCCGGGATCATGTCTACTAAGCCTCGGGATGCGGTTTCTTTCCTTAACCTGAATGAACTTCCATGTGACGGACGTGCATTTTCAACATTTTTGCAAGTCAGCGCTAACAAACATACCTTCACGACGAGATCAAAAACAGAGGAGTAGTCAGAGGCAAGCTTGGGGCCTACTACGGTACAAACTTACGAAGTTTCGTGACACTTTAGATCTGTTAAAAGGACACGAAACGTAGTATGTTATGATAAATAAATAAATATCTGGGACAATTCTCACCAAGATCATCTGACCCCAAACTAAGCAGAGCTTGTAATATGGGCGTCAGAGAATGATAAACATACTTAAATATTACTTAACACATACTTAAATAGATAATAACACCCAGACACACAACAAATACAAATGTTCGTCACACAAATATTTGTCATGTGTGGGGATCGAGCCCACAACTTCCGGCGCTAAAGGCAGAATCGCTGCCATTGCGCCAACAGGCCAGTCAAAGAAGTGTGTGTTAAGAACCAATATAATTGTTTCATTTCATTTCATTTCAGCGATCCTGCCTTTGACGCCGGAGGTCGTGGGTTCGATCCCCAGATACAGATACAATAGTAATGCCTGTTAGAATTTACAAGACTATCAATACAATAGGAATTATAGTAACACAATCCCTCTACTTTCTACCACCAGATCACTAGACGCAGGAAGGGCTTCTTTTCTGGCCCGCACCGCTAGTGACTGGAACGCTCTCCCTGCGTCTGTGTTTCCGTATAGGTACTAACTTGGTGTCTTCAAGGCCAGAGTGAGTAGGCATTTTTCAACCGACTTAAAAAAAAGAAGGAGGTTCTCAATTCGACTAAATGTTTTTTTTTTATGTTTGTTACCTCATAACTTTCGACTGGGTGAACCGATTTTGATTTTTTATTTGAAAGCTGGTGCTTCCCGAATGGTCCCATTTTGATTTGGTCTAGTTCTGACAGTGGCATCCATGGGAAATCCATATAAGTCTTAAATCTTGATAGACAAAATGCGCGACAAATGGACAAATAAATCAATATTTTGCAAACCGATTTTGATAGTTCTTTCTTTATTTGAAAGCTGATGCTGCCCGTGTGGTTCTATTTAAATTTGGTCTAGTTCTGACAGTGGCATCCATGGGAAATCCATATAAGTCTTAAATCTAGATAGACAAAATGCGCGACAAATGGACGAATAACTCAATATTACGCCAACCGGTTTGATAATTCTTTTTAATTTGAAAGCTGATGCTGCCCGTGTGGTCTCATTTTAATTTGGTCCAGTTCTGACAGTGGCATCCATGCGAAATCCATATAAGTCTTAAATCTAGATAAACCACATGCGCGATAAATGGACGATAACTCATTATCACGCCAACCGATTTCGATGCTTCTTTTTTTATTGGAAAGGATATACTTCAAGGGTAGTTTGATGAGAGTTTGGTTAGGTTATGATTCCATGACAAAGTAACGGAACTCTTCAATTCTTAGGAGCAATTGCAATGGACGATACTTTTTCGATGTATAAAATAAATAAGAACTATTCACTGAAAATCAAGAAATAAACAAAAATTTTAACAAAAAAAAACAACTTTAAAAAAAACCTGTTTTTTGTACCTACATTATATTATCGTATAAGTTTTAGAAGAATACGCAATTATTTCTTTACTTTTTAGTGCTTTGTTTTAGAATAGTTTTTTTTGAAGTTGGTTTTTTTTTTGTTAAAATTTTTGTTTTTAGGTAAGCATGTGCAACCAGAGTAGTCAAACGTAAACCCATTGTAAATGAATACAACAATTTTTTTGATTTCAGCTTAATATTTTTATAAGCCTTCATGCATTTTTTGCCACCTGTTTCTTGGCATGCACACCAGCTGTAATTGCAGGATTTGTGACGAGGGAAGTGGATATGATAAAACTTGTTTTGGCAAGCTACTTACAGATTGTAACTGTATTTTTTTAAAATATTGCTCACCAATCAAAAACGCCTGGCCAACTTCGGCTTTCTACATGTTGGTGTTCCATTCACCATTAAATCTACTTAAATCCTCCAAACTGCTATTCTTGGGATATATGTAACGAGTTATGACGAGATAGATGTAACATATCATTAAACCAATAGGTAAATTGTTTTTAATATATTGAATTTCGGTTCAGAGTTCAGTAAATATATGAAAAAGAGGATCGATATTGCTTTTAATTAATTTTGAAACAGAGATATTAAATAAATATTCACACATTTAACGTTTAGTGTTATATTCAATTATTAATTGTTAAGTTTGTTATTGTCACAAATAACAGCGTGATGCGTGTGATCGAAGATTCCCTAACATACCTCAGGCTGCAGACTTTTAAAATGACTATCTGGAGAGTGGTTCCATATGATGCTACGCTTCCTCTAAGACTCGCTAATATATCCTTTGCCTATATTATTGTTCTGGCACAATTTATGAATATATTTGGATAATCTACTGATGTTCATACACATTACTTCGCATTTAAATGTGATAAAATATGTTTTTTTTTGTGTCACTGTAATAAGTAGTCGTTTTTTTCGAATAGATCATTTTTAATTGGTTCGATAAACAACGGGGATTCTGTCTACTGAATGCCTGTAGGCATTAAGTCCGCCAATTGTGCTTTATTTCTATATGCAATGAAGAATAAATGAATAAGCCTTAGGATGCGGTTTCTTTTCTCAACCTGAAAGAATTTCCAGGTGACGGACGTTCATTTTCAATTTTTTGCTAGTCATCCTTTACGTACGGGTACGTAGCTACATCGATTGATTTTTGATGTTCATATGTACGAAAGTCAGAATGCAGAATTCCACAATCCCGAATCATCAAAATTCCGATTCAAAATAATCCGAATTACAATGAATACCAAAAAAGCAAATAATGTGAAATATATGCTCTTAAAATGTTGTATTTATTGAGCGTGAGTGCATTCTGGCGCTTCGCCGGCCGCTGCCGCGGCACGCTCGCTTGGCACGCTCGCTTGGCAAGCTCGCTTGGTTCGCTCGGCTCGCGCGTTTTGGTCATAGTTAACCTAACCTAGACATTTAATCCTGTTACTAAAGTTATTCAGCTTAATTTATACTTACTTTCACGATATTTTTGATAAAAATGATTTTTATTAATTTTTCAAAGAATTTTCGAAATCTTGAAATTCGGAATATTGTTTCTCGGCTCAATGAAACTTCAGAGTTCTAATTCTTCGTATTAATCATAGTCGAAAAAGGGTATGTATTATCCATACATACCCCTCTCGGCTTTGGCGTCATTTTTGAAATTTCGCGGTGTCTCACCAACCCATAGTATTATGAAATAACATATCGAGGGGCACAAACTTTATTTATGGCACATATAGCCAAAGTATATCGGAGCTGAGATATTAGGCATTGTATTTTTAACTGACTACTCAATTGAACTTGATCCATGCCAAGGAAAAGGTTAAATAGCGGCATTGTTTTTAATTCTTAATACTGGTTACACACATGAGAAGCAATGAGGGTTCAAGAAGGCTAGTTTTTAATGGCCAGGTGCCATATTAGGCCACTATTGTTCTTGTATGTGAGATAAAAAAACTTTCAGGTTTTTTCCCATTTAATGTATCTAATATAGACGGTATCTCCCATTTACACATTGACTATGAGAAAAAGGCTTTTTGATGTCATTGACGTTAAAGTCGTTTTTCGTGATAACTTGTGTTCCACTTCAAAAAATAATATCTACTTTAAGAAATCATGTCTCGTCTTCCATATTACATAAAAACATTCTGATCATTCAGTAATGTTTCTCCATTATCGTGCTATTTAAGAGTGATAAAATTATTGCTGGCCGCTAATGAAAAATGACGCCACGGGTCCATACAAAGTTACTCAAACGCCTTTGAAATTTCGTATTTGTGACTTTCGGAAAAAATTACTTTCGTGTTTTTGAATATACGGAATTCTGTTGCGTTGGAAGTTTTGGGTGTTCCCCTATATAACCATCACGACGATGTCCTAAACGGGGAAGTCAGAGGCAAGTTGACTGTTGCCGCCATGGTGAACGGAGCACTCAGTAGCCCACTTTTACCAAGCGTGCAAGAACCCAGTGTGGTAGGTGGTGAGCCTTCCGCTGTTAATCGGGTTGCTTTGGTTTTTATTTCTATCACCGGACAGTTAGTCGCAAATTTAACAACGATCACAAAGATACAAGAGTAGATAAGGTCAGGAGTAGGTATCCTTAATCGACGAGCATGTACGAGTATGAAAGGATTAATGAGAGTGGAAGAAGCGCAATATGTGTGTCAGGACGGTAGCAGGTGGAAAGATGGTCTCTGCGTGATAGTATGTATGTGTGTATGTATCACAAAGATGGTTCGGGCCTGATTCGAACTCAGGATCAACGGCTTCCGAGTTAGAGTGCTTTACCCCCAGGTCACGACGCTCTTCTAAATACGATGATGCCTATTTTGCTTTCGAACTGAAACTAATTATGCTTTTTTACCGTCTAACGATTTGCGATACTTCGTGTTCGGATAAACTCCACACAAAATTCAACATTTGTTGGCCCGAACTAAAAGGTCCGGTGACTCGTTTCTTTGTCGTACCATCCCGACGTATCCTTCTTCGTATAGTCCCGGGTTCTTCAAGCGGGGCGTGAAAAGGCATTTCTGCAGGCCTTCAAGGTGAGGATGGCCAGCCCAGTGATTCGTTTGAAAGACTGGGCTTGTCAACCTCATATCTGGATATCACGACCGCTTTCCAACAGGTGGAATGAGGTCATCTTGACGGGCAATATAAAAAAAAACCTAACATCACTTACGAATTTTAGGTGTGAGTCCGAAAGCGACTGCAGATGGCAGACTACAATATTGGTGAAAACTGATGGCCGCTGGGGCAGAAAAGCTCCTGAAACCAATCTTTAAATGAACAATAAATACAAAAATATCTTGGAACACCTTACACCAAGATAATCTGACCCCAAACTAAGCAGAGCTTAATAACATTTTAAACTTTCTTGTTACATTTTAACTAATTCTAATATAAACGGGTTTTTGCAACGAAACAAAATTACGGCACCTAAATTGTTTTATATATTTTGCCCCGACGTTTCGACGACGACGTTTCGGTTTTAGTCCGCTCGTGACCACGGTGACATGCAATTGTCACCCGAAACTTCGGGGAAAATAGGTAAGCAGAGCTTGTAATTTAGGTGTCAGAGGCAGATTCATACACATCTGTCATCAATGATGCACATCGACCCTTTGAGAAAGATAATCTGATAATTTCTGCTTTGTAGACACTTATCTATGTCTTACACAACCAATATAACTTTTGTTAGTCGTCTTTTTTTTCTTCCTTAACATCAGGTCAGTCAATCTATAGTTCGGGTAACCATGCAAGTCTATCTCCGAGGAATGTCAGTCGCAGTAGTCTCCGTGTTAAATTACAGCGCTTACGCAATTGCATTAACTAGATTTTGCTGCTCAGGCAAAATTAGATTACGCGACTGCAGAATGTCATGTGAACAGAATATCATGTGATATGAGGGTATATTTACTTTGAAACATGTACATCACTGCACCTTTTATGGCTGAGAAGTATGATAATCTTAATTTTCACCACTTCTATCGTATTAACGAAGGCTATTTCACAAGTAAACGAATAAAAATTGGCATTGTATTTTATTTTATTTTATGAAATGAAACGAAATGAAATGAAATTTTATTGTGAATATAAATTTGGGTACACAGCATTTAGCAGTTACAGTTGCTTGAGAGAGAATCTCCAAATTTTACCTTATCAAGCGTATTCACATACTTTAAAAAATAAATAAACCTATTTTAACTATCTAACAAATGAAATAACTCAAGCTATATAATACAGAACAACATTTGTCTTTGTATTCATAAAATTCTTTTAAACTATAAAAACAATTTTTCAGTAGCCATATCTTAGTCAATCTTTTAAATTTACGTAAATTAATATTTTCATCCTTAAACTTATCGGGTAATTAATAAATATCTTGATGCACATGTTAAAGGCATTTTTTGAGACTATTGGCAGTTTCACAGAAGGTTTGTGCAGCTTAAATACATATTTGGATCGAAGGTTTCTTACCGTCCTATTACATTTCAGTTGAAAAAATGACTTATATTTATAAACAAACAAACATATTTCATAAGTACAGTACACTAAATGTGCAAATATGTCATGTAGGTTCCAGAAAGCTACTGTTAAAACAGTTTGTAAAGAAATTGATTCCCTAAGCGCGCGAAAAGCTCCAGGCATTGACTGCATCAGAGTACAGGACTTAAAAACTATAAAAGAAGGCATAGCTGGTGTATTAGCTCACCTTACAAATACCAGCGTTAACCCTCAATCCACTAGGTGAAATTTACTAACGTAAACATCTTCTATGAGTCCTTGGGACTCATATATTTCTTAAGTGTGGTTTTCTGTAATAAAACAATTTTAATTCTAATTATATTTTTTTATTCTTTTTAAGTACTTATTATGGCACTAGAAAAAATTAACAAAACTAGATAAATTATTGAGATGCTCCTATAAATAAAATAAACTTATTTTAACAGTCTCAAAAAACAAAGGTATTTTCAAACCTCTACAAAAATAACAAAAATTCTAACAAATATTATCTATTTATCTTTTTTTGGTTCCCAAAGGCATATGAAACAAAAATACAAAAATAAAAATGTATGCTTCTATACAAAAAAAAAAAACCTGCAATGGGTTTTTCCACTGCCTACAGGCAACGGCGGCATATCTTCTTTGAGCAAGTCATGCATATTGGCTTCAGACATTTGGTGCATAGATATGCAGTCTTTGTTCTCTTTTTGTAATGGCAGAGATAGCAATACTTTCTTTGTGCTCTGGGTAGCTTGTCTCCGGTTTCAGAGTAGCTCGCATCTTCAGGAATGTCTTTTTTCAAGATAAATGAAATTGAGCTGCGAACTTGGCGTGGCAAACGTGTGCTGTGCAATCGTGTCATCATATTACTTTGATTTAGGTTTTCTGCAATGCTTTTGAGAAAATCCAATCTTTTCAGCTTTGGAACATCACTTTGGCTTTCATAGATAACTTGTGCATTGCAACATGCCATATCAACGATCCTGAAAAACACAGCCATTGGCCAACGTGTCGTCCTTCTACTGCACGAGTACACGGAGCACTTTTGGTCAACCATATCGACACCTCCTTTGGTTGAATTGTAATACATTATTACTTCAGGTTTTCCAGTAGTGTCATCAATTTTACTGTCATGGTGCATGGAGGAGTACAGCACAACTCCTTTATTTTTTTTCGGGACATAGCTGACCAGAGTACACTCTTTGGTAAATCCAAACACAGAAGATTCAACAGGCCGGTCTTTGTGCGGGAGAAATTGTTTTGGAATAATTCTCTTGTTTTTTTTTAGTGTACCTACTGTTGTCAAGCCTCTTTCCTTCAACTCTTGAAGTAGCTCCATTGAGGAATACCAGTTGTCTGTGGTAACATTGATGTTTGTGTTCAAAATAGGCTTACACAAGCGAAGCGTGGCCTGTGTTGGTACTGATTTCTTTTTCTCTTCTTCTGTCAAACCAAATCCATCGGAACCTTTTCCAGTATATAAGTAGATATTGTAAACATAGTATTTTTCAGAATCTACTAAGCACTGCATCTTCAAACCGTATTTCCCCGGCTTATTGGGCATGTACATTTTGAATCTGGATCGTCCTCTGAATTCTATAAGCATTTCATCAACAGTCGCGTTAGTACTCATAGAATGATTGTTTTGACTGTTTTCTATAAACGCTTGTAATATGTCAGTGATAAGACAAGCAGGATCAACTTGTTTGCGGGTTTCACGGTCAGAAGGATCATCAAAGCGAAGCGCCAAGAGAAGTGCCATGAATCTGTTTTTGGACATAGATGCTCTGAATATTTCACGCCCAGTGCCGTCAGTTGCAAATAATGACAGAACGCTTTCTCTATTAGATTTGAAAATAGCAGAATAAATAAGCAAGGCTAGAAAACCTTTCAATTCGACAGTAATTGTCTGTCTGAAAGCATAATCTTTTGGGTATTTTGTCTGAAATTCCTCAAGTTTTTTATTTGTCCAAATCAAAACAGTATTTAGCATTTTTTGATCGAATATTAGCTGGAATACATCTATTGGAGAAAGAGGCCCCTCTGCTGCAGGCCTGACTCTAGGAACTTGAACCACATTATGTGCTGCAGTACGCACATTTCTAGCTGGCGGTAATCGTGACCACTTGAATCGATCTTTTCCGTAGTAGTAGTTTTGACTTTGTGCAGGTATCGATTGGTCAGCATCGCTCATGATGTCAGATGAATTTTCCTGAGCTGGTGAATTATGGCGTAATCTGCCAGATAACTCCGATAGCGGTAAGTTGCTCTCACTCGATGACGAGTCACAATCATAGATCCCAGGTTGCTGTTCACAATCAGATTCTGAATCAGTGTTGTGTTCACTACAAATGTACTCGCCATCTTCACTATCCGAGTTGTATATGTCGTCATTTGGGTGAATTATGGCACTGTTTGACTGGCCGGTATCTTGTTCATTGTCACTCTCGTCATTCATAACTTGTTGGAGCCAAGATTCCACAACGGAGTCGGCCTCGTCTTCATTCATATTGACCGATTTAGGTTGTTTTGGATCCATTTTTCAAACCTACAACAAAAAATATTAAATCATGTTAATTACATCAATAATAACGACAAATTAACCAATATTTGAAATTTTTAATAATTAATAAAAAGATTACGTAAAACACTAGTATGAGTCCATGGGACTCACTCGACGTAATAACTCACCAAATACGCGTCGCAGGCGCACGTCCTCTCGCCACCGCGGTGCCCGCGTCACTGCAGGAAGGTACTGGGATGGCGGGGGAACTAGTCACTCAGACGTTAAAATTATGGTAGTTTGAAGTTTCAATGTGAGTCCAGTGGACTCAGGAAGTGAATTAAGGGTTAAGCAAGGAAAATACCCTCCCCTACTCAAAACAGGAATAGTTAGGCCCATACATAAGAAAGGCAGTCAAAGCATCTACGACAACTATCTTCCAATTACAATTCTTCCATCCATAGATAAAATAATAGAAAAAATTATATCTAAACAAATTCACCAGTTCTATAAAACACATAACATTATTACTGATAAACAGTATGGCTTTCAGCCAGGTAAAAGTGCAACGCAATTGCTTTCTAAGTTCACTGACAGTGTTTATGAGCATCTCGATAATAAGAAACACATTCTGGTGGTTTTTATTGATTACAGCAAAGCATTCGATACTTTAAACCACGGAATGCTAATGAGTAAGCTTGACAACTGTGGCATACGAGGGCCCTTGCGCAAATGGTGTAAGGACTATTTGAACAATAGGTCATACGTAGTCAAGGTAGGAGATGACTTAAGTGAACAAGTTTCAGTGGTTGGTGGCACAGCACAGGGATCTGTACTTGGGCCACTGCACTATATCACCTATGTAAATGATGTGGTTAATATCATCACAAAGTGCGAAATTTACCAATTTGCCGATGACACTTGTCTTATAGCAGCAAATAGAAACATAAATCAGGCGTTGGAAGATTTACAGACTGACTTCACTGTTTTGACTAAGTGGTCCCATGATGCGGGGCTGGTTCTTAATGCTGATAAAACCAAGCTAATGTATTTAAGCTCTAGCCAAAATAGAACTCCCCACAATTTGAAACTGATAGCTCATAGTCACTCGTGCCTACATTCAGGTCTCCAAAAATGCTCTTGCGCTCACGTAGATTTAGTACAGATACAAAAATATTTAGGATTAATCATCGATGACAGGATGAAATGGACTGACCATATTAACTACGTATGTGACAAATTACGTGCGATACTAGGTAAACTTTCTATCGTGAGAAACAAAATTCCCTACACTTCTCGTCTAAACCTCTATAAAGCACTGGGTGAAACTATGATCCACTACGGCCTCAGTAGCTATGGGAGAACGTTCAAAACACACCTTGATCTAATATACCTAATGCAAACGCGAATACTTAAAACATTAGTACCGGATAAAATTAGAAACAAATACCGTAACAACTATCATGAACTGTTTAAATATTGTAAAGTTTTACCTGTACATGAGTACCTAAACTACATGATTCTAGCTGAAAATTACTTTGATCTGGACTTTCAAAACATTGTTGTACGTAACAAACAAACGCGCAGTGCGAATAAAAATACACTAATAGTACCCAGCTTCAGCAACCTTTATGGGAAGCATCTTTTGAGGTATCAAGTACCTAAATTAATAAATAGCCTACCTACATCTTTAAAACATGAAATTAGTAAAGTCAATATTAAATATAAACTTAAACGGTATTTTTTTGACATATCTCAGACAACACGATAAAACTAAGTGCAGAACAAAATATCCGCTTCATGAATTGTCTTTAGTTGACCGTAACATATTCCCCCCGTGTGGCTCCGCGGTTTCGAATTAATGCTAAGTTTTCCTCGTGTGGTGTCAGTCTATGCGCGTGGAATAAATCGAGAAACCGCACGATAGGGGAAAAAAATGTAGTTACACCCACATTCTGAATGTGTTTCTGTCCACCTAGTTAATATAATTACTTTTTTCTGGACTCTCGGCGATGATCGCCAGTGTACGTTCAAACCTAAAATGGTTTTTGTTACACTGTAAGCAGCTTTAGAAACAAATGCTCTTTTTGTAATTGTTAATAAATAAATAAATAAATAAATAAATAAACAAACATGTTATTGGAAGGATATTATGTTTTTGAAAGTATGGACGACAAGAAACAGTCCTTTTGATTCCAAACATTGCTCGTATACATCTCTTTTGCACTATGAATATTTTGTGAATATCTACAGAGCTTCTCCACAAGACAATCCCATACCGTAAAACAGAATCAATATATCCTTTTTAGGCAACAAGCGTGGCTTTACTGACACTACTTTACTAACTCTTCTTAGTGCATAAATAAATCTATTTACTTTTGTTCACAGTTTATCTAAGTGCCCCTTCCAGTTACAATAACAATATAAATCGCTATGTAGACAGTTTACACAGTTCACCATAAGAAAAATGATATAAAACACATATTAGATTATGAAACTATCTAAGTATATTTCAGATTTGTTCAATTATATTTAAGTTTAAGGATTAAAAACAAAATCTGTCGGACATGAACCAGTTTCTCAAAAATTTGCTGTCTGCGTTCCTACTATGAACAGACATTCCAGATTGCATTCAAACATATAATAACTTGCATTTAGGTACCGAGTGATGCGTTCTCGAGTGTACAGAGCGTGAAGTGTGAAGTCACTGAGGCCATGACACCGTTTTATGGTTTACCTGTTGTGCGGGTTGTGCCGTGAACCAGCAAAACGAAATGTCATAGGGTTAGCCCCACTGTCCATAGGTGCGGTGCATAGGTGGAAATTTGTATTGGTGTACGCTTATTAGATCATGACAGTATCATTACAATGGGTTTGTTGGGTGGGACAGCCGCTGGCGTCTGCGTTGACGTTTTTGTACTTATTGGATTACCATTTAGCACCCCTGGTTATTAGAATTGGAACCAAAATAGAAATGGAGCAGCGTCATATCAAAAGAACAGCATTGCACAGTTTGCACACTTTCCAAGAATTGACTCTGAATATGTCAAATTTGACAGTTGTATGTAATTACGAGTAAATGTGGTTAGTTCGGGTTTTCTGATTGGAGGTCCATAGGATGGTCAGTAATCTATTTCGGTGCATGTCTGTCGCCTATTCGTCGCTTGACATACGTTCAGTTTATTCAAATCAAATCAAATCAAATCAAATATTTTTTATTGCCAAGTTATAAGTTTGTATATTACAGGTGTTGTGAGTAATATTGTTTAAAGTTACATTATAACAAGCCGTTCAGGCGTACAATATACATTTTTAATAAACTTAAATTCCAACTTAAATCCTTTTCTTACTTATCCTACATACTATAGCCCATAATGACAGACAGGTATCATTGTTTTATCCTAATTTTGTCTTCAAAGTACTCATGCAAAGAATAATAACACTTGCCAATGAGTATTTGGAACAATGTTTTTTTAAATATTTGTAATGACATTTCTTTTAAATAATCAGGGAGGTGGTTAAAAATTTTTGGTCCTATGTTATATATACTTTTTGAAAAAAATGTTGTACGAGATGGGTGGTGTGGGAGTATATCTATTTTATTTCTAGTTTGGCGTGGATACTTTGTGATTCTTAATTTGAAATAATGCTCGTTGGTTTTGACAAATATACATGTATGAAAGATGAACAAAGATGGAAGACTAAGAACCTGGAGTTGAGTTAGTAATGGTTTGCAACTTTCTCTCGAGTTGGCACCAAACAATGCTCTTATACACTTTTTTTGGGCACGGAATAAAGGTAATAAGTGTTTTTGAGCAGCGTTTCCCCAATGTATAATGCCATAGCGCAAATTTGAGGCGACGTATCCATGGTATGCTGTTATCGCCGCTTTTTGAGATACTGTCAGAGTCAGCTTCTTTAGCGGAAATACAAATTTACTAAGTCTCTGACACAATGCGGTAGTATGTGGTTTCCAGCTCACGCCGCTGTCCAGAATTACACCTAAAAAACGTATTTGTTCAACCTGTTCTATTAACTGCCCGTTATATTGTATTTCGATGCTTTCTTTTTTATTTTGCTTGAGACTAAATTGTATGTATTTTGTTTTTTCTAAATTGATTGCTAAATTATTGGTCTCCATCCAAGAAATTACATTAGAGAGAGCTTCATTTAGAGATCGTTCGTAAGTATCTCTGTCAGTGCCTTTGACAATTAATGTGGAATCATCAGCAAATAAAAACATCTGGTGCTGGACACTTCGAGGGAGGTCGTTGATGTAAACGAGAAATAATAGCGGACCTAGTATGCTTCCTTGTGGTATCCCGTATTTTACCGTTCTACGATTAGATTTGAAATGGATCTCATTTTTCTTATGGTCTATTTTCGTTATCTCGGTAAATTGTACACGGCCTTCGAGGTAAGAAGCAATTAGTTCATGGACCGGACCTCTTATGCCATAATGAAACAGTTTATCTAACAATTTTTGGTGACTGACAAAATCAAATGCCTTGGACATGTCCATGAAGATAGCTGTTATTGGTGTTCCGTCATTTAGGCATTCAGATACAGTTCGCATAAGGTGATATATTGCCAAGTTAGTGGACCTTCCCTTTCGAAAACCATATTGCTCCTGACTTAAAATACCAAACTTTTCAAAAAATTTGAAGAGTGATTCATTTATGTAGCTTTCGACTATCTTAGAAATTACAGGAATAAGAGCGATAGGTCGATAGTTATGACAGTCATCTTTGTCACCCTTTTTATATAATGGTTTAATAACAGTTACTTTAAGTTTATCAGGAAAAATTCCCCTGCTAATGCATGTGTTGATAATATGACTTAGAGGTTTAGCTAATTCATTGGAGCAATATTTTAAAACTTTTGTGCATATCCCATCGTATCCTACGCTAGTTTTGTTTTTTAACTGTTTTATAATTCGTATTACTCCTTGTGGCGTTATGGGGTTTATATAAATAGAATGTGTATTTGTATTTACCTGATTTTTATATGGTGTATTGCCACTAACTTTTACTTTATTTGTATTATGTATATCTACTAAGTCTATAAATAAGTCGTTAAAAATATTTGCTATATTACTTGGTTCTACAACAGACTGATTATTAAACTTTAATTCTTGTACAGTTTCTTTAGGTTGTGTATATCTACTTGAATTGATAATTTTCCATGTAGCCTTGGTACTATTCTCAGCTTATTCATTACTACCTGTCCGTCAGCGGCTTCGCCTGCGTAAACTGTTTTCCGTTAAAATATAGGTAGTCTGAATAAAAAAAAATGCATATGGGTGACATATTGCCTGATAATGAAGCTCACTTTAAAAATCGGTCCTGTAGTTTCGGAGCCTATTCAATACAAACAAGCAAACAAAAAAAACAAACAAACAAATCTTTCCTCTTTATAATATTAGTATAGACATGCATAATGACGTGTCTTTAAATGTATATTACCTACTGAAAGAGCAAATGGGCCTGCATCAATGACAAATATTTGTCGCGCATCTCTACCAGTACCTACGTCTACCACGAGTTGCCACTTTAAATTTACATTATCGTTCGCGTAAAAAAATATATTGGGACTTGACATTGTCATGTCATGTCATGTGTCATCCCAATACATTTTTTTTACGCGAAGGATAACGTAAATTTAAGTTGGCAACTCGTGGTAGACGTACTGGTGGCAGTGCCCTTCATCCCGATTTTGTATTAGAACAGTAAGCATATATGACAAATATGCATTCACACAGTTAAGTCTACGTGGACAGTGGCCCTTAACTGCGCAATACAAGTCCATTACGCGGATGAAACCTTTCGTATGGATCGCTCCTGACTCAATAAAGGAAGCAGATTTAAAATTTATCACGGGATTTTCAAAGAGTGTTTTACCCACACTTTTTTAATAATGTAACACTGGATGCAGATTGACAATTATTTTTGATTTTGCCAATATCCCAGCAATCATCACGCACCTTTTGGTAGCTTTTTTATTTTGCGAACAGAAAACAAGTGGAATTAGCTGCTACCAGGCGTAACTATGGACTCCAAACTACCAGTTCGATGTGTTTGATAAGATTAGGTGCTTAGTCTAAGACTCAAATTTTAAAACACCACCACCAAATATTGCTATCGTAATTGATAAGGCGCTTGGACGTCCACTTGCTCCTTTTCCTTCAAAAGGGCTTACAATTACTTCAACTTCCCTAACAGTAAATATATGCGCTGAAAAACACACCATTGTCCTGGTCCCAAAGTAAGGATAAATACTTGTGTTACGAGGTACAGACAGGAAATTAAGTCAGTGGTATCTACCAGCACACCCAGGGCCGAGCCAATTTCAGAAACATGATTTCCGGAATTGACCCGACCGTGATCAAACCCTGGACAATACAGGCCAAAAAAAACTACGTAAAGCGTTCACCAAAATAAGTTTGGTATATAGTTTTTATGATAGAATTAATTAGTACTAGGCCTGGCTTATTAATACGAGCCACAAGAAGGGTGTCAAAATGTAACATCACAAAATATAGTCAAACTCTAGTTCCTAAAACGAAGGAAAATGCATCTTAAAACTAGAAAAATTGTTATGTGCCGTTATACATAATGTATATAATTACTTTTTTTTATTATTATTTCTTTATTTTTAGCATTTATGCTTGTTTTGTTTCTAATATTTCTGTAATGCAAAATGTATATTGCCCTAAGACTTGCTTGTGTGTTGGAGTATACTTGCTTGTGTGTTGGAGTATACTTGCTTGTGTGTTGGAGTATACTGTAAGCCTCCAAGTGGTTTTTTATTAAATAAATGAAAATGCGGAAACCTCGAAAACCTGTTACAGTTGATGAAGTTGGTTTCGTGAAACTTTTTCGATTGCATTGTTAAAAGCCCACGTAAAAACGATCACCCATAAAGTTTTAACGATTTCAATAATGAGTTAGTTATTAAATAAGAAATAAAAAGCCTTGAATAGTAGAATGTGGCTGGTTTGTTTGAAAGATTAGTTATTAAATATTTTGCAGTTTCTCTTCTTTCTTCTGTAGCTAGTTGACAGTTTTTGGTAACCTCAAGAACTGCTGTTTGTAAGAAAATAAAATTTTACCATTCTTAATCAAATCTTATTTGTTTTTTATTGAGATAATAATCTAAGTCAACAATATTTATATCATATCTTAACGTTACTTATTCATATTACTTGATAATTTCTTTAATATTACATCTAAGGACGATTTTGTCAGTAAGCATTTTTCGTACATAACCGAAAAGCACAAACTGTGTTTGATAACTACGACATCAGTCATTTCTATAAGTGCCTGTGTACATATTTTTAAGGCATTTTAAGAGACTATTGATTTAAGTTCTATTAAACCTATATGACGAAGATTCAACCTGTTTTATACTTGACAGAATATACGAGTATTATTCCGAAGGTAAAATTTGCAGTAATTCCGCTATTTTTTCTTCTTATATGAAACCAGATGACTCGGTTGCAATTTGTAGTTGCAGGGTATCACTTGCATTTGTTAGTAATGAAAAACTCTGTTAGATCAGACTGTGTGATCAGAGAGAAGAACGGCAAATTTAACCTCCAACCTTCAAATTATCTTGGTTTTCGAAAAAAATATCTAACTCCACTAAAAACATACATTTCTCATTTAGTGTCGATAGAATAAGAAAACCACGTGTGAATACAAAATAGCTATTCATAAATATTTATATCTATTGACCCCACAGACGAGCGGCATTGTAAAAATTCTGACTGTGCAGACTATCTACGACATTACCTTAACGACCATTAGAACTTTCTATACAATTAGGTAAGCTATCACAATGGATTAAAGCTACAAAATGATTGCGCGATGCAGCGAACGCGGTGAAGCACCTTCTCTAACACAGGATGTTGCAATATTTAATCTATACTAATATTAAAGACAGGAAAATCTGATTGTTGGTTTGTTTGTTTATTTATTTGTTTGTAATGAATAGGCTCTAAAACAACTGAACCAATTTAAAGAATTCTTTTACCAATACAAAGTTACATTATCACCGAATGACATAGGCATTATATTACATTACACATTTTATTTATTTAGGTATTATTTTGTCGGGCAGCTAGTCAATAATGAAGTTCTAAACAGTTTCTGTAGTACGCACATGCTTGCTACTGTTTTATTATTTTCCTCTACCTATAGGTTGCCTAGTAGAGATAGCTATAAGGCCGTCTTAATTGTGCAGTAATTAAGTTTCTTCATTTAATATTATACAAAAAATATTATTATTCATCTATTCAGTAATCAGGTCTATTAAATCATCGAAAATATTGAGCCTAACTAAATGACTAGGTAATGCTTACCAAAAATTCTTAACAATTTGAAAACAATATAAGTGCACACAAATTATGTATATTGCAACAACCTGTATGTACAATACGACTATCATTAGAATCGAAATGTTTTATAATTAAGTTTCTATATCAGCACCTAAATTACGTCTAAAATTATATTAAAACTTTTAGGAGTTGAAAAATTTTTAGAAAGTAAATTAAAAAAACACGGAATAATACGCTTTTTACATACATATAATATTTATATACAGTACATAAATATATTAAAAATTATTTAGATTTCTATATTAAAAAGTTACACAGGGAATTTTAAAATCATTTGAATCTTTTCATATGTACGTAGATTACCTAATTTATTTGTGCATACTTTGTACATTTCAGCTTTATTTATAATATAATAGTGACATTATATGCCGTTCAATAGTACAAACAACATCAAAATACCATCAACGTTTAATTTTTAATCGTTTCAGAAAACAAAAATAATAAAATAAATCTTCTCGTTTGTTAATTTACTCTCAAATATAATATACCTACTATTTTAAATTTAATTTTACAATCTATAAACATTATTATCTATTTAGCATTAACTTAAGTTTTTTCATCTACTTACATAAAAAAGACCCACCATCTAAAAGTAAATTTGAAAATGTATTCCAACAGATACGGTGTTATTTCAAAATTTACAAACTATGCATAACGTAGTGTCTGCACGAAAAATAAGAATAATATGAATGTAGTATTAAAATTTATTCGTAGCGCACACCATTTTTTTTAATAATACCGTATTTTAACGATCTTTCATGTTTTTGTATTCAGTATCTCCAAGGCAATCAGTCGTTTTACTTCAAACAATAACAATTATAAGTTTTTTGTTCCTACAACTTTCGTTTTTTCACTGAACCAGATTTCTGGTCGTTGTTTGGTACCAATATCCTCCAATTGTAAATTCTGAATGAAAGTAATCAGGCACTTCGGATAAACATTAATTCAAGCTTAAACTACAGTTGACAATAACCAGAACTTTAAACACTAGTTACACAAAAGATAAGTTACTTCTTGTGAAAGTAGATTATCCTGTCATTATAAGGTAAGAAAACTGAACTGAATGCGTTGGTCAGATTCCTAAAAACTGATCATTTTAGTACTTATGTATTAAAGATATGTGTCAATATTTCTTAGAATTTAATGATGGTGGCTTACAAAAGTACTCTGTTGTAATTGTTAGGAAGTTTTTGTCTTTAACAGCAGAACTGGCCAGTACATTGTGACAAAAAGAAGAAATAGAGCCGGAAATACTACGCGAGATAGTTTGTCTATCTCCCGCCAGAGAACGCGTTCTTGCCCTGTATCTGCGTCTAGCCAAGCCACCTGTAAAAAAGAAAAAGAAGTTGCGATTATCTGTGGAAGAACCCACGAGGACCATCCTTTATACACGCGCGTTCACGTCAAGCTTTACATCTTGGGCACTTTGCTGGTTTTGTAAAGGTTGATGTGAACGCGTCTGAAATTATAAGGTGTCATATCTGTGCCATAAGAATAAGTGCGTATGTCTATGACGAAGTAGTTGTTAAAAAAATTGGAATTCATGAGTTTCTGTAGTCAGTTGTTAATAATCATACTGACAGAAAGATGCAACGTAATATGCTGATAATAGTAAAAGAAATAGATTGAATCAAAAGTAAATTTTGATACTTAAACATATTATTTGGTGCGTCTTTTTGTAATACGGCGTGTTATACAATGTAGCTTACGAATCCCAAGTGGCCTGTTAAAATTGAGGCAACTTTAAACTTATGAATATTTAAGTAAATTAATAAAATAGCTATACTTACACACTATGTACTGCAGACGTAAATTCATTACTTTAGGCTGCTTTGAGATGTGCAAGCTAAGCTACGAAACTGTTAGACCATTTCCAAAGATGCGCCGATATCGGGGGGAAAAAGGTAAAAAAAACTGCGAAAAGTGCAACGGCCCGTTAAGTCCCGCTCGTCTGACACATAAACAAAAAATAACAGATAGAGAATAAAAATAAATAGTAGGCGCCTCGAGCCTCCTGCTATTTTTCCTTGCTCCGCGGACAACGTCACGACAACAAAGTGGTGAGTCGCTGACTTTTTTGTGAAACGGATTTTCTAAAATGCTAAAATATTTTTTGTTAATGTAGATAGAAGTAATTTGAAGTTGGAGTCGGCTCTCTTCAAAGGAATTTAAATTAGGCTGCCAATAAATTCAAAATTCTGATCATCGCAAGTTTCTATCTAAAAAATGTGACAGTAATAATAATAATAAAAAAGTACTCAAGGTAGCTCTGTCGTATCTGAGAGCTTCTTTCAGAATTTCTGAAGAAAAAATAATACACACATCAAAAGTGTCTAGGGATCAAGCATTTTTATGCGGATTTCTTGAGATTGAGATGTGGCTTTGTAATAAATTTATGATTTTATAAATTTATATGGATCTTTTTGGTGCATTTCATAATTTGAAACAGGAACTGTCAATCAAATTCGAGTAAAAGATGAAAATCAGCTGTCAATATTTTCCCTATAAAAACATACAACGCATTGAAGACATTATAAGTGCTGCTGTTTCCCTACTACTGATTAAAACCAACGTTATTATGGAGCGGCGACGTCATTTAAGCAGGGAAGAAATGCTCAGAGCCGTGGGAATGATAGAAGCTGGTTCCCGGCAACGTACTGTGGCTTTAGCTCTGAATACAAGTCAGAGTGTTAACAGTCGACTTTGGACACTTTACCGAAGCACTGGTACCGTGGCTGAGCGCCATGGAGGACGGTAGCGCTGCACCACACGGAGACAAGACCGATACATTCAATTCACAACTCAGCTCCAACAATAACCGCCATGATGTTAGCCGTGAGTGAGGCTTCATCACTCTTCAGGGAACTTAATTAGCGACCAAACAGTCAGAAACCGCTTGCATGAAGTGAACCTTCATTCCCGAAGACCGCTAAGGGTACCACCTATAGCAATGCACAATCGTAGGATTCGATATCAATGGGCTCTTGAACACAGAAATTGGGCAGAAGAACAATGGCGTTTCGTGTGCTTTTCTGATGAGTCTCGTTTTGGTATGAGACCGGATACAAGACGTATACGACACTGGAGAACCCCTGGACGCCAACAGCGATTAAAATCCTGCCAGGAAGTCCATCCTTATAGTGGTGGAACCATCATGGTATGGGCGGGTATTTGGATCGGCGGAAGAACTGAGTTGATTTGGATCAGAGGCAACCTCAACGCTCAAATTTATGCTGAGACGATTGTATCAGACGTCATCGTTCCTCTACAAGTGCAAATCGGTCCCTTATTTCAGTTAATGCATGATAATGCACGACCGCACACCGCAAGAGTTGTAAGACAGACTCTCGCCGCAGCTAACATCAATGTCCTACCCTGGCCTGCTCAGTCGCCAGACTTGAACCCGATTGAGCATGCATGGGATATGCTACAGAGAAGAGCTCTGCCGAATATGGAGGGTATCCAGTCGCAAGAAGACTTTTTTTTGTTGTTGCAACGAACATGGGCGGCCATTCCACAGCGTGATTTGGATGAACTCATTTTGAGTATGCCAAACCGATGTTCTTGTGTTGTTAGTGTTCGCGGTAGAAACACGGATTATTAATTGTTTAAGTTACCCAATAAAATTTTGAAGAAAACTGTTATTTCAGTCTTTTTTTCGAACTTTAATGTTAATGGTTCAAATGTCAAAAATCCCTTTATTAGGAAAATGGCGAATTTCTTTATTAATGCAAAGGTGACTTGGTTTATCGTTACTATAGACAAACGAAAACACTTTATTTGATGAATCCTTAAAGAAAATTTTAATTAATATCAATCAGGAGAAAAGTTATTGCAAAAATATATGTTGATCCCTAGACACTTTTGATGTGTGTAAAATAAAATAAAATCAATTTATTTCAGACGAAGTCCATACAAATTACACACAATTTCGATTACATATAATTAAAATTAAATTTCAGATTGATATAAAAAAAAAACAATTTAGGTATAAAATAAAAACAAAAACAATAATAATAAAAATGATCAGTTTAGGTATCTTCCACCCTCTGCGGCACCGGGAACACGCGTTTGCGCTTGTACCCAGTGCCGCAGAAGGGGGCAGTCCGGCTTGTCGCTCAGCACATTCAGGATGGTGTTGGCGCTCCCGCGCGCACGCAGCATCAGCGAGGCGTGGAAGCCGTCAGTGTGCGCATGCGCAAACATCGCAGACGCACTACAGTAGCGCGGGAGCCCCACCAGCACCCTGAATGCATTGTTATACTGCACACGGAGAGCGTTGATGGCCCGCTGCGTATTGACCCACAGATTGCAAGTGTATAATGTTTGGCAAAAGGCTTTAAAGAGAGTTACCTTCACCTCTGAAGAGATCCGATCCAAAAATGTAACTTATTCTAAAAGTGACTTTAAAGTTGGGGTTTTAAAACCTTTTCTTTCTTTTCTTTTCTTCGTTTTAAAACCTCTTCTTATTGCGATGATTATTAGAATGAAAAAGGGAAAATATGTTAAGGCTACTGCTAGATTGCTTGCCTTTAGAAATAGAAGTATATCTTTTAAGTAATTAAGGATGTGAACCATTGTTGGAATACTATTTCTAATTAAAATAGACTCTGATTACGTCTCCAAAGCCAAGATGGTGCGTGGGTAATTATTTTCAAGCAGGAGGTTCTTAAGAAATTTAGTCAGATGCATGGCGCATTTTCCTTTCAAAAGCCTACCACAGGTGAGGAGTGAATTGGCGGTCAGGGTGCGTGGTTTTTTAGTACCTATGTTTACGTGGAGTTGCATAGGATAGGTACAAAGGAGATTTTGTGACTGAAAAGCGATCAGAATGTCTAATGAGACCCATAAAAGTGACACAAATAAAGTTCTGTAATTCAGGTGTGACTTTACTGTCATGAAGCAAAAACAACAGGTTCGCGTTGCCGACCATTAACTTAAACTCCTTTGAAGAACCACAATATGTAGCTTGAAGAAAAAACTAAGACAGTAAGCTCATTACACAGCTAGACAATGTCCGACAATGGAAGACGATGGAATTCCAAAGGGCAGGAATTGAGTCCCCCGACGGAACGAACGCGGCCAGAATAGAGAGAGCTGCAGTCATTACTTCGTTCAGTTTTTCAGGAAAAAATATCTGCAACGAGTAATTCTTACCCATTTTTTGGTGCCTAATGCTTATTTTATTTGTTCTATCATCAGACTGTTCGTCTGCGCGTCCCTATGCCTAAATTTTAAAGACATTCGCAGAAATCCAGCATTTTGGTATTCTGCTTGTGCCAGGAACTGATGATGCTGATCAGAGACCTATAATTACTCTAACAAATTCATATTCATATTCATTCTATCTTTTTACCTGTAGTATGCTTTGGCGTCGTTCCACGCCCACTAAGTGAGGGACGCTGTGTGGCGCGGAGGGCGCGGGGTGCACGGCCGGGGTAGCAGCGGGGGGCGAGGTAGGCGACGTCAGGTCCACCTTCCGACATCTCACGCCGCTACCTTCCCAGGCCGCGACTGTTCCGCAAGATCCTTTTTCACCATTCAGGCGCTGGAACAATATAATAAATTATCGCGTTATAAGATTGTACCTACTGACAAATTACAAGAGTTCAAGTTCGAAAGGAATCCTTAAGTTAGAGATTGTACCATTCAGATTTTCATTTATATATGACTTACCACAGGTATAATCCTAGGCAGATCTTGCGCTTTGCTCTTATTCGTCTGGTATTGCTTGTCCAATACCTTGACGACTACGAACTCTGCCAAAGCAGCGAACACAAACATCATGCAGCCGGCCATCCACAGGTCCAAGGCCTACAAAGATAAAACTTAATAATAAGGCTAACACATAACAATTGACTGTAAAGCTAAAATTAGCTTAGTGAACGCTCTCTCCTTTTTTAAAATTGTATTTCAGTAAAATATTTTTAATGGAATACCCCTTGAGTGTCAGCGGAAGACACGGGTGTTCCTAAGAAAACCCCTAAGAAAAAAATTGCAAACAATGACACACAATGCAAAAATCTGAACAATAGAAACACGAGACGGGTTAAATTCTGAACTAGGCAATTTAGCGTTTTTTCGAAAAATTTGGTATTTATAAAGCTGTTCAATATAATAAAAACTATAAGGTACACCATCGTCTCATAACTCACCTTAACATAAGCCACCGGGGGTATGTCAGCTCTTAGGCCAGTGAACATGGTAACCAGGGTCAACATGCAGGTTACAAGCAGAGTGACCCTCCCGGGTATGGCATCCAGGTCCAACCAGAAGCTAAACCAGGATAGCATCACCACCAGCGAGGAGGGAGCGAACGTTTGGATTAGATGGTGACCGATCTGACGCTCGAATCTGAAGTACACTACTAGTCGAGAGTAGTTACCTAAAAACAACAGTTTTTTAAATTTATATTTACTTAGTTTTTCCTGGGTTATTGGACTAATAATAGTCAGGTTTAAATTGTTGTAGCCAGGACCATATTTTTTTATTTAAATTCTCAAACTAACCCAGTAAGGGTTAGTATGTTTTGAGTAGTACAGAGGCAACAACACGAGCAAGTTCACATCAACCTTTATAAAAGCATTGCAAAATGGGTCTTATGTCAGCAACATAGTGCCCCTATGTACAGGTTGATATAAACGCCTCTGTACGTATACGAACGCCACTAATTAAAAGACACAAGCTCGTTTCTTTCACTTGTTCGTACCTATTCATATCCCACTGCTGGGCAAAGGCGCTTCTTTGCGTCAGGAAATGCATTTAGGCATTACTAGGTCCCTAAAACGGAGACCCCTACCCCCTAAACCCTGACGGTGGTCGTCTTCGGCACAGAATGAAATGGACCCAGGATCCCCGACACGGAACGCTTCTTAGGACCCTATTGTTTTTTTAGTTTGGAGCTTAAAAAGTTGAAAAATAGACATACCCTCCTTGTCGATCATAAAGCCGTTGGTCTCCTCGAGTCGCAGCGGCTGTCCGATGTGGTACTGTAGCAGCTTCAGCTCAGGGTTTATAGTTACTCCCGCTTCGCTCCAACGAAATCGCACTTTCTGGTTGCTGTACGAAACTGAAAATGAGTTCCAATTTAGTAATAAGGTTGTTTAGAAATAAATAATTATGTGTCTGTGTTTGTGTATCATAATCTTTTTAATTGAGCGCATCACAGTCGAAACAATATTATATGTATGATATTATAGTTATCCGAATCATACGCATCTTGACTACTATACAAATGACCTCATGGAAATACAGCTCTTCCATTGCAAGTTCAAAACTATGGTTGTTTTGGAATACGTATTGTGAGAATATAGCATTTTCAGCCTTGTTCTTAATTTGAGAAGCTAACATTGCATGTAGCTGCTCAAGATCTTCAAAAAATAAATCATGTTATATATGTTGTGTAAATGAACATGAATATGAATATGTTAGAGTAAATTAAATTCTGACGAAGAACTCCTTCAGGCACAGGCTTTCGAGAAGCTGAAGTTCCCGAGTGAGGTGACATGACTTGATTTACTTATTGCTATTTTGGATAAATAGTCGTTCTGCTTGCTTATACTCGTACACCTTCGGAAGCAAACAAACATCCCTAGCTAATGCCTCAAAAGCAACATCTTGAAGCGGGGAAGCTTCTTTGGGTGTCCAGCAGGAACCAACAGTTTGTGCCAACGGACCAGAGTGCAGGGCTGCATTGCATTACACGGCTTTCACATTGTCGGAAATTCCTGCTTACTCCAGGGAGCAGACGTTGACTCCTGCCTTTGTTGGCTATAAGCGACCAGCTCTGGCGGGTTTTCGGAACACTTGCGTATTGATAACTTGTATTTTTTTTTTATATTGCCCGTCAAGATGACCTCACTCCACCTGATGGAAAGCGGTCGTGAGGTCCAAATATGAGGTTGACAAGCCCAGTCATTCAAACGAATCACTGGGCTGGCCATCCTCACCTTGAAGGCCTGCAGAAATGCCTTTTCACGCCCCGCTTGAAGAACCCGGGACTATACGAGGAAGGAAACACATGTGCTGGAAGAGCGTTCCACGTCTGGATGGTACGACAAAGAAACGAGTCACCGAACCTTTTAGTTCGGGCCAACAAATGTTGAATTGTGTGTGGGTGACGCCGTAGTCCAGCACGCGTGGTACGGGAGTGGAAAGGTGAGGGTGGAATGAGCTGGAACAACTCGTCAGAGCATTCCCCATTGTAGAAGCGATAGAGAACACTTAGCCTGGCAATGTCTCTACGCAATTGGAGAGGCTCAAGGGTCAAAGTTGCCTCTGGGTTTCCAATAATACGGATAGCACGCCGCTGCAACCTGTCAAGAGCTTCGAGTAGGTACTTAGCGGAACCGTCCCAGAGATGAGAGCAGTATTCCACACACGAGCGGACTTGTGTCTTATACAAGCGACAGAGCTGCTCAGGCGTGAAGAATCGTCTCACTCTGTTCAGGACTCCGAGTTTACGGGATGCAGTTCTAATGACGCTCTCAATGTAGTCCCGCTGGTTTAGGTTGCTAAAAACATCCATGCCAAGGATGTTTAGGCTATCCTTAATCGGTAGCGGGGTGCTCTGAAGAGTGGGATGGGAAAGGAACGGCAACGCCTTTGCTGTGAATGCACACACCTGCGTTTTCTTGGCATTGAACTCGACAAGATTGCATGCACCCCATTCTGAAATGCGGTCCAACACTCCGTCAAGCTCAACAACAGGACTTCGCCTCTTCTCCTCGATGTCAGTCTGCTTTGCCCCAGGGCGCTCGAAATAACGCGCGTGGACCGTGCTATCATCCGCATAGCAATGAATATTACCAAGAGATAACAGAGATATTATCATGTCACTATGTAAGTTTTCGTTATATATCATGGCCATATTTATGAATTGTAGCCTATGTGTTATTCTGATGTATAAGCTGTATTGCTGTATAGTTTCATCTAAATTCGTTCAGTAGTTTTTGCGTGAAGGAGTAACAAACATACACACATACATGCTCACAAACTTTCGCATTTATAATATTAGTAAGATTAATAAGATATATAATCAGTCGTGAATCATCGTTATTCATCGAAAAACGACATCGATTGACGATAACGTTTTTAGTAATGTGCTAACACCTTAGGTACTTACAGCTCTCAATATAAATTGGACAGGACTGTATATCCATGGGGTAGAGTTGAAATTCCATCTGGCATGCAATGATAGCGTGCATCCGGGCAGCGTACCGGACCGTTTGATTTCTATACAGGGTCACCGATGAGAATTTGTGCGTTAACTCGGCGATTTCTGCAGGCAATAAAAAATTTTTTTTCATAGGTGGAAAATGGCAAGAGTCGTATTATTTTCTGCAATTTCTATTTTGACTGTGAAAATTCAAATTACCAACATTTCATATTTTATTCCTTAAAAAAGTGTCGTTCCTTATCATTTTCATCATTATAAAATAAATTAGTAGGAACGATTTGAAAAACAAAACAATTGTATTTTACGGTGACATTAAGCTTATACCTAGGTACGTGCTCCTTCGTGTTGTATATAAAATACATAGTATTATGTGAGATTCTACTGAGAGTCACTTAATTAGTTTTATATTAACATTGATAATTTAAATATAATCCTTAATGTTTTGATTTTATCAAATTTAATTTAGGTTCTTTTATGTTGTTTGAATTTTAGTTCAATAAAAATAAATTAAAATAAAATATAATCAATGATGTAAAGAGTAAAATCAAATAAAGCAATTTTCTTCCAATTAACTTCTTTTTTAAAACGCAATTAATTTTACATGACCTATTTCAACCAAGAAACTGTTTGTGTTAACTTTTTTTATAGTTAGTTCCGTCAAATTAGCCTAAAAACGACGAAATTAAAAGAATTTTATCTTTAATGCACAAAATAGTACATAAAGCGGACTTAATCCTAAAATCATTATCTACCAGTCAACCATTGCATTAGGTTAAGAACTACAATTTAAAGTAACATAAATGATGTCATATTAACTCTTTAAATCTATGTCAATCTTCTTCCAAGTACCTACTCATTATATTGCCCGTCTTCTAAATAGGTTTATGTTTTACAAAAACTCTTAAATTTTCTTTTAACCTAAATAGTCCAGTAAAAAATATAAGATAAGGTTCTTAAATAAGTAAAATTGTTCTCTCAAAAAGTTCCTAATCTTACATTAATTAACATCGTTAATTTAGGCCCACGGATTCAATAAACCGTTTACCGTTTGAAAGTCATGCTTTTTATGCGTGAGATATTGACTGTTTTAACTAAAAGGTCAGGAATTATTATCGTTTGTTGAAAACTGGGAAGTTTAATTTGTTGTAGGTCAAGTAAAGAAAACGTTTTCAGGGCATAGTTTATCATCATCCTTCGAGCGATGTACAAATATATCGTGATTAAAGTTTTCTCACTACAAAATTTATGAAAATGTTTACCGTTTTTTACTTCGATACTGACTACCCTACAACTACTATACCAATATTTTTTGATACTACACAACCCTGTTTCTGACTACTTTTAAAAATCTAATATATTTTATTGTACTAACCCGCAACAGTAATAGTTATTGTCAGTAAGTTCGGATGAAAAAATCAATTAAGGTTTGCGAGTGCGATAACTTAGCTTGGATTCAACTTTGTGCAATACAACTTTGAAATTGAAATAGAATTCTTAAACGATTTCAAAACTGTTCTAAATTCAAAAACCGGAACACTCATGCTTTCGAAACTTAATACAGGATGACGTGGTTGACGTGTACCCCAGTTTACTTTATTTGTCAAAAGCAACAAAATGTCTTGTTAACTGTAATAATGATTTAAATTATCTCAGTACGTCTACCACGAGTTGCCACTTTAAATTTACATTATCGTTCGCGTAAAAAATGCATAGGGATTTGACATTGTCATGTCATGTCATGTGTCATCCTAATACATTTTTTTTTACAAAAACGATAACGTAAATTTAAAGTGGCCACTCGTGGTAGACGTACACAGGTTTGACTACTAAACCATGCATTATGAATCAAGATGTGTTATAAAATGTCCAAATCCATACACTTTTAAAGTGTGTGTGTTATAAAATGTCCAAATCCATACACTTTTAAAGTGTGTGTGTTATAAAATGTCCAAATCCATACACTTTTAAAGCTTATAGTGGGTTTTGAAATTGTCTAATATGTCGACTATGGAAACACATACACACATGATCTTATTTCACAAATGTTTGGTCTGTTATAGGACAAAATAGTAGGAAAAAGTAAAATTACCTTTGATAGGTGTAACTTAATGAGCTAAAAGACCTATGGTACAATGCCATCATGTCATCCTGTATTTATGCATGAGCTGCCGTACAATTTACTTGATGTGCCAATGTGCAGATAAATAATGTATTTTTCTCAAACTTCAAAAATTTGCATAAAAACATATCTTGTGTAATTAAGCATGAATTTTGCACGTGGATTGTGCCGACTTCAAAATTTTCCTACCATTAGAGTGATGCCGGTAGTACAATCCTCCTCCTAAAATCACAAATTTTATTAAAATGGCTGAATTCATATTAAAATAAAACTTATAAGTAACTTAAAAATTTACTTTATAACAATCACTGGGTTAACCTAAAATGTTGAATTGGAAAATGTCTAAGTATAATTTTCATTTTTAAAGACTAAAATCCTACAGAATAAAGAAGAATTAGATAACGTGATTAAATGTTTATAAGGCTGTATTGCTTCCGCTGTATGAAGAGCGGAAGTATGAAAATCGTAGTGCAGAGATGGAAAATAAAATCATTTTCTTGAGTGAACACTAGAAGCAACCACAAAATGAGAATTGAATTTACAAAAGTGAAAAAACTCACTAACTAAATTACTCAATGATTAGTAGACAAAATATTTAAATCAAACTGGAAAAATAGTAAGTACTAATGATATCAGGCTTTCATCACTGGAGACAGTTTGGATGATGTACCCATATAAAAGTTGCTATTGGAATGGAAGATCCCACTAACACCATTTTCAACAGTGAAAAACTAATCAAAAATCGAATTTCTTCAAAATCGACGTTAACTCTTAATGAGTATTAAAGTAAAGTAGTCTTCAAACGGTAGTTTTAATTTTGCTTTCAAGTTATTGGTCGAGGCCGAGGATCAGTAACTACTCCCTCGCCCATAAAGCAACCTAGAGACACCCTTATTGTATGTAGCGGCACCTCGCTTCTAAGTAGCAACACTGGGCTTGTAAGAAGCGTCACCTCTCTTTTAAGTGGCAACAGGGCGCTTGTTAGAAGGTATTATTGCTACAAAAGTATTGGGGAATTTAAGGAGTTTGTAGTTGATATTAATAGCATCGTTTAAAAGGAATAACCAGTGCAAAATTCAAGTATTGGTGCCAAAAGGTGATACTGCAAACTGAAAGAAAACCTTGTTTGTGCTTATTTGACTTCGCCATAACATTTAAAAGCTAAGGACTAAATTTTACTTATTTTAATGCAGCGCTGTAATGTTGATTTAACGGCAAATTAGATACTAACCTAAGAGTAATCATTTTATAAAAATGAAACATTATAATGAGGAGGATACGTCAAATGAGAAATATTATTTTCGTGATAATTTATAAGCGCCTTGAGAAGTTGTTTCGTTTATAGGTAGCACTTTTTTTAATTTAGCTCGCTGATTAAAAAGTAATTTAATTATAACTTTTAGTAATTCAGTAGGCATTTACATTTACACATTTGGTGGTGTTTACTTCTAAAACAACTGCCATTAATATAATCTAGTTACATCATAGATTCGTTTTAATTGAAGCAAAATTTTGTTTTATTTTTGTCAAGAAAAATTCAAATCAGAAATCACAAGTGTCTCACTCCAGGAGAAATGATACACACTTGAAACAAATAGATACCCTAGATAGATCTCAGGAATACCTGAGACTGCGCACAGCATTATGCCCGGTTCACATTATTCCATTCCAGGGCTCAATCTACGTGGAGTGGACATTCCAGTGCCGGTTCACATTATTTCAGTGGTATTCCAGTGCTGAACTGGAATGCTGCTAATGGAATATTGTGACCCGGGTTTTAAGGCCGTTAAATGTTCACCAAAGGTTCCTTATTTGTCAGAAGCAAATTTTTTTACGCCTTCCATGTTAGGTAATTATATTTTTTTTACCCACCAGTCACTTTGGAATTCAAGAAGTACGGGTCCGGATGCCAGAGGTTGTCGAAAAATTCAGGCGGCAGGGTCACGTGGTCATCACCTTCTTCGAAGATGTCATCAGGAAGCTGTAACCTGCTCTCACGCCATGTTTGTCTGATGAACATGTCCACTCTGCAAATAATACGTTAACGGTTCTCAAAATCATACATACCTACATACACGTACATAGACGCACATTGGCTTCCCACCCTTACATTATGGATATTCTAAAGCCGCGTACGCACGTACCTACAAATTTGTTGTGTTGCATGATACGCAACTACTTGGTTCGCACGTGCGTACCACTACTAACATCGAACACTCTGTTCGTCAAACATGTTTGCGGCGATCTTTTTGTAGGATCTGTATGGACGGTGTTCTATAGCTTTAACAAATGTAAGTAACAACCACCACCACCGGCGCCGCCATGGCTATTAAGATAAAGTTCGCGAACTCGATTCGAACTAAGTTCTCGCGTGTGTTTGAATATGCCTTCCATACGTACAAACCACATGTTCATGTTTGATGTTTGTGTTCGCTACGTTCGTGTTTGTACGTGCGTACACGGCTTAATGCGAACAGCAGGTAGTGTTTTCAGGAACATACAATTAGGGGGGCTAGCCAAGAGCAACACGCTACTTTCGTTTCGACATGTCAAATTTAAAAATGTGTGGAACTGACATCAAATGTCATCTCGATAAGACGAGTGCTTGCTTATATGGTATCCGCGTACATTTTTTTTAATATCGCCCGTCAAGATGACCTCACTCCACCTGATGGAAAGCGGTCGTGAGGTCCAGAAATGAGGCTGACAAGCCCAGTCATTCAAACGAATCACTGGGCTGGCCATCCTCACCTTGAAGGCCTCCAGAAATGCCTTTTCACGCCCCGCTTGAAGAACCCGGGACTATACGAGGAAGGAAACACATGCGCTGGAAGGGCGTTCCACGTCTGGATGGTAAGACAAAAAAACGAGTCACCGAACCTTTTAGTTCGGGCCAACAAATGCTGAATTGTGTGTGGATGACGCCGTAGTCAAGCACGCACACAGCACATTCGACATATCGACACGAAAATACCGTGTTGCACTTGCCTAACCGTGTTTAACATACTTACCGGTCGAAATTGACGTTGAGTTTTTGGTATTCTAATAATCATATTTTATTGTACAACATACATGAAACCCATTTATAACATAATAGTTTTTGTGTCCGTTTAACCCTTCCAAAGTTTCTCTTAACTTCGTAAATTTGTACCGGAGTAGGCACCCTGGTCTGTTCGAGACAAGAGTGAATAAGCATTCACTGATCAGACATGAACCATGAATATACCTGATTAAAGACCAGCATGACTGATTATATACGTTTGAGTGGCCTGGTGGTACATTTTGAGCAATCTTGCTTATAGTTGGTTGATCCCGAACCAGCCCCAGCCCCGGTTTTTGATTCGGTAAATTCGTTTTGTTTACAGTAACTTGGGCTCAGCAGTTAAATTCTTTATTTTTATATGTTAAAACCATGGGCCTAAACTTTTTGTGAACTAAATAAAATAGACGCTACCTATACCAAAAATAGAATCAAAAATAAAAAAGCGACTTAGAACGTACCATCTCGACTATATCCTAAACGGGGTAGCCAGAGGCAAGTGACTGTTGCCTTCATAGTGAACGAAACACTCAAAGCCCACTTTTCACCAATGGTATTAGACCGTGGTGAGCCTTCCGCCGTTAAACGGGTTGATTTGGTTTTAATAGGGGTTTTCCATCACCTTAGATTTGGTCGGAAATTGAACAAAGATCACAAAGATTTAGGTTTTGGCCAGATTTGAACTCGGTACCACACCATCTTAACCCGCTTAACCTCTAGGCCACGACACTCGCATAATACTTATGATACAACAATGATTAGGCCAAACTATGTAGCCAAATTGCATAGGTAAATGTGTAATCCGAATTAGTTTAGAATATCGCAGTAATGATTTCTTTCCTTTACACACCTATTGCATTCCGTACACTCCCGTCCCTTTCCCCCCTTTCCATAGCTCGCCAATCAGCGCGCGCAATCAATGCTGTGCGCGCCCTCTGGACCAACAAAATGTGAAAAATAATAAGAAAATATATGGAGGCCGAACAATCTCCTGCTCGTGCGCGTAAAACAAATCCGTCGTCAGAATTTATTTAATTAAACGGCAAATAACTGTAGAAAAGGTGCAAGTGCTGTGCAAGTGTGGGTGGCTACCCTCTTCTCGTAATACGCGAGAACATCTTTGCCTAACGGTGAGTTTCCTTAACCCCCCTGTCCCTCATTCTAATTGTTACTGCTTTTAGGGATTTTGGGAAAAATATTAGAAAAAGAATGCCTAATTAATCTCTTAGAACCTGCGCGTTATCATTTTGGTCCTATCGACCGCGAATTGTTGAGGATTAGTTAGGATTCAGTGTTTTCGAAAACCACGCGGTAGCCATATTTGTGCAAAATGCAATCCAATCCACCTCCTACTGCCACTGCAACACCTCCAAATGAACGTTCTATGCAGAAATATCAAAATAAACTTTCGGCTTTGTACGGGCGAGCACAGGGAATATACGATTCAATCGCCAAATTAGGTAATGATCCTTTAAAAATTGAAGAGTTTTTGGCGGATAGTTTTACGATCGATTTATTGCGTAATGACTTTATGGCAACCATCGAGGAAAGAAATAATTTTCAATTGTCCTTTAGTGATGGCCCTCCGCCTAGCTATAGCTCTTGTATTTCGTTTGAGCAACTGTATGCAAAAATAAAATACAAAGTAAATCAATTAATGTCGCAAATGGCTGAAAATAAAAGTCGCGACGAACGGGGTTCCCAAGTCAAATGCGAAAGACTTTCATTAAAGTTACCGCGACTGGAACTATGTTCATTTAATGGTGAAATTGAATCATGGCCTATTTTCTTTGAAACCTTTAAGTCGGCTATTAACGATAACCCGGACCTCACTGACGGTGAAAAAATACAATATTTGATTGGTAGATTAGAAGGCAAAGCCCTAAGCATCTGTCAAGGTATCGCGCCTACCGCCGAAAATTACGGTGTAATATGGAAAGCTTTGCTCAACAAGTTTAATGACGAAAAAATACTTGCAGTACTACGTATCTTGACAGATTACTTAACTTGCCAAGTGTGAACGAAAATTCCCCAGCGCAATTAGAGGAATTTATTGATAAATTTTCATCACTTTACTCAGCGTTAAAGCAACTAAAATTACAAAGCCTGGAGGATTTTCTGTTTATACACATTGCGTGCAAAAAAGTAGGGTTAGAAACAGTAAAATCTTTCGAGTTTAAATATGGTTCTGATAAAATCGTGAGTTGTTCAGAATTCATAAACTTCGTTCGCAATCAATCTCATATTTTATCACGAGTGCAAAATGTCACAAGTGTAGTGTCAAAATCAGGCAGTAATCAGCCATTTAAAAGTAAAAGCAAGTCCACACCCGCTTAGTAATAATTACAGCGTAAAAACATTCGAGAATATGCACGAAAACAATAACTGTGTATGTTGTGAGAAGAGTGACCATTCGCAATTAGCTCAGTGTCCCAGGTTTCTAGCAATGATCCCTAATGATCGCTATAAATTCGTAAAATCAAGTAAATGTTGTGTAAATTGTTTAAATAACAAACACATCCTTGTGAATTGTCAGGATTCCAGACGTTGCAGCGAATGTAATCGCAGTCATCACAGTTTACTGCATTTTCCTAATAGCAAGTCGGCTAGTAACGCGACCGATCGTATGATTACAACGGCAATGGCGGTGACAAATGCGCCCTGCGCGTCCGAGCCTGCCGCGGCCGTGTCGCTCTGTGCGGTCGGTGAGTGCGCCGCACGCCAAGTCCCGGGTTCGACTCCCGCGTCATGCGTCTTGCTCGGCACCGCGCAATGTAATGCTGTGGATGCCGAAGGAAATATATTTGTTTTGCGCGCATTAGTAGACAGTGCGTCGCAAAAGGATTTAATAACGACTGAATGTTGTAAACGTTTAAATTTGAAATTATACGAACCGCAGAGTAAATACGTATCGGGTGTAGGAGATGTTACTAATCCTATAGAAGGAGTAACATGTCTCACCATTCGGTCTCGGTTCGATGATTCGGTTAGGTACACTATTCGTACACGTAGTCGTAAATCGTATTACCAATGAACTACCTACCGCCAAAATTGACGCCAAACGCCTGGATTATTTAAGTAATATTCCTCTGGCAGATAGTAATTATTACACACCCGCAAATGTCGACCTTATTGTAGGTACAAACTTATTTGCTAGGATCTTAGGCCCGAACTCAATATCTCGCGGAGAAGGAGAACCTGTCGCGATTGAAACCTCATTAGGTTACGTAATAATCGGTCAGGCCCCGGTCATTGAACCCGTGTGTAATATCGTGCGTTCTTATTGCACTCTGGATGAATCTTTAGGAAATCGCATAAATCGATTTTTCGAATTGGAAGAAGTACCCAATGTACACAATTGCCTAACTACAGAGGAAAAAGCTTGCGAAAATTATTATTGCGAGACCACGCGCCGCGAATCGAACGGGCGATACGTAGTTTCACTACCGTTCCGTGACGAGCCGGCCGCGTTGGGAGACTCCATGCGTACGGCCGAGCGTAGGTACTTATCTTTGGAGCGTAAATTGTTATCGAATCCTGCCGTAAAGGTAGAATATGACAACGTTTTCAAAGAGTACTTACAGAATAATTATATACGTCCTATTGGTAAAATTTCTGAGATTTCGTCTACTGATGAGCAATATGTGATACCGCACCACGCGGTGGTAAGGCAAGATAAGAGTACTACCAAATTGCGAGTAGTATTGAATGCAAGCAGTCAGTCTAGTACTGGAAAATCTCTTAATGATTTGTTGCATACTGGCCCAAATCTACAAAATGATTTGTTCCAAATAATATTGAATTTCAGATTGCTACCTGTAGCGATAAGCGCTGACATACGGCAAATGTATTTACGCGTTTTAATCGACGAAAATGACAGGAAATTTCTCCGTCTGTTATATAGATTTGACAGTACGGATGAAATCACCGTATTTGAGATGACACGAGTTCCTTTCGGTCTGTGCTGTAGTACCTACTTAGCTATACGTACTATACGGCAACTCGCCAATGATGAACGCGAGCGTTTTCCAGCGGCTGCTTCAGTAGCTGAAAAACAATTGTACATGGATGATCTAGCGATCACGTGCTTGTCCCCCGTTGAGGGCATTGAACTTTCAAATCAGCTGATTGATTTGTTCGCAGCTGGAGGGTTCGATTTAGTAAAATTCTCTAGTAATTCACCTATTGTGATGAATAGTGTTCCAGCTTCTCATCGTGTTACTGAGGCGATTGAATTCAGCCCGGAAAGTCATCTCAAAATACTAGGCCTTCTTTGGCTACCAGTTGAAGATGTGTTTACTTTCTGCGTTAATGTCGAGTCACGCGAGTGTACTAAAAGAAATATGCTTTCTACTATTGGCCGCCTGTGGGATTTAATGGGTTTCGTGGCCCCGGTAACTTTATTATCTAAATTAATTATCAAGTCCTTGTGGGAAAATAACATTGGATGGGATGATATTCCCCCTCCTAATATTGTAAGCTTATGGCAACAAATTGAGTCTGAACTGCCATTGTTTCAAACGATAAAACTGCCCCGGCACATAGGCGTAAATGGCGAATGCGTTGTCTCAGTCGTGGGCTTCGCGGACGCTTCCGAGCGTGCTTACGGTGGCGTAGTATATCTTCATGTATATTTTCCGGACGAAAATCGTTCCGTAATCAATTTAGTATGTGGTAAATCAAGGGTAGCGCCTTCAAAAACTGTAATCACTTTGGCTAGAATGGAGTTGTGTGCTAATTTAATATTAGCTAAATTAATGCGTGTAGTCATTGACGCCTATGCCGAGCGTTGTCAAATAGCCAATGTTCATGCTTTTACCGATAGTACGGTTGCATTGTCCTGGATTCATTCCCATCCCACTCGATGGCAGATTTTCGTCGCTAACAGAGTTGCCAAAATTCAAAATGAATTAGAGCCGCGACACTTCCATCACATTAGTGGAAAGGAAAACCCAGCTGATTGTCTATCCCGAGGGCTTACTCCCTCACAGTTGATTGAGCACCCACTCTGGTTCCATGGACCACCGTTTTTGAAATTGCCTGTGGCGGAATGGCCAGTGAGTAGCTTTGACCCAATGGCCGTAGTGGATGAATTGCCCGAAAGAAAGGTCAATGTCTTAGCTACCACCACTGTTGACTCTCCGATACACGCACCACTCTTCTATGCTCTTGCTGCTAGAGTGTCTTCATGGTCTAAATTGTTAAGAATTGTTATTTATGTTCTTCGGTTTGTGAAAAAATTACCACGGAAATTTGAAGTTTCTCATTTACATCGTGCAGAAGAATATGTTATCAAACACCTCCAGAAAGTATATTTTTCAGAGGAGATCAAAACCGCTCTGGCAGGAAATAAGTTACCGAATGCTTTCTTGAAGCTAAATGCTTTCATCAAGGACGGGGTTTTTCGTGTAGGCGGGAGATTAGTGCATGCAGATTTAAACTATGATAGCCAACATCCAATGCTACTCCCCAGGAAAGATCACATAGTTAATTTAATAATTGACTATTATCATCAAAAATACCTACATACCGGTCCTCAATTGCTGATGTCTTTATTAAGACAGAGGTTCTGGATATTAGCCGCCCGCAATATTGTACGAAAAAGAGTGCAGCAATGCAATGTTTGTTTCAAGGCCAATCCTCGAAACACGATGGCTTTCATGGCCGATTTACCGTCATGTAGGTTTGATAATTCTAATTTAAAGGCTTTTTGTCATACTGCGGCAGACTATGCTGGCCCTTTACAAATAGTGCCATACCGTCGTCGCGGCGTACATAGTATTAAAGCATACTTGTGCTTATTTGTTTGCCTCGTAACTAAAGCAGTTCATCTCGAACTTGCGTATGATTTGAGTACTAACTCGTTTATAAATGCGTTGAAAAGATTTATATACGTCGCGGTCCCGTAGCGGTTCTTTATACCGATAACGGCACGAATTTCGTCGGTGCGAAGTCCTATTTAGACGAAATGTATCAGCTGCTCGAATCTGAAGATTATAAAGACAAATTCGCTAATGTAGCGCGTGATAACCGGATTGATATGAAGTTCTTTCCACCTCTGAGTCCGCACTTCAATGGTATGTCAGAGAGTAACGTAAAATGTGTGAAAAATCATCTCACCCGAGCAGTAGGAAAACAACTGTTGACCTTTGAGGAAATGACTACAGTCCTCGCTCAAATAGAGGCGGTACTAAATTCTCGCCCCCTTTCGGTACTGAGTAGCGACCCTGCTGAGCCTCTAGCATTGACTCCCGCGCATTTCTTGGCTATGACACCCTTAAAATCACTTCCTTCTGAAGACGTGACTGATGTGAAGGGCACTCTTCTACAACGAAAACGCGCAATTGATCACATTGTTCAGTCATTTTGGAAAAGATGGAAGGTTGAATACCTTAATACTTTACAAGTGCGTAGTAAATGGTTGACTCATAGTGAACCCATCGAAGTAGGATCTGTAGTATTATTAAAATCTGATAATAGCAGCCCCTTAGATTGGCCTATTGGTGTGGTCGACCGTACATACCCGAATAAAACTGACAACATTGTTCGCGTTTTGGATGTCCGTACAAAATCAGGCGTCTATCGGAGGTCGATTGGAAAGGTTTTTAAATTACCTAGCCAATAAATAAACAAATTAAATAATTTTCTATACAGTCCGCTACATATCGTTAAGTTAATAATATTAATTCTTTAATAAAGCTTATTTTGTTAATCTCATAAGTCTAAAATAAATATTTCTTAATATAAAACAAATTCTAAGTTAAAATAATTTAGTTATGTTTTTCAATCTTGAAGGATTTCATCCTGTCAAGCCCGGGGGGATGATTAGGCCAAACTATGTAGCCAAATTGCATAGGTAAATGTGTAATCCGAATTAGTTTAGAATATCGCAGTAATGATTTCTTTCCTTTACACACCTATTGCATTCCGTACACTCCCGTCCCTTTCCCCCCTTTCCATAGCTCGCCAATCAGCGCGCGCAATCAATGCTGTGCGCGCCCTCTGGACCAACAAAATGTGAAAAATAATAAGAAAATATATGGAGGCCGAACAATCTCCTGCTCGTGCGCGTAAAACAAATCCGTCGTCAGAATTTATTTAATTAAACGGCAAATAACTGTAGAAAAGGTGCAAGTGCTGTGCAAGTGTGGGTGGCCACCCTCTTCTCGTAATACGCGAGATCATCTTTGCCTAACGGTGAGTTTCCTTAACCCCCCTGTCCCTCATTCTAATTGTTACTGCTTTTAGGGATTTTGGGAAAAATATTAGAAAAAGAATGCCTAATTAATCTCTTAGAACCTGCGCGTTATCAACAACAACATAAGTACTATAATACATTTATAATTTTAATTAAATTATATATAATTTTATTTAAAAACAAAATATTTTATTTTATTGACTACAAAGATTCTGACTATAAATTTCTACTAAAAACCTATTTAATAACACAATAACAAAAAAAAATAAATAAATTTTTGTGTTAGGAAAAGTGAGATAAGTTAGTATTTTCAAGTTTGTGTGTTTCTTCCCTGAACCAAACGAAGTTCCGTGATTTTTGCACTGAAACTGAAACACTGAAACTTTGGAAATCAAAAAGCACACAAAAGGTATTGTGATATGATTTTTGTGATTGATTCATGTGTTTTTTTAAAAAAAGGTGATTGAAGTATTCATGTAAATTTTAGATCTTTGAAGTGGATAAATAAATAAATAATATATAAGTACCTAAAAACGACATCATTTTCGAACTTCAAGCCTCTGTATTGGCGCCTTATCATTCACGCTACTGCTTATTAGGACGATCCGAAGTAGACGCCCAGATATCCTAGCTATTTTTATTTTTTATTCATAGCAAGTTTGTATGGAAGAACAATTTTGTAATCGGATTGCAAAACCAACTTTAAATGTCAAACGATGATAATTATAAAGTCGAAGGAGTGGTTTGAAATACTTTTATGATTATGTTTATGTTTAAACTTTATGACTCTTAGGCCCGTATTCTAGAATCGTACTCAAGCACTGATCTGTACTTGAGTAGAGATTTCTTTCATACAAAAACATCACTCAGATCTGTACTCAAGTACACATTTTATTTTAGAATACGGGCCTTAATTGGAAAAAAATTTAAGTGACTAATCTGCATTGTAAAAAACCTTTTTTTTAAGAGTAACTAGGTACCTTAGGTACCTACTGAGATGAATGTATTATACTTATTTAGTACAATATTATGTATGTTTATAATATAGCTGAAGTGTCAATATCATTGACGATTTCAATAAAACTCTAACCATAAAGATTTAGTTGGATAAGGTATTATTGATTTATGAATACAATATCAATAAAATAATCAATTCAGAAAATGGCTATTGTCATTTTAAATTACGATAGGATTCACAAATACCGGAATTATTTAATTTATGAAAGAGCAGTCAGGTGAATGAGAGTAATGAGTCAGTAAGTTTACACTTTTTAATTTTTTCAATTGAGAAGATGAAAATAGATCTTTATGGATGAATTAGGTAACTTTTGGCTTACTATTATTATCTATGATTTATATAAAGCAACAATCTATCATACTTTATGAATAAGACAAAATATGTACTATTAAGATAACCTAGTGACCACCTCACAAAGATATGCTCGAGGTATTTCCTGATGACTTGCTTCCCGCCAATGATACCAAATGGTTCCACTGACGCAATTGTGCCGACACAAAATGAAGTGTTTGGTAATGTGATGTGTGGTCTACGATGCAGGTCATCCTGCAGTCAAAACGATCCATGGATTCGGTTAGCCATGTCTGTGTTTCAACCTTCCAACAACACTATTCCATAAGCCTAGTAATATTTTCAAAATGTAAACATGGTAAATAATTTACCAAAATAATTTATGATCTTGTCAAATTCAGTATTCCTTTATAATAAATTAATAAAATAAATAAATATGCGCCAGACAACACACCATGTCATGGTCTCGAAGTAAGAATAAATATCCTTGTGTTACGAGGTACCCGACAGGGAATCAAGCCAGGGGCGTCTCCCAGCACACCCAGACCCGAGTCAATTCAGAGAGGATCAATTCCGGATTTGACCGCGCAAGTCAAGGCGTAAAGCCGTGTCACAGCGCACTGCGCCAAACAAATGAAGTTGAAATGAAGTTTTAATGTCAATTTACACAGTACACACATAGTTTTATTAAAATACTAAGGAAGAAATTCCTAGTAATCACTGCAGAGAACTTGTAAAAGAGTCCTAACATTTCAATGTTATTTCTTCATTCATTGGCTTGAACCTGACCTAGGCCAATTTGACAAGTCGGTACCTACATACTGACTTTCATAATACTTTAGAATTCACAGTCTTTTTAATTACAACGTTATTAAAGTTTTGTACGGGACCAGCGGGCGTTAGCAAATTAATTAACCAAATTAAATAACTTGAAGCGTCTATTAATATAATAAACCAACGGCCATAATTAAGTCACTCTTATTCCCGAGTTGAAATAATATGATGTTATTATAACACCTTTACTTAATTTAACTAGGAAGATGATCAGAATAACTTTCGTAGATGAAATCATCGTTTGAACTGTGCCAGTGGTGTCAAACAATTAGGTCGTTGGTATTTTAACTAAAACCTTTTACTTTATTAATCACTTGATCGTTTATTTGGACATTTGATTTTTACAAAAAAAAAATTTGAAGTCCATGATTTCTGTGCTAGGCTATCAGTAGCCTGTGTTACAAAGATCAGTGCCCTCTCCCAATATTGTTCATTTAACCATAATCAAATCGCAAAAAAATACAAAATTCTATGGTTTTTTGTTTAGTTTTGTGTGTAAAAATGTAAAAAAAAGTGTGTTTGTGTGCGAGTGTGAGGTGTGTGGTGTGTATAAGTGTGTGTGTGTGCGAGGCTGAGGGTTTGTGTGGTAACTATAGTTGCACGGAGAAAAAAAAGTATTCTTCCAGTTTAACATATCGATGTAGTATATGTACAATATATATTTTCGAATTGCATCTTATGTCATATGTTCATCCTAAATATTATTATTTTTAAATGTAGTCTAAATTGAGGAGCCAAGAGTGCAATTTTGTTTTGACCTAACTTGATATTCTAGACGTACACTGTTAAATAATCTCGCTGCCACCTCGCACTTGCTGTTTAATACCGAACTGGTGCAATCACATTTAGTATAATTCGCCTGCTTTCGCATTTATCCTTTACGTATGTGGTGTTCATGTGTTGTTTGACTAAAAGAAAGAAAACAAAGAGCTTTCCCACAGTAAGAACCTGACACTTTAGGTAGAGTGATACGGTAGGAATAAGTACTGGACTATAAGTCATTACTTTTAGCAATAACCTTTGTGCTCTTTCGATGTCGATCATGTAGGTTTCACAAGCTCCACCCCAGACCACGATGCAGTATCCGAGAATCGACTGGATCTAAGAATAGGAAACAGTGCATAGTAACAGATGAGCAGCATGTCGAAGGTTTTTAAACGACCATACTATTTTTCTGACTATCGAGATAGTTACGTCTACGTGCGGGTGCCAACTCAAACTCTCGTCCAGAATCAATTCAAGATATTTTACAGTCTTAGACCTTTCTAGAGAGAAACATATTGTAATGGGTATAAATATATGTGCAATGGGTCCCTGGGGGAAGTTCACATGAGTGCAGTTTGATTTCCATATCTTTAGGTATTTCTTTTGAAACAAAACTGAGTGTAAGATAGATTTAGTTATATTTAAAGTAAGGAGATTCGTTCATAGCCACAATTTTACTTAACGTAGATCAGTTTTCGCACTAGCTCGCATTTCGTCCCACGTTGCACCTTGGAACTGTAGAGCGGTGTCATCGGCATACGTAAAGATCTTCTGATTTGTTAGTTTTTGTTGGCATAAGTCATTAACGTATACTAAAAAGAGAATTGGGCCTAGTACACCGCCCTGCGGCACGCCATGTGAAACGCCAACGGAATCGCTTCTGTGCTTGCCTATCTTAACTTGCTGTGTACGATTGTTCAAAAAGTCTCTAAAGATCAGTAGGATGCTCCCTCTTATGCCAACGCGCTCAAGCTTATCCACAAGGATTGTAATTGAGACGGTGTCATTTTATGTATATTTGTGCTGTAGTATTGACATCACAGTTACACAAATATTACAATCTATTAAAATAACATTGCATGCATTCCCATGCTCCAGTACCTCAAGTACTTCAAGTCAGAACAAGGTCATCCAAGACCTTAATTTAACTTTGTATAATCTGACATGGCGTCATAGTGACATTAACTTTTTTGATACAAATCTGTTTGTACCATACTTTAGGTTAACTGAAGATACTATGTATCGTCCCATTAGGACTAAGCAGAAACTAGCTACTTTGTAAGCAAATAACATTAACAATGCCGCTATTGGCAGTATTTTCTATTCTGACATTAGTACTAGTACTAATTTATCTATTTCATGTGATGCCCCTTCAGCGTCTTGTTTAAACTAGGACCTAGGACAACAGCCAAGCCCAAATACTTGAATTTATTCCACCAAAATATTCAAAGCTTGACGGGCAAAGATTTAGAAATAGAACTATTGCTGGAAAACCAAAATATTGATATTTTATGTTTTACTGAACATTGGCTGACTGATGAAAACTATCAGTCTTTTGTCCTTAATCATTTTAGATCATCAAGCGCGTTCTTTAGAAAAACCACTATTCATGGTGGTTCATTAATTTTTACTGCAAATAGTTTGAAATGTAAAGATCGCACTGACATTGTAGGCCTGTCCATAGAGCGTATTGTCGAATTGTCTTGTGTTGAGTTAGAGAGCTTTGTTGTGATAAGTGTATATACCGTCCCCCAAAAACTAACTTAGATAGATTTGAGACAGTTATGGAGGAAGCTTTGGGTAGGTTAAGTGCTAAGTCTAAACCCATTATTGTGTGTGGTGATTTCAATATAGATTTGCTAGTGAACTCATCTGAAAGCAATAGGTTATTGTCGCTATTTAAATCCTTTGTTCTGGATTATCAATTCCATGAATCCACGAGGATAACAGCCACAACATCTACTTGTCTGGATAATGTATTTTGCAACTGTGTACCCATTGAAAAGGCAATAGTAACTGAATTAAAGTCTGATAATTGTGGGCAGAAGATAACATTTTTAGATTTAACTAACAATAGCGTTAATTACAGGAAAATAACATGTAGACCGGAGACTGGTAATCGCATTAATAGTTTTAAAACTAATTTGAAGCATAAAGTATCTTCCATTCCTTACAAGCAGGGTGACCCTGATGCAGTCTACAAAAGACTGTTTGATTGTGTTAAAAATGAATTTGATGCTTGTTTACCCAGAGAAGTTACTTGCAGAGTTCAATCTAAGTTGTATGAATGGGCCACGCCTGGAATTTACAGGAGCAGACCGAAAGATGTATGAGTTGTACGGCATGAAAAAATACAATTTCGATCCACTATTTGTTGAGTATGTCAAGAACTACTCCAAAATCTTCAGAAAAGCCTGCACTACAGCTAAGGCATTGCACATTCGTGATAAAATATCAAAGTCCACTAACAAAATAAAAAAAACAAAACGGTCTACGGGTGATCTTCTAGCGTACGTAACACACATCTGGGGGGAGGCTATCGACAAGCATGGGGAATCTTTGGCCGTCAGCCTTGACATTGCCAAAGCTTTCGACCGTGTATGGCATCGTTCGCTTCTTTCCAAGCTTCTGGCATATGGTCTGCCACCTCGCCTATGCGACTGGGTCACCGGATTTCTGGAGAGACGTAGAATTCGTGTCCTTTGTGATGGTCAAAAATCACGCTTTCTCCAGATTAATGCCGGAGTGCCGCAGGGCTCCGTCTTGTCGCCGACGTTGTTTCTTCTGCATATCAATGACATGTTATCTCTTGGTAATATTCATTGCTATGCGGATGATAGCACGGTCCACGCGCGTTATTTCGAGCGCCCTGGGGCAAAGCGGACTGACATCGAGGAGAAGAGGCGAAGTCTTGTTGTTGAGCTTGACGGAGTGTTGGACCGCATTTCAGAATGGGGTGCATGCAATCTTGTCGAGTTCAATGCCAAGAAAACGCAGGTGTGTGAATTCACAGCAAAGGCGTCGCCGTTCCTTTCCCATCCCACTCTTCAGAGCACCCCACTACCGATTAAGGATAGCCTAAACATTATTGGCATGGATGTTCGTAGCAACCTAAACCAGCGGGACTACATTGAGAGCGTCATTAGAACTGCATCCCGTAAACTCGGAGTCCTGAACAGAGTGAGACGCTTCTTCACGCCTGAGCAGCTTTGTCTCTTGTATAAGACACAAGTTCGCTCGTGTGTGGAATACTGCTCTCATCTCTGGGACGGTTCCGCTAAGTACCTACTCGAAGCTCTTGACAGGTTGCAGCGGCGTGCTATCCGTATTATTGGAAACCCAGAGGCAACTTTGACCCTTGAGACTCTCCAATTGCGTAGAGACATTGCCAGGCTAAGTGTTCTCTATCGCTTCTACAATGGGTAATGCTCTGACGAGTTATTCCAGCTTATCCCACCCTCACCTTTCCACTCCCGTACCACGTGTGCTGGACTACGGCGTCACCCACACACAATTCAACATTTGTTGGCCCGAAGTAAAAGGTTCGGTGACTCGTTTCTTTGTCGTACCATCCACACGTGGAACGCTCTTCCAGCACATGTGTTTCCTTCCTCTTATAGTCCCGGGTTCTTCAAGCGGGGCGTGAAAAGGCATTTCTGCAGGCCTTCAAGGTGATGATGGCCAGCCCAGTGATTCGTTTGAATGACTGGGCTTGTCAACCTCATATCTGGACCTCACGACCGCTTTCCATCAGGTGGAGTGAGGTCATCTTGACGGGCAATATAAAAAAAAACACTTGGGACGTCATAAATCACGAAACAGGTAAAGCTAAACAGCGCGATACCTCATACACTCTTAATATTAACAATAACATCTTACAATCAGAAGCATCTGTTGCTGAAGCATTTGATAAGTATTTTAGTAATATACCTTTAATCACTACAGCTTCATTAAATTCTTCACCAACTAGAGCGGAACATTAGTTGAAAGATAATGTATCTTGTTGCAGTGTATTCTTTAAATTTAAACATGTTGAGTCACTAGATATATTAAAAGAATTCAGTTTTTTATTATATAGGTATTGCCCGTCAAGATGACCTCACTCCACCTGATGGAAAGCGGTCGTGAGGTCCAGATATGAGGTTGACAAGCCCAGTCATTCAAACGAATCACTGGGCTAGCCATCCTCACCTTGAAGGCCTGCAGAAATGCCTTTTCACGCCCCGCTTGAAGAACCCGGAACTATACGAGGAAGGAAACACATGTGCTGGAAGAGCGTTCCACGTCTGGATGGTACGACAAAGAAACGAGTCACCGAACCTTTTAGTTCGGGCCAACAAATGTTGAATTGTGTGTGGGTGACGCCGTAGTCCAGCACGCGTGGTACGGGAGTGGAAGGGTGAGGGTGGAATAAGCTGGAATAACTCGTCAGAGCATTCCCCATTGTAGAAGCGATAGAGAACACTTAGCCTGGCAATGTCTCTACGCAATTGGAGAGGCTCAAGGGTCAAAGTAGCCTCTGGGTTTCCAATAATACGGATAGCACGCCGCTGCAACCTGTCAAGAGCTTCGAGTAGGTACTTAGCGGAACCGTCCCAGAGATGAGAGCAGTATTCCACACACGAGCGAACTTGTGTCTTATACAAGAGACAAAGCTGCTCAGGCGTGAAGAAGCGTCTCACTCTGTTCAGGACTCCGAGTTTACGGGATGCAGTTCTAATGACGCTCTCAATGTAGTCCCGCTGGTTTAGGTTGCTACGAACATCCATGGCAATAATGTTTAGGCTATCCTTAATCGGTAGTGGGGTGCTCTGAAGAGTGGGATGGGAAAGGAACGGCGACGCCTTTGCTGTGAATTCACACACCTGCGTTTTCTTGGCATTGAACTCGACAAGATTGCATGCACCCCATTCTGAAATGCGGTCCAACACTCAGTCAAGCTCAACAACAAGACTTCGCCTCTTCTCCTCGATGTCAGTCTGCTTTGCCCCAGGGCGCTCGAAATAACGCGCGTGGACCGTGCTATCATCCGCATAGCAATGAATATTACCAAGAGATAACATGTCATTGATATGCATAAGAAACAACGTCGGCGACAAGACGGAGACCTGCGGCACTCCGGCATTAATCTGGAGAAAGCGTGATTTTTGACCATCGCAAAGGACACGAATTCTACGTCCCTCCAGAAATCCGGCGACCCAGTCGCATAGGCGAGGTGGCAGACCATATGCCGGAAGCTTGGAAAGAAGCGAACGATGCCATACACGGTCGGAAGCTTTGGCAATGTCAAGGCTGACGGCCAAAGATTCCCCATGCTTGTCGATAGCCTCCCCCCAGATGTGTGTTACGTACGCTAGAAGATCACCCGTAGACCGTTTTGGTCGGAAGCCGTACTGACGGTCGTGAATGAGAGAGTGATCCTCTAGGTAGCGGATTTAGCTGCGTGTTTATGATCCGCTCAAACACTTTAGCTAAAACTGAGGTTACGGCTATTAGACGGTAATTGGCAGGGTCAGACCGGTCCCCTTTTTTGGGAACTGGTTGAACATTCGCCTCCCTCCAAGACAGCGGCACAAGACCCGAATTGTAGGAGAGGCGATACAGGCTAGTGAACACTGGAGACAACTACGCTGCACATTTCTTCAGCACCACAGCTTGAATTCCATCGGGGCCACTCAACTGGATTTCCTGACATCGAGTGACTGCAGTTCGGCACGAACATCACACTGCCTGATACGAATATCAGGCATTGTAGAGCCGCAATGTAGAATTTCAGGCGGCGCAGCACCGCAGTCATCGATGCAATAGTTTGCGGCAAAGAGGTTAGCCAGTAAATCGGCTTTCTCTTGTGGCTGATGAGCCAACGATCCATCAGGGAATCTCAATGGGGGCAGCGAAGGCACGCAGAAGTTAGATTGCACGTGTTTAGCCAGTCGCCAGTAGGAGCGGCTACCCGTAGGGTGCGTGATGAGTTTTTGGCCAACACGTGCAATTCGCTGGGCGTCTGCTCTAATGTAAGCCCTCTTCGTGGCCTTGGTGGCTTTATTAAAGGCTGCTTTCAGGAAGGCAAGGTCTCCGGCAAGGTTTCTTGCCGGAGTCTTCTCGATAAGAAGCAACTTCCGAACCGGTGGTAGATTCGCATTATGTTTATTTAGTACCTATATGTACTATTATTGTATTACTTTTATTTACGTCTATTATCGTTTATATATATTTTTTGTGAATTTTGACATTTCATAAGTGCTTCTTTGTAAAAGCTTAAGTGAATAAATGATTTTTTACTTTTACTTTTACTTGATCATTGAGTGCCTGGGCCTTAGACCAAGCACGGTACGCCGCCTGTTCTTGTTCAAAAGCTGCGGCACACTCGCGATTGAACCAGGGACCAGTTTTGCTAGCATTGACGACATCAGTAAAAGGAATGTAGTATTCCATTCCGGTACTGATCTCGTCAGCGATAGCAGATGCACTCTCTGAAGCATCCCTTTCTCCAAAGCAGCACTGCCGCCAAGGGACGGAGGCAAAATACTCTCGCAATCCGTCCCAATCTGCCGACGAGTAGTGCCTTATCCGCCGCGTCACCTCCACAGGTTGTGGGGGAGCTGCACAAGGCACTGTAGCGCCAACCAGACAGTGATCGGAGGAGCCCAATGGAGCACCAACCGACACTTTATACCCAGCTGGGTGACTCGTCAGCAGAAGGTCCAATAAGGAGGGTGTATGACCGACAATATCTGGTGGGCTGGTGTACCAGTTGCGTCAGGTCTTGTGTGAGAGCAAACGCATGGGCAGTTCGGCCTGCATGGTCTGTTTTTGATGAGCCCAACCAGGACTCATGGTGGGCATTGAAGTCTCCCAAAAACACCATTTCGGCATTTGGGAACTGCGCCTGAGCGTTGTCTGCGGCCTGACTCAGATGCTCGAACGGTCGAGTTGTCTCGGCGTCGCCTTTGTGGGAGCGGTATATGCACGCATAGACCCGGCTTGTGGAGCCCAGGTCATCGTGCACCCAGAGGGTGGAGAAGGATGGGTCTTCTAGGCAGCGGAGACGGCTACAGCAGACGTCCGCCCTGACGAATAGACATACACCGGCTTTAGGTTGGAAGGACTCTTCCAGCACATAGCCGGGGTAGTGCAGGTATGACGTATCGGCAGGGCGGCCTATCTGTGATTCCGTCAAAAAGAGCATCGCAGGCCTCGCCGTCTCAAGGTGTTGATGGACGGCGTTGAGGTTTGCATGGAGTCCGCGGATGTTAGCGAACTCCACCTCAAACAGCGTGTTGGTGGGGGATGGGGATGCCGCTGTTGGCCGTTTTTTCGTGCAGATTAATTAAGCTAATTAAGTTCGTCAGATTAATTAATTCAAAAGATACCGCTGATCTTTGGGGTATATCAGTCAAAATTGTTAGCAGTCAATTTTGTATTGACGTGATTGCCCCTTATTTAGCCGAAATATTCATTGATTATGTTGATGAAGGTGTTTTTCCAAACTTAATGAAACACAGTAGGGTTGTACCACTTTTTAAATAAGGCAACAAACAAGACCCAGGTAACTTTAGGCCTGTTTCAATTCTACCAGCTCTAAGTAAGATCTTTGAAAAAATCATTCAAGAACAATTATTAAGCCACTTTTTGGTCAATAAATTTTTATTATTATTATTATTTTAATGAGAACAATCTCTTACACAGTGAACAATATGGATTCACGAGAGGCCGTTCTACTACTGATGCTGGCATTGCACTTCTAAAACACATCTTTAGGGCTTGGGAGAATTCACAGAACGCTCTTGGCGTCTTCTGTGACTTGTCCAACGCCTTTGATTGCGTTGATCACGATACACTTATACGCAAGCTTGATTTTTACGAGGTTAGGAATAATGCTTTAGATTTGGTAATTTCGTACCTTAGTTTAAGAATTCAAAAAGTTGATGTTAACAGTGTACTGTCTACAGGATCACAAGTTAAAATGGGGGTCCCTCAAGGATCCATTCAAGGTCTATTACTATTTCTGATATATATAAATGACTTACCTTTTTACTTAAAAGATATTTGTGATGTTGTATTGTTTGCAGACGATACATCTTTAGTCTTTAAAACTGACAGAAATAAAAACCTTTTTGATGATGTTAATGACGCACTTTCAAAGGTTTTACAATGGTTCACAGTAAATAATCTACAGCTTAATGCAAAAAAGACTAAATGTATTAATTTTAAGTTGCCTAATGTTAAAGATAACCCCATTAGTCTAAAAATTGATGGTAATACTATGAAGCTTGTAGATACAACAGTTTTTCTTGGAATCACACTAGATTCAAAACTACAATAGAACCCTCATAGGTATAACAGCTCTCTCAGGCAGACTTAGTTCGGCTGCATTTGCAGTGAGAAAAATTAGGTTATTAACAGATGTTGATACTGCTCGTTCAGTTTATTTTTCTTATTTCCATAGTGTAATGTCTTACGGCATTCTACTTTGGGGTCAAGCGGCGGATATGCAAACCATCTTTATCCTCCAGAAGCGAGCGATCAGATCCATCTATAAGCTTCGTGCACGGGCTTCACTTAAGGAGATTTTTAAGGAAATTGGTATCCTCACTGTAAAGTCACAATACATTTACAATTGCATTGTTTTGGTGAGAAAAAATATTGGTCTCTATGCTAAACACAGTGACATACATTGCAGAAATACTAGGAATAAGGATAAAATTGCACTTCCACTCTTTAGGTTACAAAAAGTTTAAGGATCCTTTATGGGGCAAGGTATACATTATTACAACAAAATTCCAAAAACCATTTGTGAGTTACCTTTACATAGATTCAAAAATCACATCAAAACAGCTTTATTAAAAAAGGGCTATGATACTACAAAAGACCACCTTACCTATAGATAAAAATGCCTGGGTGTAAGCGCTCTGCTCGATGCGGGATTAAATAGCTCTATTGTAACAGATGTGTTATTGTAATAGTTAATAGGTACCTAGTATGTACTGACTAACAATTTTTCTTTTTGAATTGTTTAAATGAATTTTTGTTATTATATTCTTTTATGGTTAGTTTTTTCTCTTCGTTTTATATTCTTTTAGGTTTATTTGTATCAAAATGACACACTGCTTGTACTTTACTAACGCCTGTTGTAAACCCAAAACAAGTTTAAAAGAGTAACTGCTGAGTTTGTCGCCGGGTCTTCTCAGCAAGAAACAACTCCGGCGCGGTGATAGAGTCGCATTATGTCTGTATACTGTTTATTTACATATCCATATTATTATGGTATTCATGACTATTATTTAGTATATTTTGCTGTAAATTTGACGATTTGAAAGTACTGATACAGTCTATTTGAATACCTATTTGAGTTTGAGTTTAACTTTAGCATCTACAGAAAATATAATTTTTTTTTATTATAAGTTACTTTTTACTGATTACTTTGAGAGTACAGTGCTGCCCCATAATTAAATTAAAATGACTCAATTTGACAATAAATAAATAAAATAAATATGCGCCAGACAACACACCTCTTGTAATGGTCTCGAAGTAGGGATTAATATCCCTGTGTTACGAGGTACCACACAAAGAAATAAGCCAGGGGCGTCTCCCAGCACACCGAGACCCGACCGGGAATCGAACCCGGGACACTACGGAAATCGAGGCGAGAAACCGTGCTACAACACGCCAATCGTGTCGTCAATACAATACGATAGAGTGTTAAAACCAAAATAGAAAGCAAGGACTGAAGTTTGAGGTCAAGACTCTTGCTTCTGAATTATTGAAAATGTCCCTGAATGTACGAGTATTATTCACACTGTTATAAACAGATGATTATCAAAAGACTTACAAAAAGTTAGTGATTTAATAAATTATGTAAGTGAAAATTGGGTTTTTCAATTGATTTAAATTTTACTGATCTGACCTTGGAATGAAAGTTAGTTAAAAAAATATGTTTACTTACATAGTTTGCATAATTTGAATATGGCATATCTTTTTTGTAAGTCTTTTGATAATCACTCTATATATTCATGGAGTAGTTAATAATAATAATAATATCATCATCATCAGCAGTAAGAGGTTATAATGTTGACTGAGGATTTCAAAAAGTTCCTGTCTAGGCGGAAATCATGACAACTTAAAAATGTAAAATGTATAACAGAAACTGCGAAAGATATTGCTCAAATGAATACCTAAAGTCCATGTCTTCCACGTTGATAGAGTTGACATCGACGACGTAAATGCTGAACTCGACTATGACAGGCTGACCTTTGCGAGCCGGCGGCCGCATTTCTGAAAATTGAAACAAATTGACCTGTGTTATTGCTTTTGAAGTCATCGTAATATTTTTGCTAGTTCAATGATATTGTTACAAAAGATCAAAATAAAAGAATCATATCCTGTCAATTGGTCGGTCTGCGAATATTTTGGGTTTATATCTCAGAGCAATCAAGGTGTATTTTTGAGTTTTTCGGAACATAGCTCGTATTTGTTTATGACAACTCGCACTTGACACGCGTGGTGATTGACCAAGTGTAGCGACGACGTGATTTCAATGACGCAGGCCTTTGCCTGGCATTTCTTCTACGTATACGCAATTGCCACAACTCTTACTCGCTGGTTCCCCATTGAACCGAGTACAGCGATTTAAATGGCCAGCGGCCACTGGGTCACCGACAAGCTCAAGGACAACGTGGACATTGACCGGGAACGCAGGTCGCTGGCTGTCCATTGGAACATGTTGGCCCGCAGGTTTGCGCATTGCACTAGGCCAGTAAAAATAACGCTTTTCAAGGCCTTCTGCCAGTCGTTTTATACGTGCAGCCTGTGGACCAAATTTACTCAGCGGACATACAGCGATCTGCGTGTCCAGTAGAATAACGCATTCAGGGTGCTGTTGGGGTTGCCGTGGCGCTGTAGCGCGTCAGGTATGTTCGCGGAGGCGCGCGTTGATGGCTTCGCGGCGATAATGCGCAAGCGCTGCGCTTCCATGCTGGCACGCCTGCGCTTAACCACCAACAGCATCATGAGTGTGTTTGTGGACAGGTGGGATTCTCCCCTTTTAAAAAGGTGGGTGGAAACTCACCTCAAATAATAATTACTTAGAGTTGTCTAATAGTCACAATGTAATATACTAACATAGTCTGTAAGCAAATGTATACTAACATCTATGGACCTGTCCGAAATATTTTTTTTCAATTCAATTCAATTAGGGCAGTCAGTATGCGCTAATTTTTATTAGAATTTGTAAAAAGCATTATTCTAGAATCAAGGCTATGTTTCATCGCATGTCTTGGTGAAACATAGCATATCGTCAAGGTAACGTATATAGCTCTTGAGCTATATACGGCGCTTGCGCCTTTAGCATCATCCTAACTTCAACTATTAATATGTGGTTAAATTGAAGGTAAGAAGGTTCAGCTACCCTTAACTGGTAAGTAGTTTACACAGTTTCGAGCAAATCTAAATAACTAACTATCACAGTTCTCTTGAAGGATTATAACATTTTCTCAGAAAGCGTTCTATAAACGATTTCTGGTCTCGCAGAATTAAGACTGTATTTGTATTCAGTTTTTAAAAGTTTTTTAAAAAGAGAACTTATGTTAGTCTGTTAATAAGCGATCACTGTTAGATTTGGATTCCCTACGATTTTATCTATATTGGGTGCTATTTTTGTTGTTGTATTGGCTGAAGTTTGACCACAATCTTAAGTGACGATGTGGTGGGATAGGTTTTACATGCCGTCCTTAGTAACATACATATTATATGCGCCAAACAACACACCTCTTGTAATGGTCTCGAAGTAGGGATTAATAGCCCTATGTTACGAGGTACCAGACAAGGAAATAAGCAAGGGGCGCCTCCCAGCATATCCAGACCCGAGTCAATTTAGAAAAGATGGTTTCCTGAATTGACCCGACCGGGGATCGAACCCGGGACACTAAGGAAATCGAGGCGAGAGACCGTGCAACAGCGCACTACGCCAATCGTGCCGTATAGTTACCTATCTTCTCTTCTTGATGAGGCATATTGTTTTGGAACCAATCGTACAATAAGCTTGGTCCATCCCTTGTTCACATTATCTCAAAAGACTCACCGAAACCGATTGCTGGAATATCGGTTAAAAGTATAAAACCTTAACTGCCTATCTAATAATCCGATGGTGGAAAAGTAATGCTAAAATCGAGTCTGGTAATTTCTTTCTGCACTATCCAAAAATTTTGGATGCAGTTTTATTTTCTAGGAAGAGAAAACCTGCCTTTCTTCAGTTAGTCGATAAACTGAGGTCTCGTTATTCCTCCAAACCCCTTGCATTACCGTAGACAGTTTGAAATCTATATAAAACTTTGTAATACCCTGCTTGAAACCCCCTGTAATCAACCGCTCAGGAAAAATTCACATTGGTCTGATCTACGAGTAGTATAATATTTTGTGTTCAATGATTTAATTCGCTTCCAGTCTTGGCTAATAAGGTAAGGCACAGTATTACACATTTTGCCCGTGGTGGAGTTGTTGGATACTAATCTCCTCACTTAAAACCTAAATAAGACTGGTAAAGCATCTTTGGGTTCCTATCTATGAAAAAGAGAGCCAGTCCTCATTTAGGTTACTTTTTAAATAACCGAAATCCCATACAAAAACGTCAACGTGGTTAACGTCGACGGTAGCGGCTGTCATTAGTGTAAACTCATGGTAGACATACTGTGGTCTGGTCACCAAAGAAAACTCATCTTACTGACTGCTCAGCAGAAAATGTTCTACACTTTTGTAGGTCCCGAATTTTGTGAAATAAAAGATCGCCATCCCCACCCACGTGATAGGTGACCGAATTTCCATCCAATCAAAAAAAATAATTATAATTTGTCTTTAATATTTTTTATTCCTTAATTACCTAATTATTAAATTTTATATTTTGCCATAACATCTCATTTAATTTCATTTATTTAATGAATTTGACATTGTAATATTTTTGTTTCATTCAGTAATTTGTAATTTGAGCTACTTATGTACCTAAATTTTAATTTCATAATCAATTATTGTATACCTTGTGAAAGGTGGGAATGTAGTAAGACACCTTTAAACCTAACACCAACCTATGTACCTACATTTCACAATAATGATATTTGTATTTTGAATTTTGGAATTAATTGCATACAACAATGGGAATAAACTGTTCATTTAAAGTTTGAACACGTTATGAACAGATTTCCTGGAAGCGCCTTTACAAAGTTTTCTCTGGGAAAATGAGCAGCGCTCGCTGTCAGTTCACAGGAAGTTTCAAAAGTTATGAACCGTTTTAATTATGACGAGAAGGGGCTTCGTTGCACACACGACCTGTTGTTTCATTTTAGGGGCTTTACTACGATAGTTTGTAATCTAACATTATCTATACAGTATCATTCTCGAGCAGGAGAGTTATGGCAGATTATTTTTGATATTTTATCGTAGAAAACGATATTTATAAGATAAAATAAGAAACTCTTTATTGCACATCAAACCAATAAATTGTAAGTCAGTAATACACATAAATAATAATGTAAAATTTAGGCGATCTTATTGTTCGAAGCAATCTCTTCCAGAAAACCTACAGGCATTAGGAAGATGATGGAAAGGGTAAGCAATTGCATAAATACTAATGGAATGAAAGTGGTCTTTACTAAATAAATAATCAATATTAAGCTTTAATTTCAAAATAACCGACTACCGCAGCCTATCGGTTCGCGTCAAGTACACCTAATCCGTTATCGGCGAACTATGCTCGGCCGTCATCGGCCAAACTCGGCGATCAAATCAAACGTTTATGTTAAACAAAATCCTTAGAATAATTACATATAGAAACCAAGTCCGCACGCCCATTTTGAAGCACCTTAATTAGAGCCATAAATGGCTCCAAACCGACCCCTTTGCAGGGTTCATTACAGCTCCGCAATGGTCAAAGTCAAAACGCGCCGCACGTAAGCAAGTAATAGTCACGCATGTGTGGATCGGATTAGTGCTTCATTTTTGACGGGGCAGTTGTATGAAGACTATCCTTATATACGTTATTATTCTAAGACCAAAACCGATTTTGTCAGCCCATGGCGGACAGATCTACTCGGACTACTCGCTGCGAGTAAAGTAGCGAGTAGAGTAGCGAGTAGAGTAGCGAGTAGAGTAGCGAGTAGAGTAGCGAGTAGAGTAGCGAGTATAGTGCGAGTATAGTGCGAGTAGAGTAGCGGATATAGTGGACTGAGTATGAACACGTGATACATAAGTCATTAACTTGCACTTTGCCGACCCTTTAGGACAAACTTTTGTATGTTTAATCAATCAGACATAAGGATTTGGGACATTATTTCGTAACCTCGGACCTCATGACAATCCCTTATAACTGTAACTTGTCAAGTTCATTCCCTAAACTAAGCGTAACATGATCTTTCATTTCCAGCCAGTCAGCGGTTACCTGGCACCAACGCAGCTTTTAGGTTTTTAATTCGGGTACAGTTTTTTCCAGATTGAATGTTCGTTCGTATTGAATAACGCGTGAAACTGGACGGAATTTATAATTAAAAGGAGGTGCTTTGACTTAATCGGTATACTTAGCCGGGGTAAGGTTTCTAATTGACTGAAGGTAACTAAACCTCTCCTTAAATTAAACAAATAATAATCTATCTAAATATAATTATCGTCCTTTGAAAGAGTGAAACTAATTAACTTTTATTTGGTCCTTCTTACAAAGTAGTTAAAAATTATGAGTATCTGGTTGTTAATACAGCTACATCATTAGTTACTCTCTTTGATCTACTTTTTAAACATGACGCAATTACTTAGCAAAAAACATACAAGGGTTTCAACTTTTTATTTCTTTTAATAAAACAACATAACGGATTACACCCGCGGGAGGAATACGAGTATGAAACATCTCGAACGCGACGATTTAGTTACATAGTTACTCAAACATTTCATTTTTCAATTTATATTTAAGTACCAGTAATGTTCGGTGTGTGTTCGGCAACTAAAATAAAACTAAACCACCTTAATTCCGTCTGCTGAAAAGTAGTCGAAACGTTAGGTAAAAAAATAAGAAAATAAGTATAAAATCCTGAGTAAACAGGAGGGTTTGCAATTATATCAGAGATAGTGGGTTATCAATTGTTTCATAGACAGAATTTTCATAGAATTTTCGTTCCGCAGAAAATGTTTCATAGAATATTCAGCCCATACCTATATTTTCATTTCAATTATTATTGTTTCATCGACTATTTACTTCATAGAATATTCATGTCGAATATAATTGTTTTAACGGCTATTTAGAACTGTGACCACATGTTCCCTGCGGTTAGGGGAGTAGAATACTACCGAGGTATCCCTGCCTGTCGTGAGAGGCGTCTAAAAGGGCCCTTGTGTGTTACGGTTCTCCCTTGTCTAGGAGCCCGGGTCCCTTCCATTCTGCGCCGAAGATGACCACCGTCAGGTTTTAGTGGGTAGGGGTCTCTGTTTTCCCAGATGTTCCGAGTACCACATATCCCAGGTGTCATGTTAAACATACTTAAATATTTCTAAATACATACTTAAATAGTTAATAACACCCAGACACACAACAAATATAAAAGTTCGTCTCACAAATATTTGTCATGGGTGAGGATCGAACCCACGACTTCCGGCGCTAAAGGCCGGATCGCTGCCATTGTGCCAACAGGCCAGTAAAGTGGCAAAAATATATTGATAGGTAATAAGTTTACAATGTAATCATGAATTGTCCCTCGATAGGATATTTTTTTGGGAATAACTTTTGTATTACTTATCTTTAGTAGTAATATGATCATTATTATTATTTGAATCGTTATTCTATGATATATAACGAAAATCTATGATTTAAATTTCTTTTAAGTAACTGTTCTGCGTATTGATTATTCTATGAAATAATAATATGTGAAACAATTTCTGTGATACGGAATTATTATGTAAACCATTTTCTATAAAACAACGTACAACCGAGATAGTGAGATATAAAAAGTATTAACCTGTTTTTTTACCTTTGACATAGCTTTCCGGGAGAACGATTCTTGGTTTTATCGTGTGGTTGCGTTTTGAGACGACATCATTGCACAACCTGAAAATAAATAAATATTGAAAAATATTAACATAACATAATATACAATCATGACTTTATCCCAAACGGGTAGTCAGAGGCAAGTGACTGTTGCCGTCAAGGTGAACGGTAGCCCACTTTTCACCAATGCACACAGGTGAGGCTTCTGCCGATATCCGGGTTGGTTTGTTTTTTATCAATGTTTTCCATAGCCGGAGCGTTATCGGAAATTTAATAATAAACACTAAGATAGTTTCGGCCAGATTTGACTTAGGACCACACGACGTGAGTTGGAGTACTTAACTCCTAGGCCACGACGCTCTCCGAAAATAAATTTTTACGATATTTTAATATGTGATTGAAAATTTAATTACTGTTTACAGATTTAAAATTTGTACAACGAGTTTCAAAATATTCTATGATTATAGCGAATTCATTCATGCTGAATATTGTCACGAGTGTACTAGCTGTTCGGAAGTAACATTTACTATGCGTTTCGGTTTCTTTGTGTTTGCATACATTTATTCTCTAATTGTCAGACTTGAATCGAACAACTTGGTTTGGATAGCTTAATTGTTCAGTTTATAGCTCTGCTGTATTCAAACTACCTGAAAGTTTAGACATTGTTGGAAGTCTCTAACTTAAAATATTATACTCATATACGTACACAAACACAGCGAGAGACAACATCAATTTTATAAAGGGTGTAAAAAAACCCTTAAAGAAGCCGAGACCTACGTATTTTGCACCTCATCAGGACCTGTACGGGCAAGCTACCGTTCATTCAACTTTGTTTTGTGCTTACGTTGCCGCCTACTTTGACCGAGCGTTTACGGGGTTGATAATTTTACTAAAAATAATTGAGTACATCAATAACTGTCCAACTGTACACTACGCAAGAAAAGATTTGCCACAACCTTTAACTGTAACTTATACATCTTTATTAAACTACTAAAACTACGGTGATCTTTTTCTATTCGACGTGCTCATCAACTTCAACTTAACTTCTACGCAACTAATCCTAAAGGTGTACGTAACTGTACATTATCTTCGAGCCGGATAATTTAATCGTTCGAACAGCAACTTGGTGAGTCTTACTTTCCTTTCTTTACGTAGCGAATCAGTTTACTGGCCTCCCAGAAGCGGGTCTCACCAGTTAAATTGAGAAGGCGCACATAGCGTAAACAAGGGTGTAAGATTTACTGAGACGAACTTCGACCTTGCTCTACGTCTGCCATCGTGAACCACGTGCCAGATCATCGAGCCAACTATTCGAAGGTTTTAACATCAACTAACTAACGTCTACGAGAACTAACATCATGCTGGAACTACAACAGCAATGTTTCAACAACATCAAGACACTTTGTGCTAACTACAAGAAGGATAGTCAAACCAGAAAGAACGAAGAATACTTGATTAAACGGCTTGAGTCTCTTGAGGCTCAATGGAACGACTTTGAAGAACGACACCTACATCTCCTTGAAACGTTTGAGGACAAGAACATTAACTACTTCACAGAAAATATTTATGACAACACTAAACAACTTTATGAAAATACTAAGAAAAACATGGAAGACCTATTGCAAGAACTGCGTAATATGAAACCTGTCCAATTTGATTTGACTGGGATGCTGGAGGACTGCGAAACGAGTGAGTCTTCTTCTTCAACTACGCTGCTAGAAAAGCAACTTTGCAACTTTAAGGCCCTCGACCGTGTTTTATCAAAGATAAACCTCAAAATTATAACTAAGAAGTGGGAGCTTGAAGACCATCTCTCTATACTAAAATCTAAGTGGGATACTATCGATAAACTGCACTTGGAATTGGAAGTCAAACTCAAAGGCTCTAACATCAAGTACTACAACATGTTCGGCAACATGGAGGACAAGTACGACGACATGAAGCGAAACTTGAACTCCAGAATTTGGTCTACCGTTCACTACGAAACATCTGCGCCAAAAATGGAGATACCTGAGTTCTCTGGCAACTACACTCAATGGATTTCTTTTAAAGACCTCTTCGTGGAGACCATTCACAATAATCCAATGATTAACAAGGCACAAAAGATGCAACACCTGAAATCTAAGTTGAGAGGTGAAGCCGAACGACTAGTGCAGCATCTGAGCATCAGTGCAGAGAACTACAACTCGTGCTGGGACATATTAACTCAGCGCTACGAAAATCGACGCCTTCAGTTTACATCATTCATCAACATCATGCTCAACTTGCCAACTATACAGCAGCCTGATAACTACAATCTCAAGTAGATGCATGATATCATTACGGAATGTTTGAATGGTCTGGCGAACATCGGTATCGACACCACCTCTTGGGATCCACTCGTGGTGCACCTGATGTCACAGAAACTAGACAGAGTCACATACTCTGAATACATGAAAGAATTGCAAGACCATAGAGAGTTGCAAGCCTTGAGTGAATTCTTATATTTTCTTGAGAGTAAATTCATGGCATACGAAACCATGAAAAACTTGAAAAAGGAAACTCCAACTACGCAAAGTCAGAAGCCTGTTTTTTCCAAAATGAAGAGCTATCTTAACAAGAATTATTACGAATCGAAGAGAACTTATCATTTAACCTACGGTCAATGCCCTAATTGCAACGGAGATCACGTGCTGATGAAATATGCAAAGTTCAATAACATGAACGCTATGCAACGAAATAACACTGTTGCAAAACTGCTGTTTAGCCATGGAAGCGATTAATGTACTTCTAATAAAACTTGCAAAGAGTGCAATATGAAGCACCATACGTTATTGCACAACTATACAAGAAAAACAACATCTGAAAATAAACCGATCGAAACTTGAGTACAACTTCACGGCCTTATACCCGCTCTCAACCATCTGCCAACCACCTCTTAACTGACGAGCTGGTAGTTTTACCACCTACTGTGCAGGTGCTAGTAAAGTCTGCAAATGGACGAATGAATTACGTAAAACAGCGGGCTCTATTAGATCAAGGGTCACAAGTAAACCTGATAAACGAAAAGGCTGCTTTGCTACTGCGATTACCCAGAGAAAAACTGAATGCAACCATAACTGGAGTAGGGTCGGTCTCTGGCGCCTGCAGGGGCTGCCTGCTACTATCTTGCAAGTCAATCAACTCTGACTACGCATTTGAAACTAAAGTGCTAATCATGAAGAAACTTACAAATAATCTTCCAACCTCATCGTTTGGAAAGACTAATTGGCCACACCTCGACAAATTTAGCTAGCAGATACAGACTTCCATACGTCGCGTCCTATCGATCTACTTTTGGGAGCTGATGTGTACTCCGAAATTTTACTCGACGGAGTACGCAAAGGAAGTCAACAATCCCCAATAGCGCAACAAACTCAACTGGGGTGGATACTGTGCGGCAAGCTGAACCTTAACCCAACGTTAACCTGTCACGAGACACTTATTGATGTCAACGAAATATCTAAGTACTGGGAGAGCGAAGATATTGTTCAAAACGACAGCGACCTATCAGAAATAGACTATTGCGAAAAACATTACTCCAAAACCGTTCAGCGAGCACCTAACGGTAGATACATTGTCGAAATGCCTTTCTCTAGTAACTATGACGATAAATTGGGAAACTCAAGATCTACTGCCACATCTCAATTCCTTTCCTTTCAGCTTGAAAAACGATATGAGAGAAACCCGAAACTTGCTTCGATGTACCGAGACTTCATCGCTAGGACACATTAAACCGTCGTCATCAATACCTACTTACCTACCGCGTTTTTTACCACATCACGGCTTGTTACGTGAACAATCAACAACAACTAAACTGAGAGTTGTGTTTAACGCATCTCAGAAAACTACTAGCGGCCTTAGTCTCAACTAACTACAAGAGAAGGGCCCTAATCTGCAAAAGGACAATACGAGTTTCGCACCGTAACTTACGGAATGAAGTGTGCTCCATGGCTTGCTATGAGAACTCTGAAACAGCTAGCAAATGATGATGAGCATAAGCACCCCGAAGCTGCTCTCAAACTTCAAGATGAATATTATGTAGATGACCTTGTGAGTGGGTATAACTCTATAAGCGAGGCCAGCGAATTACAAAAATCACTAATAGCGCTATTACAAGGCGGGTGTATAAACTTGCGAAAGTGGTCGGTGAATGATCCTGCTTTACTTAAACACTTGTCTGAACATCAAATCTCCACTAATAACAACTTTGATTCCAAATATAAAGAACATATGAAAACACTGGGCCTTGGATGGAACCCTAACAGTGACACGTTTTCTTTCAACTGGGACTTGAATGTCGATCCTAACTCCAAACTAACCAAGAGGGTATTGCTATCGGAGATCTCCAAACTTCACGACCCATTAGGTTGGTTGTCGCCCGTCACAGTCACAGTCACAGCAAAACTCATATTCCAACGGGTATGGGCGGCTAAGGTAGAGTGGGATGGAACCATACCATCGGACATTCAGAAAGATTGGTTAAAGCTGAGAAGCGAACTACCTTTAGTCAAGGACATCCAACTATCAAGATGGCTTGGCGGCTAACAGTCAAACATCGAACTACTTGGTTTCAGTGACGCAAGTGAGAAAGCCTACTCATGCGTCATATACAGCTACGTCACGAAAGAGGGCAGACCTCCTACTATCAACCTACTCGCTGCCAAAACTAGGGTTGCCCCGTTATCACAAAAAACAACTTTGCCGAAAATGGAATTATGCGGCGCACTGCTTCTCTCTCAACTAGTCCAAAAAAGCAAAGAAGCTTTCAAAGGATATGAACTTAAGGTCCGCGCGTGGTGTGACTCGAAAATCGTGCTTGCCTGGTTGCAAGGAGACGTAACTAAGTGGGAGAGATACGTAGCCAACAGGGTTGCGAAAATAGAACAAACTATTCCTTCAGAACATTGGCAGCACGTTAAATCAGAACAAAATCCAGCTGACTGCGCTACACGAGGACTAGACCCTAGCAAACTAATTAACTTCGACTTATGGTGGAACGGTCCAGAATTCCTGAAAATTTTGAAGGACAACAAAGACATGAAAAAATTAATTTGTTTATACACAACTAACATTGAACTCAAAACCAAGATGGTGGAAACCCTAACTACGTCTCAAGAAAACAATCTGGCGCCGCCGACATATTGTTTTTTATAATCTGTAGATAGGGATGTCAAGTCATTCGTTACGTCATTGCATACGGAATCGCGTTTGTCACGATTATTCAAAATAATCCAAATTGATGTTCACATTCGTTTCATATTCCGGTAAAAAATGTTCAGGATTCATGTTTTAAACGTGATTTTTAAAAAAACAAGGCTTGTTTTAGGACGTGTCTCTCATTTTTCAAGATTCGGGATGCGTGTGAACATGACTAAGTACTATGAAAACTCACTTTGTACCTCGCCCAGTGAATACGATGAGTTGAAATTGCGCTTTCTTTGAAAATGGATAACGACGTCGGGGCCGACTGTATAAATAAAATAAACTAAGTTGAATTCCATTATGACATAAACTTTATAGAAATTGCGTGTATGAGTGAGTGTTTTTTGGTCACCTAATTGATTTCGACTTCCAATTGTTGCAGAATCGCTCTACAGGAGCAATGATATAGAATTTCCCACGTTAAAAAAAACGAATTAAGCAAAACGAAAATCTTATTCCTGTGAATGAGCACTTACAATGTATGGTTATTCACCTAACATTTATAGATTGAATGGTAGATAAATTAAAGTCACTGGTAACGGGAATGGAACTATATTCTGGTTTAACTAGACTAACTAAACTAAATGGTAGAATGGTATGGTAAGGTGAGCACGCGCCCGGTATGTATGGTAGCTGAACGTGTACTGGTGTGTAACTAATTATAAAGTAAAAATGAAATAATTGATTGACGTATGAAAATGCTGACCAAGCGTCGAGGGCGCCGGGCGCAGCGATTGCGAAAGGTTCAATGTACGTTGACCGTACATGCTCCCGGGCGAGAAAAGATGAGATGAGGGATGGTATCGGTGCAGGTGAGATGGTCTGAAATGCAAGGTGATCAACAATAGTTTTGTGCTTAACAAGGTGATTGGGCATTTGGTCTAACAAAAATTATTAATCTAGGAGTGTTCAATTGTTTTGGAAGTGGTAACGTGGACAAGGCGACGTTGCCTTATCTCTTCGCGCACTATGTTTATCACTGCCGCTAATACTTAATGGTTTTTCACTAGCACTAGCACTTACAATATCACTGTCAGACTCATTTTTAACACTAACGCACTGAACATTCGAACTACACACGGCTGACGGCACTGCGCGTCGCAGCGCGTCGCCCCGCGCGCCGTCGTCGCGCCCGGCAGCAACCCCAGGTGACGACTGCTAACACGGCTCCGCCTATACATACGTATATGGCTACGTAGTGGTGAACATCGTGGTAAGAAATTTGACTTATTTCACCGTGCTGTTCCTTCAGTTGAGTTATCTGGTCTCCAATACTCTTCAGATCCTTCTCGAATCCACTAGGCTTTATTTCAAGTGTAGTGTTGGGCATGGACACATTAATGACGTTATTGATAGGCGGGATGTAATGCGTCATTAGTTTTGGTTGGATATCAAGCCGATTACTAAATTGCTTATGCGACACTATGGTAAAGGATTCGCCCTTGATAACGCATTCTTCGTCTAGAGTGATAACACCGGCCTTGCTGACTCGTTCGGTTGCAATCATATTTCCGCATATTATTCTTATGGTGCACTGACCGCAACATGAGAATAGGTAGGTATTTATTTTGTGTAATTGGGTCCACGCTTGTTTACAGGTATCAACATTGGTTCTGCAGGTTTGTGTGTTTTGACTTTTCACACACAGGGACTGGTCATTCTCAATCTGGTACAGGGGACTGTGCAGAGAGCAAAGATGTGTGGTTTCATCAAAGCTAATGCACGTTTGGAAATCACTATCGGACAAAAGCAAATACACGTCTCTTTGTAGGTTCATTGCAATATAGCTAGAAATTGGCACTAGGGTGACCATGGTTCCGTTAACTTCTCGGGATATTGGTATGGGTTTATAAATATCGTAGTGATCTCGACTGACTAATGGTATTTTGATTTCGAAAATCACATACTCGCTGGTAACTCTTGCTTTAACCTTCAATAAATGGTATATCTTCGCCAGATTATACCGTATGTTGTCAATTGGTAACGAAAGATCTTTGGACAGCTGGCCGGAGATGATATTCAGCTCTTGTAGAAGTTGGTCTGGTTTCAGGAGGTGAATATTAAAGTTTCCGTGAAATATGTTGGTAATGGTTTCTAACAAGGTGTCCTGGATATGTCGCAGATTATTCAAAATGTTGGTAGCGATTATCGATGACATGGCAAAATCGTTAGTGTTTGCAACACCTTCAATTCCTAACTTCAAATCGTTCGTGGCCTTTTCTAAGGAATTAAGGTGCTGGTTAAATATCTTGTGCTGCTTGTCCATACTACTTTCTGCTCTCTTTAGAAGATTGTACTCGGCTTCAACAACTGAAGTCTGGTTTTTCCACAATTCTGCAAGATGTTGTTGATTGCTTTGCAATATGTCAATGTCCTTTTTGTATTGTTCGGCAAACTCTTCGTCCAAGATTCCGAATAAACTATGGGCGACGTAGCCAACGCCATTTATGAGTCCGCGACGCTGCCTAGACTGCGGTGCGAACTGCTGACTAAGAAGCATGGTGTTGTAATAATCGTACTCCGCGTAGCCGTGTCGTAATTGCAATAATATGACATCGCATTGCGTTTTAATTTTAGAATTTGCACAAATACTTTCCAGATGGTCGAGATATTTATTAAATAAGATGTTTCCTTGTTGATATGGTTGTAAATTATAATAAACTATCAGTTTCCATTCATCACGCACGAGAGACAAGGTCGAAATTTGGTCAAAGTAAAACATGGTGTTATTGTTTTGAAGACTGGAAACGTGATAGTTTCCGCTTATTGGTGTCCATAATAACATAAACATTGTCATTACGAATGATAAATAATTACAGGTCATCTTTGGTCGTCTTTTACTATTTTGTACATGATCATTTACGTCCGGTTTGGTTTCAGGTACTGAGCTTGGTGGTTCTTTATGGTGTGAGTTGGTTTTTATTAGAATGCTCCCAGTAGAGTCGACCCCCGTATGGTAAAAGGGTCGAGATGGGTTGATCCTGGAAGCTGGTAAATCTCCCATTAGCTGTTTTAGCTTGTAAGGGTCCGTCCGTCTGCACTTGATGCAAAGACGCAGCTGTTTTTTGGTAACACTATTACCACCCACAATCCAAAATCTTTTCCGAAGGTGTCCTGTGGTAACTCTGGCTCCCCCGTGGAAAGTTAATTTGTGGGCATGGTCAATTAACAATTCAGTTAATCTGCTGGTATGTGGGATAATCGTAGGGTGCTTCATTTCACTATCGATGTATGCGTTTTCGAGCCTGCCACCTACGCGTAATATGCCATTCTTGTCTAAAAATGGTTTCAAGTTACAAATTTTGCTCCTTTTTTCTACAAAGTCTTGTATTTTTAATTGGTTAATTTCAGATGAGAATTCTAATAATTGCGTATCTTTAATGATTGTTTCTCTTGCCTTTTGTAATTCTGCTAAAGTTAAATAAGGTGTCTGGTTATTACGTGTTATCGCTCGCAAAATCCAGGCTATGACGCGTACGGCTCTAGTAAATGTGCTTTGTTTATTTATTATTTGTTGTATAATGCTGTCTTCCGGTTTCGTGACAACATTACCTTGAGAAGATTTTTTGATTTCTATGTCTGTGGTATAAATTGGTTTTTGGTGTTGGTCTTGGTTACTATTATGTGATGATAGCCACTTTGGTCCCTGCCACCAAAGAGGGTGTTTGTTCAATTGCTCTGCACTCAGGCCACGGCTGGCACAATCGGCAGGATTGTCTTCTGGTCTTCGTCTTTCTGGCTTGGTTGACTCTGGTTGTTTGAAATTAAAACTTTCTTGGTCTGTATTCTGGTTTGGTAATAATTCTAGTGTATTTGAACGCCATTTTCGTAGGTTGAAGCCACCTGATTTTAATAACTCTATTAAATCCGACTGTAATTGTATGGCGTCTGGTAGAAAATGACTCCCGTCTAACAAATCGTCCATGAAAAATGACTCTTGTATAACCTTCGGCGCCCTACTGTTTTGGTAATTAGGGGTCTCGTCAAAGGCTAATTGTTTCAAAGTCCTCATGGCTAGAAATGGTGCTGCCTTGGTTCCGTATGTAACTGTGGTAAGCTGGTATTCTTTAAGTGTATCTTGGGGATTATCTCTCCAGATGATCTTTTGGTATTTTAGATCATCAGGATGAATCCATATCTGACGAAACATTTTTTCGATGTCGGCAGTAAAAACATAATGGTATTGTCTCCAACGTAAAATCAAAGCTTGTAAATCTTGCTGTAAATTGGGACCCGCTTCCATAAGGTCGTTTAAGCTTCGACCAGTGGTGGTTTTCGCGGAAGCGTTAAAAACGACTCTAAGTGCAGTAGTCGTAGAGTCGGGTCGTAAAACTCCATGATGCGGTAGGTAGTAATCGCGTGCAAGCGTCAAGTTACCGGCGACGGCGCGTGCGCTAGGAATCATGTGACCTAAGTCTTGGTATTCTTTAATAAATAATTTATAATCATGTGCTGTTATTGGGCTTCGGCTTAATTTTCTTTCTAATTGCCGAAATTGTGCGATGGCCATTGGTTTTGAGGTTCCCAAACTTTCTTCAAAATTAGGCTTGAAAGGAAGCCTCACAGTGTACCTACCATCTTCCTTTCTCTCGGTGGTAGACGTATAAAATTGTAAACACTGGTCTTCAGCAGCGGACATACGAGTATTTGTGTCAGATGTTATATCCTCTATTTCCCAAAACCTTTGTAGATCTTCAGTATTGTTTATGACAACGTTACACTGGAAAGTTTTCACGTTCCCACACAAAATCCAACCGAGCTGCGTTTCCTGCGCAACTGGGTGATAGGCATCGAGTTTTATGATTCCACTCATAATTATAGACGAATAAATGTCAGCCCCTAACAACATGTCAACAGGACGACTGGTATAAAAATTAGAATCAGCGAGGTTAATTGTTTCTAGATAAGGCCAAGATGGTTTTTCAAACGATTGATTTGGTAGTTTATTTATTAAAGTGTTCATAATGAAAACATCAGTCGACATGGTAAAATCGTTGTATAGAGATGACAGTGTTATACTGACAACTCCCTTGCAATTATTTTCTCTAGCTCCCACCCCGTATATGACGCCCTTGCAACGCTGTCGTGGTAGTTGTAACAGCTGAGCGGCGTTTTCCGTGATGAGTGAGGTCTGAGACCCTTGGTCGATAAGAGCTCGCATTCTATGGTTAGTTCCATCAGCAGCTAGGACATTGACATAAGCAGTCGCCAGGAGAATTTCTGCTATTTTCTCTTGAGACACATTGCATTTCCGTTGGTTAGATTCCGTATTCGGGGCGTTGGTAAATTGATCGCTAGATGTCGCAAACGCTTCATGTAGTAGCGTATTGTGCTTGGCGTTGCAATCACGGCACGTTTTGCTAGAGAAGCATTCTTTGCCTTGGTGATTAATAAGACAATTTTTGCACAAGTTATATTTCGCAACTGTTTTCCGCTTTACTTCTGACCTAGATTCACGGAATGACTTGCACAAAAATAGTTGGTGATTTTGATTGCAAAATATGCACTTATGCACTTCGACATGTAAAGTTTTGAATGGTGGTGGTGCGTTGAATGATGGTTTGTTGAAATTCTTATTGGTTGTTGGTTGGTATGTTGGTCTTCTGAAGCGAGTTTCTTCTTGCTGGTGGGACTTGGCGACATCTTGCTTGCGCCTAAATGCTTCCAAGGAAGTAAATTTTGATTCCAGGAAAGTTTGGAAATCTTCTATAGTTGGCAGCTCTCTCGGATTGCGGAGTGATTCGATGTAGTCGTTATGGGTGTCAATATCCAACTTCTGGGACAATATGTGTACCAACAGTGGACCCCACGTCGAAACGTCGACCCCTAACTTTTGAATGGCGTGCAGACATTCGTTGGTAGTATCGTGCAACCTCTTGATATGGGCTGCCGATTGAATCTGCATAATTGGTACGTTCAACAGAGTATGGACGTGAGATGTAAATATCAATTTCGTGTTGTTGAAGCGATGGTTAAGAATATCCCAGGCAACTTGGTAATTGTCTGAGCTGATATTTAAATGCTGTATAAGCTTTTCAGCCTCTCCTTTAACCTTGCTCTTTAAAAACTGGAGCTTCTGCGCACTGGATAGGGAGGGGTTGTTGTGGATGGCCTCTTGAAATAAGTCCTTGAAGGCAGTCCATTGTTGGTAGCTCCCGGCGAAATTAGGTATGTCCATTTGAGGTGTCATCCTGTCACGATGTGAAACCGACCACATTTTTGTATTTATCGATTTCTTAACATCCTGGAACGTTTTCTCATAGTGTGAAAACTCCAGGTCATACCTCGGATTTTCGCCATCTAACTCGCTGTCAATATCCCAATGAAGCGAATCAATCACTGCCCATCGTGACTGTAATGTTCTCAGAATATCTTCAAATTCCCATTTTTCAGTCACCGATGAGACATTGATATTCGACACCGTACGAGAAAATGCTTTGAAATTGCTGGTCTGTTTCTTGAGCATTTCATCCAATTTGCTGCTAATACCCTCCGATTTCGTAAGAGGAGCAACTGGTAGATTGGTAGGAGTTTGTGAGGTGGTAGGTAACGGTGTCGCTGGTTTAAGAAGTGGTGTTGATGGCCTACTTCCTGCTGGGTAGCTTGAAATAGTTTGCCTTGCCCGATTATAAAAATCCCTAGTTTTTTCATAATCGTTATCAGAAAAATATGCATAGTTCTGATCCCCCTGAGAACATAAATTCAAGTGGTTGGAGTGGAACTCTTGCCAGTAAGAGTCCAAAGTCTCTAACCTTCTCTTGATCGAGTCTGGTGTTTTACGATCGTGACCATCTTTTTTAAAATTGGTAAGAAGCTGGTCCATGCCCATCATCAACTGGTTTTGCGTTTCCAACAAAGCCTCCATGGTAGTTATTATTTTGGTAGATTATAAGACAAATTGTTGGTTTTCTGATGAGCTGCTTACAACTGGTAAAGTGAGCCTGTCTGAAACACTACTGGTACGCTGGTTATGGTGAGTGGCTTGTAAATCCAATGGTACTGGTTGTCACAGAACACACCTCGAGGTCACAGTTATCACTATGGTCTGAGTCACTATTCACTCGCGGATGGTTCCTTTACGAATCGAAGGACCATTTAAATGTATGGTTAATTCACCTAACATTTATAGATTGAATGGTAGATAAATTAAAGTCACTGGTAACGGGAATGGAACTATATTCTGGTTTAACTAGACTAACTAAACTAAATGGTAGAATGGTATGGTAAGGTGAGCACTCGCCCGGTATGTATAGTAGCTGAACGTGTACTGGTGTGAAACTAATTATAAAGTAAAAATGAAATAATTGATTGACGTATGAAAATGCTGACCAAGCGTCTAGGGCGCCGGGCGCAGCGATTGCGAAAGGTTCAATGTACGTTGACCGTACATACAACAATCGAGAAATTAGAACTTCTAGGTCATGACGCCCACTTACATTAGATATTTCCTGAAATCAAGAAGTTTGATTTACTCGTTTATTTATCACGTGCTTACATGAACTGAGCGTCAATATCAAATGTAATGTTCCATACATTAGTTCGAGTTAGTACCACCCACATTCACGCCAGCAATCATGTGATCCTAGTGCTTATAAAACAATTTTTAGTTCTATTATTACCTAACAGAACTAATATTCATTTGGTTTTGACTTACATGTGACTTACACGTGCAACAAGTTGTATTACGACTAGTTCAAGCCACAATATTCCAAATAAATGAACTTACATTATTTTGAAAACGGCAAAATTGTACAAAACTCAAAAACAAAAATATCTTTATTTAACATGACTTAATCAGTACTTTTAAATAGTCAAAAATATACTAAATAAATAGTAGACATAAAAACTATAAAAATATGAATATATAAATAAACAGTATACAAACATAATGCAACCCTACCACCGCGTCTGAGAAGTTGATTCTTACTGAGAAGACCCGGCGGGAAACTCAGTAGTTACTCTTTTGAACTTGTTGTGGTTTTAAAATGCGATTTAGTAAAGTACAATTTGTTTGTTGATAAAAAAACTGCTTATATTCTTGCAATAAAAATAAACAGAACAACCTAACAAGTACAGCAAAGCTACATAATATAAAAGAATAGGCTGCACCAAGTCATTTATACTATTCCAAAAATAAAAATTGCAATTTACAAACATTTATATCGGGGACATCTTACACAAAGATCAGTTGACCTCGTGCTAAGAAATGCTTCGAAATACAATCCATTGAATACATTTTATAACATGGAGCCAGAAAACTTCTCAAACTTACTTTTTTATTTATATATTTAAATAGGATAACGAACAAGATAAACACTTATACATACTCGTACTATTGAGATAGTACATTTCAAACGAATAGCTAAGTGCCACCTTACTTATAGGCTGCCATGTGAACATTGCAATGCAATGTGCACTTACAAATGAATAGATATTAAAACAGTAGGTAGATATTTCTTACTAGGAATATTATAAATAATAAAATTTTGCAGTGGGTTACAAACTATGTAAAACCTAAAAACTATGTAAAACTCATAACTTTTGTGATTAAGTAATATCTAAAACAGAGATGAAATAATTTGCAATGTGCTGAAAGTTTAAGAACCCTCTTTAAGTGCATGAAATTTCGTACAATTGAGTTTAGGTAAACACTGTAGTCCAATTGCCATTTATCATTGATTTATTTATTTGGTTTTGAATTATCCTATTTTTAGGGTGGTTTTCGTCAAAATTTGTAAAATAATAAAACATTGAAGAATAATTTAAATCATTTTCTGTATCAATTAAATTCTAAGTGGTCAATATTGTTTATTGTTTTATATTTTAAGCCATCAGACATTTATTAATACAATATAGAAATCTTAACCTAAAATTAATCTAACTAAAAAACAAAACATATATCTATTTATATAAATAAAAGAAATTAAAAATACCGTCAATCGTTGAACAAATCCTGTGATAATAATAATCATAATAATAATAATAATAACCCCCCCAAGGGACCACCTTGTCGTGGTGGGGGGGCTTACAGGAAGTATGGAACTACTACTTAACGTCAAAACACCTGACTGTACGCAATATCAGTACTTAACTGTTTCTGGCTCTAACACCGCAGCTTTATGAACCCTTCCCAAACCAACGGTCCCAACCAACCCTTATGGAGAAATGAGTAATAAAAGGTATAATTTGCGGTCGCTGCCCGGGGGTCGCCGGGGCGCATCTGGAGCCGTTGCTGGATGTCTCAGTATGCGGTCCAACGGCGATGAGGAGCTGAGCAGGCGGGCTTCCATCGATAAAAATACTACAGCCGAACGAGATATCACATCACCGACATCTTCCGTATCTCGTTTCTCGTCAATACCATCGTCTCCAGCATCTTATTTGAACAAATCCCCTCAATCAAGTTCCTCCCGATCATCCAGTAAGCCTACTTTTTTAGAAGTTCTACCGGAAAAAGGTACAGTATCTAATTTATTAATCACCCCAACACTCTCCACCTTACGTGTTACTCAGGAAGCTAACGCTTTTAAACCTGCGTCCACCAAGGCTGGAAAACCTCGCGTACGCATGAGCTGGACTAATGAAGTGAATATTTTCATCATGCGCACGTATTATCAAATCACCAAATTAGAAACTGACATGACAATATATCGGAAATTACTACACGAAGAGTTTATGAAAAGGTATCCAGGAGTTAAGGTCTCAGAACAAAGGGTCTCAGACCAACGGCGAGTCATTCTGCGGAACAAAATGATCTCTGATAAAGATCTTACAAAAATTAAAGAAGAAGTGAGACTAGAATTAGAACACATAGAAATACCCTCACACACAATACCTGACCAACGCACCCCAAGCCCAACGAACAACCAAATAATGAACTCACTATCCCAAACAGAGTTAAATACCAACGCTCAAAATCACAACACATCAAACTTTGACTCAACATCACAAAATATTCCGATAGCACACACGCAATCAACATCAAACGCGCCAATATTTACACATTCAAATGAATTCACGCAATCTGACACAGCCAGTTTACTCACAGAGAATGAGACTGAAACCTCACAACAACCTCCCAGTATGACCGATGCTAAGACACAGAAACTACGAGATAATTTGCGGCTATAGCGGAATTTATGGGAATCGATCCAGTACTAAGGCCTAAACTACCGAAACTTAGATACAGTAAACAGCTTTTCCAACTAACGCATTTATTGAACTCAACCATCCTTGAACATTTTTTTACAGGTGACTCCCAACTAAGCGACATTCACACTCTCATTTATTGCAGTGCTCTTGTTATTTCCCAAGAACTTGGGTACAAAATCGATGGAGATAATAGCAGACCTCGAAACAACAGTGATAAAAAACCATCTTGGCAAATTAGATTAGAAAAAGACATAGTACAACTGAGATCAGATATAGGTAGATTAACTCAGTATATTAACAATAATAGGACAAAAGCAATAGTAGACAGAGTCAAGATTATATTCAAAAATACAAAAATTCATAGCAGTCACGAAAACAATAACAAAAGACCAGAAGAATATTTAGATACTCTGAAGCGAAAATTAGCCCTGAAGGCCCACAGGCTTGCCAGGTACAATAAATCACTACAGCGAAAGAATGACAATAAATTATTCAACACAAACGAAAAGCTGTTTTACAGACAATTAAATACTAACAAGGAGAGGCCAAGTTCAGCAGAAACTGAAATTCCTGAACAAAATGTTTTGGAACAGTTTTGGTCAGAGATTTGGGAGACTGAAACTCAACACAACGAAGCAGCTACATGGATTTCTGAAGAAAAAAACAGGTGGGAAGCTATAGATGAAATGAAGTTCGAAAATATAACAGAAACCGATATCGCGGCAGTTACATCTCGCCTACATAATTGGAAGTCACCAGGGATAGATAAAATACACAACTTCTGGTATAAGAAGTTCTACGCCCTGCACAAAATAATAGCTAAAAACTTAAACCAGGTAATTACCGGTCAACAGCCCGCACCATCGTTTATTGCAAAAGGTATTACTTATATGTTGCCGAAGGATAACTACACTTCTCAACCGTCACAGTACAGACCTATAACCTGCCTACCTACCATATATAAAATTTTGACTTCCACAATAACGCAAAAACTCACCGCTCACGTTGAAAAAAACAACATCTTAGCTGAAGAACAAAAAGGGTGTAGGCGAGGGCACATGGGATGTAAGGAGCAACTCATCATAGACTCAGTTATTAACCGACATGCAATAACAAATAAAAAGAATTTACACTGCACCTACATAGATTACAAAAAGCATTTGATAGCGTACCGCATTCATGGCTGATCCGAATTTTAGAAATTTACAAAGTTAGTCCGGTTATAATCACATTTCTCAAAAACACAATGAATCTTTGGAGTACAAAACTACATTTAAATAAAATTGTTACAAGAGATATAGCAATAAAGAAGGGGATATTTCAGGGTGACTCCCTAAGTCCCTTGTGGTTCTGCCTCGCCCTCAACCCAATATCCCAGATGCTAAGAGAGCACAATGCTGGATATCGTCTTAAACACGACGATAGTGAAACATGTATATCCCACTTAATTTACATGGATGACCTCAAACTATACTCAAAAACAGAAACAGAAATAAATAACCTCATAGATACCACAGCAAAATTTAGCAAAGACATCAACATGCAATTTGGTTTGGAAAAATGTAAGATCATCCACATAGTTCGAGGTAAAATTTGTCCCGGTGATTACATAGTAAGTGACGAAGACAGAATAACTGCTATGGAATCTAACGAACTGTACAAATATTTGGGGTATCAACAGTCAAAAGGTCTAGATCATATTAAAATAAAATCAGCTCTAACCCAGGAATACAAACGGAGAGTAACTGTCATATGTAAAAGCCGACTTACAGGAAGAAGCCTTATAAAAGCTATAAACACCTATGCAATTCCGATTCTTACCTATGCGTTTGGGGTCATCAAGTGGACCAAAACTGATATTCACGTTATTGAAATTAACACCAGGACCATCCTTACAAAACATAATTGTCTGCATTCCAAATCCGCGATTGAAAGGATGACGTTATAAAGGCAAATAGGCGGAAGAGGCCTGATCAGCATTGTCGCGCTTTGGATTAAGCAGACTGCCAATCTCAAAGCATTCTTCCAACGCAAAGCTAATGATAGTGACCTTCATAAGGCAATAGTTTCCAACGATTCAAAATTTACACCACTTAACCTGATTTCAGAAGATAGCCCAAATATTTAACACCATTCAGAAACTACCACATTAGAGCAGTGGAAAAAGAAAGTCTTGCATGGCCGACACCCTCATGACCTGGAACAAGCACACGTAGATCCCATAGCATCCAAAAAATGGCTATCTTTAGGATTCTTGTTTCCAGAGACTGAGGGATTCATGATTGCGATTCAAGACCAAATAATTAACACCAGAAACTACAGAAAGTTCATAATTAAGGACCGCTCACTCACAGACGACAGATGCCGCAAATGCCATATTCATTCAGAAACCATTCAGCACATAACCGGAGCGTGCCCTAACCTCACTCAAACAGACTATACACATAGACACAACCAAATAGCTAACATCATTCATCAAAAACTAGCACATAAACACGGACTCATACAAGATACCCACACACCATACTATAAATATAATCCTAATCCAGTCTTAGAAAATAGCACGCATAAACTGTACTATGATCGCGCCATTTTAACTGACCGAACCATCCACTACAATCGCCCCGATATCACTTTACAAGATAAAACCACTAAAACCACCTACCTCATTGATATTGCTGTCCCTAATACTCACAATATACTTAAAACCATCACCGAGAAAATCAACAAGTACACAGACCTTAGAGAAGAAGTAACAAGGGTTTGGAAGCAGAATAAAGTTTATATTATTCCGATCGTCCTTTCCACCACTGGAATCATACCAAATTACCTCCACCATAGTTTAAAAGCCATAGACCTGAAACCCAATACTTATATACAACTTCAAAAAGCCGCGATATTGAACACATGTAGAATAGTCAGAAAGTTTCTGCAACTAGGCGATGACAGCAATGATGTCATACAATCTAGCAATTAAGTAGTGTGTCATTTACTTGGTTTTGGCCCGTAAATGACACTCGAATTACCAGCCTCGGCTGAGATGTAAATAAATACTGAAGAAAATAATAATAATAATAATAATAAAATTTCAGCCCTAATTTCCAATATACCAATAACCATGGCAACTGTCATAGAACACATACCCATAATTTTACGCATCATTTTAAACAATAATATTCTATGATTACGAGAGCAAAGACGAGAGCGAATGTAAGCGCACGACCACCACCACCGCCCACTCCGTCGCCCAGCTCGTCGTCGGTGGAGGAGTTTGCTACTCCTCCTGACACCACAACGAGCTCAAGTTCCAGCGATGAGAGTGGGCCACCGCCGCCACGACCGCCGCGACCACCTGCGCGACGTGGACGACGACCGCTGCCGGCACGCTTGGGGCCTGTGGGGCAAACTGCCTCGCGCGGGGCCCCCGCTACCGGTGGTATAGTGCGCCGCATGCGATGGACACACGACATGAATGTCAACTGCATGCGCGCCTATTACGGGGCTACAGAGGGAGGAACCAACCTGTCTGCGTATCGTGACCGGATGATGCCTCTGTTTCAGGCCCTTGACCCGACCGTGGCTGTTTCCGCCCAACGATTATCGGATCAAGTGCGGGCGATTCAGCGTCTTCAGATGTTGGATCAGCCTACGCTTGATCGGCTGCGCCTGGAGGCACTCTCAGTTCGCGCGACTTCTTCCTTGACGCGGGACCCGTCCGAAACGCTGCTGCATCCGAACCCGGTCAGCGACTCGGTACCGGTAGCGCCCCGGATGGATCCAGATGTCGATGCAGAAGTCAGTGCGAACGTATGCGTAAGTACTCAGGTCAAAGAGCAATTGAGGAGGGCTTTGGAGGATGCGATTTTGGAATATCGCTCCGCACCAGTCTCTAGGCCGCGGTTACCGCGTTTGCCCACTAATAGACGCAACCTAGCGTTAATGGGGGCCCTGGACGCTTTACTAGCTCCGTTTATACGGACTAGTGAAGATTTAGTTGATACTCACTCGATTCTGTACTGCGGGGCCATTGCGGCATGCCGTGTTGCTCGTGTCAAGTTTCCGGACTCTGACCGTGCAGTGCGAGCTGCCGCAAATGTACCCGCATGGCAAATGCGAATCGAGCGGCGTATCAACACGTTTAGGACCCTCATTGCAAAGCTGGTCTGCTTCAGCCGGGGGAACCATCGCCCTCGGGTTATGCGTTACGTGAACCAAGCCTTTGCTGGGACGGGTATTAGGCCCGAACAGTATATGGCTTGTGTCACAGAACGCATTGACTTTCTGAAGCAGAAGGTCTATGCGTGGGCAAACCGTATCCGTCGCTACAGAGAACGTGTTGACAGATATTTACAAAATCGCCTTTTCCAAAGTGACCAAAGGAAGGTGTACCGAAACTGGGAAGAGACTGACCAACGTGAGAACGACGGTCAGCGACCGGATGCAAGTGTCATGATTGACTTCTGGCGCAGTATCTGGTCGATGCCTGTCGAGCACACGGAGGGTGACTGGATGCGTACTGTCGAGCATGAATGCGAATCCATCGAAACCATGGAGTCAGTAAGTATTGACTCCGAAGACGTTAGTTGTGCAATTCAGACGGCTCAGAACTGGAAAAGTCCTGGCCCGGATGGATTGCACAACTTCTGGATTAAGTGGTTTCGATGCTCGCATTCATGCTTGGCAGTGCAGTTCCAGGAATCCATCGAGGTTGGTTCTCTCCCTAGTTTCCTGACTTCTGGTGTCACTTTCCTTTTATACAAGTCAGGTAGTACCTCGGAAGCAAAAAACTATAGACCCATCACGTGCTTACCTACCATCTACAAGCTCCTTACGTCCATTCTAGCAAAAAAAATTAACTCGCATATCGTTGCGAACAATGTTTTGGCCCCTGCACAGAATGGATGTAGGGTTGGGTCCCGAGGTACTAAAGAACTCCTCCTCATAGACACGACTATTTGCCAACAAGTCCGGCGGAATCGGAAAGCTCTTTCAACTGCCTGGATTGACTATAAGAGGGCCTATGATTCGGTGCCCCATTCATGGCTCAGGAGGATCTTAGAGCTGTATAAAATTGATACAACTTTGAGATCTTTCTTGAGCACATGCATGGGGCAGTGGATCACAGTCCTTCGTCAACCAGGTGGTGGAAATGGCTCCCCTGGTCCGCAGGACTTCATAAGGATAGAGCGAGGTATTTTCCAGGGCGATAGTTTGAGTCCTCTGTGGTTTTGTTTAGCTTTGAATCCTCTTAGTACCTTACTAAAGGATTCAAAGCTAGGCTATCGGCTTCGCAGGGGGGGTGAGTTCATCTCTCATTTGTTGTACATGGATGACCTGAAGCTGTTTGCGCCAAGACCCCAGGTATTGATGGAACTGTTAAAAATCACTGAGATTTTTAGCAATGCCATCAAGATGGAGTTTGGTGTAGACAAGTGTGCGGTCATGCATGTACAAGAAGGGAGGGTTGTAGATTCACCGAATTTACAGCTCTCTGAGATGATGACACTCAGATCCCTCTCTGAAGCTGAAACCTACAAATATCTTGGTATGTCAGAGTCATTGGGTATATCAGTAGGAGACGTCAAGCAATCGGTGAAGGAACGCTTCTTTAGTCGCCTTACAAAGGTACTTAAGAGTTCTTTGTCAGGTGGCAATAAGGTGCGCGCCTTCAACGGTTGGGTGATGCCCTTATTGATATACTCCTTTGGCATACTGAGATGGACTCAAACTGAGCTGGGTGCTCTGGATACACGAGTCCGAAAACTGCTCACAACGCATCGCATGCTACATCCACGCTCGTCTGTTATGAGATTGTATATCCCACGGAAGGTGGGGGGTCGTGGCTTCTTAAATGCCAAGGACCTTCACAACCGTGAGGTGTGCAATCTCAGGAGGTTTTTCCTCAACAACGAGTGTGGGATTCATCGCGACGTTGTGGCAGTTGACAAGGGGCTCACGCCGCTCTCCTTGGCAAACGAGAACTGGCGTCAACTACCGATGCTAACCACCGACGACCGCAGGGAAATATGGAAGAGCAAGGAGCTGCATGGTAGGTTCTATCGGGCCTTGACAGGGCCCGATGTGGACATCTCCGCATCGGTGAACTGGCTACGCTTCGGGGACCTCTTTGGGGAAACCGAGGGTTTTGTCTGTGCAATTGCTGATGAAGTTATCAAGGTGAATAACTACCGGAAATACATCATGAAGGACGGTACGGTTGACATTTGTCGGGCATGCCGCCGTCCTGGCGAGTCTATTCGCCACGTTATTTCCGGTTGTTCTCACCTTGCTAACGGAGAGTACTTGCACAGACACAATCTAGTAGCCAGGATCATCCACCAGCAACTTGCTCTTCGATATGGCCTTGTCGAGTAGGAGGTACCGTACTATAAGTACGCACCGGTACGAGTTCTCGAAAATAGTCGTGCATTGCTCTATTGGGATCGCTCTATCATCACGGACAGGACTATTGTAGCCAATAAGCCTGATATCGTGCTGGTAGACCGATCCCAACGCCAGGCAGTGCTCGTCGATATCACCATTCCACATGACGATAACCTCGTAAAAGCTGAGAAGGACAAACTCAGCAAGTACCTTGACTTGGCTCACGAGGTGACCGCCATGTGGAATGTTGATTCGACGATTATTGTCCCGATAGTCGTGTCGGCAAACGGCTTAATAGCGAAGAGCCTCGACCAACACCTCGAGAGGCTCTCGCTCAGCGGTTGGATCAAGGGTCAGATGCAGAAGGCGGTACTCCTGGACACGGCTCGCATTGTCAGGAGGTTCCTCTCTCTGCAGCCCTAACCACCGGTAGTCTGGGCCTTGCCTGCCCTGCTGCCGGCGGCACCCTAGGTTAAGGTTTTTATAGTATTTTTATAAATCATTGTTTTATAACTTTAATTTAGGCTTAGGTTTTATAATTGTGATTATGTATTTTGTTTTTATAATTATAATTCTTAAGTTGTTTTATTGTTGTAAATCTTTGTTTTCATAAGAATACTGTACAAATTTTATACCTAAGTTTTATGCTAAATAAAGAGAATAATAATAATCTTAAAATATGAGTTAAACATATTTAAAAAACTTAGCACTATCTTTAAATAATTACATTCGTTGCCCACCAAGGGAAATCATTCATGTGACTTCTGTATTTCTACAGTGTATGGGTGTTACTATCCATTGAGTATTTTAAATAATCATCATTGAATTATCCAAGAAAAAACACCTTACAACTCTAACACCAATGGTACACAATAGTATTAACAAAATTGCTTTTTAAATTCCCAATACATCTCATTTTATTGACCGTTGTTTGACCCTGCTTTCGATCTTGTTGATAAATAAACCAATACTTTTAAATATAATTATTTTTTTAATGCTTTTTGTTTTTAAAAATCAATTTCATTTTATGGCCTAGAAAAGCACTTAGCTGGCACAATTGCTTTCCAATTTCATTTAAAAAACTTGCCTTTTTTGCTCATTTCTAAGTTTTAGTATCCAACAGAAATAATAACGGAAAATACAGTATAACAAACGCTGTAAATTTTTAAACAGCAGACAATAAAGAAAAAAAGAACTAAGCTCTAGTTACTGGCTCTATGCGGTTTGTTGTAATACAAAGGATTGTGAAGCTTGTTCGTTGGTTTTAAATGCTATAATAGGTCAAAATAGGAATGTTGCTTGTTTTTGAGCCGTGACGTCAATGAAAATTGTTATTATGCCAACATGGCGTGTATTTAAATTTAGCACCGGTTTTAACCATTGGCGTGCTTGTAACCTATTTGGTAGAACTGACTAAAACTGAAAGTTAGTCTAGGAATAGAGTTGGCATCCTTCGCTTGCAAAGGCGGTGATAAAGAAGAAGGTTTAGATGATATTATTGTAATTTAAATTGGGAGCTAGCTAAATTAACTCTTAGGGAAAACCCGTAAAAAGGGTCTCTAACATGTCTCCTCAAAGAGGTGATCCCTAGTTTCACAGACAGAATTTTCATAGAATTTCGTTTCGCAGAAAATGTTTCATAGAATATTCTGTCCATATATTTTCACATCGAATATTATTGTTTCAACGACTATTTACTTCATCGAAACATTTTTTACAGAAAAAATCTAGACTAGGTTAGAACTGTGACCACAGCCAGAACCGAATTGTCCGCGAATGAGCATAAAAGCAAAAAAAAAAATTGATATCAAGTTCACAATGTAATAATAAATTGTCCCTCGATATTATTTTTCTTGGTAATAAATTTTACATTACTCAACCAAATATCATGATCAATAATAATAATTGTATCGTTTTTCTATGATATAAATATTCTATGATATAAATTTAATTTGCAACGAAAATTTTAAAATTCTGTGTACTAATTATTCTATGAAATGTTAATATGAGAAACAATTTCTGTGAACTGAAATTCTAAGTAACCATCTATATATATAAAAGAAAGTCGTGTTGGTTACACCACTTATAACCTACTGTACGCTAAATTCACCTGCAAATGGTGTTAAAGGCATGGAAATCGGAACGATTGATCTTTAGGCCATACGAATCAATTTGACCCGTAGCTCGGAAAAAAATAAAAAAGGGGAGGAGTTATGGCGAGATCTTTATTTTGTATGCGAAAAAACAATTAATTGTTCCGCATCATTTGGCGGCTAATGCCAATTTAGCTTCTAAAAAAGATAAGTAAGTAAGTACGAAAATCTTTATTGTGTATGGAAAAAGGGATTTACATAAATCTCAAGCTAGCGGAGTTTCACATCATCCTGCCTTTTCAAGCGTATACACAGTAATTACATAAAACATTTATCTATCTAAATCCTAATCTAAAAAAAATTCTTAAAATGACTTTATTATTACCTTCCTAATCTAAAAGCTACATTTATTCAAAAAATTCACTAACACTATAAAAGCACTTATCTGCAAGGTACAAGGTACACGAAATCTGTACGGTAGGGAATCTGACTCCGTCAGATTCCCTACCGTACAGATTTCGTACAGATTTAACCCTAATCGACTGTGTGTAGGAGTGTGAGGTATCGAAGGCAAAGCTGCTTAGATGACCGCATCGCCTGACCTCGTACTGGCTGCAGAAATTGGAAACTCCTTGAGGTAACGTGGCGACAAAGGGTTGATTAAGATGTTAAAAAGAAGCAAAAGAACATGGGAATCTCGACGAAGACGGATGGAAAGCCAGTAGAGCTGAGATCTAGACATGATCATACTTGCGCAGTCCAAAAATAAAGAGAATGCAAAAATTCTGGAGCTGCGCAAGTTTGTGGAGAAGATTCTCAGTAAGATCTAAAAAGCAGCAATCTGCTCGAGTCGAGAATAAGAAAGAGTAATGCCTGAACTAGCGCTATTTTGGTGGATATTGGCCTGAAATTTCGAAGTCTACTTAAAGAACCTGCAGCAGCAAACATTTTCCGGCTAACCTGACCAACCTGAGTTGTCCAAGTTAATGTATTGTCAATGCAAACACCTAATTTTATGACAGTTTCACTAAAAGGTACTACTAAGCAATCAAACACAACCGAAGGCAGAACATCCCAGTCCACCTGAGAAATCAGCCATGAACCACCCACATTTATTACTTGAGTTTTAGCGGGGTTAACTGTTAACCCAAATGACTTGCTCCAGTCTGATATTTGATTCATGTCAGTATTTATGGTTTGAAAAACACTAGGCAGGTCGACAAGGTTACCTTGAGAGTAAATTTACAGATCGTCTGCATATAGGTGATAAGAAGAAGATAGATTTTGGGTAATAGAATTAATAAAAGTAGCAAAGAGACGAGGAGACATGACGCCACCTTGCGGTACACCGGCATTAAGGTCGCACCATGACGAGAAGGCATTCTCAGCATGCGGGTGGGTGCATGTATATCGTAAAGCTGCATGACGAGAGAGTTAATGTATAAAAGGTTTAATGAGAGTGGAAGAAGCGCAAGAGGTGTGTCAGGACCGTAGCAAGTGGAAAGATGTGATCTCTGCCTACCCCGTTGGGAAAAAGGGGTGATAGTATGTATGTATGTATGTATGTAGGTACGAGAGTCATAATTTAGGACACAAGTTTGAGATCACCCATTATTATAGTGTGATTGCAGATAGGAGTCAGGTGCTCTAATAGTTTTTCAAGTGTGGAGAAAGCCACCCACTCCACTCTTAGAGAAGGGCTGTAAACAACACCGAGAAGTAATTTCGAGCTCTTAAGAGTTAACTCAACAACACAACGAAAAGGTCACAGTACCTTTTCGTTGCAAATCAGAAGAGGACGAGGGAGCTGATACATTTATAATAGAGTAAGGTATATGTGAACGGTCGTACATTGCAACACCACCACTAGTACTGACAACACAGTCATTTCTAACTAGGATAAAGCCTGGAAGTGAGTAAGATGTGGATGGGAGCGAAGGGTTAAGCCAAGTTCCCGAGACTAGAATCACATCGACAGTTTTGTCTTCGAAACTTGCCATAAGGTCAGGGTAAGGGCTAGGTATACTCTGAATAATATTTTGATGCACATCATAAAATATTATGTGAAACAAGTGTAAGCTTTGCCGGAGGTTTATTAACTTTATTTTTGTACATGGAGCGCAGGATTCGATTAGTTAACTGGAAATTTTGTTGAAATAAATGTCCCCGTTAAAATACAAATCAGATAGCAAGCAGATATCAAAAATATACAGTGTCCCAAAAAGTAGTGATAAACGGAAGCCCATTGATAGAGCATACTATACATACAGCTATCCAAATCACCCCCATGTGTGTTCCGCGATTTTTGGTAGTTTTCGAGTTATGATTTTTTTACCAATTTTCCAAAAAATCAGGGTTCAGTCACTTTTTTGGTCACTGTGTCACGAATAATTGAGATACATGCTCCACTTGTTTATGTTATTGTTGTATTTGTGTTATTAGCACAGCAACAATTCAGTGTTCAGAAAATTGTTTCACTTTATAGGTATCAGATCTCAATAGCTGGCGCTTGACCACTAAGCTCGTCGCACCTATTCATCGGATTAGTTCGCATATAATCCTCCTATGCTAGGCAAGCTAGTTAATCTAATGCTATTTAATATTCAGCTATGTTTATAATATCATTCCAATTTTTATTTGTATTTTTCGTTAATCTGATAAGTTTTTCGTGTGCCTTTGAAGGCGCTGGCAGTGGAGTTTTCTTATCATTTATCACCATACCATCTTGTACTACCTGTGATGACGAATGAATGAATTTTGAATTAGAATTTGAATTATGCCCTAAAATTCTCTTAAATCCTATAATGCTATGTCATGCCTTGATTTGGATGTTTTATATTTTCTTTATTATGTATGGATTTTCAAGTTAAATGTATGCGTTTTAAAGCTTAAGATTTTAAAATTGTCTTTTCTAATTATCGATTTTCCTGATAATGCCAAATAATAAGTTATGTGAATTAACTTTTTAATGATTAATTTTATAGAATTTCGAGGACACCTGAAAGAAAAACATCATTGATTTTTATATAGTTATATTTAGGATTGTTTTATCATTTATAGATTAGCTCGATTTGAATGCTGTGTTACATGTGTGTTTGTGTGTTATCTTAACATTTTTAACAATTACGAGGGGTTTGGCGCTTACTTGATTGGGTATGGGAACAAAAATCTAACATGTCCTAAATCGAAAACTATTTCGAGGTATTTGTATTTTATACCGTATTTAAAAATTTAACATTTTTAAAAGCAAAGCATCTAGGATATTTTTAATTAAATAGGTTGGTAATCTGGGTTCAAATGAATGATCGCAGATTGCCAACGTGTATTGAGGTTCTTATTGGACTCTTGACGGTAATCAAATTGACAACTAACACTTGAAACAGTAAACCAGTAATTTTCTCCTAATAATTTATTTACCACAAATCGGGGAGAAAACACACGTGAATTTGTGACGTCATGACTTCGCAATGTTTAAAAATTAATAAAAAAAATTACTACCGGCTAGATCAACGAAATATTGAATAAATTTCTTAAAATAGTAAGAGGTATTTAAAAAAATATAAAATAAAATTAAAAAAATGTTCCTATACCCAATATTAGTCAGATAAAGTTAAAGATATTTTGTAAAAATCTTTTCATTTTATGTTTTAGTATTTTCATGTTTCTGGAACATCAAAAATGAATACAAAATAATCTTAATTTTATTTACAAACCATTAACACAGGGATAATAATTCCTACTTCGAGACTATGAAAATGGGTGTGTTAATTTTATTAAATAAATTATTAAAATATATAGTAAAGAAATTGATAAATTAGGACCACATCAAATACAATACAATATCATACCTACTGCTATCTGAAAGTGAGGCTCCATTTACTCATTTTTAAAAACAAATTTATTAACACTGTTTAAACTAGGACGGACGCGAATCGAGCGCTCCATCTTTATCGTCTAACGGCGATCCTAGCCAATGCCCTGAATGGGTCGAAAAGGTAGTGGAATCAATGAAAAACATAGCTAAATGTAGCTTGCTTGCATTCTTGCATAGATTGATGCATACGAAGATCTCTGCCTTTTTTTAAAGCTGGTTAAAAGCAAACTACTGACTTAACGTAAAAATAAATTATCTGATGAAATCAGTTTATTCAGTTAAATGGTGGATTTTTGCATAAGAATCCAAAATTATGAAAATATTGTAACTTTTCAAGGACCCAAAAAAATTAAGCGCAAGGAAAATTGTACAGCATCCTTATGACAGCATCCCAAAATAATTTAATTAATTAGACGGACCTTAATTGGGTACCAATTAAGACGGAATTATTTGGAGCGGATTTCCGCCTATAGCGTTTGGAGCATCAGACCCTGGTCTTACCGTCTCATTTACAAGAATATACAATAACAAGTACTTCAACAACCAATTAGGATTAGATAAGTAATTAAGACTAAACCCCGTATCCACACGCTAATCATAAGTTGAGGACACCTCAAATTGATCTCTGTCACATATCAAAAGAAATGAAAGGGACAGCTGTGATTGACGTTTGCGGATTCGGGAGTAAATTTTTACTCATTAAGAAAAACTTCACTAATTAAAAAACTGGAAACTTCAGCTTTATTCCAAAGCCTCATGGTTCACCCCGACTGCCGTCGACGTTACCATAACCTATCGCAAGCTGCATGCCGCATTGTTTTGCACTCATTAAAAACTCACGTCGATAAAGTGGATAAAATTAGAATGAACGTGACGTTATAACAGTTATACCGGCCTTTTTATTCATAATCGATACGAAACACGCGGTAGAAGCGACACTGGAACATTTTAATCGATGGTCTCGCCTTGACATGGCACAACCTATTCCCTGGGCGATAATTTAGTCTTTACAATTTGAAGAGTTTGTAACTAACCGGCTTATTCACTTTCAGGGAATCATCTTTGAAAACACCACCGGTCGATGTAAGTTCATGAGTGCATTATTTCGGAGGTATTCTTAGCTCGGTTTTAGAACTTTGAAACTAAATTCTCAGTGAAAATTAAAAGTTTTGAGAGAAGAGAATGATGCGCTCACTAAAATCTTTTCAAAAAGAAGATTTACGTTCAAGTTATTAATATTTGGAAAGTCGCTTGACAGGTTCAACAAACAAAAGAACCACGGAAGTAATATTTCGTCTGTGAGTAGCGTGATATGTTCATGATTTTGTCTTTAGGTCGTGGAAAAAAAGAGTTTTCGTTACTTTTGGTAAAAAATATTGAAAAAAGGAAAACAATAAATTGTTGTTTGTCAATCTACAATGAAAAATGAAAGCAATTGTTTATGTTAATGACATAATCATTAATCACTTAAGCGATATAAATAAATAGCGGCAGTCCGTTTTGCAGTTGACTGGTTATTTGTTTTCTGTTTCAACTTTTGACAAATAACGATATAAATTGTCAAAGGACATACAAGTATATTTAGGCCACGGTCCACAAATAGATCTTATCTTCCCAAAATTGCGGGGCACAAGTTAATCAAAAGTTTTGACGTTGTTTACGCTTTCGGCGTTTAAAATATAATTTGTGAACTAAAAAGAGCTTCAAAAGTTTAGCTAAATAAAATGAAGTCGAAATTACTTTACTTTACTTACTTAAATTTTTATTCAAGATAGTAAATTAGACTTTATACTTTCCCCACTGCTGGCAAAGTCATTCACCATTAAAATTAAGTTATCACTACGATTGATAGATATTATCTTAATCACCACGCTTGCCAAATACGTGTAGTGTACACAAACCATGGCTTTATTTTGAAAAACCGTTAAACACACTTTGCGTAACGTGCGATTTGATCCCAGGACCGATCCGGATTTCAGGCCGAGTTCTGTGAGCCCCGGCCACGCAGGCGTTTCATATATTATATATCATTTTCAGTGTTGTTTTTTTTACATACTTCTTCGCTAATGAGCACGTGGACCAACTGGTAAGCGATTACCGCAGCCTATGGACGCCTTCAACTCCAGATATAATAATTTGATTTTGATTGTAATCAAAATGATTGCTAATGGAATTCAATCAGTCATTTAATTAAAACAACAAAGGGTGATTTGATTGCAAATACATTCATCATTTCAATCTTCAATTATTACGAGTAGGGGCTGTAAATCGCTGGGTTGGACAATTTATTATATAGATTCATACAAATTAGTTTAATTGCAGTTAGGAGGTTTTAAATTTAAGGTTGCGTAACACTTTTAGCTTTTACCCGAGTTGGTTGTGGAAGATCAGATCAGACCAGGTTCAGGTCAAATTTTGCTAGTTTATAAATTTGTGGGTAAAATTGTGTATTGATAAATATTTAAAAAAAAACATTTAACTTACACAAACTTTAAAAATGTTTTTTTATGTTCCCCGTCAAGATGACCTCACTCCACCTGATGTTCTGTTCCACGTCTGGATAGTACGACAAAGCGATATGAAATGAAGGAAACAAAGATGCAAATAAAAACTTGATTGCATGGTGCTCTGCAACGAGTGACGCAGTATAAATATCCAGAGACCATCCTCAAAACCTGCCTGTGAACTACACCCTTCGGCCAGAACTCTATTTTCATGTAGTTCGTTGGGTGTTTTAGCAGAACCCCACATTTTTTAGCCGTATGACCTAAGTAACGATGTGGTCAATGATGGTACATGTCTGCCCAGTAAATGCCTCATCCCTATCGTCTTAAGCTTAAGGGCAGCCTTAAGGCTGCCTTTCCACCAGAGATGTGCTATGCATTTATGCTGTGAGGAAGTGGAAGCTATGTTACGAAACTATCAGACCGTTCCTACTGATGCAGTGCTATGTAGCGGAGCCGCTGCAAGGTAGCTATGCGAAAAAGATGCGCAGCTCGAGCTTTGCGATGTATCGCTAATAGGGAAGACCCACTCAGCATGCATCCATAACACGCATCCACAGCTCGCATCTTATAAAAACATAGCTTAGTAGAACTCGTTTTCACCAGTGCTATGCTATGTGGGCAAACAAATATGATTGGTGGATATCAAAAGCAACCACAGCAAGCATAGCTCGAGTTTTGAAAGTCTTCATAACGCTTAATGCGGCTAACTATGCCCTAGGAACTGACTGGAGTATCTGCAACGTCAAATTAAACAGTCAACGTACGTATGGTGATCCTATTTTGAAAAAAGGTGCCAGTACATCTACCAAGAGTTGCCACTTTAAATTTACGTTAACGTTCTCGTAAAAAAATGTTTTGGGATTTGACAATGTCATGTCATATGTCAAATCCCAATACAAATATTTACGCGAACGTTATCGTAAATTTAAAGTGGCAACTCCTGGTACACGTACAGGTCACGGAATGTTTGTTACAAAATTGAAAACAATTTATAATTCATAATTTTGCCCCCCTAATGAGTAACTATTGCTGAAAATGCTTATGTCTATCGCTTACTGAACCTCGCCTATAACATATCGTGAGCCAAGGCCACCACTAAAATAAACGCTTCATTTCTACTTGTAATTCGTTAAATCAATACGAGGTATGTGTGGTCGCGTGCGTTTGTTGGACTGAAATTTTCTTCGTTCAGTTACCTCTTTGAATAAATTACCAGAAAGCGCCATAAAATTGTATGATTAATTGTGAGCTGTGATCAACGAACTTTATGCTTGTTAGTGGTGCGTCAATCGTTAGTATGACGAAAGAAATTAAAAAAATTAGCCTTATTTTTTTGTAAGTACTTATTAGTTTCGTAAGTATTAATCATGGAAGTCTCCAATGAGTAAGTAATAAAATAATCTGCAACATTCCATCTTGTCCTAATAATGTCATCGTGATAAGTCTATTTTGACCGTGGTGGTTGCTGTCATAATAAACATTTCGTTGCTATCAGAGTCAATAGTCATAGTTTTTTAGAACTAGTAATATTAAATCTATTCCTTCTGCCATTATTTGCATTCAAAAACACCCACAGGGGTACTGCATACATTCACGTTAATTCAAAAAAACCTAAAAAACTCCACCGCATGTACCTTGCGTCTAGAAGCGATTTCAGACAAGCGTTTTCTTTCTTGCGTATACGATGATTACTTAGTTGGCAAAATATTTGAATCAAATTAGGAGGAGGCTTTCATTACTGGAGACAGTTTTTATGATGTCGCCACATGAAAGTTGCGATTAAATGGAAGCTCCCACAAGCACCATTTTTAACAGTTGAAAACTCATTAAAAATCGAATTTCGCCAAAATCGACGTTATCACTTTATGAATTTTAAGTCTGCATTTCTAAAGGACTAAATGGTGGGGCGCGGTAGTAGTAGCAGTGTGTAGCGTGGGCTTTGTAATTTTAGTCACCATGATAGCCTTAGAAAGTCAAAAGCAGAAAATGTGACTTAGGAACTTTGTTTGGACTACCTAGTTAGGAGATAAACATAACGGTGCGTTGTACGAAATTGTTTGTACTTCATAATGAAAGCTGATACATTTTTCTACAAATTCGCTTTTCACTTTTTTATCTATCATTAATCTTTGACTAGGTATGAGCTTCATAAAATGGTCGATTTTCAAAAATGTTTTTTACATTCTTACGTTTTCTGTCATACTCGTCATCGGTCGCGGTTCACGATTCGCGATCGTAGATTTTAGGATACTATATAAATAAAAAAAACAACTTCATAAATACCGACTTAATGCAAATTTAAGATTTATATGGGTTTCTCATGGATGCCACTGTCAAAACTTCACCAAATTAAAATGGGACCACACGGGAAGCACCACCTTTCAAATAAAAAAAGAATCATCATAATCGGTTCACTCAGTCAAAAGTTCTGAGGTAACAAACATATTACAGATACGAGTACTATTTCGAAGCTCATACTCGTAGCTAGGCAAAGATTGGAGATAAATAAAAAGTGTGAATGCCAAAGTTGTAGGAAATTTCCGAGAGCACCGTTTTCCGAGAGCCGGGGGGCTTTCACGGGCTCACCTCGGAGGGGTAAGGACTTTTAGTATGTTTATCTCCTAACTAGTCCAAACAAAGTTCCGAAGTCAAATTTTCTGCTTTCGACTTTTCCATCTACACCCCTTTCTGAGCATTCATTGACTGGACTATGAGTCGTTACACTGAAGAGCAGCGCGCTTTTTGTGTTCTGCGCATTTCATTGGAATGCTCAATCTCATGTGATTGTTCGACGGCTTTCCCGTGCTGAATCCGAATTGAAGAAAACATTTAGCGAGTTCGAGAATTTTTACGCGGGAATCCAGACCGTCAACTCAGAGCGCCTGTACTGTCATGCTGAGGAGTTTTTTGATTCCAAAACTGCCAGAATCGCGAGGCTATAACAGGAGCACTTGGTTCCAGCAAGATGGGGCTACAATTCACTCTTCAAATGAGAGTATCCAGGTGTTTAGACACATGTTCCCATAAAAATTAATTACACGCAGGGGTGGCATCTCCTGGCCACCAAGAAACCCTGATCTCACTCCAGCAGAGTGCTGTTGTGGAATTAGCTTAAGAACAGAGAACATAGTATACTCTAGTACTGCAACAACTCTGCAGCAACTGAAACAGAACATTCAGCAAGAAATAGAATCCATTTCAGAATAACTTTTTCCACAAATTTGATACCCTAATTGAAGAATGCTGTAACTGTCAAGGAAAACACCCGAACCATGTTATTTGTAAAAAGTAAATTTGAAAATTAATTTATTTTTATTATCAAATTGTAACAAATAAAGATCTACAAAATTACATAGTTATTTTTTTTCCTTGAATTTTGTGCATTTCTCTCTGAGCCCACGGTGGCTCCATTTGTCTTCACCATAACATTTAAAAAGCTTCAAGAGTGATTTCCGAAAAAAAACTAACGCGCGTACATGGGCTTATTGCGGCATGTTCGCTCGAACCGTTATTGGTGAGTCAGTATCTTCATGGATAAGTAGTACGAGCTTCTAACCAATACAATGTTCGTACGAGGTACGCATGTGGCAAAAGGCACGCCTGTACGCGCCTACATGCGCTTCTAAAAACGAGTTCCTCCAACTTTTATGCGCGTATAAAACACCAGTCTGAAACCGCTCTAGAACAAATACGCTTTTGTTCCAGCGTAGAAGTTTGCATAATGCATATGCATGCACTGAGATGTTATCGACGCGGCGGCCATTTTGATCTAGCTCTGCTTGATTCATGGGCTCTTTGACCCTGGCCGTATGCACCACTCGAGAGACGTAGGTTGAAATCGATGACGCATACTTTGCTATCCTACCTACCTAGCATCTGTTGACCCGCCCTAAAAAGTTCGGTGACTCGTTTCTTTATCATCCGGACGTGAAATGCTCTTCCAGCACATATGTTACCTTCCTCTAATAGTCCCGGGGCGTCTTCAAGCGGGGCGTGAAAAGGCATTTCTTTCACACGACCGCTTTCCACAAAGTAGAGTGAGGTCATCTTGAAGGCCATTAAACAAAAATCTTAAGGTATAATAAAAATTGTCAGTGTCCAGAATAAAAAATAAAAAATATACAAACGGAGCGCTTTGCGTTATCTCCTTAGATTTATGTTTGTGCTTCACCCCGTACAATGAAAGTCATTTAGCACCCTGAAGGTCGGCCTAAATGAAGGTTGCCGGTGAAGTGAAAATATTGGACCTGCCAGTAGTTACCTAATAGTACTTGATGCTTACTTGTTATGATTTCATGTCAAAAATAGTAAAATTGTGTTGCCTAAATCTAACAATAAAATATTTGTTTTTTATTATTTAAAATGGTTTTGCGTTTGGTCTCAGTCCCGCTTGGTGGAAAGCGATGACAAGATCGATAGTGGTGCATGCCTACCCAGAAAGTGCCTATTCATTCTTGGCCTTGAAGACACCAAGGTTGTAAGTATGCGGAAACATAGACGCAGCAAACCGTTGAGTGTGGATTGCTGGGAAGTCTACCATATGGGGGTGAAAGCCCTCTCGGCTCTAGTGGTCCGGTGGTAGAAAGTACAAAAAACAATTAATGAAACACTAATTGAGTAAAAACGTAGGTAAAGTACACTAGATAAATTCGCCAGAACTGTTAATGACCTCGGTAGCTTAGCTAGAGCAGTAGCCCAGATTGCGGATGGCACGGGTTCCTTGGTCCTTACAAAGGTATAAATTTTATAGTAGAAAATAAATTTTAACGCTGAAAATAAAATTATATTGAATAAATAACTTTAAGAGGACACAGCACGGTCAAGAGAATTGAAAAATAGGTACTTGTAAAATCAATTGCTGTCATTTGCAAACCTCGAGACCCCCGCAGAGTGCGATAGAGACAACTGCAAATCGGACCGAAATTGCCTTTCAAAAGTACACAAAATCGTATCTTCGTAGTCCCCTCACCCCTTTTTAAAACTAGACCGATTTACTCGTAATTACTTTTTTTACTAAAAATTTCAAAAAGGCTTTGGCCGTTTTTATGTTTTCCTTCTTTCATTATTGAAATTAATTATTTGGATGTTTGAACACAGTGAAAAATCTGACCCTTTTTTCAGATTTTCGAAGGGTCACACAATTTTATTAGTTTATCAAAAAAAGGGAAACTAACGGACATGCTAATAGCGGCCATAGATTTTTTGGAAAAAAATGATGCCTCTACTAGTAATATCCAGGGAGGAAACAGGGGACTACGTTTATGGAAAAACGGCGCTTCTGTATCCTTTTAGGCAAAAAGTGATACATTAAAGTTATGTTGCCATAAGAGTGTAGTCCTCGTTTATTTATTTATTCTTTATTGCACAAAAAAAAGTACAATTGGCGGACTCAATGCCTAATGGCATTCTTTACCAGTCAACCACTAGCCGAAGCAGAAATCGAGTTGGCGGCGTTTTGTTAAACATAGATTGGTGAACGTAAACAATATGCTCAACCCGAAATAAATGTAATGTTATTACAAAATACATATATACAAACATAAATATGATATATAAATATATACTTAAACTAAATATCGTGCCCAAATCTTAAAACACTGACTTCTCAACAGCTTGTTGTCATGGTCATGGTCAAGAAGAAGTTGTGGATTGCCCTTTTGAAGGAAAACTTACAGGTGGACAATTTAATTTTATTGAGCAGCGAGTTCCATACCCTAATGGCAGCCAATGTGAATGAATTTGACACATGAGAAGACGTATGAATTTGTAATAAGTTATGCGAGCGATTTGCGCGGGCTGCACTCGCCCCTATATTTGAAATTGCATTTGGGGTATCTAGGGAAATTTGGATTATTAAGAATATTAAATAGTAAGCAGAGCGTTTGAGAATTCCTACGGTGACAATTTTTAAGACATTTTAATTGAGAACGAAACGGAGTAATCTGGTCATATTTTCGTACACCATAGATAAACCTTATGCAGCTGTTAACCAGAAGTTCAAGTTTATCGAGAAGACCCTGGGACAGGCTGGAAGTGCAAACGTCTGCATAATCTATGAATGAATTTGGTGCGGAGCGGGAGAAAGTTTTTGAATTTAAATAAAGATCGTAAGGAAGCAATGACTTTTCTGCTCGTTTCGATTACGTGCTTATCCCAACTCAGAAAATTGTCTATAAACAGGCCAAGGTTCTTAACGTGAGGCCTGTAAGGTATAGCGGTGCTGTTATATGTTAACACCGGCCAATCAGCCCCAAGGCTACCCAGCTGCCGCGAAGCGCCTACCACGATTGCCTGACACTTACTTGGATTCACCGATATCCCGAAGCTGATAGACTAGTCAAGTAAGCGTTTGAGATCATCGTTCAACTGGAAAATAGCCCCGTCAAACCCCTATAAGTCAGTCTGTACGTACAACTGGAAATCATCAGCACACAGGTGGTAGGAGCTGTAGAGAGTATGGGTAAAAAAGTTAATAAAGATGGAAAATACGAGAGGGGATAACATTCCTCCTTGTGGAACTCCAGAATCGAGGTCACACCACTGAGAAAACTTTTGGTCAATGCGCACTGCCTGTTGCCGGTTACGGAGATATGACGAAAACCAATCCAATGCCTGTGGGGTGATGCGCAGGTGAGTGAGCATGGCAAGAAGAATATCATGGTCAACGACGTTAAAGGCATTGGAGAAATCTTTTAAAACGAGAATATCATTTTGAAAGCCTCCAAGCCAGCTCTAATATCCTCAGTAACTTTCAGGAGAGCAGTGGTCGTACTGTGACCGGACCTACAACCTGATTGGTATTCACTGACGAGGTTATGAGTGAAAACGAAATGGAAGAGCTGTTTATTGACGACGGCTTCAAGTGCTTTAGAGAGAAATAGGAGAATTGAAATAGGACGGTGATGACTGAGCAGACTTGGGCTACAAATTTTCGGGAGAGGTCGGATGATAGCTTTGCGCCAGACAGAGGGTAAAGAGCGCTATAATTGGCAGAAAACAATCAAGAATGGGCAGGAAAAGGCTTCTGCTGATACCATCACACCCTACTACTTTAGACTTTATGGATAGAATGAGTTTACGAACCTCGTCACAGGAAACAGTGGTGAATTCAAAGGAATCGCTAATTGGAGGCGACTGAGAAGAGATGGCTGCTATGGTTTGCGTTTTTATGTCAACTGGAAGCTTAAGGGTGATGGAAAATTATGATTTAAGTCATTTGGAGAGTAAGGGGAAGTAGGAGTTTGATGGATCAGATTTTCCAATACCTAAGGAATTTAAAAACTTCCAAGTATCAGAAAAAGAAGACTGGACAAGGTTTTCATGAAAGTGCTGTCTCTTTGCTGCCCTAACCACCTGATTACAACGATTTCTGGCTACCCTAAAAGAATCCCAACTTACTTTACTTCGACTTCGCTTGTAGGCCCTGAAAGCACGGTCTCTTTTTGTCATGGCAACTCTGATCATCCTAGTTATCCACGGAGCTGGAGGGCGCCTCGGTCTAACTGTCCGGAGCGGAGCGTGCACATCATACAGTGATAATATTTTGTTGTTGCACTCTGAAACTTTTTCATTCACTGATGATGCCAACAGAACCGGTTCCCAGTTGAGGGAGCAAGCATCCTGATGCAGTTTAACAACGTTGAGCTTCGCAAGATTACGTCGGATGGCCACTTGAAGTTGACGTTTGACAGGTTTGGGAAATTGGCCACGTTTAAGGACACGATCTAGCGAGGATGTGATAATAAGATCGAGCCACGAATCATTGGTGTTGGAGTTAAGATGAGTTGGACGGAGGGGAAGAATAGAGAGATTTGTTGACTCGACAACATAATGTAACTTTGATGAACGGGACCCGTCCTTCATCAGATCGGCATTGAAATTGACGATGATAATGATATTTTAAAAGTCTGTTGCATAGATGCCAAGAACAGACTCCAGATCCGCAAAAAAGTCGATTGTGGGAGGAGAGTAAACAACAGAGCCTTATTTACACTTATTGCAGCCTGACCTCGAGGAAGAGAATATTCCTTCGATTGTGAATATTGCAAAGAAGAGGCAGCTAGCTACCCCTCCATATCCTTTGCCTATGCGGTCATTACGCAGAAGGATATAACCCGGCAAGCCATAGCTCGTAGAGGCCAAGTTGGGTTTGAGAAACCTACCTACCTAGTTATGAATCTGGTATTCACTTTTTATCATGCAACGCAATCATCCAGGTCATAAAAAGTACAGAGTTAAAGCCGAGCAAAACTCTCAAAGAAGTAAATCTTAAATTTGTGCTTCAGCGTCTTATTGGTAAATTGCTATCAAGGCGAGTATTCAGGTCAGTATCAGTGTCCATAACTAGTCCCTTTTTGATGTCCTTTTTTACAGTTGTTTTGATATCGTCCTGAGATTTAGTCAAGCACACACACTAGTGTGATATATTATAGTTTTTGCTCACGAGTTTTTGAACCGTTTTGCTGCTCCAGAGATCTTTTGTGATATGCACGATATCGCCAGGTTTTTTTTAGTTTACAAAATGTTGAATTTCGTTGCATCGTGATAAAAATGTTTTTAAAATCATTTTAAAGGTTGTGGGGAGTGGAAATGTCCATGTAAAGTGCGGCACTATTTTTGCAGGGTGTACTACTGTACGGGTATACTTGAATAATAAAGAACCATGATCATGTCTAGAAACTACCATAGTGCAGTTATATTAATCAACTAATCGGCTCTACATCATCCATGACATTATGTCAGCGGCCTTTATACCTTACCAAAGGCCCTTGGGCAACTTGCCACACGTATACTTACAGCAAAACTTAGATGATAAATTGAGTCAAACTACTCAATTTCAGGTTTAATCAAAACTTTTAATAACATTTTGGCACTGAAGCTTGGACGTCTGAATTCTCGTCAAGTCTTAAGATTCTGCGTGGATAGCTTTTCAGGGTAATTGTGAATGAAAACAGTCCAGCTACCGAAAAATTAAACAATATAAATTAATATGCGCCAGACCACCACACCGCTTGTTATGGTTCCGAAGTTTGGATAAATATCCCTGTGTCACGAGGTACCAGACAATAAATTAAGCCAGGAACGTCTACTCGTACCAGCACAGCCAAACCCGAGCCAATTGAGAAACGATCGTTTCCAGAATTGACTCGACTGGGAATCGAACCCGACACACTACGTAAGTCAAGGTAAGAAATCGAGCTATAGCGCACTACGCTAATCGTGTCGCCAAGTTAAAAAGCTTAACAAGGCTTTGATTGCATGTTATTAATCCATTCTCTGAACAGCTGTGTTTAGCTCCATTCTCAGTAGCTTAATACACTATTCATGAGCTAAGTAAATAACTATGGTTCCTGATAAAACACCTATTTAAAAAGGTAAGTGAAGTTATCTTACAGTAGTGATCGCGTGTCAAGGTCCGTGAATGGTTATCACAGAAGGTTAAAGAGGTCGTTTAGATAAGACCTAACCTAAGCTGAATGCTACCTATCAGATAAAATGACTGTACACTTCAGGCAGAGGTAATTGTGCACTTTGCGGGCATATAATAAAACCGCCAACTTTGGTGAAACGCCAAAAATTTTAGCGTCTTGGTTAAAAAGACCATGAAAACATGTCAGTGGCGAAGAGGAACTTTATTCGTTTTCATACTTAAGCGAGAATATTCTCATTGTTTCGCCAGTAACACAAAAGGGACCCGTTCGATCAATAGTGGCCAGTTTTTGTTGGCCTCAAGTGTTTATGTGTGTAATATTAGGTTAAGTTCAAGGTAGATCGGTCATCCGGTAATCCTTCCATCAATCTTGCGTATCTGCTGGCCCCTCCCTAAATTATTTATACCTGTAACAGTAACCTGTAACACTTTTTTCAGACATTTATTAGACGCTAAAACACTTACGTAGATGAGTTTTTTGCAAAATCTGTTAAGCTGAAAGCCCCGTCCATCTCTATGACTGAAGTTAAATCCTAGTTTATGTTTAGATGGAAAATAAGCATTGTTTAAATTCAGCAATCCAAATATGATACGATTGGCGCAGTGCGCTGTAGCACAGTTTCTTGTCTTGACTAACGCAGTGACCCGGGTTGGGTTCCCGGTTGAGTCAATTCAGGAAATGGTCTTTCTAAATTGGCTCGGGTGGGTGTGCTGAAAGATCCCCTGGCTTAATTCCTTATCTGGTACCTCGTTAAAAAGGGATATTAATCCTCACTTCAAGACCATGACAAGTGGTGTGTTGTCTGGCGTATATTCATTTTAAATACAAATCAAAAGAAAATAAGAGTGATTTCACACTTTAAACGAAATTTTTTATTCTTTTTAACGCAATGTTATTTAATTTTACACTATTTACGTATCAAACATGTCTTATTACAGAGAATATCGGGGCTGAAGGATGCGCTAGTTCCGTGCAACCACTTGCTGGCTACAAATGACCGACTTGGTGTAATGGTTAAGAAGTTGGCTACTACACCAGAGGTCGCGGGTTCGATCCCCGCACAGTACAAACATTTCTGTGCATGAACATGTCTGTTTGTACTGGTCTGGGTGTCTCCTATGTATAATAAGTATGTATTTACAAAAGAAAATGTATTTAAGTATGTTTATCCGTTGTCTAGTATCCCATAACACAAGCTTTAATTAGCTTACTTTGGGGCTAGATGGCGCTGTGTGGAATAATGTCCAGGGATATTTATTATTATTAAATGAAAGATGATAATCGAAAATTCTCGCTACGCTTGTTTTAGGCAATGAAGTTAACTGGATACTAGGTATTGTCATACGAGGTATTTATTTGACATGCATGATATTATTATTATTCGTTAATTAATTAAATTCAAATTTTATTCTATTTTTATTGTAATTTTCTATTTAATTTATCTGGACATTGTTCTAATTTGTAATTGTATCATAATTGGATTCTTTTTTATGTTTAACCTGGCGGCGTGTTGGAATGTACCTGTAAGCCGGCACGGATTTTTTTGTCTGTTAGCCTTTAAATGATCACGCACAAATTTGTACACTTCTATACACTTGAATTTTAACCCGTGAGTGTTACTAGACCTCTATATAAAAAAATATGTTTGTACTGGTAGCGCCGGAAGCGGTACGGGCGAGGCAGCTTAGTTTTTTTTTAAACTGAGCATCTACAAAGCTGCCTCAATATGACTATTGAAGCAGTCTACTACAATATGAATATTCGTAAATACAAGGAAAATAATGATACAGCAAGTAAAAATAATCCTTACCATATTAAAAAGAACAATGTAGTTGGCCAGGTGCAGGGGACCATTTTTGTTGGGGGATGGAGGTGGTCACAGCGTTGGGGCTCATCCCAATGCCTCCAGGTTACCTGAAAAAAGAAAAAAACAATAAATAATTTGCTCTAGCCTAAGGGTCTACGCTAAAACAGGCGCATGTTACACGCACGCGCATCATTATCGAAAAATATTATGAGCAACCCGTCACATGCGCCTGCGCCGTAGTTCGCTATTTTCGATAAAAACACGCGTGCGTACGACCCGCGCGTGTGTTAAACAATCTTGTGTCTAAAGTGTAATATCCCTGCCGCTCCGAGTGTTCTTACCCTCAAACATCTCTTATCATGGGCCATATCCAAGAGGATTTGCCACAGTTTTGCTACATGTAATAACTTTAAAATGTATGGGAATAAAATGCTATGTGTACGCTCCCTACAACAACAACAAGTTTATGGATGCACGAGCGTAGTAGGTATTCGCCACCCAGCTTCACTTCACAGCTTCACTACATTTTAGTTTTTGGAACCAGTGACACTGCCAATAGCAGCGGCATTGTTAGTTCCGTCAGTTTGGTTGTATGTGCACGGTTATTGACGAAATTTTAAGATATCTGATTCGCAGTAAGGTAAGGCATCGCTGTAACGAGAAAAAAAAGTCGTGCTTACAGGGCAATTTTAATTAAAACTATTAGCGCAAAGTCTCTACCTCGAATGTTAATGATGTCAAAATGATTGACTTCTGGTTACCTACCCTCTTAGAATCCCCAAAAGTTTAGAAACTTCATACTATATATACTATGTTTGTTTGTTTATTTGTTTGTTTGTATTGAATAGGCTCCAAAACTAGTGATTCGATCGTGAAAATAATTTCACTAACAGAAAGCTAAATTAATCAGGAGTGATATAGGCTATATTTCATTATGATAAAACAAAAAAAAACAGTGAAAAATAATAGTAAGTAGGTATATGTAAATCAAGTCGGATAAAAGCGGGTGAGATATGATAATGGACACCAGCTATCAAACATTTGCCAGAACGAAGTCTGTTGGAGCAGCTCGTAGTAAATAAATGAATAATCGTCTTATTAATGATCAACAGAACAAGGAAATTCAATATTTCATAGCATGACTGGCTAGCACGCGAACTAGCTACGGTTGGCAAATATTTTCAAATCCAAATGAAAAGGGATATACTTCGTATTATGAATAAATAATAAATCAAATTTCGCCGGATCGGCATTGGATTAGTTATTTTATTTGAGAATTCTTTGCACCCGCTCTGTACGTCTACCACGAGTTGCCAAATTAAATTGACGCTATCGTTCGCGTAAAATAAATGTATTGGGATTTGATATGACCTGACATGACAATGTCAAATTCCAGTTCAATTTTTTTACGCGAACAATAACGAAAAGTGGCTACTCGTGGTAGACGTACTGATATAAGTTTGGCAATTCTTCAAAGCTAATCTATTGAAATTCTGTTCAAGAGCTGGCTCAACGCCTTGAGTCTCAAAGTATAGTGAGGCATGTTTTGATGTGTTTAAAATTGCACTAAAAGGTTCGTTAGGTCTACCATGTGTTTCTGTCAAGTAAACTACGGTAGTTGATTTCAGAAATTTGTATGCAATTTTTTATCACTCGTGGCACAAATTACGTATGTGGCGCGGCGCCTGTCAGAAAGCCCGCTTAGAACAAAACGCCTTTTTTGATCACGCACACAGAGACGTGAGTTTACAGGCGATACTAGTGAGTTTTAGTGAGTCGGAAAGTCGCACTGTCGCGAGTGTTTTTGTTGAACTTGGTGCAATTTTTCACATGATGAATTTTGTTTTTTTGGACGGTTCTGTCAAGAAGGTATAATAAATTACTTAATGTTAAAAAATCGTAGCGAATATAGTAGTAACCCTGGGCGGTTCACGCAAGTTCAGGAAAAAGGTGCGAAAGGTCCTTCTGTAAACTCTTTATTTTGTGCTGGTGGCTGTACTGAAATCCCATACAAAAACGTGAACGCGGCTTACATGGACGCTAGCGGCTGTCAATGGTGTAAAATCATGGTAGATATACCTACGGAACTCTCTTATAGTCCCGGGATCTCGAAACGGGGCGTGATAAGGCCAGAGGCTGGCCAGCTCAGTAATTGCTTTGCATAAGTGTGCTTGTCAGTCTCATATACTCGTAGCTATAGCTAAACCGCATAATTGAGTCCTCGCCTGTAGGACGAGAACGGGGGCCGCGGTAGGTGCGGGCGGCAGGCAAGGTGTTCTGCCTGCCGCCCGCACCTCTCCCGCCCCCCGTTTTCGTCAAACCCCCGCGCCCCTGTACACCGCAGGCGAGGACTCAATTATGCGGTCTAACAATAGACGTCACGCTTACCATCAGGTATAGTTTTGATTTTAATTTGATTTTAAAATAAGTTTACAGTAAAATAAGAAAACGAATGACAATCACTTTATGAACTAGATGCATTAGATTAAGATGCTAAATTGTTTTTATGCACATTTCACCTTCCAAAACAATATAAACATAAACTACAAATAAAACTACACTAAAACACAACTTTCAGGCATTCACATAGCATCGTGGCACAACTGGCACAAACACTTCTAACAATGCAGAGGTACATTATTTTCTTAAAAATAGGGGAAATAATTCGTGTAAAAGCGAAATTTGGCACAAATTTAGGGAATGGTGTCTGAAGCAACATACTCAAAGTACTGATAGATGGGGGTGGAGCTGACAGGGGGGTTGAAGGTACTTTTTTTGTGTTAACTAAATATTGATCTTAGCGAAATAATGGATTGAGCCTTTTTTGTAAAAAAAATTATGTAGTACTTTGAGTATATTGCTTCAAACATAATTTTCCCTATAAATGTGCCAAAATTCGCTTTTACTTCGCTTTGTTTTACTTGCCCTAATTGGCAGTTTTTCGTTTTCGTTGAGTGCGATAGATAGTAGAACAAAACGCAGTTATTTGAGTGGTAGAATAAATTTCTTAACATGATGGCAGTTCGGTAATGTGAGGGTAGAATGAAGAGGTACGCGGAAACAATTCGACCCGGCTATTGATCAGTAGTACGTCTACCACGAGTTGCCACTTTAAATTTACCTTACTCGTATTGTTCGCGTTAAAAAAATGTATTGGGATGACACATGGCATGAGATGACAATGTCAAAACCCGATTCATTTTTTTACGCGAACGATAATATAAATTTAAAGTGGCAAATCGTGGTAGACATACAGGTATAGTGAAGTTATATTAACGGGCATTATGACAAAATACAGTATATAAACAATAACAAACATCGTGTCTAAACCATAGGATGTTTACTCGAAACCCGATCCAGGTCAGAAATTGTTTTCAACCCTAATTGATCTGCCCGGTAATCCAATATTCAACCCTTCGCAAGTAACAAGTCCATAATGAACGCCTCATTGCTTCAGTGGATCAGTTCGTTCAGTCAACGTTGTTATCGTCTGGTAGCGTAAGGTTCATAAGCTTATGGGGGATTTGCTAAGTTAGTTTGGTTTACTTCTGTGAAAAGGTCCCAGACAACAAGTGAAAATGGGCTTAAGTGTAAATACATTTGTTGGTTACTCGTAGTATAAGGGTAAATGTGAATGAAGGTAAACTGTAGATTTTAGTAAAATATTTTTTTGCTCCAATTATTTACCTAAAAATAAAATAATACAAATATCCTTAAATTCATCGATTTCTGATTACCTTAGCACTGATGGTCGTTAGAAATTAAGCTATGGTACTGTTAAAAAATGTACGTCAAACGAAATCAATGTAAGTGTTTTTTTTTATTTTTAGCATTTACAATGCACTACTTTCTACACAAAGATAAAAACTATATAGAAATTTTCGACCTAATCTTAGTGACTCTAGCGGAATCAATGTGTTAGATGACAATATTTTTACATTTTATTATTTGGTTATATTTTTGTGACATACATAGTTTAATGCGTTCCTAACTCCCAACCCTTTTTATTTCTCATTATTTTATAGCCTGTAAAAAAACACTTAAGAGTTTTTTTTTCATTTATTAAATACCTACTAAACTCTGCTAGTTACGAATCCTATATTATTATTTATTTTTCTTTATTTTTTTATATAATATCACATTCTTCTGTATTTTCTGCATGTATTTTATATATGTATGTTATTTTATTGTTTTTTAGGTGAATCAAAATGTTTAGTTTTTTGTGCACTTTCTTACCCTTCCTAACATTTTCCTTTACTTTGGTTGTCTGGAAGAGATTGCTTTTAAGCAATAAGACCGCCTAATTGTTTCATCATAATCTTGTAATACCAAACTGTAATGTTTTATTTGAAGTGCAAAAACTAATATTTATCTTATCTTAAACTCATAATATTTTAGAAATTTATAATGAGTCAAACTGTCAAGTAGCAAGCAAGTGCAGTATCACTGAAAAAAGCCACCACTTTGGCCACACGAAAATTTTGGTAATCATAGTTCCGGTTGACCTAAGGTTTTCCCTTGTTCATCCCGTTTCTATGGGAACACCGAACAAAAAATTCGAATTTCATAATTCCGAAACAACAGAATTCAGAATATTAAAAAATACGAAAGTTATATTTTTCATTAGTATGAAGAATTGAAAATCCGAAGTTTCATTGGCCCGAAAAACAATATTCCGAATTTCTAAATTCCGATAATTCATTGCTAAAATTAAAAAAACATTTTTATCAAAAATACTATAAATGTATAAATTAAGCTTAATAACTTTATAACCAGAATTAAATGACTAGGTTCGGTTGTGGTTGGAACTGTGACCAAAACGCGGAAGCCGAGTGAGCGAAGCGAGCGTGCCGCAGCAGCGGCCGGCGAAGCGCCAGAAAGCATTCATGCATAATAAATACAACATTTAAGAGTACATACTTCACATTACTTGCTTTCTTCGTATTCATGATGGTTCGGATTATTGTAGATTCGGGATTGTGAAATTCGGCATTCTGACTTTCGTACTTATAAACATTCGGAGTTTTGAAATTTCGGATTTTTAATAATCGGATTTATGATAAATCGGAATTTTGATATTCGGAATTCCGCATCATTCGGAATTATAAAATTCGGAATTTAGAATTTCTTGATTGTGACTGAGTGAGATAAGTTGATTGTGAGTTAAGTTTTTCGGAATTATGTAGTGTGTACCCTAACTCTTTGAAACATGAGATAAATAAAATATGTCAAAAATCGCCCAAATATAATTTTTTACGTTAATTGTCGTGCGTTACCATTTTTTACGTAAAGGTCAATAAAAAAAACCGACTGCTCCTTTCTTAACTCGGCAAACGACTTGTTACTGGATAGTCTTATGATTTTAAATATGAAAAATTAAAAGTTATATAAATGACAGCAGACAAGAAAAGGAGAGCGTTGTGGCCTAGGGGTTTTGGCAATCCAGCTGGGAGCCCATGTGGTCCCGAGTTCCATCTATGTTCGTTGTTAAATTTGCGACTAACTCTCCGGTTATCAAACACACCGAAAGACCGAGCAAGTTATGTATTATATAGTATTAAGCAGTCATTCTTCTTGGCACTGCGTTGTAAAAAAATACAGCGTCTTATCAATCTCACGAATTAAGAGTCATTTCCTATTTAATTCTGGATTTCCGCCCGCAACTTCGCCCACGTGTCAAGTACAACTAGATATACCTACTTGTTTTCATAATTCATCATCATTCGCAGCCACAAACCCTCCACTGCTGAACATAGGCCTCCCACCACAGATGTGCAAAGCGACCGGTTGCAGGCGGTCAGCAATCAGCATCCACCAGTATCCTACCACCTTTACCAGATCGTCCGTCTACCTTGCAGGCGGGCGTCTCACGCTGCGCCTACTTTGAAAGTAAACTTATTTTCACGAATAAAGAATTAGAAAAGTGTTTTATTAGTGATACTGCAAAACTGTACAATATGCTAAATTGTACAATTTTGGGGCAGGTATCTATAATAATGAATGCCTCATAACTTATTATGTTTTATATATTAGGATATGTCTATTGAATTATGCCGAAGGTCCCTCATAAGAACTCATTCTGCCTTAAAGTTGAAACACTGTGTTAACTGAATAATTGTTTCGTTAATTAGATTCCAAGCGCTGTAAACGTTTTCGAGTACGTAACAGATTAGTTCGTTAACTTAAACTGTGAAAGTGCTGATTAAGTTACAATAGACAAGGGCGACAGGCTTTAGCTCACAATGGCTTCATCAAGTTGTGTTCCGCACATTCACCAGTAGGTATGTACTGTCACAACTTAATGACGCTGCTTAGGCACTGTTTCTCAGCGGGTTATTGTTTTGTCTTTGAGGGATGTAATCACTTCTTGGTGACTTAAAGTTCGCTTCAGCCTTAAAGAGTCGGCAACGCTTGAGTAAATCCCTCTCATGTTGCACGTGTTCAGCCTGGCTAAAATGCGCAACATAAGGTAATTTCTCGTTTCTCGTCTCTGAGAGTCGACAAAAGAGGTAGACAGGACAAGTTTCCTCGGATGACAAAGGGGTGTAGACATGTTTATCATAGATATAGATCTGTATATATGTATTATAATCGATATTATTAATAGTACTGATTTGAAGACACGATAGTATCGATATAAATAATCGATACAAATAATTGATTAAACTAATTGATTTAGATGTAATCGATTCAGCTAATCGATTCGTCAAATCAATTTTATTAATCGATTAGACTAATCAATTAAACTAATCGATTCAACCAATCGATTCAACTAATCAATCCAATCAATCGTTAAATACTTTTAATTAATTGATAAATAACAATCGATTTATTGAAACGAATATTCAATTAATCGATACAAAAAATATATTTAAAAGAAACCAATAATCGAGATAAATATGTTTATCGATACTATTGATACTTGTTTTTAAGGAAATTGTAAAGCGAAAAGCAAAAAAAAAATAGTCCGCTTTATTTGAATTTAATATTTTTATGTAAAATTTACACTAATTATTGGCTAAAATAGCGACGGCTTATAAATGCATCGCTATATTACTGCACTTTAAAAAAAATGTCAGCATTTTGACGCACCGCAACGCCTGTTTCCATGCTATTTTAATGCATAATTGGTTTGTCGTCCACAAAAATTACCGACGAGTTCATACACGAGATATCTCTTCTAAACCACGACAAAATTAAGATGCCATATTAGGATCTGTCGACAATATTGAAATTCCCATACAAAATAATAAGTCACGACCATTGCTGCCATGTTAGGAACGGTAGACAAAATAGAGAAATCGAGAAATGGCGAAATTTGATTGGAGGATTTTTTGTCAACTCTTCTTCTGTAAGTCTACCACGAGTTGACACTAATGTCAGCCGCTAACGTTCGCGTAAGCCGTTTTGACGTATTTATATGGAATTTCGATACAGGAGCCCCTAGTGATTTATAAATGAACTGAAAATGGCATACCAATTTCTGAACGCAACGATCGCCGTAAACGTGATGGCAACTCATGATAGACATACTGTATGCTTGTTTACCACTGAAGTTTGATTTAATAAAAACCGTAAGATGTGAAGATCTATACGTGTACATGCTAAATCTATTTTGTCTGCGATCAAGAAACTTGTAACAACGTCAGCAACTTTTATTTTTCTTTGTATACTAAAATAATAACAACTCGAGAAGAGTAAAGTCTGATAACATTAGCCAACAAAGACATAGGAAAACCTCGCATAATAAATTGCATCCCCTTTGTAGACTAAGTAGGTTTTCTGGATTTAGTATCAAATAAAATCACTTAAAATGAAAAGAAGCATTACTTATTAAATTTCTGGACTTACTAACAGACTATCAGCGTAGAAGTTCAGAACTCAGCTATGGCGACATGAAATTCCCCTTAACAGGAGGCTGGCATAGCCACCAGCCACCATTTTTTTTTCAAATTTACAGCGTACAATCAAAGTGGTATATTTGGAGAAGGGAGACATAACCAATCAAACAAGTATCATGTTTCTGAGTTATTTGAAGGTAGAGATCAAAATGAAAAAGATGATTATTAATTAAAAATTTACTAATTAAGTGGCTTTTCGTCTTATTTGGTTAACCAATGACATATTTCTTCAATAAGAGTTGTTTAGGCGTATTGTCGAATTTTATGGAATGAGCATTTGTAAGTGCTCAAAATAATGAACCTAATGTGGTTTTCACCATTTTTTGGTAAAAAAGCTATACAAAAATTAATGTCAAATATATATTACTTTATTGCAAGAGAATACAATTCTATTTGTGACAGCATAGGATAGGCAAATAGTGACCTTATTGCTTTACCTTCAATTAACTCAGAAACGTGACCCTTTAGGGTATAATATTAATATGACAACTTGTTTGTCAGTACATAAAATCCTCTTTCCATATATGGCACATTCATTGTGCGCGTAAAGATCGAGAAAAAATCAAAATGACCTATGCCACTCAGGTTCAAACGCCTTTAAGGTAAAAGTCTGAAATTATTTTTTTAAAAATTACTCGCACCTATCTAAAGAAAATTATTCGTGTATACTAATATTATACAGAAGAAAAAGATACCTTCGTTTCATCAAAATAAAATTGACCAGATCATCACTTCCCCAACATTTGTTCGCAAAATTTCATTTTCAAAATTATTACTTCGCACATGATTGAAGCCTTTCAGCCACCGGAACAGGCTGGGTTTCGTAAAGGCCACACCATGACCACACGGTGGACCACATCCATTCTGTTCGGCAGGTTATACACAAGTCTGAAGAGTATAACCAACCACTGGCTTTTGTGGACTACGAGACTACTCGTCCTTAAAATCAATGGTGAATATCTCACACACCTCCGCTTTGCTGACGAAGCATAGTGATAAAGGCAGAATCGCTGCAAGATCTGCAGAAAGTGCTGTCCAGTCTCAATGCTGCCTCGAGACGAGTTGGGCTTGGGATGAATTTGGACAAGACTAAGGTCATGTTTAACGAACACATCGTCCCTGAACTCGTTTCCGTCGAAGCTGTAGCCCTTGAAGTTGTCCAGGAGTACATATACCTGGGTCAAAAATCAAGCTGGGTAGAGACAACTTTGAGGGTGAAATCACCAGAAGAGTTCAGCTTGGATGGGCAGCATTTAGAAAGTTGCGTCACATCTTCGAGTCACCTTTTCCACAATGCCTGAAGACCAAGGTGTTGGATCAGTGCGTCCTACCGGTTATGGCATACGGAGCCGAGACGTGGAATCTGACAGTGAAACTAGCCCACCGATTACACGTCACTCAGAGAGCTATGAATCTCGTTAAGGGACTTGTCCCAGACCTGTGTTCCAGACCTTGGTCTGGAATGAAATAATCCGGCTAAGAACCAAAGTGAGTGATATAGTCCAGAAGTGTAGCAAACTGAAGTGGCAGTGGGCTGGTCACATCTGTCGCAGAACCGTTGGTCGGTGGAGTAGAAGGTTCTCTCGTCGACGTACGAGTGGATACTGTGTTTTTGTAGCCATCATATTTTTTGTAATAACAAATAATTTGACTAATTATTATGTCTATTATCTAAAGATGGTTTGCTGTAATAAATCATTTGCTAAAAGACCAAATCTAATGCCGTAATGACATTATCCATATTAATATTCTACCAAGTAAAAATTTGTTCAAATGAAAATTTGCGTAACTACTCAAATCATTCGAAATCTTGCTTTGGCATATTGAAAGGTTGCTTAAATTGGTTTCGCTAATGAACATTTGGCAATTTTATTTTGGCAACACGGCAGGTTCCCGAAGAAATACTTAATTATTTGTATCATTACAGGCTCCGAAACTACTGGACCGATTTATAAAATTATTATTAAGCTACATTATCAGCAAGTGAAATTGGGTTGGTTATATTTTTTCTATTAAGGCCCGTTTTTGACCGGAGGAAACTCTAACGGGAGCTCTGGAGAAGCTCGGGACTTATTATGATGAAAATGCTCTCAGGCCCAACCCTGCTAAGACATTGTCCTAATCCTTTCATCTTCGTTATAGACAAAAAATTGAAAATTAGGTGGCGGGACAGCGACATCAGGCATTGCGACCATCTGATCTATTAAGGGGTGACTCTAGATAGGTCCCTTACATACAAGTCCCACTGCAACAAGGTTAAACAAAAAGTAGGCTCGAGAAATAATCTCCTTTCTCGCCTTACCGCAACAATTTGGGGTGCCTCCCCGCATGTGCTCCGTACCTCAGGCTTGGCACTTTGCTTCTCGGCAGGCGAATATGCATGCCCAGTGTGGCATCGTCCAGCTCATGCTAAGCAGGTGGATGTGGCTTTAAACGAGACTTGTAGGACCATAATGGGATGCCTCAAACCTACGCAACTCGGCATGATTTACCCTGTAGCCGGTATAGCCCCTTCAGTCGTGAGGAGGCATATTGCCGCCTCTGTTGAAAAACAGAAGCAGGAATCAGACAGGAGGCACCTGCTCTCTACATTCATGCCTTATGATCCCCCTCGCCTTAAAAGTCGTGATAGCTTTCTCCGCGGAACCTCCTCATTAAAGTGCACCCGAGGTGAGGGGCGATGTAAATTGTGGCGTGAGATTCACCCTCCACCACCAGAGTATATGGCGCCCCTTGAACATCTTTCTACCGGATGTGAACTGCCGTGACCCACATGGAAGTAGCTTAACCGTCTCCGAACCCAAGTGGGCCGCTGCAGGAAGAACCTTTTTAAATGGGGGTACATCAGTGCGGACAGGGTAAAATGCGACTGCGGAACCTCGGACCAAACAATGCAGCACCTGCTGGTATGCCCCCAGTGCCATACCATACCAGCTGCTCAATTAAAGATCTATATGAGGCCTCCCCCCCTGGGGTGGCGATGGCGGCGCACTGGGCTGCTGTTATTTAGTATTAGCGATAAGATCATCGACACGAAGAAGAAGAAGACGGGAGAAACAGTCTACACGGGCGAAGCCTGACGGACGGCAAGTAGTTAACCCTTTTTTTATTGATCCTTTTACAAAAAATATTAGCTAATTTACATTTTTATACAATGCACTAACAAAGATGTATTACATAAATATTGAATCGGTCTCGTAAATGTGCGTTTTATCTTTACATCATAAATGTGTGGCCATACCAAAAAAAACGTAGAATAACCGTGCAACATTTCACTACTCTTGTTTATATTTCATATAATTACACGAATAAACGTGTAATGATTCAACACCGCTAACTAATCACCCAAATTTTAACAAAGTAACATAATAATAGGTTTTTTCTTGAATATCTGGAAAACAGGTAAAAAAAAAAGTAATAATAATTGATCTGAAAGATATTTTTCTACCTTCAATTTGTTGTATTTTTCAATAGCTTTGCTTCCCAAGCGAGTGACATACGCATGAAGATCACCAACGTTTTTGTTTCTTTTTTGCCTCTCTCTTTTTAAGTTGTTCATAGATTTTGTGTTGATCTTTAAATTTCTTTTTCTGCTAGCTCTCTCCGGCAATTTAATATACAAAGGTATGAAGTTTTTCCTCTTTGTAAGCTTTGGTTTTCCCATGTTTATTATTTGTGAACTAAAACATACCAAAAATATTAACAGATACTATAGCGAAAGAACCTATTCATCCATACATTCTAATTTAATTGTATGATACTACGCGTCTACAGTGCGTGAACCCTGGAGATCTGTACGTCTACCACGAGTTGCAAACTTTGAATTTACATTAACGTTCGCGTAAAAAATGTATTGGGATTTGACATTGTCATGTCATGTCATGTGTCATCCCAATACATTTTTTCAACGCGAAAGATAACGTAAATTTGATGTAATAACTCGTGGGAGACGTACTGGATGAACCCTATCAGTTTAGGCATAGGTCTCAGGTTTAACATACGTCTGATGTGCTGTAATTTTTACCTAAATCATACCTATGAAATCATTTTAACAACAGGAAATCAGTGTCCATTTGAATTTTGTGTTTTGATGACTGTTTACAATCATAATGTGTAAAGTTTTCCATTTTGATCAAATATATGTTCATCTCAAGCATACAAACCAGTCACTTTTATGACCGCAAACTCAATTCCATTACCGAAATGCCATGGGATTGAAGCCATGGAAATGACGACAATTTTGTTATTTAACAGTTGCCTATAAGTAACAACAATATTGGTGTTATTATTACGGCATAGCATACTAAGAACTCTAATAATATCATGTATCTACCAAAGTCATCTAAATAAAAATATCATACTGTAATTTATAATTTGACCCGCGGAATGGACCAAAAATTTTTAAAATAAAGAACCTATCGGTATAGTTTTGTCAGAAATGCAAGCGACACCACTTTTTCGTCAAAAGTAGTTGCTTAATTGGCGCTCGTCGTCAGCAAATCACTGAACATTTACCACTTGTAAGTACCAAAGAAACAAGACCGTTTCCTCGCATGCTTCAATTTACGTCCGTCGCGTGTTTACGTACACATGTTTCCAGTTTATATACTATAATGAAAGTTGAAAAAAATGATTATTAACCTTTGTCATGATAAATTATTTTGTAGAAATGTATGTGAAGGAAAATATCTTCGATGACATCGCAGCAGAGGCGCGTGTGACACGTCCAAAACAGGCAAAATCTCCCCGATTCTAGGCTTCGAGGGTGGTTGGCTTCGAAAATTAATGTGACTAACTTTTGACAACGATTTTACTATTAAAATGAATGTAATATATTTATTATTCCGGTGTTACACCGTTTCAGCTAGTTCCCTAGAATCACCCAGCTACTGTAAAAACTGGATTAAAATGTACGGCACTTTGGATTAATTCTACAGGATAAAAAGTTTTTTAAGCTGAGTGCACGCAGACAAAGTCGCTGACTATAGCTAGCATTCGCAACGCCGTTTCACGTTATAATTAAAATGCACATTATAATTACACTTGAAGTAACTAAGCCCTTTGTTTCGCTGCTTAGCTGTTAGCTTAACTAAACACTTCGTGCGCATGATTAGAATATCAACAACGTAAAGAGAAGAGAACCTATTCTCAGGCCTAGTAGTATGTATGAACCTATCCGGTTAGAGGTCAGGGTTTCGGCCAGTAGGTTAAAAAGAAACCGGCAGATTAGTCAGTAACTTCGATCATAAGCAAATATCGATTACGACTGCAATTATAGCTATTTGATGTCGGTTACTGCATCATCATTGGATGACGACCTGCCAAATTGTAAGCCCTTCTTTACCATCATGGGTAAATCCTAATGGATGAGTGGGCACACTACATTATTCTGAAAAACTCCTCTCTCCGAACGTCACAATCACGAACTTCAAAATACCGATTTATCATAAATCCGACTATTAAATACCCGAAATTTCAAAACTCCGAATGGTCATAAGTACGAAAGTCAGAATGCCTAATTCCACAATTTCGAATCATCAAAATTCCGAGTTAACAAAAATACAAATTATCATGAATAACAAGAAAGCAAATCATGTGAAATATAATGTATAACTGTGACCAAAACGCGCGAGCCGAGAGAGCGAAGCGAGCGTGCCGAGAAGTATATTATACTGTGATAATGTTAATTTTATCTTTCTGGCGGTGTCCAAGTAGTGACTTTATTGCTTTGAGCGACTTTTTCCAGACGACGTTGGGATGAGGGGACATTGCAGAAGAAGATAACATACTGTTCAAATGCTTTAGAACATCTGTTATCTATTTGTTAAAAAAAAAAAAAAAATCCTCATTATTAGTAGATTTTCAATGAATATCATATTTTTCATAATAATATTTACTTTCAAATTACTCCACAATGTCAACGTGACACTTTAGGGTTCCATATTTTAAGACATTTTTTTTAAATCAAGCTTAATCAGAGTGCCGAGTGCGAGTTGCAGTGAGAGAAATGAATAACTTCACCATCTCGTTTGTGAGAAAAAAAACGCGAATTTGTATGGCATCGAGTGAGCGCATCTAGCGGCCTTAATGTTGCACGAATTCGCCGCTAGATGGCGCTGACTCGATTCCATACTAATTGACATTTACGTGCTCGCAAAACGCGATGGTGAAGTCATTCACTTCTCTCACTGCAACTCGCACTCGGCACTCAGAAATGTTTAAAATAACAACAAGGTGCTTTTTTAAAACGAATTATTACTAGTAACTAATGTTAAACAATGAGAATTACCCACTAAGCCTGCGTTTAGTAGGAGACAGGTCACCCAAACTAGGTTGCCCTGTGCTATGTGCTATGGGCCAGGTAACTAGCATAGCTATGTGCTATGCTAGTTACCTGGCCCTGACCACTCAGAAAAAGAGATAATAACGATTTGAAAAAAATAAATAAAATAAAACGTATAAATTTACAAAAACAAAAGTACCTACACAGGATAAAAAGAAAACAGGAATCATCTTGCAGCATTGCGTCACGTTCACCTCGAAAAGAGATTGAGCGTATATTAACTATATGAAGTTTTGCCCTTACACAAGAACAGACAATAATTCTTCTGTTTAGTCATAATCCAACTTTCTTAGTCAGTCAATTACCTTGCTCCTGCATTCTAGTTTGGGAAGCTTAAGAATGGATAAATATTAATTTGCCGTGTTGTACAACCGCGGACCCCTGAGAGGAGAAGTTTTGTGCAAATGTGGTTCTAGTGGCCTTGGTTGAGCAGACTTTGTAATTATTTCTCTTCTTTTAGCTTGAGGGTTCAAGTTCAGATAGAACAGTAGTATACTGTTGTAATATAGTAGCTAAAATGTACAATTTAGGGACAGTTAGTACAGATGCTTCTCTATGAACATAAGCAGGTGGAAAAAGGTATGGCTTAACCAAACAAACCAAACCAAGCAAACCTTTAAAACAAGTCACTGTGCCCTCTCAATAACAATCATAAAAGTTTTACCATTGCCTCCCCCAGGATAATGCAATAAGTCAAGATGGATTGGTAAATTGTTTTCAACAGTTTCCAGTTTGTAGCATGCCTCAAATTTCTGAAAGCATAAACAAGTTTTCTCATCTTCTGAGATAGGTAGTGGGTGTGATCTTTGAAGTTAAGGTTCCTTTCGATAGTGACTCCCAAATACCCAAGAAGTCAAGTTACGGATTGCAAACATGATATATTTCCGTCCCGTGTTTCTATTGTTCAAGTTTTTGCATTGTGAGTCATTGTTTGGCATTTTTTTCGTAGGGTTTTCTTACGAACACCCGTGTGTTCGGCTGACACTCAAGGAGAGTAAAGTGCTAGCCATCGGCAGACCACATCAAAGCCATCCTGTGCATATTTCATAGTGTCAAGTGTCGTCGAAAAGTGATTGTGGTGTCATCAGCATAAGATGTTGTCTTGCAATTTGTAAGGTTCAAGTCACAGAGACCGTTTATATAGAACAGAAAAAGTGTAGGTACGAGAATGCTACCTTGTTAGCTCACTCAAAACGTCACCCAACTTCTTGTTTGTTTATCCTTAAATAGTACTATAATCGTGCGCGGAAACATCGAGAAAGAAACAAAATGGCGGCTGGTGACCTATGCCACAAATGTTCAAACCCCTTTGAAATTTCGGATTTGTGACTTTCGATTTTTTGAATATTCGGAATTATGAATTTTTTATTTTCGAAAATCGGAATATTCAAATTCAAGATTAAGTGTTTCGGAATTTTTAGGTGTTCCCTTCATGGGTACCTCGCCCTCCGGAGGGACGACGACGTTATGTCGGACTTCTAACGACTAAAACCCCATCGACCTCATTACTTCAGCAGCGAGCCGGGGTCCCGAAGAAAGGATTCGCGACGCCCCAGCCGCGGATCACTGTCCCTCTCAAAACGGTTGTGCACCGCGGCCACCTCGCACCCTAAGGCACTACGCCTGTAGGCGCCTCTTTCGGCGGGCAGCAGGTATGTGGGAAGTCCACCGCACTGCCACGCCTGTGAGCCCTCTTGGCTTCCTGGTGGTTCCACCAGCCACCAGTACTAAGCACCCACGACAAGGTGAAGGGTCATGAGGGGGATCTTCCATGTAGCGCTATCACGAACATGTGATGTATGTATGACAAACTACGCCACGAAAATACTTTTCGGGCTGAAGGTCGTTTTTTTAATCTATTTACTAATCCGTTTTGATTTATTCATGTTTTCCTAAACAGTTATTTACTGACTATTACTGATATTAAACTAGCATAATCCAATTCATTACATTAACCTAAAAACACTCAAGGTTATCATTACTAGCATTTTCATAAACAAATACAATCTGATACCAATCGCTTCGCTGTATGGAGGCCATTACCAGCCAATCAGGTCTTGGCCATCCTTTGTCTATACATACATGAGCTGGCTCTTGTCTATCCCTAAATTATTATCTTATTGTGAACACTCGTTGAGCTTACAGGCACGCCTTCTGCCACACGCGCTACCCGTACGAGCGTTAACACGCTTATGAGCTCGTATTATTCAAAAGATACTGACTGATCACTACCGAGTGAACACGCCGCAATAAGCAGGTGTACGCGCATTTGGTTTTCTGAAGTGTGAAATGTATCGCGCGTGGAAGCGCATTTGGCCGCTCTTAGTTTTAGTCTGCCATCCCATAAACACGCAACTTAGTACTGTCCTTAAAGACAAGTAAAAGTTGAATGCACTTTTTCATTGAATAGACATTTTCCATTTGGACTGAATTGCTTTGAGAATCCTTTTAAAACTTAAGTACACTCGACTTCATTTTAAATTCATACAATTCACATAGACCAGAAATAGCACAGCCTATAATTCGGTCAGTAGGTCGTTGTTTTTCCACCATATCGATTCTATACGAATCGATATGTAGCTTATTACCTACTAAATTATTCGCTTTAGGCTGCGCTCTATAAGTGAAGTTAAGTTGTAGGAATTATATTCGTACTGCAAGAGCCCTATGAATTTCTGAATGAGGCAGTCTGAAGTGACCTAACTTTTAGAAATAGGCCAGAGCTAGTGACCCTTGAAACATAATGAATGAAATAAATTGTGTTTTTCATCAAATATAACCCCTGATTGATTTATTGGGCCTGTTTTTTAGATTCTGCAGTAAAATATTTCACATTAGGTAAATAATAAATTTCGCATGATGTCGGTAGTTGCAGATTGCCAGCATAATGCGCTGTTCACATTATTCCGGTCCAGCATTCCAGTCCAGCGCTCAATCAATCATCCAGTGAGACGTCCAGTGCCGGTTCACATTGTGAATTATCACATTGATTGAGCGCTGGACTGGAATAATGTGAACAGGGCATTGTTCCAGTGGTATTCCAGCGCTGGACTGGAATGTTGCTACTGGAATAATGTGAACCAGGCTTCAATCATATTTAATATTTGTGCCTTTTCAGCAGGGGACATCTGATGGTTGCAAATGATGATAACCCATTTATGTCAGCATGTCGGCATCTTATCCTGTACCTGTAGTTGACTGCTCAGCAGATAATCATCGCCATTATCTTAATACCTGTTCCAATGCCTTTTGCTTATGTATGTACCTAAAGAAAAACGAATATTCACTAACACTCATTCTCTTTCCGAACCTTTCCTTATCTTGACCGTTAGCGCCTACTTCCAAACATTAGGGGCCATCAAATTATAAAGCTTTGTATACAGCGGAGATTAGGGTAATGGCGACTATTTCTATTTTCACCATATTTTAATTTTTATCTGCGATAAGAGATAACTTGACATTAACATTCATAAATGGAGAATAAAGCATAATCCATAATGTAGTAAACATTGCGTTTAAATAATATACAGTTTAGGTGGTCTTATCATTGTGAATAATACTTTTCTAGGCAATTCATCTTATCCTGGACAAACTTTAATGGAGAAATATATATCTGAGAAAAAGTAAGGGACTGTAGTGATCTAAATTAAAGATGCTTTTTAAATTATTGTAAACTTACACTACATAGCTTGTTTTAATAGATAATTGGTGTGCTAATGAAATAAAATATGTTAAGGACAGTGAACATATTGAATAAGCATTGCAATATAAGGTTTTGAGTCTATATTCAGTGCCGGATTAGCCCTGAAGCAAATTAAGTAATTTCTTAGGTCATCACGTCTTAGGGGGACTAAAAACAGATGCTTAGTGCAAGCAATTACTTAGGACATCCCATCCTTAGAGGGCACCAGAAACAGAGGCTTAGGGCAGGAAAATGCTTAGGACATCACGACTTAGAGGGAACCAGAACCAGTTTGCTTAGGACATCAAGTAGTCTTAATCCGGCACTGTCTATATATTACGATTTAGAATTTCAGCGGATTAGGTATAATCCGTTTTCCTCACTCTTCTCTAGATGTGACCATCATTATTCCATGGGTGAGTTCAGATTTCTTAGATAATTTAAGCTTAATCCTAGTAATAAGAATAATTATTAATTTCGAATTTAGTACGAAGTAAGTATGTATATCAGATATAAATTATTTAAAAAGAACATGAAAAACAAGAAAAATCGAACACAAAACAATAAACAAGAACTAATTACTCCTTGCCACTATCGTTGGTATCCGAGGTGGATTCTTTCTTATATAAGCACTAGATTTTTATAGAATCTCTGGTAATGGTTTGGTATGATGGCTCGTGAGTCATACCAAAGAATATCTATGGTCATACAAACTTATCAAATCTCTACATAAAGTAAGAGGTATGATTGGCATTCCAGTGTTTAGGAGTTTTAGGCTTTTAGCGTCTTCTATAGGTTCTTCTCGTCGCCTTCTTGAATTATTCCTCGTGATAGTTATAAATAGCATCTCTTGCAATTCGTCTTTGAAATTGTATCGAAAGAAAATTGTATTGTCACCCTGAGATGGTTATAAGAAAAAATAACTTCTTGAATTTTGCTCCAGTAAATTTTATCGTTATTTATATTTTTAAACAATTCTTCCCTTTTATTAACTCTTTAAAAACTATGAAATCAGCTTAAGACCTTGAAGCTTTGGGTCATTTTTTTTACTTGATACTTGTGCCCGGTAACTTTGGCATCTTCTATCAAGAAATACATTTGATCGGGAGTGTAAATACATAGTATGCTAAATAAAAACATCTTGCTATTTATGTGGCACCTCTTTCCGCAATCTGACGATGCTAGACGTAGCAGTAACCTTTCTTCTCTATATTATGGTAGATCGCGAAATTGTATACATATTTTACGCCAACGATAGCGTAAATTTAAGGTGGCAACTCACGGAAGACGTATCGGATACCTTCGCTCAAAATGAAATAAGCCCACTTCAGTTTGAGGGATATTTAACACTTTTTTTTAGGCCTTTAGTTTTCATCAACTCAATAATATTAAAACTACCCATACTTAAAAATGAATTAAAAATAAAAGAAAATAACCGAATCGGTCGATAACTTTGTTCTGAATCGGGGAGCTGGCCGGAACCATCTTGTGTTTATTGTTAAATCTTCGACTCACTCTCCGGTGATGGAAAACATCGATGAAAAACCAAATTAACCTGGATGATGGCGGAAGGTCCACCACCTACCACGTTGGGTTCTAATACCATGGGTGACAAGTGGGCTTCTGAGTGTTCTAAAAACTATAACGGAAACAGTCTCGCCTCTGACCACCCCGTTTAGGATAAAGTCATGATGGTATGAACCACATAGCATCTAAAGGCGGGCGCGCAGGATTTTTTTTTTTTAATAAATAAATATAAATATGCGCCAGACAACACACCTCTTGTAATAGTCTCAAAGTAGGGACTAATATCCCTGTGTTACGAGGTACTACACAAGGAAATCAGCCAGGGGCGTCTCCCAGCACACCCAGACCAGAGTCAATTCAGAAAATATCGTTTCCTGAATTGACCCGACCGGGAATCGAACCCGGGACACTGAGGAAATCGAGGCGAGAAACCATGCTACAGCGCACTACGCCAATCGTGTCGTGTGTTATTGAAAGTTTATCATGTAAGCTCGTGTGATGATAGTTAATATTACCAAAGCTCATCGCCATTACGAAAGTAATTTTCGGTGTCTCCCGCAAGGACGCTGAGTTACGCCTATTTTACCGAAATATTTTGAATAACCCTGTTGTTTTTGGTCATGTGTATTTTCCGCTTTTGGCATTGAATTTCTCACTCGCATAGCTATTCTTTGGGGGAGGCCTATGCCCAGCAGTGGGCGTCGTTCGGCTGAATGATGATAGCTATTCTATGCTGTGAAAAAAACTAGTTAATGCTCGAAAATGTTTGGTTTGTAACGGGTCAGTGGTTTTATTTTGTAGGTTAACATTTAGGTATAAGAAAACGGTGCTTAAGAAATGGGCTTTTAATTATATTGGTGTAAAGACTAAAGAAATGAATGATTTTATTATATATATAAGAGTCGATAACCTCGAAATGTTAAGACAGAATTCGATAGATTAGAATTGAATGAAATAAACACGCTATTCAGATATCGTTTTACGGATGTGAGTACAATGAACTGTCACAAATGAATATGAGGAACATCACATTCAAGAGTTTACCCTTTTTTTAGAAAATATTATCATAGTTTCATCAAACAAAATACTTGTATAGCTCAAAATCGCGACCGAAAACATTCGTTTCGACAGGAATCGTTTCACCAGAACATTTGAAGAAGCATTTATTTTTGGTTGCCATAATCAGTAATTCAATCATTCTTTGAGTAGAATCAATGACACAGAAACCTTCAAATCAATATAACTGAACGGCAAAAACGATGAAGTCACGATAACCTGTTTACTGCGAAATCTATTTATTTCTGAGAATACCACTTGAAATTATTTTTCAACAGACGGCATTTGAGATAATTTAGTATTAACGAGAACCTTTAATTCAAATTGATTTCAATTGAAGAGATGGACTACAACTTCAATAGGTAGGCAATAAAATATCACGTTATTAATGAATAAGATAATGTTAAATCTTACTTAAGTAAGTACTTGAATTACCAGGAACGCAAAACCTTTACGTGAATATTTTTTAATAATATTCAAAGGATAGTGTACATTCGCCCATACATTGCCGCCTAAGAACCAACAGACATAAAAAATACCTCTCAGGGTTCACAAATACACACACTTTAGTGTCAAAACGTAGTTCATGGACGGACACTTCTGAGAACTCGTTAAATATCAAAAAACTGAAAAAATTTGAGGTTATATTTAATAATATAATGCGAAGTTTTATTTACGTGAGTGAGACTAATGTTCTTCTAGCACATATTTTGTTGATCTGCAACTTTTGCCAGTACCATGGAACCACTAGCTGAGCCACAATTCACACAAAATGTTGATTCCATTGCGATGATCGTAAATCCGTAATTATTGCTGAGTTAGCTGTGTGCAGGTTACAAAGTCTTTAAACGGTTAAATCTAAAAGTAGGTAGGTCACTACAGAGAGCCATCAACGTCCGTTTTTTAAGCCGAGTCGTAAGAATAAAATTATTAATTTAAAAACAATAACACAGCATTGCAAATATAAAGCGAAAAATACAAGACACATGTCGGTGTTTTATTTTTGCGTTGAAGTGTCAAGTCAACCAAACGTCATTAAAGTCTTTTTTTTTTTGCTTTGCACAAAGCTGATTTAAGCCAATGTATAATCTAATTTAAAATAAAAAGTTGATTAAACATCTATCACATTGTCAGTAATGTATTGTTACTCTTTTTTATGAGCCTTTAGTAAGTTCACAACTACTTTTTCGAGCCTTTAGTAAGTTCACAACTACTTTTTCGATGGCTAAACAACAGAGGGCACAGACGAAGTAACATAAATAGTATCAAAAAATGTTTTAGTACGATAAATCTTTTCAGTACTTTTAATTTTGATATCAAAAATCAGAAGTGTCCGTGACAATCTAATAAGTGATAATTATGTCTTTAATCAGGGCCAGAATTATGACAAATGTCAAATGTTTGTTGGTTCATAGGCCAACTTGGGCACTGTCCTTTAGAATACACTCATCATCGTTGCTAAGTGGATAGAGAACGATCAACTTAAAGTATCAGTGGGCATGATACGTAGCGCGGAATGTTGACGGCCATTAGGGATCAAAAAAAATATTTTACTTTGACCCTTATTCAAATATAGGGAAATTATTTCCTACCCGACCATAGTATACATTTTGGTTAATTTCTAAATGTTAATAATAAAATATTATTACTTTTTTGCTGACTGGCTAAAGATGTGTGAGGTCTAGTATCATGTTCAAAAACCACACCCTTTCTGTTGATTAATTCCGGCCGCTTACTCTCCACTTCTTGCTTTAATCTCATCAGTTGTTCGCAGTAGAGTTCAGAATCGATGGTCCTGCCTGGTGGTAACAGCTCATAATGAATAATGCCCTTCCAATCCCACCACACACACAGCATCACGTTGTTGCGAGTTAACCCGGGTTTCACCACAGTCTGTGTGGCCTGATCGTCCTTTGACCATGAGTTTTTTCGCACGTTCTTGTCGTACGTGATCCACTTTTCATCACCAGTTATCAGCTTCTTCAAAAATGGTTCAGTTTCATTACGTCTTGAGGTACCCAAAAATCAAGCTTTTTTGTGTACCCAAAATTGTTTTGTGGTCAATTCCCAGTTCTTCAGCTACGTTGTAATTACTTATATGCCGATCTTGCTCCACTTTTTCTAGAATGGCATCCATTTTATCCGTAATATGGCGCCCAGAGCGACGTGCATCTTTGACATCAAAATTTCCGAATTAAAAACGCTTAAACCAAATTTGTGCTACTCTCACAGACACTGCACTGGGTCCATAAACATCGCAAATTTTTTTCGCGGCTCGCGTTGCTTTTTTACCTTTTTTGTAGTTAAATTTTAAAATGTATCGAATTTCTTCATTAGATTCACTCATAGTAAGTAGTCAGTAAGAAAAACAAATGAAAATCACACATTTTCCTAATTTGAATTCGGAATTATCTTCTTTAAAATTTAAACTTTTAATGATACCAAAACCATCCAGATACAAATAGTATAGCCAAAGAGATTTTATTACAAGTTCATACATACTATATGCGAAAAGACCTTTTCCCCAACCAAATTTAATATTATGTACCTAGTCATGTGAAATGGAAATCTCAGAGCAGCAAGCGATGATGACAAGATATCCATACATATTAAATGGGTCAGTAACTTTGTTTGTTACGTTTTCACACAAACTTGACAAAACTGCTAACCCTTTGATCGATTTGAATAGAGAGGTAAATTGGACATCAATAAAGACCTATTTTGTGAAAATGGTGGTGCCCATGGTTAAGGTGGTGCCCGTGGCTAAGTGCGGCAGCGGATCGGCAACGATCCGATGTTAAGCAACGCCCGTCAGGTCGGGTTATGGATGGGTGACCATCCCGACCGAAAATTAAGTGATGTGTTTTTCGGGTATCTCCGTGTTTCGGTAGGCACGTTAAACAGTTGGTCACGACTGACACCGCAAGATATCAGCCGTAAAGCCTAGTCAGAGGCCTAAAAAGGCGGCTTGATAACATCTGACGGTAAGGTTCATCACTGGCCTTACATTCACCTCTCCAACAATCCGCACTGAGCCCGCATGTTGGAGTATGGCTCATACCACCTCATAGTTGAGGTGAGGCCTGTGCCCAGCAGTGGGACGTATAAGGCTGTATTTGTTGTGAAAATAAAATATATTTTACTATTAATCCTAATTTAACTATTAACATAAATTGAACGGAAAACTGGTCTACTAAGCTATTTTATAATATTATATCTATACAAACAATATCAAACTAAATTTGTGAAAAAAATACAAGAATAAACAAAAATAACAAGACATCGTTTGTTGGGCCGAACTTTATGAGAGGCATCGCAGATGCTTCTGTGTACGTTAGTAACACTCACTGGTTGTAGAGTTTAGGAAATTTAGAGAGTAAACTTTGCAAAATAGGGGAAATTTCACAAACATCTTTAAACTCATTACATTATGGAAACCGCAAAAAGCAATTTCAAAATATTAAGTTAGTAAGTAAACAAAATTATACGCGTACACGTTATTTTAAGAAATTGAAACTGAGAACACTGTATGTTGTAACTACATATTTACATACTCAGTTCAATCTCAAACTCAAAATATCTTTATCCGATTAAACTTTTTCAAGTACTTATGAATTGTCAAAATTGACAGCGGTTGCAGACTTGCGTTTTTTTTCGCTCTTATACGCTCGTTTTCTCGGCTTACGAAGCATCAGGGAACTTGCCCCGCTCGAAACTGTCCTGTGTGTCAGTGTGACAGTTAACTAATACCATTTTTTACCAATTTTGAATTTTTCAACTGGTCCCACACCAGAGCTGAAATTTGTATAGTCACCAGAAAAAATTAATAAATCACCGTTAAGGAGCTTATTAGTAAGTTTGTGAGTCTTGATAAATAATCAGCATGAAATAAGGATGCAACTACCAGGCAAGCAGAAATTAACTGGAATGAAGTGCCCATAGTTATACATAGGTATATTCAGTTTCTGCTCTTTTGTGTCGCCCGGGTACTTTTAGTCAAAAAGCTAGATGGTAAAACAATAAACAGTGTACTTCACCATCATCGTCAGTAGTAGGTTGCTTTAGCAACTAGCTCCAGCTGATTTCTGCTTTCCTGGTAGTTTTAATGAAGAATATGCAGAGCAGGTCTTGACCCAACCACACAGCTCCTTAACGGTGATTTTGTTCAATTTTCTGGTGACTGTACAAATTTCAGTAACGTGCGAGTGACTGGAGATGTAGTATGCAACTATACTGCGAGGAGGTGCAAGCTAAGCTACAAAACTATTATACTGTTTCCACTGATGATGCTATGATGTGTAACGGAGCGCAAGCATGTTAAGCGATGCATAGATGCAGTAGAGAAGGATGAAGGATGCGTGCTATGCATGATGTGCGTGCATCATGCATAGCACGCATCCATGTGTCATGCCCGTTTAACGACCAGTGCTAATTATGTGGACCAATGAGTGTGTTCGGTGGATATCAAACTCATCCACAGCAACGTAGCATAGCATATCACTGGTGGAAAAAAAGTCTATGACCCTGTACAGAACGTTTTAGCTAGTTTGTTGATTATGAATTATAAACAGCGGTGTAACCAATATCGTTCATCAAATCGCGCGTAAAACGCGTCACCAGGACAGGGTCTAAGTGTTGCACGCGTTCAAAGGCTTGTGAACCATTTACAATCAGGCGACCTGTATGCTTGTATGATCCAACGTAGCTGATAAAATAGTTTAATTAAGAACTCTACTGGTTCTAACTAAGAATTTTGGTTCAAAAGAGCTATGACATTCCTACTTCCAAGTCTGCCTGCGTAGATCGGCTGGTCCATTCAAGAACCTAGTAAGGGACATGTTTGCAGATTTTTGTTTTTTATCATAAATCACCTTAAAATTAAGGTATCCACAGGATGTGAAGACAGAAATCGTAATATTACACTAAACATCGGAAAGACGCGTACCTCAAAACTAGCAAGTACAATTCAACTTTGCTTTAACCAATATCAAAACCTAGCAAGCAACCTAGACCATTTAAAAACCTAGTAGGTGCATGGACTTACTAGGTTTTGTAATGGTCAATGTGCCTTACTAGGAAATGGAAATACGTTTCAACTTATAGGTCGACCAATAATAAACTAGTAAGAGGGGGAAGGGCTGCGTGCGGGCGGAAACGAGACGACCCGGCGATTCTCTTCGTATGTGAACCGAGACGATCGTTAGACTCTTCCCGACCCCGGCATCCCTTGGGCCTGGCTCGTGTTACGGGGTAGCTGATATCTTTTATTGGTTGGTTGGCTTATCGATTCAATTAGCGTTTTGATTTTGCTGTTTCACTACACCAGAACACATTTGGCAAATACATTTATGAATTTAAAACTGCTCTGCACTGCAGAAAAAGAGCTATCCGCTCCATTTACAAACTTAGACCACGCGACTCGCTTAGGGAAGTATTTAAGAAGATCGATATTTTAACTGTGCATGCTCAGTATATTTTAGATAACATAATGTACGTGCGCAAAAACTTGCATCTGTTCAAAAAAAACAGTGACACTCATAAACATAATACCAGAAATAAAAACAAATTGAAAACTCCCAGTCTTAGGCTACACAAGGTGGGAAACTCATTTGTGGGTCAATCTGTAAAATACTTTAACAAAACACCTCAAAGTCTTGTTGATCTACCTCTTCACAAGTTTAAGTCTGCAATTAAAGCAAAGTTAATGAAACAAGGTTATTATAATGTAGAGGATTACTTGAACGACAAAAGTTTGTGGTCATAGTAGGAATAATCTGCTCCTCTGCTCAATATTGTGTTCTTTTTTCTACTCGCATTGACTGTACTCTGAATTTATTTTTTGTAAAACAAACAAAGTTGAAAAGAGTAACTATCGAGTTTCTTGCCGGAGTCTTCTCGATAAGAAGCAACGTCCGAACCGGTGGTAGATTCACATTATGTATATTCACGATGTGTACTAATATTGTACTATTTTATTTACGTTTATTATTATTATTGCTGTATACTTTTTTTGACATGTCATAAGTGCTTTGTACAAGCTTAAATGAATAAATGATTTGTTACTTCACTTTACTGCACTAACGGACACCAATTTAGTGTACTTTGAACGGGAGCCGAGAAGTACCTACCAGCCATCGTGAGACCTCGTATCGGTAACAGCCCCCACTTGTGTTGAGCTATTCTTCCGTAACGATACAAAAAGTGCTCACGAAAGAGATAAGTGAGGCCACTATCGCGAACCTTGTGAACAAAAATCTTGAATACAGGGCGGTTTCTAGCTTGCGTAGTATCCCGGGTTCGATTCCCCGTCGGATCAATTCAAGAAACAATCTTTTCTAAATTCTGGGTGTGCTGGGAGACGCCCCCCGCTTTCCTTGTCAGGTACCTTGTGTTTTTATCACCACTGACGCAGTAAATATCAAAAATATGCAACTAACATAATTTTGTCATAATTTAGTTCAATTGATTTGACACTTGTCGTAGTGCGTTGTAGCACGGTTTCTCGCCTTGACTTGCGTTGTGTCCCGGGTTCGATTCCTGGTCGGGTCAATATAGGAAACGATCTTTTCTAAATTGATTCGGCTGTGGGTGTCCTGTGAGACGCCCCTGGCTTATTTCCCTGCTACCTCTTAACACAGGGATATTTATCCTTATTTCGAGACCATGACAAGTGGTGTGTTGTCAGGCGCACTATTAAATCAACAACAAATACAGCCTTATACGTCCCACTGCTGGGCACAGGCCTCACCTCAACTATGAGGTGGTACGAGCCATACTCCAACACGCAGGCTCAGTGCGGATTGTTGGAGAGGTGAATGTAAGGCCAGTGATAAACCTTACCGTCAGATGTTATCAAGCCGCCTTTTTAGGCCTCTGACTAGGCTTCACGACTGATATCTTGCGCCGGGACCAACTGTTTAACGTGCCTTCCGAAGCACGGACTATCTATTAAATCATGTAAATATATTTCCCATTCATGATCTAATTTCTTTTTATTGGACTGAGAAACTGACGTCAGTTCATAATTAATTACAACATTGTAACATTTCTCGCAAATACATTGTAATTGTACAATGTATTACTCTAATAATAAAATGGAAGCGATAGCAACCTGATACACGAGGCTGCTAAAATTTTGGATGTTAAATAAGGATTGAGGAAATCTTAAGGCAATCTTAATTCTAAAACCAAACTAATTAGGTAGAGTTTACAGAAAGAGTTATTGTAAGAGACTGATAAACAAACAACTATAATTTATTTTTATACTTTTGAACTGTCGACCTCTGATCACAATTAGAAAAAAATGCATGACGGGAGAACTCAATAACTTAAACTGACTTATCGATCGGGATTAGGAACTATTTCCGTTAATAACATATTTCACACATTGAATCCATTGTGAGATTAAAATTGTGTACGAGTATGCTGTAATACTCATTATTGAAGTCTTGATGATTTTGGTAGTAAAATAAACTAAGTTGAATGAGAATGTGACGCCTATATAATTGTGGATTCGATGAGTATACCTAAGGGCTTTCAATTTAGACGTTTCGTGTCGGGCCGCTGCCACACGGTTACCGGCCGTCTGTCGTCTGTCTAGCGGTTGCGGTCGTCTGTCGATGCATCGGCCGGTGGTAAATTGTATTGTTGTTCTATTGTGTCTAGCACATACGACAGACTAGGGGTAACCAGCTGCCGGGCAGCTGCAATACGGAAGCAGTCCGATACCAAAAGCCTAAATTGAAAGCGTATCTGACTGCCGTGCGTTTGTATACTAGTGATTTTTTAAATATATTTGATAGTAGTTAAGCCGTGGACGCTGACGAAGAAATGTTACTGTTAGTGCTCTTGTTGAAGAATTTTCATGTGTATAATATACGTGTCAACAGATTTACAAAACTCTTAGAGAAAAATTGTTTAACTAAACTGAAAAAGAAGATTGGTTAAGAATCGCACAAGGTTTTGCATCTGACGCAAATTTCCCGAATTGTTTGGGCGCTATAGATTGAAAAATGTAAGAATAATTAAGCCTCATGAATGCGGTTCGTCTTATACAACTATAAAAAGTTTTTCTTTATTGTATTATTGGCCATTTGTGATTTAAATTACAAATTCATTTTCATCGATGTTGGTTCATATGGCAAAGCATTTCAATTTAATTTATATTTTCTTTCACGTTTATATCATTCTTCATAAATAAATGAAATGAAATTAGCTCTCACGTCTATTCACCGCACTATTTAAGAGCGAAATAAGCACGTGGAGTTTGCGACGTTGCCGTCCTGTTGTAAAGCGTTTGTGGTACCGACGCCGCACTGTTGCCGCACCGCGTGCTTTGTTTCCATACAAACGACCGTGCGCAATACGACTAACGCACTGCTTCGGCACCGCCGAGGTCCGACACGAAACGTCTAAATTGAAAGCGCCCTATATGATATACATTTGTTCAGTACGACTACCACGAGTAGCTACTTCAAATTTTAAAAATACAAAAATACAAACACAAAATACAAAATATTTTATTGGTATAATACATGTTACGTTAACACACAAAAAATAGGCCTTATCCAGTTAAGTTTATACAAACCTGTGCTAGGATAAAGCTGTTCTTCAGACGTTTACACTGATACATAACATGTTAGATACATTTACAAAATTCCTCGTACCTAAGTATATAACAAAACTAGCGTCGACATTTTTATATTTAGTCCAAGTTACAACCAAAATTAAATAACAGAAGATAAAAATGACACTGTCAAATCCCAATAACTTATTTTTCGCAAACGCTAACGTAAATTTAAAGTGGCATCTCGTGGTAGACGTACAGTTACCTGAGAACAATTGAATTCGAATTTACTCATGACTAGCTGTCTGCAGGACAACTATTCTGCGTTTACAGAATTTAATGCCGAGATTCAGGTGTTTGAAAACACCGTTTACTACCGATAATAGGTTTTTTACAACCCAAACGTGGGATTCAAATACGCGAGGCAAAGTTTACTTCTGATTCTTCCGTTTATTTAGGATGTAGTTCCAATATTAGGATAAAATCTTACGACTAAAGGCTCACCCAAAGAAAAAGGAGCGAAATAAAAATATTAATTCCAAAAGCAAACTAGTTGTTGCAAAGCAAAAGTGTTGGCTGTCAGTTGAATAAATTCCACATTTAAATACAGACTCCATAACAAGTGACTAAGGAATAATTTACGTTACAAAATTAACTTACTCCAGGTTATTTAGACTGTGGAATGGACTTCATACACGTAGCAGCAGCCAAAATAGTCGTGTTTGAATTTTTTGTCTGTCTGTCTGTTGTTCGCGATTCACGCAAAAACGCCTGAACGTAATTAATTATTTTTTCAAATTTAAGTGGCCTTACGCCTCTTCAACATCTAGGGTACATTTAATCGCGATGTAGCAAGAGAAGTTTCTATGGAAAAGTGCGTATGGCTAACAGCAGCGCCACCTAACGGGTCTAATTGTGTTTTTAAACCAACCAGGAGCTCGGTGAAATATACACACAATATTTCATCCAAATCGGTCCAGCCATTTAAGTGGAGTTAGGTGACAAACACAGGTACAATAGACACACGTCTAATAATGTTATTACTGGTCAGAGTTACTGGCGTAGATAGGTATTATAATAATTATGTATATATAAAAATAACGAGCTGTCCCGACAGACTTTGTTCTGTCAAATGTTCGACAACTGGTGTCTATTATCACATCTTGCCCGCTTTTCTTCGTCTTGATTTGCATATACTATTATTTTCACAGATTTTTCTGTTCAATCAAAATAAAAATAGCCTATATCATTCTTGAATAATTTAGCTTTCTGTTAGTGAAATAATTTTCACGATAGGATCAGTAGTTTCAGAGCCTATTCAATAAACGGAAGAAAGAGAAAGCTCAACTGCGCTGTGACCAGGCTCCTTCTAATTTGGCACTTTGGGGACGTGCCCAGGGCCCACCATCGTGAGGACCACTTAAATCGTTTTTTTTTTAAATTTCAGATCATAAAAACAAGGTAAACTAAGTAAAGAAGGCCTAGGGGCCATCCTAATGTGCCCCGGGTCCCAGATAGAGATAGACGGTCCTGGCTGTGACAGGTACACTAAAGCTAAGAACTCACGTAGCGGCTTTCAACCGTGCCCGCCGCGGTGAAGGAACGGCGGTTTCCTACCGAAACTCACGAGATCGGTGTTTTGAGCCAGCAAACATGGTGGGAGACAATCGCTTCATCAATTTTTAGCCTGCTACGCGTGCGTGCGTAGCACTGGCAGCTTCGTGACTACAGAGAGAAACCGGTTTAAACCGGCTCGGCCAGTGCTCAAGCACACACGTACCGGTGTTTATTTACTCATTTGGCCATGCTCCAAAACCCCGACCTACGTCTTTGGCAGAGTAATCACTAATATCAGCTTCCTGAAGTCATGGTCGAGCGCTAGGGACAATGGGTACTAATTGAAACACTTCCCTCACAAGCCATTGAACACTGAACGTAGTTTACGTTCGCTTAAGAATGTCTACTTGAAATAATTAATAGTTGCAAATGATTTAGTCACGTAATTGAACTTATAAAGAGGATTGACTGTAGGTAACAATCTGTGCAAATAAAAAACACTGCAAACAAAGTATTATCTTAAGTTATAGAATAACTATTGAATTTTTGGTCGGGCCTTTCTTCATCATACCTGATGTTGACATACCTATTAATAGTAAATGTATCTTATTTGACGTCGTATTAATTTTGTAAAATTGTAATTGATTAATTTATTTTGTGTACTTTTGTGTAATTATTATTATTATTAGATGAATCTTGTACTTCTAGCTCGTCTACAAGACGTAACGAACCTGACGTTGACATAGTGATGGTACGAGTATATTAAATGTATCTTATTGGACTTCGTATTAATTTTGTTTGATTGATTGTAAAATTGTAATTGCTCGTAATTTATATTGTGTAATTTCGACATTTATTATTATTGAATTTCTAGATTGTAGACGACTTGGATTTTGATCTGTAAGTGTGCAAGTTATTGAATAAATTAATAAATAAATAAATAAATAAGAATAGATAACCTTTCTTCGTCATTGTCATAATGTATTAACTCTAAGATTTAAGGAATCTCTAGTATTTATATTAGATTATTTTTAACTATTAAACTGAAGTTATTTGTCATTTTGAAAAATAAACATTACTAAAAATACCTTCAGTTGGTAAATTGACGCTTCGAATGTACCGCTGAAGTCAATTTGAATAAGGATATCACGATTTTGATTGTTGTTCAGATCAATTCGTTTGTTCAAAAATTCATCGGAATTAATATTGAGATCGTCAAGAAAATAATGAATTGAAATATTTACAATGATATTTCATCTGAACCTGTATGTATAATTAGTAACTTTTAACTATTTGTTCTATTCCAACTGTAGAGACAAATAATATGAAAACAAGGCCAATTTCGATACCATTTCAGTAGTCCTACCAGCATGCCTATATTGACCGAATTTAGGCTTTCTGCCTATATTCCCGAATAAAACACAAGTTGATTGTTACAAGGTTGCAAAGTAACAAGCAAAGTCACGGAATGGTTCTCAGTTTCGTCACTCACATCCCTGTCGTTTACGTAATCAGCTACTTATCTGCCAGGACGCTTTAAACGAGCCATAACAGGTATCGTGCACATGATTGGATAATTCACCTGTCACCGAGACGACAAAAGTACATTAGTGTTACAAAATCAAAATCAATTATACTTTAATCACTGATAGTTACTTAAGACATTAGTAGATCACTTACAGTTACAGTTCTTTCAAATCGTTAAAAACATTTTAACTACATGTAAAGTCATAACCATTGTTTTGAATGTGAAGGAATAAAAGATAAGTAAAAGAAGTAAGTAACTTATACATAGGCAGTATTTAAACCACACTAAAACCCAAGCGGAATGAAGAAGAATTCACTTCCTAGCTCCTTGTATACAATTGACTATGGTGAGTCAAGCTCCCGGTCACAACTTTAATGTTCGGTCACAACTAACTGTAATGTTACAAACCACACTCTTTTTCTACTCTAGTTAGCAATAACCAGTAAAGTAATAAGTATTTTAGGTAAAAGAAGGCCGCCTAGAAGAACGATTTCAATACCTAGAAATTTTAATTTAACCATATTCACGAAAATGCTTATGACATTTACAGTTATTGAACAGTTACTTTTCCAACAACACAATGCAAAACCCAGTCAAAAGCTTTGCAAAAATCAGTGTTAAAAACATCTGCTTGACTCTGTGTTTCAAAGGCTTCAACCGATGCATTCCCTAATAAAACATAATTGGTCACCGTCGATAGGGCCCCTAAGAAGCCATGCTGATATTGAGTAAACTTTGTTTACAATAAAATTTTAAATGTGGACATATCAGGGACTCCAAGACCTTCCTAAAAATACAAAACAAGATGGTCTACAGTCGCTCACATAATTTAAATCTCCGCCTTTCTTTAGGTACCAATAGGTACTACCTTTGATCCACTGCTTTGGAAATATTCCAGTTGTAATAGATTTAAAATAAAGATTAAAAGAAAAGGGCAAACCAGGACATCTGCGCACAGTTTGATAAATTATGGAGGGATGATATCGGATCCCGCTCATCAAGAGATTTGAATTTCACAGAGAGAACTTTTTATTTACATGTATAAATCAAACTAAATTCTATTTGTTTAGGCGTACCTAAGTGTGGCATTTCATCAGCACTAACTATTTATACTGTCCCTAAGCACATATAATAAAGTTTAATGTTGATAAGTGTACTAAGTCCAACTCTAAAGCTTGATCTCTTTAAACTTATCAGTGTGAGACCAGATCAAATTATCAAAGTTTGTCATTATCAAATAGAGAATAAAGTATTATAAATAAATCAGAATAATAAAGAAGATATAAATTTTCATCTTGATATATTTGTTGATCAATTAAAGTCTATTTTGTTACGAAACTTGATTTAATGATGATTAATAATTAGGAGAGAAAAATTGTGCAAATCACTTGGTACGAAACCACCACAGCGAAGAAATCAAGTTCAGACATAAAACTCATGTGAAAGTTTGTGATAAATGTTTTGATTCAATTCAAAGGGTTTCTCTCCATCAGTACATATACTAAAATGAAACTGGATTAGTGGTTTTACACCTCAGATATAACCGGAAAAAGGTGACAAATCTGTTAAGGTACTTAGTTATTTTTGTTATTTTAACTCAAAGTTAACCATTCTCCAATAAAGATTTAAACATTCGAAATTCATTTTGAACTGACGTTATTTAACAACTAGAGCCATTTTAGTTGCATTTAATATACTCTGTCACTATGGAAGAATCAAATTGAAGATTAGCTCTATTACCTAGTTTTAATCTGTAAAAAATAGAATCACAGATTTGTTTTAAACCATCTTACACGCTAGACTTAGGCCAAACTTAAACTGTGTAGATTTAAAGAAAGCCACACACAAATGTTCAACAAACTTCCAACACACAAACTCACCAATATTTGAACACCATTCTCAAAATCCTTAAACCACTGCACAACACTGGCCACTTTCCACTTCGCGTGTCACTGTTGTATATTTCTATGTTATTTTAATATTAGGCGCGGTCGTAGCGGCCCCCGCTGTGGATTGAACTGAAAAGTGGTTAGCGCGGGTTGCGTGCTTACGATGGTACACCCACCGCCTTGTCAGAAGTCGCCAACTTTTTGTGATAGTTTATTGAAAAAAAAACTTAGTACTGTAATCCCACATTTGACGATTCCCAATATATTGAGAATAAAAAAAAACTAGTTATTATAAATCTATTTTTTTTTTCAGTCATATGAATATTGTATTGTGTATGTTTTTATACTTTGATTATTTTAGCATTTTGCAATGCTTGTTGTTCATATCTAAAGATAGAAAAACTCAACACCTAACTTGTGCTCTAACCATTAGATCAATGGTTAGAGCAGTCACTCGGATTGTGAAAGACGCTGGTTCGATTCTCGCTCGAGATCATAAAGGATCGCAAAAATGATTTTTTGCAGTTTTCCTATCTTTAGATGTGTGTGTGTTTTTTTTATAAATTACATCAAATAAAGAAAAATAAAATAAAATTTATGCTAAAAAGCATTTCTTACACAATAATATTGTGCTAAAAATACTTAAAAGGATTTTTAAAAAAAGCTAACAATTGACATCTCTAAGACACAAAATAAAATCTATAGTATATTTCATTTAATAGGAGTTCTTTGTCCCTATAAGTTTCGACTACTTTTCGAAACATATGGGGAGTACACAAGTTATGATGATAAATTTAACATTTTTATAGGAACTGCTAATTGTTTACATTAAAATATTTATTTCATCGTCGAAGGAAAATTGTAAATACCTATCTCAAAATACTTCTTGAATGGCGCCTAGCTACTCGAAGGTACAGAGAACTTAAAATCTCACGCTCGCGCTTGTCGCAAGTATCTACTTGAAACAATCAAATAGGGATTTTCCTTAAAAACATGTATTAACAAGCTTTTGAATTCATAAAACATTTTCCAGATGCCGACAGCTAACGGTCCGCAAACAGACACCTTTGTCGCTTTACGCTCGAGTAAAGACGTTGCTATGGCAACCAAGCTCAAACATTGCAGGTTGTTATAAATAAGTCGCAGCAGAGATTTCGTGTAATTGGTAAAAAAAATTAAAAATGTGTTCAAAAGGGCAACAGAGTAAAATTGAGTTCTGTATTTTTACGCTGATCTTTCATCAAAAATATATTCATGACTATGATGAAACAGTTCTGAAAGAAGATTTTATAGGAAATATTACAAGCAGTGTTAGTAACACACTTTGTTTTTTGTCAAGTTAATTTATTATCTCTGTTTCCGTAAATATACACCAACACTTTCTGTAAAACATACTGTGTAACATCATACTGCGTAAGTTGCTCGACCAACACAAGGTTGCCAATATTGTGGAAAGTATTTTTGAAAGTAAAAACAGAATGCACCTTAATATAAAATTAATCAGTAAAACAATAACGATAATAATAAAACAATTATAAGTACAAAATGACATAATAAACATGAGAAACTATTCATAAATATTTATTATATATATTTTAAGGCGAAAGCGTCTCGGCCTAGGGGTTAAGCACCCCATGGTAGAGCATGGTGATCACACGAGTAGAGAATATAGCCACCTGTCTTTGTGTTCATTTGGTAAGTTTGCGACGGTGATGGAATACATCGATAAACAAACAAATTAAACTGGATTACGTTCAGTTCGAATACCATTGGTGAAAAGTCAGCTCTTGAGTGCTCATGGTGAACATGACGGCCACAGTTACTGGCCTCTGACTACTTCGTTTGGAATTTAATTGTGATGATATGTTTTGCTATGCTGTTATAAATATATAACTATATAAGTTATATACAAAAAAAACATGTCTTTCACTGTTATGTCGCTTTCGTACTAATGACAACATTGCTTAGAATGATGGAAACCAGGATTTTAGGATAAGGATAGTTACATATAATTAGACGTTAGTCAAAACAGTTTTGTAAGACATTTTGTATGTCTTTATTTTACCGCTGCCTTCGAGCTCAGTCCCGTAACTATGCACTGAATGAAAAGCCCCGCGCCGCTGCAGCCCGCTGACATCGTGCCCGCGGCCTACATCTGTATATTTAATAATTATTAAATTCGAAGAAATATAATAATATCGAACCCGGGACCAGGCATGATAAAGCAATAAACGTGCACTACGCAAAAAAAAACATCAGCTAACTACGAAAATGGTCAATATTTTAATAGTGCGGCTAAAAAATGTTGAGCTTCTCTCTAGTACCGAACGCGTTCAGCAGTATAACATCCGAGTGTGCCAGCGCCAGTGGTTACGTGCGGGCAATGCTGACATTGACCAGGCGACCTTGCTGGCTTTGCCCAGGTCACTGCGACACCCTTATCTCTGATTAGTATTCTAGATTACAACGCGATAGACAGCGGAAGAACGCTAGCCGGGCTAATGTTTGCGTTTGCGCTGTAACATGGGACTGGTAATATGTAGAATAGAACAATGTGTAAATTATTTATGCGCGAGTGCGATTCCTGTAGTATTTATGAACCTTCCTATTCCTATTTTTCTATACTCTACTTGTTTGATAATTTGTACATTGTTTTCATGTAAAACATAGTCATCTTATCTATATAAATAATAACATCGCCAAATGTATTGCTAAGCGCAAAACTCGGGAACGGCTGCACCACGTGGGCTATATTTTTGTTAGGCACAAATAAGGTAGAGAAATACTTTAAAGAGAAAAAACGTAAAAACACGAAGAAAATTATAAAAACAACACTTTTCTTTTCCCATACTAACCACTCTGCTCCCAGCTGGCAAACATTTATTACTTTTGACTGACCGAAGTCTGTCGGAGGAGCTAGTTTAAAATATTATTTAATTATCTATATCTGTTGATGAAAAAACTATTTTTGCTGAGTCTGGATGTTTGTTGAATCTGGTTGTTTTTCTGTGACCTATCATTAGTGTTTCTAAAAGCTTGCATGAAAAAATATTATTTCATTTCTTTTCATTTCCTCATTGCTACGAGTAATTCGATATCGGAGCAAATCTCTGAGCATAGCATCGTTAGCGTATCTGTTTGTGTTCTGTAACTAACTTTCGAACTACATTTCTGTTATTGCGGTTTTTACGCGAACGATAACGTAAATTTAAAGTAGCCACTCGTGGTAGACGTACTGATAACAGCTGCAGAGCTGGACAATGCCGGCACTGCCCGACCGCGCGAATTGGACTCGTCCGGGTCATGCAGTCTTTGTTATCCCTATTTCCTCATCCTCTTAGTATTAATCTTGCCAAAACGAATAAGGTGACACCGAATATGGACAGCGATGAGGAATATATTTATTCTTTTGAAAGATTTGTGGACATGGATTGTTACGGAAATAAACCTTAATGATTTTGATAAGCTCTCGTTTGTTGAAAATGGGCAATCTCTCACTAGAACCCAATGTTTTCCGTTAATCATTTAATAACATAGAAAACGAGTCCACAATTACCTTGCCATAATGGCTAATATGAACATATCATCAGTGCTTAATTTCAAGCTCTGAATAAATGCCTATTAGGGCCGTGCCTGGGTTTAATAATATTATCAGAAGAGTACGAACAATAAAAATATACATTTTCAGGATAACTACTTTTTTTATGTAGGACTAGGCAGTCATTTGATCGCAATCGCACCTGATGGTAAGTGACAATGTGATCTATAATGGTCCTTGTCTGCCTAATATGTGCCTTTTCACTATCGTCTTGAAGATACCCAGATTGTATTGGTTCGGAACCACATGCGCGGGCAGCAAGTTCCACTCCTTTGGTGTTCGCATTATGAAGGAGTCCGCAAAACATTTTGTGCGAATGGCTGGAATATCCACAACGTGCGGGTGGAAGGCTAATGTGCGTCTTGTGCTCCGATGGTGAAAAGGAGATGGCGGAACCAACTCATGCAGTTCGCTCGCACACTCCTTACCTTACACCAAGATCATCTGACCCGAAACTAAGCAGAGCTTGCACTATGGGTGTCAAGGACTGATAAACATACTTAAATATTATAAATACAAACTTGAATACACCAATCTTATTCATTGGTCCACATGGCATAGTGGTTGTGGGATCGGGTATCGGGTTCTATTAAACTGTGTTCTATAATTGAATGGATGCGTGCCGTGGATACGAGCTATGCAGGCGTGCTATGGATGTGTGCTGTGCCTTCCCTACTGGCAATATATCAGATAGCTAGAGCTGCGCATCTCCCTCGCACATCTACCTTGCAGCGGCACATCTCTGTGGCACATTCTTCTCGCTCGTTACATATCTTAGCATCTAAGCTTAGGTTACCCATCCTCCCAGCATAGCTGCATACCACATCTCTGTAGGAATAGCGGCTTTAACCAAGCATGTAGGTGTACACAGTTGACGTCAAGAGCATAAGGTCCATTTTCCAGTTTGGTTGTGGTTTTTTAATGGTATTCTAAAAGCGGTCACCTCGCAAAGTTTAATTAATTAGGTAGTCCGTAATCCACTCTTTTGACACGACGGCACGATTGGCGTAGTGCACTGTAGCACTTATTCTCGCCTCGACTTACGTGGTGTCCCGGGTTCTATTTCCGGTCGGATTAATTTAGGATACGATCTTTCCTAAATTGACTCGGGATATTTATCTATATCTATACTTCAAGACTATGACAATGGGTGTGTTGTCTGGCGCTGTCTGTCTGTACTAATTATATTAATTGTGTTTTACATGAAACTAAAAAGTATTCAACACCGTTACCTACTACTGTTAAAAAGTTATGATTAATCTACTAAAAACTTTTCGTATGGGGTGACGTCGACTAATTGTTGCTAAACCCAAAGTCTTAAACTTTCCTGATTTACTTTAGAAACTTTAAATAAAGTTATTAATTGGCTTTCGGAGCTTATAAAAAGTTTATATTGAGCTAGACAAATGGAGCAGTTAGACATTATACATTAAAATAGGAGTTAGTAGTTTGCAAATGTTTGGCAAAAACTCTTTTTTGTAATTTCTAAACTAAGCAGAGCTCGTTATTACTATTAATGTCACAAACTAATGTAACTAATGTACCAGAAACACAAAACAATGAAAATACTGTATGCAATGCCAACAAAAATTGTAACAAAGTAAGGACTAACAAATACATTGTAAAAAATCATGTTTTGAAAAAGAGTAACCACTGTTTCTTGACGGGTCTTCTCAGTCAAGAAGCAACACCTTGCCGACTGCGGTGGTAGATTTGCATTATTTAAGTATTTTAAATATAATACGCGAAATAGATCTCGCGCAGTGACTGTTTTTTAGTTTTAAGACTACCGACTTTTAATTGTTATTTTGGCGCGGCTCGCGCGTATAGAATTATGTTACACTGTCTTTATTTTTTAAGTTTCTCAGTAAGTGAATTCAGTAATCAGTAAGTGAATGCCAGCTGTGAACATTTAGTAAATATGTGTATTTAGTATTTGCTTTTTTTTTTCGTCAATTTCCTAATGTTTTAAATACTTATTAGGTATCCTATTACCGATGTAGACAAATCCAAAAACAAAAATTATGATAATCGCTCTGCCCGTTCTTGAGTTATGAGTGGTGTAACTAACACGACTTTCTCTTAAATATGTATATCTATAGATGTTCTACGTGTTATTGTTTGTAAATTTATATTCACTGGGTAATTAGATTAGACTTTAAAGCACTGATAATAATTATGTCGGTCTATTTGAATAAAATTATTTTGACTTTGAAACAAATTCTCGTCATATAGGTACTGGCGAAAATTTGTTGTAGTTTTGGTTTAGACTCTCATTCCCACACATGTATTGAATGGAAATCGAAGTGTTATATTTCGCAGTTTGCTATAATCTGCAATTTTACATACTTCGTTAGAAACTACGCAGTTAGTGAAAAAAGTTAATCAATATTAACTACGAGTATCACGCATAGCTACTGCGTCACATTAGTACACAGTTACTAGTCTGTAGTTAGGTAACCAATTCAAACAAACTACAATTACGACCACGGATGGACGTGCGGATTAACTGAGGAACCATTCTTCATAGTAAATTACGCTCTGTCTAGAGAACGAGACTCGTGGATCTCCTTTAATTCAACGCCAAATTTGCCAACATTTAAATGGACCCTAATTGAATTGAAGCGAGGATAAAGAGTGATTTATATTAACTTGAGTAGCCAATAACAGAATTTAGTTTGAATATTCTGGAGAACAATGTTTAATTTGTACTAATTAGTCGTCTCAAATAGTACTTAATATTGAAATATTCACCACGTCGTTTCGTCTTTGCTGCGCTGGTAATCTTTTGTTCTAACAACAAATCGACAATATATCGATACTTAGTTGATGATGCTGTCACTTCCTCTGACTTTAAATATCTGGGACAAATTACACCAAGATCATCTGACCCCAAACTAAGCAAAGTTTTTATTATGGGTATCCGAGACTGATACTTAAAAAGATAATAACACCCAGACACACAATGCTCGTAACATGAATGTTTGTCACAGGTAGGGATCGAAACAACGATCTCCGGGCTAAAAACAGGATCATTGCCACTAGGCCAACAGGCCATTAAAACTTTAAAACTTTAGTTACTTACTCCTCGTAATTGCTATGATTTCACATACGTGACGTAAATCAATCTGCGATTTACGATGTTTCTTTAGATGGCAGACTTGGGCAGACCGCCCCACGGCAAAAGAAAACCTAAAAACCTAACCCCGAGCAACCACAGTTGTTTGTAAGTATAGTAACGTAAACCTGATTTTTATTTAGTGATGCAAATAAGACTGTCTTACTAAAAGTGCGGGTTTGCGCGGTCAAGTGTCTTGGCCTCTGGTATGACTTTGTAAGGGGCGTCCGGTCTCAGTCGTGAGCAGTAAAAAAAAAGGTAAAAGTAATTTACTAGCCCAAGATACAAAAGGAAGCTTATTATACAACCCAGTATTATTACGCCCACGTTTTATTTCATGCTACGTAGGTTACAATCGTAAATTCATCAAGATGACCCAAAATACCGCAGTTAAACCCATAAAATCTACAGAAAACCAGTGAGTCACTGGCCAAGTTAGCGGTATTTTGTCGAGTTTTCCCGCAAGCGCGTCGCGAGGAACCCAACAGTGATTGCTGTTTTATTTAGTTTGCCCTTTGATTCCAGATGTATGACTTTTTCAATGTGCGTCTAAATGTAGTAATGAATGATGTGCGTCTAAATGTAATATCGTAGGCGCGAACTGGCGCCCATAGAAAGTCAAATTGACCAGAAATGTCAAGAAATATGCCTCGGTCTCCGTGCCAAACGGCTTTTTTGGAAGTGAGATCCTTCATTTCTAAATATCCATTTGAATAACTAATATTGTGATATATGCTCACCCGAGCGGTGAAAGGAGTGCGAAAATCTCACGAAGGAAGCCACAATAGGATCAGGAATCGGGAATGACGATCGATATCCTGAAAGAAATAAAAACGGAAATTCACTTAAATACAATACGTTTTTGGAAAAGCCGATCACCAAGTTCTCGATAATATGACTGATACTTTCAAACAATAAGACGGCTATTTTAGCTGTTCAAACGCTGGACACACCAATAAGCTTACTTATTGGTAATCAGGATTACGATTAAAATCAGGTTTAATAAGCTTAATATTGATCCTTCCAATTCGCATCAATTTACGTACAGGAGCACATTTCTCTACTACTCGTAGAATGGACGCTGCAAGCTTTGATAAATAATTGGATCACACGCATGTCGTCAGACACGCAAGTGGTCAGATATTTTTAGAGGTAAATATTAGTCACCTAGGCATATATTTTTTTCATTTACTGATGTCCTTAAGATTTTTGACAGTCCTAAAGCTTAACCCGTTTATGTGTGTTACAGGTTTTGTTAAGCCTTAGTGACTAATATTTACCTCTAAAAATATCTGACCACTTGCGTGTCTGACGACATGCGTGTGATTCAAATAATTGAATATCATCTAACCCAGTATGGATCACATTGTAATTCTGAAACCGACAAATGCGCTGGGACTATATTGGAAGACGACACTGACATCATTCACTTATAAATTTTTGTAAGAATAACTTACGTAATATAAATGTAATTATACGGAACGTTATCTTCTTGCTGTAGGTTGTTGCTTATCAGATAAGGCTCTCTAGTATGACTATGAGTATCCGGGCTCAAAAAAGAATGAAGTTAGGCAGAATGTAATATTTCTTTAATTTAAAAGGTAAAGGCCGTTTGTTTTTTTCTATAATTTTGCACACGAAGCTTAACCTTACGGCTAGGAATCTCCATATAAAAGTAAAACCACACTAGGAAAAGTGAAGAAAGAACATTTTTAGCATTAAGTGGAAACACCTAGACCTAGAATTATTTAAGACGCGTTCGATACAATAGATAATTTGTGAACGTTGTAAATTATTACAGGCTCTACAGCCTCTAATGTTAATTTGGTAAAAACATAATTTTTTTGCAATTACACTTGACAACCCACCTTTCCTAAAACAAATTTTGGATATATGAATAATATAATAAAGTAGGATATTATTATATTACATTATTTTTGTTAACTTTAGTGTAACAAACAGTTACAGATTCACACCGATGCATTTTTTTACAGTAAAGTCATCATAAAATAAAATAAATATAAAATTTTGACAAATACCTGTCTGGTATTCAGCGATAAAATAACGGATGAAAAAGAAGTAAAGTAAAATATTTTGGTTATGAAAGCCAAAACGAAAAAGCAGGGCAAAACTCAACGAAAACTCAATTTGCATATAAAAACTGCCGCATCAAAAATTCTCATGTTTGGTCTTTTGATGATATTTTCATGATATTCGGGTTCATTGACAGTAGCATTACAATTATTAAAACCCCTCGAAATTCTTTAGTTTTCTACCTAAGTTGGATACCGTACTATCGTTGTCCTTGACTCCTTCGTCAAATGATTTATACAGCACGAAATGAAGAACGTCATTAAATGTAAACTTGCAACAGAGAGCACTTTTGTTTAGAAACATCATCACACATCACACTTCATAACTGAGATATTACACACTCAGGCGTCCAAGACGTATTGATTCCTCATTAAATAAAAGGTCATTTAACGTTTGCATTCTGACAAAAGACATCGTAAAATATTATTTCAGTACGTCTACCACGAGTTGCCACTTTAAATTGACCTTATCATTCGCTTGAAAAAAATGTATTGGGATTTGAAATTGTCATGTCATGTCATGTCAAATCCCAATGCATTTTTTTTACGCGAATGTTAAAGAAAATTTAAAGTGGCAACTCGTGGCAGACGTACAGGGATGGCACAGCGTATCACACGCAACGTGACGCAACGTAATCGTACCCCTACCATGATTTTAAGTGACTACCATAGTTAACTACAGCATGTTGCATGCAAGTTTTATTTCCATTTCTGTTCACTAGCGGCAATATCACGAAAGGCCACACAAATACTCTATCACCATCGGTGTAAACCCATAAGTGGGAGTAACAGATAAATCACACTATAGAAAATTGTGTTGTCATGTTCAGGCATATATTGCCAGGGCTATCTCCTTCGTTATAGATGTCAGTAGTCAGTACATGTTACCTACGTCACGCGTCAGTTCAACCGCAAGATTTGCGTACAAATGCTCTACGCGGCTTTTGAAAAACACTAGCCAAATGAGTCTTCCAAGACCCGGCGGCTGGTAGGTAATTACCACGCACAAGTACATAGAGTGACAGAGGATGTGGTACTGATCACGCAAAAGGTCTACAGTAATCTATCGGTAATATAGCACTAATCCTCCTAGGGTTTCGTCTTAATGAGCACCATGTAAATTATTGGCGCGACCTTTCAGGTTATCAGCGAGTCCGCCAAGCCGCCAGTGACCTTGGCGCTGATCGATCGCTGCCCTGCCAACCACCGGCTTATCATCAGCTTCTGTAACACCGAGCCACTTCGAAAACTACAGAAATAACTTAAGTAGTGTATTAAAGGTGGGAATTTTTTTTGCTGAATTTTGTGAAAGTTCTCGTTAAATGATACTCGTAGTAAAGTAACGCAAAACTAAGTTTATGAGTATTTAAACAGGTAGCTAGTTCAACTTTCAATAGTTTAGTGTATAATTTCTATAATTGGGACGACACGATTGACGTAGTGTGCTGTAGCACGGTTTCTCGCCTCGATTTCCGTAGTGTAACGGGTTCAATTCAGGAAACGATATTTTCTGAATTATTGACTCGGGTCTGGGTGTGCTGGGAGATGCCCCTAGCTTATTTCCTTGTGTGGTACCTCGTAACACAAGGATTTAATAATCCCTACTTCGAGACCATTACAAGAGGTGTGTTGTCTGGCGCATATTTATATATTTATAGTTTTTTTTTTATGTCAATCTAGAGTAAAATAGCCCAAAATGAATATTTGTTTGTTCGGGTCGGTGTCTTGGCTTGTGGACCTTGTTTTGTGGTCAAATTTGATTGTTAATTGGGCCCAATTTATTTCACAGGTATTCGTTAAGAGAATAGTTCATATTTTAACTCCAATATTGACACAGAAATTATGATTTAATAATTGATAGAACTATCGCTCGAATAAATTTTTCACTAAATAAATCGTTAAAGAAAACGTCTATTAGTGAAAAACTTAAGACTGGACTGCAAACCTAAGTATGACAAAAAAATTTGGTACAGAGGCGTTCATATCAACCTTTACAAAACCATTGCAAAATGGGTCTTATGTCAGCAGCCTAAGGTATGTAAAGGTGGATGTGAACGCCTCTAGACTTATTTAAAATTAAACAGCGAAGGTATAACATTATGAAGGGATAACTATATACCTATTCGACTGACCTACAGCCGATACTACTTGGCGTAGAAAGCTGGAATCTGGATATTAGGTTCCTTGAATTCTTGCAGCAACGGGACCAAACAAGCACGGGCGTATGAAGTCGCGGGGAAAAACTAGTAGGGTAAGTACTGTTTGGAACCGAGATGCCGACTGCAACTGCCGACAGCACTTGCAGCGTCCCATTGTTATCTTTGTCACTCACCATCAAGTGAAAATGGGACGCTGCAGGTGCTGTCGGCAGTTGCAGTCGGCAGCTCGGTTACAAGTACTACCTTAACAACCAGATCCTGAACTCCGACAGGTTCTTGTAGCACAGCACCTCGGTGAGAAGGAACTGATTTTTATTGCCGCATTGTCTGTAAGCATAATTCAAGTGGCCTCTAAATGCCAAGATTTGAATTTTTAATGATTGGCATGCGCTTACAATGCGGTTGAACTATCAAATTGAACCTTCCGAGGGACATAATAAATGATGGAATCGAATTTGTTGCTGATGGTTGGTTAAAATTGACTATAGAGTTTATAAATGTTAACTAAGTTTTCGCGACATTCTGTATGAAAAAACAAATTGACCTTTCTGTTCTGTACGTCTACCACGAGTTGCCACTTTAAGTTTACACTATAAAAAAACGCGAACGATAACGTAAATTTAGTTCTGGGCGGAGGAAATATAATATGATCTAAGAAGCCTAAAATTAGATCTACCGACCAATCCTCTTTAAGGCTTCTTTCAGCCTTACTTGACATGGCAGAATTTGTGTGAAAGGAAAACACACAAAAGAGCCAAAGATTTAAAAAAAAAGAAGAAATAAACGTAAATTTTAATTGGCAACTCGTGGTAGACGTATTGATAAGTTCTGTGTCTTATTTATCAATAATTTGAAACGCCTGTTTGGCGCAACGTATAGATGCCAACATTCATGTGAAAATCATTCGCGTGTTTGGAAAATATTGTTAGTTTGTTTTGAATCGTTAGTAAGTGAAAATTTGTAGGTTCTTCTTTCTTCTCGCGTCATATTTCCTTATAACTGAGACTTGAGATTCCCGTTCTGCCAGCTTTTGTTAAAAAAAGTTTCGCCACTAGCCATCGTTAGCATTTTGAGTTTTTAGTCCATCAATGACCGAATCAAACGACCTCAGTGGACTTTGAAGCCTCTCCGACATCTTAAACACCTAAAACCATCAGTTTTTTAGGGTCATGCCCGTCCTTCATCGTATTAAATCAAGCAAATAAGAAGAGGCTTAACCCAAACAGTCTGGTGTTAATGCTTGTTCTCAATGTGATGTGAGGATTTAGGTCGACTTGAACCCGTCCTTGAACTTGAGTGCGTGCTCGAGCGCCGGACGGGAAGCGCTAGATTGACGCTCACAAGGCGCGCGCCACCTGACTGCTCGTAGACTGCCGTTCAAAGAACATTTGTGTTGCAGAAAGGGCAATTGCGACTAAGTTTTACCTGAAAGTAGATATTTAACTCACTGCCATTGGGGTCACCGGTACCGGTGAACGGCAAACAATCGATTTTCTATTATGTCTGGTTTCGCGGCAGTCAAAGACTTTAGTGAACCCCAGTTATAATTTGGAAGGTCAAATTTTAAAATGTTATACTCGTAAAATTATATTAGCATCCTGAGACACGTCGAACGATAAAAGCGTTTTGCTTTAAGCCACAGCCTCTGGTATATTTATTTGACCTCAAACGTACTTAAACATATCTGAATTATAATAACCTCACAGAAGAAACTCAAATATCCGTTATAAATATGTGTTCCAAGGGAAAATCAAACCCACTATCAATATGTAAGTATACTTAAGAAGTGGACAGGGTACAGTGCAAAGAATGAATGGTTCTTATGGAGCAAATAATCAGCAAAAACAACACTGGACTCACATTAGGTCATCGAAAAAGTTAACAAATTTAGTAGTGGCAGGCATTGTTTATACTTGAACGTCGATAAACTTTCTCAAGCTTTTTGATATCAGTAATAGTTTAGGTACTCAGATATATTGCAAAAAATGACTGTTTTTTATTATTCCATCTAGCGTCTCAGGAGCTTTACTGTCATAGGTAGAAACTAAACACAAAAATTTCGTGGTCTTTGGCAATGACGTTAAACGCACAATACAAGGCAATTACGTTAGCGCCTCTCGAATAAGGATATGCCGTCCATGCGGTTGTTAGTTTTAACTAACAATTACAGAGAACGACTAATTGGACTAGGGTCAAGAGAGAGGTGGTTCGCTTGATTGATTTTGTTATAGGGCGGTATAGGTTCCGGTTGAGACAGGAGACCGAGGTCTCGAGTCCCTTCCATTTCACGACATAGACGACCGCCGTCGGGTTTTAGTGGGTAGGGGTCTCTTTTTTCTTAGGAAATCCGAGTTTCACATATCCCAAGTGTCCCAAACCTGGGGTCCTGGAAATGCCTGGACCGCGTGCCCCGCTGTAAGGTACCCATACTGAGTGACAAGTAGTGTCTCATATCTCGTTTGTGGCGCCAACCGCAACCTTTTGGCTTGAAAACACCATAGTATTCTGAATATTATCCGCATGGTTCCATAATTTCCATCAGGGGAAACAGGGTCCTACTTCTAGCTCCAGAAATGAAGGGATTCGCCTGCTATGTATAAATAAATGAATACGAGTATCTGGGACAAATTACACCAAAGCTGACCCCAAACTTAGCAGAGCTTGTACTATGGGAGTCAGAGACTGAACATATTTAATTATTTAATAACACCCAGACATACAAGAAACACAAATGTTTGTCGCATAAATGTTTGTAATGAGGCGCTGACTTGGCATTTTCCAAACGCTATAACTTTGTACCATTTAAACGTGTAGAATATATAATCATAATTCCTTAAATATATTTATTTATTTCAAAACCCATATATATATATATATATATATACTTTCTTTAGTGAAATCACGTAGTTGCTTTAGTGGAGAAATTCTGTCAAGTGTTTTTTTGCGAGCCAGCGCGCAATCAAGTGACAGATACGGCCCGGTCGCCTTCTCTAAATCAACTGTAGCCCGACATACGAGAGGTTGCCAAGTGTTCTTGTCAAAATTATCCGGCTGGAGATAGTATTTTAGATGTTCAAAAATAAAAATATAGTTGGTAAATGACATAATTATATGCAATTAATTAGGGTAGAAACAAGGTTCAGTTGCCAAAGGATAAGAACGATGCTAGTTAGCTACCTTTTTTGTAAGACCCGACTTCTGAATATGTATGAAGTAATGTAGGTCGTTTGAATTTTATAAGCCAAAATAAATCCATAACAGGAAAAGATTAGTCTTCTAAACCTTTTACTACAAGCTTCTTTTACCAATTTATGTACATAACATTAAAAAAGGACAGAAAACCCTTTCAATTTACATAATAGTCCAAAGTATATTCTCGGGTATTATGTAAAATTTAAAGGGTACCTTATTTCTTCCACAAATAATTCTGAGGCAATACCATTTAAGGTTCTTTAGACGCGAGTTGCTAGAATATTCCTTCAGCATTGAATATGGCACGTTTAGAAAATTTGAAAACACTGTTCTGTTAATAAATAATTTTGTTGTTTTAGTTATATTTTTGTACTAGCTTTCCGCCCGCGGGTTCGCCTGCGTTATCGTTATATATCACGGAATTAATATCTTTGTTAATTAGCCTATGTGTTATTCTGATATATGAGCTGTATTAGGCAAAGTTTCATCTAAATCGGTTCAGTAGTTTTTGCGTGAATGAGTAACAAACATACAACTCACAAACTTTCTTATTTATTATTTTAGTTAGATTAGGAAGATAATAAGATTTATAATACCTATCTTCGCAATTAACTCTGACCACTATTAAAACTATTGGGTGTGTGTCTATTGTACCTCTGTTTGTCCCCTAACTCCGCTTAAATGGCTGGAACGATTTGGAAGAAATATTGCGTCTATGTTTCATCGCGCTCCTGGTTGGTTAGAAAACACAATTAGACCCCTTAGGTGGAACTGCTGTAGGCCATACGCACTTTTCCATACAAACTTCACTTGCTCCCTGCTGAGTCCCTAGGGATTACATCGGAATGAAATCTTCACTTTTTTCGCGAAAAATATTTTTAGAGGTTGGTACGACCGGCTCGTGCTCTAAAAAGATGGTTGCTTTTAAAATGAGAAAATCAAGAAACTTCAAGTCATTTTCAGGCTTTGTAATTAGTGACTTGGCACTGGTCAGCGATTATTCAGCGTGAGTATTATATAAATTATCCCAGTTAAGATAGGTATTCGATTCTGGAGAAATTTTGTATGTGTACACTGTGTGTAGGCATTAGTAGGCAACCAGTTTGTTTAAAAGAAAGAAAAAATGCAGGTAGTAGAGCGTAATACTTAGGTTAGAAATTGCAATCTTGAAACTCAGTCTTTACCCATAGACCAATCATTTTAGCGTTAACCTCGGAATGAGAGATGATAATAAATCTGATAATTTGCAAATATCTTCATTTTGTCTTTCTAAATGTTGTCTGAAAAGTCTCATGTGATCTCGTGTCAGCGTCGTAAGTCTCAAGGTCTGCTTTCCCTGTCATCCTGAAAGTATCACCGTCCTATTTCTTAAAACGATTGACCGCATGAAGAAATATTAAAAATTTGTTCCAAATCTTATCTTTTACAGTTATATTACTCTTCGAGGCAAAAGCGAAAAACTGTTTATTACCGTTGACCTTGAATAACTCGCGACACAGACCAGACACTACATAATAAGAAACTTTTTAGACAACTTTATGAACGCTTAAAAGAAGTAACCTTTAAACAAAAGTACAGCTTATTATCTCTCACTCCAAATTTTCCTTATTACTATTGCTCTATCAGGTAAGTTTTGCTGTGATGTGATGTAACATCGTGTTTTTACTAAATAAGCGTCAAGATGCCGTGTTGCGATCTCAGGGGGCTCAAGTTGAGATTAGCAAGTTGATCCTACGTAGAAACGTGGACAACACCAAGAACACAGCTAATACAACAAATATAATAGCCAAACAAATAATATAGCCGCTTCAGTCTAGCATTTTTAGCGCTTTTACACAGGCGTGCGGCGTGTTCACTCTAACCGGTAGTGGTGAGTCAATATCTATATGGATTTATGATTTTATAACCGCGTCAATGCTTGTACGAGTTACGTCTGTGGAAAAAGTACACGCGCTTTCAAAAACGATCTTATAAGCGCGTATAAAACGCTAGGCTGAAACGGCTCTAACATTCGCTGTAATATCACTATCACTTGCAATCAACCTTCAGCACCTTGGGAGAAACCACTATTTATCTAGATATGAGATCATTTAACCTAAACATTCATTAATCTTCACTCTGCCCAGTTATAGATATTGTTAGATTGTATCTCTTCTTTTCATATTACTGGAAACTTCGAGTACATAGGTTGCAATCACAAACATAAATCGAAATAAATGGTGTCATGTGTCTAAGGCCCGTCACTCACACGATCAACAGTCGAGGTGGAGCAACGGCGCAGAAGCGGCGCGCGTCGCAACTAGGTTTTGTTTAGAAATGAATGGAAGGGAGCTGCTTTAGGCTATTCGCCTCCAGCGGCCTCCTGCAACATGCACCGAGTCATTGGTCCACCAGGTGGATGACTTACGTACGCTGCGTCTTCCAGTTCGTGGTAGTCATTTGAGGACCCTTACTTACGTAGTACCTAACTATTAATCTGTGCCCTTACGCCCTAGCGGTTATCAGCCCTGCGGGCAAAATAAAATAGAGGTACGTTAATCATTCCTCTGGCTATGAACTCGATCAAAATAGATCGAGAAATGAAGATTAAAATTGAACGCACGATATGCGTCAAAAAAGTAACACGCCTTTCATACAGACGAAGGGACATGCAATACCTATTTCGTTTGATATCTGTGGTTGCTATTTTGCTTTTACCTCGTGTAAATACGAGGTAAAAGCATCGCTCATTTTTCATTTTCTGCTGATAAATGTGACTGTATAATTTAAGATTTCAATAAAAGCGTTAGTGTTTTTTGAAAAGGTTAAAAATGCAATATGAGATTGAGGCAATTTTAAAAGAAGCATTAAAAAATTCTCCGCCATATTTGAAAGATGAGGACTTTGAGTTCAACACCCTACGTCGTATTTTTATAAAATATTACGATTACTTTTTTTTTTGAAAAACAGATTATTAGTGCATTGGTGGGGCTGCGTCTATTCAATTTTCTTTAAGTTCAAAATGATCAGGTTCATCCTGTCTTTACTGTGAGCAAACCTTTAGTTACTTAGTCTTAGTTTTTAATTGTGAATTCGTAGTAAACTTCATCAAAATCCTTAAAATAATAAACTAGTGGTGCTGTGTTACTATTTACAATTGTCAGTATGTCTACCACGAGTTCCCATTTCAAATTTACATTATCGTTCGCGTAAAAAAATGTATTGGGATTTGACATTGTCATGTAATGTCATGTGTCATCCCAATACAGTTTTTTTACGTGAGCCAAGTAAATTTGAAGTGGCATTTCGTGGAAGACGTACTGAAGCCAGAATATTACGTTTTAATTGGACAAAAGTGTTTTTTTGAAGCAAAATCATCCAATATTTGCCGATATTGTCATTGGGCTGACCTTGTTAATCAGTTAATGAACAAAGGATTTTTAAACCTGTAGAAGTTAAAATAAAAACCCATAGTTTTTGCGCTGCATTAACTGTACGGGTTTATAATTTCGTCCTGTTGGCAGATGTGATTTTGGCGCTCTGAAACGGGCGACGGTTTTATTAACTGTTCGTACTGCACGAGTTTGTATCCGGGGTCTGCCACTGGATCATTGTTCAGCAACAAGTAGTTTTGGAATCATCAACTGTTGGCCGAATGAGGGTTTTCTGAAATGGCCTGCGTGAGATGGCAGCACTGTAGCACAAATTAGGCCTGCGCGGCGCCCTGACAGATAGCCCGCTTAGAACATCACGCCATTTTTGACACAGGCGCACAGAGACGTGAGTTTACAGGCGAAGTCAGTCAGTTTCAGTCACGCGGTCAGTCGCGCTGGCATAAACATTGAGATATTATTTGTACGTTAGATTTATAGTTTAATGGTCAAAAATGGCTTCGCGAAAATATCATTTGTATGGTAGTGCCAGCCAATTAGGCGGTTTGAACACCACACAAAATTGTAATCACACGTTTTTTTCGTTACCAAATGATGAAGAAAGGTAAGTAAAACTCAATTAACTTTGTAAGTAGGTAGTTTAAGTAGATAGGTAAGTAAAACGTTTCCGTAACTTATCATAACATGCATTGGTAAAACACTAGTATTTAAGGTATATTCTTTTGTCGAGGCACGCACGGCTGCCGCCGCCGAAGCGTTAAGCTGTTACTTGTGTTAGAAATGATACTCCGTTGTCATCCAGAATTCCTTATATTTCGTTATAATCGTCTGTACAGCATTCGCCGGTAACCGATAGGAGTCCAGTCAAAAGTCGGCGGCCATAAGCCAAAAAGGTGAGGTCCACCCGACCCGGACTAGTATTGCCAGTTTATTCACTTGATTCTTATCGATTATAACAATATTATTAAAATAATTAAAGTTTCATAATTCGAACTAAAATATTCAATTAATAAGTAATTGCAATCGCGCATTAACAAAGCAATTTACACTTTTTAACAATCGGCCATCCTGAATCCAGTCTGTCCTCAGACTTAAAAATTTATCAAAATTGTATAATATACTTTAACACAAAAATAATGTTTTAATAAAGGAAACATTTCGTTTAGTATTAGTGGCGTTCTAATGTCCCTAAGTCCAAATTCACGAAGGAGGATGCTCAAAATTTTTTTTTTTTTATAATATAGAAGATTTGTAAATCAATATTTTGTTACAAATATATGAAAACACCAACTTTTGCTCCATAAGCCATGTAACAGATAAATAAACTAAACGTTTAACATCGAATAATTAAATAGATAGCTTAAACTTGATCATTATCATGTAAGCGCTAATAATATCTGTTTTATTACATACTATTAGGTTTTCAATTATGTAGCTGAGATCATAAAATGAATAACAACAAACAAATAATTATTATTGATTAGTTTTAAGTTTAAATAATAGTACTATTAAAAACATATTCATTAATTTTCGGCCATCCTATAACGTAGAATGTCCTCATTCCTAAAGTATGACACGATTCAAAATTAATTAATAAAACATTTCAAAATTAATATTCCAATCTTAGTATTTCAATCTTATCTAAAATATTTAAAACAACGTATATTTAAATTATTGGGAAAAGAAACTCAATAGTTACATAAATAATATGTAATACTATCATGCCAGGATTGTTATGATGCCACGTGCACGGAGGTAACGTATTCTACTCGTAATGTGGTTGTGCCACACGCAAGGTTATGTCATTCGCCAGGTGGTGGCGCTATTCGCAGGGCGGTAGTACCATACGCAAGAAGGTGGTGCCGCGCACTACGCGGTGACGCCACCCACAAGGTAGTGATGATATCCCGTGCAGGGTGGTGATGATACCACGCACAAAGTGGTGATGATGCCACGCACAGGGTGGTGACGATGCCACGCACAGGGTGGTGATGATGCCACGCACATGGTGGTGATGTTGCCACACACAGGGTGGTGATGATGCCACGCACAGGGTGGTGATGATGCCACGCACAGGGTGGTGATTATGCCACGCACAGGGTGGTGATTATGCCACGCACAGGGTGGTGATTATGCCACGCACAGGGTGGTGATTATGCCACACACAGGGTGGTTATGATGCCACGCACAGGGTGGTGATGTTGCCACACACAGGGTGGTGATGATGCCACACACAGGGTGGTGATGATGCCACGCACAGGGTGGTGATTATGCCACGCACAGGGTGGTGATGATGCCACGCACAGGGTGGTGATTATGCCACGCACAGGGTGGTGATGATGCCACGCACAGGGTGGTGATTATGCCACGCACAGGGTGGTGATGACACCACTCGCAAGGTGGAGATGCCACGTATCTTAATATAGCAATTGTATCATAACTTAATAATTATAACGGTCAGGGAAAGGATAAGACATTTAGAAAGGGCGGGAGGTCAGGGACCATGTGAAATCTATAATGTAATACTCGTATTAATTAAGGTTAGTCACTTTTAGCATATTCATTTTCACTCCCATCGTCACTCTCAGATAGCGGGTCAGGTCTACATCTTATCCAAGGCTTCATCTTGTCTGCCGAAAAAATATTTTTATACTTCCTTTTTGAAAAACCATCAATGCTTTTAACTTCATACCGGTCGTTCCCTAGTACTGCAGAAACTTTATATGGCCCACTAAATGGGGGCACTAATTTATTACTTTCTCCAACGTTACGCACATTTTTGACGAGATCGCCCACTTTATATATTTTCGGTGCACATCTGGCTTTGTCAAACCGTTTCTTCATGGTCTCTTGCTGTTTAGCAATATTGTTTAGTGCGTCCTGACGCACTTCTTCTATATTATTAGAAATTGGCAAATTATCATAATCAATTTCGTGCAGGTGCCCTTCATCCAAATTGACAGTCTGCTTACCAAAAACAATTTGAGCCGGAGTTCTCCCAATAGCCTTGTTGAGCGTGTTATTCAAACTCCATTGAACTTTATTCAAACTGATATCCCAGTCACGGTCATCTTTATTTAGGTTCAATGCCATTAGTGAACTCAAAATTGATCGGTTATAACGTTCTATTTGGCCATTGGCTCTTGGGGTGGCCACAGCATTTTTCACGTGTTTTATTTGGTTAGATTCCATAAATCTTCTGAATTCATCTGAGGTGAAACTGGTGCCGCGATCTGAGATTATAGTCTCCAAACAGCCCTATGAATTCACAAGTACCTGGATGGATGTTCTGCTTTTTGTGTTTCGTACAGCTTTTAACATAATACATTTTGAGAAAGCATCAATGATGCCTAGAATGTAAGTATTGCCTGATTTACTCCTCACCAAAGGACCTAAGTGTTCTATATGGACAACTGAAAGGGTATCTCTGGTTTGTGAATAGGGTGTAAATAGCCTTGCTTTTTGCCGGAAACTTGTTTGGTATAAGCGCAATTTATACATGCTCGTACATACTTCTTAACAAAATTGGTCATACGTGGAAACCAGTAATCTCTACGCATCTTTTCAATCGTCTTATCAAATGAGAAGTGTCCACTTTCGTCGTGACACAGCTGACAAATTTTCCACCTAGCATCGCGTGGTACTGCCCATTTGAGTTCTGTCCCAATTTTTCTATATATTTTATCATCTTTAATTTCATAGTTATTCCGAATATCTTTTACCTCATCACAATTCCTATCTAGAATACACTTAATGTGCAATAGACGAGGGTCGCTCAATTGAACCGACAGCATTGTATTTTCATCCACTGAAGTAATATTTAGTAAAGATAACACGTTTTCAGTTTCATTCGTTTGAATAGGGTTTCGACTTAAGCTATCAGCGTGCTGTAATTGAGTGCCCGGGCGAAATTCGATAGTAAAATCATAATCTTGAACAAGAAGCCTCCATCTAGCAATTCTGGGAACAAGATCCCTCTTTGTGAGAGTGGTTCGTAGAGAATTACAGTCTGTGACGACTTTAAAATGAATTCCTATCAGATATACGCGGAAACGAGCTAGAGACATAACCACAGCCAGTGTTTCGAGTTCGAAGGAATGTAGATGTTGCTCCTCAGCAGTTGTCTGACGGCTGAAATACGCAACGGCTTGGAGAGGAGCCCTATCATGCTCTCTTTGCAACAACACACCGCCTATACCTGCTCGGCTGGCATCAGTGTGTAGTTCCGTCAGGTAATTAGGATTATATATGGTAAGTACTGGTCTACTAGTAAGGATAGTCTTAATCTGTTGGAAGGCCTGGTCTTGTTCCTCTCCCCAGTGCCAGCCTACATTAGTTTTAGTCAGTGAGGTCATTGGTCGGGCTAACGTCGCGAAGTTTTTGACGAAGCGTCTGAAAAAACTTGCCAACCCGACAAACTGCCTTACCTCATGGACGTTTTGCGGAGTAGGAAATGCAGTTACAGCTTCTATCTTTTTAGTTCCTGGTCGTACTCCTCCGGCTGATATTTCAAATCCTAAGTACTCAATTTGGGTTTTGAAAAAGTGACAGGCGTTGAATCATTTAGCTTTATATGCATTTCTGTTGAAAGGGTTTCGCCGAGTTCATTTAATGAAAAGGCAAAACAGTCTCTATATCGGTTTAACAAATCAAGCAAATATTTTTATTTTATTTTTAAAATTAGATCATGATCAATATTTAAATGGTGCTCTTGAATGTCTTCTGAGACACTATTTATTTTTCGCACGTTCATGAAATATGCGCTCTCATTGCTTTCAACCTCATCGTTGTTTTTAGAATTTAAATTCAAATCAGGTACGATTATTCCCTGTGCGACAATGTCACCCTTTTTTAATTGTACATTGGCATTGTTCAGTGCGATCGCAATAATGTGACCTAATCCATTATCAAAATTATACAGACCAGGTAAAATAAGATGTTCATGGCCTGGATTAGTTCTTACATCCGACAAAATGCTTATCAGGCCTGTAAACGGAGTTTTAGATTCAACTTGGATCGTTTGACCCCCACCAACGCATTTATCTTTGGTCAACTTTATCACTATTGAATTAGTTTTATTGGAAACGACTTGATGAAGGGTTAGCTCCTTGTCAGTTTTATATGCCCTAACTGACGGCAGTTCAGTCGGGCTCTGGCCTATTAGTACATTGGACGGTAGTAAATATTCTGGTACAACGTAAACACAAATAGAAACATCTACAAGATCTAGCACTACCCGAACATGAGCCTTTCCTATTGGAGTAACTTCGCTGTTACCAAAACCTTTTAGGACAGGTAAATCGTTCACAGTCAAGTTTAGCTCTAACAGTTTTGACTGGCTCTCACTTATTAACGTGCACTCACTCCCAAAATCTATGTACCCCTCCATCATAATGTTATTAACTCTGACATTTTTAAAATATTTTTGATTATTATCTTTTGTTGATTCAATTGTCAAGACTTTTTTTTGAACCGTTATTTGTATTTGAATCCCTATTACCTAGTCTATTTTCATTGATAGTTGCTGTACAGTTTGACACTAAATGACCATAGCGTCGACATTTTACACATTTCAATATTTCTTTCGGGCATCTAGTAGCGATGTGGCCAAGTTCTCCACAGTTGAAACAATTTAATTTATTATCATTATTTTTACGAAAACTACTGTCGGTATTGTTCCTTAATGTTTTATCAATGAAATCTTTTGATTCACCAATGCCTAATCGACGTGGTGGAAGTGAACTTTCGTTTCTACTTGAAATGTTTCTTAAGTAGTTTAATACCTGTTCTGGCTCATCAAATTGACAACCCTGGACGTTCATTCCAATGTTGTTATCATAAATCCCATGGGCAATGCAGTCTACTGCCTGACGACCTTTTAGTTCACAACGATTGATTAGCATTATCTTATCATAATAGTATTCTACCAGTGTTTCGTGCCTTCTACTTCTCCTATTTAGCATTCGTGTCAACAAGTCACCATAGTTCTGATTGCACGGAAAAGCCTTCAACAATTTCTCCCGCCATTCTGCCCAAGAGTATCTGACCGTGGTCAAGCCGTCATACCATTTTTTTGCTAAGCCTTGAAGTTTGGGTACAGCGTAAAAAATGGTTTGCTTTTGCGACCAACCATAAATTTCGGCAGTTTCATCAATCTTTGAGATCCAATCCTTCATGGTCTGAGATTTAGAGCTTGGGTCAAAATCTGTTATAACGTTTTGAGCCCCATGGACAGAGGAGTGTAATCCCGATGTACTAGGTGCATTTCTACTTTGCAAGGCAGTCACTAACGATTTTAATAAAGATTCCTCCTGAACCGTGTTCGAAGGAGTACTTTTCCTGGATCGTTTTTTTGAATTAGACCTACACCGCTCATCATCGTTTTTATGAGATCGCTTTGTGTGAGACCGCGAGCGTCTGTTCCTTGATATGGATTTGGCTTCACTAGTATCAGATGAATAATATCTCCGCCTACGTAGTTTTTCCGAATCCGTTTCAGAACTCTCAGACGAATACCGATTTCTCTTTCTGGATTTTCGTTTAGGACGCGCAGAGTCGCTATCTGAGCTGGGAGTGATATGGCTGTTGCGCCTTCTTTTTCGTTTATGACTTTTTCTACAGCTTTTGGTCTTTGCAGAACTAGTTAAAAGCAGCGGTGGCGTATAACGATCAGACATTTTAAATGTAAACACAAATCACAGTAAAACTTTTGAAAGATAGGTAAGTGAGGAAGTGTAAGTTATGTAGTTAAGATACTATTGCTATATAATATTTAGCTAAAACAAAAACAATGTCGTTAGTTTGTTTTAACGTAGGTACCGTTACTAAGGCCAGTAATTCTAATTATTGCTGTTCAGAGTGTCTATACATAACATTTAACTAAATGCAATGATAAAATTTATTTATTAGGACCCGTGTAAATTCATATTAATTGCCTGCAACTTTATTAGAATTCAGTAATTTTCTGGCCTAAATCAGGTGGGCATGCACATAAAACTAAAATCATAATGAAGACCATAATAACGTATTTAAAATGCGTGTAAACAAAAGATGTACAAATTTAAAAGCCACTAAATAACGTATATTAAGTAGGCTTATCCGATCAGCGGCTTGCTAAATAAAATACATCAACCTGAGACAATATCACACAAGCCAACCCGGCTCCATAGTTATATTATGTCTGCAATACAAGAACCTTAGACACGTAACACTCCACCTTTTGTCTTGTTTTAATCAACAGACGCCTGTATAGGTGCAGAGATTGAACCTGCGGCCTTTCGCGTCTCCACACGACTCTTTAAACACACAACACTGAACCAACAAGCATAGAGCCTTAACCGGCCATTATTCACTAAACATCCTCGTAGAATAGTTCTCCGATAACAACGTTTATAAATTTTTGCACTACGGTTTTTCATTAACCTAATAAACTATTATTTTGCAATATGAAAAAGATGATATATCTTTTTCATATTAACATAAAAACCTATCAATCATTTTCACATCTGCAAATATGTTCGAATAACAACGTCATCCTTGATATAGCAAATCAAGTCGGCAACTCCATTATTCGTAATTTGCTTACATTTTAACGACTTTCTGGTTCTTAAAAATTGCAAAATAAAAACTGAGTTCTTACCGGGTATTTGTTTAGTAAGTGATACTACTTAAATACTTTTATTTTAATCATTGATTTGCTCTAACTGTTACCACGTATTTATAATTTGTAACTACCTTATGCTAAGAAAATAATTACCAAATGTTATTTACCTTTTTGTCCGTTTTTGCAAACCTTAGAGCGTGAAATCCCACTTCTGAATTGTTAGAAATGATACTCCGTTGTCATCCAGAATTCCTTATATTTCGTTATAATCGTCTGTACAGCATTCGCCGGTAACCGATAGGAGTCCAGTCAAAAGTCGGCGGCCATAAGCCAAAAAGGTGAGGTCCACCCGACCCGGACTAGTATTGCCAGTTTATTCACTTGATTCTTATCGATTATAACAATATTATTAAAATAATTAAAGTTTCATAATTCGAACTAAAATATTCAATTAATAAGTAATTGCAATCGCGCATTAACAAAGCAATTTACACTTTTTAACACTTGCGTATTAGGTAGGTATAAGGACTGATGATCAAGCCCAATAAGCTAGCAAGTTGCATCGGGAGCCCGGTTTATTTAGCGGACGCCTTCTGTAGGTAAATGATTTCTTATAATCTGGCGCAAAGGTTCATGAATTTATAGACGTCGCTAGATTATCCTTTGCCCGTTAGGAATGTTAAATAAAATCAATAAAAAAAAATCTGGGACAATCACACCAAGATCATCTGACCCCAAACTAAGCAGAGCTTGTATTATGGGCGTCAGAGACTAATAAGCATACTTAAATATTTCTAAATACATACTCAAATAGATAATAACACCTAGACAGACGAGAGTGGTCCTGCTGTAAACTCTTTATTTATATTCTATTTGTATTTTTCGATATTTTTTTTGGTTTATTATTGTTATAAACATTACTAGGAATATTGTTTTCTTGCAGGCCACAGTGTTGTGCAGTGCCTATGTGTGCAAATAAAACAGGAGGGCAAAAGTTCCCTACGGGAGATGAATACCGATTATTCAGTCTTTCGATGAATAGTTGCGAAATATGTGATATGAAATCCGTGTTAAAGAAAGTTTTGCTGATAATCGGAATCGCTTACAAAGAACACATGAAACAGTAGCTTGTAGCCATTCGTTGTGATTAATTTACTCCAACAGAAAGATAGCCTCGTTGATCAATGTAGAATAATAAAGCATGGTTTACTATGCTTTAATAATATCGTTTTTTGTGAGTTGTACTTACTTAGTTGATTATTGCACATTTATAAAGCATGGTCTAATATGCTTTATTGGTATACACTAATCAACTACAACTCAATGAAACACGAATAACTTCAATTTAGTAGTTAAAAAACCAAATCGAATTGTGTAAACTAATACTAGGACAACATAAGTTAACTATCAATTAGCTTTTTCTTAGTACCAGTGGCTTTTGCGCCTCTGTTTTTGAGCTCAATCTTTAGATCGACGACTTCTTTTTGGCATTTATTCATAATAACATCAATAACACCTCCAAATATAATAGAATTTCAAAAGAAAATTATATTTTCAGTACGAATCAATGTGATCTGACAGCTGTTTGAACCTTACGCAACAACAGCGCTGACTGGTGGCAGAAAAAGTATCGAAAACCCACATTAAATAATATGAAGTACGCATGTTGTAAGTCTACAACAGGTGGCGCCACTGAAATAATTACTTGTCCGGCCTGTAGCTTGAATTATCATGTTCAATGCTTGTTCCCAAATGATAATAAGAAGGATCACAGCACAAAAAGAAACTGGATGTGCCCGAAATGTACAGCTAGCCAACTCAGACAATAGTACTCCGTTGGGGCGGTTCTACGTCGCAATCTCCAGACAAACAGCAATATACTATATCGCATTCTAATGACAGTTTAATTGAATTAAAGGCATTCATTGCGTCCAAATTTTCTAAGATGAAATTAGACCTGAAGGCTTGTATAGCCGGTGAACTAAAATAAATTAAGTAGGAAATGTTTGGCAAGAAAAAGTCCATGGAGTTCATCAACATTAAATATGAGGAGGTTAGCAAGAGATTTGACGAGTTCGAGCAAAACATTGAATCCATCAACTCAGTGCACACTGAGCTTATTCAGTTAAAGTCCACATTGGGCGGAATGGAAGATCACCTCAACAGCAGAGAAAAATGGGCTCTTCGTTTTAATGTGGAGATCTATGGTATTCCCGAAAGTAATAGTGATAATTAGTGGGAAATATTAACCAGTATCTCTAAGGCGTCCCACTTTCCCTTAAATTGTAATACTGCATATATAATACATAGATTACAAGAGTAGCACCTAAGCCGTATTGTTGGCCGATTTTTGGCTAGGTAGGGATGGACGAGTTCTTAACCCACGTTAATGAAAACTCAGTTGCTTTGGGACCAGTCGAGTTAACCCTATAAATCGTTGAAAAATACTTAGAAAAACTTGATGTTGGGAACGATAGCCGCGGTCCTGATGATTTGCCCCCGTTTTGCTTTAAAATATGTCACAAATATTCATAGTTCATAGTTCTTTATTGCTTCATGATGGTACATAAGATCTTAAAATTAAAATAGAACTTGTAACATGAGCTCTGCTAGGGCATTGCAACACAAATAGATACCTAACTTACAAACTAAAATGCACATTATTTAATGTTTATTCTTTAAGTTATCCTATTTACGTTTTTTTGTTTGTCTGATATTTGAAAGCGGTCTTACGTTGTCCTTCGAGTCGGTTAATAGACAAAATATTTATGACTACCGACCGCTCTCTAAGCTATGTATAATTGCATTTTTTTAAAAGATAATCTTCTTTTTTTGCCCGTGCCTTATCCCGTTACGCGGGGTCGGCTTTCTCGATCTTGAGGCGCCATTTGCTTCGTTGGTAAGCGTCGTCAACTGATAGGCCGCACCTCTTCATGGCCTTTTGGACATTTGTCATCCAGGTAGTTTGCGGCCTACCTCTCCCCCTCTTTTGGGTATCCATGGTCACACGTCTCAGTGACACGATCGTCGGGTATTCGCATTACATGTCCAAACCATCTTAGCCTGGATTCAGTAATTTTATCAGCAATAGGTACGATCCCGAAACTACCATGGGCATATTCGTTTCGAACCCTATCCTAAGCGTCACACCACCAGTCCAGCGCAGCATACGCATTTCTGTGGTGTGTAGTTTTGCTCGTGGATTTTATTTGTAGCCCATGTTTTGCTACCGTAAAGTAGAGGAGTTCTAACCACTGTTTTGTAGACCTTACCTTTAGTTCTTATGGGCATTTTGGGATCGCATAAGACTACTGACAGTGTGCGCCATTTATTCCACCCAGATGTCGTCCGGTGCACTATGTCAGCGGTTATTGTACCGTCTTCTACAAGGACTGATCCGGTCTTAGTCCTACTGTAGCGTAATCCATTTAGGTCGAGTGATTTCCTCCATTGCTCCAAATTTGCTTGTACATCAGTTATACTGTCCAAGATAAGTGCTACGTCATCCACGTATAAAATATTCCATGGCAGAGGCTTTTGGATGTTTTTTGTCAGATAGTTCATAGTGATATTGAATAACAGGGGGCTTAACCCACTGCCCTGGTGAACTCCCACCTTCATATCAAAACTCTCTGATAGGCCAGCTGGACATCGGACACATGTTTGAACATTGCTCTACATGCCCTTTTCAAGCCTAATGTAATGTTCAGGGACGTTTTAGGATCCTATTGCTTGCCATATGATTGTCCTGGGTACACGGTCAAAGGCCTTTTCCAGATCAATAAACACCATCCAAAGATTTTGCTTGTTTTCCCGAGCCTTCTCCATTACGAGTCTGATTACGTGAATGGCGTCGGTAGTTCTTTCCCAGAGGTAAACCCAAACTGGCTTTCAGTTAGACTAATTATGTGCTGCAGGCGTTCACTTAAGACTCGCTCCTAGATCTTAAGCGTGTGTGATGTAAGTTTTATACCACGAATATTTTCACATTAACGAACATCACCTTTATTGTTGTAGAATGGGAAAATACTTTTTCGCCATGCATCTGGCATTATTTCCGTGTCTAGGATTTTATTGAATAACTCAGTGAGCCATACTGCTCCGTCCGTTTTTAAGAATATCCAGAGCTCAGCCGGTATGTTATCGGGGCCCATTCCTTTGTGGTTTTTCATTCATTCAATAACTCCTGATAATATTCCTACCATCTTTTGCAAATTTTTCTGTCATCTGTAAGTGAAACACCTTCTTTATTTTTAATATATTTTGTTGCTCTAAAATCTTAACTATCGTTATACTTATGTTTAGCTATCTTGTATGTGTCATTATCATTTGCTAATTCCAATAGTTGATATTGATACAGTGTTAACTCAGCATTTTCCCTTTCCATTGCTACTGTTCTACGAGCATTATTTTTCGGTTGTATGTATATTTTCTTATCTTCGTCTGATCCGGTCTCTTGCCACAACTTGAACAGGATCTTTCTTTTCAGCAACGCTGTCTTTGGTTTGAGTTTTCCACCATTTAGTGGCTTTCTTGGGCAAAGCTCTTTACTGACGCCGAGATCAGTCTTTGCTGAGTCAACACAGAATTTTTCAATATGTTTTCATATTACGGTGGGAGTATCATCTCGAGGGGAATTTTTGCATAGGTAATACTCTACATGTTCTCCCAGGGAATATCCTTCCTATCATTCAGTTAATTCATATCATTTTACTTTCTCGACTTTGGGTGTTTTCGTCTTATTGGGTTTTTTGAGTTTTAAAGCTTTTAGTAAAAGCCTATGCTGAGAAAAAAAAGGCTCCCCGGGGATGACCTTGCAGACTTTGATCAATTTAAGGTCTGTTCTGTCTATGAGAACATAATCAATCTGTGTTTTCATCTTTCTTTTGAAAGAAGGTGTTCACAACTGCAAGGTTATGGGAGGCTGCGGACTCTCCCCCCCATAAGCCTTCGCCTTGTCGTGGCGGGGGGGCTTAGTACTGGTGGTAGGTGGAACCACCAGGAAGCTAAGAGGGCTCAGGCATGGCAGTGCGGTAGACTTCCCACCCACCCATTGCCTGCCGCCGGGCGTGGTGGTGGTATGGTGCTACCACTGCCCGCCCAAAGGGGCGCCCACGGGCGCAGCGCCTTAGGGCGCGAGGTGGGAGCCGCGGTGCACAACCGTTTGGAGGGGGTCAGTGATCCGCGGCTGGCCCCCCCTGTGCACTGCGGCTCGGCGGGGCCGCACCGCCAGATGTGGCAGCGGATCCACCTTTTAGGTGGATCGTGGTTGCGGACCTAGTAGGGTCCGCGTACGGTGGGAGCCAGCGGGCTTTAGTACGGGGGTGCTTTAGCCCGCAAGCCGTGCGCTTTCACCCCGACGGCGGAAGTACCTGCGTGCTCCAGGTACTTCCGTGGCCTCCCCCTTCATTGGGGGGTCGGCTGGAGGGGGCCCCAATACGGGGAAACACTGGCGGCGGGGCGTTGCGAAACTTTTTAGGGACCCCGCCTCGCCGCTGAAGTGTTGAGGTCGAGTACCGTGGGGTTTTAGTCGGTAGAAGTCCGACATAACCTCGTCGTTCCCCCGAGCGACGAGGTATCCATGAGGATTTCACCACGATAATAAAAAAAAATAAAAAAAGGCTGCGGACTCTAGAATGGTTAAACTTCCTTTATTTTGTTTACCAAATCCAAGTGGTGGCCCTCAAAGCCTGCCTTGTCCGTTCCCACATGGCCGTTTAGGTCACCACACACAATTTTCTGTTCCGCTGAAGGTATTGTTGCCAGATGTGTCTGTTGATCTTCCCAGAAATCAAGTTTTTCGCCTTCTGGACAATTTACTTGTGGTGCATAAGCAGAAACCACATTCATACATGGCTGCTTCTCTTGGGCGAGTTTAATTGACATGATGCGTACATTGATCCTGTTTATTTCAACAACGTTATTACTATGGGAATTGTCTAGGATTATACCAATACCATTCCTGGCATTGTCCTTTCCATTGTAAATAAGTTTATATTCCCTTCCCGATTTGCCGTGGTTTTGCAACTTTCCATTTTGTCTCCTGTACACAGCATAATGTTGATGTGACGTCAGTCCAGAATAGTGCTAAGTTTGGCACTTCGTCCAGTGATTGAAAGATAATCAATATTTTTTTTTTTTCGAATGTAAATCGTTGAACAACAGCATGGTTTTGTCAGTTAAAGATCAATAGAGTCAAATTTGTGTGAGTTCACTCAGAAAGTTGCATTAGCTATGGATGCAGGTTTTCAGGTTGATGTTGTGTATACCGATTATTCTAAGGCGTTTGACAAAATCCCGCACGCGCTCTTAATTCGTAAGCTGGCAATAATTGGTATACAAGGTGATTTGCTTCGGTGGATTATCGCGTATCTTCGGGGTCGGAGTCAGGTCGTTACGGTCAAAGGTCAAAGCTTGTCTTTTAACCTTGTGACATCTGGCGTGCCCCAGGGATCCCACCTGGGTCCTTTGTTTTTTAATTTATTTATTAATGATATAGTTGGCAATTTCGGGAAATCCGTGTTCATGTACGTTGATTATATGGAAATCTTTAGAATAATTAGGTGACTATCGGATTGTTTGCTTCTGCAGGCAGATTTAGGCAGGCTCTTTCGGAGTTCTGCAGTCAAAATGAACTATTTTTGAGTATAAAAAATTGTAACGCTATAACTTTTACACGTAAGACCAAGCCCATCAAATTTGACTATTCCCTGAGTGGTAACATTATCAGAAGAGTGACCGAGGTGAGGGATTTGGGCGTATTTATTGATGAACTTTCCTTTGATACGCATATTGATGTCATTACTGCTAAAGCCGCATGTTGGGATTAGTTATGAGAACTAGTAGGGATTTTAAAAACTGTACGACGTTACTTATCTTATATTATGCTTTGTTCTTCCTATCTTGGACTATGCGTCAGTAGTCTGGAACCCTCAATATTCTAAATACATAAATGCTGTAGAAGCTATTTAGAATAAATTCATTAAATACCTCAACTATATGACTGAGATGAGAATGATTTCAGCCACAACGTCGTTTCGATGTCACAACGTCACGCTGAAAGAGATTTTTTAACGCGAACGATAACGGAAATTTAAAGTGGCGACTCGTGGTAGACGTACTGGTCTTTTTTTTTTAACTTTTAGCTACTTGATAAGACTCCATATCTGTTGGAAAACATATCTCTCCGATGCCCCCGGTTAATGCTAGACATCACAGCCTTTTCCGTGTGCCTTAAGTAAAGACTAATTATACTTGTAATACATTTTTGCTTCGAGTTTGTCGCAGTCATATTACTATTTTCCAAGGCATAGACTAATTTATTAATGTTTCATTGTATGGCTTCAAAAAATAAATTAAAGATATTTGTGTGCTTTCAGTTTAGCATGTAACTGATAGTCTTACTTGTATGTTTTAACTCTCAGTTTTTTTTTTAAATTTTTTAGTTTGTTCCAGTTTGCTCACATTATTGTAAAATAATACTAGTGGAAACTTTATTGGTTCGACTAAGATATTTATGTTAAGTTCTGATGTATAACAACTGTCTGTTTCCCAAATAAACAAAAAAATAATGAAAGTAGCTTAGGTCTCTAGCAACTAGAATATAAATAAGCGATCATTTAAAAAATGAATACTCGAAAGATACCATAAAGATACAATAAATTTATTCGAATGAGTTTTTAGCATTGAACAATTCACTAATTTCTATTCTGAAAAACTCACTTCGAACTCACCAAGTGAGTCCGCGGTGAGATACCTGTAAAATTGGAAAACGACTACCTTTCTGGCGTCTTACTGACTAACGTGTTCTTAAAATAAACCTTATATGTGATTGTGACATTAAGTAAATTGAAATTATGTGTACTGTAAGTAATAGTGTGTTCGGTCAACTGAGTGATTTCGGAATTTTTTTTTGCAGAATTGCCCTACTATCCCCTAGGAATTTTTTTTTAAGAAACACTAAGAAATTCGCCGCCTTATTTGAAAGATGGGTAATTTGAGTTCAATACTATCCCCTAGGATAGCAGAGTTATAGGATGAAGATGCAGGTTCTAGTCCCGCTTGAGCTAGAGTTACTACTCAACCCGGAGTGTGGAAGACGCGGGATCTACCACACTTCGGGTGGCTGCTCTTCCAACTGAACTATGGAGGCCATTAACAGATTTGCCGAATTTGTACGATGTATTTTACGTCCAACGTTGTTTCATCACTTTTAACATTAGGCAAAAAAGACGCTGCCGTTTAATTAATTTATCTTACTAATCTTACTTCTTACTAATCTTACTTATGAGCAAGTGAAGTTTGTATGGAAAAGTGCGTATGGCCTACAGCAGTTCCACCTAGGGGTCTAATTGTGTTTTCAAATCAACCAGGAGCCCGATGAAATATTGACACAATATTTCTTTCAAATCGGTCCAGCCATTTAAGCGGAGTTAGGGGACAAACAGAGGTAATAGACACACACCTAATAGTTTTAATAGTGGTCAGAGGTAATTGCGAAGATAGGTATTATAAATCTTACTATCTTACTAATCTAACTAAAATAATAAATACGAAAGATTGTGAGTTGTATGTATGTGTGTATGTTTGTCAAAAAATGCTTAACCAATTTAGATGAAACTTTGCCTAATACAGTTTATATATCAGAATAACGCATAGGCTACAATTTATAAAGATTTCATGTAATTTGTCCATAACAATGAAGTTCACGAGGGCGAAGTCGCGGGCGGGAAGCTGGTTTTAGAAATAATGATGATCTTGAACTGTTGATTACGAATCATGTCTGCCGTTGTTTTGCTGCGTAAATGCTCGATGGCCAGAACAGAAACTATGATTATCAAGTTATAATGTAGTAGTATTAATTAGCTTATTTACACCCATATCCGTAGCAGCCTTCGTGTTCGTGATATCGCAGACAAGCTGCAGGAGTGCCGCCTTCGTTGGTATGGTCATGTCTCACGGAGATCGGCAAACTACGTAGGCAACAAATGTCTGGCCATGCCGCCCCCGCCAGGTACCGGTAGAAGAGGTCGACCCAAGGTGCGGTGCCTCGACGTCGTTAAGCGTGACATGCGTGCCAACAAACTCACCACTGAGGATGCACAAGACCGCGCGAAGTGAGCCAAGAAAATAAGAAAGGCGGACCCTGGGACCCCACACACTAGTGTGTGTTCACAACTAGGATAGACCGCACGGATGATGATGATGAATATTAATTAGCTTAGTTACTGTTCGACTGCTGGGCAAAGGCCTCCAACATTGAAATCAAGTCATCGCTACAATTTATGGGGATAAGTTTAATCACCACGCTTGCCAAATGCGGGTTGGTGATCACAAACCTGAGCTGTGTTCCGAAAAATCCGCAAACACACTTTGCCCGACCCGAGAACCCGGGACCTCCCGATTTCGGGCCAAACTATAAAACCACTTGCCCACGGAGGCGTCAAGTTATAATAAATAACATTAACCAATACTACTATACTTAAAGCATCATGTTGTAAAGATGTGTAAGCACTAATTGAATTACTGTCAGTAGTGGCATTCCAGTCGAGGATAGGAAATTGAAGCCTTTTCAGTGACTCTACTGAAAGTGTACTAAGCGCCCGGCACTATGGTAGACGGTGAGTATTTTTCAAATATTTTTCAATTACTATATTTGATGAAAGGCTCGACGTTCAAGAAACCTTTCTAAATCTGGAATCTTCTTTAGGACACAGTTTGGGCTGAAAAGAATTTCCTTTTATGCTGTACAGTCATTTTAAATTTCCTTTCTGGATAAAGTTCTATTTTTATAGTAACAGACGACGGTCCTGTACGTCTAACACGAGTTGCCACTTTAAATATACGTTACCGTTCACGTAAAAAAATGTATCGGGATTTGACATTTTTATATTCTTATGTCATGTCAAATCTCAATACATTTTTTACGCGAACGATAACGTAAATTTTAGAGGGTTTGCCTTTTGCGTTTGGGGTAGATCGTAAGCGTCGCATTTTTTTAAAGTTTTCGTGATTATTTAGGTGAATTCAAATTAAGTTTAAATTATCTCTCTATTATTGAATGCACCTTTTAATTTCATAATTATAACTTTAACTGTGTACAGTAAAATTTTAAGTGTTTAATATTTTTTTCATAAGAATCGGTTTTTTATTCAATTTAGCAAATAGTTGGCGACTAACTAATTTTAGACAATTCATTGTGATTTTAAATAGTATTATGCACACAATAATGGAGCAAAAATTTAGGTTTTAGTTCAATTTAATGAAATAATCACGAAAATCTTACAAAAATGCAACGTTTTCGATCCACCCCCAGCAAACGCTCTTAAAGTGGCAGCTCGTGGTAGACGTACTGTACGTAATCAAGAAAAAAGCAAATTATTTTCTACACTCAAAAAATGTGCATTTAAAATAAACATAGTTTATTGAAAAATTACTAAATTCTGTTATTTGTTAACAAAATGACGTGAAAAGCCAGATAATTAGTACGTAGTAGTAGTCATCTTTTTCGTATCGATCTTTACCTTCAAATAACTCTGAAACGTGACACTTTATGTGTCTGCTTTCCATTTTAACCACTCTCATCGTACGCGGAAACATCGAGAAAAAACAAAACGGCGGCAGGTGTTCAAACTCCTTTGACAATTTTTTATTTCTTTGAATGGTAACTGTATGTTAGGTTAAGGCGAGGTGGTTCTGCAACAACATTTCCCGAAAGAAACTGGTGAGCGCCACGCGGACCGAAAATCACTAAAATAATCGATAAAAAAAATATTAGATGTAATCAAAAACCATTGGATAAAATCCCTCCAGTTATTTTTAAACTTTGTTTTGGTAAAGGACACATATTATAAGATCAATAATTTTAAAAATAAAACCAGAAATAGAAGACAAAATGTCACGAAAAAAGGTAACTTTGTGAATTTATTCTATCGAGCCAACTTTATCAAATCATGTTTTCACCGGTCGAAATCCCTGTATTAACCCCTCAACAATATCAGTAAATTTTATTAGATTTTAATTGCACTGTTTAATACATCAAAAATGAATTCTTAAAGTGTAAAACAAAATATAGCAGATCTGGCCTCTGACTCCCGAACCAAATTTCGCCGGATTGGCATTACATTACTGTCACAAAAACATTTTTGAACCTTAACGCTTTCGTCAACGTCAACAATCAACTTCTTAACTGAATATTCAGAAATTGAACTACGTTACGTATTTGTTTGCACCTAACATAATAGGGCGCAAGTCTACCGTCGGAGATGGTTAAGTGCGTGCGCGTACGGTAGGAAATATTACATTTTTATAAGATTTTCGTGATGATATTACTAAATTCAAATAATTTATCAGTTTTCCTCTGCTGTGTTACAACAAATTGCCAACAAATTGCTAAAAATAAAAAACATTTCTTACTCATTAAGTTTATGAAAACGCAAAAATTCTTGGTAAAAATGTTCGGTTATAATTCTATAACAACAAGTTCCAGTAGGTCTACCGTGAGTTTCATAAGTGCTTCTTTGTAAAAGCTTAATTGAATAAATATTTTTTCACGTAAACGACGATAGATAAGTTCAAAAATTTGTAAGCCATTTTGGTTCCATTTCTAATCACTAAAGGCGCTTCACTGAAATTCTTCATCGGTATAATCTCATGGTAGGGATACTGAACATCTCAGAAAAAAAATATATTTGAATGAAATAAAATATAAATTCTTACAAAAATGCGATGTTTCCGTACTACAATCACAGCGCATGCCCTTAAGGCTATGTTTAAGCCGTGACTACACGAGCTTTCCATAAGATAACCCTTACCCTTAGGCCACGACGTTGTTCAATATGATTAACCCAAAAATACATGAGGATCAACTAAAAGTATAGATGAATTAACTATGATCATTCCTGAAAGTTACAACATTTACAAATATTGTAACTTTTAAATATTTTTTCATATTAAAAGGTTAAAACATTGTTGGAATAATTTGGCTTGCAACGGAAACATACTTTGGTTCAATTGCTAAATTCATTAGTGATTTCGGTAGCTTAATGGTCAGATCAGCCGCCCGGTTTGCAAAAGACGCAAGTTCGAATCCCGCTCAACATCGTCAAGGGCCGAAATTAGATTTTTCTAGTCTCCTATTTTTAAACACATTTGAAATCCACAGTAGCTGACCCAGGTGTCGTGAAAACAGGAGCATACAAGTATGAAGATGGGACGAGGTACGTTGGAGAGTGGAACTCGAAGGGGCAGAAACATGGCATGGGACACCTGGTTCTACCGGATGGGACGCGGTATGATGGAGCTATGATTGGGGGACTGTGCTCTGGACTCGGTGTGATGGCGTTTCCTGATGGTGCCAAGTGAGTGATAATGAAACTTTGTGCACCTTTTTTATGGTTGACTACTAAGGGAACATAGAGATGATGATGATCACCTTCCATCAGGCAACCTTCCAGCTCGTTTGCTCCCTATTACATAAAAAATAATATAAAAAATATATATTAGAGGCACTAGCCAAGAGGAACACCCTAATTGATTTTCTACATGTCAAATTAAAGATGTACATATTATTATTATTATTATTTCAACTGGGGACGCTGGCAGTGGGCCGGGTGATCGGTCCGCTTGTTATGGGCCATTTCACCTATTTCCCCGGGCCCCCCTTTGCAGGGGGTCTTCAGGTTGTCCTATTTTCACGGCGTCCCGTCGAATCTTCCTGTAGCTTTGCAGAATCTTACTATCTGGTCCACCGTCAGTTCTTTCAGATCTTCTTCATCTAACGAGTCTGACCCCATGAGTACCCACCAAATGTGTGAGTACATCGGGCATTCGGCGAGTAGGTGGAAACTCGTTTCCTCGCTGTCCATGCACTCCAAGCATGTGGGGTCGTCTTTGATGCCTATTACTGTTCTTCTTCTTCTTCTTCTTCTTTCGTGTCGGCAAGAACACGGGCTAAATCCGACTTGCCCAGAAAGCGGCTACTGTGGTAGCCCACTGGTTACTGACAAGTAAGTCCTTACGCGAGCAGGTGGTCGGGCACGCGGGACAGTTAGTGAGGTGAGCCATGGTTTGCAGGGGTTCTCCACATTCACAGCTGGCGTCTACGTTGCTTGAGTACCCCCATCGACACAGGTTATCTTTACTTCGACCAACCTGGGTCCTCAGCCTATTTAGACTTCTCCAGGTTGGCCAAGGTTCCTTATACCCTGGAGGCAGATTTTCATCAGGGGGGTACAGTGAATGTGGGTACTCGCTTGCCCAAAGCCTGCACCTCATGTCAGTAGGGATTTCGTCGGTAGGCTGCGTAGATCGCAGGAAGCTTTTGCGGCTTCGCAACCGACCTGTGGCGGGGGAGAGCCCGTAGAGTGGATGTCTCGGGTCGCTTTCCTGTTTTTGTTTTTCAAGCGAACATGTCACTTCTCTACGGACTCTGGGTGGAGCTATTCCCGCAAGAGGAAACAGCATACCGACCGGGGTTGGCTTAAGACAGCCAGTAACTATGCGGCAGGTGTCGTTCAGCTCTGCGTCCACGTCTCTGGTATGTGCTGACCTAGCCCATTACTGTTAGGTGCCTGTTAAGTCTAGAGTGTCCTGTGGCGATTTCTATGACCATACGTACACTGTTCCTTGACAGCTTCAGTAGTTGACCTGTCTTCTTAGTGTTCATTCCGCTGATAAACATTTTAGACTGTCGCATACCTGTTGCAGCCTTATCCATCGCCTATTTGTTGCTGCTGTGGTTAACCTTTCGATTACTCCCTTGGTGATGTTGTGTGCTATTGGCAGCCTGGGTTCCGGACCCACTAAGCCTTCAGCGGCACCACCCCTGGCTAGTTCATCTGCTAACTCGTTGCCGACATTCCCCTCTTGTCCAGGGACCCATGCAATCACTACATCTATTTTGTTTGCGAGTTTCCCTAGAGCTATCTTGCATTCTTTGACAGTTGCTGATGTCGTCTCTGCTTTGCTAAGCGCTTTCAGCGCTGCCTGGCTGTCACTGTAGATAGTGGCCTTGGTGACGCTGTCCTGGTTTTCTAATATGTCTGCGCATTCCATGATAGGGTATATTTCTGTTTGGAATACGCTGGCGAACCTGCCTAGGCAGATTGATCTGTTTATCACTGTACGAGTACCATCCTCGCACCTTATGTGCACACCCGCGCCAGATAGCTTCAGTGACTCAATTCTGGAGCCATCTGTGTAGCAAACTGTTCCGCTTTTGTCTATGTTCCATTCATCTCTTTGTCCTATATGTACTTTGTATTTCTTGTCAAAGATCTTTTCTTTCCTTGTTAGGTCGTTGTTGGTAAAGATCATTGACATGTTGCTCTCGATTTCACTACCAATGCGTAGATGCCCTCTGTGTTACCGATCCAGAGGTTCGTGCTCCTAAGTTTGAACCATTGTTCGGTCGCTCTTCCTTTAATCGCTAGGTCAAGCGGATCTAGCCCGAGCAAGATCTCTCAAGATCAGTGCCACTAGTCTTTGGACCTTGTCTAGCTCTTGTTTATTGTTCATGATGTTACACATGACGCTGAGTACCTTTACAGTTACTAGCAATACCCCGTCATCAGAGTACACCTGTGTGTATATGTGTATCTTGTTTATCTCGTTGACTAGTTCATCTATTAGAATGCACCATAGTAGAGGTGATAGGCATCCCCCTTGCGGGAATCCTCTTCTCGCTCTGACCGTGTGTGTAGCCCTTGCTAGCTCAGCCTTTATCAGTCGTTGTTGAAGCATATTCTTCACCCATCCTGATAAGTCTTTGTGAATGCCTTCGCGGTCTAAGGTGGCTTCTATCGACTTAGGGCTGGCCTTGTCGAATGCCCCTTCCACGTCGAAGAAGCAGCCCAGTGCGTATTCCTTGTTGCTCAGAGACCTTTGTACTCTAGTAACTAGGTTGTGGACAGTTGTTTCTGTGGACTTACCCTCCATGTATGCATGTTGGTTCTCATGTAGCGGGGATCCACTGTTCTCTATCTGGGCTCTGATAGTTCTGTCAATGATCTTTTCCATTGTCTTCAATAGAAACGAGGATAGGCTAATACATCTGAAGGCCTTCGCCTCCTGATATGTGGCCTTGCCAGGTTTCGGTAGGAAAACTACCTTGACTTCCCTCCACTTCTTGGGTATATACTGCATTCTTATACTGCTGTTGAACAGTTTTAAGAGATCTTCCTTGATGTACTTTAACGCTACTTGCAGCATTTTTGGAAATATTTCATCCAGGCCTGCCGCCTTGTATGGCTAGAAGGAGAAAATGCTCCATACCAGTTGTTCTTCCGATATAGCGATGGCCTCGCCTGCCCTTACCACTGTGGGGTTTGGGGAGGTTGGCATGTCTTCGTCTATGTCGTGCTCGCAGTCTGGGAAATGAGTTTCCATCATAGTCTCCAGTATCGTTTTTGGGTCAGTTATCAGTTCTTCCACCTTCTTGATACTTCCTTGTTTGCAGGTGTTGTCCTTGGATAGCGTTTTGACCAGCCTCACAGCATCTGGGTGTTTTTTGATCCCTTCGCAGAACGCGCTCCAGCTGTTCCTGCACTCTTTTCTGCTCTCGCCCTTGAACTTGTTTTGCTCGTCTTTGTTCTTGCGCCAGCTCTCTTCGTCACCCTTTTTGAGGGCCACCCTGAGAGCGCGTCGGGTCCTCTTTCTGGACTTCTCTAGTGACTTAGTCCACCATGGTTGTCCCTTGCCTAGTTTGATTTCTCTGAGCGGACATGCTTTGTGATAGGCTTCCCTGAGGGCCTCATCTAGTCTTGTCGCCTCTTTTTCTATCTCCATTTCGTGCTTGGATAAGTCGTGATTTCCAGGTGTCCACTGTTTTATGTAGTTTTCGAAAGTAGACCAGTCTGTCTTTTTTGCATTTCTCACTCGGATCCTGTCGATGCTGCAGTCTATGCTGAAGGTTATACGTCTGTGATCTGACATGGATTCATTCTCGTCTACCTTCCAGTTTCTGATTTGTCGGCTGATCGTTTCTGATGCGATGGTGATGTCCAGCATCTCACTTCTCACTCTGTTGACAAACGTTGGTGTGTTACCTACGTTTAATATCTCCAGACCGGATGCGCTAATGTACTCTAGGAGTGCTTCCCCCTTCCTATTGCAGTCCGTGCTGCCCCACACCACGTGATGTGCGTTGGCGTCGCACCCTAGAATAACAGGAATATTCTTACCTTGGTACTTCTTGATGGTATCGTCCAATTCTCTTGTTGGCGGCTCAAACTCACTCTCGCTGGGAAGATATGCAGAGACGAGGAGCACCTTTGCTTTGTTCTTGTTTAGGCTCGTTATTGTTAGTACGAAGATGTACATATGGGAATGTATTTATTTTACATAAACTTTTAATATGTAGTTTTGTGATAAATAAGTTGAGAAAAGAAAGCCGTATGCGGGAACATAGTTTGCCGCCAAAATTGCACAGTTACAAAAAGTAAAATAAATAAAAAAGGTTACATCTTCGCGTTCGATATAAGGCAGTGGACACATCAACGTCTTCGTTGAGAGGGAATGAGACAGACACTCTTCTTCTGGAAATTACATAGACATTATATTATAATGTCTTTCACATACTTTTTATAACTTAACATAATTATGCTATAGAAAATATAGTAGCGAGTTGCTCTTGGTTTGGGCCTCAAGACCCCTACTATGAGTTTACACTGATGATAGTCGTCGTTTTTGTATGAAATTTCGGTAGAGCGTCTGCAGTGAATAGAAATAATGGCGTACAATTTGTAGTCAACGATCGTAGTTTACGTAATAGAAACTCATGGTAGTCGTAAGTATAGGTTAATGCCACAAAATAATGAGTTTACGGACGGACACCTCGCGCCTTTTTCCTAAGTTTACGTGACCGCCCAGGGTTACTAATATATTAGCTCAGAATTTTTTAAATTAAGTAGGTAGGTTATACCTACTTGACCTCATGGGAAAAATTGCACCAAGTTAGACAAACAAAAACACTCGCGACAGTGCGACTGGCCGCGACACTGATATTCTTTGGTATCGCTTGTAAACTTACTGTGTCTGTGTTCGTGATCAAAATGGCGGGTTTGTTTTAAGCGGACTATCTGTAAGAGGCGCCGCGCCGCATGCCTAATTTGTGTTAATGCTGTCAAATAATGTCAATAAGTTTCATATGCCAAAATGCTAGTTCTAGATTACCTGTGAGGAGGCCCGGCGCATAGGCTGGGCCGACCGCTGGGGCGACGTGGTAATCCTTTAGCTCCATGTCGCCCTATTCCATAGCGGCGAGGTATACCCGGGTGTTTTTAGTGGGTATGCCACCGGCTTCACTGGCGGAGAGTCCCACACTCCCCCTCTGCCCGACCCAGGCAGTGGGATAGTGCGTAATGCATTTAGCACTCGGAAAACAAAAACAAAAAAAGTTCTAGATTACCTAATGTATAGTAACTACCGCGTTTTCATTAGTGAACATATATTAATGACCGTGTAATTAAATAGTTACCATACCTTCTCAGCGGACCAATTTAAATTCTAATGACTTTTCTAGGACACCCCTAACGAGAACATAGGGCAATAAAGTGAAGGAGGACACCTCCCTTCCTTAATGTAAAAGGTAGTAATTAACCCATTAGGTACTCCAAAGAAATAAGGCGTTTGGATGGTCAGGCAAACCGTAGACTTCATGCGACCAGCCTTTAATAAAGAACTAACTTACTTGCTAGGTATATCGGGTAGGTACTCGTTCGTTATGAAACCACAACAGCAGAACCATCACTAAACCCAGACCTAGCCATCTATTTCATCAAAACCGAGTAGCTAATCATGTATAATAAATTTAACTAGAGTTTGATATGAGCTAGATGTTATTGAATTGGTATTTAACTTGATGATGTTAGATGTTATTGAATTGGAATATAACTTAATTTAACTTATCATTTGCCTCCCGGTATGATGATTGCTGAATGCTTTGGTATAATTTAGAATTGCTGCTTTTGTACTATCATATTAGAGTAAGAGAAGAAGTTAAGAGTGAGCACCACTCACGGTGAGTCGCTTACGCTCAAATTCTGAAAGACAGGCAATGTTGAGCAACCCTGACATGTCCCTTTTATTTCTACCGACAAGTGAAACGACAGCATCAATTTGCAGGGTGCTCAACTTTATGTTACATTTCCGAATTCAGGAGGGCTGATACGCAATATCAGGTAATTACTCGTCCTGAGAGTCGACAAAAAGGAAGTCAAGACAAGATTCCGCACGCGTCAAACCAGGTGTAGCCAATTTACCGTAGATTTATTTATAAAGTTATCGATAGTTGGTTGAAATATATGGATAGTTGTCCTTTACATCAATTTATAGTATTCTTGCAAACTATTGACTATCTACAACTATGACTGGCGCCATGTTAGGATCGGTCGACAAAATTTAATTTTACATACAAAATATTTAGTTTCGACAACACCCAGTTGGGTAACATTTTTTTTTGTATTTTTTAAATATTTTTATTCAAAACCTTTTCCTATTATAAAAAAAATATTGGAATATTTTTAAAATCAAGCTGGTAGTTATTTACTTAATTATTTTTAAACATTGCGAACTCATGACGTCACTAATTTGCTAAGTGTTCCCACATGTGTTTTTTCCCCGATTCGTGGTAAATAAATAATGAGGAGGAAATTACTGATATACTGCACTTACGGTTTAAATAGAGCTCGCCGTTCATCATGTAGCATCTCACGAGAATGTGAGGAGTAGACTTCAGATACAATTTATTTTGCCAAGTTTGGAAACCAAGCCCTGCCTGAAACCAGTGGGATTTAGCGAATGGCTATTTTAAGTCCTGCCTACCCGTCTGGGCAATGGGCGTAAATTAATGTACGTATTATTAAAAATAACTTTGTGGAAAAATATTTTTCAACTGGGGGAATTTAAAATCTGCTATCTGGAAACACCATTAATACCATGGAGTAGAATCACCTAGCTAAAAATCTCCGTATGATACAGATCGCGTCATTTGATTGGTTGATGGATAGATTATCAACCAATCACGTGAAAGGACGTTTATACGACCCAATGGGTTTCAATTGTGAGATGTCAATTTGATTAGCGTCAAGAGTCCAATAAGAACCATAATATACTCTTTGCCGCCGTTGGCAAACTGTTATTCATTCGACCCCAGATTGCCAACGTTTTTAATTGAAAATATTCTTGATCCTTTGCTTTTGAAAATGTTAAATATTTAAATAAGGCATAAAATACAAATACCTCGAAATGGTTTTCGATGTAGGACATGTTTAATTTTTGTCCCCATACCCAATTGCTGCCATGTTAGAGAGGGTAAAGAAGATCGAGAAATGACAAAAGAGAATGACTATGAAGGTTTGTATCACCATCCAATGTATTGTTCCTCAATTCAAAGCTTATTTTTCTTATTAATTTTAGTTCTATTCATTACAGTGATCATTATGTTAGCAACAGCTGGTTCCGGAAATTTAATTTTGAATTTAGCAAAAATAACGACCCCGAATAGATTCGATGTCACCCTTTTGACCGATTAATTGAAAAAAATGGCATTCTTTGTTTTACATGAGTATTTTGAAGAGGGAAAAGGGTACTGGGGAACCGGGAAAGGAAATGAAATTGTACAAATAAGGCAACTTTAATTAGATTGATTTCTTTTTATTCTTCATTTTCATAAACATACTCTTCAAATATTACCATTTAAAAATTAAGCTGGTGCATGGATATAGTTGTGGCGGCCCCTGCTCAGATACCAAGCTATAGTAATATAGGATATAGTCCTAATTTTGGAGTCGGTGCAGCCTTAGCTTAAAATACATTTTGTTAGCAAGCAAAACACTTTACACAGACTATGCTTGCACGTGAAACCTGAAAAAATAAGATTTACATTAAATCTTTCACAAATGATCTTCCTTTCTTCATCAGTTGCCTTATTATTATAAATCATAGATTAATAATTGTTAATAATAATTGTCATTGAATGATCACTCAAAAATGAAAAGAACACCATTCAACTCAAGTCACATTTTTAGCAGTTCTCGCCACAACATCGCTACTTCAGGAGTTGAATCATTAGGTCATCCATTATTTAGGTATGGGTGAAAACCAGGTTGTAAAAATAGAAATGTGGAATATCAAACTTGTGGCACCATGAGTGTATTGTGGGCATTCTCCTTTGAATGGACAATTTTTGTCTATACAAATTTGTTTTTTTTTATCGTGCAGGGCTTAGGCACTCTAAGCTCAGACAGGCTTTACTGATCCGAGACATCCATTTAGGTTTCACTCACACTCTTGTAACATTATTTATTCTAGTATGTAATGGGTTAGTAATGGGTTTTAGGGAAATCCAACCATAATCCTTTGCTTTTTCGCATTCGCTTCAATAACTTAAAACTCATAGGAGTGGTTTTGATTTGAGAACTGATTGACTGAATTACTACTGCAAAAAGACATTCTAATAACTCATAAGTTAAGAGAATGACTTTTTACACAATTAATTACAAATTAAGTAAATAACTCGTAGGAAAGAATTTATAAATTATAATAAATAAATAGCTTGGAAAATTTACACTAAGATCATATGACCCCAAAGGCCCAAACTAAGCAAAGCTTGAACTATGGGTGTCAGAGACTGATAAACGTACTAGAATGTTTCTAAATACATACTTACCACTTAGGGACTCGCACCCTAATTTGTAACGCTTTAATACTCGATAAGGGGTTCGCTGGACCCAGTTTAATATTCAATGTTTATTTCAAAACTACTTAATAAAGGTGAAAATTTACTTACTTACTAGGTTTATATGTAAATACAGAAAAAAGTCAATGAAATACTTATATTAATTGCTTTTATTGTCTAGAAAAATACAAGGAACTTTACCACATTTTCAACACAAGGTTCAGAATAACTGCTGTAATTTGTGTAAATATTTATTTTAGATAAAACTTTTGATGTTTTTCTTATACTAGTAGATAGATAACCTACTTAGGACAAATAACAATGTGAGATCAATCAATCCTAGAATAACAAAAATATAAGATTTAAAAATAAACAAAGTATTTTTTTCTTTGGATTAAAATCACATCATAACACTGTTAAGTCTCTTGCTACATGAAACTTAGTCAAAACAGTTTGTACAAGAAAGCTTCACGTGCCTAAGATTCAAAGATTCAAAGATTCAAAGATTTATTGCATACATGTGGTTATTAAGTTATAACATTGTGGTTGTGTCCCAAAACATGTTACCCTGGTAGGGCACAGCAATATACTTAAGTTCTTTAATATCATTAATTACATAGAATAAATTAATATTAATTAAAAAAACTTAACAACTTCTCAAATATGACAATAACATACATCATGACTTTTTATTTAATTGTCGTTGAAAAATTCTTGCAGATCATAATAGCATTTGTTAATTAAATAATTCTTTAATGTTTTTGCAAAGCTTTGTACATTTATTTGTTCTTGTATAAATTTTGGAATTTTATTATATATTTTTATAGCGCTTGCGTGGGGTCCAGTTTGGTGTATTTTTAATTTTGAACCTGGATGAGCCAATTTATCTCTCTGTCTGAGATTTTTTGGTCTTGAGTAAGTAGGAAACATGTGTATGTTTTTCCGGACGAATTTGCTGATTTCCAGTATGTAAAGACCTGTTAATGTAAGAATTTTAAATTTAATGAAATAAGGTCTACAACTGGTCATTCCATCTATATTAGCCAATATTCTAATACATTTTTTTTGTTTTAAAAACAGATTATTGACTTCAGTACTATTACCCCATAAGACAACTCCATAAGCAAGCCAGGAGTGAGCGTAGGCGTAGTAGGCTACTTTGGCTGTGGTAAAGTCAGTTACCTTTTTTAGTTGGTACAAGGCATATGTAAAACTGGCTAGTTTTAAAGAAACTCTTGTGATATGTTTTTTCCAGTTTACATGAGTATCGATTGTAATTCCTAATAACGAGAAATTGTCTACGGTTTCTATTTTATGGTTTTCGTAAGAAAAATCAATTTTCAAAGCAATTTTTTGGTGTGGGCGAAATTGCATTACTTTGGTTTTTTCTAAGTTTAAAAGTAAATTATGATCCTCTAACCATGAAGATATCCCAGTAACTGTAGCGTTTAAATGAGTTTCTGCCTCGAACATGCTTATACATGGGAAAGCTACAGACAAATCATCTGCAAAAAGCACTCCTGTTGAGCCTAGTGTCTTTGGCAGATCGTTTATGTAGACGAGGAACAGTATACGACCGATAACACTGCCCTGAGGAATAGACCCAATGACGTCTGTTTTAAGTGATCTCACACTAGATGTTAATCCGGTAGTAGAGTCAAAGTGCTCTATTTCCACAAATTGGGTTCTGTTTCTAAGGTATGATGAAAGCCAGTCATGCGCTATCCCCCTTACGCCTACATCATAAAGCTTCCTCAAAAGTATGCCATGTGAAACGCGGTCGTAAGCCTTACTCAAGTCAAGAAGTAACCCTATGGCATACTTTTTATCGTTTATAGTATTAAGGACTTCGTAAATGTATTTGTAAACAGCAGTTGTCGTCGATCTATTTTTACGGAAGCCGTTTTGGTTTTCGTCCATTATACTGTACTTTTCACAATATGAGTAAAGCCGCTGTGCCATTGCCATCTCAAATACCTTAGCAAAAGTGGGAAGCAGAGCTATGGGTCGATAATTTGATTTATCAGTGGGGTCATCTTTCTTATGTAATGGTTTAATAATGGCTATTTTTAATGAGTCCGGTACTGTACCTTCTGCAAAGGATTGATTGATCAGCAAGGTCAGTGGTAAGACTAACTCATCGCTACATTTCTTTATTAAAAACGGAGGTAGTTCGTCATATCCGCAGCTTCTCTTGTTTTTTAATTTGCACAAAAACCCTTTTACTTCTTTTACATTTACAGGCCCCAAATACATCGAATTATTAGTGTATGTTACGGTAGGTCGGCCTTTAGGATGTGTCTTAGTACCGAGGTTAGTGGCTTTATCACCTTCATTACCAACTGATGCAAAGTAGTTGTTAAACAAATTCGCTACGTCATATGGGTCTTCCAAATGCATAGTATTATCCACCAGTTTTATATTTTGTCTTCTTTGCTTAGAAAGTTTATTTGTTGCTTCTCTGACAACATTCCACATAGTTTTTGTAATATTACTTGCTTTTCTTATTTTACGGATATATTCTAATTTTTTGGACTTATTAACTGTTGTTTTTAATAGTTTTTCATATTGCTTATAGTGATTTTTAAGAATTGGGTTATCAACTTTAGAATCCAGTATTTTTAATAATCTTTTATGTTTACATGAGATTTTTATGCCTTTTGTCAGCCAAGGTTTCTTATTTAAGGTTTCTAGCTTTATCATCGTTTTAGGAATGCTATTTTCCAGCGCTTTAGTTAGTATTTGCATGAAGGAATCATAATTATCAGATATATTTTTATCGTCTGTTATAATTGTTCCCCAATCTATATTACTAATTTCTAATTTAAAATCGTTTATATTTTTTTCGTTAAATAATCTTTTTTCTACTTGTCGACATTTACTGTCGTTTTCTTTTATAAAAGGGATCTCAACTAGAATACCCTTGTGATCAGATAGGCCCCAGTCTTGTACGTTTATAATCATATCTTTATTTTGAAAGTTTGAGAATAACAAGTCTATGTACGTGGAGCTTTTACTGGTTACCCTTGTGGGTTCGTTGATATGTTGGTGAAAATTATAGCTTTTGGTTATTTCTGGCAGAGTGCAGCTTAAGTTACTAGCCTTGAGAACATTTATATTAAAGTCACCTATGATAAGGATATTTTTCTTACTATATTTTGAAGTTAAGATATGCAAAAGTTTTTCAAGTGAGTTAAAGAACAGTTCGGTCCTCCTATTTTTCTCTGGCCAATACAAGGTAATAACTAATAGACTTAGGTTCACAATTTCTATACAACACGCCTCAAAAATAAACTCTACAGAACTTTCGGCTATCTCCAATTTCTCCATGTAGTTCAGATTATCCCTCAGATAATAGCCGTCTCGACTTTCTCTACAAAAACATGTTGCGCATCTAAAACCGGATATGTGCAACGCATCCATTTTATGCCTCGTCATCCATGTTTCAGTTAGACAAATTAATTTAATGTTTTTATCTTGTTCAAACTTTTATGTTACATTTCACGCAAAAAAGTTTAGTTTTTCTGTCCATTTTCTAGCTGCACAGACCACAACGTACTTTTCGACCACTGGGTGCAGGCTGAACGGTTGGCACTATTTCTGGTACTACGTTTCGTATACGATGTTGGGGGATGTTTCTAATGGAATTTCTCTCATGAAGGTGGGGCTTGATTAGAGAAATAGCTAATCTATAAATATAAAAGAAAGTCTTGTTCGTTGGACCGATTTTTATAATTTTTGTGTTTTTGGATTTGTCTACATCGGAAATAGGATAATAAGTATTAAAAACATTGGAAAATTGACGTAAAAATATAAAATAAAAGCAAAAACATTTTTCCATACTAAATTTTCACAGATTTTTTTATATTGCCTGTCAAGATGACCACACTCCACCTGTCATGCATTTCCCAATAACTTTTGACAGGTCAGGGCCGCTAGTGTTTTGATAAAATCTCTCAGTGTAGAATCACCAAAAGTTATTAAACGTTTTCTATTTCGTCATTAATCTAATCTTCTATCTCATTAGGCCTCAAAATCCTATTTGCAGCCATTTTTCTGTAAAATAAGCAAGGTGGCAGACCATATGCCGGAAGCTTGAAAAGAAGCGAACGATGCCAGACACGGTCGAAAGCCTTGGCAATATCGAGGCAGACGGCCAAAGATTCGCCATGTTTGTCCAAAAATTATGAAGATCTGGATTCATTGGACCCTGTGGCGAGATGTAGTTCCGGCTGTCTGAGCCACTCATCCTACAAAGATCTCGCGTATCTAGATTGTTAAGGAATCGTTAGTGACGGCAATCGATCAAGGTTTGTGACGCTATACTTTCTTTGAAAAATGAAAAAAATGTGGCTCAGACAGCCAGATAGTTTTGCATCCAATACTAGTTTCATTTCATTTCATTTATTAAAATACACCATACATTGTGTGTAAATGCACATTTAAAAACAATACTGAATATCAATAACAATAGAACAATTATTAATTATAATGTTTAGAATTAGATTAAATTGGGTTATAAAGCAATGTCAAAAAAAAATCAAAACAAAACATTCCGAAACAAATTACAAAAATAAAACAATATTAACAATAACAATAGCCTACAACTCCGCCACGCTATACAAACACTTTTCCAAAAGAAACGATTTGAGGGTATTTCTAAAACTTGAATGGTAAACTGAACTTTTTATGTCAACTGGTAATCTGTTAAACAGTTTGATCGCCTAATAGTGCGCGCAATGTTTAACTATGTCAAAATTAGGCCTTATCACACTTTGGAAGTCTTTTCGTCTCGTATTTTCTCTTTTCTGTCTCTCGTTCTCTGTCTCATACTGACTAATGTGTTTGGCAAAATTACATAAGACTACAAGAACGTATAGGGAGGGTGCCGTTAGTAAATTTTTCATTACTCATACACGGAAAGTACGCTTGAAGTTGCCTGAGCATAGGGTTGAAAGCTTCACTTTCAGCCCTAGGGTTAAAAAAATGGAATCAAACTGCATTTTTATCTTAAAACTAAGATAAAAATGCAGTTTGATTCCATTTTTTCACTTCTGTCGATTGATAAAACCGCCACAACTTTAGTGTGAGTAGTTCACAAAAGATGGCGCTGATGGCTATTTTCACTGAACAATAACGCGCGCCCCCCGCTCGACGACAGTAACGCATTACTGCTTAAAACAGGTAAGCGTGCACCAGTGCTCATGAAAATAGTCATAAACTGTGTCAGGACTTTATTTCAGGTAAGTTATGTTGCCATTACATTCGGATTTTAAAGTGGAAAACAGTCGTAGAACATTAAAGGGCTATTTTTACACTCATAACCTTAAAAGTGTTTACATGCCAATCTAAAAAAGTGCCACATCATGTGTTAAAGGCGTTTTTGTTTGTGCTAAATGTGAAAAGAGTCACCTTATAGGACAAATTTTATTATTTTCGTTATAAATAAACATACTTATTTTATATGCTTAATTTTACATTCTGCAAACCAGTTTATTAAATCCTACGTCAGTTAACATATTAATTTCCTAAAAATCAGCAATAATTAGTGAGCAGTAACATTGATTAAGTAACAAAAAAATAAAAACGTGTTTTTCTCAAAACATTTTTTCTTGTGTTATGACAGTTTTTCAGAGGATGTGCGAAATGTTCGTGACATAAATGTTTGTCGTGGGTGGGACGAACCCACGACCTCCGGCGCTAAAGGCAGGATCGCTACGATTGCACCAACAATTGTGTTTGTAACAATACACAAGGCAGCCTTCACTGTATTTTTTTCAAGCAAACGACCTGTTAGTTAGCTTGCCAGTTTACGATCATACATTTTTGATATATAGTGTACATTGGATTCATCATCATCATCTTAAGATGTCCACCGAGTAGGAGGCCTGGCCTGCCCACGCTGCGTCTTCCAGTTCGTGGTCGCCACTCGAGAACTTTTACTCCCCAACGGTCACCAGCTCTGCAGGCGATGTTGCCTGCCCGTTGCCACTTCAGCTTGGCTATGCCATGAGCTATATCGGTATTTTTTTTTAAAGATCCCCTCGTTCGGATACTATCTCGCAGGGAAACATCAAGCATAGCTCTCTCCATAGCGAGTTGAGCAACCCTGAGCTGATTCAAGAGGCCAACTGGCAACACGCACTGCTCGAAGACTCAAGTCTTCAGGCTCTGTGGAATATGGGACGTAAAACTTATGCTCCTTATGTGTGCTGTCCTGTCCTGACACATGTCAGTAGAAATGAAATAGCTATAGGTGTAAGGGCCGCTCAACGTTGACTGTCGTTTCTGGATTCTGGCGTGTAACTTCCATGCTCGTGTTCATGGGTGGTGGTCACCAGCTACAATCAGGTGGTCCACATGATTGTTTGTCATCAACGTTGAATTTAAAAAGAACGCTCTGTCAAGGCAATATAATTTTTTTAAACATTAGACTTAATATAATTTCATTAAATCTATGCTTTTTTTTGTTACGTACTTAAAGTGGGAAAATAAATCGAATCTCAGACTATACGGACTAATGTACCTAAGCGTAAAATGAAAATATAATATATTTATTTCACCTTGAGGTTATCCTGAATAGTGAATGATTCGAGTCAGGAGTTTCGAAGGCAAATAAAAGATGTTTCCCAAATTTCCGCGTCCGGAAATCGAGTTTAAGAGTTTCGGGACTCTGTCATATGTTACTTTTAGAGATCCTTTAACAAATGTTGCGGTTTGTCCAAATTTTATGTGAGTAAATTGTAAATGAACATCATCGGTATTTAATTTAGGTAGGTGTATACCCATTCTGGAAATTCCCCATCCATTGTAGCAATGACTTAATTCCAGTGATATTACAGTATATAAGCTAGAAAAGTTAAATAATTACTTAACTTTTCTTTACTTTACGTGTGCGTGAATGCAGTGGAAGGGCGCGTCATTTCAGCTCAGACAAGCTCTACTTCGTCAAAGATTGCAGAAACATAAAAAACAGCTTACATTGAGGGATGTTTTGTATGGCGTCAATGTTACTGAAGTTTGACGAATTACACGGGCTTTAATGGTGTTGCCCATATGATCTTCACTTTTCACTTTAAGCCAAAACTAATTGTTTTCGTTTTGTTGTTGTTTGTGGTTGAAAAGCGATGTTGTGTGTGATTTTTTAGATTCCAGTGGTTATTAGTCATGTTTAACTAAACATACACAAAAGAAGTATGAATTACTAACGAAACTACAGTGTCAACAAGGGTCATAAATAATCGTCTACAATAAATATGAACAGCGACATTCAATTAAAATTGTTCATTGAAAGTCCGTGTGTACTACTTAATATTAATTGATTGTGCCATTTTAGACAAGAAATAAAGGATGACGTTATTATCGACAATAAAGGTATGATCGAATATAATTTAAGTAAATTATGCTATTTTCTTGAGATTGTTTGTTTGCTTACTTGCTCTTCGCATTGAAAGCCAGCCATGTGACATTTCAAGTCCACCGTAATTTTAACCGCTATTTGGCGCTTCCATTGCGCACCCTGCGAATATCGCATCTAGTGAATACAAAATGGATCTAATAATGAACTAATTAGTTGCTCTAAATAACGCGCGCCTACTTGACGTAAAACCCGTGGCAGACTTACAAACCTCGTAGTTACAAGTTAGTGCATAATATCTCTTTAAAATGATTTTTTTTAAATAATCAAAGTTATTGTCTTCAAAGAATTCATGATCATAATATCGTGACAAAGTACACGGAACCCCTCTAGATTTCACGTTTTTCTGTTACCTATTTACACTGTCGACAATAGCTAGAGCCTAACACAGGCTGGTCTAACCTGATCTTTCAATTCTAGGAGGTCGCATACTACGTGCAGCCTTTATTTGACACTACGTCACGTAAGTTGAGGTTGCCTGTACGATGCCGTGTTTTTAGCTTTTCATTAAAAGAAACACGTAAGATTTATTCAGAAAATGTCTCAAGAGGATTCGGATATCGGATTCCTGCTTTGATTTCCTGCGGGGATACGTGCAACGGGCAGCTGTGCCAATTCATAAGGATTTTTGAAGAATGCTGGTTTGGGAATTAGGAAACATATTCCAAAAAAGTAGGTAATCGCCAAAACTCTCCATAAGCAGCATCGGCGATGAATGCAGGATCTCCGCAATTGCAATCATGGGCCAGTCAACACTAATATCAGAAATTACGCATGCGCGGCGCCTTTGATAGATAGTCCGCTCAGAACAAAACTGCCATTTTGATCACGCACACAGACACAGTGGGTTTACCAGTGATACCAGTGAGTTTTAGTGTCGCGGCCAGTCGCCCTGTCGCGAGGATTTTTTGTTTTTTCCGAACTTGGTGCAATTTTTAACACGATGAATTTTGATTTTAGCCGGTTCTGTCGAGTAGGTATAACCTATCTACCTCATTTTAAAATTCAGAGCGAATATAGTAGTAACCCTGGAGGCCGGTTCACGCAAATTTAGGGAAAAGGTGCAAAATCGTAGAAAGGAAACATTTGAAACTTTGTACTGGACTGATTTCAAATTATTTTACTAAAATGAAGGCACATTACCAGCAAGTAACATAGGCTATATTTCAAGGGGAGAAAGCAATGCTGCTGGCGAAAAGCAATGAAAAATAATTAAGTGATGAATAAATAGGTATGTATTACCAGTATTTATACATATAATATTATTAGTGATATCGATTGTGTCTGTGACAAAAGACCAGTAAATATATAAATCAACATCGCAGTGCATATACTTCGCACCTAAAAAACACTGCGAGTTTGCCGGACCTGCTGTCTTTTTTTTCAACGGTTTCTGGGAAGTATTGTTTGTTTTATTTTACTCATAATAGGTAAATCAAACACAGTCACTATATAATCACTTTTCTATTCAGATTCACTTAACACAGTAGTTTACACCACGAGCGCTACCGAGCGAATGCCCCTGCGCGCCTCTACACTTGCCTTTAACATGTTGACGAGTGAATGAATGAACGATTCTACGACAATTCTACTGTTTTAGTCAAATCAGTACTTTTAATTTATTGAATTTTCAACATCAACACGTATAAGGTTACAAATCATTTTACGATAAATTGAATATTGCTACAGTTATACCTAAAATACAACACTCATATAACAAGAAACAACGGTGGTGAAGCTTAAAAAGGCCACATAATTAACACTGCAGTTGATAAATCTCATATGACTCACTTTGTTTACTTTTAAAGGTTATAATAATTATTGTGTTGTTTTGCCAATCTATTTTTCTAACAACCAATAGTAATGCTTGAAATGTGCTTCTGTACAACATTAAACACTGCAAACTGTCTAATTGAAGTGAGACACGTCCAACTACATGACAATTTGGCATTGCTGTTTGTCTCTTCACTTTACTATAAGTGGAAGCAAAGTTGACGTGAAACAACCCCTCTGCCTCAGACAATTCACTCTGCACACTCAACAACCATACAGGATTTAACACATCCCATTTTACTCACATATAACAAGCATTAACATACAAAACATATTAATATAGCTAGGTACTCAACTATTTCCTACCCCCCATATTTTTTAAATTAGAAAAATAGATATTTGGAGCAGGAATACTTTACCTTTAATAACTATCTACAGGTTAAATTCACTGAACTGTTGTCTTTTTAAATATTTTACTCATAATAACTGTAGCCTTTAAGTGGTTATTGACATTTTAATCAGCACACTGACACCACTTCCTTTACATTTAAATAGAAATAGAAAACATTTATTAAATTTTTGGACATCGAGTTACATTTGAGGAAAAACAACACGTAGGTGGTGGCATAAAACAACAGAACAAAACAACAACAAGACAAAACAATACCTTCAGACAGCGTTGTCCCGATGCCCAAAAAATTTAAGGACCTCAATCAGCATTCAACCTGGGCTTTGAGGGTCCAGGCGCTGATTTTCAGTGGGCCCCAAATGAGTAGACTCACGGACACTTGCGGTGGACACACGTATGTGCCTTAGAAATAAGTAAAATAAATATTTGATATTAGTAAGAGGATGGTGAGTAACTAATGTATTGTGTAGTATAAAGAAGTGTTATACAATACATAGATAAGTGATACCGTGCGGGTTGTATAGTGTGATTGTGTTTTGTGACAGCGCGAAGTGAGCGGCAACGACATTTCAGGACAGCAGTGCAAATCTTTCACCCCTATCAAGTTGACTTAGTGGTGGTTGGGCTTGCTTGACACTACATTCACCAGCAGTCTGCACTTGACTAATTCTTCAAGATGATGACCCGCAGTATACTTGCTGAATTGTACAAGGAAGCGCGCCTCAATAGCTAATTCTTGAACGTGAAGAAACTGAACTGGAGATTAAAATAAATATTAACCAGAACACACACAGCTTAAGAGTGAGATTGCTGAACTCGACCAGAAGTACTTGGATGTGTTTGACCAGTGTACCCAATTGCAAGAACTTGTGAACTCTTTTAGTGCATGCAATAATACCCATGAACTAGCATTAAATCGTATAAATGACTTAGAAATAAGTTTATATGAGTCGCATAAAACAATTAGGCAGTTTGAAAGCGACCAAATATGTACCAGTAAGGTGAGCAATCAAAGTCTGTTTGATGAGCTATCTTTTTGGGCTTCAGGCTTATGTGATAAAGTCATCCCAACAGTTGATCTCACATGTGATGACTCCATATCTAGGACTAAACTCTGTAACCTTAGCAGTAGTAAAAAGTTGAAAAAATATAATAAAATTATTACGTTCATTAACAAAACAAAAAAACCTATTAATAAGCAGTGCGATTCAAAGAAATCAAACACTTGTGTATTTGTGTGACGAATATTTGTATTTGTTGTGTGTCTGGGTGTTATTATCTATTTAAGTATGCATTTAGATTTAAGAATGGCCATCAATTTCTATTCAAGGAGTTGGCGTCAAGTAAACTACGATATTAGCTTCAGTAAAATTACTCGTATTATGTCTATCATACTTAAATACATTTATACATTATAAAACACATTTAATACTTCACCAACGTAGCTATTATTTCCGGTGTTAACTAAAGACAAGGGTATTGTTGTTTCCCTAATTTGTAAGTTCAAAGTCGTTATTCGTATTTGTTTTCTTACCATTTCCGCCTTCCTTTCATTACGTTAGTATTTCCCTCCAGCATCTTACCAAAGATCAAAAGAATTGTATTGAGACAAACGAAAAGACTGTTGTAATTCGATCTTGAATTCAAGTCATTAATTTAGCGTGTTTTTCGGAAATACTTTGGTACGCTACTGAAACATGATACCTACACTTTTCAAAGTTGAATTTCCATTCACTAGTCATCTTTCCAACTGAACAGAAGGTGTCCTTAACTTTGTTAGGCAGACAGCAGTCCACTTTTGCCATAAGTTATCATATATTTAAATAAATAATTATTATTATATGAATATAATTTAATATAATTGTTCATGCCAATGCGTAGTTGACATGCGTGCTCGTCGGTATGAATTGTTTGCGTTGCCACACGACGCGAACTGTGGTTCGAAGGCACTCGCCTCTTATGGAAGGGCTAGCCCACCTGAATAGGCTTCTTAAAACGGAGCCTACGTCTGTGTGTGATGTGTTTGCGGATAGGCCTGTCAAATTGATGAATGTTTGTTTATTGTTTTGTTTAAAGGAAGTATGAATGAATTGAGTATGAATAAGTTATTAAATTGTATAATTATTTGGTTTTTAATACTGTTATGTTTGCAATATTGTGTTAATAAATAGATAATTTCTGATCCATTCGCACAGTACTAAGCAATTATATTTGTGGACCCTAGCTTAGTGGTTAGGGATGCTTGGCCTATTCACCACCAGTTTAAAATGACATTCGATTAAATGGCTTCGTAACGTACCTAAGACTATGTTGTTCCTGGTTCTTGAAACATCCTTACTTTGTGCGCAGAGCAATGTATTCGTGTGTAATTTTCTCAATTGTGATTATGATTTAACTTTTACTATTACTACCTATTAATGTTTCAGGTACGAGGGTGAATTCATGCAAGGCTGGTTCCACGGTCACGGGGTTTTCTGGCGAGCTGATGGCATGAAGTTCGAGGGAGAGTTTCGCGGTGGTAGAGTGTGGGGATTAGGTAAGAATTACATGGCTAACGCCTCAATCCACAAATGTCAATCAAGGCTGAGCAGTCTTTCATTTCTATTGACATGTGACAGGGCAGCATCATTTTGAGGTGTTCTCAACTTTTGATTAGCGTTTGTAGATACGGGGGTAAGTATTTGCATTGCTTACGAGGATAGTCATACACAGGGTGACTAAAAGTTACACTCGTATTACACTAGTTAATAGTTAATACTCGTATGTCGTAGGATTATAGGAAAAACCAGAACTTTGCAAAAATCCTAGAAAGATACGAATATTTTCTTGGCCCACTTCACGCGGTCTTGTGCATCCTCAGCGGTGAGTCTGTTGGCACGCATGTCACCCTTGACGACGTCGAGCCACCGCTTCTTGGGTCGACCTCTTCTACTGGTACCTGGCGAGGGCGGCATGGCCAGATATTTGTTGCCCACGTTGTTTGCCGATCTCCGTGAGACATGACCATACCAACGAAGGCGGCACTTCTGTTAGAGATTACGAATTCCACTGTATTTCTAGGAATTAGTCTCAATTCCAAGTTACAGTGGGGTCCGCATATTTGCGCCCTGGCAGGAAGACTTCGTTCGGCGGCTTATGCTTTTAGAAAAATAAGGCTCCTGACTGATAGTTATTTTCACAGTGTTATGTCGTACGGTCTGCTCAGTTGTGGGGCTCAGCAGCGGATCTCAACACCATCTTTGTTCTTTAAAAAAGAGCCGCCCTCTTCATTTACAAGTTTAGACCACGCGGCTCGCTTCGGGAAGTATTCAAAGAGATATATATTTTAACTATGTACTCTCAATTTATTCATGATAATGTAGTATATGTCCGTAAAAACTTGAATCTCTTTAAGAAAAACAGTGATGTTCATAAACTCCATACTAGAAATAAAAAAAAAGGTCGTAACTCCCAGTCTAAAACTGCATAAGGTAGGGAAATCATTTGTTGGTCAATATGTAAAATATTTTAATAAGATTCCGCAAACTTTTGTTGAACTGCCTGTTCACAAGTTTAAGTCACAAATTAATAGTAAGTTATTGAAGCTAGGTTATTATAGTGTAGAAGATTTCTTAAATGACAAGGATTTGTGGTCAACTTATGTATAATCTGCTCCTCTGCACATTTTTAGTTATGACTACTCTGTCAGTTAATTTTTTCTGTAAAAAAACAAGACTAAAAAAAGAGTAACTATCGAGTTTCTTGCCGGTGTCTTCTCGATCGGAAACAACCTCTGAACCGGTGGTAGAGGCACATAGTCTTAAAATGTTAATTAAAAATCTATTTGAACTTAACCCACTCGTCTTCTTTTGTAAGCAATTGCAAGGTGTGCTATCTTTTTAACTAAACGCCAATCGTCTCTCTATTTAATTAAGTCCAGTTCTAAAAAAAAAAAAAAAATTAAGTTTATTACAGAAAACAGAGTCCATACAGGCTTACACATTTACATGTCAATTAAATATTATACAATAAAATTAAAATTAGAATGCATTGAAATTATATAATAATAATAAAATAATTTAAAATTCACAATTAACAATTTAAACATAAAATTAGAAATTAAAAATTCCTCACACCTCCACAGCTTGATATGTGCTCGAGCAATGCCTGATATAACTGCAGTTCAGTCTGCCAGCAATCACTGACAGAATAGTGTTGGAGCTGACCCGCACTCTTCGCACCAGGGATGCACATCTCTTGCGCATGGTGGCATGAAAACAATCTGTGCTCGCTACCGCAAACATACCCGAGGCACTGCAAAAACGGGGCAGCCCTAGCACCGCCCTAAACGCGTTATTGTACTGGACATGAAGGGCGCTGTAACTGCGCTGTATGTAATCCGCCCACAGGCTATAGGTGTATAGCGATGTACACTAAGCTCGGAAAAGTGTAATTTTGACGCTGTCTGAACATCGAGCAAACCTGCGGGCCAACATATTCGCGCGTTTTGACAGCGCCCTCCGTTCCCGCTCCATGACAGCATGATCTCTGAGGTCTGTTGTCAGTATGTGGCCCAAGTATTTAAATTGGTCCACCCTTTTAAGTGGAACATCATTTAAGCGAATAGGTGGTACATTCCGCAAACAATTGGCACCAGTCACCTCAAAAATCATAAACTGACTTTTGACAGCATTATACATCAAGCCGTGCCCACCAGCATACTCCTCACAGATCTGCAACAGTCCTCAGGCCACAGACTGATGCACTCAGCAACACCATGTCGTCTGCGTAGCTCAGATTATTAACGCAAACACCGTCGACATGACAGCCAACATGGCGGCCGCTGAGCTCAACGATCAGTGCGTTCAGATACAGATTGAACAATGTTGGAGAGGTAAGCCCCCGCTTGTCGCACATCACATTCGAGTCGATACTGCTCCGACATTGCTTCCGCCCACCGCACGCTGTTGACCTGGTTCGAGTACCAGTACTTGAAGATCATAACAAGTTCAGGCGGTAAGTTGACGCTCTTAAGCGTATCCCACAAAATGTCATACGCAACCAAGTCGAAGGCTTTTGACAGATCAAGGAAACATGCATATACGGGAGTCCTACGCTTTGTATAATATCTGACGGTATGCTTAAGGCACAATATGGCACTCTCTGTTGACAATTTGGCTCTAAAATCAAACTGGTTATCGTGCAAGGTCACAAATTTATCTAATTGCGCATTAAGCAAACCGTCAAAAATCTTTGCTACTATAGTCGCCAGAGAAATAGGCCTGTAGTTGGTTTTATCGGTAAGGTCACCAGTTTTATTTTAAACTACAGACACTACAACAGTTTTCATAAGGTCCGGTGGCAGGTACGAATGGCTCACACACAGCGAATAGAACATTGCAAGTACTCTGGGTATTTGGGGGCCGGCATGCTACAGGTGCTCTATACTGAGGCCATCGTGCCCCGGGGATTTGCCTCTTGACATTTGTTTTATTATTTTAGTTACATCTTTGGCACTGAACCAGATCCCCGCCCTTCCTTTTGGCATTTTAGTATCACACATACCGGTCGCCGGGCCCAAAGGAGACCGCACAGAAAAGTAGTCTTTAAAGATATTTTCAATATCCTTGCTATCATTCACGCCGTTGACACTCGCCGGCAAGCCAGGTCTAATGGTCACCTTTTTTGTACCCTGCCAGAAACCACGAAAGTCACCTTTGGAATGTTTCTCGGCCAAGGCATCTATCCTAATCTGGTCCTGATGGTCTTGGCACCATTTTAAACGCGGTTTGAATACCTTCCTGCTTTTATTCATTTCACTATACATTATCCCGCTGTTAGGTTTACCACACGATACCCTCCATCGCATAAGTTTATTTAAGAACTAAATTTTTTGGTTCTTTTACATGTAACTAATTCATATTAATGGATATTTGTTAGAAAATTTCTTCCCGATTGTACTACTCAAACAGAATGTTTGCCAAACGACACCAATATTCTGAAAGGTTTTTTGTCCGAACGACACAAAATGTATGAAATGTTACAAAGTTTACGAAACACCACTTTTGCCTTGGTATTTATTGAGGGTTACGAAACGGGAAGTTGTCCAGACGGTAAAGACCCGTTTATTGGGTGATAACATTTATTTACAATCATAGATATTATTTTATGTAAGTTTATCCCCACCCATGACAAATATTTGTGTGACGAACATTTGTATTTGTTGTGTGTCTGGGTGTTATTATCTATTTAAGTATGTATTTCGAAATATTTAAGTATGTTTATCAGTCTCTCACGCCCATATTGTAATATGGGCGTGAGAGCTTGTAAGCTCTGCTTAGTTTGGGGTCAGATGACCTTGGTGTGAATTGTCCCAGATATTTATTTATTTATTATTTAAAATAAGTATATTTTTGCTATTTAGTAATATATATTTTTTGACTTGTCATAAGTACTTTTTATAAGTCTGACGGCGCCTCAATTATTTTAGAGCGGCCGATGATAGATTCGGAACGCGGTGCGCGCTGTCAATACACCGGAGGCCAGCGAGACCTCCTGGAGGTCGAGGACACGTCACGGAGACGTCACGCGAACTTATTTCTATGCAAAAAAGTCTGCCATTTTCTGCGGGGGACGAGGTAACGTGTGTGCGTCAGAGTCAACACAGATGCATTTTTCGGAGACGTCGCTACACACGCACACTATGAAAATATTGAACACAGGCATGAACAAGACGCACACAAATACATTCTTATACAGTGGCAACCTGTACATGCACGAATCTTATGTCAGATTGGAATGAACAACATAGTGCTTGACGCTATCGATAAATTTTGTCGATGTTTTATAATAGAAAAGCTGCCCAAACAAACTTCATTCTGTCAAATGCTTGACAGCTGGTGTTCATTTCTCCCGCTTTTCTCTGACTTGATTTACATTTACTGAATTTTTTGTTTAATCAGAATAAAATATAGCTTAAATCCCTCCTGATGAATAATTCATAGCTTGACCGCTATAAAGTCGAGCCTCCTTATGGTGCGCGGGACGCGGGAGGGGGATGCTTTCGGCCAATCAACATAAGAGTCTGAATGCTCTAAGCCAATCAATCACTTCAATCAGTCACCTGTCGGCTACCGACAGCAATAGACGTTCAACTACGAAGTACTATTATCTATTTTGTGGTTCAACGTCAAAGCTTGCGCGGTCGCAGCTTTGTGTCCTCCCCACATGAGAAAAATACAAAAATGGAATTGCCGAGTCTACGTAATAAAAATTTAAGCAGTCAATGCTTTAAAATGTGGCGAATTATTTTTAAAGAAAAAAAATGGAACAAGCATCTTCATAAAGTCATTTTGTTTTCTACATTGTGTTACTAAAATTTTCATAGTACTTTCGATGTGTTTTGATTATTTTACATTGTTATTGCTATTTCTTTAGTATAATGTATTCATCATTTTTCCAGGTGAAGACGTAATTGTAAATAAGACAATTTATGTGGCTACTGGCGCGTCTATGACAACTATTGAAAAGAAAAGTAAAAGCGGTCGTATTTAGTCCCACGTCTAATAAATAATTGTTATTTAATTAGTTTATTTTTATTTAAAATACTTAAAACAAATACTAACACCTCTAAAGTTATAGATTTCCTAAATAACAACACGGAGATTTTATTAATAATGTGTTAAGATATTATCCCGCCGCGGCGTAATGCCGTGTGTACTCGTGCTACCCCCCGCCCCACGTTCCGCGGACCATCAGGAGGGTCAACTTTACGGCGGTTAACCGCTAGCGGCTTTATGTTAGTGAAAGAACTTTTACGATTGGCTCAGTAATTTTGGAGCCTTTTCAATACTAACAAACAAACAAACAATAAAGTCTTTCCTCTTTGTAGTAATAGTATAGATTAGTATAGATAACACATGACACATTTATTCAGGTTAAAGTCAAAAACTAAATTTCTATTGCCAGATCATGTAAAAAAATACTTGGCTGACTAACCTTAAAACTATAACATTTCATTTGATAATATTCAAGAATTCAGATCATTTTTTTGTGTAGGTACTTAACTAAAAGTAGATCATTAAAATAATAGAACAGCATGTTCCTTTATCCACATTTAACTGGATCCAATTTGATTTCAGGCAGGAGATTTTTGAGATATCTCTCAATAGATGGAGAAAAAAAAGGAAAATAAATAATCATCTATAAAGTGAATAAACATTAAAATTTTAATTTAACTAATCATTTTTAGGATGAGTCTCTTTTCCGGACATAGCAGCGCCATGAGGCCTTTACGCCTAATTTTTCCATCACCATTAATTAAATACCAGGCCTAGTTGATTCTGAAACATTTACATCCATAGGGCTAATCAAATCTTGTCTTATAACGCAAGCTTGATTTTTTTCGAAAAAGTGAGAAACACTGTTTTTTCTCAAAGTTTAATAAAAGCATTTTTTTTTAATTCAAATCTTTAATAATAACTAAACTTTCAATATCTATCAACTATTTAACATGCTGATTTCAAGTGGTAATTCAACGACATTATCCTCCATTTAAAGTATCAGAAAAAGTAAAATCAAGTTTCAGGGTATCAAATAAATCTTAGTTATAGGTAAACTAAATGAATTTATCGTCCCTATGCAGGTAAAACCGATTATCTAAGGGTTTTTGCAAAAAATAGTTAAATATACCAATCGACAGGAAATTTCAAGCTGCATCTTCTGGTAAAACCGATTATCTCTTATGACACTTAGTTGCAAAGTTATAGCGAGTAAAAAACGATTAAACTTCTAATATTTTAAAAAGATTTCATTCAAAAACGACTTAGAAGTTTTAATATTGTTCTACTAAAAGCATCCTCCACGAAAAACCAACTTCTGTGTACTAAATGATTTTACTTGGTAGAATTAACAAAACAGTATTATAAAAATGACAAGTAAAACTTATTAAATATACATAAGCCCTTTCTGCTGACTGAGTAATTTCCGATATTCCGTATTTTTTTCCAGCTAATACGTATTACTTCGATTTAACCTTTTTTACCAGACAACTTATTTAAAAAATCGTAATATCTGTCACCAGTGAAAAATAGGTACAGGCATTTAATCATTATGATCTGAATAGTTTCTTCTCATAATTTCATAGATTGATTCAGGTAAAACCAACTAACTACTTTTACTTGTATTTACGCTTGCATTATTTCGCAGCTAATACCGTAGCTAAGATAACTTGTCAAGATTGTCAATTAGTGTTTTTCTTTAAATTTTCATGAAGCAAAATAGAATGAATAATGCTATGTTATGATTTTATTTTTACTAAACCTTAATAATATTTATTACAGAACTTGGGTGCTACATCATCTCTTATTGCGATTCTGTTTAGGACATAATTGATGTGCATTGCAAATTTTGTGTGGGATAATGCTGACAAAACGACACTTTTAGGTTCCTATACTAAATCGTAATGACGATGGCACGCCTATATAATATTATTTAAATGCTATTGGAATTGCTAGCATGCCCAGAAATATAACATCATCATCCGTGCGGTCTATCCCGGTTGTGAACCCACACTGGTGTGTGGGTTCCCAGAGTCCACTTTTCTTATTTTTTTTGGCCCACCTCACGCGGTCTTGTGCATCCTCAGTGGTGAGTCTGTGGGCACGCATGTCACCTTTGACGACGTCGAGCCACCGTTTCTTTGGTCAACCTCTCCTGCCGGTCCCCAGCGGATGCGGCATGGCCAGACATTTGTTACCAACGTAGTTTGCCGATCTCCGTGAGACATGACCATACCAACGAAGGCGGCGCTCCTGCAGCTTGTCTGCGATGTCACGAACACGAAGCCTACCGCGGATGTGGGTGTTCCGCATGCGATCTTTGCGTGAGACTCAACACATCCACTGGAACATCTTCTTTTCCGTGACGCGCAGCTCCTGCTTGTGTCGCTCTAGTAGCGGCTATGTTTCACTGCCATATAAAAGGGCAGGCCTAATGATGGATTTAAAGACCTGCCTCTTCAGCTTTATCGGCATTTTGGGGTCACATAATAATATGGCACCAGTCACCTCGTGGCATTTAGCCCAAGCCGCGGAAATTCGGGCTCTGACGTCGCTGTCGATGTCCCCGGCCACACGGTCCGTGCGCTCGACCACGTCAATGCCTATGCGGGCGGACTTAGGATTTGTGGTGTTACAGGCCATTTACTCTGTCTTCACTACATTGAGCTTCAGACCGCCGGTCTCGAGTGAATCCTTACACTTTTTCACCCGTTGTACCAACAGGCCCTTTCCGAATCTGCCAGCGCAATATCATCAGCGTACATGAGCCACCAGAGTGGTTTTGTTCGACAAAACTTCTAATATTACCTTGAACAGAAACGGACTAAACACGGAGCCTTGGTGTACTCTACGGTGATAGAGAAGGGAAGCGTGTCACCAACCACAGTCCATGTCACGGTTCGTGTCAATTAGGCCTCGGTAACGGCCCTGGACCGCAGCGCTCAACCAATCATCACACGAGGGACACAGTCGAAGGCCTACTGCATATCTAAGAAAAGGAGATGCAGAGGTGTATTATCCAGTCTGATACCTCCATGGGCGTTCTCAAGGCAAATACGGGGTCCATGGTCACGCAACCCTGTTAAAATCTATACTGACACTCCGAGATTGTACACTCCTGTCGGATCCGAGAGTCCACGATGCACTTAAGGAGCTTCATGGTGTCGGACGTCACGTTTTATGCCGCTGTTATTGCTGCACTCCTGCACTGAGCCCTTGCCTTTGAAAATCAGCGTGATAATGCTCAGTCTCCATTGGTATCTTCCCGGTGAGGAGAATGCGATTAAGATAAGGTGGGTAAGTATGCTCACACCACGAGAGCCCATCGATTTCCACGCTTCGATAGGGACTCCATCGGGTCTTACAGCTTTCCGGTTCTTCATACGGCGAAGAGCCGACTGGACTTCACCTGGCGCTATCGGGGATACTAGTCCTTGATTAGGAAGAAGTTTAAGTGGCTGCACCTCTATGTGCTCGTGGAAATAAGAGCGCCATCTCTCCTTCACTGCGTGGTACTCGCATAGCAGGTTACCGAGAGTGATATTTACACAGGGGCACATGAAAACTTTGACACTCAAACGTGCCAACTTGTAAACAAGCTTTTGCCCCTCAGACGACTCCAACTTTTCATACAAAGGACGTAAGTGGTCCCGTCTGGCTCTGGCTACAGCTCGTTTAGAGGCACGTTTGGTAACCCTTTACGCGGCGCGATCTTCAGGTATTTGCCCCGAGGCTTTACTTGCAGGTCCATCATAAGTAGACGGGTGTTTGGCAGTAAGACTTTTCGGGTACGACCTTACAGGCCAAATTGCCGATCTGGGCTCTCCCCTGGTGAGGAAGTAGTCGGTCTGGGTAGCGCTCCTACCGCTCTTGTAGGTGATCCGATGCTCGGGACTCTTTCTAAAGAACATGTTCACGACGGCCAACTCAGCAGCCACACTCGTCCGGAGAATCTCTTCGCCTTCAGCGTTACGACTGGCAAAATCAAAACCACCGAGAACAAACCCACTGATCTGAACGGTCATGTGGGTATGACCGTTCAGATCGCCACCCACAACGACGCCATGGGACAAGGGAATAGTGCATAGGAGCTAGAATAGCCAAAACAGCTAGCAAATAAATGGTTATACTATGTAAATTTGCATTTATCTCCAGGTAAAATCAATTAAATATTCTATAACTTTTTTATATCAGTAAAATAAAATATAAAATATGCGCCAGACAGCACACCTCTTGTCATGGTCTCGAAGTAGGGATAAATATCCCTGTATTACGAGGTACCAGACAAGGAATTAAGCCAGGGGCGTCTCCCAGCACACCCAGACCCGAGTCAATTTAGAAAAGATCGTTTCCTGAATTGACCCGACCGGGAATCGAACCCGGGACACTACAGAATTCAAGGCGAGAAACCGTGCTACAGCGCACTACGCCAATCGTGACGTCAACAACAACAACAATAGTCCTTGATATTTACAGAATGTGCCCGTTAATACAGCGTAGCTCTTGTTAAAACGTTTTTATTTTTATTTTCATAATAGCGATGCGTGCGTTCCTGTAGAAAACAAAGCCATTTATAAATATTTTTGTCATTCAGGTAAAACCGATTAAATGCGTACCCATTTCAAAATTGTTTGTATTTTCTGTACATAAGCGGCACACTTTCTTTAGTTAATATTATTGGTATCAACAGACAGATTATCTGTGCTTCATAATAATATCCTTGATTATATGGATTTTTAAATTTCGACACTTTTTTGTAATGTTAAAGTTTCAAATTGCGCTACTGTAAAATTACAAAACCATGAGATTAGCGGTTTTACCTGCATAGGGACGTTATATACAAAAAAATATCACAAATAGTTTTTTAAGAAAATCCACCTAACTAATCGTTTTGTAGCCGTATTAGACGTGATTGCGACGTATGGGGATCAATTTTGGTAGCTTCACATTATTGAGTATTAGTAAGTTGAATGTCATCAAAGGTATCTTTTTTTTTTGGGTGTTGACGTGTGTTGATCAATATAGATTGGTAAAAAGATCTTTGAAAATACCTAAAACATTAAAAAATACCTTAATTCCGAATTATTGTAAGATGTTAAAAAGCCGTGAAGATAGAAGAAAAAAAAATCAAAAGTCAAAGTTAAACGCTTCCACATTTGACGTTATTTCGCTGTTATTTTATCCAAGCAACAGAAAAACAGAGAAACGTAAAAATGCGAGAGAGTTCTAGTAAATGAAGGTTTATATGACTTAAGTACGAATCTTCTAGTTAAATAAATAAATAAATATGCGCCAGACAACACACCTTTTGAAATGGTCTCGAAGTAGGGATTATTAAATCCCTGTGTTACGAAGTACCACACAAGGAAATAAGCTAGGGGCGTCTCCCAGCACACCCAGACCCGAATCAATTCAGAAAAGATCGTTTCCTGAATTGACCCGACCGGGAATCGAAACCGGGACACTACGGAAATCGAGGCGAGAAACCTTGCTACAGCACACTACGCCAATCGTATCGTCAACTGGTTTTATATAACCAGCATGAACGGCGGTCATGTGCGGATGGCAGAGGGGAAAGCCTGCCAGTAGCGTCTCCAGTCTAAATGTTCTAAGCACGGAAGAATCGAAGTGAATCCAGAGATGAAAAAGTTACGCATCCGGTGGATTGATAAATGTTCATTTATATAAGACAATAAGTGGCTGTTAAGCCCTAGAATACAATGTAAACTTAGTAGTATTTCGTGGTGTGTCTGTTGTGTGATTGTGTTTTCCTCCTAACCCAAAAATCCACGCCCATCTACCAGATACATCTACATACTCAGCCATCCCTCGGTGCCGTGGATCCCGATAATGACTCTGATATAGCAGGGATGCCTTGTCTATTCTGAGGGAGTGCCTATAAGTCTATATGAATAAAGATATATCTTACTTTTTCTTTTTAACGTGCATTTAGGCAGAACTGCCTTTTTTCCAGCCATTATAAAAGATGATGCCTTTATAAGCACTACCTAAACCCTGAATTTGAAAGGTTCCCCTTTGTACTCTGCCCGTACATATTTGATTGGTCAGAAGCACAGACATAAATGTAAGTAGAAAACACGAGAGGTAATCCGTTTGTGTGAAACTTTAGTGATACGATTCGCCATTAAACAAGCGATTTCAAAATAGCGTTTTATACGCGCGTCAAAGCTCGTTTTTGGAAGCGTATGAAGGCGCGTCTTTTTCCAGGCGCATATATCGTATAAGCGTTGACGAGTTGATATGCTCGGATAATCCGTATAGATTAAATTTTTTTTTTGCTTCAGGAAATGCATGTAGGCATTCCCAGGGCCTTGGGATTCTTGGTATATGTGGGACTCGGAACTCCTAGGAAAACAGAGACCCCTACCCACTGCTGAGGCACCACTAAAACCCGAAGTTGGTCGTCTTCGGCGCAGAATGGTAGGGACCCGATCCCCAACGAGGTAGAGACTCCTCTCAGGACCGTTTGGCGCATCCATATAGATCCATATAGATTTTGTAGCATGAAATGCAGTGCGCGTGTAAGCGCGTATGCGAAAGCGACCATCCACGCGAAAAAAAACAACGCTAGCCTGAAATCGTTCTTATTTAGATTGATTCTAAATGTAAATGGGGTCATTTTGACAATCTATTGCCATGACGGTTGAGCTTGAACTGAATGAAGCAGCGTCAATAGAGGTCCGTTGTACTTCAAGACTCGAAGTACTTTTTGCGCCCTCTGTTAGTATTTATGTCTGTGGTCAAACCCGTTTTTGGGTTTAAGTGGTTCCACTTTAAAAGCAGATGCGTCGTTAAAAAGTCCTTTTCCCCGAGGGAAAAGGTCTAGCCTAGCCTAGATAACAAAGCTTATCCCAGACTAGATAAGGCTATTAAAATTTGGTAATTTATTTTGAAACGGCCTTAGCAAGTTTTGGTTACCTTGTCATTTTATATCAAAGGAAATTGAGCGAGCTTACGGAGTAGTTTTTCCGTTTTTTTAAGAACGCTTTCTGATAGAGATAAATACTAAATCTACGAATTTCCGAGTTATTTTGGAATTTTTTGCATGCAGCCTGTTTACTAGGTGCGTTTAGACCAAACGAGCGAATGCTCATTCTGTCCCCACTCTATCAAATTCTCTTTCTTCAAACAGAAACAGAGCATTCTTTTGTTGTTCTATCTATGTTCGCGGAGACCCTAGAGCACGATCTAGAATGCTCGTTCTTGATTCCACGTACTTTTTCGTTAAAATTATTTTGGTGTAAAATGAAAAACTAAATATCATTGACACTAAAACATCACGTAAGAACATTCTTGCCCTAGCTCTAGCTCTATATTCGTTTGGTCTAGATGCATCTTCATTCATGAGTTTTAATTATCTTCCAAAGCAAGGAAGTTCTTTGCTTGACATTGTGATCAAGCCACCACAAATTCGCGTACGTTCTTCACTTCTCAAGGAGTTGAGTATCTGTGTGTCTACCACAAACTTACTGAAATGCTAGCCGCTAGCATTCGCGTTGAAGGCGTTGACTTTTTTGTGTGGGATTTCCGTAAAGCGCCCCTATAGTTATTATGAATGGAACTAAAAGTGGTATACATTCTGAAGTCAACTATCGTAGTTCTTTCAAATTTAAAAAAGGAATTTCAGTTTAATTAAGGATAATTTTCAATATAATTCGCCTGTATGTGTTATTAATAATTTGAAACTCGGACATGAGCAGATTTGACAATTTGAAATTGTAACTATTATTAGCAAATTTATTTCTCATTTTAATTATTATTATTTTTTGATCTTTTATTGTTCCCTAAATTTTGCATGCCAATTTATGTAGCTCAAATATGTAATTCTTTTATTGTAATTTGACACCTTGTATACCATATTTGATGCAAATAAATGATTGATTGATTGATAGATAGTTAACGTGACAGAAACTCATGGTAGACGTTTAGGAGCCTTGGCTATGTTATGAAACAGTTGAAGAATACACAAATCGTATGTTAACTGTCACCGAGATATTAAGGAACCAATGTTGATGACGTTGATTTTGGCTTCAATTTAGCTAAATCGTTGGTTGCGCTATTACGGTATGTCCACATGGATTATGCATACAAATTCGTCAAGTGCGCCTAGTATATCCAACTCATATTCTAACGTCATCATTCGCAGTCCACAGTCCCAAACTCCATGTCCGGGTGATTCGAAAGGGGAAAGACGGCCATAGTAATCTAGGCCCTCAGTGCACACGTATGAGATTACTATGGTATTCTTGTATGTAATACCAATAACCAATTATCATAAGAAGGGGTTTTATAATACTCACCGGGGTCGTCAATAGTTGCTAGCATCAAAACCGAGGTGTTTCTGGAGTTGTCTATTGTTGGCAGCCGGCTGTGCCTTCACACGAAAACGCAATAATGAATAAATGTAGGCGTTTTCATCTTTATTTTTCAGCTAATCTTATTCTAAGTTATACTGAAAAATAAACAGAGAGAAAAATAAAAAAACAATGTAAAAAATTTGAAATTATCCATAAAATGGAATATATTGTGCATTCGAGGCCGCAATAGTCCGCCATCCCCCTTTTCCACTACATGGTCTTGAATTCAGAACGTTTCACGCCAACGAACATCTAAGTAGGTAGCCTACTTACTTTATCGCCGTAGCTCGATGTGTGAATTGATGCTTTCGTACTAAACTAAATTAACCCATAAAGTTTCTTTGTCTGATAAACTGAAGAAAAAGTAGTCTTTTTTTTTATATATTGCCCGTCAAGATGACCTTACTCCACCTGATGGAAAGCGGTCGTGAGGTCCAAATATGAGGTTGACAAGCCCAGTCATTCAACGAATCACTAGGCTGGCCATCCTCACTTTGATGGTGAGGAGTCTGTTTTCACGATTTTTAAAATATTTATTTTGCTCTTTGAAAGGTTTATTCTGTAAAAGCCTGTTTATTTTGATCTCCAATGCGTTACTTATATACACATACGCCGATAGTTTGCAATTCAGCTAAGACTGTTGAAAATAAAATTATTTATAAAGAAGGGCGGCGAAACTCGACTGCATATTTTACAAAAACGTTACCAAACGGACATATGTTAAATAAATAGAGTTAAATTTGTTGAATTTATTTCCATAAAATCGGGATTTTTAAAGAAGGCAGGTTAAAGATAAATTATTCCCGGTTAAAACAAAACTTTTCTGTAGTGCAACAAAACGTGTAAAAACTAAACGGTTCTATTTCCTGTAAGAGCATTTCAATTTACGCAGAAGTTTTCAATTACTGCAATCAATTCTATTTTCAATTTGTGTTATGGTAAGTTATATTTTAACTGTTTTGACCTAATCAATTAAATCAATACACTTTAATGAACATTTAAAAGCCATATACTTACTTGTATTTTGAATGTATTCTAGTGCAAAGTGTAAAAAAAACTGATAAACAGGCTGTATGGGAATATACTTCTTTGCCATCCCACTGTTGTCATCAATGTCAATGTCAAATCACTCACATTACGTTACGTTTGATTTTTATTATTATAATATTTATAACATATTTTTTTCGTTTTTATCAAATAATCAAACTGTAAGAGAAAGTAGCCCTGCAGAATTACCTTTACCACCTGTTGCAGAAAAACATAATCAAATTGAAACCCAGCAAACAAATAATGAAGCAAACAATCAGATAGCTCTTCTAACAATAAGAAGAGCAGCTGCCATTGCAGGCCGTTGCTTGTTTCCAGAATGCGATGACCGGGAGAAACTTCATGTACCTGAGTCTATACGCAGAAAGGTCCTAGTAGACTATAAGTAGTACAAGGGAGTGAAGCCATTTTCGGATATTATTGTTATAGTGCTGCTGGAAATCACACAGTTGGGTGTTGCTCGCACATAATGTCAATTTTATGGTAAATGGGGTACGCTTGTCATCAGGATCGTTTCGGAGCTTCTGCTGCATTCTTGGACAACTTGTTAAATATTTAAATAAATGAACTTAAATAAGTTAATATGATTTTTATTTCGTAGCTTACATAGCAGTAAAACTTTAATATGCCTAACACTGAGCTGAACAAACTTGATTTACGTTTCACCAGAAATGTACCTACTTCTTTTGTTCTTTGTCTAGTTTTATAGTTTTGTGATGATGTGATAAGGCCTACAGGTGACAGATCGCTCGTGCCGCGTACCGATGCGGCACGAGCCAGCCGCATAGTAGTAGAAACACGCGGCCGTACTAACAAACTCGCAGTGCGCCTTTGCATGGGAAGGGTATAGGGTGAATGAGGCCCATTGAGGGTTCTCATTGCACGTATCATGTAACGCTGTTGACTGAACAAGCCCGTTCGTACACCCACGACGGGACCCGTCGCACGGACGTGGGCTCGTCTGCCGATCCGCATAATTCTCCGGAACGGAATACTTTGGATGGAACCGTCCCTAGTCAGACAATATGCGGATATTGTATGTTGCATTGTATCACTATAATAAGAAATATCAGACCAAACAGCCTCCGCAACGCGAAAGTGGAACGTCCGAACATGTATCCGCTTACGTCGGACCAAATCTGACTGATGTGTAAGCATCGGTGTCCTTCATTAATTAAAAACTTATTAAATTAAATGAAATGAAATTGAAATGAAATGAAATGAAATTGTTTATTTGCGATAATACACAGTAAACAAATAAGATCTTACATATACATCAAATTATGATCAAGCGTATTTTACATACTTAAATAGATACGAGTAATAACACCCATGAAAGATTGTTGTTTATTTATATTGTTATTTACCTCTTCCTTGTGATTAAAAACTGATGGATTTTTTTTTATTTAGCACGTGAACCGTAGCAAAAGTAGTTTGAATTTGTTTTTATACTACTTACCAACATTAATGACACCCGCGAATTTATTTACCCTTTTTGAATTTTTTTACAAATTCCTCCAACTCAACGTATTACAATCACAACACTATTTTACAGTTACGATTAAGTGGCAACCCACCAAACGTCAGTTTAGTATTCGTAATTAAATAACGTAGTTTACGGGTTTTTGGGAAATATAATTACGACTTTAATCCCTGCGGCCATGAAGCAAGGATCTCAGGATAGACTTTTGTTGGATAATTTGTTTATAATTTTTTGACTTCGTCGAAGTAGGTTTTCCTGCACCTATCAAGATTTTAATCATGTTTTTGTAACTTTTCGTTTTGTACTTTTTAAATAAGATTTATACATGGCATACTATTCTTTGATCCAGGCTTGGTGACGTTCAGCGATGGCAGCAACGGCTTCCCTCGGAACGAGGGTTTCTTCCAAGACTGCAGGCTGGTACGAAGGAAGCGCTGTCCTGAGGTGGTTCAGCGAGCGCAGAAGGTCGCCTATATGGCTCGAGCTCAATGCCAGCAGATGTAGAGTTCCCCTTTATAATTACCTCTACCATGTTAGTCTCACGTAAACAGTAAAAATGAAAACCCCTGCCTGTTTTAGGTTTTTACATCGACAATATAGTTTGATGCAAGACAAAATAATTATTTTAAGCACAAGCCTCATAAATTCTGAAGTTCCTTTACTTTAAGTAAGAACAATTAAGTGTGACAGCTGCTATTTATGTGGATTTTAATAAATTTGGCATAAATCTTAAAAGCAATGATGTTTATTGTACTTTTACCACAAAGTGTACCCTAAAAAGAACCTTTTTTACTTCTGTCTAATGCTATAATGAATGGAGTATACCTATACTTCATTCATTATAACATCAGAAATAAGAAGCAGGAGGGTTAAAATTAATGACAATTTGCATTTGACGTTGCCATGTCGAATATGACGATAACACTGAGTATAACCTAGCAAATTGAAAACCCCTTCCGCCACAACGTATGAAGGGATTATGTAACATTTTATATTTGGTAGAGTTATAGTGACAGTAAAAATGTGATCGGATAAAAACCCCTGCTTGTTTTAGGTTTTTACATCGACAATATAGTTGGATGCAAGACAAAATCATGTATTTAAGCAAAAGCCTTATGAATTCTGAAGTTACTTTACTTCAAATGAGAACAAGTGTGACAGCTGCTATATAAGTAGATTCACATAAATTCGGCATACATCTTAAAAGTAATAATGTTTATTGTACTTTTACCACAAAGTGTACCCTAAAAATAATCTTTTTTACATCTGTCTAATGCTATAATAAATGGAGTATAGTAAATATAACCAGAATTAAATACCTCCCTCACGTCTCTAGGTTGAAGGTTAAGCTTCTTGTTGAGTCTGAGCTCCCACACAATCTTTAAAGGCCACTTAAACCCAAGTAGAGGGAGAAAGTTAGTAATGATTTTGTTATGACTTTTTCTTGATGTGCCTAAAAATACATTATCATTGTTTTTATGTGACGTGTTTTTATACTACGCCATTTTACACGCTTTTTATCACGTGGACCTTAACTTGAACTAACTACTAGACTAATTACTAGAGATAATTTAATATAAAAATCATCCAAATAACTTTAACGGCTTTATCGAAAAAATTGTTGTTTAAACTATTACCTCACCTGTCCCATCAAATAGCACCGTAGACTGTGTATTGTTCTTAAGGAAATAGCAGGGATATGTTTTCGATTCAATAATTGATAAGAATTATACATAATTATACAATGTGTCAACCTGTATTTGCAGAACTTCTTGAGATAGTAGGGAATTGGTTTTGTTAAATTTGTTTGAAGCAAAGTTGACTGCTGTCAACATTGTGTGAAATAAAAAACAGGCGTTTGGAAAATTACAAATCATACCATTGCCTGATAAAGGTACAATTTCTAAAGCGACTGCAGTCTGTCTTTGATGATTTAGTATCTTACAAACTTTCAAACAATATTATTTATTACTTTTTCACAGTAATTATCATTTCCGTAATTATTTATCAGCTTGCTTTCAACCGAAATGATAAATCAATTTCCTAAAAGACATTCCAATTTAAAATATAATAATGTCGACGTTGAACGCCCGGACGCAGATGTTATGATCGCAATTCCGAAGCTGAGATTATGTACCTGCCATGTTTAATGGGAATACTGAGAAGAAAATGAAGCTCTAAGAACAAAACGAAAGAAAATTTCGTGCCCAATTTCCTTCCTGTTATATCGCCTCCGTCGCCTGGTTTAAGAGCTCGGCCCAAAACCAGGAGGTCCCGGGATCCACTCTCAAGTCAGGAAAAGTGTGTTTTCGCATTTTTCAGAACATTGACCGGGTTTGTGATCACCAACCCGCATTTGGCAAGCGTGGTGATTAAGCCAATACCCATCAATTGTAGCGATGACATGATTTCAATTGAGGCGGCCTTTGCCCAGCAGTGGGACAGTATAAAAGCTAAATACTTTACTTACTCATAGATCAATATCATGAAGGCCCAAATAGCTAAAAATACAAAATTCCTATTACTAAAATACTTTATTTTTTATAAGTACCGCGTATATCTTCAAACTTTTCACTTGCACAAAAGTTTGAGCGCTAAATCTAGGTTTTGCTAAAGGGATTGTGTTAAGTAAAAAACATTTTTTCCCAAAATAACATTTACTCATTCGCAAGTTTACAAAGCCATAACAAAATCTAGGTAACTTAGAGAGCACTAAATAAGTGTTTTACAACTAGTGAATAAATAAGTAGAACGTATTGTAACATCTGAATATTAATTGTTTTTAAGTTTCCTCTGAGCTATAGTTTCATCGTCGTCCAAGCATTGGCCGTACCGGACCTCCATACATTTGCTTCCCTGAAACAAAATGAGAAAATATTCGAATATTTCAAGGAATTGTTACACACAGTTTTCTCGTCCCAAACGGACTTTTTTCATATTCAAATTGGCCTGTTGGCGTAATGTTAGCGATCCTGCCTAAGGTGGTTCGTTTTCCATACAAAAATCAATCGACATCCACGCGCTAAATAGTAGTACGAGTAGGTAGATATGCCTAGATATTTGCGTGGGGGCTTATTTATGGATACTTTTTTTAGCAAAACCAATAAAATAATATTTATATTGTCAGTAATCTCATATTAGACGATATTAGATTACATTGGATTGTTTATCGGCCGACGTAACAGGTTTTAATGTTCTATATACAGGGTGTCCCAAAAAGTAGTGATAAGCGGAAGCTTGGTGAGAGGGCATCACTAGGGCTACCCGAATTTGGTAGTTTTCGAGTTATGATTGTTTTAACGAATTTTCGAAAATTTCTGGATGGAGTCACTTTTTTGGTCATTGGGGCACGAATAATCGAGATACATGTCCCATTTTTTTATTGCCAGCTCAATACCAGGCCTACTTTATTTAGAAGCATTAACATTTATAAAACTGATCAATAATTATGGAAAAATTATTTAAACTGAAAAAGTGGAAAATACTGGTTTCTGCCAAAGTTTTAAAGGCCATTTAAAAAAAAAAGACAAACTTTTTTATCCAAATGTTTTAAAAAACCTTGCCTAATATATAAACTATTCAAGGTTTCATAGTAACAAAAAAAATTTTTTTAATGATCTAGAATTTCCGCTAACCAAGAAAATCGCCATTTTAAAAACTTTTGGTGATGTATTTTCGCATATAATGCATTTGGTTTACTGATAAATTAAGTTTTATTTGCTACTATAATTTTTTTTTCTACTATTGAACTACTTCTACTACCATTGAAAATGGGTTTTTGTAAAACTTTAATTTGTTAAGGTTCCTAGTGTGATTTGTATAGTTTTCACAAGAAAATATAAGAAGAAAGTAATATTAAGTATAAAAAGAAACTGTTTTTCTGCCTACCTGCTTTTCTGGTAAGGAAACATTATGTCAAAAGGCACGAATTAGTCTATGATATCTTCAAGGATGCAGTGGATAAATAGGTACGAAATGGTACGAAATGTTAATATATTTCCCACACCCTTCGCTGATAGGAAACTTAATTTATAACACATGAGACTTATCGAGGTACACTTCTGGCCGAGTAAGCCGCAAGTAATTTTTGCCTTTTGTGCCCATTATCGAGACGGCAGGGGATTTTTTGGTGACGTATGGTTATGCACCTTATGTGCTCAACCTATGATTGGGATTTGCAATGATAATAATGCCTAAGTAATACTGAGCCAGTAGCCTGTGGAATGTCACTGTAGCCTACCAGACGCGTCAGCAGCTTTGGACGCCGAGTGTAGCTATGGCGGCGCTTCACGTTAGACACAAATTAATTAAGCAAGCTAGCTGATTTCTAACATGAATGCGTATACGTTGTCTTTTTTCAAAGATGGCAGAATAAAGACTTTCCAATCTATTTAATTGGTAAAGTTAAATAAAAACAAATAAATTGAAAGCAAAAGCCTCAAGTTCGTCCAAAAGACTTTTTCAACTGAAAGAAATAATATGTTTGAATAATAACACAATGTAGCTCCATTTAGTTGCTCTAACGTGTGTCACAAACACTGATTTATCACTTTTTCGTTTGAGCGAAAACCATTGGGAGTAGCCGAACGATTATTACGGATTATGTCGAATAAGTAATATAAGAACAAGCGTAATAGCAATATCGCTAGCAAACTACTGTAATACTCGTATTTATTAAGAGGAGAGATTTCATTGTTTCTTTGTATTAAATGGGCTCTGAAAGTACTGGATCGATTTAAAAAATTCTCCCACCAATATAAAGTTACGGTGATGAGCGAGTAATGATCAGCGAGTTACATCAACTATATATATTATTTTTAAGGCTGTTTCGGTAGCGGGAAAAATGATTTATTTTACGGACAGTTAATTACGTATGAAAGTCTTTTAAGAACCAGTTGTTATTTGAACTTGTACCGAATTAGGAACAGGTTAGGCTCATTTATAATACCTCTTGATAAAAACATTCATAAGAACCCCCTCACCTCATTTATAATACCTTATTAGTTCTTAAAGACTTCATTACCACGGTGTAAAAAGTGTTGTTTGGATGTTTTTTAATGAACCGTAAAATTAGTATACCATAAAGAATAATATGGCATATTCAGTTGGCGTCGAAATCAAAAATAGAATAAAATGGAAAAATAAAATATATTTATACCTACCTAAATTACCTTGAGATGACCTTAGAAAATATTAATACTAATCTGGAAACGTAAGCATTTTCGATATTAAGCTTGATATTCGGAAAAGAGGTAAGTCGAGTGTAGGCGGGACATAATTCTCGAATATCACTCAACTTACGTCTCGAATCTCGGCGAATAAACGAAATTGGGATTTGACGGATCAGTACAGAGTAGTTTAGGATGACTGGCAGTTATATAAAGTGTGATTGAGAGGCACAAAATAATATAAAAGCAAATACTGCTGGAATATATACTTGTAGGTACTTATTATCTAGCAGTGGGAGTGGGAGAGGGAGGTTCCTACAGTGATAAAGATATTCTAATAAATGTTTTCTTTTCTTTTAGAAAATCACAGATTTTATTAGCTTGTCACAGTCTTTTGTTTCTATAGAAACTTCTTGCCATTTAGTATGTTTTAGGAAACATAAAAAACTGCACTTAAATTAGAATTTATATTTTTATAAGTAAGTATTTGTGGTCTTTTCATTCGAATTTTCAGTTGTATTAAACTCAAATTTGAATAACTTTATTCAAATAGCCTTTACAGTAAGTACTTTAAACTCGTCAAATTTAAAGCAAGATGTACTAAATAATAGACATAATTACTATAATAATATAGATATATAAATACACAGTATACAGACATAATGCGACTCTACCACCGCGTCGGAGTTGTTTCTTGCTGAGAAGACCCGGCGAGAAACTGATCTAACTAAACTAAATTTGGAATATTTCGCAAATTAGTTTGCAAAATTAAGTTCTGCCTGCGACTGCGTTCGAGTGGACTGGTAAGTCGGTGGACATATTGATTATGACAGTAAAATTCTTTATATCATTTTTGCCATTAGACTTTGAAAAATTTTTTTTCATAAAAACATAAAATGGCAAACATCGGTACTTTCATATTTAAAATATTCATTGGATAATATTAGTTGAATTTGCTAAAACATATTGCAAACAAGCATAATATAATAAAAGTTACTTCCACCTTTGGGTTATACGATCTCCTGACAAAAGCGATATTTCAGCTTGAACTCGTTTTTATTCAGTTTTCAAATTGAATTTGCTTGTTCAGGTTTTCACATAAAGTTCGCGTATAAAAATAACACTAATAGGAGTCTGTCAGTAATATATTAACCATTTTACGATCGCACAGAGTTAATTTAATTAAAAAACAAGGCTTTTTTTAACTTCAAGCCTAATTGAATCGCTCGAAACTTTATAAGCTGGATCCAAAGTCCTAGTATTATATTTACACTGAAATCTCTATCGAAAGTTGTATAGAATCTAAAAAAGTTTCTTGCAAAATGTACCTACGGTCAACCTCGTATGGAAACTTAGTATCATTCAAGTATATAATAATGATTAAAGTGGTATGTAATAATGATGTTTGTAAAAATCCGAAAACACACCTTGACCGACCTGGGATTTTTTAACACATAACATAAAAAAAAAATTGACTTTGACGAATTTTGCGCCAAACGCTCTCACCATTAGGTCACAGAGGCATTTATGATTTTACTAACCCACTAGCTTTCCGCCCGCGGCTTCACCCGCGTTATGTTATATATTATGGCCAAATTACATAAAATGTATTTATGTTGTCGCCTAAGTGTTATTCTGAAGCTGTATTACTGTAAAGTTTCATCCAAATCCGTTCAGTAGTTTTTGCGTGAAAGAGTAACGAAAATCCTCACAAACTTTCGCATTTAAGTATAATATTGAAATAAATAAGATTCACTAAAAAACATTCAGTAAAAAACACAATAGGAAATCGATTGTTAAAACGCACCGGTGCGTGGTGTGGCATTGAACGTGTTAATCTATGATAGCTTAATTTTTTTTTTTCAAATATCTTTTTTTATTTATCTGGGATACCTTACAGCAAGATCATCTGACCTGAAACTAAGCAGAGCTTGTACTATGGGTGTCAGAGACTGATAAACATATTTAAAAATGTCTAAATGCTTACTTAAAATAGATAATAACACCCAGACACACTAGAAACACAAATGTTCGTCACATGAAGGTTTGTCATTGAAAAACCACGACCTCCAGTGCTAAAGCGGCTAAAGGCAGCATCTCTGCCATTGCACCAACAGGCCAGTCACTATATAAAAATAACACCGTCTATAAAACCATCATAAGGCCTGTCTTTTTTTATGGCAGTGAAACAAGGCCGTTGCTAGAACAACATGAGCAGGAGCTGCGCGTCACGGAAATGAAGATGCTGCGGTGGATGTGTGGAGTCTCACGTAAAGATCGCGTGCGGAACGCCCACATCCGTGGTGGCCTTCAGATGAGCTGCAGGAGTGCCGCCTTCGTTGGTATGGTCATGTCTCACGGAGATCGGCAAACTACGTGGGCAACAAATGTCTGGCCATGCCGCCCCCGCCAGGTACCGGTAGAAGAGGTCGACCCATGAAGCGATGGCTCGACGTCGTTAAGGGTGACATGCGAGCCAACAGACTCACTCAGTGGGCCAAGAAAATAAGAAAGGCGGGCCCTGGGACCCCACACACCAACGTGGGTTCACAAATGGGATAGACCGCACGGATGATGATGATGATGAAGGTTTGTTATGGGAAACCACGACTTCCGGTGCTAAATTGGCTAAGAGCAGGATCGGTACCATTGCACCAACAGGCAAGTCACTAGGTATATTCATAGCATTGAGAGTCAATCTGACACCGGCAGTAATTTATTTTGGACAATCTATTATTCAGTACTGAATAATGTTCATAGCTTAGTAAGCTTTGCAGATTTATTTATTTTAGTTTAATTAAAACATCTTACAACAATAATTAAAGAGACAGAAAGAAAATCAAAAACAGTAAATAAACAACAAGCTTGCGTTTTATTATTATTGTTAATATTACTGCATAATTGTTACCTTTTAGGCTATTTTGAGCATTTCAACCACATCCTGAACGCATTGCATTCATACCATAATTACTGTTTTCTAACAGCATCACTAAAAAGACCAAAATAGGCGTAAGAATCGCATTATAATTGCGCTATCCTATGGCCTCATGGCTAGCTAAACATGCTATGCAACTATGAATCTTAGCGCGTTTGAATAAGATTAAATTTCATATATTTTTGTCTCGAGAGTTAAGAAAGCAAAATCTGAGTAACGGAACCTGCTAGCTATTACATAAGATAACACTTTCACTCGGAACTTGGTTACGTAAAACGGAACGTAACAGATGTGTTGATGAATGTTGTAACGTTATAATAACGTGCGATTGTGTGATTGTGCATAATGCGCGAATTTTTATGGGTTTTTTTATGGTAAAGTTGACTTTTGGATTAAGGAAAAAATACTATTAAGTTAGTTTTTACAAACTTATCATTATGGTATCGAGAAATCTATAAGATTTGTCTAGTTCCAGAATGGTCTACCATTACTTGTATACATAACTTTTGTAAATACAGGGTTCTTGTTTGGAACTATTCGTTTAGAAGATCTTTGTAAAACAAAAATAGCAAATAAATGTTAATCATTATGATTATGATTGAACATAATGACCTATTTATCAATCTATTAGATATTTAATAATTTAAATTTTAATAGGTTAAGACAAGATGGTTTAACTTTATTGTATAAAACATTATTTATAACAGTATTCACATCTTAAATCTTAATTTGTACAATTCAAGCAGCCTTAACACTAGGAAGGGATCGCATCCTGCTAGCAGCGATAGTTTAAGCTTGAAAAAAACATCTGTATTCCCAATGAAAAAATCAAACTTTTTGTCTTTTCTACCTGCAAGTTACTTAACAAGGTCATATGGGTAGGCAGCGCTGTATTTAAGTTAACTAAATATAAAAAGACCCTCATTTCTTATTTAGAATGAAACCATTCTGACTTATTTTGAAGACTTATCTAAAAGTTTAGGAGTCAACGACGCTTGAATTATTTTGGCTATGGAAAGGCAAAACATTTTGAAAGTTAAATGAGGGCCTCATCAGTTCTCGAAAGGTCGATCCCCAACCGAGAAAGCAACAGTCTTTTTTCAACTTCATTTTCTGAACGGCTGTAATTAGCTAAGTTATTGATATTGTTATTTGGTTTAACACAAAAAATCATCAGCTACGCAACGTAAAGCCCAGAGTTATTGTTTTAAAGAAAGATGAGAAGAGATTTCTGGATTTTTACGAGTAGGTACATCTAGCAATTTCTTAAATGGACTTAGTTACACGTTTTAATGTGTGTTATGTTTTCAATAACTTTAAAAAACACTACAAGCAACATTTTACTGCTAAAATGGAGACAAAAGCCAAAGACATACCCACAAATAGATAATAAATAAATTGCGCCAGACATCACATCATGGGCTCGGCTCGAGGTAAGGACAAATATCCTTTTAAAACGAGGTGCAAGACAGTGATTTAAAACCTAAGGGTGTCCCCAGCACACGCAAACCTAAGTCAATTTAGAGAAGATCATTTCCCCAATTGACCCAACCACACAAGTCAAGGCGAGAAACCGTGCTACAACGCAATACGTGCCGTCAATTGTTTGCTAATTGTGTGTCAGAAGGAAGCGCTCTTCATCAGACGCTTTTGGATGTCAATTGTTTGCTAATTGTGTATCAGAAGGAAGCGCTCTTCATCAGACGCTTTTAGATGTCAAAATCCTAATATCATAATATTTGCATTTATCATACAGAATTCATAAACTCCACTAAAAATCGTATGTTGTGTGACGGGTCGTTTCATTCCCTAAAATATGGTTCAGTGGAACGATGGCTGGATCATACGTCAACTTGTGAACAGGTGCCACTTTCGGAAACTGGTACGCTCAGGTTCACTATAATTTGGGTGCCGTTATGATAACTAACTATATTGATGTTCAAACTGTATAACTCTGGTTACAAAGGCAAAAAATGTAAGTGACTAACCTGAATTATAAACCACCTCTTCTTTAGAAGAGAATCTATTGAATTTCTTGCCGGGTCTTCTGAGTGGAATCAGACTTCCAACGCCGGTGGTAGAGTCACATTATATGTAGGTATTATATTTAGTATATAGATTGTATTAATATTATATAAGTTGATACTAAATCTAAATTCAAAATGTTAAATTACGATTCAAAAGAACTGTAAATTCATGGACTACTTGAATCAAGCATTTTTGAGTTTAAGTTTGAGTTTATGAGCGATGAAGAATTCCTACCACTAAATTTTGCTTTCGTAACCTAACAGTGTGTAAAATGTGACACGCTTGCTTTTGATTTAGAAGGAGGGACTGCCGTTATGTGTTTTGATGTATGTCTGCTGATTAAACCTATTTTGTAGTAACGATATAAACTAGAAAATTTCGGCCTGATCCTAGGGCTTGAACCCGCGTCTTCAGCAATCCGGGTGGCTGCTTATCCAACTGAGCTACCGAGGCCATTAACAGACCGGGCGTATTTGTCTAGCGTGATTTGCGTTGTAATCATTTTATCGATATTATAAGGCAAGCGCCTTTTTGACATCCGAAGTAATTATTTTAGCATTACTTTATTTCCCACAGACTATATTGCGTTGGCTGTCGGTTGTTCTAGTCCCAGCCTTATAACAGTTACGTTATTTTATTAAAATAACCGATTTGTGCACCACAAAGTAGCCGGGTGGTTTAGCACCCGGGACGTTCAACTCGCCTTTTTTTACTGGGATCTCTAGTACCCGGGACGTTGAAGCGGATACTGCATTATTTACCATCTACTGATTATGACCAAAAAAAATCAGCTTTATTGTAGTGTTTACTTGTGATTATGCATAATTAGATGAATTAAAATTGTCAAATAGTGCAAACATTATTGTTATTTAGACAACATCCCTGAGATGCAAAAAGTATTTTCATGAGAAACTTTGAGAAATAATATTTTCAAATTGTTTTTTGGTATTCTGCGAGAATTTCAGTACCGGCACTTGTTTACTTCAGAGAGTTCGCTTTCGTTTTAAAATATGCAGAGACCGTTAGAAATGAAATTCATTCGTAATAAAATGTGACGTAGAACATGGCATAAGTCTTAAATAAAATTGTTGTTAATTTGCTTGCAGCATCCTTTCTTACCATATTGCTAAAAAAAAAAAAAAAAATCTTACACTAATCAGTGACCTTGTAAAAAAGGTGTCGGATACTGATCAATTGACTTAATATGTGTATTACATTTCTAAATACAAACTCATAGATATTAACCACCAGATCTAGACAAAAAGAAAACAAATTCTGGTAGGGTTTGAATCGACCCCCGGCAACGTAAACTACTACCATTACGCGAACAAGCCAGCCTTTGCTCATGTTGAAATTTATTGATCAATAAATGAAATAAATGAATAAATATAAATATGCGCCAGACTACACACCACTTGTCATGATCTCGAAGTAGGAATAAATATCCCCGTGTTACGAGGTACCAGACAAGGAATCAAGCCAGGGGCGTCTCCCAGCACACCCTAACTAATTCAGAAAAGATCGTTTCCTGAATTGACTCGACTGGAAATCGAACCCGGGACACTTCGTAAGTCCAGGCGATAAACTGTGCTACAGCGCACTACACCAATCGTGTCGTCAGATCAATATAACGGTATTGACCCTCACCTTTGCAAGATAAGCTTTCATGTAGAAGTTTCCGAAGAGAACGATGAAGGAGATCATATAGATGATGAGCACGTAGTGCATCCAGAGAGGGAATTCACAGCCAGTCCTGATGCCGTTGATGCCCAGGACCAGTGCACAGGTGAACTGGATCTGAAAAGTGAGAAACCAAAAAGTAAAGAAACAGCATTTTTTATCTTTATGGTAACCATAGTACCACTATGGTTCCACCAATAAGTAAGTAGGTAATTAGCCTATTTACTGCCCCACTGATGGGCAAAGGCCTCTATCATTGACATTAAGTTTTTGTTACAATTTATAGGCTTGCAAGGTGATCACAAGCCCGGGTTATGTTCGGCAAAATCCGATAACACACTAAGTAAGACCTGGAATTTGTAACCAAAACCCCAAATGCCGGATCGAGCTCGGCTACTAACAACGGATTACGGAGGCGTATGATCCCCAATATTACATCAATAGATCTAAGCTTAAACAAGTGACCATAATGTGACAACACCTGAGTATTTCCGTGCTTCATAAAACGAAGTAAGCTTGTATATCAAAATTATTACACTCTATCAACTGTGGTGGCCCCAAAACGTCTGCAGAAACAAGAACAGGTGAATATTATGTAACATGATAGCAGATGCTTTCGTGCAAAAAAAGTGAAGTGACTTCAGTTGGTTTGTTCTACCTACGTATAATGACCAAAGGTGGTAATGAAAAAGGGAATCTTGTCGAACGAGCTTAGAAATATTTTTTATAACATTGAGCCTCACCATATTGTACCCTGTCAAAATTTAATCAAGAAGAGATTCTAATTTTGGGATTGCAAAATATTCGTTCTTATTCGTTTCGTTCAAATGATAAATTTATTTATACATATATAATTTATTGCACATGAAAACAAGTACAAACGAGGGCCTCAAAAAACCCGAGGGCATTATCTACGAGTCAAACGCAAGATTAAACAGAGAATTATGGTAGTTTGGGCGGTGCAACGTACAAGAATGCATCCAACGGGAAGGCCCAGTGACTAAATTAATTATCTAGAGTATGAATGTCAAAAAATATTTATTTTTTAAAGTGTTTATTAAAAAGAAAATCAAACTTCATACATTACTCTGATTTTTTTTTCAATGTAAAAATCATTCAAAGTGGCTAGTTTTACTTGGGTGACGACAGAATTATAAATTAAATCAAGAGCTTTTGTTTCTTTTTATTTATACGAGTATGTGTTAAGTTTTTGACTTACTTTAAAAGAGGTGAACCGGAAACTTATGTCTTAACAACTAATTTATAAGTGAAATGTTTGACCATTTCGTAAATATTTATGAAGATTATATAAGATGCAAATTCTAAACGCTTTGCTCACGGTATATGATAATTATACCTCTGTTGAGTCAGAGACTAGTGAACTTTTCGATTTGCCAGATTGAAAGATTGGTTTGTTTTCGTCTTCCGATTAATACCCACGTAATATACTTGTGACGTCTCCAATCAAAAATCAGCTGTACGTCTAGCATGATTTTCCAACACGTCAACTACGATAGTTGAGTTCAGCAATTTGTATGCCATTTTAGTTACATTTTTTATCACTAGAGGCGATGTACCGAAATCCCGAAATGAAAACGAACGCTAGCGACTATCATTGATGTAAAAGCGCACTACCCCGTAAGGTCTCAGGGCCTCATTCACGTGAACGCGGGGCGTCGCGCGTTGCGTGGGGCGGCGCGGCAGAACTCTTACAACGCTAAAATTGGACGAGAATGGCAATACTGTTTTTATTATTATCGTTCAAATACGAGTAGTTTCTATAATTATCTTACGTAAGTTTATTCATGTTATAGTATCAAAAAGGTTTTAAGGTTTCAAAAGCATCGCTAAGTGTGTGTTAAAGAAACATACATTACAATCCATAACAAAAACTACTTAGCAATCTTCAACGATATAATTGTAGGGATTGTATTTCACCATACAATCTTTTGAAAGGAACTTCAGGTAGGAACTGGTTTAACCCGTAAACAAGTTCATGAAAGTGAAATTCCCCATGCTCTCATTTATTCGAAAGGAGATTATTCTCAAAACTTAACTGTATAAAATAAGAGCAAACAACTTTCCAAAAAATTACTTTAATTTACTACCAGTCTTTATCATTATTACATTTCATAACAATTTAATTTTTTCTCCATTTCTCTGTGTCCAATACTGATAAATTGAGTGTTGTATGTCTTTAATGAGATAACACCAGTAAGAGCCACCATATAGCGTCCGTGTTATCCACTTTAACGTTTTTGGATGGCGCCCAATCCAAAATAGGCATAAAAATTTCTGAAGTCAACTTACGTAGATTACGTAGTGACATGGTTTAACTGAACAAACCAAAATGTGTATGTGTTTCTAAGTCATTTAGACGAGTTCAGATGCAAATTGATACTAATTACTGTCTGTCTTTGTGAAACGGACGCTCAATTCCCTTGCCAGGAATTATCTAACTCTACCTGATTGGTCTACCGCTGCCGCGTTAAGTTGAAAATTACTATTTGCAACTTAAAGCGTTGATTGTTATAATAGCTTTGAATACGTGAGTATCTAAACAGTAAAGACAATATCTGTATTATTAGTTAGGGTTTTTAATGTAAATTTTAAAACAATTAAACTGTAGGTATTATTTATTTCGTAAGGATAACTATATGGCATACTAATGGAGTGATGTCGAAACTACCTAATAAGAAAGTTGGAATTCTTTAATCAATTTTTATTTAAAAAGGTTTTCATCCAAAAAAAACTTTCATTCTCATTTTGAATATTTGAAATAGTTAGTATTTTTTTTATCTAGTTAGATCCTACGTCACCTACTGAATATGCTATTTAATTTTCATAAATAACTAATCACCCAGTATTAAACTCAAACTTACCAGCTGCAGAACTGTAAGGTATCTCTTCCACCAGAGGTATTTGCTGACAGTAGGTCCAAAGACTGACAGGCCGTAGTAGGTATACATCAGGACATGGATGCCGCTGTTCACCATGGCAGGCAGGAATGCTAAAAAAAAGGAAAATTAGGGATATCATATCACTCAAGATGTAGACAATGGAAGAAATCGAAGTGGTTGTGGCAGCTGTAAAATTACTGTCAAGATGACGTCACTCTAATCTGTTTTGGGCACGAATGGTATTTTTAATTAAGAGGGGTGTTAAAATGAATGTTGAATTTGAACATACACAGATATTGACGTCAAACGTAGACGTCAATGTCTGTGTATGTTCAAATTCAAAAATGCTTTATTCAAGTAGACCATAGTTAAACAGTTCTTTTGAATCGTCATTTAACATTTTAAATTTAGCTTTAGTATAAAACACACATATTATTGCAATCGATATATACTAAATATAATACTGTCTGTCTGTGGCAATAGCTCTCGTACGGATTGACCGATTTCAATGCGGTTTTGGTTTAAAAGCCAGTTTTCTTGTGGTGGTTTTTAGCTATGTTTGGTAAAAATCGCAGGATAAAACACGCTTATTTATAATGTTTATGTTTTATTGATTGAGAATTTTAAAGCTCTTCCGTTACTGACTAAGAGACTGACAGACTACGCACAAACGAAATTATATGGATGTAGAAAGCTGAAATTTGGCATTTAGATCACTTAGGGAGAGCAGGCGAGCAGTAAAACTATTCATAAACCTATTTTTTCCTATTATTTCTGCAAAATCCCAGGTTTAACTGTGACTCATTGAGTAAAGAGTCAAGTAAAGCCCTTAAAGATATCTACTGTTTAACTGATCGATGATTACCCTGCCCATAAACTGCCATATAAACGTAACATCATACTGTACGTCTACCACGTTCGCGTAAAAAAGATTATCGGGATTTGACATTGTCATGTCATGTCATGTGTCATCTCAATACATTTTTTTACGCGATATTAATTATAACGTTAATTTAAAGTGGCAACTCGTCGTTATTGCAATAAATAAAACTTTAACTAAACATTGTGTTGGGAAATATAACGTAAAGCACCTTTAATCTGCTTTGATTAGTTTACAAAGTGCCCGTAACTTTTGTAATTAAGTGCATAATGAATTAAATTTCACGTTAGCAGTTGCAAAAGAAACCCACTGTCAAATTATGGTTAAGTAAATGATGAAAATGAGGACCTCATTCATTATACCATTAAAGGTTCTTGAATCTTCACAGTTATTTCTTAACCGTTTTATTTATTTCAATGCCCACCTTCTGACAATGATTCTGGGGAAGGTACATTCTTAAATAAAAATCTATAATTTTCAACGATCTTTACAACCGTCGAACTTTTTTTTATATATATTGCCCGTCAAGATGACCTCACTCCACCTAATGGAAAGCGGTCGTGAGGTCCAGTTATGAGGCTGACAAGCCCACTCATTCAAACGAACCAAATCTGTGTATCACAATTTCATGCTACAGTTCAAGTTAAGATGGCATGCTAATCCTTGTATACCTACCAGTGGATAAAAAGGTTGATCTTTGATAATTTAATAAAAGTTTAATATTTATTATTAGATAATTTAAAAAAAAGTTTTAGTTAGCCTATGTTGTCTTACTGCTAAGCAAAGGCATCCTCCTCCCACTGGCCTGTTGGCGCAATGGCAGCCATCCTCCCTTTAGCGCCAGAGGTCGTGGGTTTGATGGCCCACCCATGACAAATATTTGTGTGACGAACATTTGTATTTGTTGTGTGTCTGGGTGTTATTATCTATGTAAGTATGTGTTTAGAAATATTTAAGTATGTTTATAAGTCTCTGACGCCCATATTACAAGCTCTGCTTAGTTTGGGGTCAGGTGATCTTGGTGTGAATAATTGTCCCAGATATGTATTTATTTATTTATTTAAATCTATCCAGAGATCCCTGTCACTAGCAAAAGTCTTCCATTCTGGTGAGTATTTATCCAGATCGTCCCGCCATCGTTTTTTTGGACGACCTCTTTGACGATATCCGTCCTCCGTCCTCGGAGATTTTCAAATGAAAAACAATGAAAACAGTTTGTGCAAGGTGACAATAGAAAGGTTAAATAACACGTATCACTCATTGGGGCCCATGAGTTATGAATCTGAGACAATTTGACAGCAAACGCATTTCGAAATCACTATTATTAAAGCTCGTAAGATGTTGGTGCATGGGTGGACTGCACCACATACTACCTTAGAGGGGCCTATGGTTGAAAGTGGACTGCTGAGAGCTGGCTTTAACGATAACGAGATTATCTCGATACCGAAAAAAAATTGAACACTAGTGTGAAATATGTAGAAAACTATACAATCATCATACGCCGTGCATGTTTTCGTAAAGTTAATTTCGATACTTTCTGTTTGCGGAATATTGAAAATATTTCAGCAAACATATGAAAATAGTCTCATAAAAAACGGAATAACGTCAACGAATCCCAGTAAAGGAGGTTTATAAGGTACCTAAATTATACCTTTATCCTCATATCCCAGGTGTTTCGCCCGAATTTTACCAAAACAGTAGTAAATCAAGGCTTTATTATTATTATCAGAATCATATTATAATAATAACATAGAGGCTCATTGTTTATGAAACATAATATCGTTTTCTCCCGTAAGGCTTCTTCTAATTGCATCTTTTGTTTTCCTAATGGCATATTGAATGCGAGCTACCACCCTCCTAGCTATTTCTTCTGAGTATTTTTTTTTAAAACGTCAGTGGCAAGAAATCATGATGATGATTGGATATATTGGATTGGATTTGACGACCGACTTGGTGTAATGGTTAAGAAGTTGGCTACTACACCAGAGGTCGTGGGTTCGATCCCCGCACAGTACAAACATTTGTGTGCATGAACATGTCTGTTTGTACTGCAGAGCGATTCTTAAAAACTCACAATAAGAAAAGAAATACGCCGAGTGAACCGAACACACTTCGAAGTAGCGTTCGCCTGACCTTGATTTGGTATTCTCAATTTGTTTCAAAGTCTGAGTGAAGCGGAGTGAGTCTCGAAATGGGATAGGGCTTGCATGTATGTGGCAATTATGAATCGATAAATCGATAAAACTTTGTTTAGTTTTATAAACAAGAATACTTTACTAAACGGCGAGGATTAATGTGATATGACAGTATTTTGGCTAAGTTTACATTATTTATTGTATAAACTTGAGGTAAAGTATGAAAAATTTCAATAGATTTATTTTTGTGGCTCAATATCCACATCGCCAAGGCTTTTTGGACCAATGCCATTACGCTTGATTAAAAAAAAAACAAAAAAAATGGCGACAATGTTGTTGTTGGTTTGGCGTTTGGATAAAAGTAAACTTTCTTTGTGTTTTCTAACTAAATATAATGCTTTAATGCTTCATTTGAGTTTATATCAAATAAAATATGAAGTAAGTATGACTACGTTTACTTTTCTATTATTTATACTTGGAGTTTTGGTTAAATGACGATTTATACATTTTAAATTGTAATTTGCAGAACTATCAAACAGAAACGCTGAAAACTATTCTGGAAGAGATCCCAAGCGTACCCAAGGGATTTGCTAAGATGGAGAGTGCTAAAGATGTAGTTACAAGGCATTGAGAGTGGTTGGCCGCTTAAATGCACAGCATGGAAGGAAGAACCAAATCCTGGAAACAGGACAAGGTATTTTTGTTTTTCAATAGATTGCATTGACAATACAAAAACATACATGCAATATATTTAATTTCAAGAAGGCTTTTGCCAGAATATCGTGTTTGCCTAAATATCGCTCCTTTATGAGTTTATCATAATATTTCAGTATAATTTTTACCTAAGTTTTGTAGGCTGCATGCATGTGTGACAGATTAGCCATAACTTACCTAAATTCAAACTTAAAATCAAATAATAATTAAGGAACATGCCTAGTTTTTGTATTTACTGTAAAACATTGTTTAAAGTTAATTAATATGTGTATTTTTTTGTTCTAGGTCGACAAAAACTGCTGTAAAGAAAAAAGCTGCATTACATGCTCAAATTATGCCTTCTGGGCAAGGTGCAAGCCACTCTTAGTATTGGCTTTAACTCCACAGTTAACTTAACAGACCTACCTAGCTGCCATTTCCCACTAAAAGTGAGTTGAACTAGTACAAAGTAGTAGTAGTACAAATGATAAATTTTATTCAAACGGCTAACAAAATGCTATGTTGGGGATCCAAATATGTGTGCATTTAATTGAGTCATGATTGGGCTTATCAAAACCTTAGTTCGAATTTTTTGTATTATACTTGGTATATCCAATGTTATGTAATGTATCAAAATGGTGAAAAAATGAATTGAATTGTTAAAATTCATAAAAAAGTAGTTTTTCAAAACAATGAAAGCTTGTAGATTAGGTTCCATCTACTCATTTGAGTTCAATAAAATTGTTGTGTAATATAATATAATGACTATTTTTTGTTTCAGCTACAGGAATCCGTAGATGGCTCGTCAAGAGCCACATAAGCAGCAGTCAAGTGGTTGTAGAGTGCAGCAAATGACTGGATGAACAGCAGTTAATCAGAGAAGTTGAAAACAGCACTGCTAAAAGCTGTAGCTGTATATGCAGCAAAGGCAGACCATCAACTTATCCTGAGATTGCTGCAAGGCAAACGGGTTAGAAAAAGGTCCACAAATTCTGGTCGTTATTTTTGAGGTGATTAGAGAAGTGTTATGAAAATTAATAAAAGATCCTGTGATTCAATAATATTTTTCTTTTTTTTCACCTTTACTCATCACCTTGAAGTATTATTATTAATATTATTGTGTGAGTGATGTGAAGGCCTGTTGGTGCAACTTGCCTTTAGCACTGAAGGTTGTGGGTTTGTTGTGTGCCTGGGTGTTATTACTTACTATCTAACTAAAAAATATGTTGAGAAATATTTAAGTATGTTTATCAGAACGCCTCCGTGGCTGAGTGGTTTCAAAGCTTGGCCCGAAACTCAGAGGTACCGGGTTCAATTCCCAAGTTGGGCAAAGTGTGTTTTCGGAACATGGACCAGGGTTTGTGATCACCAACCCTCGTTTGACAAGCGTGGTGATTTAGCCAATACCCATCAATTGTGGTGATGACTTGATTACAATGAGGGAAGCCTTTGCCCAGCAGTGGGGCAATATATAGGCTAATTACTTACTTGAATGTTTATCAGTCTCTGACACCCATAGTACAAGCTTTGCTCAGTAAGGGGTCAGATGATCTTGCTTGGTGTAATTTGTGCTAGATATTTATTTTTTAGCCATGACGCCGGGTTAGTAAAAAGAAGTTCTTTATTTACATTGAAGTCAGCTTCTCTGCACAATAAGTGACTTAACTATAACTCTCTTTTTCTACACTTGTCATTCGCACCACTTGACCACACACTGTTTAATTTTGATAAAAGAATAATCAATGAAGAATATTTACACTTATTCTCTCTACTCTTATTTAGGTCAAATCTTGCAAGCTGAATTAGAACAACTTCCACTCAGCCTACAGAATTAAAATTTTACATGTTAGTGCAGTGCTGATGGCAATGAATTTCAATGATAAGCTTGACCTGATTCTCCAACCAGAATTGGACCGGGAGCTAACTGCACAGTCACGAAATTGTATTAGTATTCGCATTTAGTTACGATAACCTGTTCTTTGACCTGGCTGTTTCCTCGAGGGTGGCCTCCAGACGAGGGAATTTATTGATATACGTGGAATTTTGGATACATAAAAAGCATAATTTTAAAAAAGCTGGTTTTTAAACATTTATTCTTAAAAATAATTTTGATTAAATAACCTGAAATTAACAATGGAAATCATTCATTCAATAATTAAACTGGACGCCACAAATTATTTTTAAAGTCTCGTCTACATAACTGCCCATCTATAAAATTATTCTGGGATCCAGCAATGATCCAAGGGTGCACTGCTGGGTGGGTTGTCCTCGTTTGGTTGCAGATATTAGGCACGCTAAATGCTAATGCTCTTTAGCCACCATGTCAGAATCATAGTGGAGTACTGGAGTACCATGTGAACCAGCAAATAACTGCCTTCACTGTCCATGCTTAGACTTCAAGGTAGGTACATTGAACTTTCAATTACATGGGCGTCGAACTTTTCATTTTGGTTTCGGCTGGTAGACAAAGCATAGTCTCCTAAATGCCTTGCACACACTTTTCTACACTCCAAACAATTTTTTTTCTAATTATTTGACCGAAACATGACCAAGGATTTGATTATTTCCACTCGTAAATTCCAAACTCGATCACTCTGTAGTAACGGTCTATTTGACAGATTATTTCGAGTTCCCTGTGTCGAGATGACGGTCGAGTTCACGTTGAGAATACCAATTAAACGTCATTCCTATACATGTGATGTCAAAAATCTCCTTTACCTTAGTTCCATTTACTAACGCTCTCCTAGTGGAGGAGCTACCGTCGTTTTCTTGTTTTAGGAATGCCAAAGTTAAATCTCACAGCGGATTCCGCGTGCGAGGTACGAAGCGAGTTTTTAAGAATAGCTCGGCTGGTCTGGGTGTCTCCTATGTATAATAAGTATGTATTTACAAAAGAAAATGTATTTAAGTATGTTTATCCGTTGTCTAGTATCCCATAACACAAGCTTTAATTAGCTTACTTTGGGGCTAGATGGCGCTGTGTGGAATAATGTCCAGGGATATTTATTTATTTATTTATTTATTTATTTATTATATGCATGCAACACCAAAGGCGTGTCGTGCGTTCTCGACCCTTTCGACATACAACAGATTCGTAATGAGCTAGAATATATAAGAAAAGGATTTAGGTATATAAAAAAAAATGTATGTTATAATGTACCTAACTTTAAACTTTATTACTCACAACATCTGTAATATGCAAACTTATAACTTGGCAATAAAAATTATTTGATTCGATATATTAGCTATACACTACAAATAATAGTTGACAGATGACATGAGCCAGACGTAGCCCAGTGGGCAAGTAAGTTCAAATTGCAGTTGGCAGGGCCTACAGCGTGGAGGATTTAAAACCGTTGGACTTGGATATTTCTTGATTGGGACTTTGTGAATGAACTGACTAACATAGTAGGTTTCCAATGAATGTTAGCCGCCTGTAACACTATGTGAGAGGCCTATATTTTAGCGCAGGACGTTCTTAGACTACGAACGATGCTTATACTCGTAAATTGCAGGATTGCCGCAGCAATTTCATTTATTATTTTAAGGAAAGTTTTAATCAATATTAAAAAAAATACAAATTTAACTTAAGGAAACAACAACACAGGCTACATTCCCGCAAGCTATATCAGTTAATGATTAAGTTATTTCATTAATAAAGTAGATATTTCTAATAAAAGGGTTAAATCCTTGAATTAATTTCCCTTAATTGGGGTTAAGTGGTAAGGAAATTAATGGTTTAGAGGATATACTCCTTTTTAAACAATGGCTATAGGATTATTTAACGGCCCGGGGTTTTCGTTATTTGTAGGTATTAGGTATTATCTCTGCTACTGTCTGTTTTTTGGGAATAAAAGTGAGAAAAACTTAGTTCGGTATGCTGATTGAGGTCGTTCAAACATACGCCCAGTGGGTGGGCTCCCTGCGTTCTCCATATAACATGTTTCTTTTACTAAATATACTTCGCATCAACGAACTTTACCTTTACAAAATCTCCATTTAATAACTTTGAATTTACAATCTTTACATTCAAACTAATAATTGCTTTTATTAGATCATAGTTTTCCAGAAGTTTACTTTAAATTCAATTAGTTTATCAAAGTTTTAGTAAAAGTATGCGATGAGGGAATTCTTTTCCTTCGCGATGGTTGAATCGACCCCTTAAAGCTGGGTCTACGCTACGAGTAGAGGAGCCAAGCACAGGTGGAGCACGAGCGGAGCACGAGCGAAGTACGAACGGAGCACGAGCGAAGCACGAACTGAGTATAAATTTGTATTGCTCGGACCGACTTACAAGCCTGGAACGAAAGTTGTTTGAGTAACTTTGTATGGACCCGTGGCGTTTTTTTTACTGGCGGCCAGCAATTATTTTATTACTGTTTTATAGCACCTCAATAAAGAAACATATCTGAGTTGTCAGAATTTTTTTAAGTGATATCGGAGCCGTGATATCCTTTCCTAAAGTATTATTTTTTGCGTTAGTTCCACGAAATAATACTCGTATTCTCACCTAACAGCTGTTAAAAAGGATGCAGAAATAGGAGAGGAAGGTTTTCTTTGATGTAAGTACTCTTAGGTACTATATTTTTCTAATTAAAGTACATCCAACAATACATCAAGTTAGATATCCATAATGATAGTGCTGTCTACAAATCCGTAATTTTAAGTATCGAACCTTAACGTCAATGACACATAAAAAAGACATTTTTTAATAGTCAATATGTAAATAGGAGGTATTGGTTCTTAGCCGTCGATATTAGAGACATTATGGGAAAAAGACCTGAAAGTCTTTTTACATATATTACAAAAACAATAATGGTATAATATTTCATCTAGCCATTGAAAACTAGCCTTTTTTAATCCTACTTGCGTCGCATGTTGATAACCAGGATTAAGGATAGTAAATAATGCCACTTTTTTACCTTTTCCTTGGTATGGATCAAGTTTAATTGAGTAGTTAGTTAAAAATTAAATACCTAATATCTCAGCTCCAATATACTTTAGCTATATGTGCTCGATAATAAAGTTTGTTGCCCTCGATATATTTTTTCATAATAATAAGGTTTGATGAGTAGCTGCGCAACTTCAAAAATGACGCCAACGTTACCCATACCCCTTTGACACCGCGCTCGGCTCCTCTACTACTGTCTGTCTACAATAGAAGGAGCACAGTCAAGCACGAACCAAACGCTCAAAGCGCGCTCGTTCGAGGCTTGTATGTCGGTCCATACTACGCGAATTTGTGTTCGGCACGTGCTCCGCTCGGGTTCGGCTCGTCTAGCGTAGTTCACCTCCCGGATATACAACAAACACTCGCAACTACTATTAGAATTATGTCACTAACAATGTACTATTATTGATCATTGTGAAGTTCGATACGATAAGAAGAAGTTTGTAAAGTAACTTACTGGATCCACTAGGCACCCATTTGATCCCAATCCACCAGAACGAGAACATAGTAGAGTGATGGTAAACATGCAGGAATGTCAGCTGCTCGTCCTTCTTGCGTAGAATGAAGAAGAAAGTGTCGCAGAATTCTAGAAGCTTCGAGAAGTAGTACCACCATACCGCGTCTGCTATCTGTAGGACAACATTTTGCTTAAGAAAAGTGGGACTAACATGGAAACTACAATTATTTAACTAGATGTTGATACTCAAGAACTTTTTATAGAGTACTTTGATAAGAAGTCAGCAATAATATTTATGAATAAGAAATGTATGGTCTAATAATACAGTATATACAATAATTCTACAGTCCAATCAATTTATTTTATTTGAAGTAGCAGCAAAAATATTAAACAAAAATCCATTTTGAAATTAGTTCTAATATTAGAACTGTGGTCAACCAAAGAAGAAATGAAATGAGCCTCGTTTTCTTTGCTGCAGAAGCCGCAATCATTGATTGCAGTGGAAATAAAGTTTATTACGAGCTCAAATATATACCTATATCTTAATGTCCTGTACCTATATCATTGCTTATATTTTTTATGTGTTCCTAAAAATGTTATCTATTAAAATTTTATGCAAATGTTTATAATTGTTATAGTGTAGCTTAGGTACCTATACGTTATTACTATAATTACTCAGATAGCATGTTGCTTAAGTTGCAGTGCTCGAAAAGAGCAACTAAGATAAGAAAGATGATAGTATAATTTTAGGTATGGCACCTAAAATTTTCAATAAAATTCCAATGACATTGAACAACTTAGATTTCAATGAATTTAAAATGAAATTTAAGAATTTATTAATTGAAAAATGCTATCATAATACGCCGGACTTCTTAAGTGACAAATTTGGATATAATTACGGATTGAATTCATATTTTCATTAATTTGACATGTACTTAATGTTGTTTTTTTTTTCTAGAATGCTTAATTTGACATTTTTATGATTTTAGGAACGTATCTCAAGTTGTATGCCACAAAGGCACGACATGTTGAAACCTAATGTTCATTTATTTATTAACCTATTTGCACACATGTTTCGTACAAATAAATAAATCTTTACTTTTATATTATTATGTGGAATATGCTATTAAAGTCTTGAAATATCTAAGACAGCTTACACCATTTCCTAGCTCTAAACTAAATATACTCATATGCCAAAATTTGTCTGAATGTATTAAAATGCAAAAGTTAATAGACAATAACAATCAGACAAGGAACAACTAGAAGTTTTGTTCTTGGTGGAGATCGAACCCACTGACTTTCGATGCTAAAAAAACACCCTAACCGGACAGTTAATTTACTAAATGAACAAAACCAAGAGAAACCTTTACCTGCAACTCATCAGGATCGTACTTCTGTCTACAAGGTTCGCATATATAGCTATACCTCAACCTAAATGACGCTGTTAGTAGCCTCACTGCTATGTACGCATTCAGACCAGCCATGGCCAGGTTGTATGGAACCAGCAGCCACGTCAGCTGAAGAGGCCGTCGGTTCTTCATGATCTTCGGTCCGATCCAGACGATGAAGAGGTAAAGCAGCGTGTACATTACTGTGGGAAGCGGCGAGTCTACGAGGGGCCATCCTTTGGTTCTATTATCTGAAACGAACGAGAACCATCACCATACAAATCAGTCGAAAAGTCAGTATTTTTGTATGAAAACCTTAAAATTAAAGTGAATTGAAAAATCAAATTTTCCCATACATCACTTACTGAGTATGCCATTCATTTTCGTAAGTCCTATAAATATGAATATGCGTAAGAACTCCAAATTCCTTGTGGTCTTGAAGTAAGGATAAATATCCTTGTGTTACGACGAGGTACCAGACTAACAATTTAAACCAGACGAGGGCCAATTTAAAGTCTTTCGTTTTCTTAACTGTTCTCAGATGGAATCGATCCCAGGACGGGCGAGTAACGCCAAACAGACAGATATTTTATTGTAATACCTAGTTAATACTTAGTTTGTACTGACTAACAATTTTTCTTTCTTAATTGTTTCAATGGCCTTCAGTTTATATTATTTTATGTTAGTTTTTTTTCCATTGTTTTATATTCTTTCGATTAGACACTCAGTAGGTTTATTTGTATCAAAATGACACAATGTACTTTACTTACGCCTGTTGTAAAGCCAAAACAAGTTTAAAACAGTAACTGCTGAGTTTCTCGCCGGGTCTTCTCAGCAAGAAACAACTCCGACGCGGTGGTAGAGTCGCATAATGTCTGTATACTTTGTATTTATATACGAGTATCTATATTGATATAGTAATTATGTCTATTATTTAGTATATCTTGCTTTAAATTTGACGATTTGAAAATACTGACTGTGAAAGTCTATTTGAATAAAGTTTTTTGAGTTTGAGTTTGAAACATTTCATAAAATACCAGACCAGATTTTTGCGAGGAAACTGACCAGCGCTAGGATTTTTGGCTAAGCTGTTCATAGGTTCAGTTTGTAGGGTCAGTTTCACATACCTAACTGCGCTATGGGAACAGGTAGGATCAGACTACTATCGGTCTTCTTCTATCGCACATTAATAGATTTGTCTTATTTTTGTAAATGTACAAATAACCTGCTCCACAGAGGTTTTCCTACCAGATTGCTGCGACAAGGAAAATTAAATATATGTCTGTAGATTTTTTTCCACGCACCTTCGCTTGCATTACCTACGTCATAGATGATATAAATAAATCTTACCTGAAAGTGAAAGAGTCCATAAATAATAGTCGTAGGTGTCTTTCAACACGGATTGTGTTGAATTTACTATTACTTTCGCCATTATTCTGACCCGTTTAATCTGAAACAATACAAAAAAAAACTATTTATGCAAGTCAGGTAATTAAAACTGTATCAATTATTGTTTTCTTTAGTTTATTTAATTTTAGTTTGTAATAAATAAAACAAATGGCACCACTATTACAAAATAGTTGTTAGTCCACTTGTGCGTTTTTTATTGCACTGAAAACCAAGAAAATATAATTATATGTTGTGACAGAATTAATATTATTTATAGCATTAACCAATACACTATTTTCTATACAAAGTAATAAAACTAGAATAAAAAACAACCTGGGGCCGTACTACCATCTCTTATAGCCAGTCAAGTCAATTTCCTAAACTGAGCGAACGATTTCCTAATAATGATCTTTCATTTCCAGCCAGTCAACGGTTACCTGTCACTAATGCATCCTCTAGGCCAGATATTTACTGACGAAATTGCTCGCTACCCTCAGCTTAGGAAATTAACTGGAATTGCTCTAAGGTAGGTAATACGGCCCCTAATCCTAGGTGCTCCAGGATCAGGTCGAATTTTTCTAATTCCGATTATTGTGTATATATTTGGCTTATTAACTTATTCTGTGGCTCCGTTTTGGCTACTGATTTAATATTTTTTGATTCTGTTCAATTGCAAATAACATTCACGATTTAAATCATTAACATGTCAGCATGTTTGTTTAACTCAATGTCACGTTGTACTTCATGGGGGTCATCGATCGATGGCAAACAATAGATTTTCATTTGTGTCTGATTTTGCAGCTGTCGAAGTAATAAATAAATAGCCTATTGATTTTGTATTTATTACAGGGCAATTATAGTACGAATAAGTAATAAATAATTTTAACACTTTTAATTTTTATTTTATTGCATTTCAATGGCTTCATGATGACATAGAGAGAGTAATATTATAACTGTAATTTAAGAAACCTCTCGAAATTTCTCTATCTATAAATGCTCTAACATGAATTGAGTTTCACAAGAATTAATTTGTATTTCATATGTATTGTCAAGTTCAAAGAATACTACTTAACATTATATTGGGTATTTATAGGGTACTTAAATATGAAAATGTTTTTATTTATCACACGTTTCACCCCTTTGTTCAGAACTTGAGAGACTTGAATAAGTCTGAAAAGAAACTTTACAATTCAAGTTATTTCACAAGAACGAATAATGAAAGTAGCTTATTAGTATAAAGTAGGGTAAATATGGTTGGCATTTAAGTTATATAAGCGAATATAAATCCCAAACTATGAACAACTTCTAGTACAAGTATTATGGTTATCGGAAGTTTATTTATTAAAAACAGCGGCTTCGCCCGCGTAGACTGTTATTCCCGTCAAAATATAGCCTAAATAAAAAAAAAATATAGCCTATGTCACTCCCTGATAATGTACCTTTATATTGATGAAAGAATTTTTGAAATTGGTCTAGTGGTTTAGGAGCCTATTCAAATACAAACTTTTTTTTCTTTCTGTTTCCAGAAAGCCATTCTCGAGTTTTAGCGAGACAAACGAGCAGCGATTAATTTATATATATATTAAGTAGTAAATGTGTAACAAAGATAATGTTTTAATAATCAGAACATACATCATAGAATATTTTGATTACTATATTCACTTAAAAACAACATGTTTTTGGGCTATTATTACATTTGATGTAATTATAACACAGTATACTTAATATAGTACGTGTTATTATTACAATATTGTATTTTTCCGTCCGCCATCAATGGAGGTAAACGACAATACAAAGTTGGTTTACATTACAATGTAACAATATGTAGGAAACCTTATTTACACGCCGGCTTAATCAAAATAAACAATCAGGATAATAACAGTAATGAAGGAATGCTTTAGATCATCACAATATTATTGTAATTATATAATTTTTAAAGTTTATTTGAATGCAACAGTTCAGTAGGTCTACCATGAGTTTACACCAATAAGAGCCGCTGCGTTGACGTTTTGGATGGGGTTTTAGTACAGTGCCCCTAGTGGTTATAAATAGAACCAAAAATGACAAACAAACTTTTGAAGTTACCTATCGTAGTTTACGTGATAGAACCTCATTATAGATATAGATTCGAATTACTATGAGTTTGCAACAGCAACATGTATGCAATTTTTAAACCATTTACTACATTTTTTGCACCAGACACCCCTTCATTCACCACACACCTCACAACATTCACCACACACCTCACATCATTGACCACACACCTCACATCATGCACCACACACCACATATCACGCTTCACTCACCACACACCTCACATCATGCACCACTCACCACATATCACGCTTCACTCACCACACACCTCACACCACACACCACATATCACGCTCCACTCATCACCCACCTCACATCGTGTACCTCACACCACACCTCACACTACACATCACTCACCACACACTACACATCACGCACACACTGTACAGCATGCAAGTGTCCACACTCGTCGATCGAGACGGTGAGACCTGGAGTCCTGAAATACTTGTAGGCTCTAGTTCACACGTAAATAATGTAACGCGCTAGATCTAGATCCTAGGTGTACACTTTATGTTATAATTTTATGTGTGAAAATTTGTTTTTTCTTTTTTTACTAATAACTAGAAAATCCTGTACTTATATCACATACAAAAACTTGACGACAAACGCTAAAGACTGTCGTTGGCGTTAACTTATGATACGTCTCCCAAGAGTTTCTGTAATTTTCTGGTACCTAAATCCCATACAAAAACGCTGACCGTCGTCAGTGTAAACTCATACAATACAAACAAGCAAAAAAAGTGTTGTGTTTTTCACTTATTGTCGCTCATACCATTCACGACTTTATCCCAATCGGGGTAGTCAGAGGAAAGTGAATGTTGCCGTCATGGTGCACGGAACACTCAGAAGCCCACTTTTCACCAATAGTATTAGAACCCAACGTGGTAGGTGGTGAGCCTTTCACCGTTATCCGGGTTGATTTGGTTTTTTATCGATGTTTTCCATCACCGGAGTGTTAGTCGGAAATTAAACAATTAACACAAAGATTTTGGTTCGGGCCAGATTTAAACTCGGGACCACACGATCCGCGATCCGAGTTGGAGTGCTTAACCTCTGGGCCACGACGCTCGAAAAAGAGGGGTGAAAAAAAAAAATAGGAACTTCATAGACGTCCAATATGTCAAAGTTAAATACAAGTTATAATTAAAACCTGAAAGATTTGTGTTATCTATCTTTTATTTTCTAAAAATATTTTGTTTACTGATAACTTCACTTGGAAGAATTCGTTATACCACTTAAGAACAGAGGATAATTAATAACACCGTTCATTATCAAATCTGGTAACTTATTAATTTACCCCTCAGTCTTCGCCCTTACAGTACCTAATAGGAGTGGGTAAACAAGCGAGACAATCTACTATTTGGTTAATGGCATGAATGTCGAACGATTGGTTTGTTGATAAAGTTGAACTGAAATACTGACGTTATTTAAACAAAGGGGTGGAACACATCACCTCAAATTAGAAATGCATAAAACATACTAAGTTTCTACATTTTTCAACACACATTTATAAAAGAAAAAAAAAACTCATGAATCTTTCAAATGAATTATTATTTCAATCGGTTTTGTAATTGCTAAACAAGCCAAAATTTCCAATAAGTCATCTCATAAAATCCACAATTACCTACAATATATTTTTATTGAAAATAAGAAAATTTATGAAGCAAAAGTCATTTAAATCAAAATAAACACAAGTACTTACTAATATTATTAGTGTTGTGTTTTTCACTAATTGTCGCTCATACCATTCACGACTTTATCCCAAACGGGGTAGTCAGAGGAAAGTGAATGTTGCCGTCATGGTGAACGGAACACTCAGAAGCCCACTTTTCACCAATTTTATCAGAACCCAACGTGGTAGGTGGTGAGCCTTTCACCGTTATCCGGGTTGATTTGGTTTTTTATCGATGTTTTCCATCACCGGAGTGTTAGTCGGAAATTAAACAATTAACACAAAGATTTTGGTTCGGGCCAGATTTAAACTCGGGACCACACGATCCGCGATCCGAGTTGGAGTGCTTAACCTCTGGGACACGACGCTCGAAAAAGAGGGGTGAAAAAAAAATAGGAACTTCATAGACGTCCAATATGTCAAAGTTAAATACAAGTTATAATTAAAAGCTGAAAGATTTGTGTTATCTAGCGTATCTAAAAATATTTTGTTTACTGATAACTTCACTTGGAAGAATTCGTAATACCACTTAAGAACAGAGGATAATTAATAACACCGTTCATTATCAAATCTGGTAACTTATTAATTTACCCCTCAGTCTTCGCCCTTACAGTACCTAATAGGAGTGGGTAAACAACTCACCACTGAGGATGCACAAGACCGCGCGAAGTTGGCCAAGAAAATAAAAAAGGCGGACCCTGGGACTTCACACACCAGTGTGGGTTCACAACCGGGATAGACCGCACGGATGATGATGATGATGATGTAATTTTACCTACGTAAATACTACGATAATGCAGGCGAAGCTGCGAGCGGAATGCTAGTAGATAATATAAAATGAACAATAGCGAGATTAAAATCATATTGAATAAGATATGTTTAATAGCATAAATGAAATAAACTAACACTTAAGTTAATGGATGTGTACGACCTTTTGAACCCAATAACTCGCGTGGTTGATGATCTCTCACAGACAATAAACTTCGCCAAACAAAATGGTGTCAAGCGATCTTTCAGCCTCTATCGGCCGTTAGTCTAACAAATGGTGACAAAACGAAATGTTACTTTCATTTGTTAAAATGTCCGAGCAAACGTATTGTCTTTCGGCTTGTCTTTTTTGAGACGTGTGGATTTACTTGCCACTTTATTCATAGAAGAAATTTAAAAAGTATATTTGGTTGCAGAAGTTAAGAATACTTTCCTACTTTGGTTTCTTTTCAAGAGAGCTTAGTGGTAGAAAAATCTGTGTAGGCCTAAATCCTGTTACCAGATCCAGACAAACCTATTAAGTAGTTTGTGTGTGCCCTTTGACAGGCGGATCCTTTGAGCATCGTTTTTTCATTCACTACACACCCTTTACATACCTATTGTTCGAGAACTAGCTGCTTCCCGCGACTCTGTCCGCGTTTTTCCAGAACATGGAGGGTTGATTTCCTAACCACGGTGATTGAATTTAAGCTTAGACATAATACGTAGTTAAATAGTTACGTCGAATAAGCTGTTTCTGAGATTAGCGCGCACAAACGCAAACACAAACAAACATTTTTTTAAATATCATTGGTTTTGGTTTTTTATTGCATCTATTTAATAGTTTTTCTCATTTATCTTCCATGTATAGACAGCGTTTAGTTACAGATTTTTTATGTACAGAAGATATTTATTTCTCAACGGCTTAACTGGCTCTAACTTATCGTTCAATATCTAGTCGTCGCAAAATGCCAAACAAACTCATCAGGACTGGAGAACAAGTATTAAAGCCTAGGTCATCATTGGTAGCTGCCACGATTGGCGCAGTGCGCTGTAGCACGGTTTCCCGCCTTCACTTCCGTGGTGTTCCGAGGTTCGATTTTCAGTCGGTTCAATAATTGCAACAGGTCTGGGTGTGCTGGCTGAGACCCCTAGTTTTAATCCTTATCTGGTGACTCGTTACTAAAGGATCATTGTTCTTACTTCGAGACCATGACAAGTGCTGTGATGTCTGATAAAAAAAACACTGTTCGACTTTTCGTACCCAGGAAAGTAGAACTATGTACATGATATCGCCAATTTTCCAGAAATCGGCCATTTTCCACGATTCGACACACGGTTAACCTCTTTCATAATTATTCCAGGAATTCTTGTTTAAAACAATATATTTAATTGAGGTCAAAACTACGAGGCTTCATACCAGAACATCAAATAATAAATCTGTTTCATGCTGAAAAGTTTAGATTAAAATAATGTAAATCAGTAATGAAAGCTTAATCCTATTACTCTGGAGAAATAAGTTTCTGGCGTTTCCATAATGACTTTTGTTATGTACTGAATTTTTGATAGTACGTGGTGGATAACCTGACTTGAATTAATAAAACATTTTTAATTATCAGAACCAACTGGGCCAGTGAATTTTTAGCATTTAGGTTTGCATGAAACTCTGACAACGAGTATAATATCATAGATTAAGGTTTAAGGATTCTTTATTTCTCAATAAAAACATAAATTGTCACTTACTTGAGAACAGAATGTACAATTTGGTTTATTTATGTTAGTGTCGTTCGCACCGATCAGTTTTATAAAAAGCATTAGCTCAAAATGTTGTCCGTTTGACGAAGAAGAGTATGTAATACGTAAACATGTACATAATATGAATATCATTTAAGTAAACAAGTAAAAAAGAAAAAAAACGGGTACAAAAAACAAAGAGAAAAAAAAATGGTGTTAAGTTTACAATAAAGTGTTTACGTGAATATTAGTTAGGTCTAATTATTGAGTAGCTTAATCATATTAGTGCAGCTCATTCAACGACTTCCACAATATATTGTGCAAGTTTCTTTTTAAATGCGTTAAGCGAGTCAATGCTTTTTATAGATGACGGTAGTTTGTTAAACATCTGTGATAGATTATAGTACAACAAATGTGATTCCAGTGCAAATGTTACGACTAAAGTGTGGTCAAAAGAAGTAACTTCTAGTACCCTCTAAAGCTAAGTATTTTAACGAAGATAGAAACTTGAAAAAATCGACCTGATCCTACGGGCTCAAGCGGGACTCGAACCCGCATCTTCCACAAGCCCGGTGACTGCTCTTACCAGTTACCACTGAGCTATCGAGGCCATTGACAGACCTGGCAAATTTGCCTAGTGTATTGCGCTGTAAGTCAACGTCTTTTCATTAATGTTATGTCAAACATTTATGTGACGAACATTTGTGTTTGTTGTGTGTCTAGGTGTTATTATATATTTAGGTATGTATTTAGAAATATTTAAGTATATTTATCAGTTCCTGACACCTATAGTACAAGCTCTGCTTAGTTTGGGGTCTGATGATCTTGGTGTGAATTGTCCCAGATATTTATTTAATAAAAAAAAAGTAATTTATTTTCCTCTTCACAAAGGTAGGTTCTAAAGGGTTATAAAATTACACAGTTGACGCATTTCCACCTCTGTGAGAGACTGGTGTCCATACTAGGGTAATCCCTGTGTGACGGATCGCCAGGCCCTCACCCTCCGAATCACTACAAATTAGGCTCCAGATATTTAATATACATTATAAAATTATCTTAATATACAAAGAAAATAATTTGATATATTTATAATAGGAAAATTAAGCAGTAGGTAAGTACAGGAATATTTCATGAGAAAATATCAAAATGTGTGCGATCATGTTAGTTGTGGATGACTTCATGCGTTTGTGTTTGTATGTTAGTGTATGTGTTAATGTATATTTTACTTCCATCTGACAGTTATTTAAAAAGTTATCATGTAATTGTGTATGTTTCGTGTGTTTGTGTATACGTGTGTGTACGTACATTTTATCTCTAGTATGTAATTTCAAAAATAAATAATAATGTCAGTTCCTCATGCCATTACCATAAGTAAGTTCTCAGCAGTTTCGTAGTCTATGTCCTGTAGCCACTGTTTTAATAAGTGTTTGCATGTTCGTGCCGGCATGGAGTAGTACGACAGGGTTTTATTCAATTTGTTATAAATATATCCTCCCAGGAACCAGATTTTTTTTTGTGAAAATTGAGTTTTGAGATATAGGCTTGGACAAACTTTGTCTCTACTTCTTCTATTTTCAATTTCAGGATTATAATGCAGCTTGGAGTGCTTAAGTGATACAGTGTGAAGAATAAACAATTTCCGGATTGAAAGGACGTTATACAGTTTATAGAGGTCACTAGTAGGAAACAGGAAAGGGAGAGAGTAACCTACCTTAAGTATCGCTCTTTGAGCCCTTTAATTATAGGGCGTCTTTTAAAACCCGAAAGACATATTTTACAAATATTTCACTTTCGATTTAAGATGAAAAGACCTATAACGATTTCCAGAATTGCATAGAATATAATTCTGATAGTTTATCGTATTATCTTTGCCAGCTTCACACGCCCGTCTACGAGCGACAGACTAGGTATAGGTTAAGTGATTTTTAGTAATTATCTATAGGTTAAGTGAATTTTATTTTTAGCATTATAACTAAACAATTTTTTACGCAGAGATAAGAAAGACAGAAACTAGAAAAAATCGACCTGATCCTAGGATCTCAAGCGGGACTTGTTACCGCGTTTTCCACAATCCGCAGGCCAAATCTTTTGGTTGCCCTTGTAAACTCAGATGTTCAAATAACTTCTTACAACCAATAATAAAACATCACTAATAGAATTGTTTAAAGCCATTCAAAGGTTGATATGAAAACAACAATAACTATACCATCATGATTAACGCAGTAGGTACTGTATGGATCTATCGTTTTACTGCTTCTGAGATATTTCTATAAGACTTTACAGAATCATTCGTAAACAGGTAACCCAGTGAAGGTACCGGCACAATACCGGCCGATCTCAACGGCTCTCAATGGTGCGATGACCAGTGAAAGTAAACGAGTAAGATGCAAGACATAAAAGAAAGAGAAAGCTACATGTCAACGAGATTCCTTGTAGTGCTATGGACTTGTACCACAATTAGGCCTTCGCCCTTGAGCGAACTTTCAATGACAGGCGATTGAACTTGTTGAGTGGCAGGTGATAATGAGCCCTATTGATTAATGACGCTCATAATGTTTACTTATCTTGAAATGTGCTGAACGAGCCAGAAGGGTTCAGCAGTTTATCTCTTTCGTGTGACTTCACATTCTATGTCATGAGATCGTAAAATAAACTGACGATAGAAGAAAACTGTTCTATGTAGAATATCTTTTGATTTGACATGTGCACTTTGAAATTTGCAGACTTTATTTTTATGGGAATATAGAACACAATATTGCTTAAATAACTTAAGTTAAAGAATAAAATATAACCTGAGGTTATGTTTTTTTGTTTTTTTGTTTTCTACTATTTTAAATGTATTTTTTCCTACCTTAATTATAAATTATAAATAAATAAATAAATATGCGCCAGACAACACACCTCCTGTAATGGTCTCGAAGTAGGGATTAATATCCCTGTGTTACGAGGTACCACACAAGGAAATCAGCCAGGGGCGTCTCCCAGCACTCTCCCAGACCCGAGTCAATTACGAAAAGTTCGTTTCCTTAATTGACCCGACCGGGAATCGAACCCGGGACACTAAGGAAATCGAGGCGAGAAACCGTGCTACAGCGCACTACGCCAATCGTGTCAATTTCGTGTCGTGTCGTGCTAATTTTGAGAACATCGATAGGAGACATTTGGAAATGTGAGAAATGACTTACACGGTAAAGTTTTTGTGTGTTTTGGACATTAAACAAATAGGTATATTTCATTAGGCGAATTTATACTTTTGAAACACATGAACAGTTGAACTTCTTCTTATTTTATTACCGCTAAATTAAAACTAGAAAGTTTTTAACATATCATTTACGAACTACCCTTACGAGTATAACGATAATACTATTAAGTGATTATTGTGTATGACAGTTTGAGCTTAATAATCACCAAGCACATTGGTCCAAATATAACTTAAGGAAACACATTCTATTGCAAAAATATTTGCATAATTTTAATATTTCTGTTGTATGCTTACACGTTCCGCAGATTTTGGAAGCACTGGCGCCTAACAGCTGTTTACACCCATTGTCATCGCGACAGGAACCCACGAACGTTGTTCAGAGACTTTTTAAGCCAACGTTTCATGAAACCCAGTCCTTAGTTTCCCGCGTTAATCTGGCTGTTTTGTATTTTAATTTGACGTGCATGCTTAGAATAATTATATACAGAAACCAAGTCCACGCGCCCATTTTGAAGCACATTAATTGGAGCCATATGGCTCCAAACGGACCGCTTTGCAGTGGTCATTAAAACTCCGCAATGTTCAGTGTCAAAGCGCGCCGCACGTAAGCAAGTGATAGTCACGCATGTGTGGATCGGATTAGTGCTTCATTTTTGACGAGGCGGTTGTATGAAGACTATCCTTCTGTACGTTATTATTCTAAGAGTGCATGTTTAAACAGGCTTGGTGGATAACGCTCTTTAAAAATTCGAAACCGACTAAACATTACAAAAGGGGGTAGGTACTACAAACATGCCGTAAACTCAATGTTGGTACAATTGTTTGACAGCTTTGACAGAAAACAGATTGCTTCCAAACGTCTCTAGTTTTAAATTATAAACTAATATTATTATAATAATTAAAATGTATTTAATTTGATTTGTAGCAGATGGCCGACGCCTTCTAGTTGTGAATGTCATTTCGTTGATTTACTCTTGAATTAATATTACTTGCTAACGACTTCGATAACTTGCAAACTTTTTGGAATTAAACTGTTTAGATCTCGGAATCTTTTTAAGTTCGGCAAATTCGCAACTAAAATAAAATGATTTACCTATAACATTGTATCTACTGTTAAAGATTATTGTGTATTATAGAGAACCTACTTTAAAAACCCTTACTGGTATGTTTCTTTATAAATTAATGTCAAATGCGAAAGTTTAAGAGAATGTTTTTTGCTCTTTCACGCTAAAACTACTGCAGCGATGCGATACGATGCAGCGTATACATCAGAATAACACATGGTCTACCATTTATAAAAAAAATATGTTAATTGGCCATAATAAATAACAATAACAACTTCAGACGACACGATTGGCATAGTGCGCTGTAACACGGTTTCTCGCCTCGATTTCCTTAGTGTCCCGGGTTCGATTCCCGGTCGGGTCAATTCAGGAAACGATCATTTCTGAATTGACTCGTGTCTGGGTGTGCTGGGTGACGCCCCTGGCTGATTTCCTCGTGTGGTACCTCGCAACACAGGGATTTTAATCCCTACTTCGAGACCATTACAGGATATGTGTTGTCTGGCGCATATTTAGTTATTAAATATTATATTTAATAAAAAATAATTGACCTATAAAATTGTATCTACTGTTGAAGTATGTTATCTTTTTGTTATTTATTATTATTATTAATAACGTGGGAAAGCTAGTGTTCTGGTATATTAAAGGCTCTGAAAGCTTTACATTCAAAATATAAGCGTTAATTTTGTAAATGAAACCCCACTCGCGTTTCAGTCAAAGTTTTTAAATTGTGGTTCGCCGCAAGCTTTCTCCTTTTACCTAAATATATTAGTTAATATCAAAATATATTCGTCGAGTAATAAAGGCTTTTTGAATAGAATGTTGTTGCCTGATTCAAAAGAAATTCCAAGCACGGTAGGGTTTTCTTAATATGGGATTAAACTTGTAACTTTTTGCGGCTTTTGTAATTTTGCTAGCGAACAAAACGTTATTTCTTTTCACTTGCTTTTTTGGAGTACACATTATTCGTGTTTATGGTAATTGAGTAAAATTGTACCTTTTAGATAATGTTTTTCGATAAGTGAACATAAAGAGGCACAAATGTACCTAAACATAGGATCAGGGTACACTATTGTGCCCTGTGCACAAAATCTAGTTAAAATACTGTCCAGAAGACTTAATATGTTAACTGATGACCGAAGAGCTGGTACATACCTCGTGCAACGTGTGAGCCTATCCATCCAATGGAGGAATGCTGCCAGCATTTTAGGCACCTTATCGCAGGGGCAAAATTAGTAGTAAGTAGGTAGTTTTTAAATTTATTATTACATTTTGGGTTTTCTTTTTACTTTTTAATGAACTATATATAAATATTATTTAATTGTTCTTGAGAAATAACTTGTCCAGTAGGCTATAAGTAATTAGAAATACGAAATTTTATATCAAATATGAATAAAAAAAGTAGATTAGTTTAGTATTAAAAATTTCAAGTATTTGAGATTTTAATTCAAATCAGAGCAATAATTTTATTTTTAGTAAAGTGTTTACATGTGCAGTTTCAATCATTTTCTTCTACAAATTTGATCTTAGACATTATAAATAATATTGATGTTTCGTCCAAACAATGACAAGCGCATGTTTCATAGTACTAAGCTGCAAGCCAACTATTTTTGATTTTTTACTACTTAAAAATACAGCCTTATAAACGTCCCACTGCCGGGCACAGGCCTCACCTCAACTATGAGGTGGTACGAGCCGCGTGTTGGAGGCGCGGGCTCAGTGCGGATTGTTGGAGAGGTGAATGTAAGGCCAGTGATAAACCATGCCGTCAGATGTTATAAAGCCGCCTTTCTAGGCCTCTGACTAGGCTTTACGACTGATATCTTGCGACGTCAGCGGTACCAACTGTTTAACGTGCCTTCCGAAGCACAGAGATGCCCGAGAGACACATTACTTAATTTCGGTCTGGGTCACCCATCCATAACCCGACCTGACTAGCGTTGCTTAACATCGGATCGTTGCCGATCCGCTGCCATCACTTAGCCACGGGCACCTTCACGTTTTTACTTATCAGTGGAATTAAAAGCGGCTAACCGATGAAGAATTTAATTTGTTAGATATTTCAGCTTTGAATGGTGAAAGGCATCCCGAAAATATTGTTAAGGACGGTAAGAAAAGTTAACGTAATCCTTCTATCCTCTTAATTTAATTAAAATTTCAACAAACAATGAAGCCACCCTTAATATTACAAGCGCTTCCGGAAAATAACGGATGTTAGGTCATACATGTCATTATGTTTTCTTAACGAAACCTTTTTGTTCCATCATCCTCTGTTTTTTTATACTTAAAGCTTCAGTATTTGTTATTATTACTGATACTTTTAGGAAAATCCAATTGGCTGTGTATTAAAAAATAATATACCTAATACGATAGAAAATTGTTTTTTTTTTGTTGTGTGTAGTTTCAGGATCAATTGAAACATACGATATATTTTAATGAAACTTTGTGCACTTATACTTTGAAAGCTGCCTCAAAACATAGAGTACATACATTTTAAACACTATCGGGATTTTTGCAACGAAACAAATTTGGGTAATCCAAATCCGTAAAGTGTCCGGTAAAGTGTCGTTTTGGATTTTTTATAATGCAGCCGGTGCTCATGATTACCAACCCGCATTAAGTTAGCGTAGCGATCAATCCAATTCCTTTTAATTGTAGCAATAACTTGAATTGAATCATAGAGGCCTTTTTTAAAGGCCTTTCAGCAATGGGTCGTTACATAAGCTAATTACAACTTTTCTAGTTAAGCTAATCTCGAAGTTGTATAATTGATTAATAGTTGTGAAACCAGCCACGGTAGATATATTATTATGTTTGTAAGTTGTTCGTAAGTTTGCACGACAGTGACCTAAAAGCGTATGCTTTCATTTAAAAATAAGTATTTTTTAAAATAATTATTACGTTTTCATTTGTTTTCTCTCACTCCTTTGCTATTTGAAGAGATTGAGTGTGAAAAACAACCTCCTTCACTATTCGTAATACCTCTAACTAATACTCTAACGGGGCAGCTAGATAATTAATAAATGAAAACGGGGAAGCTCATAACGCAAAGATCTTTATTAAAACATTTAACTATCATAACTTAAACACATTTTGGCAATTAATTAATCATAAAGTTTTTGATCCTCAATTAAAGGGTTGTTAAATTTAACTTTGTACTTTTGAGTTTATTTTCAGTGTCTGTTTCAATTGAGATTTCATTAAGTGATGAAATTTAATTAACAATTAGTTAATTTTCGTTATTGAGTTGATTTTTGAATTAGCGTTGTTTTGTATCGGTTAGCTAATTACATCTAGTTTCTAAAAATATATTATTTGTAAGTATACAAGTTTTAACTAAAGGAAATGACGGAAAACTGACTGACAGTAGGTAAAAATGCTGTGCAAACAATTTTGCGGGCCGACACGCGAATTTCTCTGGTTCTGTTTTCAGGGCGACACAGAAGAGGTTATAAGAAAACTGCAATAATGATGTCACATTATTTGGTAAGCGCTTTGAAAGACTGCTTAGGAAGGAAGAGCTTTTTCAAATCTCAGACAGTTTATTTTTTTTTCTCCGGGGATCCATCACTTTATCGCAATTTATTATAACGAATTTATTGTTCCAGTAAAAACTGTTCGCAGATGTTTTTTGCACAACTCATCAAATTGCAATACATCGCAAATTTATTTCCTTGAAGAGTCTTTACCATAAAACTTATGTCATCGAATTTCATTTCCACATGTTAATTTCATCGATGTTTAGTTATATCGATGCTTTGGTTCCCATAATTTGTTCCCACAAATGTTTTATGTCACAAAATATTTTTTTACGAAAGGAAAAACGAGATAACCAACATTAAAAAAACTTATGCTATTGCAAAACGACTCAATAGACCCCGTCTCCACGTGGTCTTGTTGTCCCTACCCCTTGGGTGTAATTCAGAGCCGCGTAGACGCGTAAGAGCGAGGTGGAACGTGGGCTGAGGAGCAGGTGGCTGCAAGAAAGCCACCGTTGCTGAGGCTGGCCGGCAGCCGAAGCTGCATTGGTGAGCGAAAGCCGCCAGAGCCCTGCAGCGCCGGAGCCGTGACAGAAATCAAATACGTTGCATTGCTATTTGATAAGTAATAAAATTTACTTTTTAGAGACATTGATTTCAATGAAGCAGTACTTGAGTTGGCTAACGTGCGTTATTTATTTATTTGTTGGGTTACCGACGCAAGATAACAAACAGCATAGATCTACTTAAAATAAATTACACAATTGCTTATAACTAACTGTTCCCACACTTAGGGGTAACTACATTATGCGATATATTTTTTTACATGAAATTAAAATTAGGAATTAACTTACTTTTAATATTACACATTATCAAAAAAATTACACAAAAGATAAAAAAAAATGACTAACCAAAACATGAAAATCGTACAAAAATTACAAAATAACTACAAATTAAGGAACGTCACTATCCTATGATTTTCATGAACTTTGGAAGGCTCTGAGGGTGATTATCTATAATCGGCAACTTTTTACTAAGGTCGTTATATTGACGAACCAACCGAACAACGGCTGAACTGTGACTCATCCTTATGAATATAATTCGATAAAGTGTTATTGAAAATATTTTCATGTAAAATGTGTATTCGATGAATGGTTATTTGGGTAAAGAAAGCAAAGTTTTTTCGATGAAATGTTTGTATATGAAACAGCGTTTATTAATATGTATGCAATTTGAGTTTTTTTTATTGAAATTCGTGAAATGAAATTCGATATTTAAAAAAATTGTATTTTTATAGAGACCCTTTTTCTCCACATCTAATAATTACTTACGGAAACTGGTGCTAGGTAATCCTTTTTTGGTATTATACATATATTTTATTTTTATATAGTTAGTTTAGTATTCGAATATTTATTTTATCACTTTCGCACAGCCTAACTCGTTCTCCGTTCTGAATTTCTGTTACATGTCGTCTTGAAAGATATTACTCTGTAGCGATAAGACCGCCTAAATTTGATTTGTTTCTTTTGTTTGACCTTTTTTATTTGTTTGTGCAAAAAAGACAATTTATCCTATCTTATCATATTATTAAAAAAAAAATCTCAAATTTAACGCTTTACTGTCACAATATACTCGGTCATAAATAACACCAATTAAGTTCCTTAATTATGAAGTTCCTTTTCCATTATTTCTTTTAAACTTGGTGTAATGAGTAAACTTTTTCTCTGTCTACCGGTTGTTTGTTCTGTTTTTTTGAATACTTAAAAACTTACTTAAGATACTTTTTGATGTCAACTTTGAACAACCAAAATCAAGTGTACTTATATTTTATCTGGAAAAAATAGATGGTCTTTTGCGGCTGAATAATTAAAGCTGAAATACGTACGCAAACACTGATAGTATTCTGTAAACCCAATAAAATACAGTACGTATCTTTGAACCGCCTCGTCACAGGTTTATTTAAAAAAAAAAAATTAAGTAAAATTGATGGAACGAGCTTATAACAATGTAGAGAGTTTCATAAATGAGAAGCATTTGTGGTGATTTTGGGTATAATTTAGCTTATAAGTGCGTTTTTTGTCTTAGCTATTATACTATGTTCATCAAATTTTTATGAAGAGCAAAACTAAAAAGAGTAAAGCTATCGAGTTTCCTGCCAAATTCTTCTCGATGAAAACCACCTCCGAACCGTGGTAGTGTCATTATTGTTCATATACATAATATTTACTTTCCTAGTAAGCTTTTTTACTGACCTTAATTATTATTTAGTTTTTTAGCCTTGTTTTATGAAATGACTTGACATTACTTTTTTCTAAAGTTCACATAAATTTAATTTCTTTTGACTTAAAATTCATATATGGCCATAAATGTGCCAAAATAAAAATATAAGAAATATAATTAGAACATCCACCATTAAAAAAAATCTTCAAATACTTACAAATTAGCACTAAAATAACAAAATCCCACAACACGGCACGTCCGTCACACAGTCCCGCTGGCGCGCGCGCGCCGGTTCCGACTATCACGAGAGAACTGCGCTTGCGCCGATGGCCGGCATACACGATGCTTTCGGAGAGGTTACGTTAGAAGGCCTACTATGATGTAAAACTATGGTATAATAGCTATGGCATTTCGTAAAGCCGCATATATTGGAAATGTTGTGGGTCACTATATCACTATTTTATTTTAGTATAATTGCTAGAAAAAATAACTGGTCAAGGAATCAGAAGGAAATCATAAATCATATACTAGGTGTATTTTAGGTTTGATCTTAATTTAAAGTTAAAATTTTGAAAAATATTTTAAAATAAAATTGAAAAATACACTAACATAATTCGAAAGGTCAGCTTTTTGGTTCTGGAAAATTTAAAATTTACACTTTGTTTGATTCAGGAAATCCCAATTTTTTTGAATTTTAGACCTAGCGTTCCTTCCACTTGCCGCGGAGGCTTATACTTAGGGAAATGAAAGAGATGATGAAGATAAATAAATAATTATCTGGGACACTTTAAACTAAGCAGAGCTTGTAGGTACTATGGGTGTCAGAGACTGATAAACATACTTGAATATATCTAAATACAACAAACACAAATGTTCGTCACATAAATGTTTGTAATGGGTGGGGATCGAACCCACGACCCCCGGTGCTAAAGGCAGGATCGCTGCCATTGCACCAACAGGCCAGTCGAGAAGATGTTCGATGACTAACTCTTATTTCACAAATTCCGACGAATCATAATAGGTTATATAATCACCGGATCTCGTACTAATATTTAATTACTAATCAATTTAATTTCATCATTTGATGAATTTCTCCAACTAAAAAAAAAATTAATGAAGTAATGTTGTATTTGACGGTATAAAGTTGCTACTTTATGAGGTAAGTTGAAGCAGCAGCTTGCAGGATACATAGAACTATGAACTGAAGTTTGTTTGAGCAGAACAAGACACACGAAGTTAGAATAATTATTAATATTTGTAAATATTAGCTTTTTACACCCAGGAGTTTCGGCTGTGCGTTGTCTGTCTGTTACTCAGTATGTAACGAAAAGTTATCTATCACAAATTTATTGAGACAATTAAATAAATGAATATGTAGGACAATTAACATCAAGATTTTCTGACCCCAAACTAAGCAGAGCTTGTACATGGGCGTCAGAGACTATAAACATACTTAAATAGATAATAACACCCAGACACGCAACAAACACAAATGTTCGTCACATAAATGTTAGTCGTGAGTGGGGATCGAACCCACGACCTCCGGCGCTAAAGGAAGGATCGCTGCCATTGCGCCAACAGGCCAGTCGGATATATTTGATTATTTGTTTGTTTGTAACGTAAACTCAAAAACTACTGGACCAATTTTATTAAGTTTAGTCAACAATATAAAACCACATTATTAGCAAGTGACAGAGGCGTTATTCAGAGGCTATATCTAAATTTTTAGGCTTCATTTAAATTACACGTGGGCGAAGCCTCTATCGGAAAACTATTATTTATAAAACTCTTTCGTTGCGAGAGATCAGATTATCAGATCAGATATCTTCCGCAATGCTCGCCTATCGAAAAGCAACTTTAAAGAAATCTGTTACGGGTCGTATCGTTCCGAACATGGCTCAAATAGAATTCTTTGTTGAGGCTCTCACAGCTATTAATCACAGATTTCTATTGACCGAATCGCTTTTTTGCAATTTAAATAATACAAGTATGGGCAGTCAATCATTCCAAATACTAAATGAAGATGAGCCTTTGATAAAATATAATAAGTACATGCATTTCTTAGTTCTCAAACCATTCAATTTTACCATTTCATAAACAACATTGATTAATTTGCATTAATTAATAATTATCATACATTTGAATACACAAATACTATAACCAACTTCACCACTACAATAGTTGGATCTGGTTGCAGGTCATTTTTGAGCGCATAGGTATTTTGTTAGCGGGTGGCGATTTTCGGTTTATAATCAAAATTATAACCAAAACAAGTTTAAAAGAGTAACTGAGTTTCTCGCCTGGTCTTATCAGTAAGAAACAACTCCGATGCGGTGGTAGAGTCGCATTATGTTTGTATACAGTTAATTTATATATTTTTTGTCTATTTAATTGAAATATTTAAGTTTGAGTTGAGTTTTATTCTAAATACCGCTAATATTAGTGACCACTATACGCGACGGCGACGGCTCCCCTTTATGGATTGGGAGGTCAGATGGCAGTCGCTCCCGTAAAGCCAACTCAAGCCAACAAAAATGGACAGTCAGCGAAAAGTACCCGACTTGGATAGGGCGTCGCCGGATTTTGACATGTGCCAACAAACTCACCACTGAGGATGCACAAGACCGCCCGAAGTGGGCCAAGAAAATAAGAAAGGCGGACCCCGGGACCTCCCACACCAGTGTGGGTTCACAACCGGGATAGACCGCACGGATGATGATGATAATTAGTGACCACTATGGATTTAAGAGTAGCTGGTAGCAAATCCTGCTACCTTTATCAGATGAAAGACTGTAAACATAAATTAATTTCGACGACGTCGACTACGTTGAAATATTCTGCCACAAATGTGATAGAAATTAGTCGCGCACGACATCCTCAAAACAATTATAAACAAATGATTTGTCAAAAGAAACTTTCTCCACGTCATGTCTTGTTTTATGACAAAGCTCGCAGGCTGGCTTGCTGGTGACCATATTAACAAACGCTTTGCGGACAGAATTCAAAATTACTATGAAAGTTGATAATTTTAATTTGTCTATCCTGTACCACATTTTAGTACTTATAAATAAAACAAAACAATGTTAGAACTTTCTAATTATTTTCGCGGCCTAATTAATCGCACAAAGTATGGACGATCCATCAATTCCTGATTTTTATTTAATTTTATACTCCATTCATTATAGCATTAGACAGAAGTAGAAAAAAGATATTTTAGGGTACACCTTGTGGTAAAAGTACAATAAACTTTACTATGTACTTTTAAGATTTGTGCTGAATTTATTGAAATCTACTTAAAGCAGATGTCACACTTAATTGTTATCATTTAAAGTAAAGTAACTTCCGAATTTATGAGGCTTTTGCTTAAATGAATTATTTTGTCTTGCATCAAACTATATGGTCGATGAAAAAACCTAAAATAAGGAGGGGTTTTTATCCAAATACATTTTTACTTTCACTATAACCCTATCAAATCTAATATGTTACTTAATCCCTTCACACGTTGTGGTCTTCTGCCACAATAAAAAAATCTTTTATAATTCATTATCCGCAAAAAAACTTCTTTCTGCTGAACCTACTCCTTTCAGGTCAAAAGTCTAAACAAACAGCCGTACAGCGCCTTTCGTTTTCTTACGAACTCGCTACACACACTTCCGATGCCCTCGGTGTGGTCAGCACTTAATCTGAAATAATATTGACTTCCTTCCTCAGAGATTTGCTTTCCGAAGTGCGAGGAAATCTCAAAATTGATTGTGAGTTGCGATGTCAGGGGCCTTATTGCAATCCCTTATAAAGTTATAAGGGAAGTCAAGTTCAATCTCTAAACTGAGCGTAGCGAGCAATTTCGTAATGTTATCTTTCATTCCCAGCCAGTCAGCGGTTATATGGCACTAACGCATCTAGGCTGGATATTTACCGACGAAATTGCGCGCTCCCCTCAATTTAGGGAATTTATTTGACTGGATATTAGCCATTGTTATAAGGACCCGGGAAGGAAAATTGCTATACCTTGTCCAATAAAGGATGATAATTTTGTCAGTTCATGCCTATGAAGTATTGCATTCTTTTTCGGTAAAGTGTACTACAGATAATATCGTACTTTATTGACGGGTACCGCCCACTTAGTGAAATTAATCTAACATATAAACTTTGTGAAAGTCGTTTGTGAACAAGAATTGATAATAAATATACTCAAAGTACAGTTTATTTAATTGATGTTGACGATGATGATTATGAATGTCATTTAGGGTGTGCACCATTATATTAGTAATAAATAACTTAAAATCCTAATACCTACCTAATTTACTATAAAAGCCCTCAAATGAATTCACTTGAGGGCTTTTAAAGTCGTAATATATTTCTTTAATTATCTCTTTCTTGCGCGTCTAAATAAACTGACGATTCCAAGTTCTATGAAATAATGATTCGATAGTCAAACAGATTCACTAACGATTATAAACGACCCCATCCTTAATGTGAGCTGTCAAAATTATCATCCTAAATTGAACAAACTATAGCTCATAATTAGAGTTTTGGAGTAATAGTAATAATTCATGAATAACAAAGAGCGTCGTGGCCTAGTGGTTAAGCACTCCAACTTGGATCGCGAAACGTGTGGTCCCGAGCTAAAATCAAGCCAGAACTAAAATCTTTGTGTTCATAGTTTAATTTCTGACTAACGTTTCCATCAGCGGAGAGGTGATGGAAAACATCGATAAAAAACCAAATCAACCCGGATAGCGGCGGAAGGCTCCTACCACGTTGGGTTCTAATACCATTGGTAAAAGTGGGCTTCTGAGTGTTCTGTTCACCATGACGGCAACAGTCACTGGCCTCTGACTACCCCGTTTGGGATAAAGTCACGATGGTATGTGTTTATGTTTTATAAATAACTGATGTTCTATTAGTATCTACGTTCTGTCGTGTAGTTATTTTGATAACAAAGCTTTTTCAGTTATTTCATACAATTTTACTTTTACAGTGATATTTTCGCGTTATAAAATATTTTCAGTACTAAAATATTAAGAATCAGAATCAGAAAAGATGAAGATTTTACTGTCTGGTACTGTTACATTTGTATTTGGACAATAAAGATTAGCATTGTATAGGTATATTTAGTTTATGACATTTTTTATTTTTCTAATGGTCTTTTGTTTTTGAATCTCGTGAAAACCTACAAATAATACTCAATTAAAAAGCCTGATACCTATTTTTTACCTTTATTACCAATTAATTAATACTATACCAGAAAACAAATTAACAATAAGTAGCCTGTTGGGAGTTTACATAATATTTTAAGTAAGAAATTTACACTTATCTCATTATGTAATAAACATGATTTATGAACTTTCAAAGAATATTCTAGGCAAGTAATTAAATAAAGATGAATAAAAACTAACAGAAGCTACACGCTGTTTCACCAAACGTAACGTAATGGTATTTTATAGGTTTTAATGAATAATGTAATAAAGAATTTTTCAGAATGTTCCTCACTCTTCGGTAATAATATTCGTTTGCACTATTCTCATTTAAAGTAACAACGCATGACATAAAAATTCATTAGCCACAACTTTCATTCGCCATAAAATCGAAATGTTATAAAGTAAATGTTAAATGCCGTAAATAATATGCCTTTGGGAAAAAGGCGTGATGGTGTGTATGTACGAGTATGTAGGTGCGAGAAGCGAAGTGACGAGCATATTACATTTTGGTCAACATAAACCAGCCACCAGAGGCGAATTTGCATATAAATCAGGCAAACATTTGGTAAATAAACCATGTAGGATGCCATCCAATCGGGCAGATAATTTTTTACGAAGGGCTGCTGGCAGGAATGTTATGCATCAAGCTGTGTTGGAGGGCATTAAAGGTGGCTTATGTTTGAAAACATGATGTAGAGTGAAGTTAGTAAGAGTGGTAGGGCACGGGGATTCTTCCGTTTGTAATTGAATACTTCCTTCAAAATGCAAACAGAATCAATCTTATTTCTTACTAATATTATAAATGCGAAAGTTTGTGAGGATGTATGTATGTATGTGTGTGTGTGTTTGTTACTCTTTCATGCAAAAACTACTGAACGGATTTAGATGAAACTTTACAGTAATACAGCTTATATATCATAATAACACATAGGCTACAATTTATAAAAACTTTGTGTATACATGTTACAGAAATGAAGATCACGCGGGCGAAGCCGCGGGCGGAAAGCTAGTATCAGATAAAACCTTGTTTCGACGGTTTTGTGTTCTTGCTGTAGTGTAAAGTAGCCACAGCTCATCTCTGCAAATATTTATTACACACCGTAAAATTAAATTGGATCTATCTATAGAATACCTTCACTTGCAATTGTGCCACCCCTCTGTATTTATTTAGGCTCTTTCTTTGTAGTGAATATATTGGTGGGCACGAGCCGTTGAATTTTGAAAGTGATACTGAGTTTATTGTAGAGCCATCAAATGCCGACATTATTAGAAATTTGAAGTTTATAACAATAGATGTCAACGCCAACGCAAACTCGTTGGGTATAAGAAATTTTATAAGAAACCTTAACATAAAAGACACACATCTTGCCTAGGGTTACTATTTACAGCAGAATAACGTTGACATTTCAACTTATCTATAATCTATTGAAGATGAATTTTATTTTTAATTATACCTAATAAATGTATATTTTTACAATAACTTTAATTGGTAAAAAAAACTCTCACGTAACATAAGCCTTGATCATAATTATAAGTCTAAAAAGCATAAGAAAGCTCAAGAAAAAAACTCATTCTTATAAGACTAGGCTCATTTGAACATTTTTTAAATAATAATTATATGGGTACTTATTGATCAATGCGGTGAAATATGTTAAATAGTTGATCTTCCTTGTGTGTAGAAGAAAAAAAACAAAACCTAAGCTACTAAATTTTAAAAATAACCAATATCAATGTTGGTAATAAGGTACTCGTAAGTATTACGGAACCCAAAAACTACCAGGGTCCCGACCTAGTAAAAAATGTTGGTGCAGTGATCGAGAAAAAATACTATGTGCACTGTCTGAACAGGCTACAAGTGCCTGTTCAGGCAGTACACATAGTATCTAAACAGGCACTTTTCAAGCATTTTTTTTTGTATTTTTCAATTTGATTCCTACGAATTTCCCGATCTGTAGTGAAAACTTGTAAAAAAACTTACTCCCCCCCCTCCACGTGCATTTCGAGACGACCATAAAGGCCATTTTAGTCGCCTCTTACGGCAGGCAGGGATACCTCGGCGGTATTCTACTCCCCTAACCGCGGTAACAGGATGCAATGCAATATCTCAACTTGGCGCATGAAGTTACTGCCAGCAACCTTTCGCAAGTCATCACTCTATCTGGTCAGAGGGTCTCCACTAATGATATGAGTAATTTTCATCGGTAATTTTCGAAAAACAATTTCGCATCTGTATAACCTGAATCGAAAAAGTCCACTCTAAGTAAAGCGAAAAACTGTCTCAAGTTAATTAGGTGACGCGGGTTTGGTGAGTGGTGGAATGTCGAACTAGATGATTTGAATCTTACGTCGGGGGGATAGAAGCGGAAATGACTGGGCAGCTGGCCACTGGTTCAGTGGTAACAAAAGTGTACTCGGAGTGAAAGGCGGAATGCCTTTTGCTTTCGATTCTCGAGATTGCGACATAACCGGTATTTAGCAAGGCATACATGGTAGGCGTAGCTCATCAAAATTCTGATTTGTATTGAAAGGACCATTTGGCTATAGTCTAAGAATGCAATCACTTAGTAGGATACTTTCATACAAATAGGATCCCAATTGTAACAACACGATTGGCGCCTGCAAAAAAGATATTTTTCTGCTTTGGGATCAGATAAAAGTTGGACGGTGCTAATTTCGGAGAATATGGGAGATGAGGTAACAATTCGAAGCCACAGTAATGGATTTCTACCATGGATTGCACAGAGGCGCATTTTCCTGATGAAACAAGACCTGTTTTCTCAATAAACCTTGACGTATTTGATTTCTTCTCTCAACCGACGCAGCAGGTTGCAATAGTAATCGGAGTTTATTGTTTCACTCTGTTTTAAATAATCCACCAAAAGTATACCCTTTGCATCCCAAAAAACCGATACCATGATTTTGCCAGCCGATAAAACCACCCTTGCCTTCATTGGTGTAGGTAATCCTCCTCTTTTCCGTTATTTCGACTGTTCTTCTGTCTCTGGTGTATTGAGTTGAACCCAGGTTTCATCCATGGTTATAAATCTTTCAACAAACTCTAGTGGGTCAGCTTCATATAACTCTAAGTTGTGAGACGGTTGCGTTTTTGTTTTACTGAAAGCAGCCGCGGTGGGTCCGCGCCTTAGAGAATCCAAGTTCAGTAGTGATTATACTCGTATGTGTACGCTCAGAAGAGATGCCTACAGTATTAGCTTTCTCCTCGACAGTCAATCTATGATCAGATAAAATTAAATCACAGATTTTTCCTTGTTTACATGTTTGTTTACATGAGTGGAAGCAGTCGAAGGCCGGCCACTACGGGGCTCATTTCTGCCATCCAGTTTTTAACAGTCGCATACGAAGGAGCAAACTTACCCAACGTAGCAGACATGTCTTCACGTATAGCTTTCGGAGTTAAACCTTAATTCAAATTTATCCATTTTCAAGAATAGCTCTGACTTGACTTACGATTTAACGTAGTTGTAATCGTACTTGTTACTAAATGATGAAGCTACAAAATGAGGGTAGTTATAAAAAAACCAATAACGCTAACTATGTAAGGCTAAGAACTTTGTGATATGCGTTCAAGCCGGAAACTCCTACTAGCTTTCCCTTCTCATTCATCTAGTTACTATTCTTATTCCTTCACTATCCAGTCTATTCGCTTGTGGAACTCGTGACCGTCACTTATCAGGCAATCCCAGTCCTAGCATACTTTCAAGTCTCGAGTAAAAGCATATTTCCTTTCTCTGTTATTATAATGATGTCCCTTAAAAGCCCTTTCATTAGATACCACACACGATAGGTTTTAGAGCAATTTTTTTTTTCCTCTACAAAAAAAAGATGACGCCTTAACTCCTCTTCTTTTTTTTATTATTTTCCGTGCTACGGGTCAGATTGATAAGTATGGCCTAGAGATCAATCGTTCCGATTTTCATGCCTTTACCACCATTTGCAGGTTTTGACTGAATTTCAGGGTGTACCGCTGGCACTATGTAGCACGGTTTCTCGCCTTGATTTCCATGGTGTCCCGGATTCGTTTTGTGTGAATTCAGGAAACCCAGACGCGAGTAAATTTAGGTAAGATCTACCTAAATTAACTCGCGTCTGGGTGTGCTGGGAGATGCCCCAGGGTTAAATCCTTGTCTGATAGGTCGTGACATAAGGATATTCATCCTTATTTCAAGACCACGAAAATTAGGGTTGACTGGCACATTTCTATTTTTTATTGTAATCTTTAAATCATTTATCAAAGTTATTATTTGTTGCACATGTTAATGTTTCTGAATTGTTAACGCTCATCAAATAATGTTTTATATCTCACCGGCAATATGTATAACTCATATTATACAATACCCAGGCAATGTAATAAATGATGAATATTTTAAACATTGCCTGAACGTTTGGCGTTGTAAACAATGCCAGATTATACACATTGCCGGGAACTTATACACAGTTACTACACTAAGGGATATATTTTTGCGTATGAAAGGTTACGCATCGACGATTGGACGCTGGCATCCTTCCCACGCTTTGCGGTCATAATACTATCGCAATTATTATTTTTTTATCGTTTCAGCAACCATTTTCTCACGCTTCAACAGGCTACATTAAAAACATATTTTAACTGCTTTATTAGATGAAAAACATTTTTCATCCCGACAATATCAAAGTAGCGCTTATAAATAACTGTGTGATTATTTTTGATTGAAATCAGTTTGTAAATAATATCTACTTATTTAATGTGATGTAGCCTCCAATATGAACTGAATTAAGGATTAAGAACAAACCTGTGTGATATACAGTATATAACGAAAACTAACTAAATTGCTCTCTCCTGTTTAAAATTCAGTCGATATTTTAGAAAATATGAAAAAAAAAAAAAACATTTTCATGAAATCGCTAGAATAGGTTCCCAGATGCGATACTTAGACTTAGTAGTATCTTTATAACAAACATGTGATTAGCAACACCTAATGCAAATCTTTTTAATGCTGCTGAGCTTGCTCCAAAACAAAGGAAATACAGCATTCCTAAGCAAGTCACCCTGTATAAATTGAATATTTAACAGGATTCTTAGCTTTTGAGTGTAACGACGAAGTACTTAGTGTGCTACGGTAAATGTGTTTCATTAATGTGGCAAAATCAAAGGTTCGACTATGTTTTGTATGTAGATATTGAACAGACATTTTTTTCTCAAAAAACGAAACAGCTCCTAGGAAACGCCTAATAAAAAGCTCTTGAGAATTACAAATTTACGTCTAATTGCTAATATATTCCGTATGGCGTTAAATAGCCCGCCAAGAGTTTAAGATACTCAAATGAAGTTAATAAACATCTCTCAACATCTTTAGGAATGGCAATTTACCCATAACTATTCAGAGCTTACAATAACGGTGAACATAAGGTCACCGTTATTATTATCTAAGGAGTTAACTAGCTTGATTAACTTGTGGAAGACGCGGGTTCGAATCCCGCTCGATATCTTCAAGGTCGGAAATTCGGTTTATTTCTAGTTTTTTTAAAATTAAATCTCAAACAGATAGTCCTATCCTTTCCTTTCCTAACTATAAAGAAATAACAATATGTTTATCAAATGATAAGGTGTAACTTGCAGTAAAGTCTGCCGAGACTGCTAATTTCAGAAACAAGATGCATCAAAACGACATCGACTAGGAATTAAATGAAAGGTTTTAAATAATGTTTCTCCTACTTTATCATTTAGTTGTTCATGAAAAAATCACAGAAAGAAAAAACGAAGTTTATGTTTTGATTTCGGTTGTTTGAAGCGGTGTCTGCAATTTTGGATACAAAATGACTGATTCTTCCGTTTCAGCGGAAACATACGTTTGTGTGCATTTTAGAGTGTAGCTAACTAAGCAATTAAAATTTGAAATTCCCACCATTGACCCTTAAACATTTTATAATATTACTTCCTTAACCTATACATACGCAAAAAGTTATTTATTCCTGATCTTTTAATCGAACCACGGGTACAGGTTTTTATCTACAATTTTATTATACGTGAGCGCTAAGAAAAACATAATGTATGTACATAAACAAAATTGCGCCTATGGAAGTAATTTAAGCAATTTCCTGATGAGGATTTCCTTAGTGGCAGAACAACTTGTCACTCACAACTAATTATTTGGCTTGAGAAGGGTAGAAATTATGTCTTAATAAAGTAAGTTATGAGAAAACTAATCATTATGGCTAGGAAAAAAGGCCACGAAGAACACCATTTTCGCAGGCGGTGTTACTGTGGTAACTGAACTTGCAACAACCAGAAAAATAATAGGTTGGGGAAAAAGTTTCTTCGCATTTTTTAAGAAAATTCAAAACATTTTTCAATATAGTTTATTTAAATTTAACTAAAGGATGTAGGTAGGTGCCATTTTGTTCGATTACTTTTTGCCATCTTGTAAGTAGGGACATGATCCCATTGCTCTAAGAATTTTGAGGCTTCGGCTTCTGATCAAAATACCGCGACAAGTGGTTTTGGCAGTCCTCTTGTTATGTTAACCTGACACTGCCTAAAGAATTCTGAAGAGACCGAAACAAGTGGAAATCTGAAGGTGCATTGTCAGGGCTTTATGGAGGATGCATTAACACCTCCCAGCCAAACTTTCTTATTTTTTTATTCTCATCAGTTGTTCGCAGTAGATTTCAGAATCGATGGTCCTGCCTGGTGGTAACAGCTCATAATGAATAATGCCCTTCCAATCCCACCACACACACAGCATCACCTTGTTGCGAGTTAACCCGGGTTTCACCACAGTCTGTGAAGCCTGACCGGCCTTTGACTACGATCTTTTTCGCACGTTCTTGTCGTACGTGATCCACTTTTCATCACCAGTTATCAGCTTCTTCAAAAATGGTTTAGTTTCATTACGTCGTAATAAAGAATCACAAATGAGTACACGATTCATTAGGTTTCTTTCAGTGAGCTCGTGCAGTACCCAAATAGCGAGCTTTTTTGTATACCCATTTTTTTCAAATTCGCCAAAACTGTTCTGTGGTCAATCCATTTTATCCGTAATGGGGGTGACCAGAGCGACGTGCATCTTTGACATCAAAATTTCCGGATTGAAAACGCTTAAACCAAATTTGTACGCTCACAGACACTGCACTAGGTCCATATATATCGCGATTATTTTTCGCGGCTTGCGTTGCATTTTTACCCTTTTTGTAGTTGTAAAATGTATCGAATTTCTTCACTAGATTCACTCATTTTGACAGTAAGAAAAACAAATGAAAATCACAGATTTTCCTAATTTGGATTTGGAATTATCTTCTTTAAAATTTAAACTTTTAATAATACCAAAACCAGCCAGATACAAATAGTATAGCCAAAGAGATTTTAAAACAAGTTCATACATTCTATATGCGAAAAGACTTTTTCCTCAACCTAATATATCGCTTGATTAGACGTCATACAATTTGTTAGTGAGATGTAAACAATATGGACCGTATTCTTTTTTTGAAACTCAAGAAACGAAATGAGTGGTGAAAGCATAGGACTAAAACAAAAAAAATATAACATTCTCACAAAAATATATTGCATCGTCAATATTTTCACACAGGTCTTGTTGGATAAAATGATCAATTTTGGAAGATGTAGGATTTTCACCGGAGACTTTCTTTCATCAAATTACGAGGGGCATGCTAAAAGTTAAATACTCTTTACTCATTTGATTGACACTGGATCTTAAAGGCTGGTTTGTTTATTGGTATATTTTAAAATAGAACACACATATATATTTTTTTATTTGAATGAGCATAATTTTTCCGAGAATCTGCCAAGTCAAAAATGTTTTGAACTTTTGGCTACTACTTTTGTTGAGTCTGCTTGTCCACGAGTAACAGTATTTAATTGGTTTATTGAATTTAAAAGAAGACAGGGATGTCTCAAACATGCTGCGAAGACAGGTCGGCCGCCAACCGCGGTCACATAAGAAAACGTTCGTGCAGTCGAAAAACTTATTGGCGAAAACCGACGAATTACGTATGTAGAGCTGGACCGAGAACTAGGAATTGGATCAGCAGCAATGCAAACCATAATTCACAACCACCATTCTCTCCGTAAACGTTGTTCGAGATGTTTGCCACACAAACTTACCGATGAGCAAAAAGACCGTCGGGTGGATTGATGGCTATTCATGATAGATAAATTTGACGGTGGCGAGAAAAAAAAGTGTATGATAGAATGGCTGGTGACAAAACATGGCTATATAATTATGATCATCCCGAAACAAAGCGACAGTCGACTGTATGGTGTTTTGAAGATGAACCAACTCCAACGAAATGTCGCCGTGCACGAAGCACACAGAAACAAATGATCGCCTCGTTTTTCTGCAAAACCGGGCGATCTGCATATTGCTTTTATAGTGCTAGAGAATCAAAGAACGGTGAACTCTGAATATTATCTGACGTTTGTGCTCCAACAGTAATATCAGCTTGGTGTGACAAGCGACCGAAGTCCGGCGCCTTCTCTGACACCACGACAATGCGGCGCCGCAAACGTCTGCCAGAACACTCGACTTTTTCAACTCAAAAAATGTGTTAATTCTTCCTCACACACCATATTCCCCTGACCTAGCGCCTTGTGATTTTTACTTGTTTCCAAAAATTAAAGAAAAACTAAAGGGGAAGAGGTTTGAAAGCAATGAAGATGCACTGGCTGCCAATAATTTCGAGATTTCTGAGGTGTCTAAAGAAGAGTGGTATTTTCCAATGGGTTCAAACGTATGGAAAAGTGTATACGTGCTCAGGGTGAATACTTCGAAAAGATCGATACTTGTAATAAATAATAAATTTTATCATTTTTGAGTCTCTATTTCTTTTGGCATGCCCCTCGTATTGTGTTAGTAATTAACATTTCCGTGCAGTATAATAATGCGTTCAGGGTGCTGATGGGGCTCCCGCGCTACTCTAGTTCACCTGCGATGTTTACGCTTGCGCACACTGACGGCTTCCACGCCGTGCTATGGCGCCGCATCGCCTCGCTGATGTTGCGTGCGCGCGGGAGTCAACTTGTGGTAGACGGAATGTGCTTAGCGACAAGCCGGACTGCCCCCCTCTGCGGCACGGGTACAAACGCAAACGCGTGTTCCCGGTGCCCCAGAGAGTGGCAGGTACCTAAATTGAACGGTTTTGATATAAATTTGAATAAAATAAATAAATTTTGTTATGAACTAAAGAAAACTAGAAATTTGAATGGTTATAACTACGAATTAGATATGCATCACAAGGATTGGCCAACAATGGCTTTGAATCGGCTTTGGATGTAGATTGGGAGGGGTGGCCTTTGTCCTGCAGTGGGACAAAATAGGCTGATTTAGATTTAGATTAACTAAAGTGAATAAGTTCTTTTAACATAGTTCATAAGTAATTTATAACTAACAATTATAAAATGTGAACTTAATTGAATATAGTGTAATGATGTGAAAAATATATATATTTTTAATTTCCGTCTGTTTCTGTGGCGATGGTGAATGGAGTAAAAATGTATATCCGTATTCCAGAACATCGGAGATTTGAGTTAAGTTTCTACATGGCCCAGTAAACACACACATCTCTACCACAAGTTTAAGCCGGCGACACAGTCCCTAGCCTCAGGGTTAAACGATTTTTATGGATTTTAGTAAAACCGCCTCTGGTGTATAAAAACCTTCCACCGATGATGAGGTGAAGCGCGCAATTTCAGCCTATTTCAAGGACCACACAAAAAAAATCTTCGAGCGTATTCATAGATTTATGATAGATTTAACGAATTAATTAGAGTAAAGGAAGATTATATAAACAAAAAAAAAATATTTCAAGTTCAATTTCTTACTCTTAACACTCCTTTTCACGAAATTCCTGACCTCCCCTCGTATGAAGATACCTATTATATAATATAATTTATCATTGTGTAGTAGAAACTGACAGTTGTATTTAAAGGTTGCCTAATTTACTTGACATTGAAGAATTCAGGCATAAGAACCCTAATTCTGTAAATGATTGCCTTGGAAATGGTAATAGCCGGCAAATTAGCCGAGCCAAAGTTGAAACCCAATCAAATTCTAGTAAAAGTTTCAAATAAATCGTCTGTGCTCAATCCGCAGTTAAAGCAGTTAAAGGGTCAAAACGGCTGAATGATTAATTTTATTCGGAAAATGGGCACCAGTGTTTAATAAAAAAGACATTTCTACGTCTCTTTTTTCAGTAGACTTACTAAATGTTTCTTCAGTGGTATTAAAATCATTAAAGTATTACTTTGATTATTTATTTAGCATTCTTCTATCTAGAATTTACTAGAGATAGAAAGCAAGAAAAAATCTAATTCCGCGGTGTGATAAACGCAGACGAGGCTCATCATGACAGTCATGACCTTCACGGTGTACTGTTGTGATGGGCATGGGCCCTTATAATTTGTTATCGATTATCTAGTCGTCAAAACTGGCATAATCTTTCTCAGTTTTTGATAAAAATCTGTAACAAACAACTATCATTCAGCCGCCGTTGTGAGAATAATAAGTTACACGGACAAAATTTTTCTTTCTCATCTTATTAGATGGCCAATGTTTTGTGACGTTTATCGAGATTGTGAACTGACGATAAATAATAATCATGATTAAATCAAGTTGTATGTTTATAGGACGACAAATATGCCTTTATTAGTTAAATCAATTTACGATTACGATTTAAAGGTAATTTACAGAAAATTCCTCCGCGCGTAATTGCATGGGCGAAGATTAGCCAGATGCAAATTAAGGCGGCGTTATTGCAGATTGCTCGGAAAACCCTTTTTTTCGATTCAATGGTTTAGGTGTTTATTTTTTAATAATGGTCTTGAAAAAAATATTTCCTATGCTAATTTGTTACATGATAGGATGTACTTTACTCGATAAAAATATCTGAAACCAGGCTTATGTAATTTTGAACGAATTATTAGTGGGTAAAATGGAAAAAAAAGCCCATAATTTTTTAAAATAAATTCTTCTTTGAATTCTTTAGTGACTGTGCTGGATTTTTATTTTCAACAGACGTCATTTATTCAATTAAAATGATATCCCGAAACTAGATCTTTGCCCAGCGTATGACGACACGCCGCCGCTTATCTCGCCAGTCGCGCTCAGGCGCTTGCCAACGTCGGACTTGCGTCAAATTTTCTCCACGAAAATGAGTTTTTTTACCTTCAACACTTATCATTTGAATTAGAATATATTAGTTCTTAATTTTATATAATTATTTGCAGGATACACATTATTTTTTAATGGTTTAATTATTTATATTTACAAATGAATTTTAAAGTTACGCTATGCAGTCGCGCCATCTAGCTTTTAGCCAAAAAGCAAACAAATGTGTTGTGTCAAAGTCATACCAACTTATATTTATTTTATTTTAATGAAATATGATCCTAATGCAGATGTGTTTAAAAGTATGGTAAACGCATTTATGTTTATCATGAAGTAACAATAAGATGTGACGCATTCTTTCACTTGTCACTGTCAGCGACAAATGCAGAGACGACATACAGACAGATGTTTTTTTTGAAAACATGATTGTGACTATTTTAATTTTATGTAAGAAATAAAGTAAAGTGAATTAAAACACCTGGCAAAACATAAGGATAGGATAGTTTCATACAAAAAGGCTCAAAAATGGTAATGTCGAAATCAGCAGTCAAAATAGCAGTATCTTATAGATGTAACTTATATTATATTGTTGATGTTTTTCTATCGCGTTTACCGCACAAAGTGTCATTTTTCCCGAGCTCTCAATACGGTTGCTTGACACTTAGCACTTCATGGCACTTCGAGCGTCGGTAGCCGGAAAGCCTAAATATTTATGGCATTACCGGATGGTCGGATTCGGTTTCTGTATTATTGATTATGATTCTATGTTTATACCTACATTCACCCATTCAACCTTATCCTTTCAGAAAATTTGATATTTTCACTTAATATAATTTTACTACACACAATCACGATTATCTCTAACATTCATTTGACTAAATTCGTAATAATATCAAATAATAAACATTTTCTACATAATTATGACATCAAACATGTCTTAAACATACTGTAGTCAATAGCGTTTGTTAGAGTACTTTGAAGGTGCCTGCTAGCTCACTGATTATAATATAATTAGGAAGAAAAAGCTGAAGATTGAAGTATTTTAGAATAGCTGCACAGAAAAAAATAATTAAAATTCACTCTTCAATCAAATTGCATTTTGGAACAGTGGACTTCGACATACTTTTAAGGTCCAGTATTTCTTAAGATCTAAGGTTCGAATCCCTCTCACATACGCCTTTTTGCACGAGTAATTTTTTTCATTTTTCTTATTTATTGTGTCCCATATTAAACAATGTTTCAATTACTTCAATTATTATTCTTTCAAGAAAATTATTATAATTTTAATGTAAATAGTTTTCTTCACATAACTGCCAGTGGCTTACATTAACTTAGGGTATATTATACAGCCATTCAGTTTTTTTTTATTGATACATCAATATTATTGAAAACTTTAGCAAAAACTTCATCTGGCTCCAATGATTTTCCAGTAATGGATAGTGCACGTCATACTATATGCGAAGTGCTAACAATTTTTCACAATATGTTCATACTCAGTATATTTTAGTCAGTCCTGTTGATTACCTCTTTACAAGTTTTAATCTACAATCTAAGCAAAATTGATGAAACATAAGGGTATTTATGAAGAGGATTACTTGAAGTTTGTGATTATAGTGGGAATAATCTGCTCCTCTGCTCAGTAGGTTCTTTTTAACTTTGCTCTGAATATATCGGTTGTGAAACAAAACAAAGATCAAAAGAACGACTATTGAGTTTCTTGCCGGAGTTTACCCGATAGAAGCAGCGTGCGAACCGATTGTAGATTCGCATTAGGACTATGTATTATAATAATATGTACTATTCTAGTATTATTTCATTAACGTCTATATTCTTTATGTACTTTTACGTTGTTGATATGTCATAAGTGATCTCTACAAACTTAAATGATCAAAAAGGATATTTGTTCTTGCTTCCTTTCTTTCGAAGTCCTTGTAATTCAAATGTCACTGTCTGGATCTGCTCTGTTTCAATTAATTCAAATGCTGAAGATTTAACAGGTGTCAACAGATTCTTGGCACAATACGTGCGCCATCTAATTGTTCACTAGATTATTTAAGAGCAAATATTAAAAAATAGTCGTAGCTGCAATGAGGTAACGAATAAGGAGAAAATATTATGGAATAAATGGCGCAAATTCTTCAGAGTGGTATGTCCCCCCGCAGCATTTGTCAGATTTTGACAGAAATAAATTTGAAATCTCTCAAATAACCGCCTTAATAACTTTTATCCTATAATACCTACTATACTACCTACGAGTATCTTGCAGAAAACCACAGCTAAAAAACACTGCTCTTGCAAAAAAAGTTAATTAATTAGGCTGTGTACTGTCCCGCTGCTGAGGAACGGCCTCCATTTTTGAAATAAAGTCATCGCTACAATATGAGAGAGCTTTTTTAAGGGGTTAATCCCCACACTTGCCAAATGCGAGTTGGTGATCACAAACCTAGGCAATATTTCAATAAATCAAAAAAATCACTTTGCCAATCTGGGATTTGAATCCTCTGTATTACAAGCTGATCTCTGTTATCACTCGGCCATGCAGGTGTTCATTTATCATAATGCTCTCCTTAGACTTTAGTTTTGCATAAAGAAAGCTCCTGCAAAAGTAGAATATAAATTCTATAATCTGAAACGAGAAAGTGAGAGAACACAATCTTAAAGTTCAATTACGGTTGAAAATTCTACGGAAAATGTTTCTAAGAAGACTTTGATCGCATTTGCGATTCCCGGCAATAAGCTAGCCCTGATTTTCTCTACAATATTCTGAGGAGTCAAGTCTAAGCCGCATTGAAATTCAGTAGCGGTCTGCTCCGTAAAGGAGAGATTGGACATATTTTTTCACGTTTATGACTGTCGGTGTATAAATTATACTGAAATCATCCGAAATTTAAAGCAGACGTTCTGGATTACCGTTTACCTTTGAATAACGGTTAGGTTTTGCGGGCTTCGATAAAGTAATGCGAATAAATAACGTTTTAAGCGGATCAAATTCTCAGTATTGTACGATTTTCATCCGAAGGATTGAAATAGAAATGGCGATATGTTTATTTACAATTAGTATCTTTTTAATCATTACAAGTTTTAGTTTTCTGAGAATTTGTTAAAAGGCTGTTATTCGTTATTGGACGTTATTAAAGAGTTTGGCGTTTAGCACAGTTGTGACGAGTAGTAATTGTCACGAAAGAAGACGCGATTTTGATACCTGCACTGGTACATTAGTATGCTCGTATTCATGGTTACTTTGAGGTTTTTGTTTAAGCTATGAGTTGAACCGTTCTTCTCGACACGGGATTTATGATTTTGATTCTAAATTTTTTTATTATTTAACTTCCAACAGTAAGTCCTGGAAAGAGACTTCCTAACTCAACTATAATTATTACATATCATGAATCTTCTGCTCAACCAGAAATACTGGAGCAATGAGGGTTTTCGATACTTTTTCTGCCACTAGTCGGCGCTCCTGTTGCGTCAGGTCCAAACAGCTGTCAACAGATCCCATGGATTCGTACCGAAACTATAATTGTTTTTTGAAAATCTGTTGTATTTGGGGGTGTTATTCATGTTACTATGGATAAATGCCAGAAAGAAGTCTACGATCTAAAGTAAAAGTAAAAAAAAAGTGAAAAAATCATTTATTCATTTAAGCTTTTACAAAGCACTTATGACATGTCAAAAAAAAGTATATAGAAATAATAATAATAAACGTAAATAAAAAAGTACAATATTAGTACATATTGTGAATATACATAATGTGAATCTACCACCGGTTCGGATGTTGCTTCTTATCGAGAAGACTCCGGCAAGAAACTCGATAGTTACTCTTTTGAACATTGTTCGTTTTACAAAAAGTAAATTCAGAGTACAGTCAATGAGAGTAGAAAAAAAAACCACAACATTGAGCAGAAGAGCAGATTATTCCTACTATGACCACAAACTTTTGTCGTTCAAGTAATCCTCTACATTATAATAACCTTGTTTCATTAACTTTGCTTTAATTGCAGACTTAAACTTGTGAAGAGGTAGATCAACAAGACTTTGAGGTATTTTGTTAAAGTATTTCACAGATTGACCCACAAATGAGTTTCCCACCTTGTGTAGCCTAAGACTGGGAGTTTTTAATTTGTTTTTATTTCTTGTATTAAGTTTATGAGTATCACTGTTTTTTTTTAACAGATGCAAGTTTTTGCGTACATACATTATGTTATCTAAAATATACTTGGCATGCACAGTTAAAATATCGATCTTCTTAAATACTTCCCTAAGCGAGTCGCGTGGTCTAAGTTTGAAGTGAGCGGATGGTTCTTTTTTGAAGTACAAAAATGGTGTTCAAGTCTGCAGCTGAACCCCACAACAGTAGACCATACGACATAACAATAACCTGTCCAAAAACGACCTTGGGGCAGTAGGTTAGAAATATTTTTATTTATATTAGTTTGAAACTTTTTTACTCGACTCTTGGTAACTGGTCTATAACTAATATCCACTGATTGAGAGACATGACGGTGCTCAAATTTGGTCAATAGACCACAGTGATCTGATTTCAAACAGTTTATAATTGATTTCTCAATAGAGATATTTTCACAAAAAATATTGTCTAAGCAGGTGGCTGTTAACTCGGTGATCCTGGTGGGTTGATGAAAAAGATTAATTAAATCAATTGATTTAAAAAGATTTAAAAATCTTACAGAGGTCTGAGAAGAATCTAAAATGTTAACATTAAAATCCCCACATACAACCACCTTCTTGTTTGATTTACAACCTTTTTCAGTACTTCTTCCATGGTCTCTTCGAACTGACAATAATGAGCAGAAGGGGGTCTATACACACACAATAATAATCTACTCTAACTCTGCGCATGCAAGTTCAATAGTTCGCTTAATTGAGAGTGCTACTATGTCTTTACGCTCTCTAGATTTAAACTTATTGTGAATTAATATCAGTGACCCACCGCGATTAAAGGAACTTCTCAAGAACGAACTAATAATACTATAATTATCAATGCTAGTCATACATGCATTTCTTTTTCAGCCAGTGTTCAGTTAAACATAAGATATGTATATCCATAGTCTAAAAATAAACCTACTTCTAATTCTTTGCCAGAGAAGCCTTGCATGTATTGATGCACAAAGTTTATAACATTATTTTGGGGCTTCTCTCTTGTCAACAATGTGCAAGAGTTTACCTCTATTGTCTCTAAATCTAATTTAAATGATTTGGAGCAAGTTCCAAAGTCTGTGGTACAATGGTATCATTCTGCTCAATAAAAGCAGAGTGTTTAGCCTAATAATTGGCTGAAATATTAAAAAATAAGATAGCGACGCAGCTATCTGTCGTTTATAATAATTAGATAAATGAAATCTACCTTTTGTCAGGTACATATTATTATTAATAATAGGATTATGTATGTAATGTCAATGAGATTTATTAAATTATTTGAAAATGTCACAGTATCAAATGTCAAATTGATTCTATGTCTTTTTTCATTTTCTGCTTGTGACAGACCCCTACTGTAAGGCGATGTGAACATCACAATTTTACTGACATTAACTAATGAACATAAAGTATTGAATCTACTAATTATTCTGAAGTAATTGATCTGAAGATTGAGCTCAAAAACAGAGGCGCAAAAGCCACTGGTACTAAGAAAAAGCTTATTAAAAGGTAACTTATTGTTTATACAATTTGATTTGGTTTTTTAACTACTAAATTGCAGTTAATTGTGTTTCATTGAGTAGTGGTTGATTAATGTATATAAATATAGCATAGTAAACCATGCTTTAAAATGAACTACAACTGACAAAACACAAAAAACTAAAGCATGGTTTACCATGCTTTATTAATATACATTAATCAACAAGGCAATTTTTTTATTGAAGTGAATTTATCACTGCGAATGGCCTCAAGCCACTGTTTTAATCGGTATTTCATCTCCCGTAGGGAACTTATGCCCTCCTGTTTTATTTGCACACATAGGCACTGCACAACACTGTGGCCTTCAAGAAAACAATATTCCTATGGTAATGTTTATAAGAATTAATAAACAAAAAAAATGATCGAAATATACAAAATATGTGTATATGACAGTTGATTGAACCTGACTCTACAGTGCTGTCATTTCACGCAGGCTATTTCAGAAAACCCTCATTCAAGAGAATATTTTTTGACGTCGGAAATTAGTAATAAATTGGTATGAAAATATTGTGTACTACTAAATATAAATAATGGTCCAGATTTTGAGAATTGATAACATCCGCACAGAAACTGCGTATCTTATCTAAAGATCTATGATGTCTTTTGACATGTTACACGATAAATTGATAATGTCATTCTGACAACTAGAAGGAAAATGATAGTATAAATCTACCTACTACATTATTGACGACCCGTTTAGGACCACCAATGCATTTAATCATTTTGATCAAAATCTGTATTTGCGTTACATACTTACTGCTATCAAGATAAATGAGAAATTGCGAAGAAAAAATTCTAAAAAAGAATTTAAGCAAATAAAACATAATATGGTACACTTTAAATTACGATGATTTCAATGACCGGGCATGTCGTGCAGTAAATTGATCAGGGCTCATTAATGGGTGTACTTTAAGAACAATTTTTAGCTTTTGATCAACAGGTTAAAATATCAACAATCAACATCATCAAAATATCAACAATCAACATTGTGTTATTGATTGTACGGGTACAATCAACGACACAAATCTCAACATGGCAATAAAAAAAATTGGGACAAATTACACCAAGATCATCTGACCCCAAACTAAGCAGAGCTTGTGCTATGGGTGGCATAGACTGATAAACATACTTAAATATTTCTAAATACGAGGGGCATGCTAAAAGAAATCAGATACTCAAAAATTATGAAATTTATTCTTTAATACAAATATTGATCTTTTCGAAGTGTTCACCCTGAGCACGTATACACTTTTCCATACGGTTGAACCAATTGGAAAATACCACTCTTCTTTAGACACCTCAGAAATCTCGAAATTATAGGCAGCTAGTGCATATTTCTTTGCTTTCAAACCTCTTCCTCTTTAGTTTTTCTTTAATTTTTGGAAACAGGTAAAAATCACAAGATCAGGGGAATATAAGTGAGGAAGGATTGACATATTTTTTGAGTTGATAAAGTCAAGTGTTCTGGCAGACGTGTGTGGCGCCGCATTGTCGTGGTGCCAGAGAAGGTGCCGGATTCCTGACTTCGGTCGCGTGTCACACCAAGCTGATATTACTGTTGGAGAACAAACTCTCACATACCATTCAGAGTTCACCGTTCTTTGATTATCTTGCACTACAGTAGCAATATGACCCGTTTTGCAGAAAAACGAGGCGACCATTTGTTTCTGTGTGCTTCGTGCACGGTGACATTTCATTGGAGTTGGTTCATCTTCAAAACAATATTCAGTCGACTGTCGCTTTGTTTCGGGGTCATGTGATATGGCTATATATAGCCATGTTTCGTCACCAGTCAGTATATCATACCCTTTTTTTTCTCGCCACTGTCGAATTAATCTATCATGAATAGGCACCAATCCACCCGACGGTCTTTCTGCTCATCGGTAAGTTTGTGCGGCAACCATCTCGAACAACGTTCATGAAGACAAAGGTGGTCGTGAATTATGGTTTGCATTGCTGCTGATCCAATTCCTAGTTCTCGCTCCAGCTCTACATAGGTAATTCGTCGGTTTTCGCGAATAAGTTTTTCGACTGCACGAACGTTTTCTTGTGTGACAGCGGTTGGCGGCCGACCTGTCTTCGCTGCATCTTCGAGACATCCCCGTCCTCTTTTCAATTCAGCAAACTAATTAAATACTGTTGCTTGTAAACAAGCAGATTCACCAAAAGTTTAAAACATTCTTGCGGATTTAAAATTTTTTTATAGTCATAATAAATCATAGCGCGAAAATCACGTCGACTGAGCTCCATTGCTGCAAGCAAATTCCCGCCAGATTGTCGAAAAAATGATGCTCATTTAAATAAAATAAAAAAGCGTGTTCTATTTTCAAAAATATTAATAAACAACCAGCCTATAAGATAGTGTATACCTTGGCAGTGTCAATCAAATGATTAAAGAGTACCTAACTTCTTTTGGCATGCCCCTCGTACATACTTAAAGACATAACCACCAACCCAGACACACAATAAACTCAAATGTTCGTTACATGAATATTTGTAATGGGGATCGAGCCCACGGCCTCCGAGCAGGATTGCTGCCATTGCAGCAACAGGCCAGTCATTTAATGCTCCAATATGAATGGCAAGTCAATTGGCGGGTTGGAGCGGTGAGGTTGCGGTTCCGGGATAGTGTGCTCATAAACCTGGTTGATGTTTTAGTCTGGTATTTCGGTACAGCAAGCGCCCCTAGTGATTTGAAACCAAAAATGATATACGAATTTCTGAACGCAACGATCGCCGTTTACGTAACAGAAACTCATGGTCTGCCATGAGTTTCTGTTCTGTAAACGGCGATCGTTGCGTATATTATGCTGGATATATTCATATATCCATTTTCTAAGTTATTTTTTTTGTTTTATTTTTTGCGTTCGACATCACTCCTCTAAACAGGTCTCAAAGTAGGGATACATTTCCAGACAAGGAATTAAAACAAGGCAGTCTCCCAGCACACCCAAACCCGAGTCAATTTAGTAAAGATCGTTTCCTGAACTGACCTGACTGGGAATCTAACCGGAGACACTATGGAATTCGAGGCGAGAAACAGTGCTACAGCGCACAAGCTACGTTCAGTTTTCCCAGAAGAACGTTTCGTTAAATATGAGAAAATGGTGATATTATCACAGCAACAACGCTCTGAAAATGATAAAATGAACCTTGAACGCTCGTATGTAAGATCAATCAATCCATCAAGTACTCCCTGTTATCTTTAATAAGAAGTATTAAGATAAATTCTAGTGTTAAAAATTGTATGTTTTACTTTTTTGATTTCAGGTTGATTTTTCTCTCTTCTTATCAAAGGCAAATCATTGTGGAGGCGCGTTCATTGAGATCTTCGCAAAAAATATAAAAACGGTTTTATTTGAAGCCTTCGTAGTATGATATGCACATACATGGCTTTTTGCCCGTTGGTTTTAGTCAGCCTGGTTTTGCAACCCATTGTTTGAACTGAAATAGTTTTACAATAGCGACTTAAACGCGGGCTGTTGTAAGTTACGAATATTCGTAGCAAGCCAAAAGCTTTAATACTCTCTGCTACTGTTTGAGCTGGTTTGGGATGTCAGTATCGGTAGCAGGAGATCAATGATCTGCACTTAAAATAATTGAAGGCTCTATCTAAATCTAAATCTAAATCAAAATTACCAGCCTGCTGATTTCTATAGAATCCATTGCGGAAAGGGTGCGAGCGAACTACAAGCATAACGACCTGGGTCTCTTCGAGATGAGAGTAAATAGGCATTTTCTGGGGAGACGTGTACGATCATCGACCACCTGTTTGATCGCAATCCCACCTGGTGGTAAGTGACGACCACCAGGTGGGATGGGACGAACACGCTTCTACTAATCGCGAGTAGTGTGTAAAGGCCTTGAAGATTAATGATTTTATGTCAAGAAGTGGCTTACTCTGGCAGTTAGACTACAATTCGTAGAACTATTATTTCCTATTGCAATTTATCTTATTTTCTAACTGTCACGTAAAGCTTTACGTATTATAAAGTCTGTGAATGAGGAGGAAAGCTCACACAGAATAATGTTAGCACAACAACAAGCTTGCTTTTATAATAACGAGAGTTTTTGGTGTGTAATTTTAGCTACGTATTGTGTCTGGAAATAGTATTTCTTTTTACGGTGAATGATGTTTCTGGAACGGAAAGTATATGAGTTAATATTTTTTGAATAAGACGGGCATTGACTGTATGTGTAACAAAACCATACTTAATGAGCAGCCGGCTATAAGCTTGAATAGATACCACGAAATAAAAAACGACTGCTCGCGCCTTCTTCCGAAACTTGCGTGACCGCCCAAGGTTACTACTATTTTCGCTATGAATTTTTAAAATGAAGTAGTTTATACCTACTTGGAAGAAACGGCTAAAACTAAAATTCATCATGTGAAAAATTGCACCAAAATCGACAGAAACAAAAACACTCGCGACAGTGCGACTAGTCGCGACACCGATTCTCACTGGAATCGCCTATAAACTCACTGTGTTTGTGTGCGTGATTAAAATGGCGGGTTTTATCTAAGCGGACTATCTGCGAGAGGCGCCACGACGCATGCGTGATTTGTGTTGATACGTAGAAAGAATTGAATCTAACAATCGCAGTATGGGGGTTTTAGGCTTAAAAACGCTGTAAATGTTTTCACATTACAATATTTAAACCACTGCTGTAATTACCCCAAAATACCTTGCAATTACGCGTTTAGGTTTGTTTAGTTATTTATTGTTAGTTGTATCTTCGTGTTTCACAGGCAATTCGCATTAAAATTGTTATTTAACAACAGTCAAAGACAGTAATTGCTGTAAAAAAATATATTAAATGGGCAATTGTTGACTAAACACTAAGTGTATAAGTAATTCCAAAGGTCGTCGTCTACAAAAAACAAACGACAACTATACATTTTAGGCGATTGATATTTGTTTTGTTTTTATCTATTTAATTGTGAAGAGTATGTCGAGATTATCCTAGCTCCTAGATTAAAATAGCCCCCTAACCAAAAGGCAGAGAGAGTATTATTATGTGTTTAAAATAGTGAGTAAGTAACACTAAAAATAACAATAATCTATAGAAAATCAATGATTTGTAAATCCAGGCGACTTTCTTACAAAAAAGCGATCGCCACCATGCAAGCAACCTAATAGATAACGCCTAGACACATCGTAGGCGGGGATCGTACTCACGAGTTTCAACGGTATATGCAAGCTTTATTCCTATTTCGCGAATGGGCAAATTCGCATAGGCACTTTGGTCCAGTAGAGCCTTTGTTGTTTTCAAAAACTAGTTTGGACTAGTTAAGACTACAACTACGCGCAGATTCAACTGAATTCGATATCGCTGTAAAAATACATTACTATCACGCTATGTAAGTATACTAAGTACCTATGCCCAGATCGCATTTTTGTATCAACAATGTTGCTTTTATTTGTGCCACAAAAAATATTTGTACATAGAACAGCTCTGCCAATTACAGGTTTCCCAATAAAAAGTGACAAATGTTTTCAATAGAAGCACTTTAGTATTTAAAATAAAATATCGTTCTTTTGTAATTTTACAGTTTGTGGAACCAAAAGCAATACGCTGATTTGTTTCATTGTACATACTCGTAAGCTTAAAAAGTATGGAATTACAGGCGTCAAAAAGGAGGGATTTCTCCATTACTTATAGCGTTAGCTATTGGTATTTAGTATTTTTTGCCATTGCTTTGCCAGACTACAGCCACCGGCTTCTTGCCAATCGATGAATTCTACCTGCTTCTGTCTGAATCTGGTTGCTTAAGCTCAGTAACTAGTGCTTACGTTTCTTTGCCCAGCCCAACCTAGTCGCCGCATAAGAGATCGCAACTAGAGGCCCTGGTTTCGCAGCACGAGAGATGCAATCAGTCTTAGAACAGATTTAAGCTCTCGTACCAAGGCAGGTACTTTACTGTGTTAACTAGCTCTTCGTCAGCGGCTACGCCCGCGTAGACTGTTTTCCTAGTTAAAATATAGCCTAAAAATATGGTCTACTTATGTTACTCGCTGATATTGTAGCTCGAAGTTGGTAAAATATTTTTTAAAGGGACACGTCGAATAGCAAGCACAACCGAATGTCCTTCAGTAAAATCCTTTTTTTTATTAGCAATTATTCATTTTAAACGGACATTCTGTGGTTAGAAACGAAGAATAAAAAGTTCTGAAACTACTACACAATTTGATATGGTTGGTGGTGGGTAGATATGATTGGTGGACGGTTTGTCAAAAGTGTCGACAAATTAGTTTCAAGTAATACCAACAGATGGAGTTATAGGCTTTAGATCGCGCTATAATTGTGTTTCGTCTCAAGCATTTAAGAACTTAAATTCGTAAGAACCCGCTATTTGTTATTTCATTAGGAAATGCATGATGAAGGTGCCACCTGCCACTCTAATAACATAATTAATATGGGCAATCATGATTTTTTGATTTGAAGTTGTAATAAATAATTGTATTTTATGTTCATTTAATTCATATCACTTAAGTGATAGAGGTAAACAATATATATTTACAAAATATATTTACAAAAGAAAAATGTATTTAAGTATGTTTATCCGTTGTCTAGTATCCCATAACACAAGCTTTAATTAGCTTACTTTGGGGCTAGATGGCGCTGTGTGGAATAATGTCCAGGGGATATTTATTTATATATTTATATATCTATCAGAACCTAACAAAAAGTGTACATCGTTTACGGTTAAGTCTAACCTCAAAATCTAAAAGGTACGTTCTCTAATAGGCCACGGTTCCTCAAGTGTCTGTGTTTCAGCAAATGCCTGAAGAGAATTTGTGAACGATTCCGATCACAACTAGTATTTTCTCATTGCTGTGCGTTTGTGGGCATTCAGTGTATGGGGAACGAGCGATGTCCTTTTGGAGCTTATTCAATGCAAACAAACAAACAATTGAATATTTTATTGAAAATTAGTTTAGATAAGATAGTCAAAGTCGAAATTGGTAGCATTTAATAAATTAATTATGTATTATGTGTCTTATTACGGCACATGTGTATATCACAAAAACATGCGTACCTACCTACAGTATCGTTTGAACGGCAACCGATTAAAATATAACAATGCGACATTACCATCCTCACACCTAATAATTGTCTCAATGATACAGTCCCGCCAACACATCCGTCATCGAAAACATCGATTGATTAATCAGCTGTTGCGTCAAAATCGATTGCAACCAACAACTTATCAGTTATCTCTTTTTACCTGTGACACGGCCTTCAATCTACCTCTCCGCCGTTCGAAAACGGATCTTACAACAATTACATTGAGTCCAAAATCTAAAAAGGTTTGTTCACGATCTGTCACAACTCAACTCAAGCGCAGGGCCGTTCGCCAGTTCGATTCCGATTGCCTTGCTATATGCACTGGCACTTTGTTTTTTTTTACTGATGTCCGCGAGTGTTTAATTTTTATATAAAAGTTGCTATAAGGTTTGTTTCAGTCTATATTTTTTCAATATGATCTTTTATGGGTGACCGAATTGTTAACACTAATAAATGGTATTTAATTTAATTTAATATTCACTATTGTTAATAATTAATTTACCATTCAATTTAGTTAATAATTAAAGTGACTTTTATTGCTTATGCGCTAAAATGCAATCTTTTGGGGAAAAAGATTCTGCTCGTTCTTTTCAGAATTTTTTTTCTTAATCATATTAAATAACACAAAAAAAACATAGATGTATTTTCAGTAGGTATAATTAACACATTTAAAAATAAAATAATTCATCAAGTTTTTCAGGTAATATGAAAACGTTAACAAATCCTGAAGATGATCTTTGTAATTACCAAACTAAACCTTAAAAACCTTTGAAACGGAAAATTATTTTTATTTCTTTCCTTTAAAAAAGTGAAGGAAATTCTCGATTCGACTTTTCCGGTGATCCGTGTACGATTGCCCGTCGGGTCAATTAGGGAAACGAACTTTTCTATATAGAATCGGTTTTGGATGTATTGGTGAGAGGTTACTGTTAAAACAAGAAAATTTATACTTATTTCGAAACCATGATAATAAGTGGACAATCTGCCGTATATTTATATTTATTTAATGATTTAAGAAAACTACGCAAAAGTCTCATAATTAGAACAATGACTAACTAAGATGTTATAAAGTAGGTGACTAAGAAATCAGAATGTTCATGAAGTCCTTTGAAATATTTTCCAACGATATTAATGCGAGGAATACGAATGATTGAGCGTCTATAGTTATTCAACCCACCAAGCGTAAAATGGCATTTCTTAACAGTTATACGGGGTTATTATTAAAATATTAACTAAAATGATATGGCATACTCGGTAGGTTTTTTCAATTTACTTTAATTTTGAGGTTTTCATACCAAAATTCTGACTGTTCGACTCATTTGTATGGTGACCTTTAAATAATAGTTAATTAATTAAATTTCATCCTAACTTAGATAATTTTTACACCACTTAAGAAGTATGACATTTCGTTTTCGTAAGTTTTTTGAATTTAATCACCCAGTAGGTATAATATACCTTAACCAACCTGTCAACTATGATAAAGTTTACTACACAGCCTTGCTTTCCTAATAAGGACGTTTTCCAAGTCAGCTACAGTTACAAGGTCCAACCTTAAGCTTAGTAAAGCCGTCAAATACGAGTATAATACAAATAGTTAGTCACAGTTTCCATAATGGCATGCAAATATAATCGATTCCATAAAAAAACACTGATTCAATGTTTCGTTCATTTTCGTCCAAAAACGAGGTCAAACTTTGCAACGCATATATTTGGGCAGAATGTCTACTAGCCTATTAAAATAGATCTGAGTGTCCCACCAGCGCAATGGTAAGAGACATTGACGACTAGTACGAAGAATGTCAGTTCTGAATCCTCCGAAGAATAACATCATTATATGTTCCTGTCTGGGTGTCATACGAGTACTCGTATAAATGAACAATATATGTTTTTGTCTCTGCTTGGTTTAGGATTTGCATTCTTTATGGTGAACCTTTTATTTTTAATAGTTATTAATAATTTCACATTTGAATTTAAATTTCGAATCTTTACTCTAAGAAATAAACCTTAACGAAAAAAATAAATGAAAGAGTTGACGCAAAAATCAAGCTATTAAAACCTGACACAGAATGCCATTGACATTTGTTTATAGTCTTAACTTACGGTTACTGCAGAGCCAAGTTAAAAGTCATTAAACCTTATGCATATTTCATTATTTACTACGCCCTTGATAGAATTTCCTTTACAGTTGGCGGATAAGAAGGTCTTTGCAATCACTTCAATTGTTATTATTTACCTCATGAGCGCTTTTAGATACCAGTTGATGAGCTCTGTTGCGTTTAACAAAAAAAACGGAAACCAATTTAGTTTATTTTGGAATAGACCAGCTTTTGTCTGCATCTTTGTACGCGTGTAGATATCTGTTTTTTCCGTAGGTAACTGAAGGAATTTTGGGAAAGCCTCTTTTAGTGCTGTCCTACTCTCCTTAAACTCAAAACTCAAACTCAAATAACTTTATTCAAATAGACTTGAACAGTACTTTCAAATCGTTTAATTTACAGCAGGATATACCAAATAATAGACATAATTACCAAAATAAAATGGATATATAAATACACAGTATACAGACATAATACGATTCTACCACCGCGTTGGAGTTGTTTCTTGTTGAGAAGACCCGGCGAGAGACTCAGCAGTTACTCTTTTAAACTTGTTTTGGGTTTACAACAGGCGTTAGTAAAGTACAAGCAGTGTGTCATTTTGATACAAATAAACCTAAAAGAATATAAAACAAAGAGAAAAAAAAAACCATAAAAGAATATAAAACAAAAGTTCATTTGAACAATTAAAAAATAAAAATTGTTAGTCAGTACATATTAGGTACATACCTATTAACTATTACAATAAAACATCTGTTACAATAGAGCTATTTAATCCCGCATCGAGCAGAGAGCTTACACCCAGGCATTTTGATCTATAAGGTAGTATTTTGTAGTATAATAAAACCCTTTTTTAATGAAGCTGTTTTGAATCTATGTAAAGGTAACTCACAAATGGTTTTTGGAATTTTGTTGTAATAATGTATACCTTGCCCTATAAAGGATCCTAACAGTTTTTGTAACCTAAAGAGTGGAAGTGCAATTTTATCCTTATTCCTAGTATTTTTGCAATGTATGTCACTGTTAGTTTAGTATAGAGACCAATATTTTTTCTCACCAAAACAATGCAATTGTAAATACACTGTGAAGCTACAGTGAGGACCAATTTCCTTAAAAAACTCCCTAAGTGAAGCCCGTGCACGAAGCTTATAGATGGATCTGATCGCTCAAAAACTAAGGAAACTACATGCCAAATTGAGCTTTCTGAGCTCAGTCCAGTTTTTTCTTGTTCCCAAAGTTCCTAGATTTTGGGAATTCCCCTCTTAGTGTTACCTGCACCTATTTTAGGAACTAACATGCCAAAGAGCTTTTACGACCAGTAATTCCCATTGTGCGATCTCGTCTCTTACTGAGTGAGTAACGGAAGAATTTCATTAGAAGTATTTAAAGATAGAGAAAATATGAACACAAACATCGGAAAGTATCCACGCGGATAAAATTGTGGGCAAGAGCTAGCTATTAAATTAATTTTATCACGACATTTTAATTAGGAGGAAAGCTTCATCAAAAAGCGCAACCGTAAGACCTTTGAAATCATAGGCTTCCCCCATAATTATCCTAAGCCGGCTGCACATCAAACCGTACCGAACAGTTCGACCTTCACGTCTTCTATTTTATTATAAAGGATAGTGTACATTCGCCCAACATTGCCGCCTAAGAACCAACAGTCATGAAAAATACCTTTTTTCATATATACATACACTTTAGTGTCAAAACGTAGTTATGGACGGACACTTCTGAGAACTCAATAAATATCAAAAAAAAAAGTGTTTATATTTTATAATTTAATGCGAAGTTTTATTTACGTGAGTGGGACTAATGTTCATCAAGCACATATTTTGTTGATCTGCCACTTCTGCCAGTACCATGGAACCACTAGCTGAGCCACAATTCACACAAAATGTTGATTCCATTGCGATGATCGTAAATCCGTAATTATTGCTGAGTTAGCTGTGTGCAGGTTACAAAGTATTTAAACGGTTAAATCTAAAATGAGGTACACTACAGAGAGCCATCAACGTCCGTTTTTAAGTCGAGTCGTAAGAATAAAATTATTAATATAAAAACAATAACACAGCATTGCAATTTGAAAGCGAAAAATACAAGACACTAGGGGTGCGTTCCGAGAGAGACCAAAATCGATTTCAGCACTGTCATCGTTACATAACGTTCCGAAACAGTTAGCGCGATGACAGATGCTTAAAAATAAAGTGTCAAGTCAACCAAACGTCATGAACTTCTTTTTTTGTGGCTTCGCACAAAGCTGATTTAAGCCAATGTATAATCTGATTTAAATTAAAAAGTTAATTAAACATCTATCGCATTGACAGTAATGTATTGTTACTTATTTATAAGAGCCTTTAGTAAGTTCACAACTACGTTTTCTTGCACAAACAAGGTTTCTTTTGTCAATACATAGTAAATTAAAATATTGTTGCGATGGCTAAACAACAGAGGGCACAGACAAACGCAACCTAAATGGTATTAAAAAAATGTTTTCGTACTATATAAATTATTATATTATTATTATTATATTTGGGGGAGGCCTATGCCCAGCAGTGGGCGTCGTTCGGCTGAAATGATGATGATGATGATGTACTATATAAATATTTTCAGTATTTTTAATTTTGATATCAAAAATCTGAAGTGTCCGTGACAATCTAATAAGTGATAATTATGCCTTAAATCATGGCCAGAATTATGACAAATGTCAAATGTTTGTTGGTTCATAGGCCAACTGGGACACTGTCCTTTGAAACCATTGTTAAAAATACTATTTTTTTATTCATTAGCTAACTAGCAACTAAGCGGTCAGAATGAAAGTAATCTTAGAGGCAAAGGGAAAGAGCTTGCACATCTTATTAATAGCAGATAACAATTAAGATAGTAAGATGACACATAAACTCGTTTGAGTTTTGCCAGGCATCCGAGCATTCAAAAATGTTAATTCTGATGTATTCATAATTTTTTAAGCCATAAAAAGGATCAATCAATCAAGAAGAATCTGAAAATAAATACGGCTTTTTATATACCTACGCCCCCCATTCAATTATATGACGCAACATGTCACACACATAGTGTAGAGCCATATATGGGTGTGTGTGTGATGGAAATATTTTGAATTAATTGATTGATCACTTAATTGTTGGGTTCGAATTTTAATGATGACTGTCCATCTCACCACAACGTAAGATGTTGATAATTAAGAACATAGCTATAAGTAGCAATGATGGACATTTCTGTATGTTCTATATTTGGATGTATAGGTATATGCAACAAACTCAATAAACACTTAGCTCCTTACTTTTCTCGAGAGAACTTGGCTTTTTCTTTGTTTCCGACTATTGGACATAATTGCACAGTTCTAGTTCTTCAAGGTTCGTCGCATCACGGATGAATAACCAAGTACTTTTTATTTCAGTTCGAGTACCTACTTACTCGCGAAGTGACTAATTTGTTGAGATATTTGTTGATATCGGTGTAAATGAATTCATTTGATATTATTTCGGCACAATACGCTATGAGTTGCGTGCTTTTATAAATTCATTTATTGAAACTGTCACAACAATCTTTCAGCCTTGCAGCGCAATTAAAATACATTTATATTCCTAGCAATCAAAGTTTTTTTTCTTTCACTTAATATAAATAAATATTTGCCAATTTCAAAAAAGACTCACCACCTACCATGTTCGGCTATAATACCATTGGGGAAAATTGGGCTTCCGAGTGTTCCGTTCATCATGACGGCAACAGTCACTTGCCTCTGACTACCCCGTTTGGGATAAAGTCGTGATGGTATATGTTTGGCAATCATCATCGTCATCATCTGCAGTCATTAGACGTCTCCGTGAAGTGTAGGTCTGGAGAAGGATTTTAGAGAGAGATTCCTATGCTGGTAGGCCTCGTAGCCTCCGTTAACCAAAACTTTGCGTCCTCTATCAGGTGACAATATGTGCGCTTAACTTTAAAAAAATCGGTCATATCTAAAAATATAAAAATAGCCTACACACCATGCTTTTACTGTTTTATCGTCACTGTTATATTTAATAACGATCCTAAATAAATTTAATAAACATACACGGGGAACATAAAGCCTCCAGTGCAGAATTTACGTGACGAGGTTTCGTAAATCTTTGGAAGGCTAAAAAATACACAATATAAAATATGGTTGTTGAAAATCAAAAATCATCATTAATTGTGAACGGAATGTTTTTTGGACGCGACTTACGTTACAAAGTTTTCGGTCATACGTTTTTTTTCTTTCTAGGCTCCGAAAACTAACTTTGCTTTATGTTCAGGCAATAGTGCATCATCTAGTGTATCTATAAATTAAGAAAACAGAGAATTGAATTGTTTTACGCAAAAGTTAGTGCTTTAAACAAATTAATGACATGTGTCAATCACATCTAGGAAAAGTTTCTAAGTCTTCTGAATCAACAGCCATCGGTGTCACGTCATGAGATATCATCAAAGACAATAACAACACCTTATCTTAGCTTAGTTAAAGTCAATTTACTAACCAGCTAATGTTTAACTTTAAGTTGGCACTTACGAAAAGAAATATCTTTCTTTTTATTTCACAAAGGAGGAAACTTAGTTACAGGCGGATCTATCTTTCACCAATTTGTATTCACAAATTTACTGAGAACCGTCTCCAACTTTAGTTTCACTTCATCTTCTGAAAAGAAAGCCTTGCCTCAGGGTGACTTCAAGATTTAAACTCTTTTAGGACCTTGAATAAAGTAAAACTTAAATGTTTAAATAAATTTTCTGGGCGTAAGTCTTTTTTTCGAAAGTACAACGTAACATTTTGAACAATTTTAGTTAATTAAGTTTGTTGTGACAAACTCACTTGTTTTATTAAAATTCTGGTCCTGACTCTAGACTTATCTTAAGATGAATCAGGCACTTTGTCTCGTGCGCAGCCGTGCGCTAGCAGGACGTGGTATTTTTGAGGCTGTAGTTACTATGCTTTTTAAGTGACAGAACTATAAAACGAAGGTTATTATACACTTACAAGGGCATTCAAATAATACTTTTATACAACAACACCAAAAGAAATTGTCTTCCCTACATTTTACGAAATGTTCATTTATTTTAAGTTCAGCAAAATTAAATGTCATCATCATCATCAAAAACGATTTGATTAGCGATGTGGACCGCCCGATGATAAACCGCTAATAAAGCCTTCTTCTTTTGACACTAAGAGTCAAAGATCCTGTATTTAATGCGTACCATATCACCGACACGGTGGACAGACCTTATCAAGTCGGTGACGCACTCCGGCATCAACAATTGCTCCCACTCCGCCAAACATAGAGCTGCATGGCGAAGCATCGCGAAATCAGCGATGGCACAACAATCGACTAATATTGTATGACCACGACCACTCTGTCAAGAGTGAACGACTAAGAAGAAGAGAGATATTACAGCAGCCTAGTGTTCCGACACTGATGGACTGGCAGGACCTACCGCAGATGGTCCCTGGTACACTTCGCGGTGTGCTAGGAATAGTGTACCTTTCTGCATAACCGAGAGGTTGGTCGGGGGGGCCACTATAATAAATTCTTGTAGTTTGGAAAAGGGTCTTGTTCCGACACTTATATCCCGAGCGAGGACGGGATTCATATATCTTGTAGTGAGCAGATGGCAGGGCACTGCGAGCAGGACAAAGCTGAGCAAATTTTTTTTGTCCAGTTGACACGATGGTGACGATCAAAAAGTGTTCGGTATCGATATTTGGAAACTGGTTGACGCAGGGCCTAGAAATGAGGTTTCTTCTGCAACCGCCAACTTGGGTCGGTTGAGTGAAACGTGTACCACTGAGGAGTTTCTCATGAGTTTTATTTATTTATTTACTTGCGTTCCAAAATGTTACATGAAGATGGTATATTTTAAATTATTGAAACAATTTTGGACCCTGTTGGGCACAGCAATTTGGTGGAGAGGATAACGCCATTCATTCATGAGACATGAATTTAATTTTACCATTAATGCTTTATTGTGAAATTAATATTTCGTTATCAGTTCAATATGACTTAATTATATTTATTATTTTGTATTTAAATTTTTATTAATAAAATCAGTCAGTTTTGAAATCTAAATCGCTTCAATTCTTTGTCGTTAAAGTATTCATTTACTGTATAATATTTTTTATTTAATAACAGGCTCTTTAAATATCTTTCAAATTCATTATAATTGTTTTCATTTTTAATTTCGTCTGGTAAGTTATTATATATTTTTACTGACATTACATATGTACTAGATGAGTGTTGGTGTGATCGTGAGGTGGGTAACATTAATTTGTTTCGATTTCGCGTGGTATGTTTAATTGGTGCGTCTTTACGTTTTGTATATAATTCCGGATATTGGCGGACAAATTTACATATTTCCATTATATAAATACACGGTAAAGTGAGGACTTGGTATTTTTTGAAAAGCGGTTTGCAACTCACTGAATTCATATTTTCCAATATTCTTAGTTTATTCTCGTATCTAGATAAGTACTCAGGTGAAGAAGCATGGTTCTCTCGTCATATATACAGCGGCCTTGGAACTGGTGACCGCCATGGGTAGGAGTGATCACTATACTAACGCCGATTTTTAAGCTCGATTAATTTTTTTTATAAGAAGAACCTAATACATACTAGGGTAAACACATTCTTGCATGATAGTAATCAGGTAAAAAAATAAAATACCAATAAATAACTCAGAGGTAAAGTGTACGTACGTGACATTAAAACACGTGTTTAAATACTAAAACACACTCGAACTATAATTTCAATTAAAGACAATTGCGGAAAATGTGAGTCACCACATAATGATGTTAATTAAGTTTTATCTTTTACAATACCATCACGACTATATCCAAAAAGGGGTAATTAGAAGCTGGTGACTGTTGCCGTCATGAAAGGAACACTGAAGCCCACTTTTTACCAAAGGTATTAGAACCCGGTAGGTGGTAAGCCTGACGCTGTGATTTTGCCGGGTTGAACTCTTTCTGGAGATTTGAGCTCGGTATCACACCATCCACAATCCGAATTGGGGTGCTTAACCTCTAGGCCAAGAACATTCATTTCTACCAAAAGGTCACTTGAATGTTTGACTAGGCATGTATGTCAAAAACACACTAGCGATGTTGTTAAAATAGTTTTAGCTGCCGGTGGTCTAACGCTTCCTGGTGATTCTTTTTGACTCTTACATGTAATAAAGGTGAGAAACAATACAAAATTGTCACAGATCACTCATAACTATTCGTTGGTTAGCCCAATTTGTAGGACGGAAACATTCACGATTGATAATAAGGAAATATTCAAAACTCTCGCTAAGCTACTTTCGGAATTAATTCCAGGCATCGCCAGGAATGCCAAGACAGGCTTTTCTCAGCATATTCACCAGCCGAATTCATACTGTGAAATATTTTGCGACCACCTTGTGATCTTAAAATGTATCAAATCAAAGATGTGAACTTTGTTTTGACAAACAAGCATGCGAGTTGTCTTATGCCCAGCTTATGTATGACTATAGTTCATTCAATAAAACATTAGAAATAAGAAGCAGGGGTGCTAAATGAATGACTTTTTGCATTTGACGTTGCCATGATGATGACATACCTGGGTATAACCTTTATAAAATTGAAAACACCTTCCGCCACAACGTATGAAGGGATTATGTAACATTTTAGATTTGGTAGTTTGGTTTGGTATGGTGACAGTAAAAATGTGTTCGGATAAAAAACCCTGCTTTTTTAAGTTTTTACATCGACAATAATTATAGTTTGATGCAAGACAAAATAATCTTTTTAAGCCAAATCCTCATAAATTCTGAAGTAACTTTTCTTTAAATGAAAACAATTAGGTGTGACAGCTGCTAATTAAGTAGATTTTATTAAATTCGTTATAAATCCTAAAAGTAATAATGTTTATTGTACTTTTAGGACAAAGTGTACCCTAAAAATAACCTTTTTTACTTCTGTCTAATGCTTGAATGGAGTATAGCTGCCTCGACAGATTTCGTTCTGTCAAAAATAATTGGACGTCACGGCGTCGGTAAAGCAGCACATCTCACCCGCGTTTCTCCGACTTAATTTACATTTATTATACCTACTTATTACTTTTCACTGAGTGTTTTGTTTAATTTTATTGAAATTTAGGGAAAATAAGGCAGGCATTATAAACATTGAATTCAGAGCAGATTGTATTATTTTCGTTATGCAGATAACATAATAAAAATACGTATGATAACATCATGTACAGTATTTAAAGAAAAATAATTGTAATGCTATTTAGAAATGTCTTTGTTTTACCTGTCATCAAAGAGACTTTCTATAAACTTAAAATTATTTGCCGAAAACGACATGGTTTGGTTACGTTGCGAGTGTAGCGAGTGCCATTACCCCAATTAAGTACCTAAGAGATGTGAAAGTTTTGGGGGAATATCTTATGGAATGATAAATCTACAAACAAAAACAAATTACGGTTTAATGATGTATCTGCCTTTAATAACTTTGCTTTTCCTGGATTATGACGATAAATGGAGAAAGTAATCTGCATCGGGTTCTTGTACCTTCGAAATGAGTAACTCGAAGAGAGGATTCCGTTGGCAGATAAATATTATTGCCAAGAAGTCATGATAACGACAATCTTCGGCACCGACGATCAATTCATGGATTCACGGTTTTGCACAGACTTCTCAATGGATAAGTGAAATGTAACGAACTTCTGAAGGATGTCTCGCTTTCGGTTCCATCGCGTATTCCCCGTCATCCTATAGAAAAGACTTTTGCTCTGCCATTTTCTAGAACTAATGTGGGCAGGAACTAAGGTGACCAGATGTTGTGCACGGTACAATGAGTTAAAAGATAGAAATGTAACCATTGCTATAGATATCTTTCATGACAGGCTGCCTAAGTTTAAACATTAAAAGCTGACTCATTAAGTCTGAAATGGTTAATGTTATTAATAATGTAGATATATTTTTTGTTCATTCTTTAGGTACTTTAATATTTTTGTTGTTATAATAAATGTTGTGTACACCTGTCATAGGTACTTGCATATGAAAATGTATTTCTAATGTTGTTTTATAATGTGTTTATATACGAGTATGTACTGTTGGTATAGGTACCTTATCTATTAATAAATAACGGTAATGGGCTCGCCAATTACCACAATTCTCTTATCATTTCGAAATGCATAGTTTGCTTTGCTATTCAGATCATTATTACTTACTGATTTTATTAATTTAGATATGTACTCGTTTCAGGTAATTAATGAAGATGGAGAGAGAAAAGAAACAAAGTCTACCGATGGACAACTTTAGCTCCACGTAAGTGGTTTTTTTATCGAAATATTTATGCAAGTGAAAAAGTTTGTGAAAATTTGGTTGAAACGATTTACTTCTATTCGAATATACTCATACAAGTACAGTAGCCATATTCATGCTTATTAAAGCTCTCGGAGGCGATATGCAACTTCCACGAGCTTTTTTGCGACCTGGCTGAATGAAACACTCCCGCCGGTGCAATAAAAAAAAAGGAAATAAAAAAAGAAGATTTTCCCGCGCCGCGATTTACAGTTCTTTTTCACATCGAAAACTATTCAAAACTGTACTATTTAAAGATTTGAAGAATTTTGAGATCGTTGAAGTTTCGTTTTGTGAGAACAGTTGCTTGATTCGTATATTTTTACTTACAGGTAATTGTTTAACGGTATTTAATTTACATGAGGCAAAATCACCCTATAAATAAACACATTTTCCAACTTTTTGTCTTAGAATAATAAATTACACCTAGAAAGATATTTCTATACAAAATGAATGCCATTTGTGATGCACGAAGGATTTGGCAATATAGTACTGCGATTAGGATGCAAGCTCAATTTTCAGAAATTAACATGTAAGAATACTTTTAACTGATGTGTTTTTACATTTACTGCACAAATAAACAATTTGAAGGAGCTTTTACCTTGAGAGTTGACATTAAGCACAAAACAGTTAGTTCATATTTAGCCGTGGCGGCTAAATATTGGTGGCATTAAACGAGTGCCTTGACTCGCCGTCTTTGCGTTATTATTCTAAGCTATTTGTTGAAAACTAAAGTGTAGGAAATAATTGAATTTGATCCGAGAATATAAAACTTTCGATGTAATTTGTAGGAGAACCTTCCAATTTGAGCCTTTTTCTTCATCTGTAGCTTTGGCCAGCCACATTATCGCTCATTTTTAAAAACGCTTGGAGGTAAACTTGTTAAGGATGAATAATTCAGGTTCTCCAAAATAAAAAATTTGGTAAAGAAGGAGAGAAAATTTATTGCCAAAGACGAAAAGTATTTTCATTGCTGAAACGTGCAGGCCACGATCCGTTCCGATCTTTTTGATTTCAAACAAAAATGATTCAATTAACGCTCTGTTGGGTTTGAGTAACTTTGTATGGACATGGCATCATTTTTTTATTAGCGGCCAGCAATAATCACTGTTTTATAGCACCCTAATAAAGAAACATGTCTGAGTGGTCAGAATTATTATAGGTAAAGCATTATTTTTTTCCTTAGTTCCACTAAAATGAAATGTTGCTTTATGGAGCTAATCTCACCTAACAGCTGTTAAAAAGGATGCTGAAATATAATAGGAAGGTTTTCTTAGTAAGATGTACCTGTTCGATATATTTTTCTAATAAAAGTACATACAGCAATAATATCCATACTGATTAAGATAAGATAAGATAATTATTTATTTGCATAAAACATGGTAATACTCGTACACACAACAAGTTCTTATATTTATATTTTGGACATGCATGTTTTATCGATCAGCGATGTGCAAATATTTTGTCGTCATGCAATTTATAAACATCAAATTGGGTCATTTCACAATAATTATCCCGAAGAAAAAAAAAATTAAAGTTTATTAAAATTAAATAAATTACCTAAATAAAGTTAATACAGTAAAGTTAGTCAATAAAATTAAATTCAGATGTCAAAAGTTCAGTTAATAATCAGGGTCATAAAATAGTTCTCTGGTAGTACAATGTCAACAATGAAATTGGTAGTTAGCATATGAATATATAAAAAAAAAACATGTCAGATGTCAATAACAATTTCTGATAGCAGAAATTTAGAAATTCAGAAATTTCAGCCGAGGCATATAATATAGTGCTTTTCTTAAAAGAATGCAAGGAAATAAAAAGAGCCTTTTACATAATAAATTTAATTAATATTATTAACAAAATAACAACTCCGCTTTACCGCCAATTTGTTTTTTTTTATTTTACAATTTGTGCCGAAAGGTAAACGCATCTGTGGCTATACAGCCACGAGAACGCAATGTGTACGATAGATGAAAGAGTTCTAAATTCAAACAGCACACCGTTTCATACAACATTGCCGGCGTGCTCTTCGTTCGAAATTCAAAGAACGCGCCGGGAAGTGATTTTAGGTTTTCAGTCTACGTAAATATGATACTTCGCGTGTTCTTTATTCAAAAGTAATGACAATATTTCCGAGCATGTTTAAGAAAAATTCATTTATGTCATAAAAGCAGTGGTCAAGTAGAATTTTGTGAATATGCTTTTTAAAAACATTTAGATGTGCATTCTGAAAATAAATAAATATAAATAATAAATAAATATCCCTGAACATTATACCACACAGCGCCATCTAGCCCCAAAGTAAGCTAATTAAAGCTTGTGTTATGGGATACTAGACAACGGATAAACATACTTAAATACATTTTCTTTTGTAAATACATACTTACTATACATAGGAGACACCCAGACCAGTACAAACAGACATGTTCATGCACACAAATGTTTGTACTGTGCGGGGATCGAACCCGCGACCTCTGGTGTAGTAGCCAACTTTTTAACCATTACACCAAGTCGGTCGTCAAAATGGTTCGGTAACCAATTAAACAGTCGAACGCACATGCTATAGCTATTTCTGGCAAAACCAGCTGTGGCTGCTGGTGGCATAGACAACTTCCAAGGGTATCTCACTGTACCACCACGACCACAATTATCACGTTTTCTTGTGAAGAGGTGAATATTTTTTTTGGTAAACATTAAAATTTCAAAAACGTATAAGGATGGTAATGCAAGTATTTTTAGCTTTTTAAAGAGAGGCCTACACGATTCCATCTGTCCGACATTATATTGTATACAAAGCAGTAGATAGTGAGTATTTGGCATTAGGAAGTAGAACACAAGCTATCACGAGAAACAACCTTAACGTCAATGACATCGAAAATAAATTTTCTACTAAGTTGATCAATATGTAAATATGAGTTATTGGTTCATAACCGTCGATATTAGATACATTTATATGGCATGAACACTAGAAAGTGTAAAAAACCCTTAATACAAGAACAATAATACTGTAAGTACTACTAACTTGTATTTATTTGCTTCATTAATTACAGAATAAAACGAATGAAGAGTCTTGTTTTTGATGGTTCGTAAGTAGCCAGACACCGGAATTGTTTTCAAAGTTGTTTTTACAATCTATACTATTTTACTGGGACTTTCAAAAGGCTTCGATATTGAGTAACTTTTCTTTTTTTCCTAACAAGCATTCTTTGTGAGAGTCACGATGATCCTCTTTAGTGAAGGACCAAGAAAGGAGAATATTAATTTCAGCTTTGTGCAAAATTACACGATTTTAGCTTCAGTAATTAGCTGTGCGCTGATATAACATTCGGACAGTCAGTCAGTTAGTCCTAATTGAAACAGTTTACTATTTTATCCATTTTTTATTGAATAAATATGCTTCAGGCAACAAACCAATAGTCATAATCTCGGTTAAATATCCCTGCGTACAAGTTTTCAGGCAGTAATATAAGTCTGGCGTTTCACATAAGAAAAATCAAACTCCGCCATTCGTAGAGTTGTTCAGAGATGCCAAAGAAACCTAAAACCGATTTTGTAAATAGCTTAATGTTATTGTTTCATGTTTTAAATTTATTTTTTTGCTTTATGGTTTAAGCAAACTGTGAACGTCATTGTACTCGTATTGTATGCAAAAAATACAACTGTGGCAGAGAATTTCGATCGCTTTTGTCCACGATGCTAATTCGCAAGACTCTAAATAACCTTGACTAATGCCATGGCATTCCATGGGCCGATTGTGGATGGTGCAGTGAGGCGTGACGGTGCATTGTGTAAATCTGTCAATACCAGTACTATAGGTGATATCTAATTTTGTAAGGTTAGTTGCAGTTTCGCATTGCTTTTTACAGAGAAGTGAGGGAAGAAGTCGCAAATGGGCGAGGTACAAATTATACGATTTTTCAGAGGTTTTAGTTCCATGTGTCATGTAAATTATTTATTATTCTCAAGATGCAACACTTATTTATACTACTTTACTAACTAGTTAGGAGGACAACACTAGCAATATACTGGGTGATTATAAAATAACTTCCAAAAAACTATAACACACTTAGTAGGTGATATATAAACTATGTAAGTGAAAATTTGATATATTCAATTAACTTTTATTTCCATACAAATCACATTTGAACAGTCAGCATTATTTGTATGAAAACGTTATTAAAGTAATTGGAAAAAAAAAAATCTCACTTACATAGTTTATATATTATTATCACCTGAGTATGTCATATCGTTTTTGGAAGTTATTTGATAATCACCCGGTATATGATTTTAGTGAAACGTTCGCATATAAATGTGTTTGATGTGGCATCTAATCAATGAATTATTTATGTTACACTGTTTCTCGTCAGGAATAGCATAATTAGAGAGCGTTGTGGTGTGAAAGAGGATGTTGTCACTACAATTGAAGTGGGAATTCTAAGATGGTTTGGGCATATGAAAAGGATGGATGAAAGGCGATTAACGAAACAAATTTACTAGGCGAGGGTGGATGGAGCTGTTGGAAGGGGAAGGCCTAGACGGACGTACTTAGGACAAGTCCAAGACGTTCTTAGAAAAGGTCAGGTCAGGCGCACCCATAATCGACGAGCAAAAATCTCTGCCTACCCCGTCGGGAAAAAGGAGTAATGGTGTAATGTATCTCGTCATGCTGTAAACAACATAATAAATACACAAGTTTATGGCAAATCATTAATTCTAGTTGCAAGAAACCCACTATAATTAACAGAAGTAATAACACTTTAAAAGACAGTGGACTAGCGGTGGTTTAAAATATTGATAAATCACACCTTCGATGTAACTCTGACTAAAAGTATGGCACGTGTTGTAAAAACAATGCAGGCAAAATTTGGCATAATGAGTTATAATCCTAAAGATTTTGACAACTCGAAGTACATAGTTATAAATATCGGGTTAAACTGTGCTGTATCTAAACATATTATTAATAGAAGAGATTGGACTTTAAGTACGTTTGTATCGAAATCCCGAGTTCAAATCTGGCCAGAATCAAAATTTTCGTCTTCACTGTTAAATTACCGACTAACTCTCCGGTGATGGAAAGCATCGATAAAAAACCAAATCAACCCGGATAACGGTGGAAGGCACCACAATGCACCTAATACCATTGGTGAAAAGTGGGCTTCTGAGTGTTCCGTTCACCATGACGGCAACAATCACTTTCCTTTGACTACCCCGTTTGGGATATGGTCGTGATGGTCTGTTAAAACCTGCGTAACAGTGAATGTATCCGTTTGAAGGCGAAGCGGGTGACTTCACCTTCATGGTAAACTATAGAATTACTGTTGGTTCAATTGCAACCTGAAATTTTATATTGGTTGTGGGGTGGGATAAGGGAACCTCCGTAAAATGTCAGGCACTGTTAGACCTTCGAACCCATAAGCAAAAAGCTTTTGTTGATTTACCATAATTATCAAACAGTTTTTGGAAAGGTGGGCGCATTCACTTAGTTAAGTTTAGTGCTATTTTGTAATTTGGATCCTTCGATATGACTTTACTCTATTGATTTTTAGTAGATAATGAATTTGTTAGAATTAAACGTGCGTTTAATTCTAACAAATAATATTGTTTTACTGTTATCCTGATTTTTCATCATCAGTAACAGTGTCCCACGGTAGGGCAGTTGGTGGGTCTCTTTTACCTGTAGTTGTTTAAAACTGTTTTTTACACTTACCCCATGATCATCTGACCCTAAACTAAGCAAAGCTTGTACTATGGGTGTCAGAGACTAATAAATATACATTTTTTTTTCTTAATACATACTTAAATAGATAACAACACCCAGACACACAACAAATACAAATGTTCGTAACATGAATGGTTGTTATGGGTGGGGATCGAACCCACGACATCCGGTGCTAAATGCAGGATCGCTGCCATTGCACCAACAGGACTGTCTGTTTGACATTATGAAGAATGGTTGTTATGGGTGGGGATCGAACCCACGACATCCGGTGCTAAATGCAGGATCGCTGCCATTGCACCAACAGGACTGTCTGTTTGACATTATGAATGTTGTTCCAGAGCGGAGTTGACCAGCAACCAAGGATTCCAGTCATCACTAAGCATAGCATCAAAGGCAACCAGCTATGAAAAGACCTACAACCCTTTTGAACACAGAACTGTGGAACATCCAAACTCGTAAGTGTTTTTCATTATTTTTATTTTATTTAATTTGGGTTTTTTGCATAAAGTACACCTAAGGAAACCAATTCCTGTCGTAATGTCGGTAGTAAAACAAAATGATTAAACTGACCCAGTTTAAACTGACTTTGAGTAAATGAAACCGGATTAAAAAAAATATATACAGGGTGTCCAGGAAATAGTACGACATACTGCAGGGGGTGATAGCTGGGACCAATACCTACCAAAATAACTCAATTTATGAGTATGATCAGCGAAATTTTACGGTTTTAAAGTTATGCAAAATTTTGTGAGATATTGAAAAATCTCTACCTTGAAACAGATTTTTAGCTTAGCTTAATGAAAAATTCCTTTTTCAGTATTTTTTTTTACATCAAATGAATCGTGAATAGTTACCCTACTCATTGATAAGTCTTTTTTTATCAAAGTTAAGAATGTTTTCGAGACTAAAAAATGTTTGTTGAAATTCTCGGAAAATGATTTTCTTATCGCTTAACTTTAACCTACAGCTGTGAAAAAAATGTATGTGCGAGTTTGGTGCAATATGCTTAAAAAATAGCTTGTTTAACGGTGATAATGGAAAGATACAATTCTAGTGCGTTTTTATAAAAAAATAAGAAAAAGATGGTAATCTAGTCCCAGAGAAGCTGATTTTGTTAAAAATGTAACTAACATAATTTTGACAAAAACCATTATGAGAGTAAGTAATAGCTGCTTATTTACGCAAGTTATTATAAAACAAGTTGTGACAAGTAAAACTAGTGTTGTATCTTTCCGAATTCACCATTAAACAGGCAATTTTATTAACATATTGTACAAAACTATCACATACATTTTTTTTCACCACTGTAGGTTAAAGTTAAGTTAAAAGAAAATTATTCTGCGAAAATTTCTACAAACATTTTTTTATGTTGAAAACTTTCTTTTTTTTGATAAAAAAAGACTTATCAATGAGTAGAGTAACTATTCACAATTATTTTGTAGTAAAAAAATACTGGAATAGGAATTTATCCCTGAAATATGCTAAAAAATCTGTTTCAAGGTAGAGATTTCTCGATATTTCGGAAAATTTTGTATAACTTTGAAACCGTGAAATTTCACTGAACATATAATGAGTTATTTTGGTAGGTATTGATCCCAGCTATCACTCCCTGCAGTTTGTCGTACTATTTCCTGGATACCCTGTATAACATTCGCATAAAGTATTTATTAATTACGTAGGTACTTAGAAGACTTAAAAGTGACCTTTTAGTTAATGCGTAACTGTGTGGGTGTGTAATTTTCAATGCTTCCCTACGAAGCCACTTCTATTGACATTGTCAAATTACTCCGGAGAACAATAGGGGTATTAGCTTCATTTTCATTAGGATTAATCCTCATGCGTGTGGCATACTGGAAGTTAGTAGAAAATAATCGAGTTATTTCCAGTTCAGCTGAATATTCAGTATTCGGCAGCTAAACAGGCTTCGGGCTTCTGGCCACTGGCTTCGCTCAGCGTGTAGCTGATTCAAGGGAATGCTTGCTACAAAGCTCTTGAGATAACTAATTACTAAATTTCCAGTATTTAATTTTAATATTATTAGCCTTTTCCAATATAAGTTATGTAAAGGTGCCTTTCGCCTGTGATGTAACGTTACAGAGTCTAACATTACACCAGTGAGGGAGAAGAAGTTCGCAAACTGTAATGTTACTAATTCAAGCATTACTTTGATCCAAGCATTACAGGGCGCAACTTGATGATACAATGTGTAATATTTTGAAACAACTTCCCTGAAGTTTTGTAAGACAGGATTGTGATGTAATGCTCAAAATCGAAATTGAAATGTACATCACCGCTTTCCATCAGGTGGAGTGAGGTCATCTTGACGGCCAATATAAAAAAAAATCACAGGCGAATGTTCGTCATGTCAGGGAGGCGTTCTAAATTGTGATGGGCAAAATCGAATCTGTAAAGGTACATGACAGGAAAATGCTCCAGGTGAGGGACCACCTTAATAGGAAGCCAAAATATAAATTATGAAAAATATAAAAAGTCTGCGTTCAATGATTCAAGCTTCTATAGCTAGCTTTCTATTAATATAGTTATACTTTTTACATAATTAGCCAATTCCGGTTAAAAAAACAATCCTTTTTTTAAAGTTTTTGTATGTTTGGCATTATATCTGAGAACTCATTATTTTAAGCCGCTTGAAAAATGAGTGATGATGAACGATCCCTTCTTAAATAATTATTTTGTGAAAGATGAGTCCTACGGATTAATTATTAAATCACTTTACATTACCTACCCAAACAAGTTGGCTAATTTAATTTCATATTATGAGAAATATTGCTAAGTCCTGATGTTATGGTCACAACAATAAATAATTGGAAAGCTAGAACGTAACACCCACAAAACTTTAGTTAACTAATACGTATCTGTTAATTGGATGAGATAATAACCTAATTTTATAACCCATTTTCTCGTAAAGGGTATCTTATTTCACCATTTTCAATATCGTAATGTACCTCATTACGTACTTGTGCGTTGTTGTAATGTAAGACGCACGCGTTTTTTTTATTAAGGTAAAACCACAAATTAGACATGCGCGGCGCTCAAACAGATATCCCGCTTAGAATAACACGCCATTTTTGACACACGCACACACAGACGTGAAATTACAGGCGAAGTCAGAGAGTTTCAGCGTCGCGGTCAGTCGCACTGTCGAAAACATTGAGATATTATTTGTACGTCGCCAGATACTTACATTATAGTTCAATGGTCAAAAATGGTATCGCGCAGATATTTCTGTTGCAGTGTATTTGGCTGTATGAACACCACACGAAATTGTGATCATACGTTTTTTAAGTTGCCAAATAATGTTGAAAGGTTAGTAAAACTCAGATAGCGTTTGCAAGTTAGTAGTACTATGTACAAATATTATAAGTATATAGGTAGGTAAACCATTCTATTTCGCAACACATTCAAATCCAGTACAAATGGGCTTTTACTTTTTCAGTAACTTATTTTATCATGCATTGGTAAAACACCAGTATTGTTGGTATATTCTTCAACTGGCTGCTGCATCCGCGCCGCGCTGCCGACAGGTGACCGCCGAAGCGTTGGCTTCATGGTGTTATCTACTGCCTACTAGGTAGGGGTAGGGCTGTATGATCAAGGTCATTAGGCTAACAGGTTGCTCCTGGCCCCGGTAAATGACTTCTTAAAATATAATACTTTTATACGTATTCAACCATCTTAACTCCTTTTAATCTAGCTGGACCCTTTGTATATTTTTGTTTTTGTCGAACAAGGCAATTATTTACTTGATGTATTTTATTTTAGGCGGTATCTGTCAAATCGCGCTAATCTGGCGAATATAGTAGCGAGTAGCAACCCTAGGCGATCAGGCAAGATAATAGAAAAAGGCGAGAGCGGTCCTTCTGTAAACTCTTTATTTTGTGGTAAAACGCCCAGTTTATCATGATGCTCCGTCTAATACGAACGGTACTTTTTTAAATCTTAGCAAAGAGTTTTTATGTCAGAAAAGAGGTGAACATTTTATAAATAAAATTAACGGTTCTCTGCCTTTCCGCCGAAAATCGTTTGCCAGATTTTCACTTGCCAACCAACGTTTCGCAGAATTTTATTTCGCCGTATAATTATTTGCCAACTCATCACATAATTTTGTTTTATTTCCCAACCTAACAGTTGCCAACTGTACGTTTGGTCTGCCTTTTATAATTACACTTTTCAAAAGGCCAACTTTCAAGTAGCAAATGTTTGAGTTGGAGTTATATTCATTTAGTTGCATATTGTTTCGATTCATTTGGGACAAATTATAAACAGGTTGTTATTATTAATGGAATATTTTTTCCATAGTTATTTTTTAATGTAACACATATTCAAGTGCCCTGTGTAGTGAAACAAAAGCGATTTGGTTCTGGCACTTCGCCGGCGCCTGCCGCGGCACGCTCGCTTCGCTCGCTCGGCTCGTGGATTTTAATCGTTGTTCTAACCTAACCTAACCGATTCCTTTAGATTCATTTGGGATAAATTATATACAGTTTATTATTAATAACGAAATATTTTCAAAGTACTTGGACAAAGATGCTAGAATCAACATAATTCTTGAACAAAAATCATCATATTCAGAGGAAAAATTATTAATGTGCATTGCTGCGAATTGAAAGTGTTAAGGTTTTTTTGTAATTCTTTAATTAAAATTGCATGTAAAAATATGTTTATTTTATATCATAATATAAATGTACGAAAAGGGAACTGTTACACAGACGAAACGTTATTCGTCTAAAAGTTGTCTGGCCTAATGAAGGATTTGACAAATGATAAGTGCCGTGAACGTGTTGTGTGATTATATTAATCAGCTTAACAATAATTCTACCAAATGAAACGTTGTCATACAAAAATTTGACAATGGTTAGTTGTCAAAGTGAAAAATAGGCGAACCGTTAGTTGGCAAGTGATAACCAAAATTAACTTTGGGAGATAAAATATAATAAATAATCATCTAATTCTTTATTTTTAATTAATTTTTCACAATAAATTACAACCCCATCTGTAACAGAAACACAAAAATATGAATTTACTTTATTAGTAATAAAAAACAGCCAGTTTAGCCTTAAAAAAAGCGCTGATGCGCGCGCATCGCTAATTTGTGAACAACTAAAAATTTTTATAACTGCTTTATTCGTTTAGGAAAGTCCGAGGTTTATTTATTTCCGCACAAATATGTTATAAAACGTCGTTGGTCATACGTGCGCTTTAATAATTACAGCCTCTGCTCTCTTGTAGCCCTCGCCTGCGGCTCGGGATACCAATACCTATCGCTTCGGCTGTAATTTTCAACTTACCGCACTTATATCATAATGAACTATTAGGTATTAAGAGCAAGTTAGACACAAAAATTATGTTAAAAAATATTCGAATGTTGAATATCTCGAAATAAAGATACCGGTAAGAATAAACTGGTTAGAATAAAAAAACACTTGTTATTTTATCTGATGGAATGCATGTCTTCGTGTTTTCTCAATCTCCTATAAGCTTGATAAGGTGGTCTTTTGACACCTGCGCGGAGATTTCACTGATAAGCTGTCTTCGTCAGAAAACGTGTTCAGCAAAACATTGTGTAATGTCATAGTTTGTATGTAAATAGCTATCGGTGAGAGGTTAACTCTGGTAGGAAGAAGATATCACTTCTTGCTTCATTCAATACGGTGACTACAAATTACCTTTTGTACTATAGTGCAAGCGGTTCGCCAAAAATAGCTGTTAATGGTGTTGAAGGCATGAAAATCGGAAAGTTTGATCTTTAGGCCATGCGATTCAATTCTACCTGTTGCACGGCAAAAAATAAAAAAGGGGAGGAGTTATGGGCGTCATCTTTTAAACGATAGGTTTCAGAGAAAAAAAAATGTTTTTGCTCTGAAACCTATCGTGTGTGTCCTAATGAAAGGGCTTACTGAGCCGATTCTAAAAATATATCACATTATTACATTTTAATTGAAGCTGTACGTAGTATCCTCATATCCAACCCAAAAAAAGGATTTTTGTAAATATTTACATTTAGTATTTTTTTAAATATTTTTTTAATTTTACAATATGTGGTAAAATTACGATTAGTTGAAACATGTATAAAAAGTTCAATTTCAGACACTTGATCTTTGATAACAACCAATTCATTCGTATGGCCTTAAGATCAATCGTTCCGATTTTCATGCCTTTAACACCTTATGCAGGTTTTGACTGAATTTCAGGGTGTACCGCTAGCACTACTTGAAGTAGGTAATGAAATCAAATTTGTAAAGGGTTCTTATTTTAAAAAGGACGGCCTAATTAACCAGATTATCGTGTATTTTTAATTAAAATAAGTTGAAGTCATCTTTTTTAACTTTGTAGGTACGTGGTAATAAAAAAAAGCAAGATAACTTATTGTGCTGAGTGACACGTATTTACCAATCACGTTTTCCGATTGTTTTAATTGCTATCATATACTTCTTTTTGTTCTTGCCACGTGTACCTATTATTTAAATAAATTATCATCAAAACACCTGCTTCATTTATACTCATTTGAAAAACATGGGGCATGTCTAGGTAGAATCACTTTCTTGGACATGAGGCTGCAGACAAGGTTTGATGACTCATTTAGCCAGACTGTTTGAGACGTATTGGATGGGTTGCAGGGTCAATTTCAGAACTATTACAAAAATCTGTTAATGATTACCTCTACATATTAACTCAAATTAAATAACTTTTGCTTAATTAGTATTTTTTTTTACTTGGAATTTTAACAGCTGATTTCTAAAGACAAAAGTAACAAATATTTACGCTTTTAAAAGAAAACGCCTTAAAGTTTCTGCTAGCAATGCCAATCCCAAGTGATTTATGTGTTAGGATTTTCCACTTCCGAGGGATTTTCCAATTGTTACAATCAGAAACATATTATATTGTAATGAAATGAAAGGGAGTGAAATGTTCATCTTCCGTCGCAATACATGACACAATAAAGAAGATTTACATTACTCATTCCTCGGACTACGAAGTCGATTTAAAATGATTGAGAAATTAAGAATTTCTCGGAACATTCAAGGGCTATCATCATCAGAGGTAGACGTCATAAAAGTGGTGGATTTCCCTACTAGTGAAGGGACTTGTTTTATATACTTCAATACATGTCTTTTTTAACAAAATAATGGACGATATTATGGTGTTTGCAGCTTATAAAAATAAAAGTGGATAGAAAGCTTTAGTTACATCATAAAAAATACCATTTTATAAGACTGTTGGGAAACAAACAAAGTGCCTAATTAAATCGTAATTGGTTAAGTTGCTACAGCCTATCAAAACGTGTAACAATAATCAACGGTTGACTCTCGTACTGCAGATCAGTTAATAGTTACAAAGTAACAGATAAATCACTCCATAGAAAATTATCCATTTTGTCATTTGTGAATGCGTGCTGTCATATGACAGGCAATATGAATATCAGTAGTCAGTGCTTACAGTACGTCATCGCGACACAGTTCAACCAATAGATTCTCGTACAAATGCTCTACGCGGCTGTTGACAACCAACTTCCAAATGGGTCTTAGAAGACCCGGCAGCTGGTAGGTAATTATCTCGCGCGAGTTTATGAAGAGACAGAGGCCTGACCACACCCTCCCACACAGTTGCAAGCATCCGTAGTAAAATAGCTGCATGGGATTTTCAGCGCCTCTAAAGAATAGACATGATACTAAAAACGGCAAACAAGCTGCTGTAGTTAAATATTGTTGTTTACATGACGTAAACTCATGGTGATAAATCTGTAAGAACTAGGTGCTGCTCGATACCGTAGGTTATATAAATAAATAATAATAAATATGCGCAAGAAAGCACACCTCTTGTAATGGTCTCGAAGTAGGAATTAATATCCCTGTGTTGCGAGGTACAAGGAAATAAGCCAGGGGCATCTCCCAGCACACGCAGACCCGAGTTAATTAGGAAAAGATCGTTTCCTGAATTGACCCGACCGGGAATCGATCCCGGGTCACTACGGAAATCAAGGCGATAAACCGTGCTACGGCGCACTACGCCATTCGTGTCGTGGTTAAATAAAATCGTGTTTGGTTTTTTTCTGTGTAAATAGGTTTCTATTTTTCTTTTTAGTTCTCTTTCTCTCTTTTTTTTCTGCCCAGATTCAGATATAACTTAAGTTGTATGTACAAACCATAATGAGAGTATCGAAACATAAAAAAAAATATTATGACGAGACCTCATTGACCGAGTGGTTTATGAGCGCGGCCCGAAACCCGGTTCCAGGTCGGGCAAAGTGTGTTTGTGATCACTAACCCGCATTTGGCAAGCGTGGTGTATAAACCAATACCCATCAATAGGGATGTCGACAACATTTAAAAATGGCATTCTGTTTAGTCCGGTCGTTAAACCGTCCAAAAATACTGGACATATATTTTTCGCTTCAGCAAATTAATAAAAAAAAACAAATATAAAGAGCATTTAAGTTCCGGAGTGGGGGCTTGTAACGTCCGTTCTAAGTAAAAATTGTACCTCGGCGTGACGTCAGGCGAATCTTCAACGCACTGTATCGTCGTCATTTTACGTTTAAGAGAAAAAAGAAAAAATACGTGTCTAGAATTTTTCGATAATCTAACTGACGGACTAAATAGTTTTTTTAGTCGTCTAGCCTATTGCAGCGATGACATGATTTCAATGATGGAGGCCTTTACCTAGCAGAGGGACAGTATATAGCCTAATTACTTTACTTTAAGAGGCTTTTTAATAAAAGCTCTCTATTGGATAATGTGATTTTAACAGCTTATATAAATATTGGGAAAACCACTAACAATCAAAGCCGTTTAATATTTTAAGCCCAAGAAACTTCCGAAAGGTATGTTTACCGCTAAGCCTTTGCACGTGTTCAAACATTTAACTTTGAAGCCAATTTTAGTCGTAAAATTCCTCAAGCCAAACTGCAAATGTTTTGCCCTGACGGTAACACAAAGTTATTCATGCGGTTATACGGTTACATAGGCATTTTGAGGAAATCTCTACCACTATAGACATTCGAACTACTACAAGTAAAAAACATTCTTGTCAGGTCAGGCGCCTTATTACAATCTCTTAAATCTAGTCAAGTTCATTATCTATAATCTGAGCAATTTTAACAGTACATACGAGTGTCTGAGGCCGATCGGTCGTTTGACCAGGTCGTGATATGACAGCGAGATCCGCCGACACATCGCGATTTGGCCATCTAATACTGGCCATATTGTTCAACGCTTAATGTTTGACGATTTGGCCAGCGATACTTGGGTATATCGTTTCTGTAGGGCATCCAAGGGTTTTTAGTAAATGCAAATGAAAGTTAAATTTAAAACGTTTATTAATAATGAGAAATATTAATTGTTATGAAACAATAACAATATTTCTTAAAATTCTTAACATGACACATTTAATCACAGTTATTTAGTGATAAGAAAACAAAGTGCTTGGACCAATTAAATATATAAATAAATATCAAGTTTCACTAAAAAACATTAGAAATAACACAACAATCACAGAGACAAAGGCGTAGATAAAAACTAGAAATGAATTAAAATGTTTTGAACATGAGATGTTTTGAACTTCTGACAAAATATCAAAATATTCATCTACTGCAAGAACGCTAACTGGAGGATCATCAGCAGTGTTTTTTACTAAACAATCTCAGCAGTTACTCTTTTAAACTTGTTTTGGGTTCACAACAGGAGTTAGTAAAGTACAATGTGTCATTTTAATACAAATAAACCTACTGATTGTCTAATCTAAAGAATATAAAACAATGGAAAAAAAACAAACGTAAAAGCATATAAACTGTGGGCCATTTAAACAATTAAGAAAGAAAAATTCTTAGTCAGTACAAACTAAGTATTATACAAGGTAAAAATATCTGTTACAATAGAGTTATCTAATCCCGCATCGAGCGAAGAGCTTACACCCAAGAATTTTTGAAAGCTGCTTTGATTGTTGATGTGATTTTTCAATCTATGTAGTGATAACTCACAAATGGCTTTTGGGCTCTTGTTGTAGTAATGTATACCTTGCCCCCTAAAGGATATTTAAACTTGTTGTAACCTGAAGTGGAAGCGCAATTTCATCATTATTACTAGTAGGTATTTTTGCAATGTATTCACTGTGTTTAGTATAGAGACCAACATTTTTTCTTACTAAAACAACGCAGTTGTAAATATATTGTGAAGCTACAGTAAGGATACCATTTTTTCTTAAAAAGCTCTCTAAGTGAAGCCCGTGCACGAAACTTATAGATGGATCTGATCGCTCGCTTCTGGAGGACGAAGGTGGTTTGTATATCCGCGGCTTTACCCCAAAGTACAAGGCCGTAAGATATTACACTGGAAATAACTGAAATAAACCGAACGAGCAGTATCAACATCTGTTATTAACCAAATTTTTCTCACTGCAAATGCAGCCGAACTTAGTCTGCCCGAGAGGGCTGTTACATGAGGGTTCCATTGGAGTTTTGAATTTAATGTGATTCCAAGAAAAACTGTAGAATCGTGGTTAACTTTAACATTAGGCAACTTAAAACATCAACTTTTTGAGTTCTTGAACTAAGGTACGAAATTATCATATCTAAAGCATTATCCCTTACCCCGTAAAAATCAAGCTTGCGTATAGGTGTATCGTGATCAACGCAATCGAAAGCCACAGCCAAGTCACAGTAGACGCCAAGAGCGTTCTGTGAATTCTCCCAAGCCCCAAAGATGTATTATAGAAGTGCAATACCAGCATCAGTAGTAGAACGACCTTTAGTGAATCTATATTGTTCACTGTCTAGGAGATTGTTCTTATAAAAATAGCTTAATAGGTTGTCTTGAATAATCTTTTCAAAGATCTTTCTTAAAGCTGGTAGGATTGAAATAGGCCTAACGTTACCCGGGTATTGTTCGTTGCCTGTTTTAAAAAGTGGTACAACCCTACTGTGTTTTATTAAGTTTGGAAAAATGCCTTCATCAACACAATCATTGAATATTACGGCCAAGTAAGGGGCAATCACGTCAAATATGTGGCTAACAATTTTAACGGATAAACCCCAAATATCAGTGGTGTCTTTTAAATCAATTAATTTAAATGATTTTAATATATCTAGTGACTCCACATGTTTAAATTTAAAGAATACACTGCAACAAGATACATTATCTTTCAACAGCTGTTCTGCTTCAGTTGGTGAAGAATTTAATGAAGCTGTAGTGATTATAGGTATATTACTAAAAGAATTATCAAATGCTTCAGCAACAGATGCTTCTGATTGTAAGATGTTATTGTTAATATTAAGAGTGTATTAGGTATCGCGCTTTTTAGCTTTACCTGTTTGGTGTTTTAAGACGTCCTAAGTGGTTTTTATTTTGTTAGTGGACTTAAATATTTTATCACGAATGTGCAATGCCTTAATTCTTACGTCTGCTTCTGTAAGTCACAGGAGTGGCCCATTCACAAAATTTAGACTGAACTCTACAAGTAACTTGTTTGGTGGGAAAACAAGCATCAAATTCATTATTGATACAATCAAACAAAACCAAAACGATTGTACACCAAAAAAATACTAACCCTTAAAATGCGTTATGAAGTCCATGGCTTTTTCACATTATGCAAAGAATCTTAAGAACCCTGATAGAATTCTGGTAGCTAGCGGTAATATATTTTAAAATACACTTTTTGTTTCAATATCACTCTTACTTTCTATATAATATTTACTTGTTTGTGACGCCGATATTTTTCACTCGCGTAAACAAAGTGGTGCGCGCGATGAAGGCGCCACTACCTTGCATCGGCGGGAAATGTACTTCATAATCCGCCCAGCGCTTAGCTGGGCACATCGCGATATGGCCGGCCAAATCACGAAGTGCCAGCGTTTCATGAAGCTCTCGGCCCACGATAAATCCAGTCATAGTAACCGCTGACGAAATTGCTCGCCAGCTCAGTTTAGTTTTAAGCTTTTGAGAGATTGTTGTCATGTTAGTTTTTCTGAAATACTAAAAGCCATTTATATTTATGTAGCTTTATATAGCGTTTATATAGCTTTGACAGCTCACTGGACAAGAGGCTGAGCGGCAGGCTCTGCCTCGTTGTGGCTGATAATGTGATTTATCTATCCTGTTGGGACTCGAAGGTGAAACCTTTCGCTATTACCTATGGATAGGGGATAGCGAATATTGGCTCAGTTGTTTTCCACACCATTAAAGGCTTTATCTTTGCGACAAAAGGTGGCCGATGTCCTTTCTCAAGGTCCGATCTATCGCTATGGTTATTTCTTTTCCTCTTTATTGAGGAAACAAACAGCCATTAATAATTCATTTGCTTACTTAAGTTACATAGGGCATTAGCATTAATGTTTATGTATTGTTTTAATGTGTTTAGGAGTGATAATATAACCAAAATCAATAATATTTTGGGGTTGGTATGATATTAGTCTGACTACCGGATTTGTGAATGGAAACTAACAAAATATTTAATAATCATATTTGTTTCAGAACTATAGGATCTATACTGCATCTGCTGAAGGCATGTCTTGGGTCAGGCATCCTGGCCATGCCGGCTGCATTCAAGAACGCAGGGCTGGTCGCTGGTGCTATAGGGACGATACTGGCTGGTATTATATGTACGCATACGGTGCACATACTGGTGAGTAGAGATCAGACCATTTGACTCCGAAAAGCGTGTTAGGACTCCTGAGTGAAATTCCCAACCGACTATTTAGGTCACAACCAACGCCAAAACAGTCAAAAAAATATTATCAAAGAAAGGAACACCCTTCTTATGTTTTTTTTATTTATGTTTTTATTTTAATTAAAAGCGCCTAATTATGAATGAATAAAAACTCATTAAGTGAAATATTTTTATTTTTTCTAATGCAATAAGACTAAATATTATTCACAAATAAGAAAAAGTTTAGATTCAGATTCATTTATTCGCTTGAAAAGTGGTAGAATAGTTAGGATAAATAGTAAAGTCCGTAACATTCACCAAAACTGGCATGCAAATGTAACAACATATAAAATACATAAATTCTTATAAAATACAACATAATCTCGTCGAGAGCGTCGTGGCCTACCGATTCAGCAGCTAAACTCAGATCGTGTGGTCCCGAGTTCAAATCTGGCTAGAACCAAAATCTTTGTGTTCATTGTTAAATATCCGACTTACTCTCCGGTGATGGAAAACATGAATAAAAAATCAAATCAACCCGGATAACGGCGGAAGGCTCGCCACCTACCACGTTGGGTTCTAAAACCATTGGTGACAAGTTCTGAGTGTTTCGCTCACAATGACGACACAGTCACTTGCTTCTGACTACCCCGTTTGGGATAAAGTCGTGATGGTATGTTATGTTAATCTCGTATGTTATTATGATCACATTACTTGTTATATAAATAACAAAACAAGTCATTTCATTTTAATGAAATTCAACATACAGTGATACACAAAACTAAATCACGTAAACATTATTCTGAATTTCCGTTACAATTAATAAATACATGCATTTTTTTAAATATAAATAATAAATATATGCGCCAGACAACACACCTCTTGTAATGGTCTCGAAGTAGGGATAATATCCCTGTGTTACGAGGTACCACACAAGGATATCAGCCAGGGGCGTCTCCCAGCACACCCAGACCCGAGTCAATTCAGAAAAGATCGTTTCCTGAATTGACCCGACCGGGAATAGAACCCGGGACACTAAGGAAATCGAGGTGAGAAACCGTGCTACAGCGCACAACGCCAATCGTGTCGTCGAATTACATTTGTGGTTGGTGTTGAACACGAAAGAATTAACACTGAAGGTCCTCGGAGTAGAAACATTTTCCCATTAACCACTCCTCCAATTCCTTGTTAAAGATGTTGAGTTTAAAGTCATTTATAAAACATTTTAACTATTGACATAATGGTGAAATGCACTACCATTGCACCAACAGGCCACCATCCAGTCTTTAGCGCCGGAGGTAGTGGGTTCGATCCCCTGCCATGACAAACATTCACGTGACGAATATTTATGTTTGGTGTTATTATCTGTTTTTAGAAATATTTAAGTATGTTTATCAATCTCTGACACCCACTGCACAAGCTCTGCTTAGTTTGGGATCAAATGATCTTAGTGAAATTTGTCCCAGATAATTATTTATTTATTTAATGAAACTTAATTGCTGTCCGGCTTAATATTAAAGCTCTGTTGAACAATAACTCGCATCTAACAAGCTTGAACCGAGTTTAAGTTTGTTGTTTAAGTTATCCGCTGTGTGCCGTGCATGTCCCATTTTCAGTTATAAGAAGTAACTTTGTTTTACTTTTCAGGTGAAAACATCTCAAGAAGTATGCGTAGACGCCAAAAAACCTTCAATGAGTTTTGCTGAAACAGCTGGCGCTGCCTTCACACATGGTCCAAAACGAGTTCAAACGTGGGGCAATACTGTTAAGTAAGCGACCTTATGTTCATTTCAATAAAGTCTAAACTTGATTGGCACTTAAGTTTGGGCATCAGTGGATTTATTTTCCGTCAATAAAGCGGGTGACGTATTTATTTATGTGGATGGAATTCGGTCGAATGTTATAATACCCAATCTTGCTGTCGACTGTATTCATTGGTTTTGCTTTCAAGTGTTAATTAACGTGATCCGTATCTGGAGTTGTGCTTTAATCACAGCCGAGGTATTGCAAGTATCACATTTTGGTAGCGAACATTTTCAACAATTAAAGGTAAAATTAGTATGAAATACATAAAAAAAATCGATTTCAGTTCTGAGTTTTGAATAATGGGTCGCTGATAACATTCGACTTTGACCATTATAATCCCACATTTGATTTTGTATATTACTTTACAATACCATCTCAATGACTGATTGGGAGCATTGGAAGCCGCAGTTTGATAAATGTGGATCATCGGTACGACGAAGAAGCATACTGACTGACAAGCAATTGACCTGTAGTGCCAAATATATAATTCGTTTCGAGCATTTTCTTTCTCGTTGCATTGTAACTTTTGATTTTCTCACTATCTTTTACATAATGTTATAAATTGAAACATTAAAAGTTGTGTATGTACTGTAATGCTCGGTCTCTTCGTTCATAGATGTGATGCGCAAAATGAACCATCACATCTCAAGTGAATGTTTCTGGTCGGCCTTATCAGTTGATTTAGTTTCATTTGACACGAGAGCATTGTCGATCCTGTAACGTCAGGAAGAAATAACTTTTCAAGACAAAAACTTTTTACTTAATTTTTTCAATTTAACATGAAGATTAACTTTATACGTACTAACGTTGATTTCAGAACGATAGTTGATTATTCGATGACCTTCGCCTACCTAGGAGTGATGTGCGTCTACGTAGTGTTCATTGGATCTTCTTTCAAAGAGGTCAGTCAATAAAACATCTTCTACACTTAGAATAATGACACATAGAAGGCGAGCCTGAGCAAATATACAGATGCCACTGACGCAGGGCTCTGTCACTCCATGTACCTGAGCGCGATAGTTACCTACCAGCCGCCGGGTCTTCCAAAACCCATTTGGCAGTTGGTTATCAACAGCATTCGTACGCGAATCTTGCGGTGTCTAGTAGGTTGCTGAGCAACGGTTCAACGGCGTGTAACCCAAGGACACACAAAACTGTTGTAGGTATATGTGAAATTCCAAAAATACAAATAGCAAAAGCAAACAATAATGAACAAATGAATTATAGTAGACAAATATAAATAATAAATCTTTGTAGTAAAAAAATAAACGGCTGCAGCTCCGCCACTATCCAGGTTGCTTTAGTTTTCTGTTTTAGCATAAATCATTGTAAAATGCTAAGAACCAATAAAAAACTTTTCTCAAAACCTTTTCTTTTTACAATAAATTATAATATGCTTTAACAGCAAAAACAGTTCATTCTTTTATTTTATAAATTATTGTACTGTAAACACGACTACTAACATCTACAAGTATATCGCAAGAGATACCTACCCCGGCAATATATGCCTGTCACGTCATGACAGCACGCACTTACAAATGACAAAATTGACAATTTTCTATGGAGTAATTTATCTGTTTCGTAGTAACTATTAATTAGTAATCTGTGACTGAAGTCTAGATGCCACATCCAGAACTAATCGACGCATCGCGACGTTACTTTATTGATCAGGGTCAAGGTCTAGTGGTAGGAGCTCCAACAAAATGACAGTTTATTGTGTAAATAACAATGATTCAGGAGAACACAAAAAATAACCTAACACCATATTTTAAACTATATTATAGCTATATTAGCTATTAGAAACTCAAAATAGATATTATCTATGTAGCCAAACTTTTGTTCTAAATTTAAAAACCGTTGCCCGTATTATGCACATATTTTTGGACAAATTGATTTTATGAAAATTAAGTAGTAATTTAATTATATTAGGTATATTTTTTGAGCATAAATATTATATAAGTTATTACAAAATGCGGAGGCTATATGGTATGGTTATCAAGAATTCTTTTTTCCATTTGCAGGTATTGGATGTGATCTACCCTGACTTTAAGCTCTCGGTCCAAGCTTACTGTGCTTTGACCTTTCTGCCATTGGTTCTGATCTGCCAGATCAGGAACCTCAAGTACTTGGTGCCGTTCTCTGCCGTCGCAAATGCCATGATCTTGGTGGTGTTTGCAATCACCTTGTACTATGTCTTCACGGATCTCCCACCGGTGAAGGAGCGGGAAATGGTGGCTCATGTAACGCAGTGGCCTTTATTCTTGAGGTGAGTTGGTGCAACGGTGTTATTATCTATTTGAGTATGTATGTATTTAGTAATATTTGAGCATGCTTATCAGTCTCTTGTCTGAAAACCAAAGTTGAGCAAACCTGTATGTCTGTCTGTTTCACATCTACTGTCACGTGACCAGACAACATCTATTTGAAGGGGTTAAGCACCCCTTTATTGTCGTTTCCGGGTTCAGGAATCTGACACCCATAGTTATGCTTAGTTTGGGGTCAGATCATCTTGGTGTAATTTGCCTTGGCCTTTCTTCTAAATAAAATCCTTTTATCATGATACACGCTCCTTTAGTAACTGATTCAGATTCTACTTCAGCATTATAAACGACATATCTAAAGAAAAAGTCTAAATATTAGTGTAGTAATAATTTAAAGCTATCGAAACTTGACTCAAATGCATAGTTGCTGATATAGTCAGATTCTTTTCTACCATAAATAATTTTGTTGTCTTTATGTTTATGTAAAATTATCGATCGATGTTATCACTAATGAGTAGTTTCTGCTACTTTTAGCGGATCTTGAGGTAAAATTACACGTAACAAACTCGCATCCCATTTTAAACTCCGTGAAAAAACTTGAAACAAAAATAATTTTGAACTCAACGTCCAATATTTATCTAAGCAAGAAAAATTGCTACCTGCATGTGCTCCTGATATAAACTTTAATACACTCTCTGCAATGAATAAAGATTTATCATTTATCAAAGATTTCTGCAAAGCCCGGACCCTATTTCAATATTATGCACTAAAATACAATCATTTCAGAGCACAAATCTATACTAATATTATGAAGAGGTATCGTGAGGTAACGTTTGTGAGTTTGTATGTTTGGGACAAGTAATCTCCGAAACTACCGAATAAATTAAAAAAAAAAAACTGTTAAAAAGCTACATTACCCCTGATTGCTATAGGCATATATTTGTTTTGAAATAATTAGTTTTCAGCCAAATCAATTAACAATTATAAAGTAATCCGGAAAAAAAGAGCTATCGAAAATCTTCCCGTGTGTGCGCTGGCCCCACCGTTGATTTAACATGCATACAATGTACTACAAAAATATAGGGTTTTAGTAGATCTATAAAAAAGTGCGCTATACAATTCATCTATCTGTTATAAAGAAGTAGCTATAAGGTATGTTATGAGTAAAAAAATAATGTAAATTAAAAGGTAGATTTTGAGAATTATTACTACACAAGCATATCAATCCTTATGATTAAAAGTTGTTCCATCATCAAGAGAATTTTACGGAGACAAAATTTGTCCTTTGCAACACACAAATTGGATTAATATAGATTCTGATATATCGTGAAATCAAAATAACACACGCAAAATTATTATATTTTTGTGCAAAGCACGCGGCTCTTGGCGCTCAGAGTAAGTCAGACGCGGCGCGCGCTCATAACCCGCAACGAAATTGTGTGATTATTCACTTGGTTCGTATTTTCAAAAACGTTAGTGATCCGTATGAAAACTTCGATATGTAACCCAATGTGTGAGAAAAATTAGTCCACGCGGGCGAAAAGCTAGTGTGTAATAAGTTCGTTTAATAAAAGTGTATGTACCACAATTCACAAACAACAAAATTAAATAAAGAACGAACGATTTGAAAAGATAATCACTGCGATGAAACGGCAAAAATTCAAAGATCTGGTTCAATGGTCCACTGATTACCATGAACACCTTTTTAATGAATATTTCAAGAGCACGCTGCCTTTAAGAAGCGCTAAGCAATTCCATTCAGATGACAAGGCCGTGGCTATTTGAATATTGACTGACAAAAATTTGAAATTCCTTTTCTTTCCCCAATTCTAACCCGAGATGAAAAATATTTAATTTGAGATGATGTAGCTCGGAATTTGTGACATCCTTTAAGATAATATTCCTGAAATGTTGGTGCATATTTTGATTCGGTAATAGTCTATTTAAGAAGCTGTTCATAAAATTATGTTTATAATTTTGGTTTTTGATTCATATTACTTTTATGAATTTAAGAATACTTTCTCAATTTGTTTATCAATATCGGATTAGTAAAAATAATAAATAGGAGCGTGAATCATTAAATAGTATAAAAAAATGTTGGTTTCAAATTTATGTTTGTTGTTTGCTAGCCTGATCATAATTTCCTGATCAAAATGAGTCATTACTCACTCATTTGCTTTTTAGCTTTCTGAAGTTTCACGAATCTTGGTAATTTTTCGGCCCTACCCAGGACCTGATGAATGTATTTCGATTTGCCAAAATCTTCTAAATCAAGCGCCTTGTTGTTAGTTAAAAGGTTGCGGATAGCCTGAATGTTGACTACATAAGTCAGTAGTGTCTGTGCTCTGATTGTGAAAAGGTACTTCGTAATAAAGGCGTTGTGTTGTAAATAAAGCTACCGTCATCTGTTCGTCCAAATGTTTTGTGATTTGACATGACATGACATGAGAATGTCAAATCCCGATACATTTTTTTTAAGCGAACGTTAACGTAAATTTAAAGTGGTAACTCGTAGTAGACGTACTGGTCTATCTATATTATGTTTTAGTAAAGGCATTACTGAGTTTCCCACTTTTCGGTCTTTCTTTTCTTTGTGATCTAAAAAGCAAAGCAAATGTCATTTTTATTTTTATCGCGACATCTCCTGTACTTTCCCGCCTTGCAGGTTTAGTGTCTCATCGGTTTTAAGTCAACCATTTACTTGTCATGTAGTAAAGATTTTTCACAAACAATGCAAGCAAATATAGCTTTATAACATCCAGTAACTAAACACTACTTTAAATATCTATGATAGGTTTGCGTTTGGCCTCAGTCTCACCTAGTGGTAAGCGATGACAAGGCCGATAGTGGAACACGCTTACCCAGAAAATGTATAATCACTATTGCTGTGAAAACACCAAGACCAAGACCAATCCGTAGCGAGAGATTACCTCTCGCGAGCAGTTGGACCAGTCCCCCGATTCCGAACAAAGATGTCGACCAATTCAGTAAATTTTGTTTCGTCAAGCAATAATATAGACGATCCTCACAAAAAAATGTTGAAAAGGAAAGAAAAATCCGAATTGGTCGATAACTTTGTTCTGAATTTGGGGGCCGGGCGGAAAGGACGCAGCAAACCGTTGAGTGTGGATTACACTTCTCCGATCGATAATATTTAAAAACACATTATTACCTTCCAGTACCGTGATCTTCGCGATGGAAGGCATCGGCGTGGTGATGCCCGTCGAGAATGAGATGGCGAACCCGAAGCGGTTCTTGGGCTGTCCGGGGGTTCTGAATGTGTCCATGGTGGTTGTCATCTCTCTCTACGGCATCGTCGGGTTCTTCGGCTACGTGCAGTACGGGGACTTTGTCAAGGGCAGTGTCACTTTGAACTTGCCGCAGGATGAAATGTAAGTTTAAAAGTTCACCATACGTATATTTTCTATGGCTATTTAATTTTTTTTAGTTTGGCTTTTGAGTCTCATGATGACTCATTCTGTAGTTTTCTTGTGATGTTGTATCATACAGACAAATTTTCAGAATATTTAAAAATGCTTTTTTTGTTTACAGTAGCGTTCATAATATTTATTTATTTATAAGGTACACCAACAGTATACATATATACATTCATTTTAAATTTGAAGATAAGTAATTCTTATATGCATACCCGTTAGAGGCGTACACAGCAATTTTGGAAATAGGTACAGCATTTCTTAACTATAACTATAATTATTTTTTTCATTTTTGTACTAATCTTACATAGTAGAAATAAAAGTATACAAATCAAAAGTTATATTTAAGTGTACATCGCGATTGATTTTTCCAAAACACTATGTTCAGTTTCACTTCAGTAACTTTTGAACACCTAAAGTACTTAAGATTTATATATGTTACAGTTAAAACCCGTTTTTCGTTAGAACTCGTTTTCTCTAGGAGATCGGCATTCTTTAAAAGTTAGTCCCCCATTTTCAAAACCAAATCTTGTTTTCAATCCCAAATTAGTTTCTCTAGTGCTAGTTTTAACTAAAGCTCGATGTAACAATTAGTTTTATCAGAAAATCAGATATATTAGTGGTAAATTCTAGTTTTAGCTAGGTATTTCTAGTTTTACAAAGGCATTTAGTAAAAACTAGTTCTAACTAGGAAAAACGCGTTCCATCTAAAAACTGGTTTTAACTGTAATATATACTCTTATACGGTGTAAAGTTTTAGTGGCAAAATCCACGCGGGCCAAGTAGCGTATTAATAAAATTGGATCATGGTTTACTCCTCAAACAACTAATATATCAACTCTTAAGCCATCTCAAGGTAAATAGTCGCAAGTATGTTACTTATGCGTTCCCTCAATGGCTGTTTGTTCCACTAGAAACTTCGAGTTATGCGCTAAATTTGGTGATATAAGGCGCTGCTTGTATCATGATGGATGATATACTCGTAGGTACTCACGTTTGGTTGAACACAAATGTTACACATACGCTGCAAACTGTAATGAGATGAGTTATTAGGTACATTTGTCTTAGTTTATAATTTGTTAACAGGGATTATTGTTTTTATTTCTGGTATTTCTCATCGTAAAGTTTTTTATGTATAATTTATAATTAATTAGACTGGCCTGGCCTGTTGGTGCAATGGCAGCGATCCTGCCTCTTGCGCCGAAGGTCGTGGGTTCTATCGCAATCCATGGCAAACATTAACATTTATGTGACTAACATTTGTGTTTGCTGTGTCTGGGTGTTATTATTTATATAAGTGTGTATTTAAAAATATTTAAGTATGTTGATCAGTTTCTGACACCAATAGTACAATAATTGGGATCAGATGATCGCGGTTAAATTAATTGTCCCAGATATTTATTTATTTTGTTTAATAACGAGCTGCCCCAACATACTTCTTTCTGTCAAATGTTTGACAGCTGTGTCCATTATCATTATCTCGCCCGCTTTTCTCCGACTTGATTTACATCTATATTATTTTTCACTGATTTTGTTCAGGTAAACATAATAAAACATTGTTGAATAGTTTAGCTTTCCGTTAGCGAAAAAAATATATTTATCAGATAAATAGAAAATAATGATAAATAAAGCAATCACATTATACTCATAAATAAATAAATAATACACTAACAACACAACACAACATGTGTATATCATCCATGTTTACAACAACAAGTCTTGTTGTTTAAACAACAATTTTACAAATGTAATTAATGCATGAAAAAAAATGTATGTTAATTGTAAAACTAATACTTAATTCTACGTTTACATTTAAGTGCCCTAGGTGTTCATGTGCGCTTTAAAATAATATTGAGATCTTTTATGTACATATCACTTGATATAGTGAATAAATGAATCTGAAATGAAACTTCCAGATCGGATCAGTAGTTTTAGAGCCTATTCAACATAGCATACCATCACGACTTTATCCCAAACGGGGTAGTCAGAGGCAAGTTAATGTGTCGTCATGGTGAACAAAAGACTCAGAAGCCCACGTTTCACCAATTGTATATAACCCAACGTGGTACTCGTAGGTAGTGAGCCTACCGCCGTTATCTGGGTTGATTTGGTTTTTTATCGATGTTTTCCATGACCGGAGAGTAAGTTGGATATTTAACAATGAACACAAAGATTTTGTTACTGGTCAGATTTGAACTCGGGACCACACGCTCCACGATCTGAGTTCGGGTGCTGAACCAATAGGCCACGACGCTTTATCTCCTATTCAATACAAACAATGAAATCTTCCCTCTATATAATATTAGTAAAGACAATATCAGTAATAATACTAAAACGGTATTTCATATCCTAATTATTACTGTCACACTTTTGGTTTATGTGGTGGAAAACAAGCCTGAAGGATGACTTGATGGTAATACCAGATGGTTACAGCCTATAAATAATATCAAATTGCAAGGTATCATCAGCACGTTACGAGCCAGAAAATATCTATCTATCTCTAACAGCATAATGTGCCAATGATATCTGGAGCGCTCGCTAGCCAAGAGCAACACGTTCCTTTCGTGTCGACATATCAAAATGTTTGACATGGCGGACGGAACGAAAGTAGCGTCGTAGCGTGTTGCTCGTGGCTAGCCCCCCTGATATTGTTTGTGTAGAACGAACCCTATGTATTTCTGAACGAGTCTTGTTTACAGTCGCATTAAATTTTTACAGATGTTAAATGAGTGTTCTTTTAAAAAAACACCTAAATCCCTAAAAAGTTTATACTGTTTTACACCTTTTTTTTGACCCCAAGCGACAGATAAAATTGTCAAACTTACCCTTTTATTCATAAAAGCTTTGGCTTTACTCCATGACTAAGTACAAATAATTATTGCCATAGTAAAAACAGTGTAAGACTGTTTAATTTTTTAATCATCAGGGAGTACATAAGTGTTGCTGACATTTTTATACCATATTAGATCTTATAAACAAGGAGATGGGGCTTCAAGTGCAAAACAATAATTCAGCCCCGTAGACCGTTCTGGTAAACGGAACTCGAGCTAATAAAATCTAAATGAATCGTTTCAAGGCGCTTAGTTTTGAAACGAACATAAAAGAACGCGGAAATTACCAAAGAACTTTCACAACTTTTAAGTGCCTACTAAGTTTTGTTTTTTGTTGCTTATATTTGTTAAGAAAATCGATCAGCCTTCAGTAATCCTTAGGTTTAAAGCTGTCTGAAGAAACTTTGGACAGGTATGCTTCAAATTGTTTACTTATTTGTTTTTCATTGTTTTTCAGTATTTAAAATTCTTACATACTCTTAGGAGACTTTAAAAAGAAGAGACGATAGTTAATTGTTTCAAAAGACAGTTTTTGCCAGCAGAAATTTTTTGAAAACCAGGTTTCTTACTGCAATCCAGATTCTGGTCCTAATACATTCGGGTGGTTATTTTAACATATAACTTAGTTTGTGACATAATGGGAGTTAAAGTAGCTTATTCATATTAAATAAATGAACAACCTCAAGGGTGCCACTGCTGAGCACAAGACTCAGTTCATGGGAGGGAGAAACAGGGCGTTCGCATTCGTGGAATGCTCTTCCAGCTCATGTGTTTTCTTCCTCTTTTAGTCCCGGGGTCTTCTTGACGGGCAAAATAAAATAAAAAGTTTTTTGACTAAGTATATGTTCTCGTGTTATTGAGCTTAATAAAAATGTAGTGCGAATCTTGTTACAGTGTTGCACAAAGCGCAAAGCTGCTGATGGCAGTGGTGATCTTCCTCTCCTTCGCTCTGCAGTTCTACGTTCCCATGGAGATGATCACGAGGCTCCTGGGGAACAAAGGACAGAACTATAACAACATCATCCAGGTCAGCATTAGGACCGGAATTGTCGCCTTTACTGGTAAGTGTGTAAAATTATAGTTTTTGCGGTATTCTTTTTTCTTCATCAAAATGGGTTTTGCAGTTGGCCTGATCCTCGCTGGTAAGCGCTGACGAGGCTGAAGGTGGTACAAGCTAACCCAGAAAATGTCTGGACTCTTGGTGTCACCAAGGCCAGAGCCTTGAAGACACCAAGCTTGTAAGCAAACACAGACGCAGGGAGAGCGTTCCATAAACTGTGTCATCAAAATTGCTTTATTGTTGTAGACCAAAAACGCAAACTTAACAAACAGACAGATATACTTAACTTTTCTTAGTCTAGTCTGAATTTAGATATGAAATTATTTGTGCACTAATTCTGACAGACTGCAATATAACCTGCAAAAAAATTTAAAGAATCCTTTTCAATTCAGTTTTTATTTAGAAGATAAAATTAAATATTCATTCTTTATCGCGTCATTTTTATTGTATTCAATATCGTTTGAATAATAAACATATAATATGTAAATACAATTTTATATCGATTGCTGTTTTTATACCTGTGTAAAAATATATTATGTTAAAGATTTTTCTCAAGAAAATTAGGGATGTACGTTTTTTCTTTTCGTATCAACACTTTCAGGTACAATAAACAGCAAAAGTAGATGACGATGAAACAAACTTCCAACAATTTGTTTTTAAGAATGACCACTAAAGTCAAAGTCAACTTTACTCATTGCAGAACTCCGTAAAAAATGATCACATGCAGCATATATCCATTATAATGAATAAACTATCTCATTTGTATTCTAGGTAGTTAGTATAGTTTTTGTAAAATCATCAATTTTAGCACGTCAAGGTATCCCTTTCTTCTGCTGTTGACTGTACGTACATGAGTACCTATGCCTACTAACGAAACAAGGATACAGCGTCACACAAGTGTATGTGTTATTCACTCATGATGAGCTTTGTAAGTGGGTGTCGGTAAATACCCAAAATACCTACAATAATCTATATCCTTAGACACAACACATAAACGTGACACCCACGTTTCTGGCGTGGGTGTCGTGTCACGCAGGGCGCTTTTGTTATTGTAGCTTCTTGATATTATTCACAATGGAATTGTATGGGTAACATAACAATAATGTCATTTTCATCAAACTATATATATTTAATGAATACTGTGAATGAAAATAAAATTTTCCTTAATTTTTTTTAAGTCCATCCAGTATAGTTTTTATTTTATAAAAATAAAAGAGGAAAGGTTTGTATTCGTAATAAACTCAAAAACTACGGGGGCACTGATTTCAAAAAATATTTTACCAATATTAAATCAGCGAAGAACATGCTATATTATAAGGCGGTGATTTGTGACACTTCTAATTTAATTTCTGTCAAACTCTGACAAGTGCTGCGGGGGGACATACCCCTCTGTAGAATTGCCGCCATTTATTTCGTAATATTTTCTACTTAGTCGTTATCTCCTTGCAGTTACAATTATTTTTTAATGTTCAGTCTTAAAAAGTCTAGTCAACAATAGATGGCGCACGTATCATGCCAAAAATCTTTGACGTTTATTGATACTTTAGCATTTGAATTAATTGAAACAGGGCATATCCAGACAATGACATTTGAATTATAAGGACTTCGAAAGAAAGAAAGAACAAACATCATTTAATCATTTATGCTTGTAGAGAGCACTTATGACATGTCAACAACGTAAAAGTAATAATTTAAACGTAAATGAAATAATACTAGAAAAGTACATTTTATGCATAAACCTAATGCGAATCTACAATCTTTTCGCATGCTGCTTCTATTGGGAAGACTCCGGCAAGAACAGTCAATCTTTTGATCTTTGTTTTGTTTTACAACCGATGTATTCAGAGCACAGTAAAAAAAACCTATGCATAGGACTAGATTATTACTACCTTCACTACAAACACTTGCTGTTCAAGTAATCCTCTTCATGAATACCCTTGTTTCATAAATTTTGCTTTATTTGTTGATTTAAACTTGCAAAAAGGTAATCAACGGGACTTAAACTGACCAAGACTGACTAAAATATACTGAGCATGAACATATCATGAAAAATTGTTAACACGTTGCATATTGTATGACGTACACTATCCATTTCTGGAAAATCATTGGAGCCAGACGATGTTTCTGCTAAAGCTTTCAATAATATTTATGTATCCATAAAAAATAAAAATACTGAATGGCTGTATAATATAAGTACCCTTTTTCTAAGTTATTGTCAGCCACTGGCAGATGCGGAGATAACTCTTTAAATTAAAGTTTAAATAATTTTCTAGTTGGAATAATAATTTATTTGAAACAGTATCTAAAATAGCCACACAATAACTAAAGAATGAGAAAAATGAAAAAAAAAATTATCAAAAAGGGATTCGAACCGTAAATCTTAAAAAATACTGGTCCTCAAAAGTAATCGGAGTCCCCTATTCCAAAAGGCATTTAGACTGAAATGCGAAATTTTGCATCTCATTCTGAATAGTTTCTCAAAAAAACAGCACTCTAAATGTCGTCTCTGTTTTTGTATCTGACAGTGAAGTTAAAGAATGCGTTAACCATACTTTCAAACACATCGGCTTAAGGATCATATTTCAATGAAATGACATAAATATAAGTTGGTATGACTTTGACATAACACATTTGTTTGCTTTTTGGCTATTCGAAGCTAGATGGCATTTGCATAGCTTAAGTTTAAACTTCATTTGTAAAATAATTAAACCATTAAAAATAATGTGTCTCCTTGTTGGAGACACATTTTTTCAGTAAAATGAAGAACTAATATATTGTAATACAAATAATAAGTGTTGTAGAAAAAAAACACATTTTTGGGGAGAAAAATTTGACTCAAGTCAGACGTTGGCCAGCGCCTGAGCGGGACTGGCGGAATGACGGGCGGCGGCGGGGCGTGTCGTCATACGCTGGGCTACGATATAGTTTCAGGATACATATAATTTTAATTAATTAAATGACTTCTGTAAAAAATAAAAACTTAGCACAGTCACTAAAGAATTCAAAGACTAATATTTCTTTATAAAAATTATGGTTTTTTCCTCATTATACCCACTAATTAAAGCCTGGTTTCGGATTTTTTTATGATGGAGTAAAGTACATCCTATCATTTAACAAATTAGCACAGGTTCTAGACAATATCCTTAAGCGTATTGTATATTTTTTGCAAGACCGTTATTAAAAAATTGGCTTTTTATTTATTTATTAACAATTACAAAAAGAGCATACGTTTCTAAAGCTGCTTACAGTGTAACAAAAACCATTTTAGGTTTGAACGTACACTGGCGATCATCGCCGAGAGTCCAGAAAAACAAAGTAATTATATTAACTAGGTGGACAGAAACACATTCAGAATGTGGGTGTAACTACATTTTTTTCCCCTATCGTGCGGTTTCTCGATTTATTCCACGCGCATAGACTGACACCACACGAGGAAAACTTAGCATTAATTCGAAACCGCGGAGCCACACGGGGGGAATATGTTACGGTCAACTAAAGACAATTCATGAAGCGGATATTTTGTTCTGCACTTAGTTTTGTCGTGTTGTCTGAGATATGTCAAAGAAATACCGTTTAAGTTTATATTTAATATTGACTTTACTAATTTCATGTTTTAAAGATGTAGGTAGGCTATTTATTAATTTAGGTACTTGATACCTCAAAAGATGCTTCCCATAAAGGTTGCTGAAGCTGGGACTATTAGTGTATTTTTATTCGCACTGCGCGTTTGTTTGTTACGTACAACAATGTTTTAAAAGTCCAGATCAAAGTAATTTTCAGCTAGAATCATGTAGTTTAGGTACTCATGTAAACCAATTGTTTTAAACCAATGAATCGAAAAAAAGGGTTTTCCGAGCAATCTGGCATAACGCCGCCTTAGCGGGTAAGGTCGCTGAAGGTCCACGCCGGCGAGGCCGCTTGCGTTAAGCAAATTTTTTATAATTTGCATACATTTTTGTAAAGGGGAGTGCAACAAGTAATTGTTACTCTCTAAAGGTGCTGATACATTTGAGCACTTGTATCAGAACATCGAGCATTCGTTGTTTTTTAATCTACTCTGCCATTGTTTTGCTACAAACTAAGCAAAAACGTTACATTACATGGTAAAGTTTGTACTTAGATTATTGAGCATTTGCCTTTATTGTACCATTCGTAAAAACGTTACATTACAATGTAATGCTCTAGCAAATACTCTAGTCTATACCCACCTTTAGAGGTTAACCATAAAACACATTTAATCTGTGCTACCTTAAAAAGCACTTACAGGTTACATACATTTTGTTCCTTATAAGCCCTTGAGGACAGCTAACCAATGAGGTCGTGTATACTGAAATAGTTGTACCGTTGCATTGGTTTGTTTTCGTTCAGAACTGGCATAGCCAGTATTTAATGCACTGCATTGTATTCAAAATAATGCGAAAGTGAAACAAAGTTATAAATTACGAGCTGCCTTTAGACTTCATTCTTTCAAATGTTTGACAGCTGGTGTCCATTTTGCCCGCTTTTCTCCGGCTTGATTTACATTTGCTATTATTTTCACTGAATTTTTTGTTTAGTTAGAATGAAATTGAGCCTGATATCATCACTCCTCCTGAATAATTCAGCTTTCTGCTAGTGAAAGAATATTCACCATCGGATCAGTAGTTTTGTAACCTATTCATTACATACAAACAAAAAAAAACGAATTTTCCTCTTTATAATATTAGTAGATATAGATAAAAAGATCTAGTCACAGATATATTTATTAATATATTTTTATTTAATTTTATTTTATTTCATTTATTTATTTATAAAACACAAAATGCTAGTTTATTTGTAGTTTGTATATTCAAAGCAATTACAATGAACTTCCCTGTCGCGATGGCTTGCTGAAAGAAATCTCTTGCTAGAGACTCCTGACGTTGCCCTCATTGCATTGTAATTTTCCTGGGTGGGAATCTATTCCAAGGCATTTAGAGCTCTAATTTTCCACCAACGGGCCGGTCAAGTGTATCTGTTATCTATACCCAACAGTACATAAAACAAATAAAAGTTCTTAAGTCTCGAGGGCGATAGATCTGAACCCAAAGTTCAAGTAACAAGTCTATTGTCTAAGGACACAGACACGGAATTCAACTAAGAGCCAGTATAGATGCGAATTGATACATGATATTGGTAACACCGCTGCTCATATTGCTTAATGAACAAACTAGTTTAGTTCCCAGCAATCGGTGTATATCATAACGTGCGTCGATCTCGAGTAGTTCTAGGCAGGGTCTGAAGGTGTAACTGGGTGAGGACAATCGGGTATAAACAACCACAGACTTATCTTGATATAGGACTCACAAGTCTTTCCATCTGCATGTGAAATCTTTTTAGCGCTTGTGACTTCACGATACTGGACAGAGGAATGACAAACGTCTACCACGAGTTGCCACTTTAAGTATTTGACATTGTCAAGTCATGTCATGTGTCATCCCAAAATATATTTTTTAAGCGAACGATAACGTAAATTTAAAGTGGCAACTCGTGGTAGACGTACTACTTAATTTTCGACATTCGTTGCCTAAACGGTAGAAAGTGGACTGAATATGCACCTTTTTCTATGCAGCGTAGAAAAAAGTACATTGAAATCCATTTTACCACTCTAAGTACACACAAATGCAAATCGAGTTTACATGGGGATATCGTATACTGCTGGCTCGTAATACCCAAAAGTTTTGCAAAGGTTGATCTGTCAGCCCTTGTACATTTCAACAAGCACTTATGATAGGTCACAAAAGGGTCACATAGAGTCGCGGAATTTCTTTCAATATACGTCTCTAAAAATAACATAACTCACGAACTTTTTTTCCACAGTCGCCGTCGGAGCAGCATTCCCCAACTTGGAGCTGGTCATCTCATTGGTCGGCGCTGTCTTCTTCTCCACCCTCGGCCTCTTGATCCCAGCCGTGGTCGATACGGTCTACCACTGGGACAGGGACCTGGGATTCATGAAGTACGTCCTTTGGAAGAACTTGATCATCAGCATCATATCCCTCGTCTGTTTGGTGTCAGGCTCGTATGTTTCTATTCAGGGAATGCTTGAGGAGTTTGGAGGCGGTCATGAGAATAGCCATGATAATGCTACTGTGACATAGTCAATATTCTAGTCGATGAACTTGATACAGTGCCTATTAAAAGTGTTTTTCATCAGAAATATGCGCAGAAGCGGAAATACCAATAGTATTGAGCAAATGAATATTAGTGGTTCTTGTAGTATGGCATTACTGTATAATGTATACTGAGTGTGCGTTCGAAAGCCTTTTGGACTTTTATTTTATGTACAAATTGAAGAGTACATTAATATGTTTATTTTATTGAAATAAGATTAACGTTTTAAGTAAATAAATTCTTAAAAAGCCCATAATTATCTATCTTTTTAAATTGTTTTTTATGAAACTTTTTCAATGAATTTGTAACTGTTGCTGTTGGTTTTGTAAAAATACAGTACAGTTTTTAAAACCAAACCACTTAAAATTACGAAACATCTCATGATTGTTCAAGTTGGAAGAGTTTTTAATATACTCGTAAATACCACGTTAAATCTAGACGTCACCGACCAAGTATAAAGAAAAACATGTCAGAAACCTGGCCACAATGCCTAGCATCTCGCAATTTCTTTTAATTAAATTGAACTAGGTACATAGGTACGTGTAGTAGGTATCCACTACAATAGGAAATAATATGTACCTAGAGTAAAAACTTGCAGCATTCAGTGAAGAGTTGTCTCTGACTATAATCAATAGAGTTTCAACTTGCAGTGACGACAAAGAACGTTAATCCCAAACAGAGTTATGTCAATCATGTCGAAAAACAACGTTAAAATATATACACGAGTCAAGTATTTCAGAATCATAACATTTATTTCATAGAAAATTGTATTACAGGTTATTAAATATTAAAAATTCAGCACAATCTGCCACTGGTGGCGTAGAAATATTTATGATAATCGTTAATACAATACAATAAAAGATCTATTTAAGGACGAGTAAGGCACCCATTTGATGACCACAATTTAGGAATGCGCTTCTTCAAATGAAATCTAATTAACTGAGCATTTCTTACAACAGCAGGATAAAACATTGGTAATAACGCAATTTGCCGGACTGAAAGTCACCTAGCCTTAACAATCGGGGCAACAAATAGCATTCAGACTACAAATTTCATTTGAAGAAGTGTATTCTGAAATTGTGGTCATCAAATAGGTGCCTTACTAAAAGGCACTAACTAGCCTTTGACGAAATAACGAACTACAATTTGATTTCATGCCACAATTGTTTATTCTATTGAGAAGTAATTTTAAATGACTTCAAAGGTATCCAAAAGTGTCATTCCTAAGGCCCGCCCTACACGGACAGCTCGAGCAGTTAGCCAGTGATCAATTTACACGGACCGTTCTTGCAGTTTTAGTCAACGGCTTGAAGCTGCCACCGATAACTGCTGAAGCAGTTGGTATTAACTGCTAGCCCATTTTGCTCAAGAAACAAAACAAGACGTACGGGCAGGAAGCGCGCGCGACGTGGAATGAAGAGCGCGGGCAGAGGTAACTGCGCGAGAGCAGTCGACAGCACGAGCAGTCAGTGTATGCCTAGCGACTGCTTGTGCTGCCAACCGCCCAAAGCAGTCACCACAACTGCTCGAGCGGTTCCGTGTATGTGTCGATACTAGCTGCTTCAAGCTGTCTGTGTATGGCGGGCCTTAAACGTTAGTTGAATTGAAAACCTCTGTGTATCACTAGTAAGATAATTATTGCACTCCTAAAAAGGGGATTTACATAACACGAGTACTTTATTTATTTACTAATATGTACATTCACATTAGATAGAATATTTTTTTTTCTTAAACAGAAATAAAATCCTTTTTACTTATTAAAAGCTATTTCATAGACATGCAGTTTACTGCGCCTTTTTACAAATAATCTTGAAACTATTGAAACAAAAATGTACAAATAAATGATAAGTGATATGTTTAAATAAATATTTACGTTATTATTTTTTAACAAAATTAGTACAATAATAATTTACTGAGTATTATTTTTTGTGATAGTTATAGATTAAGCTTTGTAAATTAATAAAATTATAGAAATATTTTACGATTTCATTTTGTACCTTTAGCGTACTTAAATCAGTTTTTGACCATATATGTATCTGGTAGCGGCAGTATGTTTTCCGTTACATTGCGAATATGAAAAAATATCTCTCGCACAAGTAGGGCTTGAAGTTTGCTTCCTCAATATCAATTTAGTTTTATTGTACTATTTTCCTCGTGAATCCTTCACTTTATCGCAGTTTATTGCAACAATTTCAATTCCCTATATCACTGTTCGCAGATATCTTTCTTTAATATGTAACATCTCGTTTTCGTTACATCGTAAATTCTGTTTCACGAATAGTCTACATAAAAAAACTCAGTTTATGAATTTTCATATCCATATTTTGTAATTTACAGGTTGAATAAGGTCAGTACGTACCACGAGTTGCCACTTTAAATTTCCATTGTCGTTCTCGTAAAAAAATGTATTAGGATTTGACATTGTCATGTCATTTGTCATCCCAATACATTTTTTTACGCGAACGATAAAGTAAATTCAAACTGGCAACTCGTGGTAGACGTACTGAGTGCCGAGTGCGAGTTGCAGTGAGAGAAGTGAATGACTTCACCATCGCGTTTTGCGAGCACGTAAATGTCAAATAGTATGGAATCGAGTCAGCGCCATCTAGCGGCGAATTCGTGCAACATTCAGGCCGCTAGATGGCGCTCACTCGATGCCATACAAATTCGCGTTTTGTTTCTCGCAAACGCGATGGTGAAGTTATTCACTTCTCTCATTGCAACTCGCACTTGGCACTCTGAATATAGTAACCAAACTTTTGGTGAGAATCTGTCGAAATATGTTAAACAATTTTTTTTTATAATTTTTGGTTGCTGTTTTGATAAAACGTTTTATTGATAAGATTATTAAAAAACGTATTCAAAAAAACATTGAATAGTTTTCTTTAACATTAAAATCGATTTATAAAATTCTGTGTTAAATAAACACTCAATATAATTGGACCATCATTATACTGAGGAGCAGCATAATATAGGCTGACTTTTTATAGATAACCAGGTTCATAAATAAAAACAAAAACATTCCAAGGAGCCTATAAAAACGTTTGTTTGTTAACACTTGTAGTGACTATTTGTACCTAAACACTTTGTTAGTTCAGAGTTTACATATAAAGATTAAATGAAACAAATTCATCGTCGTTTCAACAACATGGACCTACTAAATTATTCTTTGTCTCACTGTTCATACAATAATAAAATTGTTAGATATAATAAGAAGGTAATAATGTTAAAAGAGGCTGACAATGTTGAAAGACAATGTTATACCATGCGTAACTGATTTGTCTTTTCCTGCTGTTCCATAAAAAATGTAAAGTGTTGCTTGCCACTTCTTCATTCTGTACCTAAATGTAACTCTTTTCTTACATAACAAAAATGATATGTTTTTCATACAGACGCATTATGAAGAAAGTCTACTACTGGGCCACTGAAAAGATTTTAAAGAACTATTTAATGTGTGTGATATGGGGCAAGCAAGGAAAAAGATAGAAATAATTATTTAGTAAATCATAAAAATACAATCTACCACACTAAAATCACCATGACAACGCACCACAGACAGCTAAGGTGTATCTGGTTACAAAATAAGAAGGCTCAATACTTCAACAGGGCATGGGAGGGCCCATAACCACCTTAGAGAACTCCAAGTTCCTCCGTTTTGTCATGTTTTACATGCCCGAGGGGCTTCGTCAAAACATCCGCCTCCTTTTGACCGGTGGGCAGATACAAAAAGCTCAACATCAAACTTATTAACTATGTCTTTAACAAAGTGATACCGCACACTGATGTGTTTGGTACGTCTGTGATGAATTGGATTTTCAGCAAGACTAATGGCCGACTGATTATCGCAATACAAAATAACTTTGCAGGCAATATCCAGTTCACATAGCATCGCTCTGAGGATTACAGCCTGTCGACACGCTTCACTAAGACTAATATACTCCACTTCGGTAAACGAAAGCGCAGTGAACGACTGTTTGTAGCAACCGCATGAAATAGTATTACCAGCGTCCTTCAAAACGTAACCTATATACGACTTGCGGTCAGAGTCTGCAGCCCAGTCTGCATCTGCGTAACCTTCCAAGACTGAGTTTACATCCGATTTCTTAAATACTAAAGCCTTGTCCTTAGTACCCTTAAGATATCCTAATATGCGTTTGGCATGACCCCAGTGTTCAATAGAATAGCAACTAAACTGACGTAAATATGCTACGGAAAAATAAATATCAGGTCGAGTGGTAACACATAAGTACATTAAGCTACCTATTAGTTACTGGTAAGGAAGCTTTACTTCAACATCATTCTTAGTAGTGGGACTACCTAAAGAATTATTAATGTTAGCAACCATAGGAGAGTAGACAGACTTGCAATCCGTCATTCCGAAACGAACAAGCAAATCGTCAATGTTATGCTCCTGAGTTATTTTAATGGAACTGTCATTACGTTCAACCTTTATCCCCAACATATTTCTGACTTGCCCTAAGTCCTTAACTTTGAAATGCTTTGGTAAAGATTTCTTTAAAGTTGTTGCTAAGAATCTTTCATTAAAAATCACGAAAAAATCGTCGACTTACAAAGTGATGATAGTAATAGACTTACCAATTTTACGAATAAATATACATTTTTCTTGTGTTGTGTGTGTGTTGGTATTAGCCACAAACATAAAGCCAAGAACATATTGTAATAGAGTTTGTGGTCCGATTTGAGACCAACGTGATTTTTCCTCAAAAAGATAAGCTCGCTTATAGGCATTCCAAATCGATGAAGATACGATATTGACAGATGGCGCTAAAGCGTCATTATAACTTCCCCATCTTGCAGCTATACTACGATTTTGCACCTTTGCTTGGGCACTACGAGCGTTACGTTAAGCGTAGTTCAGAGAGGAAACGTCAAACATAATATTCAACATACGTAAGATTTACAACATACGAGACCTATTGTCAATAATCCTCTAAATAAACCGTTTTTCAATTTGGTTAAAAGTGAGTTTCAACGCAGGTTGTCAAAATAAACTATCAAAAGCGGTTATTTTAGTTATAGTAATGAACAAGAGGTAAACTTCAGCTCTAAACGATTTGCCCTGATCCATCCTAAGAACACATTGCCTCATTACAATCTCTTCAGTGATAGAAAATAAAAACCAAGCCATCCGAACAATGGCGGCGGCTGGCTTTGCGCCTGCCGTGTTGGCCTCAAATACGCACACAATTATTATAATTGAGATAATTAACCGCTGCCTTAGCCTCTGTGTGATGAGCAATTATAATTACTGCAAAGAGGTTACATTTTGTCACGAAAATGTGATTTCAATTTAGGAACGAATTACTTGACTTGAAAGAGACTGTAGAATGTAATAGAGTCAAATACTTAGATATTCATTTTTAAGGTCACATCTGCCAAAACAAACACCCTGTTATTAGATTTAGGTAACGAAAAACATTAATAACTTATGTACTGTCTTTTGCCTGCGACTTCCTCCGCGCAAGAAAATATTTAATATGCTTAGGGTTGATTTTGAAAAAAACTATGAATGTCAAAACAACTTATTTGTAGTAGGGTAGCCAACATACAGTTTCCCTAAGTATCGTATAGTGTTTCGATTTTACTCATTGTATTTTATTAGTGAAGGGAAATAAACAATTTAACGTTTCTCAATGGGCTCATAAAGTGGAATCAAGATTCCAATACTAACAAACATTTTGTTACTCAAAAACATGTACTCATTGTTTAAGTATTCTTGCTCTACTCGTTTAAGGTGGCACTCATATATACAAATAATCCAATATTATTGAAAACGTTGTTAAGTATACACGCATCAGGGCATTAATTCAACTGGCCCGTAGCGCAATGGGTAATGTGAAAGGTACTTCTTATGGTGCTGAAGGTCATGGGTTCGATTTCCTCGCATGAATAATAAATTAATTAATTAATTTTTTTTAACCGCCAACAGCATTTCTGTCTCATCCAATGGTTGACTGGTAGATAATTTTTTTAGCATTAGGTCCGCCTAATGTAATTTTGTGCATAAAAGATTAAATAAATAAATATCTGGGACAAACTACATCAATATCAACTGACCCCAAACTAAGCAGAGCTTTCACTTTAGGTGTCAGAGACTGATTAACATACTTAAACATTTTAAAATTCATACTTAAATAAATTATAACACCAAGAAACAGAACAAACACAAATGTTCGTCACATGAATGTTTGTCATGGGTGGGAATCGAACCCATGACTTTTGATGCTAAAATCAGAATCGCTGCCATTTCACCAACTGCCCAGTCAATTTGTTTGCAGAATACCTACTAGTATTTTTTCGGTGTCTGGGTGTTAAACCATATACAAGCTTTGCGTTGGCCAGGGTCAGGTGCTTGACATGAATACCGATTTATCTTTCTAGTTTCTATGATGTTCATGTTCGAGCGAGTTATTTCTTTGCAGTTTTAAAATGAAAATAACAATTTGTAGGTCCGTAATCCCTTAAATATTTTTAATAAAATTTTGTCACACCCTTTGATTTTTTGTTTTGAATAAAAATCTAAATGCAAAAAATACTTACGTATAATGTCGTTCACTACTTTAACTAAACAACGTTTTGTAGATATTCGTGGAATAAAACTATTGCATTACTGTATATATTTTTATTTTATTTTATTTACCATTTTAAATAGTCACACAACACAATTAGAAATAATTTAGCATTCGAAAAACCACGAAGGTTTGTGATAATGCTGCAATGTAATTTACACAATCTTGTCAATGAGAGACAATGACGGTCCGCGAAGAACCGTGGCAACAATGAAGAAAAGAAAAAAAAAGCAGTGACTAAGAAATATACCTACTATAAAAATTATTAAGTATGTACTAATAAATATATTTTCTTAATAGGTAAGAAGAACCCTGGTGAACGCACTTTTAAGTGTCACCGTTTTCCTGTTTTAGAAAAAAACTCATAAGTTTTACTTTAATGTTATTTTAATTTATTGGGCTTGATCTGATTGAATAGGTAATTTACAAAAGTTTACAATTATTCACGATAATGCAATACGTGGATTTCCAATAAAGTAGAAGCAAAGCAAAATAAAAACCATTTACAATATTTTTCATTTAAAAAAATGTTTACATTTTAATCATCGTTTATTTTGTAGGCTTTATTTCTCAAGTACAGGCACAGTTACAGATCGTTTCAGTGAAATAACAGACAGGCTTTCTACTTCGGTATCTTTTCCCAACTTTACTCTTACATCACTCTTTGGGAAAAACCTGCTGGAGAACGTTACTTCTCCTTGCCCACAGAAAAGTTCAATTGAACTAGCGTCGACAAATATCTTCCACTTCAATTTATCTCCTGATGGCTTCCAGTCCGTTCGTCTAACACCATCATCTCCCCCCCGGTCTAAAGTTACTCGGTTGGTGTCGTGGTCATAAATAATTGAAACCTTAGCAGATCCATCAGAAGCTTCAATAATCACTTCTAAATTTCTTGATGCATCTGCTGTGATAGTTATTTCACCTGTTTTATAATCTAATTCTGTAATTTTCTCATCAGTTATACCACTGCGTAGATTTTTACCTCGTATATTATCAGTTTCATCGACAGGTATTTGTAATAGTACATTGTCTTCTGTGAGAATAAGTTCTCTAATAATAGTCATTTGACCTGTCCAGCCATCCTGTCTTTCAGGATAAAATCGCTGCCACATGTCAAACCAGGCAACTACAAGCCTACGTCCTTGCTCATCTTTAATAGTTTGTGTTGCATAAAAATCATGCCCATTGTCAAGTTCAACAAATTCTGTTTCAGGAATAAATTCATAAGTGTCATAACTAAAGTTACCAACAACATAACCGGTTTGGTAAAGATTCTGATACTTGTCTCCTTGTGCTTTAACTCCTTGAGGCGAAAACAGAAGGATATATTTACCATCCAATTCAAAAAAATCTGGACACTCCCACATGTAGCCAAGAGTTCCATTTGATTGGCCAAGGATGGATACTTCCTTCCATTTAATTTTGTCATCTGACTGAAATAAAAGAATCTGCCCAAGGCTATCATTGTTATATGAGTTGCCTATAACCATGTAGTATTTTGAATCATGTTTCCAAACTTTCGGGTCTCGAATATTGGGTTGACGGTTAGGTGCATAAATAATTGGATTACGGTCATACTTGGTAGCACGGATACCATCAGTACTTACCGCTAAAGCTTGAAGCTGTACTTGGTCAACTGTTTGAGTGGGATTTTCTACATTTCCGGTGTAGAAAAGGTACATTATATCGTCTTCAATAAGTGCACTTCCAGAAAATGCTCCAGTTCTATCATAACTGCTATTTGGATAAATGGCTATAGGTAGATGTTCCCAATGGAATAAATCTTTGCTCTTTGCATGTCCCCAGTGAGCAATTCCAGGTTCTAAACTAGTTTCTGGATTATGTTGGTAAAACAAGTGATATTCATTTCTAAATACACTAAATCCATTGGGATCGTTCATCCATGCTTGAGGTGGAGCGAGATGGTAGCGTGGGTAGAATCTGTCTTTAACTTCAGCTTGTATCGCCACCAGTAAAAGTAAAAGGGGACAAATTGTTACAAGCGTTCTAGCCATCATTTATCGATGTCTGAATACACATTCACTAGATAATTAATATGTTCCTAGTGGTAACTTACCTTTAACGTTGTCTTATATAAGAAACAGACATTTTATAGCTCTTCATTTGCATATTGTTAAATAGTTTAAATTTAGAATGCTTTTCAAACTAGTGTTGTGAAAAATTCGAGCCTCGACTACTTTTATTGATTCAACTCAATATTGAGTTTTATTGTGCGAGTCATCTAAGCACGAACTCAAGTCTAAGAAAAAGTTAAGTCACAAACCTTACTCAAGCCTTAAAAAACTTGACACGAAGTGACTCACTCAAGTCACAAGTACCTACGACAAACAGAGTTTATAATTAACTCAACTGAAAAATTTGATAGTATAAAACTTCAAGGGCATCAATTGGTAACATTCGTCTTTTTTTGTGCTAAACACACCTCGAATGATGCCAAAAGAACTCATAATAAATTCTAACAAAAAAACAACTTCAAACATACATAATGCAAATTTAAGACTTGAATAGTTTTTCATGGGTCAGAAATGGGCCAAATTATTGGGGAATGAGAAAACCATAGAAGTATGTAACGGAATGGTTTAATTTAATACAACTTGACTAGACCGTCTACCTTAATTTTATTTACTCCTAGAAACAATTTATTATTTAATATATTACATCATTACATTTAAGCCACTAAAAAATCTTACTTAAATATTTACATTACTAGAGCAAATATTTACACTTAGGAAAACAACATTAAAAAACACGTTAAAATAAATATTTACAATAAAAAAACATCTTCTAAAATAGGTCCTTGCGGCATTGACCCCAGGACGCTGGCAGCGTTACCGCGCTGGATAGCCAGTGCTAGGCGCTGAGCAAAGTATGCTCCAGCTCTAGGATCTCCCGAAGCGTGGACCAATTTGGAGGCGATTGTTTTAAAGAGCTGTTTCGCGTCCGAGCGCCACGGGCCCAGCGTTTCCACCGCAAAGTCTTCAATTAGCATTATGTATGGTTGAAGTTGGTTTATTTTTGTTAAATAGCGCCGAAGATCGTGGGGCGATTCCCACTGAGCTTAAACATTCATGTGACGAACATTAATAACACCTAGAAAAATAACAAACACAAATTTTGTATTTGTTCTTGTCTTGGTGTTATCAAGTTATGAACCTATGATATTTTTTTAATGTTTATCAGTCACTCAGGTAGGGGGAACCTTCAGTACAAGTTCAGCTCAGATGATCCTGGTGTTATTTGCAATAAATGCTTTGAACAATCAGTCGAAATTGATACTGAGGCATCACAGTTTAAAATGTAGTGGATTGTCTTACATTTCAGACTGCTGCCATAAACACATTTTTATTTTCTGACCAGTTAGGTTAGGGATTGGGTACATTGTTGTCAAATCAGAGTAGTAAACAGGTGAAGAATTCATGCTATCCCGGGATGTCCTACTCTGATTTGATACACTAAATCTATTATGAGGAAGTAGGAGCAAAAGCTAATGCAATAGTTTTTCATGAGGATAGGCAATCGCTGACAAAAAAGGGTTTAGTGAAATGTTTTGAAAATTTAGTGAATATTTAGGAAAAAAGCAATTGTAAATTTATTTTGTGTGCTTTCCCGTACTCAAGTACATTTTCTTTTCGTCAAAACAAGGCCATCCATGACCTTAATATAACTATGCACAACCATGCATGCCGTCAATGTGACATTTATAATGAAACACAGTTAAGTTGTACCAATTTTCGAATCAGGCAACAAAAACGACCCAGGTAACTTTAGGCCTATATCAATCCTGGAAGGACTTAAGTAAGATCTTTGAAAAAATTATACAAGAACAACTGTTAGGCCACTTTTGTGAGAACAGACTTTTACACAGTGAACAATACGGATTCACTAGAGGCCCTTCTACTACTGATGCTGGTATTGCGCTCCTGAAACATATTTTTGGGCTTGAAAGAATTCACAGAACGCTCTTGGCGTCTTCTGTGACTTATCCAAAGCTTTTGATTGCGTTGATCACGTGACTCTTACACGTGAGCTTAGTTTTTGTGGTGTAAAGGATACCTGGGTTGGGTCTTCTTTTTTCGTATTTGAGCTCTAGAACTCAAAAAGTAGATGTTAATGGTGTGGTATCTTCTGGATCACAAGTTAAAATGGGGGTTCCACAGGGATCTATTCTGGGTCCTTTACTTGTTCTAGTCTATATTAATGATTTTTCTTTCTACGTGAAAGATATTTGTGATGTTGTTTTATTCGCTGATGATGAGTCTTTATTTTTTAATATTGATAGTAATAAAAACCTTTTTGACGACGTGAATGACGCGCTCATGAAGGTACTACGATGGTTTACAGTCAATAATCTAAAGCTCAATGCAAAAAAGACTAAATGCATTAATTTAAAATTGCCTATTGGAAAAATAATCAAATTTATTCGATAATAGATAATAATGCTATGGAACTCCATACATATACATATATGGAGTACACTGTTTTTCTTAGAGTTACACTAGACTCGAAATCGCAATGGAACCCTCATATAAATGCCTTTTCGGGCAAACTTAGTTTGGCAGCAATAGCTAAAATAAGGTTAATAAGAGATGTTGACACTGCTGGTTCTGTTTATTTCAGCTATTTCCACAGTGTAATGTCTTACAGCATTGTACTTTGGGGTAAGGCAGTGGATATACAAACCATCTTTATCCTGCAAAAGCGAGCGATCCGATCTATCTATAAGCTTTGTGCACGGGCCTCATTTAGAGAGCTTTTTAAGGAAATTGGGATTCTTACAGTGGCTTCCCAATTTATTTACAACTGTATTGTCTTGGTGAAAAAGAATATCAGTCTTCACACAAAACACTGCGATGTACACGCCAGAAATACTAGGAATAAGGATAAAATTGCGTTTCCATTGTTTAGATTACAAAAAGTTTTGGGATCCTTTATGGGGCAAGGTGTACAATACTACAACAAAGTTCCTCAGGCAATTTGTATGTTACTGCTGCACAGATTCGAAAACCACATTAAATCTGTTTCATTAAAAAAGAGGTATTATACTACCAATGATTACCTTTTAGATGAAAAAGCCTGGGATTAAAGCCGTTTTTTTTTAAAACTTTACCCAAGTTTTGACAACACTGTAGATTTCCTTTGCCCCTCTATAGTCTTTTTTAATTGACAGCACAGTTAAAAATCCACTGAGAATATTAGTTTCCAGAATTGAGTCAAAAACGAATATCAAACTCAAGTATATTCGAAAACTCGACATGTGCAGTATAAATTTAGCTAGCAGACTCAATTGTACACTCTATTTTTTAATTTTTAACTATTTATCTTGACAGCACTATTATAAATTATGTATCGTGCAATTAATTAGTATTCAGTTCTGCTTTTATGTTGTTAACAAAGTACCCAAACAATGACGTATTTTTCGGCTGATAATATTAGCGCTAAAAATAGTAAAATAAAGTGATATTATAACAACTGCTGTTGTATACTGTTTGTTTAACACAGAAGAGTTTTAAATGCACAGTATATACCTACGTAACCACCTAAGATAATTTAATAATCTTAGGTGGTTACGTACTAATTAACTGACAGTCAACGTACCGTCCAAACTACTGGGCGTAGAAAGCTAAATTTTGGCTTAGCTTGACTTAAGAGAGGATTTCCTAAAATTCTTACGGAAACGGTAAAAAAAGTCGTGGGAAAAGCTAATTTAATACTGAAATGAAACGAAAAATGACTTCTTTATTCGTTTTGAATTGCTTTATTTTTAAAATCAAAATAATTTAGGTGGTAAAACAACAAATCATTACCTTGAATCAAATAAATTAAAACTAGTAACTATGATTTCAGTAAATTATGCATATAATTACTACTAAGTGTATGAAGTAACTCAATTGCTAATAATTAAATCTTGTAATAAATATGTTTTGTGAATTTCAGTGCTTGTAGATACAATATATGCGACTATATAAATACTGACCGTTTTAATGAAGTTACAGATAGATTCCTTCCTCGAGTGTCGCCGAGCACCCGTACTCTTACGTTGCCTGTTGGGAAAAATCTGCTAGAAAAGGTTACTTCGCCTTTTCCACAAAACAGCTCAACAGAACTAGCATCAACAAAAATCCGCCATTTTAAAGAATGTCCTCGTGGTCTCCACTCTGTACGTCTGATGCCATCATCACCTGCACCCCGGTCAAGAGTGACCAGACCTGCTTTGTGATCGTAGCTGATAGATACCCTAGCAGTTCCATTGCTAGATTCAATCACAACCTCTAAATCCCTTGATGCGCTGGATTTGATATAAATTTCACCAGATTTGTCTTCTAATTGAACACCTCTTTCATTTCTGCCGCTGTGTAACGTTCTGCCTCTAATATTTTCAACTTCTCGTATTGGCTTCTGTAGAAGTCTATTTTTTCTAGTTAGTGATAGTTCTCTTACTATGGTCATTTGTCCTGTAAAGCCATCAGCTCGCTCAGGATAGTCTTGTTCCCACATATCAAACCATGCAACTAGAAGCCTACGCCCTCGTTTGTCCTCAATAGTTTGTGTAGCGTAGTAATCATGGCCGTGATCCAACTCCTGGAACTCCGTTAAAGAGGTGAATTCATAAGTATCATAATCGAAATCACCCACAATATAACCTGTTTGATAAAGATTTCTGTATTTATCTCCTTGAGGTTCTACGCCTTGAGGTGAAAACAGTAGGACAAATTTACCATTAATTTCAAAGAAGTCAGGACATTCCCACATAAAGCCAAGAGTGCCATTCGATTCTGCAATTACTGCTACTTCTTTCCAATTAATTTTGTCATCAGACTCATACAGAAGGGCACGACCGAGGGTGTTGTTATTAAATGAGTTTCCTAAAACCATGTAGTATTTAGAATCATGTTCCCAGACTTTGGGATCTCGAATATTGGGTTGGCGATCAGCTGAAATAATGATGGGATTGTCCTCGTACTTTGTTACAGTTATACCGTCTGTACTTATGGCCAGAGCTTGATGCTGCTCGTGATCAGGCGTCTCACCGGGAAGATTAACATTTCCAGTATAGTACATATACAGTGTGTCATTTTCAACGATTGCGCTTCCAGAAAATACTCCACCTCTATCGTAAGTGTTGTTGGGGTACATTGCAATCGGAAGATGTTCCCAGTGGAATAGGTCTTTGCTCTTAGCGTGTCCCCAATGCGCAATGCCAGGTTCAAAGCTTGATTCTGGATTTAGTTGATAAAATAGATGATATTCACCGCGAAATAAGCTGAAGCCATTGGGGTCGTTCATCCATCCATATGGCGGAGCGAGATGGTAGCGTGGGTAGAACTCGTCTTTCACATCTGCTTGAATTCCTATCAGCAAAAGCCAATGAAGACACAATCTGAGGAAATACCCGGCCATAACGTTAACCAAATCACGTCGTTAGGGTCTTAAAATTGCTTACAGATTGTTCGTTTCCTCAATCATCTCTGCTATATAAGCGGGCAAATATTTTGTCACGTGGACGCCTTATAATGGGTGTTTGTATATTTTCCTATTCTGCAAATCGTGTGTATGCAGAAATCCATTGCGTGGAACTAATTATTTGGTGGCTTTGTTTCATCAGCATCACAAACATTATTGTTTTGAAACATTTATTGTGCTAATTAGGTTTGAAATTCAATGATAGATAACAATATTATAGTGGTTTAAACAATAGCACTTACACCAACAATTTGTTACAAATGGTTTTGAGTTCAAAGTACGTTTTCCTAATAAACCACTACTACTAGGCCAAGTTAATACAGATATGAAGTGTTTTTGACGCGGTTTTCTCGCCAAGAAATATTAAGATGGAATAAACAATGACAATACATAATATAAAGAAGAATATACCTACTTGGTAGTACCAATGAATATATATTTTTGCCCTCTTTTTAAGGCTGCTTACGAAATGCTCTTTAAAAACACGTTTCCTCTTCAGTATTGCACTTATTTCTCATATAAACATTTTCAAAAACACAAATCATCTATTATCAATGATAAACAAAGAAAGGAAAAAAATATAACAACGGGAAACACTTTAAAGGTGACATCAACATTGTAAATGAATTCTCAAAATTACAGTTACACAAATCACACAACCTACGTTGTTCATTTCAAACTATAATAACAAAGACGTTGTTATTACATTTGATCGTCATTTTTAACGTGCATTTAACCTGTGTTATCTTTGCAGATGCTTCGCATGAATACCTGCAAGCAAAATATAATAATGATATGCAGGTATAGTTTGCTTTAATAAAGGAATTATGTATACTCTGGACTCAACCAGGAACTTAATGGCAAAAATACAAAAAAAATCATCCCAAAGAAAACCTTTGACACTTTGACAGTAATTTAACATTATCAACATAAATCTCAATAATATTATAAATGCGAAAGTTTGTGAGGATGTATGTATCTATGTTTGTTACTTTTGCACACAAAAACTACCTACTGAACGGATTTTGATGAAACTTTACAGTAATGCAACATTTACATCAGAATAACACATGGGCTACATACAATTTATATAGATTTTATGTAATTTGGTCATGATATATAACGAAACGCGGGCAAAGCCGCGGGCGGAAAGCTAGTATTACATATATTTGGTAACATGAAACTAGATGAACATAGGAATTTGTATGTGAACATGAATTTTAGGCAAAAAATACTAAATTTAGGTTAGGTTGACGTCTTTATTTACATCTTTATTAATGAATAATTGAATCATATTTATCACCCATTCATTTATTATTGTTACATAAATATAAAAATATTCTTATTTGCTATAATAATTATATTTGAATTGCCTATCTGTAATTGTTACGTTCAAAACTATAATTCAGCGTTCTTCAAAAATGTCTGCCACCGGACAAAGAGGTGCTTAGAGCCTTATGAGGAAAACCTCCTGTATCGGCGTAGATTTACAGGTTAAACCATATGTTTTCTTGTTAGCAAGATGTACACATTCCTACCTAATTGTAACATGACCTTTATTAATTAATTTTCTTTATTACCTTTATAACTATAATTTAGACACTTTTAGCATTTTTTAGCATTGTAAACAGGTTGTTATCGCAAGAGTGAAAAACAAAATTAGACCTACATCAACGCAAACACATCTGTTTTGTATTATGAAACTCCTTTGACGCTCTATGAAACATTGCCTAATCGAACGGAGAGAGTAACCTAACGTAAGAAATGAAACAACTACTGTATCCGTATTATTTTTATGTTAACCCAAACTCGATTCGACCCGACCCGACCCGACTAAAATTATTTTTGTTGTTGTAGTAAACAGGTATTTTTTGTTTTTTTACAGCTAAGGCATTATAACGACGTTTCTTTTAAAATTAGAAATGACTAGAAATGACTTTCGAAAAGGATAACACTAGCTATTATTTTGGCATTATTACAATGCTCCATTTTCTATCTAAGTAATTTATTTCGGATGCTAAAAAATATGGTTACTTAATATCATTGATGAAACAAAAATACTTAAATTAGGTCCGTTGATGACCTCGGTAGCATAATTGAAAGAATATTCAACTGGACTGTGAAAAGCGCGGGTTCAAGTCTCGCTCGATACGATGTTATTTTTTACTTGTTTCTAACTTAAGATGTAAAAGCAAACATGAATAATTAACATAAAAAACATAAAAGTAAAAAGTAACGACTGATTACTATTAATTTTTATAGTTGTGTGCTATTAACCTTTCCTAGATTGAGGTTCGAATGGATCTCAACTTCGGATGAGGCTTTCACACACCGCAAAATATGCTAGTTAGCACGTCTGATGCATTCCGCCGTAATTTCGCCGTGTCGTAATAAACGTACCCAAATAAAAAGGTAGATAATATAGCCCTTTTTTTTGGCGTCAGAAAATGCATTTAGGCATTCCCAAGGCCCTGGGTTCGGGACACCTGGGATATGTGGGACTCGGAACTCCTGGGAAAACAGAGACTCCTACCCACTAAAACCTGACGGTGGTCATCTTCGGCGCAGAATGGAAGGGACCCGGGATCCCCAACGAGGGAGAGACTCCTCGCAGGACCCTTCGGCGCGCAAGGCCGCCTGGCAGTCAACCTCGAGAGGAGCAAGCTCAACTCCAGTGCACGATAACACAGCCCACTGTGTCCGAAGTCACGCGTTACCGTCATCCTCGGGATCGAAAACGAAACACACGCAGGCCCCCCCGCGTGCGTTTTACTCTTACGACAGGCAGGGATACCTCGGTAGTATTCTTCTACCCCCTAACCGCAGGGAACAGATAATAAAGCCTTACACTAACCCAATACACCGATTAATTGCACCAGTAACATTCACCGCAAGAACATCACAGGCGGGAAAGTTCAATTCAGTTCTCTCTCAAATTTCTTATAGTTTTCTCAGACAGCTCATTTTGCCGCCAAATTCAGCGTAGGCCGTAGCCTGCCCATAAAGAAAAAGAGTGCGTGGAGTGAGACGGTTATGTAAGAGTGAGTGAGACACATGTGGTAGTGTATTTTTTTACGATTGGTGGCAACAGAAATCATCAATATGATGCTTATTGACAAACTAGCTTCTGCCCGCGACTTCGTAACACTGTGTAGTTCCTGAGATTAGTGCGTTCAAGCAAACAAACAAACCCTTCAGCTTCATAATATTAGATAACAAAGTATTATATAAGTATAGATAATACGAATAAAAACAAAACAATAGTAATACTTAGGCTGAATTTTATTTATGTAAGAGTATACTCATATATTTGTAGTAATTTTTTTTTTTAATTATACACATATTTATTTATATAGTTTCAACAATTTCTTAATAAAAATAATGAAATTTAAAAAATAACATATATATACAATTAAAAATATACAATTATACAAACTTAAAGAGAACTGTCCACCGCCTCGATCTCAGGGGTGCCCAGAATGCTGGCAGCGTTACCTCTTTGGATGGCCAGGCTAATACGCTGACCGAGATAGCTGCCAGATCTCTGGTCACCGGAGACTTCTATCAGGCGAGTGGACAACTCCCTAAATATTTTATGAGCTTCTGGGCCCCATGGACCTAGAGTTTCTACCGCAAACGGTACGAAGCGGTAGCAGCTGCCAAGTGACGAGTATTTATTTATTTTTTTCAACTCTGCAGCTGCTGCCGCCGCGCCCGCGTTCTGTGCTGTGGCATGGACATGGGAAGGGGCAAGGGTATCCACACACGTGGCATCCCACACCAACGCTTTGCCACAGCTCCAAGGGATGAGCGTCATCCCGTCGGGCCTTTTACCGTCATTTCGGCAAATTCCTACGGGTTCTAAGACTGCCGGAATGCGGGTTGCTACAAAGGCCCTTCGGAGCGTGTCATTAATGCTGGCGTGGCGTGGTATACGTCCGGCGCTTAGGGCACAGGAAAGGCCATGGTGGCCCAGATGCCCAACAAAATCACCACAACGACATCGATGTGGATGGGTGATCCTGGCGCCAAGTCTGAGGGAGACTATAATGGATAAAGAAATATTATCCAAAACAGTCCCCACGTTAGCAGACGGAAGCGCTTGTAGCCAAAAACCAGACTCCCTTTCGGCGGTGGTAATGAGACCAGCACTCTCTGTATCAGTCGTCGAAGACGATAAAAGACCCTGGTAGACCGACTTACAGAGAGGCTCGTCCCAGAGCCTTTGGGAAGATAGTACGGTGGGAAGTTCACCCGGACAAGCAAAAGACCAGGCATTTAATATTGAACATCGACAAATTTAATATTGAATGATAGAGGTTGCATGTGCTGTAAGCTGAAGACAGGAATGCCGGTAGAGCAACATCAGACGTTAGGCGGGTACCTAGGCCGCCAAAACGTATAGGCAACGTGGCCTGGGCCCAGGAACGATCCGAAAGGGGACAATTTAGAATTTCACAGACTAAAGATTTGAGTAGATTATCTAAAGGGTGAAGTAGATTTTTGAATTTCCAAAGCGGCGAACATCTTAGGAAATATATAAATTTTGGTACAAATGTACAAAAGCGAATTACAGACAGGGCCATATGTGCGTTGATTTGGGTAAGCTTATCCGAGGAACTATTGAATTTTAAAATTTGTTCAGATATAAAAGTAGGTATGGCTTCGTCGAGGATTGGGGCACCAAGGAGGCGAAGTGATTGAGCACTGAGGATGACAATGTTGGGAGTTAAAGCAGAGAACTTATTTATTATGTCTGGTCTATGAGGAGTGAAGTCGGGGATGTAAAGTTCACATTTGCTAAAATTTAGTTCTAGGCCAATTTCACGAAAACTATTTATAATGAATTTAAGGTCTTCAAGAACTGTCGAAACATCTCCGCCAATAGTCCCGTCATCGAGATACCATATGTTTAATTTTGATATAAGGGCCGAGATAATTGGATGGATTGCCAAACTAAAAATGGCGGGGCCAAGTGGGTCGCCCTGCTGACATCCAACCGACGAATGCAGTAGATGGTTTTTGTAAATTAATTTCGAGGGTTTATAACATTGCCAAATATAGTTGTAAATTTTGCTAGTCTTGTCCTGGACTTGGGTCAACAGAGCACCCCTGTCTACTGAGTTAAAAGCATTTTTAACATCCACCTTCAACAACACCTCTCCGCCTTTGTGTTGAAGGAAGGTGCGTACAGAGTGGACGGCAGCTTCACAACCTCCCTTGGTACCGAAACCAAGCTGTATCGGGTTGAAATAGGAGGGAATTTCTGGAATAATACATTTTACACATAATTTAGAGGTTAACCGTCGAAAAGTTGAGCCAATGGCAATTGGCCTTATACCACCATCTTTTTTTTTTAAAGCTAGCTTTTAGATTAGCGCCGTATAAAATATCAGTGATGGCTTCAACCGTTTTACCGGATACTAACATATAAGTGAGGCTAGTGATGCGATCAAGAAGAGTTCTGCCAGCGTCACCTGCCTCGCTAGATGTTAAATCTTTTAGATGTTGAGGCGTAATACCATCTAGACCGCAGGCAGAACCATTCTTAAACTATAGCAAAGCATTACGCACTTCAGTGGGAGTAAAGTGAGGGGGAACGTCTGACGGAACAGAGGAAACCGATAGAGTAAGAGATGGAGCTGGAGGTGGATGCTTATTCAAGAGCGCCGAAAGAGTATCTGGGCAGTCCGGAGCGACGACATCGTTAGAAAAAACCAATTGTGCGGCTCCTTTGAGGTCACCGTCGCTGATTTTGTCTTCAATTCTTTTGAAAATTTTAAAGTTTGTAGGTTTTGAAGATTTAAATTTGTTAAAAAGGGAAAAATCTATGGGTTCTGATAGGTTACACTTATTTTTAATGTATTGAGTCAGGGAGATATTGTTTAATTTTGTTTTATCTACAAAAAGGACACGGTACGCAAATGTTAATAACTGTTCCCAGCTTTCAACATTATTGTATTGAATAACTGAGTCTATGACATCAGAGAGGGCACGTGCAGCTGAAATTCGTGCTCCTCGCGGAATTCTCTTACTATGAGGGCGGTTATTTTTTAACAGTGAAAGTGTTTTCCAGAAAGGGGGATCAAGGGCAGAATTTAAACAAGGGTGATTAACAGAAAAATGTGAATTCACTTGAGTGGGTACCTGTGCTTTGTGAGCTCTTCCTATGTGAATTTTCAGTCCCCTTTTTCCTTTAAAAAAGCGAGGTTGCATGCAAAGGGCGCACTGCACCAACAAACGGCCGTCGTCTGAACCAGAAAGCTGAATAGAGTCACCTTGTGACATGGCATCCCATATAATAAATTATTACAATTAAATATAGAATTAAACAACACTAAAAATACAATTTACAAGCATAAAAATAGTATAAAATTATAGAAAATGCCAAAATTTGACTAGAAGACGTCATTGTCGTCTTGCTTTGATGGAAATACGAGTAGGTTGCCCGGCGACCACAGAGGGGATTTTGTCCTATTGGCTGCAGCAGTAATGTTGCTAGGCAACAACTTCGCGTCCTAGGCGTCCTTAGTATAAAAATATATATAAAAGAGTAAACAGGAATTTGTCCTCTGCACTCTCTTCCAGACTTGCCCACATGCACAGAGACGGAATGAGCTCTAAAAAGATGCCTTTTGATACAATTTTGTGTAACTTCGAAGTATTTTCGTGAAATATTAATTAAATTTTCTAGACAGATCGCTTGAAAGCTGTCATCATTTTTTTTTTTAAAGGTTTCTTTAATGTAGGTTTTTATAAAACAAAATAGACAACACAGTTGTTGAAGCAATATTGAAGTGTATTAATAATATGTTTAATGAAATCTAACGTTTTATGTAGGTAATATAAACTTTTTTAAATTACCTTGACTATTTTTGGCAATCGTGCGAATCTTCTGAACCAAGATGCTGCGTTTGTTCTTGTTTTTGTTTCTTAATGCGTTATGGCTATGATTAATAATAATTACAGCTGTTTATTTTTTTATGAGTGATTCGGCAAGTGCATGATTAAAGTGATTAATGAAATAATGCGTGTTACAAATTGATCAATGGTTGTGGCTTCACTGACCAATTATGCAATTTACTCATACTTGTTTAACAAAGAAAAATAATTTAGGAGTTATCAGGGATTCTCAGTAGGTACAGAAATATCCGACGCCGATAGTAGAGTCACGTATATTTAAGTACTTACTGTATAAGTAAATGTAATGTTATTATTTTATTACATAATGTCTATCATTAAGTTATGAGGTGCCCGTGGCTAAGTGACGGCAGCGGATCGGCAACGATCCGATGCTAAGCAACGCCACTCGGGTCGGGTTATGCATGGGTGACCACCCTGACCAAAATTAGGTGATGTAATTTTTCGGGCATCTCCGTGCTTCGGAAGGCACGTTAAACAGTTGGTCCTGGCTGACGTCGCAAGATATCAGTCGTTAAGCCTAGTCGAAGGCCTAAAAAGGCAGCTTGATAACATCTGACGGTAAGGTTTATCACTGGCCTTACATTCACCTCTCCAACAATCCGCACTGCGCCCGCGTGTTGGAATATGGCTCGTACCACTTCATAGTTGAGGTGAGGCCTGTGCCCAGCAGTAGTACGTATATAAGCCTGCATTTGTATTATGTTATACATAATTTTGGTTACTGTAAATTTGACGATTGAAAATTGCTTATAATATGTATATTTAAATAAAGAAGTTTTCAGTGTCTACTTTTGACTTGGCCCACAAGAGACTTCACGGCACTTCACCAATGCCATTTAAAAAAAAACACACATTCCCACGATGTAGTGTTGTACACAAAGGTACATAATAATCTTCACCATTGTTTATGTTGGGTATGTCAGTATATTTACTGGTATAACAAATAAGTTTTTATTTATCAAGTTTTTTTTTATATAGTGCCCGTCTAGATGACGTCACTCCACCTGATGGAAAGCAGTCGTGAGGTCCAGATATGAGGATGACAAGCACAATAATGCAAAGCAATCACTGAGCAGGCCATACTCATCTTGAACGCCTGCCCTGGCCCTGGTTAGTGCAGTGTTGATCCCGGAACGCGACCTGACCGAGATAGGCCGACATAATATGTCTCCCACCTGAAGAGCAGATGTTCGCTACAGAGCTCCCTTAGTCGCCTCTTACGACACCAAAGCAAGTGTCATTCAAGTGTCATTAATTGCTCATCCTGTACCACCACATCAGGTTTTACTGTCTTCTTCTTTCTTTGAATGAATGAAAATTTATTCGTTACAATACGTAGGTAATTAAAGGTGGTAAATATTTTAACATTCCGCTGCGATTCACCTTAAAGGTATACGAATAATCCTTATTATCAATTTTGACACCACAGCGGTTGTGGTGAAGCTCCCAAATACTACTGTGACTTTTTTGACTGGAAGAGAAAGTTTTTTGGTAAAAAGGCTACCAATTGTGACTTTAGTTTTGTTTGCAATAGTATGTAGTAATTGTCGATTGTGCAATAAAGTTTGTCCAAGTGTATCTTATTTTAAGTCATACAAAAAATACGAGTAGGTGTGTCACATTTTGATTGTGACTCACAAACATTCGTGCTATGAGCATTTGTGTTTGTTCTTTATCTGGGTGTGATTAACTGTTTAAGTATGTATTAATATATATCTATCGGTTTCTGGCACCCAAAGTACAAGCTATTAGCCTGATAAACATACTTGAATATTTCTGAATACATACTTAAATAGATAATAACACCCAGACACATAACAAATACAAATGTTCGTCACATCAATGTTTGTCATCGGTGGGGATCGAACCCACGACCTCCGGTGCTAAAGGCAGGATCGCTGCCATTGCACCAACAGGTCAGTCGACATAGGTTTTATATTTTTTTTTAATTAGGCTAAATTTTGACGGAAACATACAGCTAGTATTTATATAAAGTTACTGCGTCCTAAATCTTTCCTCTGTGTACTATTTTCTTTTTATTTGTATTTCTTTTCAATGTGTATGTTTTGATAATTACTTTTTACTTTTACTCTTCTTTATTAACTTTTTTCGGAGCCTTCCTTCTTAAAAACTTGAACACTGTTCCATTTCAATTTATACAGCTTTCGCTAAGCATTTTCATCAAAAATCGTTTATCTCAAGCTCGTGCAAGCTTCGTTTAGCTGAATATCAATTTCAGAAAATAGGGAACTTTAAAGGAATCAGTAACAGCCCACAATTTTCAATAAGCCAGTCTTCAGTACGTCTACCACGAGTTGCCACCTTAAATTCACATTAATGTTCGCGTAAAAAAAGTATTGGGATTTGACATTGTCATGTCATGTCATGTGTCATCGCAATACAATTTTTTAGGTGAACGATAATGTAAATTTAAAGCGCCAACTCGTGGTAGACGTATGTACAGAGCACTTGACTGTTCAACGCAAATTTTTAATGCGCTATTAGGGTTTGCTTTTTGCGTCTGGGGTAGATCGTAAACGTCGCATTTTTTAAGGTTTTCGTGATTATTTAGCTGAATTCAAATAAATTTGTTATTTAATTTATCAAATAATTGGCGACCTAATTTTAAACAATTCAATATATTTTTAAATAGTATTATGTTCACAATAATAAAGCAAATTTTAGGTTTTATTTCAATTAAATGAAATAATCACGAAAATCAATCACAAAAATGCAATGTTTTCGAACCACCCCCAGCTAACGCTCTCAAGAACGAAAAACGAATTTGCACTCACTCTATAAACGTTTGTTATCCGCTGTACGGAAGTTGCAGAGAAGGCTTTTTAGGATTCATCCCCAAGATAAACCGATCAAAGACGAGGATATTATTGTGTCAAGACGAGAAGGGTCGAGATTATTCCTTCACTTTTAGGTTCTACAGAAGCATTTTGCTACTTTTAGGATTTACTGACAATAATCGTTTCTGGGATATTTACATCATTCATATTTTTTTAATTACCTCGTATTTCTGTTTCGCAATCAACATAGTATTTGCGCCTACCACCGTTATCGTCAAGACTTGCGAGATGCTACTGGAACTAAAAAACTCAAAACTCGTGTTTGACTTGATAACCTTTTTTCTTATATTAGTAAAAATCTGCTTGCAACTTTAAACACTTAACATTTTTAATTGACTGGCCTGTCGGTGCAATGGCAGCGAATGGGTTCGATTCCCAACCATGACAAACATTTATGTGACTAACATTTGTCTTTGTTGTGTCTGGGTGTACAACAACATTTGTAGCGAATCTTGGGGTTCAATGACACATGACAGGACGCATTTAGGATTACTTAATGATGTGATTTATTTGTTATATTTGTTATTTAGTAATCTTTGCCCATAGTACGAGGTCATAGTTTCATTGGCATAAATGACCTCGTTCCAATCCAATAAAAATGACAGCAAAACTTTTAAGGTAATCGTCTTCTAAGGTCAATATAATTTCACGAACATTCAACCTGTAAAAAAAAATAACACTTATAACTTTAAATATAAAAAAACTATGTTCTAATGAAATTATTACAACAAACTACCACGTTGCCTCCTATTCCCAATTCACCTGAAATGGGGCGTTAAATATAATCTTGCAAAAGTCATAATTCATTATATTATATTATCTATTAATACAATCAATAACTTAATAAAAACATTATTTTACTTAAATCATAAAAAAATAATATACCAAGGAAACACTACAATATACCTAGCAATATACCCATTTCTTACATATCACGTTTACGTATGTATGTAGGTAGTTCCTACATTGGCTGACACCGACTCCAACAATAAAAATAATCGTACCTACATTTTATTATCGTATAAGTTTCAGAAGAAAACGCAATTATTTCTTTACTTTTAAGTGCTTTGTTTTGGAATAGTTGTTTTTGAAGTTGTTTTTTTTTTTGGTAAAATATTTGTTTATTTCTTGATGTTCAGTGAATAGTTCTTTTTTATTTTATACATCGAAAAAGTATTCGTCCAATTGCTCCTAAGAATTGAAGAGTTCCGTTACTCCGTCATGGATCCCATAATCAGAACCTAACACTCATCAAACTACCCTTGAAGTATATCCTTTCCAATAAAAAAAGAAGCATCGAAATCGGTTGGCGTGATAATGAGTTATTCGTCCATTTGTCGCGCATATGGTTTATCTAGATTTAAGACTTATATGGATTTCCCATGGATGCCACTGTCAGAACTGGACCAAATTAAAATGGGACCACACGGGCACCATCAGCTTTCAAATAAATAAAGAATTATCAAAATCGGTTGGCATAATATTAAGTTATTCGTCCATTTGTCGTCCATTTGTCGTCCATTTGTCGCGACTTTTGTCTATCTAGATTTAAGACTTATATGATTCTCTCAAGGATGCCGCTGTCTGAACTAGACCAAATTGAAATGGGACCATTCGGAAAGCACCAGCTTTCAAATAAAAAAGAATGATCAAAATCGGTTCACCCAGTCGAAAGTTATGAGGTAACATAAAAAAAAACAAAAAACATACAGTCGAATTGAGAACCTCCTCCTTTTTTTAAAGTCGTTGAAAAATGGAAAAGACGAAGGTGGTGGATGCTGGCTATATATAGAAACAGAACAAAGTAGGTAGAATAGAGACTAAATAAAATTTTGTTTTAGACTTTTCTGATCCATCTTGTCTGGTTAGCATAAACATATATAACTTAATTATTAGCATATTATTTTGAATGTTTCGTCCGTGCTCAAAGTCATTTTAGCGAACGAAATTCACAATAACGATAAAAAAACCGCAAGAAGAACGCATGCACTCGCATTCGCTACTCCGTACTGACTGATGCGTCGTCAGACCAGACGTGTGGACGGACATCGGGCATCTCGCTGGAAACGCTTTGAAAAACCGATAAAAAGCGGATTGGCGGCAGACGCGTCTGCCGACGTTAGATACCTACCACAGACGCACAATCCTACACGTCTACACGTCTGCGGACGCATCTGTCGACGTGTGCAGCAGGCATTAGATGGGCAGCAGCTGTGACCGCTGTCTACCTCCGGCCGTTTGTTATTTCTTTTCGCGCTGCAATCCAAACTCGGGGGTGCAAGATGCGTCATCGCCGCTCACTTTGCGCTGTCACAAAACTACAACACTCAATCACACTATACAACCGGTATCACTTATATATGTATTGTAATACACTTCTTTACACTACACAATACATTTAATTATTTACCATCCTCTTACTGTCCTTGAGGCGGGCGCTAGTGACTGTGACACAGTCTTCGACTACTGCGGTCATTAACGCTAAAATTGTTTGTAAATATTGTTATTGGTTTCAAATAAAGATTTTATTATTATATTTATTATTATATCAAATATTTATACTTATTTATAAGGCACACGTGTTTCCACCGCAAGTGTCCGTGAGTCTATTCATTTGGGGCCCACTGACAATCAGCGCCTGGGCCAAAAAGCCCAGGCTGAATGCTGAGTGAGGTCCTTTTATTTTTGGGCATCGGGACGTCGCTGTCTGATGGTATTGTTTTGTCTGGTTGTTATTTTGTTCTGTTGTTTGATGCCTACCACCTACGTGTTTTTCTTTCCTCAAGTGTAACGATGTCCAAAAATGTAATAAATGTTTTCTATTTCTAGATGGCTATCTGTTTAAAATATCTTAGAGATATATCGGTTTTTTTAAACTTTTTCAAAAAGGCGAACAACCGAGGACGTTTTTTATAAAACCAGTTCTTGAAAGGTCTAATAATCAACGAAAGTTCTAGCCAATTTCGAAACCCCGAAGCGCAAATTTATTCCCCGCGGGCATGCGCACTAGGAGAAGGCTTTCACGGTTCATTCAGTTGTTCCATTGCTCTCTGTACGTCGAGTAACCTGTACCACCTGAAGTTTCAAAAGTTACGCGAATACAGCTTCTGTAATACTTATTACTCTGCTTTTATAATGAATTAGTCGTTGTAAGTTGTGAAAAGTGTAGTTATAGTATTTTATTCACTTCTTAGTGTACTTTCTAAGTGTTAGTGTGCGGTGTGTAGTTTTATAAGTGTCATGTGAAATTGTGGATCCCGGTGATGAGTAAAATGTGTGTGCACAGAATTTGAAGTATGCTTCTTTTTCACTGTTAAAATTCTAACAAGTAAGTTTTCAGAACTATACCTATTTATTTTTTAAGTTACTAAATTGTTTGCTAAAACTAGTTTCCAAAAATTTTGAAAAGTTTACCATTTCAGTTTACAATCGACACAGCCAAATTTTGGAGAAACTAATAAGACTGATTAAAAATTAATAACTTATTCAAAAATTCATATCACCGCAATGTCTTTTTAATGTTTGACTCTGAAGTTTTCCTTATAATAAATGACAAAATATCCGTATAATTTGAGCCAATACTTCTTATTTAATATTAGAGTACCCGTTAATCATATTAGGCGTCAGTTAAAGGTTCTCGGCACGTGAGTTAGGTGACCTTACTTGTCCAACAGCAGTTCCATTTCAACATTTTAAATTTTCTTGTTGCATTTTCTAATACGGATTACAAAAACCTGTTTTTCTTAGAATTAGTTCCATTTTACTTCGTGTTTAAATTTATTTCGTTTCACCATTATTTTGATATGACCGAACTTAATTGGTAATAAATCTTACTAATATTATCTATAAATGGGAAAGTTTGTGAGGATTTATGTATGTTTGTTACTTTTTCACGCAAAAGCTACTGAACGGAATTAAATGAAACTTTACTGTAATACAGCTTAGACATCAGAATAACACATAGGCTACAATTTACAAGATTTTATGTAATTTGGCCATAATTATAACAATAACGCGGGCGAAGCCCCGGGCGGAAAGCTAGCTTTTTTATAAATATTATATTCCCTGAACTATTGAATTATGCTATATTAATATGTATTTCAAAGTCTGTTTTGTTCTGACTATCTAAATCATTATAAATCTTTCTGATATTATTTTCGCCATCTCAGGAAAACAAATAAAACTGTTTTGATTTTTAGAAATCATATCGATAAAACACTAACATCACTAAGTAAAGTGCTATTTCTGATGTAGGCTTTTGACCAACATTGAACCCACGTTATATGTGAAGTAATTTCCCGTGCATGGTTGTGGTCACGTTAATTTTTTGCTACTTAAATTTCACTTGTATTGGTAGTTTTGTTAATTTTCGAAGAACGAAGAACGTGTTCAAAAGGAATCTCTTTCAAACATGTTTAGTGACATTGGTTTGTTAAGAGCATATCGCTCGCCTTTCAATATTTTTACTAGTATTCAAACATTTGTGTTCAGGGTGATAACTAATTCTTGACTATTACTTAATTTTCTGCAAAAAAAATTAAAACAAACTGAATCTCTATGCTTTCACTTTTATTCATTTGTCGGTTTTCATTGCTGAAAATAATATTGTTTGTACTAAATTAAGTCACATATTACTCACACAGTATGTTCCACAAGAATGTTCACAAAATAGTTAGTCAAACATTTCATTCTAAATACTAACATAATACCTATAATAGTGTAATGACAATGTTCATCTTGGGTAGTTAGTTAATGCAAATACATTTTTTCGACTATTTTCGTTTCGTCTTTGTTCAATTGGTCGAAATCACGTTTGCCACTGTATCAGTTGACCGATATTCATTTCCTTTGAGATGAAAATTTGGTCGGATAAGTTTTAACTTAACTTATGCTTGGCCGAATTAACATTTGTTTAAGCATGCATACATGAGGATTGCCTCTTCTCCGGCGCTGCGGGAAGTGTAGCCCTTTCGCCCTTGCGTTGTAAATCACAGTCACCCATAACTATAGTGGGCGAGGGCTGCTCTCCCTCTGCGCCTCCTTGAATTATACTCTTATGTAGGGTAGACTAGTGTCACGGCGAGGTGACTGTGGCAAGTCGGGGTCTACCAATTTCGAAATCAACAATACAATTAGCAAAAAAGACGTCATTCAACCGTTTTCGGTCAAATAAATTCGAACAAGTTTTCGGACAAGTAATGGGTTCCCGATTTAAACAATGCATAAAGCTTGAATCTACAAAGCCGAGCAAATAAATAAACATTGAGGTACGATTAAATTTAAGAGCCATTTAATATTTTGAGCGCATAATCCAATTTTTCAAGCGCCTATTAACGATCCTCGGAAAATAATTTAAACTGTACAAACATACAAAACATAGTCCAGCCTTTCGTATTGACACATAATGAAAAGTATTTAAAATATTTTTTCTATTATAAAATGATCAATCTCGCCACCTTGATTGACGTAAAAGCCTGAACTTCAAGTGGCCAAATGTTAGATTAAAGCTAACTGTAGTTGCAGAAAGAAAAGACCACGTCAGAAAAATCGTTTTCTTGACACTTATTGAACCAGAAAATGCATAAATTCGTCACAATAACTGTAAAAAAGTTTTAAATTTCTCAACTTTCCCGAATAATAGACTCATTTACAACATATTTTGGATTTGAATAAAGCATAATTACTGTTAAAAATTAGTATTAGTAAACCTTTTGATTCTTATATAATCGACATAATGTCAAGTTTTATTTACAACCCAATTATTTAATTGGACCTAAAAACGTAATGAGAAAATACAAAGTTTTGCAATAAAATACGATGCACACACGCGCGCAATGGCCGCGCGTAATTTTGGTGACAGTCATTTAATTAAGTAACACCACAAAACATTCAGAGGTCGTGCAAAATTGTTTTTAATTCTCCGGAACATAGGCCGGGTTTGGGATCAGTTTCCCGCGTTTAGCAAGACGATCTAGCCAATACCCATTTAATTTTAACGATGACTTATTTTCAAAGATGGTGGAGCCTAGGGAAAAAATATAGACTAATTCTAGATTTAAAAATGAAACAGGGCGTAATTCGTGGACGCGAAGTCTTTTTTGACGGCAAAGGCATTTCATTAAGATTTTCAAGATCGCTTGAGTTTATGTTGCAATCTCTGTTGTGGTCGTTGATCGACAGCTTGTAAGGAAAGGTTTTTCGCTAACATAACACAGCATACACTTACGACTATATCCCAAACGGGGTGGACAGAGGCAAGAAGATTGTAGCCGTCATGGTGAACGGAACACTCAGATGACATTCCGCCAAGCTTATGTAAAACCAATGTAATAGGTAGGTAGGCTGACCTTTCCGCCGATATCCGGGTTTTCCCATCACCGGAATGATAGTAACGAACGGTTCTAACCAGATTTGAATGTTTAACCCCATAATACGAAGTCTCTTTCACATGAACAACTATGTAATTAATTGAAAATGGCGGATGAAGGCTCAGTTTAATCGATGCGATAGAGAAACAGCTGTTTCAATGTTTGAACAACACTGCATCAGTTAATTTGTAGACATAGTGGGTGGTTCACTCCTGAAATTAAATGAAACTAACCTTTATTGTTTTTTCTGCCCTGTTGGCTCAAATGTTAGTGATCATGCCACCTGGTCAAAGGTTCGATTCTCAGCCAGAACAAACATGTTCGATTTTCAGCCAGAACAAACATTTATGAAGCTGGTTAATTTTGTATTCAGGTAGGTCTTTTTTATCCTAGATGTTCGTTATCCATAGTACTAAACATACCTTGGATTTTTAGTGTCAAAGGCTGATTACAGGCTTGCAGATATATAAAATGAACACATAGAAAGAAAGAAGAAACGCAACAACGGCCTAGTCAACTCAAAAACAAATTTACCATTTTCCAATTAAATTAAAAACCTTGATTGATTAATCCTAGTTTTTTAATTATATTATTCAATCGTCATGCCTACTTTTAAAAAGATGACGAGATTTTACAATAAAATTTAATTCTGAAAATCGATTTTAATAATCCCTTGTGTCTTTGATTTGCCTAATGCAAATCGTAAATACTTCTCGCTTCAAGTATCGCAAGGCCATTTGAATGGAGTTCGGCAGACGCGCCTTATTTGCTATCACTAAGGACATTAATCACCCTACATATTCGAAGCATTTAGGGAGGGTTGTGGGCCACCTTTTTCGTTTTTTGTAAACCTTTGGTGATTTGTCACGTTGCTGATGATACAGTGATGGGATTGTGTCGGTAAACTTCAATGGGAGCACTTTTGCATTTTTTTCCTCTATCATGATTCATTTATTTATTTGCTTGAAACATGGTAGGTATTATTACAGATTTAACATGAATGTTTTACTAACAATAGTTTCAACTAAAATCTTAAAAATCATCATTTCTAATACTAAAACAAATACTAACACATCTGAAGTTATTAAAATGAACCTAAAACTAAAAACCTTAAAAAATATAATTTAATAACTAAAATATATTATTTTAAGGAGTCCCTTTAGGCAAGTTTCCGAAGATACTGGCAGCGTTCCCGCTTTGAATAGCTAGACTAGTTCTTTGTCCGAGGTAGCTGCCAGCTCTTCGGTCTCCTGTGATGTCAACTAACCTTTTTGTTATTTCCTTGAAAAGCCTTATAGCGCTAGGACCCCACGGACCTAGGGTCTCGACACCGAATGGAACAAAATCATTTTAATAATAATCCTCTTAATATCTATATTTTTCTGTACGTATGTTTGTCACCAACGTACTCCTAAACGGCTGGACCGATTTGTATGAAATGTTCTGTGTGTTTTTCAATGGGTTTTTGGATGGTCTGAAACATAATCAGACCCGGTAAGTGGCGCTGTTTTTCCGAATCTACGAATGTAACAAATTGTTTTATACTCCTAGAGTCATTTGATCACAATCACACCTAGTATTAAGGGACGATGGGGTCTATGTTGGTACATATTTTCCCAGTGAATTCACTCTTGTCTTGAAGAGACCTAATCTGCGGTGGGTATTTTTTTCACTGTTTGCTGTTCGCATTACAAAAGAATTAGCGAAACGCTTCGTGCGGATAGGTGGGATTTTCGCAACATGAGGGTGGAAAGCCAATGTACGTCTGTTAGTGCTGGTGAGTGGGTGATGGCGGAACCAACTCGTACAGATCCAATAAATAACACATCCAAAAAGTGTAGGTAGGTACAAAAGTTGATTTTTTGAGAGAAAGCAGGCACGTAATTAGTATTTAGTTGTTTTTTTTGTAATATTGTTTCAATTAGAATTGAGAATTATTATTCAGAATTAAAAAAAGCATGACGACACTTTTTGCATATAGACAGATTGATAAAACATGTGTTGAATATTTTCAATTTTAAGATTTTTATAATTGTACCATGTTTTCAGCAAATAAATAAATATTATAATTCTGATTCAAATTTACCTTCTGGATGCATATTTATATTTCTACCTTAAGGAAAAGAACACCTAAATTAGAACCGATGTGTTATAATTAGTTAAAGGTAATTAATTACCTAAAGAACATTATTGTTTGACAATCTACAAACCACCTCCCCCCCACCTGACCTCCCTGCATTCCCCTAAGTATTGTGAATGATTAAAAAAACATTGCGAAGTAATTTACTCTAAAATAAGGATGTGTGGACATTAATGATTAATGATGTTGATGGAACTAATCTGATAATAAACAATAATGCGATTTTTTTCACGGTGTTATAGTTAAAATAATACGAGCAAAGATGCTTCCCTGAGTAACGTCAAAATCCATTAGGATAGAAAACACACCGACTGCGTGAGGGTAGTCTTAGACAGTTATGTAGAGTCCTGTATCAATATGCTTTCAGGTCAATGAATATTGAATATATTAAAGGACTTAGTTAAAATGCCGATGTTACTTTATAAGAGTAGCTACACACATAAGCGGGCATAGTCGGTTTCTCAGTATTTGTCGAACAACAACTGACTTGAATCACTGCACTTGTTCGGCTTCATTCGGCTTGTGCCGATCGGATAGTTCATTCGGGTCGTCACTTCATACGATTCCGCAGTACTTGCAGAACGAAAAAGCCGACAACTAACATTCGTTCGGCTCCAACACGTCGTCTTCGTCCTTCGTGAAAGAATTTGTGTATCTGGGTATTAGGTTCACGAGGGGTGGAAGGCCTGAAGGCGATATTGATAGTAGAGTGAATGCAGGTAATATGGTAAAAGGAGCGCTTCATGCCTTTTAACGGTCAGAAGGTGTCGGAGCGGACGCGACTGGCTGTTTATGCGGGGGTGTTGGTGCCAACGCTTTTATATGGAAGTGAGAGTTGGGTATGGCAAAAGTATAGGTAAAAAGGGATGAAAGTAGGATTAATGCGGTGGAAATGAGAGCACCGCGAAGTATGGCAAGAGTGACATCAAGTATAATAATCAGAAATGGCATAATTAAAGCTTTCTTTCTTTGGATCCTTGTTGGGGCTTCCACGCTTCGGCAGTGCATCTGGCATGTTTGCCGATGTAAGTACCAATGACTTCTATGCTTTAATGCGCAAAAAGTCTTATTCTATCATCAGAAGGATACGAGGGAGCTCCAACTCTATTCTGAGGATGGTATCGGAGAGATTAGACTCTCCATATTTCGCAAGGTTCACCGCTTTACATGTGAGACATGCGAAGAAGTGAAACTTTGTGTTTTCATTTTTCATTTTCTGTCTTTATTTACTAACATAGCGAGTAAGTCAACTGTTACTAACAATCTATGGGCATCAAAGGCCTGAAATAAAGACATTTTATTTTAATTTTATTTTATTTTATTTTTTATTTATTTAAAGAGAGTTTTGATGTGAAAGAGGATGTTGTCACTAAAAATTGAAACGAGGATGTTAAGATGGTTTGGACATATGGAAAAGATGGATGAAAGGCGCTACACAAAACAAATTTACAAGGCGAGGCTGGATAGAGCTGTTGGAAGAGGAAGGCCAAAAGGTCAGGTCAAGGAGGAAGTTTTTCTACTGTCATTACTCCAGCTGGAGTAATGACAGTAGAAAAAGCGCAAGATGTGTGTCAGGATCGTAGCAAGTGCTAAGATATGGTCTCTGCCTACTCCATCGGAAAAAGGCAAGCCAAGTTAGTGCCTTTAAATTTACCTTCAAGATAGTCGCTAAGCGCCTAAATTAATGTTTTTAGCAAATAACATCTACGTGAAACAACTTGCTACGTAAAATAATTAAATACAAACTGTCAATGGTTCTACAACACTAGTGTAGCTAAAAATCACATTCCTGCAAAAAAACGAATGCGGAAGCGTCGTTTTTGATGCAATGTGTTGTTCAATTTTGCATAGTTTGCAACAACAACAACAACAGCTTACGTTTAACAATACAGCTCGTTTTAATTAGCTCTCTCCTGTTGAGGCATTAAGGTCGTGCTACCTAACGAGCCATTAGTAAAGTCAACATTCTATCCTTCAACTTGACGTACGTGTGTTAGGTATGGAATGTTACGTAGAACACGCTTCGCACTAATATGTTGTGGTTAATGCTGTGGAAACGTTTGATTATAATCACATTCTTCGGTCCTTTTTGCGATCGCATTTCTCCTTACATGCTACGTTTGGAGTCGCTGGGATGCCAATGAGCAGAGTGGATGAAATTCGCGACTTAGACGTGACTTTTGACGCAAAGCTGGTTTTTTGCACCCACATCATCTCTATTTGTAAGCAAGCCAATAAGACCTTGGGCTTTATAATGCGTACCGCTGCCCAGTTTCATAACCCAGGCGTTGCAGTTTTACTTTTTAACGTTTTTGTGCTCAGTTAACTAGAGTACTCTTCCTCAGTCGGGAATGGATAGTACTGCCAAGTACGAATCGTCCTTATTAGGATTACTATTGTAAAGGTACAAGTCCCTTCTCAAAACTACTGAGATTTATTTTAGTGGCCCCCCCGACCAACCTCGCGGTTATGCAGAAGGGCACACTATTCCTAGCACACCGTGAAGTGTACTAGGGACCATCTGCGGTAGGTCCTGCCGCCATAAAGCACAATGCACGATGCATTACACATTACGGTACTCATAGGCGAGTAGCCCGTGGCATTACCCACTCCCATTTATCCAGAATGGTACCGGAGCAGTTATAGTCGCTCACAACGCGCATCCAAAAAACGCTAGCGGCTTCAATCCCCGCTAGGGACGTCAGAGAAGCCAACTACCATTTCTCCAGAATGGTGCCGGAGCTGTATAGCACGCTCACATCTCAATGCACTGCCGTACATCTACCCTTAGCTACAGCAGGGTGGCCGGATGGGCAATCTAGCGGATACCCATCTCCTTGCTATCCAGGCAAGTACCGGAGGAGCAGCAAGCCGCTATAAGGGTTCCTCACTAACCCCGCATCTAAACACTTAGCGGCCCAACGCCCTAGACCAGTGAATTTAGATACTCGTTGCGCGCGAGGAGGGACGCTCGGTACACACTACCGAGCAGACGAACATGCCCCACCTCTGCAACTAACCACAAGCCACCACGAATCCAACTCCAAGTTGGGGCCTACCTTAACAAAGGCAGAGCTGGGACCCCCAACACCCGTGGTACCCTGATCCTAACCCTACCTACCCGGGTGGAGTAGATAGGGACATTGTAAAGGTACAGAAAAAATTCGCCCGTTTCTTGTATAAGCGCAATATGGGTACTATCCCTTTTTATTTCCATCAATGATTGTAGCAGGCGTGGTTAGCCTTGATTCCTAGAAGTTCCTACGATCAGATTGATTCGGGCTTCATGTCAAAACTCAAAACTATTTGCGAGGTGTTAGTAGCCGATGCGTGGCATCAGCTTTTCTCCAATCTGGGTAGCCTGCGCACACAGCATGCTAGCAACTGTCCCACATCTCGTGCCATTATGCTGAATGGATTTTTGAGGGAAGTTCATGATGCCGACGTATTCGTGGATTCCTTGCAGTGATTTGTAACGAAATCTCGACACTACCTTAGATTTGTAAAAAAAAATTGTAACAATATAAACGTGTTGGCTTAAATAGTCGTAAGTTATTGTTTTTATTTGTGTAAATAATAAAATTGCATAGCGTTGGTGGAAAAGGGTTGGGCGCAGAACTAATGGCCAATGGGGCAGAAAGGTTCTAGACGGGCGACCGTTTCAAAGTAGGCGTAGCGCGGGACGCTTACCGAAATCCTGCCACCTTCACCAGGTCGTCCTTTCACCTTGCAGAAAGGACGACCTGGTGAAGGTGGCAGGATTTCGGTGGATGCAGACCACCTGCAACTTTACTAGTAGCTTTGGAAATCTATGGGGGAGGCAGTGGACGCTTTGTGGCTGCGAATGATGATAATGATGATGTTTTTAGTAATATTCATGACATGACACATGAATGCGTGCTATAGATGCGTGCCTTGCATGCCTTTTCTACTGATACATCGCAAAGCTTGAGTTGCGCAGCTTCCTCGCACATCTACCTCGCGGCGGCGCATCTTCGTAGCACATCTTACTCCGTTACATAGCAAATCAGCAGTCAAAAAGGCCAATGGTGTCGTAGCTTAGCTTGCACATCCTCGCAGCATAGCTGCATAGCACATCTCTGATGGAAAAGCAGCCTAAGACGTTAATGGTCAGTTATCAATGAATGGGTTTTTAGATACAAATATGCAGTCCTTTGGTACGAGTAAGTGACGATAGGGTTTGTTTGTGGTACATATCTGTCCAATAAATGCCGATACACCCCTGTTTGAAAGAAGCTTTAGTTATAATGCTCTAAAAACACATGAGCGGGCAGCGAGATTCACTTTTTTATTGTTCACATCTTAAAATATTCTTTGTAAAAAAAGTGGGCATCCTGAAATATTTTTACATTCATAAAAAATGCTAAATCAAATTTTTAACTACGAATATTATAATGCGCAAGTATTTCTGTCTATCTGTTTGTTAGCTACTAAACTTGATATTTGACACATAGCTCGGGAAAGGGCGTGACCTACCTTACAGTCTAAAAGGCTTGAAATCCTATCCTAGAAACAAATAGAAGAGACATTAAGAAAGCTGCCCAAAATAGCTTTTCAGGTGGACGAAGTCACGCGTGTCTGGAGACCTACTCGCTAACACAATGTCCGTAGTTACGGGAAAACTAACATGGTCTTAATTAGTTTGAAAACGAAAATAATTTAAAACAACATGTCATGAATTTTTGTACTCTTTAAAATGATGTTCAACATACACAAATAAATATTTAAGAACATTATATTGGTGTAGGTTTTTTTGACACCGAAACATGGACATTTCGTTCACGAGTACGCCGTATCGGAAAATAGTACGAGCAATCCGTCTCACACCATACGAGGTCTAGCGTAAAAGCTAAACACTAAGTATTCTGTAACAGCTTAATCGGATGACTGTTAGTGAAGCAAGATATGCAAATCTCAGCATGTGCTGTAGAATCTGCCTAAATGTAAGTGTATTTTATTTAAGTAAGTTCAATTTATTTTTATTTTTACACAAATAAGAATGGTGGCCTCAATTTGTTTGAAGACTCTTATGGCTGTTCGTTCATTTTCTGTCTCTCTCTGATATACCGGAGCGGTACTGCCGCCCGTCGCCCCCGCAGACACCCGCGCGCAAGGACGACGCTCGCACGCAACAAAACACTAAAAATGTTATTTTATTTTATTTTATTACAAAATCCACAGCTCAGAATAATACATTTTTTCTTATAGAACTAACAAACAGCCAATAAAGGATTAACTCTATATAAATGAAACGAAAAGTAAATATTTTTAAATTATTCATCTTAATGTACAATTACATAACTTGAGTGAGTGTGTGTGTGTGTGTGTGCGTGTTTGTGGGTGTGTGTGTAATTTCTTGGGGCACAGGAGGTATTTTTGAAAACCGAAACAATTGATTGAAGAAAAGTTGATAACTTATCCTTTCTTGTATAAACTAAGTATAAAGATTACACTTATAGTTTAGGAGCCTTAGCAAATTTAAGTTTCACAAAGATTCTAGTATAACAAATTTTTTTTTAGGATGCTATGAAAAATTCAAACTAAGAAAATGAAGATAACATATTTTAGTTTATTATACATATTATATATTATTTAGATTTTTTAGCCCATCTGTTTAGGAGGAGTAGGCCGTTGACCACGAAGGAATATTTTATTCTGGCTTGAGATCTCGCCTTACGAGTAAGTCTATGACTGCCGCAAAATTAGACACAAAAGAAGATCTATTGTTTGCTGGTCAACGGTGGTCCCCATGGTAGCTAATGTGTAATAATTATTTTTGTTTAATATTGACTTATTTGTTTATGTCTTATTGATAAAAAGTTACCTATATATTCGCTGAGTGAATATTACATAATAATTCCCTACGGTGTTACGAGTTATTATATAATATAATACTCATTATGATAGTTTTTGCTAGTTGAAGTGTAAGTTATCTATTGAAGATAAAATACTTACACTAAACCAAAACTGTGGTCTCGTACTAAGGAGACAGGCAGTGCAGTTTGAAATTAAGATACTGTTTGAAATTTAGGTTATACACTTTCTACGCTTTAGATGTTTGTAAAAAGGTCGCTTCTTTTAGAGACGTTTAAATTGCCTGAAAATATTTACTAACAGTTAAAATCGATTACGTAGTTCACAACTATAGAGTAGGGGAGATAATTTGCATGAGTGATGTAGGTACGGCCAGTGACGTGTGAACGTATAGGGTAAGGGACGTAGGGGAAAATTGTAGGTTATGTAAGGTCAAGTTGCCGAAAGGCAATCTACTAGCATTATTAAAACTATCGTCTTTCAAAGTCTCAGACATCACACAAGGTTATGAGGACACAGCACGTTCGAGAGTATTCAAAAATAGGTATTTGTAAAATCAATTGCTGTCTTTTGCAAAACTCGAGACGCCCGCAGAGAGCAATAGTTTTTTTTTCTACGTGGCATGCATTGTTTGCCTCTGATGGCTTTCACAATTTCACCGGACAAGTGAGTGAGCGGAAGGCTCTCTAGCCTAAGATTTAAGTAACGTGTCTAAGGGCGCCCCAAGGGGGGACACGAACCTCGGCTTAGGGTGCTACTGCAGATGGCAAACGGACGTAGGTTTGAGGAGAGAAGCGACCGGGCACGTGCCGGTTACGCGAATCTAAATAGGACTGGGGTCGCGGCGCGCGTCCAGCGGTGAGGACGATAGATCGGTCTGGTGAGATTGCAATAGAGACAATTGCAAATCGAACCGAAATTACCTATCAAAAGTACACAAAATCGACGCTTCGTAGTCCCTTGAACCTTTTTCGAAAACTTGCCTTATTGGAATGTTTTTTTTTTTTAATGAAAATTAGAAAAAGGCTTTGGCATTGTTCCTATGTTTTCCTTTTTTAATATATTTAGTCAAATAAATTTCATCTATGTTTGAACACAGCGGAAAATCTGACCATTTTTTATATTTTCAAAGGGTCATATCGCTTTTGATAATTAGTTTATCAAAAAAAGGAAAGCATAGGGACATGTTAATAGTGGCCATAGATTTTTTTGGTAAAAAATGATCCCTCTTCTAGCAATATCCAGGGAGGAAACAGGGGTAGTCCCCGTTTGTATGGAAAAACAACGCTTCTGTATCTATCCTATTAAGAATCCTTTGAACTGCCGCTGTCCTGAATTCATTACTCCCTATGCCATGGACGTAAACTGAAATAGATAAGGTGAGTGTACGTACTTTGAATGTCCAGAAGAAAAGCAGTGCACCTAAAAAGGTGCACTGCTTTTCTTCTGCTTTTCTTTTTCATAAAAATGAAGCTTATAAAGTCCACGCTCAAAATTCATGATGAATTCAAAATTCAAAAATACATCTTAATACTAAATTTAATAACATAGTATTAGAGTTTACATTACGGAACCGGAACGATGAACAGCTTATGTCTGATTTCTATCACTTTAACGATATTTTGACGTCAAAATAAGAGTAAAAAAATGTGGCATGCTTGGCTTAGAGCGCCTTGCATTATGTATTTAGATATGTGTCTGTGCCCTGTACATTTGAGTCCGGTCAAGAGGAACCGTTAGGAGAAGGTGGCACACTGCCCTCTTGGGGGACTCGTGTTCGCTAGCCAAGTAGGGTTGAGGTACATTGGAAGCTAACCCTCTGATTTTTGAGGATGCTTTTGCATTGTAATGCAATACTTTTACTAGGATGAAGGCAGTGTTCAGTGGGTTTTAACATAAACATTGATGGTTCATTTTAGTCATGTTTTTACTATGTTTTCAGTAAAGGTCAAGTCTGTAATGTTCTTAAGATATATAGCAGTAAGAGAGCAATTTCCAAATTTATTCAAAATATCACGACCTGGTTTTCAAGAAAACTTAAAATGTTAAAAATAACTGTATTTTGTTTGGAAGTTGACTGATTTTTTTTATTTTTAATGAAGAAATTAAAAACAAAGAAGCAAATAAGTACACGTGTTCAAAGTATTAGTCAATTCTTGTGAGCATCTAATTATACACGCTTCGAGCGATTTTTGTTCTGTCGCTTTTTAACGAGTTCCCGGAAATGGTATAATTTAAATAATCAATTAAATCATTATAGGTAGCCGAGAACACGTTTTTAACTCATGATGCTACCTATATTAAAAGTACCAATTGTTACATATTTCAATAAGTTTTCACACAACTTTAATAAAATAATAATAAAATCATTTATTTTCTCTCCACAATAAACAGTACATAAGTTAAGCGAAAGTTACAATGTATAAAGTAGTTTAAGGTAAAGTACAATGTAAGCAAAAATATGATAAAGTAAGATGAGAGAGACTGGTGCCTGAAGTGGGTACATAACGAACCTGTATCACAGGTCACCAGGGGCCCCGCCACCGGATATCACTTCTTGTATACTACGAAGCAAGCCTTACAGTGCAGAGAGACAGTTAAAAAAAAAGTAATAAACAAAAGATACAATTATAGTGATACAGTAGTATTTAAGCAGATATTATGAAAATGAATGCGTGTGTGTAAGATTGTGTGTGTGTAAGATTGTGTGTGTGCAAGATTGTGTGTGTGTGCGCGTGTGTGCATGTGTGTGTATATGATCTCGAGTAGTGCGTGAGGTTGAATATGTGAGTAGGTGTAATCGTATGTGAGAAAAGTGAGTGTGAAAGAGACAGGCTGGTCAACAATTGATTGGTTGGTTTCATTTTATTACTTTAATGAAATATTTACCTTTCGGACAATTGGTTCCCCGCTGTATTTTAAAGAATATGTTACAGTACATGTCATTTCACGAGCGCGCGCGCTGACGCTCTTAATACCGAACAATAAAGTTTGATTTCGTTAGATTCACGCGCGCAGATATGCAATAAATTTACATAATATTCAACATTTTGAACATCAAGCATTGTTAAATGTTAAAATAAACAAATTAATTACTAAAAATGTATATAATTTTATCTATATTATACTTTTATGTACCTACTAGGTGTCAGAGACTGAATTATTCCAAAATAAATTCCTGAATCGATAGCAACACCCATAAAAAGAGAAAACACAAAATACCCTCTTGACATGAACATCGAACCTATCAGCAAGGGAGCCAGGATTATTAATGAAATTCGGAGCCTATTCAATATAAACAAACAATAAAATCTCTCCTCTTTATAATATTTAGTATTACTTAGACTAGCTTCCCGCCAGAGACTTAAATCTGCTCTGTGCCAAAGGTACACTTTTGAGATATAAAAAAAAAGATTTTCTATAAAATGTTACATTAGACAATATTATTAATGATTAAAGTAAGATATTATGTAAGATTAAGTAAAAGGGAGATTGCGGGATAGCACTATTTTGTTTCAATGTATGAAGGTATGGAAATTTACTTGTTGGCGGATGATACCATCAATCTAAGCTTTTTTAGCTTACCGTTGCCGCGTTACAGCTTTGTAGCTCCAGGCCCAAGCTGTGAGAGGCAGTCACACTATCTTTCCCCTCGCGGCTTCGCCCGTGTTATCTTAATATATTAAGAGACAAATTACATGAAATCTTTGTAAATTGCTGCTTATGTGTTATTCTGATGTATAAGCTGTGTTACTGTTAAGTTTTATCTAAATCCATTCTGTAGTTTTTGCGTGAAAAAGTAACCAACACACACACACATGCATACAAACTTTTGCATTTATAATATCAGTAAGAGTAAGGTTGCAGTATTTGTTTTATGATATTCGAGCTGCTGAACCTAGCATATTTTATTAAGATGTCTAATATTACCATTGTTCTGAAAAGCACTTAGCAATTCTACTAATAGAGCAGTTAACTAAAACGTCAAGCTTACGTCAAGGTTAAAGAGTATAAATCCAAAAATAGTGCACATCGTAGGTTTTGGTTTGACCCCGTTATAACAACGTGGGCTCAGGAAACTGGGCCCGCTTGAATCTGACCCCGCGGGGCCAGTTAACCAATGCAATTTTATACCATTTTTGGATTGGTCAACTGGCCCCACAGCTGAAATTTGTACGCTGAAGTTTTCATAAATTTAAAGTGGCAGCTCGTGGTGGGCACTTGGGGCAAGATAAAAGTGCTGCACTGATTGCTCTGGGGCATCGAACTTGCCCTGTCTGGGGTAATGTTTCCGGTATCACCACTTACTGAGGTGATTCCTGCAACGACCCACTTGAGTTCGGAGTTGGTTCAGTGATTTTCATGTGGACCACGGTAGATTGCAGCTTAGAGATAGGTACTCAACAGTCGCCTAGTGATATGGTGAAGAGTCTCAAGAGACTTCCCCCCTTCGATAGCACCTGACTGAACTACCTTTTAAGGAACTACAACGACATTTGAGATGATGATCATTAAATATTGAAGCTAAAAGTAGGTGCATGCTGGCTGATTCTTACTTCTTCTTTTCAACCGCAAAAGTAATTTGGCTTTTTTAGATCTGGCACGGCTATACCACCTTGATAAGATACTTAACTGAATGTACAAGTAGATTCGATGAAGTGATTACTTACTGCGAGGGCGTAGCACGTGTGCCATTCAAATTGAAGATCTAATTTTAGAGAAGCAATGGCCTGTTTTAATTTGAATAATGGAGCATACGACCGATTCTAATTGCTTCGAAAATATTGTTGTTTATACGTCATCCCCCCCGTGGCACTGTACAGTCATACGGCGCCAAATCCTTACAGTTACAGACATACATTGATATAGATGACGCATGCGTACGTAAAAAGTACAGTCCACCTTCTGACGCAGTTTTAATTTACTTTCTTCGTTTCTAGCCACTAATGTCGAAATAAAAAAGGTTTCATCGTTTTTCGGTTTAAGATTATACAGGTTTGAAAAACATGAGCACTAACACTTATGGGTAAGCATATACCATGCGTAGACTAAACCGTAAAGTTTTGAAGCTAATCAGAATACTCATTTCATTTTAGAAAAAAAAATGTATGTAACGTTACAATTTTTGGAAACCCTAGGGTATTTACTCCAGCAAAAGAAATGTCAATTATTTTGTCACGTCTGTACAATCATGTATAAAATTTATGTTTTGGAGATTTTAGAGAGTATCAGGGTTGACACTTGAAAGTTTTGATACCAATTTCAACTTCAATTTTACTTCAAAACTGTCTAAGTTATTATACTCGTACATAGCTCTTAATATTAAACATCACTTATTTGCCAACAACAGTATTTGCCCTTTAAGTATTAGTGCTACTGTTTTTACACGCTGTTTACCGGTATGATATTTAATTTTTGGTAGGTTGTAACGATGCCGTTTCCCTTCAGTCTCGTGGACGTTAGAACCTCCACGATGGCTGGAAACTTCATGGTTAACTGCTGGCCATTAAAAGTATTTTGTACTTGTTTTTCAAATTTAAATTTCGTTTCGCATTGCATGCGCAGCTTTTTTGATACTGGCAAATGCACAAGCCGTGCGAGCCATATCAAGAGAGAAAGCTTTTTTGATTCAGTCCTACTAAAACCATCGTACCGAGCGGAGCTCTCCAGAAATATAATAATTCAGTAATAGTTTGCAATTACCCGGCCGTATAATGTCTAGCAGTTTATACTTATAAAGAACCCGTGTATCGGGGTAAGCATATTATTATCACACCTACTTACCTAATAAGATTAGCTATTCACCTAATCGCACCTAGGATTCTTTTTAACCATGTATTTTTATCATTTGTTACAGTTCCTATCTCTACTTCTTTTTTAACCCCATCTATGTTTTGTACTTTCAACAATAAAACGACAAGTCATATGGACCATCTTTTATTTGAAAAACCATAAGCAGCCAAATTGTCCGAGATCCCTACCCATAACCTTGCGACGAGTCCGACGCCTTGAATAGCGGGCCAACGACGAGATCCTGCTATCGCATATGCTGTGAGATTAAGTTGCCCTGAGATCCTGTTGTGAGAGTCTGATGTATATTGTACTGCGGCGAGATCCCGTTAAGGCACTTAAGACATAAGACACTATCTCAGTGAAAATTAGTTTTTATTGATAACTTTTATTTTGAGGTTTTTATACAAGAGTTATACCTGGTATTTTCACAGAGCTTTCACTTCAATTAAATTTTTAAATTATCTTGTGACGGAGCATGCACTATGAGCACATTTCAAAATAAGGTCACTGGTCGTATGTCCGAATTTTTCAATCGCATAAGAATTACATTTGGCTATTTCTTATGAATAACAATCTTTTCACTTTTCGGTATTCTTTTTCATCCCCACCCATGACCAATATTAATTAACTATGTGTGTATTTAGAAATATTTAATTATGTTTATCAGTCTCTTACCCACAGTACAAGCTCTGCTTAGTTTGGGGTCAGATGATCTTGGTGTTATTTGTCCCGGATTTTTATTTATTTAACTAAACCCACTTAAGAAATGCTATTGCAATTATTCTTATTCCTATTGCAATAACGCTATCATAACTGCCTTAGCAATCTTGCGGAGCTGGTTGGACTCGCCAGAGTGTGTTGAGCACTTGTCTCGTCTATATGTACCTGATAAATATTACGTATTCGCTCCGGTCGGAGACATCGGCTGTTCGCTATTCCATCGTGTCGTACAATAGCGCGTGCGCAATTCCCGCTGTTTCGTATGCAGAGGGCGGTAATCATGTTACTGGTCGCTAACCTTGAATTGAATATATTCATTGACAGTCCTCGATCGCTTTTAAACAAAGTTGGAAAATTGGTGTAATGTATTCCTTCCTGTAGCTTCCATAATTATAAAATTGGGATTATCTCGTTTGAGGGTGGTTGCGGCGAGGCTGGACACGGACAGTGTCATCATGCGACACTGGACTCGGGTCCAACTCGCCAAAAACACTAATATTAAGTACAATCACTATATTTACTAACATAGTTTTAAAGATTGATTGTTACTAACACCATGGACTCATGTTTCCGAATTTTTTTTTTTTAATTGTGTTAAATAAATAACGTCACAAAAAGCGTTAAAAAATCGGCGCGTAAAATAAAGTGCCTTGTGCATCGATCATAAATACCCAATACGGGGTGTGTTGGGTATTTATGATCGATGCACAATAAATAAATAAATATGCGCTAGACAACACACCTCTTGTAATGGTTTTGAAGTAGGGATTATTAAATCCCTGTGTTACGAGGTACCACACAAGGAAATAAGCTAGAGGCGTCTCCCAGCACACCCAGACCCGAGTCAATTCAGAAAAGATCGTTTTCCTGAATTGACCCGACCGGGAATCGAACCCGGGACACTACGGAAATCGAGGCGAGAAACCGTGCTACAGCACACTACGCCAATCGTGTCGCCAAACAATGAACCTTTAAAATGGGTCTCGGGTTGAAAGTGCTAGAAACAAACTTAGCGCTCAAACACTTGATGATCAGTACTTCTACCACCAGTTGCCATTAAAATTTGTATTGGGGTTCGACATGACATGAGAATGTCGAATCCCAATACATTATTTACGCGAACGATGATGTAAATTTAAAGTGTCAACTCGTGGTAGACGTACAGATTTTGACAATTACATGCTGTCACATCTAACATCGCAAACACTAAGCGCTTGCATTGAAAATGAAAGAGTACGTACCCCAGCGTATTAAAGTTTATTTTCGAAAAAAATAATTTTGACTAAGTTAAGTAAATATGTGTGTGTTTTCCGTGTTCAACAACACTCACAAATTCAAACTTAGTATCGGACACTTTGGAGTTGATTTTGTTCGTAATACTAATGATGTACCTAACTTGGGTATTTTTGATCGAAGGCCTTGTGTTATCTATTTTGATCAATGTACATTTGTCGCACGTTTGTGAGTTCATATCAGAGCTCAGCTTATTCCAGAAATGTTTTGGCTGGGGCAGACTATACCTGTTATTGCAGCCAATTTCGCACGCAGTTATGTTTGCGTTTAATTAACATTGTACTTTGTTGTTGTTTAGATTTTTAGTAAATTAAGCTAAGATACTTCTTTACATGGTTACTTTGTATTAAAAATATCTGGGCCAGCTTACAAATCATCGTCAGACGTGAATTTTATATATTAGTACTTGTTTTAATTTGGCGCCAGAATCATCTAAGGCGATTATCCCACTGCCCCGCACTCTGCCGCGGTACGCGGGGCTGCAGATTCTAAAATTGTAGGCAAGTATCTTAATTTGTAGAGAAAACACGCCTAGGACAACCCACTGACAACGCGCGTGCGCAAATTCGGCCGACCCGCGCGGGGGTGCGGTGCAGTGGGATAATCGGCTAAATGTATTTAAATATTTTAAATATCTACAACCAGAAAATAAACCTAAAGCCCCGACACTCAAAATAGCCTTTTCAGTAACCACTACCATGATTTAACCCCAATGACAGTCGCTTACGTTCGGTTATTTCGGTACAGTGCCTCTAGCGCTGAAAGTGATGATGATGGTTAGAAATGAAACCAGAATGGCATACCAATTTCTGAACTGAACGATCGTAGTTTACGTGACGGGAACTCATGGTAGTAATCGAAGCTACGTTTGCCACTAACCACAAAAATTTTATCCGTTACTACCAGCTATTTTCAAACAGAGTGCTTCAAGGTAAGAGCTCTTAAGAAAATCTTTATCTCAATACCTTTGAACCAACGCAGTCATTTTCAAGTATTTTCGCCGGCTGCTTTTACTTTGAAATGTTTTCCTACGTAAGTTCTCTAAAGCTATCTTGGCGGCACATACAATCTGCATGTGAAGGCAGCCCTTTGTGGCCACTTGGCACCCAGCAAAAAAGGGATTGCTTCTCAAACACAGCCTTTAGAAAGTCATGTGAATAACGAGCTGTCTTACAGACAATGGCTGCTGAACAAGCGGAATAGGGCTTACTGAATTTTCCGCTCGTAACTATGCTGCCTGTTTGACGCAATTACCTCAATATTCGCACTAAAAGGTTCGGTGACTCGTTACTTTGTCGTAACATCCAGACGTGGAATGCTATTCGAGTTTATGTGTTTCCTTACTCTTATAGTCGCGGGGTCTTTAAGCGAGGCGTGAAAAATCATTTCTGCAGAACTTCAAGGTGAAGATGGCCAGCCCCGTGATTCGTTTGCACAACTGGGCTTGTCAGCCTTATATCAAGACCTCACGACCACTTACCATCAGGTGGAGTGTAGTCATTTTCACAGCCGATAAAAACCGTTAAAAACGATGAACATGATGATTTTAATAATGAAAGGCTTTGTTCAGCAGTACGGCAGTAAAGGCTAATCACTTTACGAAACACACGTCTCGATATAAATATGAATCTACATCTACACTAACATTATAAAGAGGTAAGCCTTTGTAAGTTTGTGAGTTTGTATATTTGAGGTAGGTAGGTAATATCGGAACAACCGAACCGATTTCAAAAATTATCCTACTTAAAAAGCTACGTTGTCCCGGTTGTACACTGTTTTATAGGAAATAGATTCCTATAAAACAGTGTATTGGGATTTGACATAACATGACATGACAATGTCAAATCCCAACATATTTTTTTACGCGAACGATAATGTAAACTTAAAGTGGCAACTCGTGGTAGACAAAGTGGTTGGGTAGCCACCGTTCACAAAACGCGCGGTTTGAAGCACGAAATTGGTTACACCGCTGATAATATTGCATAATCAACAAACTAGCTTATTTCTCAGCAATCGGGGTATAACAAAAAGTACGCAAATAGTTCTGAACAGGGGTTAACTTGTCCACAGTTGCGGGTTTCTGTAAGACGCCGGTCTTACTTTCAGTGGCGACCCTCAGAGCGGCTTCCAAACAGCGTTTCATAGGAGCGTCTAAGCTCGTTTTTGAGAGTGCACGAAAGCGCGTACTAACTCGATCGAGCGTTGGAATCACTTTTGTCCTAGACGAGAATCAAATAAACAACTTGCGTAGAAGAAGACAAGATTACAATCAACCGTTTCACTTTTTCATTTTGCATATTTAATAGCTTTTTTCTTTTTTTTATATTGCTCGACAAGATGACCTCACTCCACCTGATGGAAAGCGGTCGTGAGGTCCAGATATGAGGTTGACAAGCCCAGTCATTCAAACGAATCACTGGGCTGGCCATCCTCACCTTGAAGGCGTGCAGAAATGCCTTTTCACGCCCCGCTTGAAGAACCCGGGACTATACGAGGAAGGAAACACATGTGCTGGAAGAGCGTTCCACGTCTGGATGGTACGACAAAGAAACGAGTCACCGAACCTTTTAGTTCGGGCTAACAAATGTTGAATTGTGTGTGGATGACGCCGTAGTCCAGCACGCGTGGTACGGGAGTGGAAGGTTGAGGGTGGGATAAGCTGGAATAACTCGTCAGAGCATTCCCCATTGTAGAAAAAAACTATGCAAAAATGTGAATAGAAATTTTAGTGCATTCCTACCTACGTGACGTGAATTATATCTTATTAAAACCAGACTACACTTTGTAATTTACGATCCACTCGTAGCCTCTATAAATAGCCTTTTTATTTGTTATAAAGCCTAAGTGAAATGCTTTTTCTAGGAGAAGCATAGAAAATAAAATTACTTCAAGGCTTCAATGATACTCGTAAGTTTTTATAGACGCTAAAGCAAATTACTTCTAGTAGTTAAATTAAATGTATGCCCCTTTTATTATTTTCCTAATTAAGTTTATAAGAAAAAAACAATATAAACGTAACTGGAAACGTCCGGCGTCCCAACAAGACTGGTAGCTATTTATTTATTTATTAGTTTGTACACAAATTACATTTTTAACATATAAATATAAGGATAGCCAAAGTACAGGTGAGCTTATCTCTAAAGAGAGATTTCTTCAGACCATAGTACCAGGAAAAACATAATAAATACTGATAGACAACTGTGCACAATCCATATATCGATATTATTATGGTATTTATGTCTATTATTTAGTATATTTTGCTGTAAATTTGACGATTTGAAAGTACTGATACAGTCTATTTGAATAAGTTATTCGGGTTTGAGTTTGAATTCAAAAAAAAATTTGAAGGTTGTGTTCCTTTAAATAGACTAGCCTAGCTCACTTAAAAATATACATACAGGGTGTCCCAAAAATAAGTGATAAGCGGAAACCCAGCGTTAGAGCATTACTAGGGCTACCAAAATCACCCCTATGTATGTTCCGCGATTTTTTGTAAAGCTTGGAAGCAAAGACTGGTTGATGTTGAAATGATCAGAGTTGTTTAGTTGTCAGTAATTTTTTGTATTGTTCAAATATTGTACGTCCGAAATGGGCAAACTGTTGAGCCATTATGCTTATAACAACCAATGTACACTGTTATCACAATAAATGATTATTTGAGTCCATCATTGATCGAATCTTCTCAGACCTTTTCGGGCTTCGGGTCATTAGTTATTCCATCTAGGTCACGCCTCGGTAAATTCTAATACCCTTTCCAGGCAAAAAAATATAAAAATGCGCCAGACGTAACACACCTCTTGTAATGGTCTCGAAGTAGGGATTAATTTTCCTGTGTTACGAGGTACCACACAAGGAAATATTTTAGGGGGGTCTCCCAGCACACCTAGACCCGAGTCAATTCAGAAAATATCGCTTCCTCAATTGACCCGACCGGCAATCGAACCCGGGACACTACGAAAATCGAGGCGAGAAACCCTGCTACAGCGCACTACGCCAATCGTGTCGTCGATAGTAGAAAACATATTATTTAACGTAGTCCATGGTATCTGCAATGTTTTCCTCCAGCACTACATCGCAATAGCATCAGAACGGTTGCAATCGGCTTGCAAAATGGAGTACACCTATGATTTGAAAGAAAGTAAACTAGAAAAATTCGAATTTCAGACCTTGAATAAATCAGGCAGGATCCGAATCCGCGCCTTCCACAATCCGGGTGGCTGCTCTAACCACTGAGCTACCGAAATCTCAATGGAACGATCGAATCTTTCTAGTACATGCTTAAGTTGCAAGTCAACGATATTACATCACTGTTTTTAAGGCAAGTAGGGACCTTCAAAGATCCGAAAGAATTTTTTACAGATATTTAAACTTTCGGTTAAGATGAAAATATGCTATTTGATTTTTACTTAGTTTATTTCAGCATTTTACAATGTTTGTTTCCTATCTTTCGATTTAAAAACAAGGACGGTAGAATGCTAAAATAAACTAATTAATATCCAATGATTTGACTTATTTTGATTTGCAAACGTTATGTAACAATTATTCAATAATATTCATTACATTTCTTTATGGATAACTAAAGATATAAAAACAAATTCTTCCTATCCAATTTTAAAAGTAAATCTTCAGTGTTATTGTTTTGTGTTCGTTTGAATTAATTACGGATTCACAGCTGTGATCACGGAACTGGATGGAAACGCCAACGTATTTTTTAATAATCATCAATCTTTATTCACCCGTAAGTTTATTTTTCTCTGAAACCAAAGCAAACGATAAACAACCGACGGTGTTTGTAAAAAATGTAACGATATATTTTTTACCAAACCACTTTTATCAAAAATGGATCGTTATGTTTTCAAAGATGTTTAAAGCTGCTTATTGTTAATGATATTTCTGAAGGATTATTTATGATTAAAAATGTTAAAAAAATTAGGCTTATACACAAACATCTGAAAATAACTAAACTTCCGTGATTAAATAATGATGTGCGGAAATCTGTCTAGACTCTAAACTCATGGTGGAAGTACTGTATGCCTAAGATGAGTCTAAGTACATCAAAGAGAGTTTGCAAGCGTCAGCGTTGTCGTTTTTGTATGGGATTTCGGTAGATTGCCTTTAATGAATAGAAATGGAACCAAACTTGGCATACAAAATGCTGTGGCCTATGTTGTTATGTTAATAACGATATTAACATTGCTGAAGCTCATGTGAGACGTACTGGTTACATATATATACGACCACTATACGAGTAAGTCCTACAGTTTACTGGCCTTCCTACATTAATTCTTTGGGTTTTGTTAACCTCCGTTTTTTCGGGAATTTGAGATATACTCTAATTGTAATAATATATGTTTCACTGAATTTCAAACTAACACTTTAGAATTTATAGCTTGTTGCTTGTTATCAAGTGGTAGATTCGTGGTTCGATGCGAATTTTCTCAATTCTATTTGCAAACTGATTACCATTTATTCGTTAACGCATTCACTAAAACAAGAAACATTTATGTTAAACCAAAGTTTTATTTAGTTTAATAGTTCGGTTGACTTGATATTTGGCTTTTAGTACTGTTTATTGATATAGGTAATCTTAATTCTTTTACGGAATTCTTTTTTTTCTTTTCTTATATCTGTGGCGCACTTCGACTTGCTGCAGTCCGAATTGTAAGATTTTAAGGCGCATAGTGCTTAATTATAATTGAAGTTTGGTTTTTGTTTTTTTTTGAGTAGGTATCTTTTTATTTGTAAATTTATTTATGTTTTCTCGTTCTGGCTATTTGTTAATTTTTTCTCACTTGTTTGTATCTGTATCAATAACTGTCAACCTTCATGCACACGATATCGGGCGACACCAATCAAGAACCTGTCAGAATACCAGCGCTGTTGCAGCTTCTAACTGCAACGGCACATGCTGAGACAGGGACCTGTACGTCTATCACGAGTTGCCACTTTAAAGAAGGGTGGCGAAACTCAACTGCATATTTTACAAAAACGTTACCAAACGGACATATGTTAAATAAATAGAGTTAAAATTGTTTAATTTATTTCCATAAAATCGGCATTTTTAAAGAAGGCGGGTCAAAGATAAATTATTGCCAATTACAACAAAACAAAACTTTTCTGTAGTGCAACAAAAAGTGCCAAAATCAAACGGTTTTATTTCCTGTAAGAGCATTTCAATCTACGCAGAAGTTTTCAATTAATTCCATTCTATTCAATTCTATTATCAATTTGTGTTATAGTTAGTTATATTTTAACTGTTTTGACCTACTCAATTACATCAATACACTTTAATAAACATTTTAAAGCCATATACTTGAATTTTGAATGTATTCTAGTGCAAAGTGTAAAAACAAACTGATAAAGAAAGTATATGCCCATGCAGCCGCATGGGCATATACTTCTTTGCCTTTCCATGGTTGTCATCAATGTCAATGTCAAATCACTCACATTAAACGACGTTAGATTTGATTTTTAATATTATAATATTTATAACATATTTTTTTCGTTTTTATCAAATAATCAAACTGTAAGAGAAAGTAGCCCTGCAGAATTACCTTTACCACCCGTTGCAGAAAAACATAATAAAATTGAAAACCCATTAAACAAATAATTAAGCAAACAATCAAATAACTCTTCAAACAATAATAAGAGCAGCTGCCACTGCTGGCCGTTGCTTGTTTCCAGAGTGTGATAATCGGGAAAAACTTTATGTACCGGAGTCTATACGCAGAAGGGGTCTAGTAGACTTTAAGTAGTACAAGGGAGTGAAGCCATTTCCGGATATTATTGTTATAGTGCTGCTGGAAATCACACAGTTGGGTGTTGCTCGCACATAATGTCCATTTTATGGTAAATGGGGTACGCTTGTCATCAGGATCGTTTCCGAGCTCCTGCTGCATTCTTGGAAAACTTATTAAATATTTAAAGAAATGTAGATAAATAAGTTAGTATGTTTTTTATTGCGTAGCTTACATAGCAGTAAAACTTTAATATGCCTCACACTGAGCTGAACAAACTTAATTTAGGTTCACCAGAAATGTACTCCTTTTGTTCTTTGTCTAGTTCTTTAGTTTTGTGATGATGTGATAAGGGCTACAGGTGCAGATCGCTCGTGCCGCGTACTGATGCGGCACGAGCCAGCCGCATAGTAGAAGAAGCTCGCGGCTGTACTAACAAACTCGCAGTGCGCCTTTGCATGGGACGGGTATAGGGTGTATGAGGCCCATCGAGGGTTCTCATTGCACGTATCATGTAGCGCTGTTGACTGAACAAGCCCGTTCGTACACCCGCGACGGGACCCGTCGCACGGACGTGGGCCTTCTGCCGATCCGCACAATTCTCCGGAACGGAATACTTTGCATGGAACCGTGCCTAGTCAGACAAAATGCGGATATTGTACGTTGCATTGTATCACTATAATAACAAATATCTAACCAAACAGCCTCCGAAACGCGAAAGTGGAATTCCCGAACATGTATCACACCCTCACCTTTCCTCTCCCGTACCACGCGTGCTGGACTACGGCGTCACCCCCACACAATTCAACATTTGTTGACCCGAACTAAAAGGTTCGGTGACTCGTTTCTTTGTTGTATCATCCAGACGTGGAACGCTCTCCCAGCACATATGTTTCCTTCCTCGTATAGTCCCGGGTTCTTCAAGCGGGGCGTGAAAAGGCATTTCTGCAGGCCTTCAAGGTGAGGATGGCCAGCCCAGTGATTCGTTTGAATGACTGGGCTTGTGAACCTCATATCTGGACCTCACGACCGCTTTACATCAGGTGGAGTGAGGTCATCTTGACGGGCAATATAAAAAAAAATATCCGCTTACGTCAGACCAAATCTGACTGATGTGTAAGCATCGGTGTCCTTGTATTAATTAAAAAATGATTAAACACCAACAATTAAAATTATAACCTCACTACCTTCAATAGTTTTAAAATCTTTTTAACCCCAGCTTTAAAAGAGTTAAACCAATTAACTTTTTTGTTATTCTAGCGTAGTTCTAAAAACATCAACCGATTTCTTTTATGTACGCGGCCCGTAAGTAGAGGTCTGAAAATTACATGGAAGTTCGCCGTTCTTCTTTACGTTATGGTTCGCGTAAGAAATTTTGTATTGGGAGTAGACATGGCATGACATGACAATGTCAAATTCCAATATAATTTTTTTACGCGAACGATAACTTAAATTTAAAGTGGACACTCATGTTAGACGTACAGGTTAGCCCTGCATTGAGGATCCTTTTTGAACATGATGTTTTATTGTTTCTGTATGTTGTATGTATGTATGTATATTCTACGTAATATTTTTGTGTATTTTTTATAATGAGTTTCCTTTTGTGTTTGGGCCAATAAATTACTTTTTACTTGAATCAATGTTACTTATAAATTTTAATTAGAGTTTCTGATATTGTTAGACCACGTAACATATTATATGAACAGCAGGGTTTAATTTGCACTCGTTTTTTAGATTTTGTTACTCGAATAAAGATGCACATCTACCTAATGCAAGCACGTGCAACTGCACGCTCAAATTCAATCTTTTGTATGTCTACCATAAGTTTCTGTCACGAAACTACTATAGTTGTTTTCAAAAAAGCCATCTTTGGTTCCATTTATAATCACTAGGGCCGTACCGAAATCCCATACAAACACGTCAACACGGTCAACGCGGATGCTAGCCACTGCCATTGGTGCAAACTCATGGTAGACAAACTGGAGGATAAAAATGGGAACGGCTAGACTGTCTGTTAACAATAATTAATGAGATGGAAAATATTCTCAAAAAAATGTACGAATATTAAATAATAATACCAAACAACTTGCTTTGTGGCTTAAGAACTTTATTCTCTCAAAATAATTAACATTCACTTACATGATAATATACTTACAATAAGTACCGATAAATTGAATAGTTCGGGCATTAGTATAGACATCTATAAAATTGTACATTTAAGCAATGTAAGCAATAGATCGCAAGCCAACATTAAGATTAATATAAATCCCGTCTTAGTTAGCACCTACGTCCTAAAGAGAAGCCTTAGCAAAATTTGAGACACCTAGCACTTGTAGGTAGTAACGAAGCTTCATACAAACTATCAACCCCAAAAATTTTAGCATTTCCTACTGCAACCAATTTGGACGCGTCACCCAGCTGAGCTCCCTAAATTATATGTTTCCACGAAGCCTACATTTTAGATTATGTATTATTATGCCGGGTGATCACTTATATTTTCAAGAAAATGATTTGACTGATTTAGTAGGTCATGTGACTTGTGTTTTTATACAAAGTCAGTCAGACATTCGTACTTTTTGTATGAAAACCTTCAAATTCAAGCTCGTTAAAAAAAACATTTTATCGTAAGAAGTTTCTTTATCGTTCACTGGGTATGCCATTCGATGTTCCTCACATTTTAAAAAAGCAGCCGGGTGATTTGTTTGCAAACCATATTATTTATCTCGGGGAAAATTGTTACAGAACATTGACATTTCCCTCATTATCCTTTTGTGCTTCATTTGACCTAACCGATGTGCGAAGTATTCACGCATACCTAACGTTTGTTTCACTTTGTTATGCTGGTTTGCGATCTATTGCTCACATTGCTTTAAGTTAATGTTTAATTTTATAGATATCTATACAAATGCCCATACTATTTCATTTATACTTATTGTAAATGTATTCTCATGTAAGTGAATGTTAATTCTTTTAGGAAAATAAAGTTCTTAAACCACAAAGCAAGATGTTATGTATCCCAAATTATAAAAATATGTAACTGTCAAATATGTATTCAAAGGTTAACATATGCCCCCCAAACAAGACACACATGGTGTATTGTTAGGGGGTATGTAAATCTTGATAGTTCCCTCTTCTATCGTATTACATTATTGTTTTCAAATTCGTCTGTAGAAAATAATCCCATCATCAAATTGATTTATAGTTCTTCCATTTTTACGCCCTAAAAAGGTTACCTTTGTTCCACAATCGACTGTGGACCTTATGATTAGATCGATTGCCATAATGTCGCCAACATTCTTGCAATGCTCGCTTTCTTAAAATTTTTGTTTTCTTTCACAGATAAACTTAAAAATGGACACCAACCTGACTGCATTCAACTCGTCACTGCTAAGGATGCGGGAGGTGACCTCAACAGTGACCGCCGTGGATGTCGTGAGGAATGTCACCAGGGCAGTGAACAATGCCTACGAGTGGAGGTTCATCCTGCCTCCGTACTTCCTCATCTTCTTGCTGTCAGTGTCAGGCAACTGCATGGTGATCGCAACGCTTGCCAGCAACCGTCGCATGCGCACCGTTACCAACGTGTACTTACTGAACTTGGTGAGTTATATTGTAATTTCTAAATGGAGAGCACAAATTTCGGAGCTGGTTCCAAGAAAATAAAAATAAAATAACTAGCTTCTGCTTGCGGCTTCGCCCGCGTTAACTTCATTTTTATGACATACACGATTTTTTTCGACTTGCATGTTATTCGAAAAATCCCGTCTTAGTTGGCACCTACGTCCTAACTAAAGAGACGAAGCCTTTAGCAAAATTTAAGACTCCTAGCACTTTAGGTTTCATACAAACTATCAACCCCAAAAACAACTCTTTATTATTTATTTATTTGTTTATTATTTCGTACACAAAGAGACAAATTACAGAGAAAACAATAAGGAGTACAAAAGTACAGGTTCGCTTATCTCTAGAAAGAGATTTCTTTCTTTAGGGGTTGAATTACGCAGAATCCCGTCATAGTGAGCACCTACGTCCTAAAAAGAAACCCCCATGCAAAATTTTAAACTCCAAGCACATATAGTTCCTTAGTTTTCGTGATGAGTGACCTTTCGCTTGTATATATATTTAAATTAACATGATCTCGAAGTAGTGATGAATATCCCTAGGTTAAAAGGTACCCGACCAGGAATTGAGCCAGGGGTGTCCTAACAGCACACCCAGAGCCGAGCTAATTTAAAAAAGATCGATTCTGGAATTGAGTCGACCGGGAATAGGACCCCGAACACTACGTAAGTGAAGGTGAGAATCCGTGCTACAGCGCACTACGCCAATCGTATTGAATATTCTAAATGGAGAACAAGAAAGTTCGGAGCTTGCTCGATTTATTAATGAACTGAATTACGTTGCTTTCATTCACAGTTACGCGAATGTTCACAGTTTCTTGTTTATGTTTCATAAAATCTTAGCTCCTGTTTCGATTGTACAACTTACCTTTGTTGCATTTAGTTTGATTGGTTTCGGTTAGGTTTGTACTTTTCAATTAAACGTATTTAAAATGCCCTTGAAAAGATTTGTTTCAGAAATATTAACAGTGATTCCGGTTTATAGGAAATATCCTATGCTGACAGACAGAGCTATTACATATTGGCAATCTAGAATGGCTCTCAGACAGCTAGCCTAAATTGATTCTTAAACTATGTCTGTGGAACAACTATTAGAACCGTTTGCGGCGCTATTTGTATGAACCTGAATCTGCTAAAACTTTATGGAGTTAGTACTGATATCACCAATTTATTATACCTGTTCCGCTAAGACGTAACTCTAACTCATATTTGGATTAAAACACAAACTCAGTTAAGTAACATTAACACTGATGGAAATTACACTAAACACAAATGGAACAACACCTATACTATTGAACGGCGCTAGTGAGCTTAACAATATAGACGTTCTCTGTATCATTAATTTAAAAATAATATATACATATATTATTATAATACTTTCAGCTAAAATTTATCGCTAAATTGTTGTTAACTAGACTGTTTAACTAAATTAGCAAGCCAATAAGTGTTATCTCAATGTAAAACACAAAATAAACATTGAATTTGCCTAAAACACAAAGAAGTCAATTAATTCAAGACAAGAGGTTTGACCCGAGAAAACAAGTGAATGTGGTCATTAAAACACAGAACTTATAAAGCAAAAGTTTGTAAAGTGTTTTTATAGTGCACCACATTAATAAAAGGTACAAGTAAATATTATTATTTTAAAATATTACCTCAAAAGTTAATTGAGATATGCCGTAAGAGACGATAATTTGATAGTCTAAAAACAGCGCCATCTATTATTGTTTACCAGAACAACGACGGGTTCCCCGATTTCCATTTTCTCATTTGCAAATTTCGAGCAACCCCGACGACACTTACGATAGGGTAAATAACAAAATCTTATTGGAAAAACTGTATAGACTCGAAATAAGAGGCCTAGCACTTAAATGGTTCCAATCGTTCATAGAGAATCGTTATCAACATGTAGAAATTCAACACACCAACTTTAATACGGGCGAAATTGAACACGTAAGATCTGACCTTTGCCCAGTAACCGGCTCCATTCCCCAAGGAAGTGTTTTGAGCTACATTCTCTTTCTTGTCTATGTGAATGACTTACCTCAATCAATCCCTTTTGATAGTATTCCTTTCGCAGATGATGTTTCTGTCATTTAACCTAGTTCAACCTCAAACTCTAAGCAAAGTGGCAAGTTATACTCTTCGGTCTTCTGTATAACTTGCCGCAGCGTATGAATCTGGTCTACGGTACTATAGCCTTTTCGGAACCCTGCTTGTTCGGGAGGTTGGAAGTCGTCAAACCTGCGAGCGAGACGATTCGTAATGACTCTCGAAAACAGCTTATAGATATGGCTCAGAAGCGAGATGGGTCTGTAGTTCTTCAAGAGAGTTTTGTCACTCTTCTAGAACAGCATCACATCGCCTCTGCCCCATGCCTTTGGCGTTTTTCCCTCGAGGATGACAGAACTGAAGAGCGTCTGGAGGAACTTAAGTATCGGCTTACCGCCCGCTCTCAGGAGCTCGGTTGTGATTCCGTCACCACCCGCCGCCTTGTTGTTTTTAAGCTGCTTGAGAGCCATCCTAATCTCGTACAGGCTGACGTCCGGGATATCTTCGGTATAGTGTCGGGTAAGCTTGGCTCTAGGATCTTTAGCCTTGCTTTCAACAGGTGTTTGCGTGGAATATAACTGTCCATAGAAACTCTCAATCTCCCTCAGGATTTCAGGTGTTGACGAAATGATGCTGCCTGCCTGAGTTTTCAGCCTCGTCAATTGGCTTTGCCCAATAGACAGATCTCTGGCGAACACTTTGGAGCCTTTATTCCGCTCAATTGCCTCTTTAATACGCTGGGTATTAGATTGGCGAAGGTCGCTCGTCAAAGACTTAGATATCTGTCTATTGAGTTGCCGATAACGATGGGCATCCGCTGAGTTCTGTAGCCTCATTTCGTTTCTCTGATCCATGAGTAGGAGAGTTGTTGTTCCGTTGCCCAAATCCAAATTGCCCCACTCTCAACTCATCACCGCAACGTTGCCCCAACTTTGCATTAAAATCCCCCATCACAACCGTGTAGTGGGTTTTATAGCTATGCATGGCTTTAGAGATCTCCTCATACATAGCCTCCACTTCGACATCGTCGTGCTTTGAGGTTGGAGCGTAGACCTGAATGACATTCAGCGAATATCGTTTCGATATTCTGAGTATCAGGTACGCTACCCTGCTCGAAACACTTCCGATAGTAATCACGTTGTTGACAAGGGATTTGTGGACGATGAACCCGACACCACCTAGGGACTGTTGATCGCCCTCCCGGTGGTATAGTAAGTTACCGGATTGCAGGTTTATCGAGTCCTCCCCCTCTCTTCGGACTTCAGATAACCCAATGATATCCCAATGTAACTAACTAATTACCTCTTCCAACTCTATGAGCTTCGCGTCGAGCCTCAGTGTGCGCGTGTTATATGTTGCCAGGTCGAGTCGTCGTTGTTGGCAGCCGGATCTTACCCGGGGATTCCTAGCACCCCCTGCCCCGCCGTTACCATAGCCGCTGCCGTAGCTAGGAATAGCAGGGCCGCCGGGGACTGGGGGCCGATTTTCTGGTTGTGCAGCCATTTTGGGGGGGGTTTGCCATAATCGCCACGCTTGGCAGGCTGGTTGGCGATCGCAGTATGGCCTGCTGTTATCCGGAGACGCTGCTGCCCATCTCCTTATGGTTATATACATGCTCAGAACTATTTCCATATTTTTTTTCATCTAATTTTAATTGTGGGGCGTAACTGCTACATTTACTTTGATACTTATAAATGATCTATATTGGAGCGGTTTATAAATGTGGAGGGCACTACTTTGAAATGAACAGTATTTAATTTGAACTGTGAACTGAAACAATTCTTCAATATAATCTGCAAACGAGGTCAGGCGGGCGTGTTCTCTGCTTACAACGTCAAAATGATCAACCATTATTTTGTGCGGGTATGCGTTTGCCTGTACAAACGGTGTCGTGCGTCCCTCTTCAACTCGCCTGCCAAGCGTTGTGAGTATCGAGTTCGACGACCATCCCCCAAATAATAAAAAATATAGAGAAGGCCATCAGTTTTTTTTGCACCAAACAACAATCGAATGAAGATAAATATCCTAGCGTCACCTAGCACAGCAGATTCAGAAAAGTTCGAATCGAACTTGAGACACCGCGCATGTCAAGACGAGAAACCGCGCTACAACGCGCTTAGCGAATCGTGACAACATCAAGTCATATTACGAATGTTTAGTACGTTATAATCATTTCTTATAAAATGAGTGTAAAATAATGGATTTGCCGTGGCACGTATGAGTGGTGTATTCAAAAGTACAGTGTCACTAAAACTGCATTTGGCACACCTTAAAATTCATCAATCGAATTATTTTAGCACTGGCATTAATTGCCACGCACAACCCAACACATTATTGGGATTTATTACCTATTCAACGTGGCGAAAAATGGAGCATTCTACTATGTAGTTACTGTATCATGTTTCCGGTCAGTGATCTTTCGCAATTTGTGTCAGTTCGTAGAACTAATTTAAGCATTAACCTAAGTAATGTACTCAGGATGGATTAGAGATGAATAATTTGGTGAAAACTTAGTTAATATTGTGGCTTAGAATGTTAGAGATGTGTTGACTCGATTATTTTGATGAGCAATTCAAGGAAATCAATGTCCGTAACTTGGCCAGACACTTAAAAAAATAGCAGTTAATGTTTATGTAAAAAACCTAAACAAATTTCAATGCAATTCGTTGTTTATTTACTTGCGGAAGTGGGTGAAGCAGGAAAAAGCAAATTGGACATGATTTATTAAAATTATCAAAATGAATATTTTATTTTATTATGAGTGGATTGGGTGGTGGAGTAGGTAACTAGGCTTAGAAGCACATTATAGGGGTTGGCCGATATTGGTTTTCGATTAAGTTGGTTGAAAATTGGAAGGGTGGGTTTGGAGCAGAGGGGCGGATCAGGCTGTTTTTACATCTTCACTGGCAAACAAGCAAACGGAACGCCTGATTGTAAGATTATGAAAACGTGCCGCACAAGAGGTTTAAGAGCGAGGCCACACGAATAGGTAGCGGTGCTGCAACGTCATCCTACATACACGTTTTTATACGTCACACGACGCGTCGGACTCGTGACATGCGAGAAGAGGCGGGGCTGAAAGATCTGCTTAGTTTGCGGTCAGATGATCTACGTCAATGCTGTCCCAGATAAGTAAGTATTGTTCGTGATCAATCATGAAGAACTTTGAAGTTGGCTTAACGAAATCCAAATTTAAGCTGGGCACCTGTTTGAAATACTTTCTAAACAGGAAGTTTATACTAAGTCAGTTTAAGGGTGACTCTTAAACCTTCGAATGGTACAGAGGCGTTCAAATCAACCTTTACAAAAACTTTGCAAAATGGGTCTTATGTCAACAACATAAGATTGACGACCGACTTGGTGTAATGGTTAAGAAGTTGGCTACTACACCAGAGGTCGCGGGTTCGATCCCCGCACAGTACAAACATTTGTGTGCATGAACATGTCTGTTTGTACTGGTCTGGGTGTCTCCTATGTATAATAAGTATGTATTTACAAAAGAAAATGTATTTAAGTATGTTTATCCGTTGTCCGGTATCCCATAACACAAGCTTTAATTAGCTTACTTTGGGGCTAGATGGCGCTGTGTGGAATAATAGAATAATGTCCAGGGATAAGATGCCCTTAAGTAAAGGTTGATGTGAACGCCTCTGTACTAGTGATGTAGCAAAGGTTTTGAACGTGTGAATTATTATGATGGAATACCTACAAAGAAATCATCGATACACAACGGTAACGGTAAAACTTTTTTTTTGCGCAGGATGAGCCCAAGAGCGTTTTTTACGTGACGCGACCTGTACAGCCAACTTCAGAGTTCTTCTTGATTGATCACAAATAATACTTACATCTGGCAAACTAAGCAGATCTTTTAATTTGATTTAAAAAAATGTAATAAAGGATTTCATTACTTCTTAAATAAATATAAAACTGAACCTAGTCGTCAAGGGTGACATGCGTGCCAACAGACTCACCACTGAAGATGCACAAGACCACGCGAAGTGGGCCATGAAAATAAGAAAGGCGGACCCTGGGAAGGCTGGGACCCCATACACCAGTGTGAGTCACAGCCGGGATAGACCGCACGGATGATGATCATCATCATCATCAGCATTTGTGCTAGCACTAACTTATGTATTGTCGAAATGTCTTACAGAATCCGAAACTTGAGGTAATAATTACAACGAATACATTTTTTTTCAAATGTTTGATTGATAAATATTATAATGCTCTGGCATCAAACCTTTGACACTATAGACAGGAACTCTACCCACTGCAACCTCGGGCTCTATAATGATACGATGATTGATCACTATACTAATTTAAGTATACTTGAAGGCAGAAATTGGGGCGCCCCCATTTCTAGTCATCGACATTAAAAAGGATGCGCATACTATTTTGTAGTAATTATTGAGCTCGAATATAGGACGTACGTCAAACACGCAGCGTTGCGTGGAAATGCGTGGCATTACCTACGCACGGCGCAGCCACGACTGACTCCCTACTATTTCCCTAATATTTTGTAAATGTGTGCGTGCGACGTGCGTAGTTACGGGCATAGTACGGGCACGCTCACTTACAAACCGCGGTCGCAGCGTTTGTATGAAGTCAAACTACATCTATCCTTTTACTATGACAGTACTTATAAAAGGGTCATGTTCTTAAGGACTAATCTCTTTTCAATAGTCTCTGATGATGATACAACAATAATGTAATCAACGGGACCAAGTAGACAACTAATTATCTAAATTAATACGAAATTATGCCACATAGTTTACTTTTATATCTGAATCCAAAAATAGACATGCTTATTATTTTGTACCAAATAGCACGTTAATAAAACCACAACAGCCATAGACTGGCTCTAAAGTAAATACAAAATAAACAACAAAAACATACAAAGTAGATGAGAGCTCTCGCCGCTGGCACCTGAAATTGCCTATTTAAAATTAAACTTTACTGAAATGAGATACTCGAACATTTGAACACAAAACAAGTTAATTTTGGCATTCTATTAATTCTAATTTTAGAATTTTACCGATCCCATTAAGTTACTGCTCTTAAATAAGGTATTTTCCTTGTTTCAGGCTATTTCAGACTTCCTGCTGGGTGTTTTCTGCCTGCCTTTCACTTTGGTTGGCCAAGTATACAGGAGGTTCCTGTTTGGGGCAATACTCTGCAAGCTAATACCTTTCCTTCAAGGTAAGTCTATTGTTCATGTTCAAGCCACAAGATATTATTTTCAATCCAACACCTAAAACCAACAAAAATATCGTTCATCAACAGACATACTGTTACGAGAATTGAACTAGCAGCCCTCTGCCCCAGTTCGTTACCACTGCGCTAAACGGTTGACAGTGTCATGCTACATAAATAAAACTTTTCATAATAAAGACGTGTGACTATGACTTAGATATGGCATCTTTGGAGACGCTTAGGTTTTATATGATCGGGCAGTAGTATATTTGAAATGAAATAAAAAACAATGATGAGAACAGAAAAGTAGATTTATCCCGAGTTTTATTGCTTTATAAAGCTTTCACAAAATAATGTTCAACGAAGCAACACAGATTTATAACACCCTTTTTTGTGATTTATAATGGTGGTGTTTTATCGAAGTCTAACATTCGTTGCCGCTTCATTACAAGTAGGGCCATTAAATTGTAATATTTATAACACTGGCATTGAAGAGCAAAAAACATGTGACTACCGGTTGGCGCCACTTCGCGCTTGGTATCAGTAACATCGATGAAAACAAAGCCCTTTTTTAATTTGTTAAAGTTGGGGAAGTTGGGGCTTAGTACTGGTGGCAGGTGGTAAAGTAACAGTAAAAGTAAAGTAAAAAAAGAAGAAGCTCAGAGGGCTCAGGCGTGGCAGTGCGGTGGACTTCCCACCCACCAACTGCCTGCGACCGGGTGTGGTGGTGAAATGATGACTGCCTGCCTACCACTGCCAAAGGGGCACCCACTGGCGTAGGTGTCGCGAGGTGCACACCCGTTTGGAAGGGGTCAATAATCCGCGGCTGGCCCAGCAGCAGGCAGTGGGCACCTTTTAGGTGAATCCTGGGGGGTCGGCTGGAGGGGGCTCCAATACGGGGAATCACTGGCGGCGGGGCGTTGCGAAACTTCTTAGGGACCTCGCCTCGCCGCTGAAGTGTTGAGGTTGAGTACCGTAGGGTTTTAGGCGGTAGAAGTCCGACATAACCTCGTCGTTCCCCCGGGCGGCGAAGTATCCATGAGGATTTCCCCACGATAATAATAAAATGATAGTAAGCAAAGGTAGTTTGACAAAGACAGTATTCAACAACTTATGCTGCTGTCCGCAGAACAGGTGTCACAGGTTCAGCTGTATATCTACTATGTATAATAGTATGAGATTCTATCACGAAAACTACGATAGTTGACTTTAGTAATTTGTATGCCGTTTTAGTTCCATTTCTAAACACTAGTGGCGCCGTACCGAATTCGCATACAGAAGCGTCAACGCGGACGCTAGCGGCTGTGATTGGTGGTTTTTCCACATTGTAATGACATAAATAAATAATATAAATATAAATATGCGCCAGACAACACACCACTTGTAATGGTCTCGTAGTAGGGATTAATATCCCTGTGTTACGAGGTACCACACAAGGAAATAAGCCAGGGGCGTCTCCCAGCACACCCAGACCCAAGTCAATTCAGAAAAGATCGTTTCCTGAATTGACCCGACCGGGAATCGAACCCGTGACACTACGGAAATAGCGGCGAGAAACCGTGCTACAGCGCACTGCGCCAATCGTGTCGTCAATGACATGTTTTTATATTTTTGTATTATTTATACCACCTGGAGTATGCCGAATTATTTTCTCCTCCCAGTGTGATTAACTACCCGGTATGTGTTATTTATAAAATCAGGATAAGTGTAACAAGAGGATCTATGAACTCAAAGTGGTAGGTGGTGACTCTGCGAGACATTCGTCGTTATCCGGGTTACTTCGGTTTTTTAAAGATGATTTTTTTACAACAAAGATGATTCTGGCAGATTTCATTTACACGTTCCGAGCTGAAGGGCTAAATGCAGTGCTGCGATTTCTCTAAACGCATGTAATAGTTAATTTGAATCATCTTATGTTGAAACCAAAAAATAACTCGCTCTATTCCTGCTTATAATCGTCTAAAACCCCCACGCGTGCTACTACGTAGTCATCCCCACACGATCCAGCATTTGTTGGCTCGCACTTAAAGTTTCAGTGACTTGTTCCTTTGTCATACCATCCAGACGTGGAATGCTCTTCCAGCGCATGTGTTTTCTTCCTCTTATAGTCCCGGGGTCTTCAAGCGGGGCGTGACTAGGCATTTCTGCAGGCCTTCAAGGTGGGGATGGCCAGCCCAGTGATTCGTTTGCACGACTGGGCTTGTCAGCCTCATATAATCTGGGCCTCACGATCACTTTCCATCAGGTGGAGTGAGGTCATCTTGACGGGCGATATAAAAAAAAACTTACGCTTCAACAACGAAACACGCCGACCATCATGGAACTAACAAATGTAAATGTAGTTTCATAATAACTGACCCGTTCCTTCAAAGTTTGTATGAACGGCGGAGCAGTTGCTGCACTCACATAACTTTAAAGATAACACTGCTAGAAAAAAGGTTGCGTTAAGTTTAGAATTGTATTCCTACAGTAAAAAGATTTTCACAATGGTTTTGAAAAATATTCCTTTTGACTCCATAACCTCGTGACGATAAGTCAGGCCATTATAACCTAGTAAATTCATCCATGAAATTATCATGAAAACCACCAAAACTATATTGCCTGAGAAATCTTTACTACCACTAAAGAAATACGAAAAATATACTCAAGATAAAAACAAAGTATTGAGTAACGAAGCATGTAAATAATGGTTGTTCGCTATTCGTTCTTTATTCAAAATTTCCCGCCAACATTGAAATTGAATTAGAATGCGTTCTGCCCTGTAATGCCGCCGAGCTTGTTATATCCCTACCTACCCGGTTTCGTGGGGAAAGGGACATTTTTCCCTTTTTTTCAAAATGCCGCCGCGTGCGCGGAAGAGACAAAATGTCCCATTTTGCGCGCGAAGCGAACGGTGACACATTTTTCGCTCAAATGTGTCTAATCAGTTCTCGTATACGGATAACGTGATATGTCTGTTCGGAATAGAGTTATTTATCAGGGATATGTATTCCTGTGCACTAAAAGTATCGGGACAAGTTAAAAAAAGTTTGTTAAAATCTATGATCTCTGCGGCCGATCGACTGTCAGATGACTGTGTTTGTGGCACCTGTAAAAAAATTTTTTTTTGTGCAATGTATGGTTTTATTTATTATTTGTGTTTATTATTAACTGTTTTACCTTTAAATGTCATAAAAGCTATAAGTTATTGATCTTAATTTCAAAATATTGCACTGTAAAGTTTCAGTGACGTCATTCAGGTACGATTCCTAAAAAAACAAGTCAATACAATACAGGTCTCATGCAGAGAGCATTAAATCTAACAAACTAAGCACTTTAAAAAGCTGAATTCATCAACATAAACAAAAACATTACTTGAGACGTATCCGTTCGGAGAAACGGGTCGTAAATTACGTTTTAAGTGCAGCTTCGGCCGCGCGCCGAAATGACTTAATCGGGTTACGCACTTAGAGCATTTTTTCTGTGTGGCTATCTTAGACGCGAGCGATGGGCAATGGGCATGCACGTGGCTGGTCAATTCTGATTGTCTGCCACAGTAGTTAGAATAGAACCGATACCACAGATTAATTAATAGTTACTACGTAACAGATCACATCCATATGAAAAATTACAATTTTCTTAATCCAAAATGCATGCTGTCATGTGACAGACATATATTTCTAGGGCCACTTCTTTCGATATAGGTGTTAGTCAGTAGTCATAGTACTTTAACTTTAACTGAATGTGGCGAAAACGAAGTACATTCATGGCCTGCAACACCACAAATCCCCAGTCCGTCCGCATCCAACCAACTGCCAAATGAGTCATGGAATACCTGGCAGCTGGAAGGTAGTTATCGCGCGCAAGTACATGCAGTGACAGAGGCCTGCCGATATCAACGTGCGTACGCTGAGCACAAATTTGTGAAAATCGGCCATGTAAAAATTTGTAAAAACTTTCCTACTTTTGTAATTGTAAAGTTCTGTGCTAGTGGTCTTCAAGGACTTGTCATTGAACTGTAAGGAAGTGCGGCAAAATTGCTTTCTTCAAGGCGGACCGCCAAATCGGAGCGTCTGGTCCACACCCAATGCAGAAGGCCTTAACTCCATGTATCTGCGGAGGAAATTAGTCAAAGATTCAGCCACTTGTAGTGGACACGATAAGGCTTTTTCGTTAATCGAGGTGCCGAGATTGATCATTTTCATAATAGAAAAAAGATTTTATTTGCAATGGTAGGTTTTTTTTTTTAAACCTGACATTTATGTGAACAATATTTTTGTTTTTGGTGTGTCCGTTTATGTATGTATTTATTTAGAAAACAATTAAGTATATACAAGCTCTGCTTAGTTTGGGGTCAGATAATCGTGATGTAATTTGTCACTATATATTTATTTATTATCTACTAGCTGCCTCGACAGACTTCGTTCTTTCAAAAGTAATTGCACGTCGCGGCGTCGGTAAAGCAACACATTCTCGCCCTCGTTTCTCAGACTTGATTAACATATACTTTCATTCTTCACTGAATGTTTTGTTTGATCAGTATAAAAACTAAAATTAAAATTTTAAAAACCCCCGACACAAAAAATAAACTCCAAAAACTAACAAATAATATTTTAAATTCACATGTATAAGGTAAGTTCAAATATTTTTATTTTCCAAGCGTCGCGTCGCGTCTGGGGACTACTCAAGTTTATGAAGTATTTTTCCAACAACAGCTAATTAATTATTACGAATTACATGTAGTGTACCTACAAGCGATTTTAAGTTTCATGCATAGTCTTCTTCGTAATGCCGCGTGCTGCGAGCTCGGTGTGCGGTATGCGGCGCGGGGGTGGGCGCTACCAAGTGCGGCGACCCGAACGGGCAGACACGTGAGGGCAGACTACGTTGACGGTTGTGTCGATTTTGCGAATTTTTCGGAGTAACGTCTTTTCTTGCAATCTGCGACTATACCTGTTTTTCTGACTTAGCGGTCCCCCGACGCGACGCGACGCTTGGAAAATAAAAATATTTGAACTTACCTTATACATGTGAATTTAAAATATTATTTGTTAGTTTTTGGAGTTTATTTTTTGTGTCGGGGGTTTTTTAAATTTTTAATTTTACTTTTATTTTGTCCTTTTTAAAGTAGGTAAAATATTAGGAAGGTATTTAAAGTGATTAAATAGTTTAGTTTGAAGTAACACAGTAGCAAATTTTAAATCATTAGGACATATGAAAGGTAGTCAGATCCCCTCATCAACTATTAATGATCTGATGATCTTCAAACGGCTGATCAGGTCATGGTTGCCTTACCATATACTTCCAATATCATTGAAGTAACACGGTACCAAATTTCGAATTGATCGGGCATAAGAAAGTTAGTCATATCCCCTCATCAACTAGAAAAGACCTGATGATCTTCAAACGGCTGAACAGATTTTCATGATACATGGCTAAGAACACTCGGGATAAAATTATCTATGACACAAAAAAAACTAAACGAAAATCGGTTCATCCGTTTGGGAGCTACGATACCACAGACAGATACACAGATACACAGATACGCAGATACACAGATACACAGATACACAGACACGTTAAACTTATAACACCCCTCTTTTTGCGTCGGGGGTTAAAAATATAGCCTATGTCATTTCCTGATTATGAAGCTTTATATTGGTGGAAGAATTTTTGATATCGGTCCAATAGTTACGGACCTATTCAATACAAACAAACTAACAATCTTTCCTCTTTATAATATCAGTATAGATTATGCGTCAGTCAGTCAATGCACCGTCCAACGGTAAAATTGTATTGTTGTCTTTATTATGTGTCAATACGAAACTTTGCTTTGTACGTATTGCACAGTCAAAATTTTTATCCGAAAGTCGTAAATTAGGCGCCTGAAGAGTTGGATCATGCGCTTAAAATACGAAATGGCTTTAAAAATCAACAGCTTTCGAATAATCCTATTTTGTTGCAGCTGTATCAGTATCCGTGGACGTATGGACCCTGGTCGCGATATCTCTGGAGCGGTACTTCGCGATCTGCCGACCCCTCAAATCGAGAAAGTGGCAGACTCAGTGCCACGCGTACAAGATGATCGCGGTGGTGTGGATGATTTCCGTCGCACTGAACTCACCGATCCTGATCGTGTCCACACTGCAGCCTATGAGGGGAAATGGTAAGTATTCCTATTCAATTTAATTCATTTTATTTACCATTTTATTACATTACATAACATTGGTTGGTACGTCTAGTTTCAAAACAAAAATCTAAGCAATGATACATCGTTTAACTCATCAAATAATAATTACATTAATTCATTTCATGATACGATAAGTCAACTAAGGTTCCCGGATATTTATTTATTTGATTCTCCGGAATTTAGGCCAATCCATGGCCTTGAGAAATGGAAGGAAAGCCTTTGACAAAATAAGCTGATTATATTAAGGATTCTGCTCTGCATTGGGACACAAAACATACACAGGTGTATGGAACTGTTGAAGTTAAGTACTGGACCTGTGTTTGTAAATCTCTCATCACCCAGCTGGCTAAACGATGACTTGGTGCAAGTTGCAAATAGCCCAAAGCCGCTCGCTGTAGCGTTCTATGGGGGAAGCCCATACCCAGCTGTGGACTTCTTAAGACTGTTAATGATGATGATACATCTCATAATGTTTATTAACGTTCACTGAAAGTAAAAAAAACAAATAGAAACTTGCTATCTAAATCAAGTTTTGTTATTCAGCTTAGGTAGACTACATTTAACTCATCGAATCAGCCGAAAACAGGATGAGGCTTTGTTAAAGGCAAATCAAATTAACTTTGCAAAAGTATAACTTTATTCTTGGGCAACCACAGAGAAAGTCGTAACAAGTAATTAATTTGCTTACGCAAACTTTGCATTGGAGCGATAAATACCCTTGTTTTAAATTGGAGACGATTTGTAAATAAATTGTTCACATGAAGGCGTGTGGGAAATAACTGCTGCAGACCGTTGCGGAGTGGTGGTGCTGAACGTGGATTGTGTTTGTTGTTATGCAACACTGGACACGCGTTTGTGAATTTTTTAGGATAGTGGGCCTGGTACAGGCTGAGGAAAACCATGAAATATATTTACTATAATTTATTTCAATTAAATCATTCACATGAAAATGATAAATAATTAGAAAGACAATTTAATAATGTTACATTTTATTGCTTTACTTTCTAAGACTCATAAATACTGTATTGCATAACTGAACCTACAAACCCCAGTGAAATCTACATACCTTTAACGGATTTTGCACTGTTTACCAACAATTAAAATTTAGAGTCTAAACTGACAAAATAATACATTTATTTTACAGTCAATCAGTTACTTTGTAAATCAGTATCTATAGCTAAAATGCAAAGTAAGTAAAAGGAACAACACAAAGCAATCTTGATTAACATTGACTATTTCACAAATTAAATCTGTCACTACGTTTATAAAATATGAAATTGAAATATTGAATCTACTGATATTTAAAAAGAGAGAAATCATTATACACAGTACGGTACTTAACTTAGATCCGTCCAATTTGAAAGCTCGAGCAAAAGTGAGTCAAAAACCACTGGTTTTCACCTTTTATAACAGCTACGAAAACTAAGTCTCAACGGCTTCCACGTCACATCCATTTTGAATTGCAATTCCGAAGCTATTCTTGTAAATAACATTAAGAAACCAAAAGTATTAATAAAATTAAGCAAAATAGATGTGGCGTAATTAAACACTGGTATTTTTAAAAACTAAGATTTTAAACACAACTTTTCGTAAAATCAATTCTGCTAACCGGAAGTAGGAAACTATTTTTAAAAACTAAGATTTAAAACAACCTTACCCAAAATCATTTATGCTCACCGGAAGTATGGAACAAATACAATGCTTTATAAATTTGTATTTAAAATACCAAAATGTATTTAAAATAAATTTGAAGAAGTGATTAAAAACATTTGTATAATTACTTATTAAATTTACACATTTCAGTAACAATAGAAATAAAGTTATTATTAACATCATGATTATGATAATGAATTGATATTTGAATAACCTTTTCTTTGTAAAAATGCCTTTTTATAACTAAACATATTTATTAGACTTTTATCTGCCAAAATAATAATAATAAATCTATCACGGCCAAACTGACCTGTACTTCGTTCTCGAAGGACTTTCACTAACAATCGTCTCTGCAGCAGAAACTATTAGTATAGCATTTTATATAATCATCGTCTCTGGCCTTTACATACTAGTCCTATCACCTGCTGCGTATGAGTTTCAGAAAAGTATAAGGGCAGTGACCGACCAGCAGTATTTTGTATAATCATAGTCTCTGGCCTTTACATACTAGTCCTATCACCTGCTGTGTATGAGTTTCAGAAAAGTATAAGGGCAGTGACTGACCAGCAGTTGAAAGAATATAAACTTAGTAAAATTATTTTGGTCTTCACAATTTTCATATTCATTTTCATTTTAAAATAATAAAGGTTATTCAAGTATAATTATTAAACAGGTTACATTACTAAATATGAACTATTTACTATCTCGATATCTTAGAAACATAATACTTAGATGTAAATTACTAAAAGAAACATTGTAAAGTAAAAATAAAATACCAATCATGTCGTAATTGAACTTATCTTATAAATTAAGTATTAATTGAACACATTAAGTATTGACTGATTTACATTTTTTTTTACAATTAATAAAACATATTTACATTATGATCTATCACGGTTATACCTTATTGTGCTTATGGGGCTAAATCTTTATACATAATATTATACTGATTATACAAACAAAAAAAACGTTAAGAGGATTCTTCAAATGAAGAATTCTCTTCTATCCATTCACCGGGCCAATATCTTAATTTTTCTTTAGCTACAATGACATTTCTCAAGTTATTTTGTCCTTGCAAAGAAATCCTGTCATGATCTAGGATTCCTATTATTTGATAAGGACCTTTAAACTTTGGGCTTAATTTATCGTGCCGCCTGTGGTCTTGATTAACATAAACAGTGTCACCTACATTATACATTTTGTTAGTCCTTCTAGTGGCATCAAAACGTTCTTTATATTTTTCACCAGCGGCTAGCAGACGCTGCTTAGCTAAATCTCTGTCGGATTGAACATCGATAACTTGAGGAGTGTCATCATGTTGGATGTCAGCTAATCGAGCTTGTATTGGAGGTATGTTTCCGTCACGCCCTATCAACAATCTTACAGGGGAAAATCCGGTAGACTTTTGAATTGTAGTATTAAGAGATTGTTGCACCTTCCATAAAACGTTTGGCCATTCTGATATATTATTTATTGAAGTTGTCAACATGTTAGTAACAGTACCTACATATCTTTCTACTTGACCATTGCTTATAGGTGTGCCTGTAGAAATCAAATGGTGTTGTATTTGGTTCTCTCTAAAAAATAATTGGACTTGATTTGAACTGAAGTTAGTTCCTCTGTCTGTAATAACTAGTGTTGGAGTGCCAAATAGTGTTAAACTTTCACGTAATATAAATGCCAATTCTTGGCCATTCAAAGACTTGAGGGGTTTTAATAGGCAAAACTTAGTAAAGCCATCAATCATAAGTAATACGTACTTGTAACCCTCGACAGACTGTCTGAAAGGCCCTGTGCAGTCTAGGTGCAGTGTGTGGAAAGGAATAGATTTCTCGATCGGGTGTAAAAGACCTTGCTTAGGTCCAGAGTGAGTTTTGCCCTGTACACATACGAGACAATGGGCGATGTATTTTTTGGTGAAGGCAGAGATACCAGGAAACCAAAAGTTTTCGCGGATTTTACTTAAAGTCTTGTCATAGCCGACATGACAGTTTTCATCGTGAAATAAACGTAATATACTAAGCCTATTCGGTATGTAAAACTTTGGATTTTCATCATTTTCACATTTGTAAAGCAATAAATCATTTCGAAGAATATATTGGTTTAAATCTAAATCCCCAGTTCTAGCTTTATCTATTAAATTCTGTGTTTCCGTGTCATTATTTTGTGCCACATGTAACCAAGACGGTGGACTGCTAGGGTTATTGATCACGTTAACAGATTCAATTATTTTAGTAGTTTGTCTAACAGGATTGCGGCTCAAATAATCGACGTGGCTCACAAACTGTCCCTTTTTGTACATGATATCAAATTGAAAATCTTGCATGTACGTCCACCACCTTGCCACACGTGGTGAAAGGTCCTTTTTGTTCATAGTGGACTTGATGGAATTACAGTCGGTTACAATTACAAAGTTAATGTCTAAAAGATAGACCCGGAAATGCTTAAGAGCTTTAAAAATTGCTAGAGTTTCTAAATCATAGGAACAATATTTGGATTTAGCTGGGGTGGTACGTTTGCTATAATATGCTATTACCCTATTCTGGTTATCTTTTTTTTGAAGTAAAATAGCGCCATATCCAACAGCACTGGCGTCAGTATGAAGCTCAGTTTTTAATTCTGGGTCGAAAATATTAAGCAATGGTTTAGACACGAGATGTTTTATCACGTATTCCCTAGCTGCATCCTGTTCTGGGCCCCACTCCCATTTTTGGTCACTTTTGGTTAACTTGGTAATACAAGCAGTACGAGATGCAAATTCAGGAATAAATTTTCTAAAATAACTGGCCAACCCCATGAACTGGCGAACTTCCCTTACAGTACTAGGTATTGGTGAATTAGTTAGAGCTGAGACTTTACTATTACTAGGCCTCACACCGTCTTTTGAAATATTTCTGCCAAGATATTCTATATCTTCCACGAAAAATTTGCATTTTTTCAAATTAATCGTAAATCCAGCTGTGCTTAAAGCCTCAAGAGTTTGATCCAGATACGCTAAACCCTCCTCTACTGTTTTTATTGGGATCAATAAATCATCTACATATATCAAAAGAAATTTTAAGTGCTGAACCGCTTTACTTATCGCCCTTTGAAAGACAGAAGGTCCATTACAAATGCCAAAAGGGACTTTTAAAAACTCGAAGTGGCCATCGGGCGTTACAAATGCGGTGTATTTAACAGAATCAGGCGACATAGGTATCTGGTGGAAGCCATTTTTCATATCTATGGATATGTAGTATTTGGCTTTACCAAGTTTATCTATTTGATCCTCGATAAGTGGCAGAGGGTATCTTTCCTTTTCAATAATTTTATTAAGTGCTCTAAAGTCTATGCACATTCTGTCAGCGCCATCTTTTTTTTTTACCAACAGAACGGGACTGGCAAAAGAAGATTCACTTTCCCTAATAATTTTATTTTTCAGCAAATCGTCAACAATTTCACTCACTTTCTCTCTTTCAATAGGAGCTAATCGGTAGGGCCGATAGTTAACAACAGCCTCTTTCGCTAAACGTAGTGTCATTTCACCAGTTTTAACGGTACCTATATTATCTGCAGATGGTAAAACTGAAGGATATTTCTCAAAAATAGCACTAATTTTTTGTTGCAAATTCGCGTCTAAATGATTGATCGATTCCAATAATTGAGAATAGTTAGCTTCGAGGGTATTTGGAGCTTCATGAATGTTGCTAATCGATTCATGCAGTGGGGTACGTTCTAATCTACAACCATTAGAATCCATGACAATAGATATATCAGGATATTGTATAGCATTTCTTCCGATCAAACAATCATAATGAAAATCATAATCCCTAGCTATATGAAACTCAATTTCAATGCAAACATTGTTAAATTTAACTGGTAGGGTCACTTTGGAATATATATTTATTTTACCGTTACCAATTCCTTCGAGAGTAATTGAACAAGGGGAGAGGCTACAACCTAGACGTCTGGCAATAGAGTCTTTTAGCACACTGCAACTAGCTCCAGAGTCAATAAGAGCTTTAATTTTTACATCATTAATAGAAATTTCAGATAACTTTAAGTTAACTTTTGTAAAACAATTAACCTTGTTTTTTGTTGGGTCTGCATCATTTGAAGCCCGTTGTTTGAAAAAACAAATGGACTCATCGTGGCCAAGCTTTTTGCAATATGTGCACTGAGGTTTTCTCAGAAAACTTTGATTATTGTTAGGTGTACCTATGTTTGAATCCTGTGATTTATTTTGAAAGCACTGAGTTTTTACATGACCTAGTTTGTTGCATAAAAAACACCTAGGAATTTGTGTATTATAATTTTTCTGTCGTTTATTAGGCACTGTACAAGAAGAAATGTTATTTGATCGGCTGTCTGAATCAGAAGGACGCTTTCTAGAAGGTTTTACATATGTAGTAAATAGTGAAATTAGTTCAGGTGTGTTTTTGACACGGCTGTTAAATGCAGCCATTCTAATATTAATATCATTAATACCTCCGCAAACAAGCTCTACTAGTTGCTCCTCGGTAAAGGAAACCTTAGTACTACGCAATAACCTAAGCTTCTCCCTAGCATATTCACCATAGGATTCGGCCACGTCCGATGTGTGAGGCACAGCTTTTGTAAGTTTATCGGAAAGATTCCTTTTTTCTGGATATAAATCCTTGATACACGTTTTGAAACTTTTCCATGATCTGCCATCTTCTGGATCCCACGTTTCAAACCACAAAAGTGCAGAGCCCTTCAAAGCTTTACCTGCTTTAGCAACTGTAGTGATGCTGCTCCATCCACGATCCTTTGCGATGGAGTCTATGTTGCTACACCAGCTCTCTGCTCCGTTGTCATTCTTCTCAGGGTCAAAAGGTGGCAGAACCAAATCATCTTCACGGTGATTACCAGCTACAGCATCCCGAAGTGCCTTAAGAAGGCCTTCCAACACGGTTGGATCCATCTGCAATGAGACATAATATGAGTAATGATTAAAGTAGGTAATCCCACTTCTGATGTGAATTTTTCAGGATAGTGGGCCTGGTACAGGCTGAGGAAAACCATGAAATATATTTACTATAATTTATTTCAATTAAATCATTCACATGAAATTGATAAATAATTAGAAAGACAATTTAATAATGTTACATTTTATTGCTTTACTTTCTAAGACTCATAAATACTGTATTGCATAACTGAACCTACAAACCCCAGTGAAATCTACATACCTTTAACGGATTTTGCACTGTTTACCAACAATTAAAATTTAGAGTCTAAACTGACAAAATAATACATTTATTTTACAGTCAATCAGTTACTTTGTAAATCAGTATCTATAGCTAAAATGCAAAGTAAGTAAAAGGAACAACACAAAGCAATCTTGATTAACATTGACTATTTCACAAATTAAATCTGTCACTACGTTTATAAAATATGAAATTGAAATATTGAATCTACTGATATTTAAAAAGAGAGAAATCATTATACACAGTACGGTACTTAACTTAGATCCGTCCAATTTAAAAGCTCGAGCAAAAGTGAGTCAAAAACCACTGGTTTTCACCTTTTATAACAGCTACGAAAACCAAGTCTCAACGGCTTCCACGTCACATCCATTTTGAATTGCAATTCCGAAGCTATTCTTGTAAATAACATTAAGAAACCAAAAGTATTAATAAAATTAAGCAAAATAGATGTGGCGTAATTAAACACTGCTATTTTTAAAAACTAAGATTTTAAACACAACTTTTCGTAAAATCAATTCTGCTAACCGGAAGTAGGAAACTATTTTTAAAAACTAAGATTTAAAACAACCTTACCCAAAATCATTTATGCTCACCGGAAGTATGGAACAAATACAATGCTTTATAAATTTGTATTTAAAATACCAAAATGTATTTAAAATAAATTTGAAGAAGTGATTAAAAACATTTGTATAATTACTTATTAAATTTACACATTTCAGTAACAATAGAAATAAAGTTATTATTAACATCATGATTATGATAATGGATTGATATTTTAATAACCTTTTCTTTGTAAAAATGCCTTTTTATAACTAAAAATATTTATTAGACTTTTATCTGCCAAAATAATAATAATAAATCTATCACGTTCATCTCTTGAAAGACACCAAGCTGTCCAATAATCATTTTAATTCCTATAACAACACTAACTAACTTAGAATAAAACACACTGCTACTAAAATGTTGATTGAAATTGATTGATATTTAATATTAATGCAAAGAAGAGCGGCAAAACTCGACTGCATATTTTACGAAAAAGTTACCAAACGGACATATGTTAAATAAATAGAGTTAAATTTGTTGAATTTATTTCTAAAAGATCAGGATTTTTAAAGATGGCAGGTCAAAGATAAATGATTCCCGATTTCAATAAAACAAAACTTTTCTGTAGTGCAACAAAAAGTACAAAAATTAAACGGTTTTATTTCCTGTGAGAGTATTCCAATCTACGTAGAAGTTTTTAATTATTGCAATCAATTCTATTTTCAATTTGTGTTATGATAAGTTATATTTTAACTGCTTTGACCTAATCAATTAAATCAATACACTTTAATGAACATTTTAAAGCCATATACTTCTATTTTGAATGTATTCTAGTGCAAAGTGTAAAAACAAACTGATAAAGAGGCTGTATGGGCATATCCTTCTTTGCCTTCCCATTTTTGCCATCAATGTCAATGTCAAATCACTCGCATTACGTTACGTTTGATTTTTATTATTATAATATTTATACCATATTTTTTTCCTTTTCATCAAATAATCAAACTGTAAGAGAAAGTAGCCCTCTAGAATTACCTGCACCACCTCTTGCAGAAAAACATAATCAAATTGAAATCCAGCAAACATTAATGAAGCAGACAATCAAATAGCTCTTCCAACATTATGAAGAAGCCCCTGCTGGCCGTTGCTTGTTTCCAGAGTGTGATGATCGGGATAAACTTCATGTACCTTAGTCTATACGCAGAAGGGTCCTAGTAGACTATAAGTAGTACAAGGGAGTGAAGCCATTTTCGGATATTATTGTTATAGTGCTGCTGGAAATCATACAGTTGGGTGTTGCTCGCACATAATGTCCATTTTATGGTACATGGGGTACGCTTGTCATCAGGATCGTTTCCGAGCTCCTGTTGCATTCTTGGACAACTTGTAATATTCAACAAAATATTTAAATAAATGTACATAAATATGTTAATATGTTTTTTATTTCGTAGCTTACATAGCAGTAAAACTTTAATATGCCTCACACTGAGCTAAACGTACTTCTTTAGTTCTATAGTTTTGTGATGATCTGATAAGGGCTACGGGTGACAGATCGCTCGTGCCGCGTACCGATGCGGCACACGAGCCAGCCGCATAGTAGAAGAAGCACGCGGTCGTACTAACAAACTCGCAGTGCGCCTTTGCATGGGACGGGTATGGGGTGGATGAGGCCCATCAAGGGTTCTCATTGCACGTATCATGTAGCGCTGTTGACTGAACAAGACCGTTCGTAAACCCGCGACGGGACCCGTCGCACGGACGGGGGCCCGTCTGCCAATCCGCGCAATTCTCCGGAACGGAATACTTTGCATGGAACCGTGCCTAGTCAGACAAAATGCGGATATTGTACGTTGCATTCCCTCCCGACTCGTAGTCACACCAGATTGTCACACCAGTATGACAAACAAGAATTTTTTTCTTGTTTGTCACACTACCTATTTATCCACACCCTTTATACCATCATTGCTAGTGCAGTACGTAGGTACTGCACTAACAATACACTTAATTGTGTAGACCATTAAGTCGATGTGATGTGAAATAATCAACATTTTTAAATATCCTACTACCTTATCTTCATTTAATACTGGCCGGTAGGAAACGCAATGCTTTAGATAATGATTCAATCATGCAATTGACTGACAAACGTCAATAGAAATGATTTGCTCATTTATACATCAAGAATTTTGCAAATTGTGCAATAATTTCACATCCATTTTGAACCATGGATTTTTATATCATTAATAGAAAACGTGGACAAGTGTTGTTATTTAAGCAACACCAATACTATAAACAGAAAGTTTATAAAAATTTATCGCAAATATGGTTTTGTCGTAACCGTCGTATCAGTATGAAGTGTCCAGGTTCGGTCACAATAAACGTAAGTACCATAATATACCTACCTATTTTTATTTACGTGGTTTTGACAATATGAATGCTTCGAACGAATAGCATAAGTAGGTAAGTTAATGGCATTTTTATCTTATTTTTTTTTTCTTTCTGTATAAACACACATAATATTCCTAAGGTGATCTGGAAGAGATATATCTATCTATCTATCTATTCTTATTCGTTATCAATCCTTCCGACTCGAATCAATATTCATCTAGAAACATAATTAATATTTATTTAGTGTTATGATAACATAGTTGTTTAACTTCACAGGGTGAAAATGTTGTTAAAACAACCGAACACAAAAATACATGTCAACCAGATGAGAACCAAAATGAAATAGCAATTACGATACACAAAATACATGAAGTGGCTGGTACTTCTGCGGGGCCAATGACAAAAATCTACCAAGAACATATAAGACCTTTAAAAGAGAAAGGGTTGAAAGTACCACAATTTGATAGCGTAAAGTGCGGCCTTTACAATTCGCGAAAACGGAAACTGAAAGTCAGCAAGACCGTTTTCAAACGTATTGAAGAAGTACAAGTACCCGCTACATTTAGAATTTCCTCGTTGCTGACTATCAATATGAGGATACCAGACTATTAATATTTGGTTCTGAAAAAACAAAAGAAGTGTTAAAAAGTGCGAAAGAATATTTTGTAGATGCGACTTTCAAGAGTTCTCCACGGCCATTTCCACAACTGCTGTCTATCCTTGCCGACGTGGGGAGCACGTCGCAGACAACTTCAGTGACACCGATAATACATGTACTAATGAGTGACAAAAAAGAGTTTACGTACACTGCATTGTTCGACATCCTGGTAAATAAATTTCCTGATTGGTGTCCCACTGTGTTCCACGCAGATTTTGAGACTGCCGTAGCAAATGCTCTAATATTTTTTTTTCCACATATATCGGTAAAAAAGTGTTACTATCATTATTGTCAGTGTTTATGGCGAAAAGCAAAATCAATTGGTTTAAAAAGTAAACTACATAAAAGAATAGTGGGATTATGTACGGCATTGCCGCTAACTCCATTAGAATTAGTTAAAAAAGGATGGGAGTACATACTTACTGAATGTAATGAATTGAGCGGTGAAAAGATGAAACAGTTCATAGCATACATGGCCCGACAGTGGATTAATGATGAACAAAATATCGCCGACTGGAATGTGGTTGGTCAAAGGCACAGAACTAACAATGTTTGTGAAAGTTGGCGATCCCAATTAAATAAAAAAATAAATAAAAACTACGTAACTATACTAAAACTATTAACAGTATTATTCGATCAAAAGGAAATTAATATCGAAAATAATTGGTCGACCAAACTGATAAAGATAATTTTATAATTACTTGCCAATTAAAACTTTTAAATGGTGAAATATCATTGGGACATTTCCTTGAAACATTGCGTTAAAAATATATTTGAAGGTTTTATTTTCATTTAGCAAACTATGTAGTTTTACTGGACATCACTAGTTATGAATGACAAGTGTTAAAGGTGTGGAAAAATTGGTAGTGTGACAAACAAGAAAAAAAATCTTGTTTGTCATACTGGTGTGACAATCTGGTGTGACTACGAGTCGGGAGGGGTTGCATTGTATCACTATAATAATATAACAGTTGATCCAGCAGGTAGTTAATTTTTAAACATTGCAAACTCATGACGTCACAAATTCGCTTAGTGTTCCCACATGTGTTTTTTCCCCGATTCGTGGAAAATAAATAATGAGGAGAAAATTAGGTACTGATTTACTGCACTGATTTACGGCTGAAACAGAGTTCATCATCATGTAGCATCTCACGACAATGTGAGAAGTAGACTTCAGATACAATTTATTTTGCCAAGTTCTGAAACCATGCCCTACCGGAAAGGGTTGGGATTGGGATTATAGCGAATGGCTATTTTAAGTCCTGCTACCGTCTGTGGGCGTAAATTAATGTACGTAATATTAAAATTAACTTTGTGGAAAAATATGTTCCACCTGGGGGAATTTAAAATCTGCTATCTGGAAACACCATTAAGCAGTAGTTTAAGGTCCGTATTCTAGAATCGTACTCAAGCACTGATCTGTACTTGAGTAGAGATTTCAAAACGTCAGTTCATACAAAAACGTCACTCAGATCTATACTCAAGTACAGATTTTGTTTTTGAATACGGGCCTAAATCTCACGTAAGATACAGATCGCGTCATTTGATTGGTTGATGGATAGAATATCAATCAATCACGTAAAAGGACGTTCATACGACCCAATAGATTTCAATTGTGAGATGTCAATTTCATTATCGTCAAGAGTCCATTAAGAACCTTGAATGTACTCTTTGCGGACGTTGGCTTTCTGGGGTCATTCACTTGACCCCAGATTGCCAACGTATTTAATAAAAATATCCTAGATCCTTTGTTTTTCAAAATGTCAAATATTAAAATAAGGTATAAAATATAAATACCTCGAAATGGTTTCCGATTTAGGACATGTTTGATTTTTTTCCCATATTCAATTGTCAGTTATCAATCATGTCACACGGACGAGCATACATACTAAGGACTCCTCGTTGTGACACTAGAGGGGAAACACTTAGACACTTTCAAATCTTTGTGTGTGTGTGTCACGCGACGGTCATGGGCAAATGATAGATTGCAAAATGGCGGGCCAGCCGGCCTTCAAGTGTGTAAATGTTGTACGTAATTACAATACTGTTGGCTTCTTTTACATGGCGTCAATTGAAATGTAGGCAAAAAGGAGCGCGGACCTTTTTACTCGTCCGTGTCATGTCACTTGTTGACAATTTTTGTGCCAATATACCTTTATAGCAGAGGTACGTGTAACAAAAATAGCATGATAAGCAAAATTTACTGTTTTCTAATACAGCCTTAATACTCTAGCATCATTACAACAAGAGTTCATTATAGTCAAATACAGTCTATCTGCCATTTCACTGTTATACTATGAGTATTTAATTATACATAGTGTAAGTGTACCGAGAAACTTGCGGTTAAATCATTGTGAAATTAAAATCTCTAACAACAACAAAATACAAATTTAACATAATAATACAAAATTGACATGTTATCTCTTGGTAATATTCATTGCTATGCGGATAATAGCACGGTCCACGCGCGTTATTTCGAGCGCCCACCCACCATTCGCACGGACCCGCGCCGTAACCGTCGAAGATGTTAAGTGTTGCTTTACGAATTTACAAACATTGTCCCGTGGCTTTACTTGGTATATTATATCCCAATAAAAACATAAATGTGTAATGAGAGCCAAGTTTATTATTATGATTTAATGCCTTGGTTGTTGACTTGAACGACAAAAGAAGTAAGATCTAAATGGTCAAGGTCTTACTTCAATTGTCAGTAGGATAATATATTAAATATGTCTCCTATGTATAATAAGTATGTATTTACAAAAGAAAATGTATTTAAGTATGTTTATCCGTTGTCTAGTATCCCATAACACAAGCTTTAATTAGCTTACTTTGGGGCTAGATGGCGCTGTGTGGAATAATGTCCAGGGATATTTATTATTTATTTATTTATTAAAACCTAAGATCTGAATTGACTAGTTCATACGAATGATTATTAAGTACCTACTAAAACAGTTCGATGTGTGCCCTATGTTCGATGGCTAGTTTCTACCAGCAAGCAAAATTTTCGGAAGAATAAAATAATAAATTACAGCTTTACATCTTGCGAAGGTTATAATAATTATACTATTACATACGGTGCGGTTCGCCAGTTCTGTTCGCTTGAACTTGGCTTGACACGCTACCGCGTCAAACGGGTCAAACTTTTGACTTTAAAGTCGTTGACAGACATTCAATATTTACAAGAAGTATTTTTTGAGATACATTATAACATATTTTTATAACTTTCAAATTAACATTGTTTTTCAAAACTGAACAATGAACAGTTTTTAACAACAATGTATTTTTATAACTTTCCATTTAGACATTGTTTTTAAAAACTGAATAATGAACAGTTTCTAAAAACAATGTTTAATTTGGAAGTTATAAAAATAAATCAATTGGCGCTAGTTGGCAGCTAAACTCACCTTGACTAAATGTAATGTCACCTAAAAGTAGGTGTAAAACTGTTATTGTTTTTGTCCATAAATACTACTATTCTCATATCTACTATATTAACCATTACAGATGTAAACTCGCGTTCTTAATTCTTAATGGAATGCTTAAAGAATCACAGTTTTCTCATAAATTTAACAATAAACGATAGATCATGTAGGAATGCTACGATCTCCAAAAAGAGACTGCCCTCGCGAATCGAAAACAGACTCAACCTCACTGCCTGAAGAATTAATCTGTCGGTAAAAGCCGCTGGGCCGGCTTTAGTGTGCAGGGGGCTTAAGATTAAGCGCTGGCCTCCCAACTTAAGTGCAGTTTGCATATAATTATTATCCTGTTCAGAGGAATATCTCCTGAAAATGTTCGGAAATCGATAGTTCATTTAGTTCGGATGGCTGACCTTAATTATTTCGGAGCTTTAGGAACGTAAAGTGCTACTTAATTCTAAGTACATTGTTGTAAATGCCTGTGGTGTTTGACATTGATTTTATTGACATACAAGCTGCTATTTTATTATTGCCTTTAAGTCTAGGAGGCTTTTTTGAACTAATTTATTGACACACAGCCTTTACTGCATCAATCATCGTAAAGTTATCAGTGGCTTTGCTCATTTTGTCAAAGGACTCAAATACTATGTCAAATTCTAAATTGTTCATGTACTTTGTGTAGCAATACTAGCAATTCAACAATGGCGCTATCTCCTCCGAAATCTTTAACTGCACCTGTGGCACATGTCTATAAATAACACAGACTGTAACTTAACTATGAATTGCTAGCCAGTCATCTACTACAGGCTAGTTAACATGTTTCCAATTACTGCCAGAGCTTGTATAAACTTTAATTAACGAATTATATTTTCAAATATAGACGCAATACATATAAAAATGCCACTGTAATTGGTCATCAAGTAGCCGGTTGGACTCGAACCTAGGAGCGATCTTAATCAACTAAAAATTAGACATGTTCCGGTACTTACCCAACTACCACTGCAACACCGCTCAAACGACCCCTAGACCCGATGCGCTAGGCTATTTTGAGGTTATGACCTCAAAAAAAATTCTAAAGTTGCTTATTTCCTGCCTGTAGATAGAATCGTACCTAAGAAGCTTATTTTTGCGTTTTGTGTCACATCTGACTGTCGCTTAATCAGCAATTCGACTATTTGTATGCCATACTTTTTATTCAAAATAAAACTGCCAAAATTAATTTAAAGTTTAAATTCTTTATAATATCATATCTAGTATAGCCTGTGGAGTGTGCAAACCTAATTTGTGTCGTCTTCGTCCAGCGCAAACTGTCATAAGTTCAGTATTATCAACAGTTATAACTCTCGCACCGTTTCGTTCGAACAAAGCAGAGTTTCTCAAATAATAAGATTTTGTAGATGAAAATGTCACAAATTAAGAATTTAGTGTTCTAATTAGAACATAATAAATAAAAACAGGTAAATTTTAATAACTTGCATTTTCTTTTGTGGCTTGTACAGAGAGTTGTTATAAAAAAAAACCTACTAATGTCGTGAATAAATTCGACACAAAATACGTTGTATGACAGATATTAGTATTCTAAAACGCATAACACCTATTTAACCAACTGTAATATTATTTTAGAGCTAGTCGAGCGACATGTTAGGTTTAAATGTTAGGGTTCTCTGCCTCTGTACATCAATTACTATTTCGTTATCATCATGAAGGTAAAATTTTCATCTCTATTTTTTTTTCATTTCTAATTTTTTTTCGTCCAATACTGACCGAATAGACAAATACCTGAATTTCTACCTATGCGACTACCTAAAATGACACAAAGGACAGTGCCCAAGTTGGCCTATGAACCGACAAACATTTGACATTTGTCATAATTCTGGCCATGATTTAAGACATCACTTAGAAGATTGTCACGGACACTTCTGATTTTTGATATCAAAATTAAAAATACTGAAAAGATTTATCGTACGAAAACTTTTTTTTAATCCCATTTATGTTGCGTTCGTCTGTGCCCTCTGTTGTTTAGCCATCGCAACAATATTTTAATTTACTTTGTATTGACAAAAGAAACCTTGTATGTGCAAGAAAATGTAGTTGTGAACTTACTAAAGGCTCTTAAAAATGAGTAACAATATATTACTGTCAATGCGATAGATGTTTAATCAACTTTTTATTTTAAATCAGATTATACATTGGCTTAAATCAGCTTTGTACGAAGCCAAAAAAAAGATAATGACGAATACCGGCCGGCATCTGTCTGTCTTGTATTTTTCGCTTTCAATTTGCAATGATGTGTTATTGTTTTGATATTAATAATTTTATTCTTACGACTTGGCTTAAAAAACGGACGTTGATGGCTCTCTGTAGTGACCTACCTCCTTTTAGATTCAACCGTTTAAAGACTTTGGAACCTGCACATAGTTAACCCAGCGATAATTACAGACTTACGATCATCGCAATGGAATCAACAATTTGTGTGAATTGTGGCTCAGCTAGTGGTTCCATGGTACTGGCAGAAGTGGCAGATCAACAAAATATGTGCTTAAAGAACATTAGTCCCACTCACATAAATAAAACTTCGCATTATATTATTCAATATAACCTCGAAATTTTACAGTTTTTTGATATTGAACGGGTTCTCAGAAGTGTCCGTCCATACTTAAACTACGTTTTGACACTAAAGTGTATGTATTTATGAACCCTAAGAGTTATGAACCCTAACTACGTTTTGACACTAAAGTGTATGTATTTATGAACCCTAAGAGGTATTTTTCATGACTGTTGGTTTTTAGGCGGCAATGTATGGGCAAATGTACACTATCCTTTAATGTATTAGGTTGGACAAAGGATTCCGAAACTACATGCCAAAAAAAAAGAACTTTACTATTTTCGAAACCTCAAAACCCAGCGCTACGGGTCTACCCTCCGGTAGCTGAGTTGGCATGCCGCGGCGGACTATATCTAGTACATTCGATTAAGAAGGGACATTTCGATTTAATTTCGCAGCCACTGTGTGTTCAACGCAGGTTCTGATATCTAGGTTAAGTGCGATTCGTGGATATTGACAAGATAAATAACATATTCATTTTTATTGCCATTGATGTAAAATAAAATCGCTCACTCGCCGATCGCGGCAACGGGATTTTTGACATCTGTCAAAATGATAAATGAATGGCAGAAAGTTTTAGGGTGTTCCCACGGACGAGTAAAAAAGTAAGGACTCCCCCTTGTGACACTAAAAGTGAAGCACTGTCACATCTTTGTCTGTGTCCCCTTGGGCATACCAGTACGAGGAAATTCTGCCTTCTTTTTTGAAAAAGTTGGTTTACTTATTCATTTCATAAAAACGATATACCTACTATGAAATAAATATTATATCAAGATAATAGATTACCCAAATTTTCGGCTAAAATCTCCATTTATTATAATGATACCACTGAGCTGTGAGCTTGTTGAAGTTTTGTGTTCTAAATTTATGTTTATATTGTGATTTTTTTTTTAAATATAAATTAATAAATTTTGGCTAACCTGTTAAATGTAAAACCTTGATGTTTATTTTGGGATGATGTATTGTTTTCACACCAACTCACCACACAAGACGGCATTTTATTTTGCTTTTTTTGACGCGATAAAATAGCAGCCTGGTAAGCCGACCGATTTGCAAATGTGTGAGTAAGATACGTGATTACGATAAACTAAGCCGGTTGTTGGCACAAATTGAAATGTTGGCCGGACGGAGTCCTTACTTTTTTCCTCGTCCGTGGGTGGTGCTTGAGTGTTTGTTTTGTGTGATATTTTGAAATGATCTATCAAGACAGGGTTTAAAAGTGAAAGTCTCACTAATTCTCCGATATACAGTGTGTAGAGGTATTAACGTGATCATTCTTGCTCTGGCAGCAGTCCTGCTATTCTGTATACTGACCCACTTTCGAACGAGGGCCCACATCACTAAAAACATGTCATCGCCTTGTTGGCTGAGTATGGCTTGACCACAAAGCTTGTCAGATCTAGGGTTTCCACCACTCGTCATCCAAGGCTTAATTTTCAGGTTTGGTTTTCAGTATTTTAAGATTTTTGTATAACTTTAACTTGGTCTAGACCATACAATTAACTTTCCGTGAAACAGCGTGAAATATATATTTGCTCTGCATCTGTTAAGTCCTAACCAGTTACTTAGCGTCTCGTAAAGATACGTGTATTTTTTAGTATACCGAGCACGATCTCCTAAATCCACGTAGCAAGAACCATCAGTGTCGAACTCATCGTAATAAATTAACCAGCACCTTCGCCAGACGTTACCGCAAAAATATACTTGAAAATGTACACCAACACGGCTATATCCCAAACAGGGTAGTCAGAGGCAAGTGACTCTTGCCGTCATGGTGGACGGAACCCTGAGAAGCCCACTTTTCGCCAATGGTATTAGAACCCAACGTGGTAGGTGGTGAGCCTTCTGCCGTTATCCGGGTTGATTTGGTTCTTTATCGATGTTTTCCAGCACCAAATAGTTAGCCGGAGATTTTACCAATGAACACAAATATTAAATAAATCAGATTTGAACTCGGAACCACATGATTTAGGATCCGAGTTGGGGTTGGGTTCAAAACTTGAAAAGTCACTTCGAGATATTTTGTTTAATATTGGATCTTTGATGAAAATGGTAACCGATGTTTGACTGGCCCATCAGCGCTATTCGAACGATCCTGCCTGTAGCGCCAAAGGATCGTTCCACACCCAGGACATACATTTATGTCATGAACATTTGTGTTCGATTTGTGTCTGGGATGCATTCAGAAATCGGCCAGTTAGTTTTGAGTAGAGTTTACTCCTAATGAGTAGAGGTCGTGCCTATAGCCTTCATTTTTATGGACTACCTCCTGCTGCCATCTTGTGTTGCTTTTTAGATATTATGTGATAAAAAAATGTTATTTGAGAGGAACCATAATTGTAACCTTTTGTCGATACATAGCATCAATAGCCCGGCACAGATATTATGTTGCATGTTTGACAAAAAAGCTGCTTGAAGCATTATAAGAATTGTGATCCTTGTATGCAGTTTTGTTGTAAGACACTGTTTGCTATACCTATCGTCATCAAGCATTGGATTTAGAAAACTTTTACACTGCAAAGTGATTGAAAATATTTTAAGCAAGAAAATTTCAGCGTGCTTTTCCAAGTATTGCCCAAGTTTTTCAACAGTATTTCAAATCACACTGACTTCTTATTAGTCAACAACTGTAGAAATTCTGACTAAGGAAGATTAAAACTAATTTACGTACTTAGGAACGAGTTTAAAACTTTCACAGCTCTTCTCTTAAGACAAAAAGATCGTAATTAAATAAGGTGAATTCAGTATTTCAAAGCATTGTTCAGTGAATGAAATAAGTTCCGGCTAGGTTGTGGCGGTTTGTTCCACCCACATTCAAAGTTAACTTTTTGGCTGGGAAATATATTTGATTATACATACCTAATATATTTATTCAATTGGTTTATTCTTTATTGCACAGAATTTAGAGTACAAATGGCGGACTTAAGATCTAGAGGCATTCTCTACCAGTCAACCACATGTTCAGATGGAGATATCACAGGCAGTGCGAAAGATATACCTAGTTGAAAACTACATTTTCTGAAAGATATGAAACAAAATTATAAATGGATTATGCATTGAGAATATGGTACAAAAGAGGTACAATAGCTTTACCAGTTAGAGATAAATGAAATGAAAAGGGAGAACAGGGCATAATTACGGTTCCAGACAGACGTAGTAGTGACGTCGAGTGAAAGACGATCGACGGACATGGTAAATTCCTACTACGGTGCTAGCTCGGTCCAAGCAAGTTCGTTTATACACCATAAATAGAATGTCTAGTTGCGTGAACGAACAGAAAAAAAGGTCTTTCAGCAAGCACGCCTCTCTGTGTCATAAAACCTTAGTTAAATGGTCCTTCATTAATTTTTATAGATTTTCTAATAAAATGTAGTAATTATTTTATTAAGTAAATTTGTTAATTATTTAAATATTGTTATTTCTACTAATAGTTCCTCTTTATAGTGCGTTTCCACCAGAGATGTGCGAGGATGCGTTGCGAGGAATGTGTGTGTTAAGAACCAATAGAATTGTTTCATTTACCTTAATAAATTACATTACATAATTATATAAATTGAAGAAAGCTTTTCGACGCAGTAAGTAATATGTACCAGAATCAAGACAGTCTGTCAATGGAACTGGTGGAGTCCTCCAGTACAGGAATTACATCTGACATTGATGCGAATTTGCAGCATTGGTATTCGAGATTTGGGTATATTATGGATTATGACTCTGGAACACGGGAAATCCACATGATTTACAGCATCTGAATCACTAATTCGGCAACGTGTGCCAAGACGATGCAGAAATATTTTAGCGGGTGAAATAGAGTCTCATTTCAAATCCGGTAATGTCATGTGGGACGTGGATCATTGTGAGACTTACTACCAGCGGAGAAATTCTGAAGAAATTCTCGTAAGGTTGTCCCAGTTTTAAGCAAAACATTGAAGTTGATTACCATCCATTGATATTCAAACGATGGCGAGCATAACATATGTTTTGGATTGCTTAAATTAGAAAAATCTGTCATCTTCTAAATAAAGCATTTTATTCACTAATTCTTTATACTAATTATACGTAGGTGGTCTGAAAAGTTTCCGACCTAACAAAGATACGAGAAATGTTTTCTTAATTTTTTTATTTATTTTTCTACTTAGTCTCCTTGTAACTCTGCACACTTCTCCAAAACTCGGATTTATTGCGCCTAAACTGCGCCAACAGAATGTTGGAAATGTTCATTGAAAATGTTTTTGGTCTAGCGACAGCAAAATGCGGCACCCAAGGCGCGCACAGTTTTCTCATGCCTACGTCTTGATTTAAAATGTGACAAAAACGCTTTTTCGACACCTTCATAGCCTCTGCTATCTCTCTCACTTTAATTCGGCGGTCGTCAGTACCATTTGGTGATCTGTAGCGATGTTATCGTCAGTAGTTGCAGTTTTGGACGTCCCGAACGTTCATCGTCTCCCAAGCTCTAATAAGGCCACGTTTAAATTCAGCTGCGCAAAATTTAACTGTGGTAAATGATGGTGCCAGAGTCCCTGTACACAGAATCCAACTCATTTTTGATTTGCGTAGGCGTATTACCTTTCAGAAACAAATATTTTACGATAGCTTGATACTTGATATTTACCATTTTCACAAAAATACTCACGTCAACTCACTCAAACGACTGTCGAGTAACAACTGCGCGTTCAAAACGGTTGAAACTTTGGTACCAACCAATACCTATCAAAAAATGCACAACTACATTCCCTGAGTTTTATTGACAAGTGTTGCCATCTTCACGTTGAGGTCAGAAACTTTTCAGACCACCCCAGTAGGTGATAACTACAGACTCAAATGTTGTTAAATAGTAAATTTATTTTGTTAAATCTTCTTGTATACTTATTTAATATTTCTAAGGTAAATAGTGTTAAAAAAAAATTGCTAACAGCAAGGCGTTCAGTAAAGTCAAAATATTTAAAACGTTTTCCTATTTTAATATTTTCAACACTTCGCTTAAAAACTCTAATTGTACGTATGATAGCAGGGCAAACCTTGCAAGTCTATTGTAAAATGGATCGTATTTAGGTAGCATAAGGTGCCTACATGCAAAGCTAGATGTAATAACGTGTGTTCATATAAGCATTCATTAAAAAAGAGAAGCTTTTATCATTTCTGAGTATGTGTTCTGCAGAGCCTCATTGCACATTAGTTAGGTACCCAGTATACCAGACTGCTAACAAGTGTGTTACTAAGGTGGCTCTGCAGCATATATGCAATAGCATGACACAAAACCAGCACCAACTGTGTACATAAATCATCAAAAAGGGTCCTAATAAGTTTGTAACTTATTGTGAGTTCTACGAGTATACCCGTTTGAGTCTAAGAATTCTTATTCTGATAATTTATAAGATGATAAGATCTTATAAGATGCTTTCACTTTTCTGCATTTAATAAAGTAACTATAAGAGTCATTTATTAATTTTAATCTTGGTTCCTATGCAGAAAGATATCAATTGTTCTGGCGTATATATTGACGTTTTGAATGAATATGCCGTCAAATAGCTATTAAAATTTAGTTTTCGTTCGTAATTTTGATGTCAAAAAGACGTTGCGTCACGAAGCAGTGGTTTTCGTGGAAACGGAGTACCGATTGCAAGATTTGATCGTCGCTACTACGCGTGCGGACGAACGGGGTAAGGCCCCAGGAGTCTACTAACTACAGTTCTTGGGCGTGATCAACCTTTTGAAATGCTCGCGCAGAGCCATTTTGAACCTATTTCCTGCACGACTTCCGAACTGAGACTGGCAGTTTGTTCCAAAGTAGTTTCGCCGAAACAGTAAAGGAACTAGACAGCAAGTCAAAAAAATGAGCCAGCGTAAGAAGATAAAGAGTATTTATAAATCGCAACTGATGACTTTGCAAATTATGGAGAAAGTGAAATTTGTTTTTTAAATAAGAAGAAGAATTAGGATCGAACAGGATTGAAAAAAGAGTAGTCTGATATTGCATAGTGCAACCGATTTTTTATCCTAATAATATTTTTGAACTTTTACCTTAACTATGTTTAATGATAATATCTGATTTCGTATTAAAATCATCTAGTGCTTTATGTACTTGTAGGCAGGTATGTAAAAATATTAGCAGTATAAATACAAAAGCTATGGTTAAACAAGATTACGTGGAGTCGGTTTTACCAAATGTTCTTAGAACTATACATTGTTTATGTAATTAGTTAATAATGTGCAAAAACACTTAGGACATATTTCAGGAAAAATAAGGAGAACCAATTGTAAAATAATAGGCACCCCATATTATGATAGGAAAGTTTTCTGACAAATGATGATTAGGTATACCAACATTTCGAATATTCGAATATTATGGCAAGTGAAGTTTATAAGAAATGTGTTATGAGCTATTAGCAGTCGGACAAACAATTTCAGAAGATGTCAAGGAGTACCGTATTTTGATGTAAACAAATTAGTTCAACTACATAAATATATTCATTTACAGTTCTCTGCCACGGGGAGCAACGCGCGAGTCTCGGACTCTGACACTTCCCTCCTTTCGCATTTAGTGGCAAGACGCGGTATCGCTAAAGTATTCACCTACCGCTTCTACGTAGGTCACACTTTAAGTTTTTCGTAACTTAAGAAAAATTCGTTGCGTACGTAGAACTTTGATGTGTGATAAAAAAACAATTGACAAATGATTTCCCGCCAATTGTTTTTGTTTATTACTAAGAAGATTGCAAAGTTTAAAAAAAATCGAACACTCGAAATTCAAAAAGTTCCGATTAGCTAGAAGTGCAAAACTTTTAGTGTGCCCCATGTATCTTTCTTCCTTTTTATCTTTGTGTAGAAAATAGTGCATTGGTAAATGTTAGAAATAACTTATTTGATTTAAGTATTTGATTTATTTAGGTATGTTTTGATATTTTTATTTTAAAGTATTTAAAATGCTCTATTTTCCATAGACAGATTGGCTAGAAATATTCCACTGGTATAGTTTATCAATGACGACATTTTCAAATGAGTTTATTTTCTTGTTCCAAAACTACTTATCAGAGTAGGTACTCGAGTTTGAAGAAACTTTGATTGATCTTAAAATATTGTTCTCTTGGGGATATCTATCCTAAACGGTCTATAAATGGTTTATAATTTCGCTTCAGTCAACTACACAACATTAATACCTTTCAAACATTCAGTATCCAGTATACATAAGTCCCATGCGAGGAAAGTATCCAAAACGTACAAGTCAAAAGTTACCTAATTGCCAAAGCTGGAATAGGGAAGAAGGATTATCAACTAACAACTGTAGTATTGGTTGTGTACTGTACTGGAGAGCGTCGTCGTTCAGCCCCCGAACTCAGATCGTGGATCGTGTGGTCCCGAGTTCAAATCTGGCCAGAACCAAAATCTTTATGTGGGTGAGTGTTCTAATACTATTGGTGAAAAGTTGGCTCCTGACTGTTCCGTTCACCATCACGACAACAGTCACTTGCCTCTGACTACCCCGTTTGGGATAAAGTCGCGATGGTATGTTATGTTATATAATTGTTAATTAATAAATCGTGCTCAGAATGTGTTTTTGAAAAAGAATTCAACTTAGAATAAATTTGAACCACTGAAGTTATGCGTTTTCGATAGGATTTGTGTGTCTGTCGTTTCTGAAGAACAAAACATTATTCCCACATTATGTAAGCAAACTAGGCCTGGTCAATTACGTAACTTGGATTACTTGCCTTTGTTCAAATTATCACAGTATAATAATACATATGGAAGGAGAACTATTCAGTACTTGCTACCTAAAATATTGAATAGTTTTCCACAGCAATAAGTGGACGATGTATGTAATAACCAGCCAAAGAAATGTTAAACTGAGAGGGCGGGTCAATAAGTCCGTGACTTTTGGAATAAAACACAGATTTTTTGATAAATAAATCATTTTATTTTTCAACGTAGTCTCCCTTGAGCTCTATACACTTTGTCCAACGCTTCTCCAATTTTTTTATCCCTTTCAAAAAATATGATTTGTCGAGGTCCTCAAAATAGGCCTTTGTTTGCGAGATGACTTCATCATTGGAGTCAAATCTTTTTCCACCAAGTCATTTCTTCAGGTTTGGGAACAAGAAGTAGTCACTCGGAGCCAAATCTGGAGAATAGGGCGGATGAGGGAGCAATTCATAGCCCAATTCATGGATTTTTGCCATGGCAACTGCACATGTGTGCACCCTTGCATTGTCTTGGTGGAAAAGAACTTTTTTCTTGGCCAAATGCGGTCGGTTTTTTTTCAAATCGTCATTGTAGCGGTCCAATAAGTTGGCATAATATTCTACATTGATTGTTCTTCCCTTTTGAAGGTAGTCAATGTAGATTATCCCACGTGGATCCCAAAAAACAGTCGCCATAACTTTATTGGCTGACAAACCCACCTTGGCCTTCTTTAGCGACGATTCACCCTCAGAAACCCACTGTTTTGACTGAATTGGTCTCTGGTGTGTTGTGATGGATCCATGCTTCGTCCACGGTAACAAAACGGCGCAAAAACTCCTCCATATTGCGATTAAACAACGCCAAACCATCCTGTGAAGTTAATACACGATTGCGTTTGTGGTCGACTGTGAGCAAACGCGGCACCCATCTTGCGGAAAGCTTTCTCATGCCTAAGTGATCATTCAAAATTGAAAACACTGAGCCATGCGAGATCCCTACGGCTTCCACAATCTCTTGCACTTTCAATTTTCGGTCGGCCAACACCATATCGTGAATTTTTTCGATTGTTTCGGGTGTAGAGACCTCAACTGGGCGTCCAGGACGTTCGGCATCTTCAGTGCTTATTTATTTATTTATTTTATATTATTAAACCATACAAAAAATAACAATTAATAGAAAAATGTCCCACAAAACTGTTGACACAGTTTGTCTGTGGGATCAGGAGTCTAAATTTTTTATTTATTACAAAAAAAAATACATATGTAATTGATACTGAGTTCACACAATAAGAGATATCTACTGCCAACTAAATAATTGATAACAGTAGATATCTCTTAAGTCTCTTTTTAAATTTCAACTTACATGGCTCACGTCGTATATCCTCGGGAAAGCTATTTAAAAGGTAGGGTAATCTCTTTTTTAAAGTCCTGTCCCCAAAGTAATTTTTCACTCTAGGAACTTCGAATTTTCCCGCAGACACCGACCGGGTGCCATGACTATTTTCGACCAACTCTAGGACACGCTCCGAAATGTTATGGTTATTTACGGCTAATATATATTTATGTTTTATACTGACTGGTAGTACTTTACATATTTTGTATAACATTGTATAATTACCTTTGCATTTACTTTTAGTCTTCTTATTTACTAGTAGCTTAAGGAATCTCATTTGTAGTGTTTCAAGTTTGTCGATGATGATTTTAAAACAAAAGTAAGACCATAACAGTCCAGAGCGTAGCCCAGTATCAAGTCAACTAAACTAAAATACAAGCATCGTAATATACTAATAGGAACTTTCATACTTAAATGATAAAATTTACCCAATAACAATCTTAACTTGTTACATAAATAATCTATATGACAAGACCAGGAAAAATGTTCATCAATCTTAACACCAAGGTAGGTAACAGAGTCAACCTTTTTGATTGGTTTGCACTTACAATTAATGAGGTCATTATGAAAACATGAGAAACTATGGGTATACATATCAGGGGATACATCTGTAGGAGCTAAGTAACGGCCACAACGAAATTCAGTAAACCACTTTTTTACCATTGAAATCGATGGTGCAGAGTCCCCATAGTATTTATCAACCTTAGCCTTGGTCTCGGTAATGGTTTTTTTTCACAAAAAATAATGCTTAATAAGCACACGAAATTCACTTTTTTCCATTTTTTCTTCAAATTACTGGGTAGTCTGATAAAGATAGCTGTCAAACACAAACTAACTGACACAGCAAGTTCAAATTTTGATAGGAGTAAACTGACAGATGCCTGTTGACAGGAGTAGTGTTGCTTTTTCAGTAAAGAGGTCAGAAATTCAAAAAGTCACGGACTTATTGACCCGCCCTCGTATATTATTATAATAATCATAATCATAATCATTTATTTGCCAGAATACAATTTTCCAGCAAGACCTTAATAGTATGGTATGTCGTTAGTATTCTGCCTGCAAGCAGACGCGCAAATGTTTGTTAGTTTATATTGTTAGTAATTTTATTAAAATGTCAAATATAAGAATAATCATTAAATCCACAATCACATTATTAAAACAACAATTTTTACAGTTCTTACAAAAGTCAATAAATTCTATAATATTATAAAAACAGTTACAAATAAGCCAGTTACATAATTTATTTTTAAACATATTATCTTTAAGTAATTTTATGTCATTTGGAAGAAAATTGTAAATATATATGCACATATTGTAGACGTTTTTTCTATATATTTGTTTGTGGCTAGGAGGCTGATACAATAAGTCTTCAAACTTTGCTCTTTTTTGCCTCGTATAAACTTCATTACGTTTTGCAAAGTGGGTTGGATTACTTTTTACAAATAGGCACAGATCTCTCAAATATATACAAGGCAGAGGAAGAATTTTACATGCTTTTAAAAAGATACTACTTATTAGTTAAGATGCAATTAATTTGTGTATGTTTAGTTTGTTTAAGTACAAAGGTACTATTAGTGCGATCTCACCCTACTATCAGTTAAACCCCTTAAGGGTTTTTAATAGTAGGGTTCATTAGTAAATAAAACTGTAATTAATACTGTTGTGAATAAATAAATAAAAATAAATGAAATTATGACGTATCTTCATATTGAAAGTGCTTTTTAGGTGAACTAGCGCTGCGCTTTACAGTCAGAGTTTAATATAAAAAGTATAGGCTTAGGTTTAAGCATTAGTTTGCATCATTTCATTTATTAATTCTTTCTCAAACTAATAAATAAAACAACATGTTTTATTTCTACATACAAATAACTTAATCCTTAATAAGGCAGTCCTTTAGTATAAAGGTATTGCGGAAACTATTAGGTGTCATTTTTCTGTTAAATCGCCTTTAGGTTCGCGGGTGGAGGAGCTCAGTTCTCAGCCACAGAATGGAAAAGTAGGGGTACAATTCTTTGCTAAAGATGTATTTAAAATCATTAAGGGGATGACGAGGGGAAAGTCCCCAGGCCACGATGGGCTGAGCATTGAGCATCTTCAGCATGCGAGACCGCATATACATAGAGTCCTGTCAATGTTCTATTCTCTATGCGTGAGCCCCTCCTACCTGCCTGTGGACCATTATGAGAACTGTCGTAGTGCCTATAGTGAAAAATAAAACCGGTAACCTTGCTGATAAGAGTAACTATAGGCCTATTTCGTTGGCCACTATTATAGCTAAAGTCTTTGACGGCCTCCTCAACACTCAGTTAGACACATATTTGAACTTGCACGATAATCAATTTGGGTTTAGACCCAAACTATCTACCGAGAGTGCAATCCTTTGTTCAAAACACACTGTAAGGTATTATACGAGACGTAAAACACCTGTTTATGCATGTTTCCTCGACTTATCGAGGGCATTTGATCTGGTATCATATGAGATCTTATGGAAAAAGCTCGAGGATATTAATTTACCATGTGAACTTGTGTCTATCTTCAAGTATTGGTATAAGCACCAGATCAATAACGTCAGATGGGCGGGAACAATGTCGGAGCCTTACAAGCTAGACTGCGGGGTCAGGCAAGGTGGATTAACCTCACCCTCACTGTTCAATTTATATATGAATGCATTGATTGTCGCGCTCAGCAGCCAATATATAGGAAGTCATGTGGATGGCGTGTGTGTGAATAACCTCAGTTACGCCGATGATATGGTCCTGCTGAGCGCGTCAGTCTGTGGCTTGAGAAAGCTACTAAAGATTTGCGAGGATTATGCTGGTGTCCATGGGCTTAAATACAATGTCACCAAAAGCCAATACATGGTGTTTGAGGATGCCGGTGCTAAGTGTCCGCAAACCTTACCACCTGTTCGACTCAATGGTGTCCCTCTAAATAGAGTAAATCAATTTACTTATCTGGGCCATATAGTTACCGCCAACCTCAAGGACCATGCTGATATCGAGCGGGAACGGAGGGCATTGTCTAGGAGAGCTAACATGTTGGCCCGCCGATTTACTCGATGTTCCACTGCTGTAAAGGTTTCTCTTTTCCGGGCATACTGCACATCTTTGTATACGTGCAGCTTGTGGGCAAAATATTCACAAAGGGTATATGATTCCCTCCGTGTCCAATTTAATAACGCGTTTAGGGCGGTATTGGGGCTGTCTCGTTTCTGTAGCGCGTCAGGCATGTTTGCAGCAGCGAACACCGACTGCTTTCACGCAAGTATGCGCAAAAGGGGAGCCTCTTTGGTGCGCAGGGTTCAAGCCAGTTCCAATGCCGTCCTAGCTATGATTGCCAGTAGGCTGGACTGTCCCTACATCCGACATTGCTGTGATAGACACATCCCACAAGGTCGGATGGAGAGACTATTGTAACTGATTTATTTGTAATGTTTTAAATTTGTGTTTTCCTTGTATTTTATTTTATTTTATGTTTGTGTTTATTCTAATTTTAATTTCAATTGTATAATGTCTCAATATGGGTTTTTATCACCTGAAATAAATGATTAAATAAAAATTAGTGTAATTTTAAAATTTTAATAAGGAGTGGATCTTCAAAAAACTTAATCTTAGTGATAAATGAGTCTTCAAACAACCAACATTAAAACAGTCATTTGTATGGTCATAATTATTTAAAAATATTAATGAAGAATCAGTCTTTTTTTTTTATACTACGTCGGTGACAATCAAGCACGCGGACCGCCTGATGGTAAGCGGTTATCACTCGCGCGTTGTCGACCCTGTAAAAACCTTTTCAAACCCCTCTTGAAGAACTCCATACTATAACTCATCGGGAAAACCTCGGCATGGGAGTTCATTCCACAATTTAGGCGTCCTCGGAAGGAAACATCTCTGAAACCGAACTGTACGAGACCATTGCGGATTCAGAGTGTGAGGATGAATGCCCTGTCGGTGGCGAGCTTTAAATAACAAAACATCACACTCCTTTGTATGGTAACAATTGTTTTGAGATCTTAACGAATAAATCAGTCTTCATAAACATAAAATACAATTATGTTGTGTAGTTATAATCATTTTAAAATCTTAATTAAGAATCAGTCTTCTAGGTAGAAATTTACTTATCTATACATAATTTACTGTAATATTAAAGCTTTCTTGGCTTTAGCTGGTCGTCCCCTTTTACGCTTCATTCCAATCGGAACAGTTCTTGCTTCTGGAGGTGGCTGGACGTGTTTAAGTCGGATTGATAATCCAACGAGATGCTTGCAAATAATATTTGAGGAACTTTGGATAGTTGCATTTGCCTTGGAGCCAATTTTCTTTTTCTCGGGGCAACATAACTTTCCCATTCGCTAAAATGTTGTTCTTTATACCAAACTGTCCCCCAAAGTGGTTCATAATTTTAACATTCCAGATCGAAGCCAGCTGGAATTCTATAAGAACAAATCGGCTCAGTGTTAGTTTTAAATGGCACCTGCTTTGAAATTTTTGCCCATTGGTAACTTACCGTCCAGATTCTTAAAGATACTGTTGGGAGAAGAGCAAAGCGTCTTTCATTATTAAACTCGTACTCCTTAGACCAATCTCTGACCATAACAGACGCAATGACTAAAAGCCGTGCCAAAGGATGGCGCTCACGAAGTGTGCCGCTGTCTTTTATAGTTTTATTAAAATATTCCAAGGCATTGTTGGTGGCAGGAGATCCAGAGGATGCGCCCAAGTACCAGCACCGATTGGATATGAGTCATTCGCTTTCAAAGTATGCCACGAAGTCTTCTTCGGCGCGAGAGATAAAGCCGCGAGACTCAACTAATTTGCCATCAATATAATATACTTGGATATATGTATACATTTCATGGCAAATGTAGTGATATATTTGGGTAGTTGAAATTTGGTGCACGCGTGGCCTTTTCGGGTTATGAAAAGTTTTTGTAGTGCAGGCATGACTTAAATAGCCCGAAAGATTTTGGTACAGGTTTCATTTATTTCTACATATATATATATTTTTTGATGATGCTGTTTAGGGCAACGATTGTTTTTTTAGTGGTCATTTAATTTTATCCCAAAAGTATATTGAGCCTAAGTTACTATATATAATAAGTCATGTAAACTCTGCTTAAAATGTTCACGTAGGTACATGGGCACACAAACCAGCTATCATGTTAAAATATCATATTCCCTGTTTTTCTACACGCGTTCACAATTTATCTAAAGAAGGACGTGCTCTGCAAGTTAATTTGTGTCAATTGACATTGAGAAATAGAAGTTACGAGTATTTATTAACGAACATCTGAAACATTCAGATCTGAAATTTGGTAAAATTTTTACCGGTTTCATTTAAACTCGCTACATACACCGTGAAAGTAATCGCATGGCTTAAGCAGTAGGTGTCATAAGGAATTTCTAAGGAAAAAAATAATTTTCTTTACTATGTTATATTTTGGGACACCTTTATCAAAAATGCTTAAGATTGCCTAATTTTGAATGGAATTTGGACCAAGGTTGCTGCCTAGAATGCTCACATGGTGCATTTTGTTCCTCAGACTATCAAAAACAGCATTTTGTTTTAAATATTTGTATTGGCAAAAATATTGTGCGTTGGAATATGTTTTATTACGTGGGGACAATTTAAAAATAAAAAAAAATACAGTTCAGGTTAATTCTACAGTCTGTACTCTGTACCTTTGGACCAACTCCCATTTCTAGGCAGCACTTGATCCAAACCTTAGAAATTTTCTATGTTCAGATATTCACGCAGGTTTATTGATATAATTTAGTACCTGGATACATTTAAATACAATTTCAATACAAAATATAAGAAAGTTCCTTACAGTAACAGCAAATAAAATTATCCTGGACATCATAACACGAAATTAAATGAAACATAATCCCTATCGTGAGGGCAAGCTATGCATTGATGACACCTGGGGGTCTACTTTGGTAAAATATTCCCGATGTTTAGTGAATCTTTAGAGGGCTACAAAGCAAATAAAACAACAGTAATTTCGGACTGGAAGTGTCGTATTTTTAACGTCTAAAGATCTACGATAATACGTTTTCGGACGACCTTTTCTTAGGCTCCCTAAACTGTCACAGATGTCTATTAAGAGTGTGATTGCTTTCCACCAGGTCTTTTTCAATCGCAACTGGTTGCAACTAGATTCCCGCACATGTTTTCGATTGACCAATCCCCCAAACTTTACACTTTTTTAATTCTGTCCAAATACAAATTTCAGCGAACGTTCGACCGACTAAGTTTTATACAAAGACACAAAAATGTTTGCCGGTCAGATTGAAATCTAAAACATGGCCAGCGGTGTTTAACAACTTACAAGTTTTGAAGCGAGTTTCGAATTGTTTTTTGCTGTTTACGTACGAATGATTTTTGGCCTGTTTTTTGAAATTGTCTTATGAAAGTCTGTTGGCTTATTACTAATTGACATGAGGGAGACAACTGCCTGTCTAAACAACCAATAGTGACGTTAGTATCATTATAAGGCCTTCGCCAAAATTACGCGGGCTTATAGCGCGTGTGTGTGCATCGTGATTTTTTGCTAATTTTGGGGTATTCTTACTACGTTTTTAGGTCCACTTAACTGATTTGAATGTAAATAAAACTTCACATTCGGATCAAATAAAGTTCATGGGTATACATACTTAACGTTTGATAGTAATCATGCTTTATTTTAAACAAAAATCTGTCTTAAAATAAAATTGGACTATTATTCGGGAAAATTGAGAAATTTATAACTTTTTTTAATTTATAATTTATAACAAAATTGAATGTCTGACGTTTTGGTTTTCACTGCAGCATCTATCATCATCATCATCATTTCAGCCGAACGACGCCCACTGCTGGGCATAGGCCTCCCCCAAGGATCTCCACAACGATCGGTCCTGCGCTGTCCGCATCCAGCGGCTTCCCGCGACCTTGACCAGATCGTCGGTCCACCTTGTAGAGGGCCTGCCCACGGAACGCCGTCCGGTACGCGGTCGCCATTCGAGAACCTTTCCGCCCCAACGGCCATCGGTTCTCCGCGCTATGTGTCCCGCCCACTGCCACTTCAGCGATGCAATCCTTCGAGCGATGTCGGTTGTTTTTGTTCTCCTGCGGATCTCATCATTTCTGATTCGATCGAGCAGGGAAATACCAAGCATCGCTCTCTCCATTGCTCGCTGGGTGATCTTGAGCCTTCTTATGAGCCCCATAGTAAGGGACCACGTCTCACTCCCATAGGTCATTACTGGCAACACACACTGGTCAAAGACTTTTGTCTTGAGACACTGAGGTATTTCGGACGCAAATATATGCCGGAGCTTCCCAAACGCTGCCCATCCGAGCTGGATTCGACGAGAGATCTCTTTCTCGAAGTTGGACTTACCTAGCTGGACTGTCTGTCCCAGGTAAACATAGTGGTCAACAACTTCGAGTGTAATGTTCCCAACGTTAACTGGAGCGGGTGCAATATGGGCATTTAACATGATTTTCGTTTTGTCCATGTTCATCTTAAGACCCACTCTTTGAGAAGCATTACCGAGATCTTCGAGCAGCATCTATAGTAAGTTTTAATCAGAGATTTAGCAAGTTGAAGGTGACACGATAACGCTTTTTCGTGAAGCGAAGTTACGAGATTGATCATTTTAGAAAGGAAAAGAGATTTTATTTACAAATGTGTTTCATATTGTGTCAATACGGCAACAGACAAATTTTTATTCCTAAGGTCGTAAATTAGGCACTTGTAAAGTTGGATCATGAGCCCGAAATACGGAAAACCTCTCAAGTATCTAGTAGTACTGCTTGTAATATCTTTGTTTGAACGTGTGGTTGACTGGTAGAGAATGCCTCTAGGCATTAAGTCCGCCGTTTGTACCATAGACTATTTTCAATAAAGAATAAATATATATTAAATAATTATCGAAGATTTTCATAAAGGCAGTGTCCATTTCTATAAGATCACTTCGTTGTCCGTTTTTGTATTTATGTTTTAAGAAGAAATCTAACCCTCTCGTGCAATTGGCATTAAAAACAAATTTTACTAGTGAAAAGAATTAGTTGGCTAATATTGGGTGAATATTTTATTGATTTTTTATTTAAAAAATGATATGGCACACTCGGTAAGTGACATCACTTTACTGAGTGTGCCATATATATTTTTTAAGTATCTTAATAATTACCAGTAAAAAAAGTACAATTTTAACACGAGTACAGCTAATTAAACGGAACAATTCGTTTGCTAAGCTCATACTCTATTTCGCCTTCAGAAATTCACGACACATTATCACTGGGCCATCACAGCTAAATTTGGTTCCCCTTTGTCGGGTAGCAATGTAAACAAGCGCTCACAACGAATAGGCATTTGGCTGATGAACTACACTGACGAGCAGAAACAGGAAGCCACTCGTATAATTATTTTTGACTCAACAAAATTATTGAAGACATTTCCTAGAAATCACGCTCTACTTTCTTAGAACACACGTGCAATTCATCTGAGTGTCAAATTAAATTGCACGAGGCAATTGCAATTAATACTCAGACGCTACATCTTATTCTGATTTTCAACATGACTTTATTTATTTATTCTTTATTGCACATTTATAAAAATAATGGGGGTACAATTGGCGGACTTAATGCCTAGAGGCATTATCTACCAGTCAACCGCAAGGTTTAACAGAGAACATATGAATTTTGGGCTGTGCAACGTATGGATTTTGGTACAAGAAAATACAAACAACAAATTTGTTACTTAACTAAAACTTTAAAACCTACTAATACTCAAACTAAAAAATACCTAATACAATTTGTAAACTTAAATAAATCATATATAGATCATATAATACTACATAAATACATATAAATTATATATACTTATCATGCCAACAAACATACCTATTTATATACATTTAAAATAAATATACTAATATAATATTAAATAATAATATACAGGGTGTCCCAAAAAGAAGTGTCAAGCGGAAGCCCACAGAAAGAGCACCCCTTGGGGTACCCGAATCACCCCCATATATGTTCCGCGATTGTTCATAGTTTTCGAGTTATGATTTTTTTTCTGAATTTCTGAGAATTTCGGACCTAAAGTTTAAATTTTTTTTTTTTTAAAGTAGAAGAAAAATTTATTATATATATACGATGTAGAATTTGTATCGAGGACGAAGGTAGACATTTTGAACATTTATTGTAAATAAATAATAAATAACTATTTCTTTTTGTTCTATTAATTTAACTTTCAAACGTTTATTCTTTCTATTATTTCCTTAGCCTTCCTGCAGTAATTTTTGGTTAGATAACAAATTCATGAACTTCAGGAATGATAAAATGGCCAAAAAACAGTTATTAATCTGATGGCTAATTTCTAGAATTTTCCACCTCGCTGTCTTTGAAGGCTGATTTTAGCCAAAGTAGCCCATTAAGTACTTCTTTTTTGTGATGACTAAGAAAGCTGAGATTCTGGAGCATTTTTGAGCTTTACTTAGGAACCATACAGTCACCCGCTTAGATTTTAATCTAAAGTTGAAAATTTAAGTCTTTATTCATCAACCGTACATTTTTGGTTTTATACCAACATTTTGGTCAAAGTTATGAAACTGATTATTTTATGCATCGAAGTACAATTAAGAATGATTCAGTTGGGCAAAGAAAAATTTGAAATTTGAATTCTTCTACTTTTAAAAAAATAAAAAAATTAAACTTTTAGGTCCGAAATTCTCAGAAATTCAGAAAAATATCATTACTCGAAAACTATGAACAATCGCGGAACATACATGGGGGTGATTCGGGTACCCCAAGGGGTGCTCTTTCTGTGGGCTTCCGCTTGACACTTCTTTTTGGGACACCCTGTATAATATGAAATTAAATTAAATTGCCATTAAGAGAGTTAAACGTAGATGCCTGAATCTGAACTCAATGAAAGGTTGACTGAATCAGCGGCTCACTTAAAATGCTCACGCAACGACCTATAAATTACTTCTAAATAATATACGAGTAGCTTTTGTGTGATAGATTTTGTAAAATCGGTTTAGTATTTTTTGAGTGTAAATTAAAAACGTTGTTCTTTTTAACTGTATGTCTAAATTAAAGAAACTGTTATTAAAGAAACTAGTGGGTCTATTATTTGTTTAGTAGAGAATATACAGGGTTATTGAAAAAAAAATTAACAACCTCGCAAAACTAGGTAGCTACTATCATAGACCACAACATTTGTTCTACGACTTAAAATAATTTGAAACATTTTACTTTCATACAAAAATAAATATTAATTTAATTTCATAATAATAATAATAATAAACATGCCAGAACTGTCTTAGAAAACCAAACATACAGAATGTATTACGATAGAGCTATTCTCACAAGACTATCTATTACAATATTATAGACCGCACATTACTTTAATAAATAAAGTTAATAACACATCATTTTTAATAGATATAGCCATCCCAAATACCCATAACCTGCAGAACACTATAGCAGAGAAATTATCCAAGTACACTGAACATAAAGAAGAAATAACCCGTATATGAAAACTTAAGACTGTCACATACCAGCGGTTGTGTCCACTACGGGTGTAATCCCAACACAATTACATCAATCAATTAATACTTTGTCCTTGCCACCGTTTACCTACATCTTAATGCAAAAAGCAGTTATCCTCAACACTTGCAGAATTGTGAGATTTTTTTTGCAGTTAGATACACAATCCCCAACTCACAGCCTCAAGTGATCCCAACGACAGAACAAAGCAATCATGAAATACACTTGGCCTAGGCCCGTGCATTTCATTATACCAGTATTTTTCGAATAAAAAAACTGAGAATAAAAGGAATAAAATATAATAATAATACAGAAATACATTCAATCACCTTCTCTACATGGATGACATTAAACTCTACGCTTCCAACGAAAATGACCTAATGCAATTAGCTGACATAACTGAAACTTTCTCCAGTGACATTAAAATGCGGTTTGGTATAGACAAGTGCAAAATAAATTCCATTAAAGCCCAACAAAATTATCAACATAACTATACTCTAGAATCAGGCGAGAAAATAGAAGCATTGGACGAAAAATCGACATATAAATACTTAGGCTACATACAATCACAACAAATACACCATTCAGAAATAAAAGACCACCTGAAACAAAAATTTAAACATAGACTAAATTCACCCCTTAAAACACAATTAAACGCAAGGAATACAGTAAAAGCAATTAATACTTTTGCAATACCCATTTTAACTTATTCTTTCGGTATAATCAACTGAAACAAAGGAGATCTCAAAGTTCTCCAAAGCATCATCAACACAACCATGACCAAATTCCGGAAGCACCATCCACGATCATGTGTGCAGAGACTTACTCTACCGAGAAAAGAGGGTGGCAGAGGCCTTATCGATATACTTATCTTACATAACAAACAGATTACTACATTAAGACAGTATTTTCATCAAAAATCCGATACTTCTCATATTCATAGAGCTGTAGTTAGCATTGATTCTAAATTTACGCCTTTGAATCTGCAAGATCGCAATACCCAAAAAACGGCCGCATTTACTGACGACAAAACCAAAATAGCACAATGGAACACGAAATCCCTGCATGGAAGACATCGCCAAGATTTAAACCAACCCAATGTCGACAAAATAGCGTCGAACGCATGGTTAAATCGAGGGGAATGGTTTCCTGAGACGGAGGGCTTCATAATGGCTATACAAGACCAAGTTATTGAGACGCGCAACTATCAAAAATATATAACTAAAACCCGAACAATAGAAACCTGCAGAAAATGCCAAAGTTCACCAGAAACCATACAACGTATTACAGGAGCACGCAAATCAATAGTACAAACGGATTTCAAACATCGTCACGATCAAGTAGCCAACATAGTACACCAAAAGGTTGCCATAAAGTACCAGCTCATCCCAGCACCAGCTACTGCCTACTATAAATACACTCCGGAAACAGTTTTAGAAAATCAAGCGTTTAAAATGTATTTCGACAGGGCTATCCTCACAGATAGAACTGTGCATTACAATAGACCTGACATCACAGTAGTAGATAAAATCAACAAAACAGCCTTTTTGATTGATATTGCAGTCCCGAACACCCATAACGTCCAGAACACTAAAGCAGAAAAAATATCTAAATACACCGACCTGAAAGAAGAGATAACCCGAATTTGGAAACTCAGAAATGTCACCTATGTACCGATAGTTCTGTCAACAACCGGCGTGATTCCAAAACAAATTCACCAGTCTCTAAACATGTCTTCACTGCCAGTCAATCTATACTTATTAATGCAAAAAGCTGTTATATTGAACACATGCAGAATTGTAAGAAATTTTTTACAGAATGACATGACCTATTAACAGTTATAATAATAACACACATTACATTTTAGTTAATTCACTAAACACAAAATACAATCATACTTATTAAACTAAATATTTCTTCATGAATTTCACTTGGCCTAGGCCCGTGTAATTCATTAGAACCAGCATTTCAGGCTGAGATATTTTAAGAAATAAAGTAATAATAATAATGATAGTTGTTTTAACACACACATGATGAAATATAGGAAACATCATCCTAGATCTTGCACACAACGTCTCACACTACCAAGGCATGAAGGTGGCCGAGATCTTATAGACATCCAAAACCTCCATAACAAGCAAATAAGTACACTCAGATCTTTCTTCTTTAACCGTGCCCAAAGATCCCAATTACATAACGCCATCGTTCAAGCTGATACCAAACACACCCCACTCAATCTTAAAGACCACACACCACAACAAAATGAAAAAATCACTAATCCTCAACAGAAACTGGAAACCTGGCTGCAAAAATCCTTACACGGCAGACATCGCCACGACCTCATCAACCCTAATGTCGACAAAAATGCGTCGAACGCCTGGTTGAAAAGGGGCGACCTGTTCGCAGAAACTGAGGGTTTTATGATAGCCATCCAGGATCAAACGATTGACACCAAAAACTACCGGAAGCATATTATCCGAGATCCTAACTTTCATTCTGATCTATGCCGACACTGTCACAGTGCACCCGAAACCATTCAGCACATTACAGGAGCTTGTAGATCAATAACACAGACCGATTACAAGCACAGACACGACCAAATAGCTGCAATAGTTCATCAGTACCTAGCATACAAATATAAACTTGTTACAGAAAAAACACCCTGTTATAAATACAAGCCACACATAATTTTAAATAACTCCGACTATAAAATGTATTGGGATCGAACCATTTTAACAGATAAAACCATTCGTCACAATAGACCCGATATAATACTACATGATATAAAAAATAAAACAGTCTACCTTATCGATATTGGCGTCCCTAACACACACACGCCATTTCGTGATTACGTGTCTAACTTTACTACATGGTAGGAACTTTATTTTTTTAAACAGGCGGCAGGCTTCGTTATATAGGTGTGTTAGCAGGAAGATAGGAAGACGTTGGATGAAATAACTATGAGTGGTCGGAGTTGGAATTCGGAAAACTCGGCGCTGGGATAGATTTTCAAATTCAGGTGAGTTCAGGGTTTTAGAATGCATAGAAAGAATTGCTTTCAGAATGTATATTTGCCGGACCCTTAACACTCCACACTCTTTATATAATTAATCTGTGGGGAATGTAAACGGCTTAAACAACATGACCTTTAGTACTGCACGCTGGGATCTTTCAACTTCTATCATCTTTGTTTTTATTGCCCCTCCCCAGGCGAGCGCACAATACATATTAGAGATTGTGTCAAAGCCTTATACACCAGCAGTAGTGTTTCCCTTGTAGCACATTGACGATGAGCTTTCAATATATATATACCCTTCCTAATTCTTCCTGCTAGGCAAGACAAATGTTTTTGTCTGAATTTTCTTAGCTCTGTGCGTATGGCATCGCAGAATAAGGTTAACCAACCCTTCCGAATCACGGAGTGTGAATACCAATCACGTACTATGTACTCCATATTACTATTAGCAGAATCGCGTGTCGCTTTTTTGTATGTGAATGGAACATAGATTTACAAATATTACAAAAGTACAATAAATTACAGAAAACTTTTTAAATGAATGTATTGAGTTATTATGAAACTCATAGAACACATTCTGTTGTGTATGTTGGTAGCTACCTAGTCTTGCGAGGTTGTTGAAGTTTTTTCAATCACCCCGTATATATACAAATATACTAAGATTCGGCTTAAATGTCAAAGGGAGTTTTCCTCGCTCACCGGCTAGTGCGCGAGCCTATCGGTCGTGGTTGCTTCTGGAAATACATAAATCTTGAGTTAATTGACATTTCAATCAGGCATAACTTTTATATTATATAACACATTTATAAAAATACACGGCTCGTTCTAAGTACATGTTTAATTCAGAATAGCTGATAAAGTAGTTGAATATGTTGTTTAGAAAATATTGTCAGTAATTTGGAGTGACCACTTATTTTTGCTCCACAGTGTAAATACCAATGTTAGACAATTCTTCAAGGGCTCTTTGAAAATTCATTAAAGGGGCCCATTATTGTGTTCAATTGCGGGAAACCTCTGAAAGGGCCATGTATTTTAGGAAACTGGTAACCTTAGTATTTAAAATAACAAAAGCAGGGATTAGGACAGGTATTTCAACACGTGTGAGGCATAAAAATAAAGAAAGGTCCTAGTTTGTGTCATACCGCTTAATGTCGTTATTTTTTTTTGCTAGAATAACAGCTCTTTCAATTACGTTTTTTAAATTACAAGTACGTTGATGACAATGGGGTAGAGTTTGTCTAATTTGAAATGACGCGCCCACTACTTTTTTGGTTGATTTAGATGTGCCAAGTGTTACTTTTGCGAACAATCGGCGCGTTCGAGTTTAACTGATGTTCATGAAAAGTTAGTGAAATTGTTCATCTTGCTACAAGATTCAGCTGCTTAAAACGTATTTAACAGGTGTATAGAGGATGACAATATCTTAAGATTAATCTGATGAAGTGAGGGATTAAATAGAAAAAAATATATTGCCCCACTTCTAATTTCGAACGTGTTCATAAAATCGAATTAATCCTGCATAGTCCTTCTTGACAATTTCCGTTTCATGATATCGAAGGCGAAGTCAGCTCAAAAGGTAAAAAAAACTCGTGAAAACTCATATTTATCTTTCCGAAACCGTCCCATAAGCGTCTCTTTCATTTTTCGTGAAGTTTCTGAACGAGTCAGTTATAGGATAAACAAAAAAAAGTACGGTACGCGAATGGGTTTGCTACTTCAAATCTGTGAAAATCTTTTTGGAGGATTTATGTTTACTTAGTCTTTTATTGGTAACTGCTGTGGCTTTGTTGTCCTGCAATATTCCTATCGAAACAGTTTTTAGTATTCTATGGCAAAAATTTAAACGGTGATGGAATCGCAGGCACCAGCTAGTAGGTACTTAAAAACATTATTTAACAAAGCAAATTCGTATTTGAAATACTTAAAATCATTAACAACATATTTCAGAAACCTGGTATTTGAAAGCACACAAGACAATACGACAGATTATCAATAGTTATTTCATTTTAAGAAACTTTTTTGCTTAAGTTAGAATTGGTAAGTTGGCAATATCCTTGAGCCATTATTAGCCTATGTCACTCCCGGATACAGTAGCTTCATATTGGTGAAAGAATTTCTAAAATCAGGACAGTAGTTTCGGAGCCTATTCAATACAAACAAACAAACGATAAAACCTTTCCTCTTTATAATATAAGTATAGATAAGATGATTATTTATCGCTTCGATGATATTATCGTAACACTGGTATCGTGTTGCGCTTGGTTACGGCCTCAGGTTTGTATAAGTTTGACAGCTTGTGACTGCCTTGAATTGCCGCCGAGCCGTCACCGACCATGCGATCACACCGATGTCATAACAGTCGCTAAGCGTCTGGTGTGACGTTTTTATATGGGATTTCGGTAAATTTAGCTCTTCTAGTAAATATAAATGACACCAAAACTGGCTTACAAGTTGCTGTAGTTAACTCTCGTGGCAGAGAGAGCAGAGGCAAACTCATGGTAGAAGCAGGCCTCTGTCAATCACATGCGCCAGATAATTACTTACCAGCCGCCGGGTCTCCCAAGACTCATTTGGCAGTTGGTTGTCAACAGCCGCGTAGAGCATTTGTAAGCGAATCTTACGGTTAAACTGATGCGATGACGTACTGTAGGTACTGACTACTGACCCTATATCGAAAAAGGTAACCCTGGCAATACATGCTTGTCACATGACGGCAATATTCAAAATTTACAAAATTGTTAATATTCTATGTAGTGATTTATCTGTTACGTTAGGAACTACCTATCAAATAATCTGTGGTAGAGGTACTGATTCATTTCAACCGTCTGAAATCTGCGTATGCGGTTCTTCGTATGTGTTTGCGTCTTAGCTGGAAAAAACGTCACGTGACTTCGTGAATGTGCGTTTGCGATTGCTGATTTCGCTTTGATATAAATACTTTATTAGAAGCTCATTTTTATAGGCGTCAAAAAAATGGAATTTTTATTTTTAAATTATATAAAGGTTGAAAAGAACCGACTCTATGTTAACTTTCCCACGTTGTAATGCATGGGCTCGTTTAGAGAGGGAAAATTGTATTACGAACATTGAAACCTATCTAACATAAATGAATTCACTTTTTTTAAACTTACTGTAACTGGCGATCGTAAGCACTGTGCTAAGAATAACTTTTTTTTTTCTTTTTGTTCACAGCCTACAAATGCCGTGAGGTGTGGAGTAGTCTGGAGCTTGAACGAGCCTTTAACCTCGGGATTGACGCTGGTCTCCTCCTGATTCCATTCTTCATCATGTCCTTCGCGTACTCCCTCATCGTCACTAAGCTGTGGAGGGGGATGCGGCATGAGATACAGCACAACTTCAATTGGCAGAAACATTGTGAGTATTATTTTTAAGGTTCTTACATTCAGTGTGCCACGTTTGTGATGTATCAAACTTGAAATCTGTAAACTAGGATTTGATTTCATCGACAAAATATTGAAATAAAAGCCCATAACCCATATTTGACAATACCAGGGATTTAAAAGTTTCTCTTGATTTGATTTAATTCCTGTTAATTAGGTATTATAAATGCTGGAGGTTTTTTTTCTAATCGTTATATAGATTTTGACTTTAAAATAAAGTGGCTACAAAGATGGGATACATTTTACTCGCCTTTTTTAGGCATAAAAATTTTTAAACTTTGGCATAATCGTATTTTGGCATAATGAGATTTAAGCATAACGATTTGTTGGGCTATTAAAGGAGACTTATAATAGTCTTTAGCCATTTTAATAATTAATAGTGTTTTGTCTTATAGGTTAATAAGTATGGTTTAATAGGTGCGAGGAGCGAAGCGACGAGCGTGTTAGGTGTACATGAACCTATCGCACGAAGCCGAGCGAGCAAAGCGAGCATCATTATTCTAGATTTTGATGTTTTTTCTCAATAATGTTATGCGTTTCTCATTTTATGCGTTAGAATATTATGGTAACTTATCTTTATGCTATATCAGATTATGCTTTAAAAAAATATGCGAATACAATAAAGCGAAAAGTTGTTTTGCCATAATATCATTATTCCTGAAAACACTGTCTGAATAAATTATGACAAAAGTTTTTATACGTAAATATAGACCCTACCAAGATCTCTCGTCAATAATTATTTACGAAAAAAAAGTTTATTTGTTTTTACACGTGCAAGTAGTATGAAACTTCTTGCACGTGTGTTTTGAGATCGTTTTAGCTCAGGCACTAGGATAATCCTTACTGCAGATTTAAAAACAAACGGTTGGAAAAATACTTCTGTTTTGAAAGTTCAGCAGTTACAGTGCACATAAGATCAGCGCTGGTAGCCTGGTTTTACGTGTTGCCAGAAATCGGGTCAGGAATGCTCACCAACATAAAAGTAAATTATATAAAAGTGATAAAAGCTGAGCAGCAGTTAAGGGCAGTGTTATCATCTACCCCTGGTTAACTGTATTTCGGATACGGGTTTATCATGAATTGTTAATGGTTTGCAGGTCAAACGCTTATCCTAAAACTACAACGTTAATAAAACAACAAAAGGTCTGGTTTTGAATTGAGGTCATGTAAATAGTTAAATTGAATATTTTGGTCAGGATAGTGACTTGGTCTGATCATGATTGCTTTGCGGCATTCCATGAAAATTTACTTGCTTTTAGGTATAGAAATTAAATCAAATCCAATTATTTCAGGTCAGGCCCATATTATTTGGTGTTAGTCGTGAACTTATTATCTCCAGCTAGTAAGCCAAAATTTGTTTGCCCCAGGTAGATTTAAACATAAGCAGTACTGTTTGTATTGAAAACTGATTATTGTGGGCTATCTATTTAACTATTCACTTAGATATATGTATCCAATATCCGATATGACAACCATAGTTTTTATTTTTGACGACATTTGAATATATTAAAAATAAATTAATCATCTTTCTACTCAGAATTAAACAGCAGCTGAGGTCAAGTGATGCTCCAAACGTTGAAAACATATAAGGTAGCTTTGGCGCTTACACGCGTGCTACATTCACGGTTCAAGAAACCAAACAAGCGCACACGGGCTTATTGCGGCGTGTACGTTCTATATAGATCATACAAGCTTTTATAGGAGTACGCTCGTACGAGTAATAATACTGACGACACGGTTGGCGTAGTGCGCTGTAGCACGGTTTCTCGCCTCGATTTCCGTAGTGTCCCGGGTTCGATTCCCGGTCGGGTCAATTTAGGGAACGATCTTTTCTGAATTGACTCGGGTCTGGGTATGCTGGGAGACGCCACTAGCTTATTTCCCTTTGTTTGGTACCTCGTAACACAGGGATATTAATCCTTACTTCGAGACCATTACAAGAGGTGTGTTGTCTGGCTCATATTTATATTTATTTATTTTTATTTAATAATAAATCAGTCTTTAATCAGGCAAATTACACCTATTCATTTTAAATCATAACACTCAAATCAAAAATCAAATTACGTGAATGTTACTCAAATTAATCAAATTAAATGAAAAATTACAAAATAGAAATCAAAAATGTCAAACAAATTACAATAAATAAAATCAAATATATAGTAATTAAAATTGATTAGTAAATTCTTTTCGGCATTAGAACAGTCACATGTCTCTCACAACAATGCCGAATATAGTAAAATTCCGGTCTTGCAGCTATCATGGCCAGAACAGTGTTGGAGCTGGCCCAAACTCTGCGTACCAACGATGCTGCTCTTTTGCGCATAGTTGTGTGAAAGCAGTCGACGCGCGCTTCCGCAAACATACCCGAGGCACTGCAGAATCGGGGCAGCCCCAGCACCAAATAATGCATGCATGCAATGTAATGCATGTGCCAAAAAGCGCGCCTGTATGTGCCTACATGCGCTTCCAAAAACGAGCTTATACGCAAGAAAAAACCATAACGCTTGTCTGAAACTGCTCAAAAACCAAGTGCCACCAGTTTTTTTCGCGTCATCAGTTTGTCGCGCGACCGCCGCGCTGCTGAAGTCGCCTCAATGTAAAAGCGCACTTACTATGACGACGTTTCAGTTGCAAGAATTCTCCATTTCTCAATCGAGTTAAATGGCAGATGAATGGTAAATATAACGCTAGTAGATTAGGACGTACGTTTACCTAACGCTAAAACGCAGACTAAGAAACAGTTATAACTTTGGTTTTTTTAAGCATTTTACAATGCAACAAGCATTGTAAAATGCTCAAAATTCTATCATTAGAAAAAGAACCATTCTTCACAACACAACCGTACTAAACTATATGCCACGGGTACTGTCAGTACTGTGCAGTGACGGATGTAGTTTTGAACAAAGGTCCAACCCCACCAAACGGCCCGCATTGCGTCGGATAGGAGCGGATTTTACCAGCTTCCATGCTCTTACCAAGTCACGCGCAGCAGCTTGTCACCGGCTGTGTTCACCCGTCGACGCACGCGCCCGCAGTCAAGCTGCTGCGCGTGCCTTGGTTATATAGACTTTAAACTCTGTCTACAAGATTTAATTTCGTTTAAAGATTGAAAAATCCATTCCTTTCGGACGCGATGCGGGCCGTTTGGTGGGGTTGGACCATGTCCTTATGGTCTAGCATCCAATTATAAACTCACTTAGTTATTTCACCTAAACGGAGTGTTAAGGATTTTTGTAGAAAAAACAAAGGCTAGTTCAGCCTCTGTAGCTTAGTTATAAGAGCACGGATTATGGAAGGCGCAGGTTCAACTCAAGGTCAAGGTTTAATATATTTTTTCTTCTTCAATTAAATTAAATTAAATTAATTTATTAACATGACAAGATCCATGGGTTAGTAATACAGTTGACTTAAAACCGAATGTTAGAACTTAATACGAGTAGCTATTATTTTTACAAATACAACCTAAAGAACAATAAAATATGAGACACTCGGCACGGGCAAGTCAAAAACAAAATAGGCCTCTTGTTCGTTTGACTTTTAATTTTTATTGTTATTGTTTTCTGATATTTGTTTTGTATTTATTTATATATTATTGTATTTATATTACTGAATATTTTCTTTGACGATCTCAATATTGTTTCCCTTATAATATATGACATTTAATGTAATATATTATATTTTAATTATAATACAACATATTATATATTATTAATGTAATATGAGAGCGTCGTGGCACTAGGCCTAGTTCAGCACCCGAACTCAGATCGTGGATCGTGTGGTCCCGAGTTCAAATCTGGCCAGAACCAAAATCTTTGTGTTCATTGTTAAATATCCAACTTACTGTCCGGTGATGAAAAACATCGATGAAAAACCAAATCAACCCGGTGAAAGGCTCACCACCTACCACGTTGGGTTCTAATACAATTGGTAAAAAGTGGGCTTCTGAGTGTTTCGTTCACCATGACGACACAGTCACTTGCCTCTGACTACCCCGTTTGGGATACAGTCGTAATGGTATGTTATGGTAATGTGTAATATAAGTTTAATTTAATAATGAGAAATAAATTAATCTTTTAACTAGTTTTCATCTTTAGTTACGAAAATGTGTGGAAAATTTGCAATATGTCCTTCCTTGGCGATCATTTGTATGTATTTTCATGACGATCGATGTGTTAAAGTATTATTTAGTTGGAAGAAAGATATGACTGTTTGTTTGTTTCATTGAATAAGATCTGACACTACTGGACTGATTTTATAAATTCTTTCACCAACAACGCTAAATTTAAACGCGGGAAACAGTGTACGTGGGGTGAGCGAAACCGCTGACGGCCTAGTTGTTAGATATAAAAAGTGCTAGCGCGCGAGCGTACGTAACGGTCGTGTCTTAAGTGGTTCCTTTAGTAATTTCAAATAAATAAAATATTCGCTGCAAAATGTTTGCAAATTGTAGTGCTTGCAGCAAAAAAGTGACTGGTGACGTTAACATGAAGTGTTCCGAGACAAATTGTTTGAAAGTTTACGACTTGGTGTGCCTTGGAATCAAACAAAAAGATTTCGAATCGTTCACGGAGGATCATAAACGTCTTTGGGTTTGTCCTGAGTGTGTAAACTCAAAACCGAAACGTTTCAATTGCAATACACCGGTTCGTAGACCTGAGCCGATCACGATCACGATCACTCCAAATTCTGATTCCAATGTAAATAAGAAACGCGGAAGTCGGAGTAGACAATCGGAAGAATGCACTGTGGACGTTGAAGACAGTTTGCTAACCGAATTGAAAGAAATAAGAATGGAGATGAGAGATAGATTGGACGCTCAGGATAATACCATTAAATGTATAAAAGAGGTATGCCTCTCAACAAGACAAGACCTGTTAGAATTCAAGAAAATGTTTGAAATATTTCTGCAGCAACACAGCACAACATCAACTTCAATACATAACCAGTTTGAGGCTTTTAAAGAACACAGCCAGAGCCTGCACTTATTGGTAAATCAAGTAAGAAAAAACATAAACATTGAAACAGCTGATCATACCGGTGAGCAGAAATTATCATTATTAACTGATAACACTAGTGCGAGTGCGAGCGCAGGTACCCTCGATACAGTAAATAAAAGTAAATGTGGGGCCACGAAGTCCGCGATTAGCACTATCGGTGGCAAATCAATGAATGAAGAACAAGGTAAACAGAGTACTGATGATTTGAAATCCATTAATACTCTTCAGTCGCCTAAGAAATCTGACGATAGTCTAGAGAAATGGGTTACGGTTGGTGGGAAAAATGCTAAACGCTCCAGCTTAGGAACTAATAAGCAAAAAGCAAAGAAGCAGACCAGACACACTATAGAGGGTGCTTTGACGCAAAGTAAATTTACGATGGTGTCAGAAAACAAAAAGGATAAGATTTATACAAATAGCATTGGAAGTGAAAAAAATCAGTCCACAGAAGTGAAGAAAGGTAAAAATACAGAGTTGGTTGATATAAAGGGTCAAGAACGAAACAAATACCTGCACGTATGGCGTTTAACACCAGATACCACAGTGGAAAAGATGACATCTCATGTAAAAAGAATATGCGGTCCAGATGCCATAGTAAAAATTGAGAAGCTCAAGCATAAGACGCAAAGGAATTACTCATCATTTGTTGTCACAGTCTCTGAAACAAACTATGGCAAAATATGTCAACCTGCAGTTTGGCCTCTAAATGTGGAGTTTGCTGAATGGATTTGGTTTCGGAGACCAACAAAACAACTCATCGATAAAGTGTAGTAACTTGGATATTTTTTATCAAAACACAAGAGGCCTCAGAACCAAGTTAAATGTATTCCGTAACAGTATAGAATCCTCAAGCGCCGATGTAATCGCAATAACGGAAACAGGATGCAATGAATCTATTCATAACGCAGAAATTGTACCATCGTGCTATAACATATTAAGGTGCGATCGAGCGGACGGGAGGAAACAAGGCGGCGTTCTTGTGGCCACACATCGATTTGAGCTGCGGAGAGTGGGGCTGCCGGGTGACGTCAACATTGATAACTGTGCGTTCGAACTAATCGGTGCGTCTGTGTATTTAAATAATAGGCATTTGTTATTCTGCTGTGTGGTTTATATACCGCCAGGTAGTACAGAAACCGATTATATGTTGTTATTTAGAATAATTGAACAATGGTCTGTTAAATATAAGGCAATGATAGTTCTGGGTGATTTTAACTTACATTCAACCAATGAAAATGTAATAAATTATTTTGATTATTTTGTTGCTTTCTGTGGGCTCGCTCAGATGAAAAGCGTACCAAATTGTAACAATAGGCAGCTGGATTTAGTGTTGTGCACGGAATGCATAGCGGACGGGATTGGCGTGTACGAGGCGGACGAGGCCTTAGTGCCGGTAGATAATTATCACCCGCCTCTCGTCATTACTGTGCGGATCGGGCGGCGGGCCGCGCCGGCGTCGCCGCCGCTACTCCCTCAGTCTCAGTTATTGTCGTGTCAAAGTTCGCAACAATGGAATTTCGCTAAGGCTGATTATGAAGTTTTGTACCCGCTACTGGCGGACATCGATTGGAAATCGTTGTATGACATGCGAGAGCCGGAGGAGGCGGTAAATTATTTCTATGATGTTGTTAATAGGATTATTAATGATTGTGTACCCAGCAAGAAGCCCCGTCAAGCGATCGGTAGGTATAATTATCCGGAGTGGTACACCTTGGATATAATTAAAGCGATAGGCTTAAAATATAAGCTCCATAAGAAATACAAATCAAGTAAAACGCCGGAAAACTACGTACTTTTTTCGAAATGTAGGGCACAGGTAAAAAAAATGATTATTTTCGCGCATGAGCAGCATAGAAGTAGGGTCCAATTTAATTTAGCAAAGGATCCAAAGTCTTTTTGGGATTACGTAAGATCACAGAAAGCTAGTGTTAATCGTAAAAAAATTACCAAAAACGGAAATCCACTGCCTGACTCGGATTGTGCAATGGAATTTGCTAATTTCTTCCACTCGGTGTACGGTACCGAACCTGCCAAGCTGGACGTGGCGGAGGCGGTGGCGGCGGGCGGGGCGAGTGCCGCGCGGGTCCACGTCCCGCGGCTCACGCTACGCGAGGTGCGGGAGGCACTGGTGCGCTTAAAACCGAAGCGCTCCGCGGGACCTGATGGTATTCCGGCTTTTGTAGTGAGAGATTGCCGAGCTACTCTGGCAAAACCACTTTTACATATTTATAATTTATGTTTAGAGGCATCTCATTTCCCGAAATGCTGGAAAACCACACGAGTAACTCCGATTCCTAAGAGTGAGGGAGGTTCGGAGGTAAATGGTTTTAGGCCAGTCGCAATTTTATCAACACCGGCTAAAGTGTTTGAGGGGGCGATACAGCGGAGTATTCAGTCGCAGGTTTCAGCACAACTATCTGACGCGCAGCACGGGTTCCGCCCGGAACGCAGCACCACCAGCAATCTACTCAACGCGATGGCTTACACGGTTCCTCATGTGGACGCGGGAACACAAGTTGACGCGGCCTACTTCGACTACAAGAAAGCATTCGATCTAGTCGATAATGATATATTGTTGGCGAAGTTGGCGGCAGTCGGCTGCACTACGCAGCTGTTGAAATTTTTTGCGAGCTACATGAGGGACAGAATGCAGTATGTAGACTATGCTGGATATAGGTCGGACTCTTATTTCACTCGAACGGGCGTGGGACAGGGCAGCAACTTGGGGCCCTTAAATTTTATCATTATGATAAACGATCTGCCCGAAGTTGTGAGAGATGCTCGATGTTTACTTTTCGCCGATGACCTCAAATTACTTCTAGCGATAAGTGATAATAGGGATTGCAAACGCTTACAGGAGGATATAAACAGGGCTGTTGAGTGGAGTCGGAAAAATAAACTTCAGTTCAATCTCAGTAAATGCTCCGTAATATCTTTTAGCAGGGCACGGACACCGCTCCACTACGACTATGAAATTGATTGCTCTAAAATACACCGGACAGAGGTAGTCAAAGATCTGGGCGTGCGGCTAGGCGTCCAATTAAATTTTAAAGAACACATAGAAGGCATTTGCAAAAAGGCTTACAGAAGTTTAGGTTTTGTGCTTCGGAATTCAGTAGGTTTTACGAATCTAAAAGCGATAGCCGCCTTATATAATGCTCTCATTCGAAGTCAGCTGGAGTTTAACGCTGCAGTATGGGCTCCGCATGAAGCAAAATATAGGCTGATATTGGAGCGTATACAAAACAAATTTACGAGGTACTTGTACCTAAGGTTATATGGTGTGTATCCCTTCTATCCGTTGATGTATCCAACTTTGTTCGTTTTGGGTATGGTTGGGTACAACAAATTGGAAACAAGACGGGATTTGGCACTCGCTTATTATTTGGTTGGGGTACTGAGAGGTATCGTCTGCAACCCAAGCATACTGGAACGTTTGGTTATCTGCGTGCCGAACAGGTATGTGGAGCGGCGGCGGCGGCCGAGGTTGCTTGCGGTGCCGCGCGCGCGGACCGGCCTGCTGGCCAACTCACCGTTGACGCGGACTTTGCACACGCTAAATCTAGTAGCTGAAACAACGGACCTGTTTACCTGTTCGATGAGCGAGTTCAACAAAGTAACTCTAAAAGTGTTGTGTTGTTATTAATGTTTTTGCGCTTGATTATTTTTCTTATTTTATTTTATTGACATAATATTAATAATAGTAAGATGAAATAATTTAATAGATAATATAATGTAATAGATAGTTTAAATTTGAGACTGAGTATAATGTATAATATAATGAAATTAAATACATATTTTTTATTTTTATTAAGGGAACTAAATTTAATGCATGAATATATTAATTAAGGAAAAATATTAGCTGGCTACACTATTGTATTAGGCATGTGCCTGTAATAATAGATGTATTTGTTTTTTGAATAAATAAATAAATAAATATTTTAATTTACATTATATTGACATTATGTTTCTGTTACAGTGACAAGACAAGGTAGCTGCAAGAATGCGAATAGTCACCTGATTCCGGCCACACCAATTCTACAGGGTAACTCTTCTGACTTGTGCTGCAAGAACAACTGGGCAACAAAAAAGGTACTATAGCTGAATAATGCCTGGGGCAGAATTGATTTTTTTCTAGTTATTTTAACATTGTACACTTTTTTATAAAGGCTCGCTTCGAATATAGTGCCCTATTTTAGAGAGGAGCGAAAGCTTAATAAGGTAAATCTACTTGAATAATTCCTCTGCTAACAGTGTAAATTCGTGAAACAATTTATTGAGTCTCCATAAGCTTCATACATCGTGAACTTTTGTGAAGAATTTTGAAGTGTTGGCTACAATTTGGTGAAATAATTGCAGCACGTGTCAATTCGCAGTCACGAAACTGTTCAATTCCAACCCACGCAAACATTATAAGTTATTATCTTGTAGTTTAAAACCAAGTTATTTATTTTAAGCTCAATCATTAACCTCGGAACCATAAGCTGAAAATGTGTACATACCTTAATTTTGCTATTCTAAAAGTTGTCTCAAAAGTCTCATATTATTTCGTGAACGCGAGCGAAATGGGTACCCTTTATGAGAACGGAAAAAACCGGTTTATTCCAAAAGGAATACCGTCAATAAAGTACGATATTCTCTGTAGTAGGTACACTTTACCAAAAAAAACGCAATTCTTCACAGGCGTGAACTGTCAAAATTATCATCTTAAATTGGACAAACTATGTATATTTAACTATGTAAGTAAACATTTTGTTTTTTTGATGATTTTAATTTCAAGGTCATCATACAAAAACAGTCAAATAGTTAGTGTTTTTTGTATGAAACCCTAGACTTAAAGTCAATTAAAAAAACACTACTACACTTACTGAGTAGGTATGCTGGATCGTTTTTGTAATGCTTTTGATAATCACATAAAGGCTGACATTAGCGGTTTTGTACATTGAAAAGCTTGTGATTGCGGGTAATTTTCGTTTAAATTAATATATAAGATAAATATTACGTATCGAACATAAAGTAAGGTGATCACACAAAGTACCTACACCCATTAATTTTTAATCAGAGCACTCAGATCTTTACTAAGCGATCTCTTGCAGACAAATATCAATCCATTATTCATAGCACAAGCGGCTTCAGCTCTTTCGTTATCATGATTTTAAAAATACGTTTCCAGCTTTAGTCTTTACTTGAAATTCAGTATAATTATACACTCAACGAGAAACCCGCCTACAACTAACTGTGTTTTCTTTAAGCTGATAACTATTTTCGCTGCAGAGATCGTTAAACCATATACTCGTAGCATGAAAACACGACAATTTCCTATTAATTTTCCCAAAGGTCAACGCGACAGGTCATAATTTAACCCATGCAAGCCGCCTTTACCGGCCCTATTATTGAAATCAGTTTATCGTTACAATGTGTAGGCTTGCTAAAGTATTGATCACAAACTCGGGGTATGTCCAGAACTTCACCAGGAATTAACTCTCCACGAGTATTTAGGGCTTGGGATTAATTTACTAGGTGCACGCTTAAGAGAAAAATGATATTTTAGATATCATTTGTTCAATCCAAATGGCACTTGGTTTCAAAGCATACTTAGTGTGATCATCAAAAGACTTACGAAAACGATATATCATACTCACTAAGTGATGTAGTAAATATGTAAGTAAAATTGAAATGTATTTAACCAAATTTTATTTAAAGGTCACCATTAAAATTAGTCGAACAGTCAGAATATTTTATATCAAAATCTTAAGATTATAAGTCAGTAGTAAAAATCAAATTTTCACCCACATAGTTACTAAGTACATCACTTGCTAAATATGATATATCGTTTTCGTATGTCTTTTGATAACTAACCTGTATTTAAAACAGTATATATCTACAGTATGATTATTTAGAGGAAAAAACGTTTAATATTCGTTTTCTAACAGCAAACGTGTATTATACTTCTAACAGATAAATTAACATACTGCTACGCCAGTGCTTTCGGGGATCTTAAAGTTGAAATGTATTTTTAGGTCAGCCAGAGCGCGCAATGGGACTAAGATAAATATATTGACATTAAATCTCCTGTTCTTTATTCACAGTTCTCTATGCAAATATCAACAGATAAAAGAATATTGATTAATACTGACTTTATCGGAAATGATGCCAATTTACAGTTAAATACATTACTTTCAGACTTTATCCATGAGTTACGAGTAAGAGGATACAGAAGCGCCATTTTCCCAAACAAACGTAGTCCCTTTTTCTCCCCTGGATATTGCTGACAGAGAAAACCTACTTAATTACTAATAAAGTTTTGATAACCCTCCAGCTTTCAATATAAATTAATTATTTAATTTATATTGAAAACGGATCTGAACTTTCAAAAATCTAAAAAAATTGGCTAGTTTTTCCGCTGTGTTTAAACATCCAGACAACTAATTCGACTCGTTTATTTAAAAAATGTAAAACATAAATCAGGCCAAACCATTGTTCAATTTTTAATGAAAAAAGTAACTAAATCAGTCAACTTTTCGTAAAGGGATCAGGGGACAACGAAACGTGGATTTTGTGCACTTTGAGTAATTTCGGTTCGAGTTGCAGTTGGCTCTATCGCACTCTGCGGGGGGCTTGAGGTTAGCAAAAGACAGCGATAGAGTTCACAAATACTTAGGTATTTTAAATTCTCTCGTGCTGTGTTCTTTGAACCGCATTTCAAGTTTTGCCGAAATTTTTGGAAACAAAGTGGCCAAAAGCAAGCCGCAAATACTCGAAAGTTGCTTCGTACCTAAATCTATATAGTAGGTGTAATTTAGCGACATGATTGGTGTAGTTGAACTTCTGTCGTGCCTCAAGTTCGGTTTCCGGTTGGATCAATGCAAGAAACGAACTTTACTAAATTGGCTGGGGTCTGAGCTTGCTGGGAGATGCTCCTGACTTAAATCTTTGCCTAGCACCTTGTAATACAAATATTTTCATCCTTATTTCTGACCAAAGCATTGAGTGTGCTGTCTGGCGTTTATGTATAAACTAGTTTACTAGAAGAAGCGAAGACTACTTATGATGATTTTAAAGGATTTTGTATGGAAGTTGAACCAAGTTTTCTGCCTAGAATGCTCACATAGTCCATTTTGTTCCTCAAACTATCACTAATTCGTAATTCAAAGCGCAAAAAAATCTATCCCAGGAGTCCAAAGAAAAACAGCCTCTTGTTTTAAATATTTGTATTGGAAGAAATATTGTGCGTTGAATTATATTTTTCTTTCCTGGAACCAATTTTTTTTATTTTTTTTTAATAGTTCATTTTAATGCTACAGCACCACTGGACCAACCCCCATTCCTAGGCAGCACTTGGTCCAAACCTTGGCAATGTCCTTTGAAGTATTTTTGTAAATGTATGTAACATTAAACTTAGTAGAGAAAACATAGGAGTGTCTACATTGCCAATAATATCAAACACAGAGACTTTCCACCAGCTTTTGGACAGGATCTAGGCTAATTACTTTACTTAACCAACAACATTGTGCTAGCGCAAACCTTGAGCGGGTTATTTTCATGCATAACAAAATAACAATATCATAACAAAAGCGACCGTTCACGACAGCAACACTTACACCAAGATCTAATCCCAAACTAAGCAAAGCTTGTTCTATGGGTGTAAGAGACCGATAAACATACATAAATATTTCTAAATACACAAACAAACGCAAATGTTCGTCACATGCATGTTTGTCGTGGGTGATCAATCCACAACCTCTGGTGCTCGAGTGTAGGCTAGCTTCTGCTGTTTACAATGTTTTTAATTGCTCACCAGGATGACGAAGACAAATCAGACGCAGAGACGAAGAGTACACAGTCGTACTGTATGCACACCGTTGATTTGGAGTTCCGACACGTCATCAGATCTACCCACATTGACAAGAGTATCGAAGCGAAGAGAAAAGTAAGTAAGAAAAGAAACGTTGAAGGCAACACGTTATTTGTGGTTGCTTTATTCGTCGTTTCGCTCGCGCCAGAACAGTTTTACTGAGCTTGAAATTCAGGGATTATCGCCAGATTCCACAAACGTCAATCAAAGATGAGCAGTCCTTACATATATATAGCTGTCCCTTTCATTACTATTGACATGTGACAGGGCAGCATTAATTTGAGGTGTCCTCAACTTTTGATTAGCGTTTGTGGATACGGTAATACGGGAACTACTACGAGTAATATGAGTTGGTAAATCGATCCCATTGTGAGTCAGACTTCCTGACTCACAGGCTCCAAAATAACAAACTTTCTAAACTGCATTGTCAACGAATCTTTTTTTTAAGCAGTGAACAAACAAAACCATTCGAATAATAAATCCTTTAAGCCCCATTTAATTTTTTTGTTTGTTCTATACTGCGGGCCTATGATGACAAGTCAGAAGTGTATTTTCAACAAAATCTCATTAACGTTCTAATATAAATTCAACAAGGTATTAAGAATCAGCAATATAGAGGAGATTAAATTGTACTTTAATGTATTAGGTAATTTGTACTAAGCATCCGTCATCTTTTCAGGTAATAAGAATGCTCTTCGTCATTATTCTGGAGTTTTTCATATGCTGGACTCCACTACACGTTATAAACACGGTAAGATATTTAGCTTTTCTTTATAATAGTAGCTATTACTATGATACAAGCATATCACAAAATATATTTAACATTAACCAGATTCATGTGTTCATTCCTAACCTATTCACTCAGTACACTTAGCGAACCTAGATGAGTCTATTTTTTAGCAATCTTATTTTGTTAATTTTACGTCAACGAAATTGACTTTTTCAACCGACTTCAAAAAAAGGAGGAGGTTCTCAATTCGACTAAGTTTTTTTTTTTATGTTTGTTACCTCATAACTTCGACTGGGTGAACCGATTTTGATCATTGTTTTTTTATTTGAAAGCTGGTGCTTCCCGAATGGTTCCATTTTAATTTGGTCTAGTTCTGACAGCGGCATCCATGAGAAAACCATATAAGTCTTAAATCTAGATATACAAAATGCGCGATAAATGAACGAATAACTCAATATAACGCCAACCGATTTCGATAATTCTTTTTTTATTTGAAAGTGATGCTGCCCGTGTGGTCCCATTTAAATTTGGTCTAGTTTTGACAGTGGCATCCATGGGAAATCCATATAAGTCTTAAATCTAGATAAACCATATGCGCGACAAATGGACGAATAAGTCATTGGCACGCCAACCGATTTCGATGCTACTTTTTTATTGGTAAGGATATACTTCAAGAGTAGTTTGACGAGAGTTTGGTTAGGTTCTGATTAGTCGGTGTCAGCCAATGTAGGCTTGTAACTACCTACCTACATACGTAAACGTATTAGGTAAGAAATAGGTATATTGCTATAGGTATTTCCTTGACTGACACCGACTCCAACATTAACAATAGTTGTACATACCTACATTATTTTATCGTTTAAGTTTTAGAAGAATACGCAATTATTTCTTTACTTTTTAGTGCTTTGTTTTAGAAGATTTTTTTTAAGTTGTTTTTTTTTTTGTTAAAATTTTTGTTTTAAACTTTAAGAACGGAAGTTGACAGACTACCTCCAAAATAAGTCAACGTGTTGTAAAAGACAGCGCAAACCGGGCAAAACATTGATAAAGTAACGGTAACGATGAATTGAAGTGAAAACTTCTTTAGCAAAATTTAACAAACAAATTAACTTTCTGACCAAGGTCAATCACGCTAACCGGTGAAAATTACGGACAATGTGCAATCATATCAACTGGATGATTTGGAATTTTCCGATCAAGAAACATGAAAGTATCAGAAAATTAGGCCAAAATGATTACTTTTGAAGGAGAAACATCGTGATTTTCCGTAAGCCTGTTATTAAAATCTGATGAGTTCTTGTTAAAAGTTCAAATACCGCTTTGTAATTTTTTATGTATTCCATATACTTACGAGTAAATGATAATCGATCATCATTAATATTAAATAATTTGTTTGGGCAATACGAGGGGCATGCCAAAATAAGTTAGATACTCTTTACTCATGTGATTGACACTGGCAAGTTATACACCATCTTAAAGACTGGTTGCTTATTGATATATTTGAAAATACACACATATTTATTTTAATTTTTATTTGAATGGCCGTCATTTTTCCAAAAACGTGCGGGGATTCGCTTGCAGCAATGGAGCTCAGTCGACGTGATTTTCGCGCTATGGTTTATTATGACTATAAATAAATATAAATATATAAATAAATATGCGCCAGACAACACACCTCTTGTCATGGTCTCGAAGGAGGGATAAATATCCCTGTATTACGAGGTACCAGACAAGGAATTAAGCCAGGGGCGTCTCCCAGCAGACCCGAGGCAGTTTAGAAAAGATCGTTTCCTGAATTGACCCGACCGGGAATCGAACACAGGGCACTGCGGAATTCGAGGCGAGAAACCGTGCTACTGCGCACTACGCCAATCGTGTTGACGTCGTAATAAGAAAGTTTTAAAGCCTCAAGAATGTTTTGAACTTTTGGCTACTACTTTTGGTGAGTCTGCTTGTTCACGAGCAACAGTATTTATTTGGTTTGCTGAATTTAAAAGAGGACGAGGATGTTTTGAAGATGCAGCGAAGAGAGGTCGGCCGCCAACCGTGGTCACACAAGAAAACGTTCGTGCAGTCGAAAACTTATTCGCGAAAACTGACGAATTACGTATGTAGAGCTGGAGCGAGAACTGGGAATTGGATCAGCAGCAATGCAAACCATAATTCACGACCACCTTTTTCTCCGTCAACGTTGTTCGAGATGGGTGCCGCACAAACTTACCGATGAGCAGAAAGACCGTCGGGTTGGTGCCTAATCATGATAGATAAATTCGACGGTGGCGAGAAATAAAACGTGTATGATATACTGACTGGTGACGAAACATGGCTATATAACTATGATCCCGAAACAAAGCGACAGTCGACTGTATGTTGTTTTGAAGATGAACCAACTCCGCTGCCGTGCACGAAGCACACAGAAACAAATAGTCGCCTCGTTTTTCTGCAAAACGGGTCATATTGCTACTGTAGTGCTAGACGATAGTTTGTGCTCCAACAGTAATATCAGCTTGGTGTGACAAGCGACTGAGGTCAGGAATCCGGCACCTTCTCTGGCACCACGACAATGCAGTGCAGCACACATCTGCCAGAACACTTGACTTTTTCAACTCAAAAAAATTGACAATCTTTCCTCACCCACCATATTCTCTTGACCTAGCGCCTTGTGATTTTTACCTGTTTCTAAAAATTAAAGAAAAACTAAAGGGGAAGAGGTTTGAAAGCAAAGAAGAATTAAAGCAAGCAGCCTATAATTTTGAGATTTCTGAGGTATCTAAAGAAGAGTGGTCACAGGTATTTTCCAATTGGTTCAAACGTATGGAAAAGTGTATACGTACTCAGGGTGAATACTTCGAAAAGATCGATACTTCTAATAAAGAATACATTTTATAATTTTTGAGTATCTAATTTCATGCCCCTCGTGAAGTGTAATCAAAAACAATAAACACGACTACATCCCATTGGGGTGGTTGGAACCAATTTGACTGTTGCCGTCATGGTGAACGGAGCACTCAGAAGCCTATTTCAGATCACGTAAAGTCCTACACATGTGGTAGGTGGTGAGCATTCCGCAATGCGGGTCGCAAATAGAACAATAATAACAAAGATAGTTCTAGCCAGATTTAAAGTCGGGGCCACACGTGTTCCAAAGTGAAACGCTTAGCCCCTAGGCAACAAGGTTGAATTCTCTTAAGTTTGCTACTAAAGAACCACATTCTTTGATTATCTGGTTTTGGGCTTGTTGTTCGTTTGAAAAACACGTCATACGAAGCTACAGATCTATACTAATATTTTATAGAGGAAATATTTGTTTCTTTGTTTATATTGAATAGGCTCCGAAACTACTGGATTGATTTCAAATTATTGACAGGTAATCGCTGACTGGCTCAAAATGAAAGATCATATTAGGAAATCGCTCGCTACGCTCAGTTTAAGAAATAGTTAATTTCTGACTGGCTATATGAGATGGTAATACGGGCCCTGGTTGCATAATTATGTCTCTTCCTCACAGAAACCGTTGCTAAATAACTTTAATCTGGTAGTGTTTGTGTTATTGCTGGTGGTGGTAGGCAGAGGTCACTGGGGAGCTGAGTGCTGAGTGCGCCAAGTCAATATTTTTTTTTTTGATTAAGCAACATTTGTTCACACTTTTTTTTTATTATACCATCATCATCAGCCCATAAATATTCCACTGCTGGGAACAGGCCTCACCTTAACTATGAGGTGGTACGAGCCAAACTCCAACGCGCGGGCTCAGTCCGGATTGTTGGAGTCTTTCAGCACCATAAAAAAATGTTTTTCTGGCGTTTAAATAAAAGTGTTTGTACATTTTGGCACTATACAATATTTTTACATACTTAAAAGGTGATTTAGGCACGAATCGAACACTTAATTTGATTCAAAGTCTCAAATATTCAAACAGAACACTGCGCGCCTTATCGCTGCCAACGGCTTAGTGGCGGCGAACGCCACACACGCGATACAAGTGCGAGAGATGCGAACGACTTCATCATTGCGTATTGCGATTTGCGAGCACCTAAATGTCAATTTGTTAGGACGCTCAAATTGTGGAATGAGGTTTTCCCAATCAGTTATATTATGAACGCGCAAGTGATGCCTATAGATGCGAATGCGTTAATTAACCGCATTATATGCTTGTTACGGTTAAATACCACCGATAAATGGCGCCGGCGGCATTATTATTGACTGTTCACTCAGGAAGTCTGATATCCAGTCACACAGTGCGATGGGAATTCCTTAAGAAGGAAGCTTCAGCTAGGAGTTGACAAAACAATTTAAGACAGATATTTACAGTACTTCAAGATAAATAATGGGCATCGGAAAACATCGGAATTTCGGAAACAAATCGTAAAATATTACACAAACAATTTCATCAGTAATTAATTTTAAAAAAACACTTCTAATTTCTGTCAATGTCATAGCGGTCTCGCTATTTTACTAAAGCGCTATCATCCAGTTTTATATTTCGGTCAATCATCTTCGGAAACACGAAGTTAGTCGATGCCCATTATTTACCATAAAGAACTGTGGTCTTTTTCTCGGTCGCCGTATATAATTAACCGTTAATAACCGCATTTTATCGGTAGTTAACCATTAATTTGGTTAAGTAACGGTAGCTTACGGGTTTTTTACAACTATAGTGATGCCCCTGGTGTTGCACGCCTCCATAGGATGGGGTAACCGCTTACCATCAGGCGGTCCGTTTGCTTGATTGTCTCCGACCTAGTATTAATTTGTGTGACGGGATGGTGAAGTCATTTGCATCGCTCACTGCTACTCGCACCATGCACTCTGTTGTATGTTGTGTTTGCTGGAGGCCCTGACTAGTAATACTAAGTCCCCTAAAGCCTTACAGAGTCAAAAACGCACGAGGAATTTTGCACGTGTCTATAGTCAGCATTTAGAAATATTTATGTATGTTTATCAGTCTCTGACACCCATAGTACAAGCTCTGCTTAGTTTGGGGTTAGATGACCTTAGTGTAATTTGTCCCGGATATTTATTTATTATTTACATGTCAAAAAGAAATAACACAATTCAGTCAAAACTAACAAAAAAAATGTTAATAAACTATTTGAGTCATCCAAAGTTATAATTCAAATATTCTTCAACACAAAGAAAAGATTTTTTCGGAATGTTTCGTCACATTGGTAGGGCCAATGACCCGCGGGTTCTTCTCTACAAGAGCTATTTATGCTTCCGTCTTCTGCCTGATGAAGCGCTGCGCTTATGAGGACCTCCAGCTTGTTGGCGACTTGGTCTGTCCATCTGTCGAGCTTCGCTGTAGCGAAAGCTAGCGCAGGTCTCATTAGAACGACCTATTCAGGAAATTCCTCAGGTAATTTCGAGCCTATTTACTTATGAGTGCAAACAGTAGTCTATGATATGTTTTCATTTAATCTTTTGATATGGCATCCTCAAGTAAGATGGCACTCATCCCAAGGATATTCATACACCAGTGAAATTAATCCCTTTCAATGATATTCTATTGTGGTGATTAAGTCGTAGGATGATATAAAATTTAGGATGATCACGAAACGGATCATAGGAACCTGACATTCAGTATCACTACTAACCTGGTTATTTTCAGGCCGATCGCAGTAAGGGTCGTTTTCACCAGAGATGTGCGAGGATGCGTTGCGAAGCATGTGTGTGTTAAGAACCAATAGAATTGTTTCATTCACCTAGCTTCGCGATTTTATTGGTTCTTAACAAACACATTTCTCGCAACGCCTTCTCGCACATCTCTGGTCGAAACGCACCCTAATAAGGCTCGTCCTAGGACGATTTCGAATGAGGATATTTAATGTCAGATTCTTATTATCCAGCATATCGCAATTATTCTAGGATTTTCCGTAACTTCAAATCTCCCTGTTATCCTGCGACAAATATGCCACCAAGATTTATTTATCTGTAAGTACGAACATTGTTCAACTTTAAGACTCACGCCGTCTTTCGGTTGAATGCTTCTACATATTCCACAGGATACGGTACCTATTGTGTATAGCGAAGTATTTCTAGGCTTTTGTTACTTAAATTACCGTTACTGATTCCATTTACAAAGCCTGAAAAGTACTTTACAAGCTGTGCGGTTAGTGACAAGCTCGCTTTGATTTCAATGTTTAGAATTTCTATTATTAGGGAATGTTTTGGAGAAACATAAAATCCCGCTAGCTAGGTACACTGAGGGGAAAAACAGTATAAGTAGGTAATGTTCCTAACTAGTATATAAACATAGCTTAGATATATGTATAGATACATTAGTTATTTTCACCTATGCAGACTTCTGAATCAAAAGTGGCGCTTAAACTGGCCAATCCATAACTTTTGTATAACGTTGAACAAAAATCAACCTTGTGCCAATCCTGAGAAATATGGCCTGACATTTTATTCATTGAAGTAAATTAATGAAGTCTGAAAATCATAAGTTTTTCTTAACTTACGTAATCGGCGCCCTATTGTGTTAAATTTTATACGATTGTCAATTTTTTATTCTGCCTACGAGCTTACTTACAGTATACTCGTATAGAGTCACATTATGTTTATATAAGAAATAGGTATTCACATAGTATTATTTTATGTACGTATATTTTTATTTAGTATATTTTTTCTAGTTATTTTTTTTTTGACTTGGCATAAGTACTTTGTATAAGTCTATATGAGTAAAGATATTAATTTCCATTCACTTAACCAATCGTTCATTATTTGTTGCGGTGAAGGCGTTGCCTTTGACTTGTTTCGTAAAGGTCATAAGATCACTTTTTTGCGTACAGAGACAAATATACATTTTTCTAGATATTATTTTGTTGCAGATATACCTGTTCTACCCAGAAGAGTTGTACCAGTACATAGGATCCAAAGGTGTGGTTCTCCTTCAGTTGCTGGCGTACTGCTCCTCATGCTGCAACCCCATCACTTACTGTTTTATGAACCGGAAGTTCAGACAAGCTTTCATTACGCTATTCAAAACTTGCAAGTTGTTCAGGTGAGAAAATATATACTTACTTGTCTGGATACGACTGTGATAGCGATAGCAATTTAAAAAGGTTCAAGTGGGGTCAGAATATAGTTGCTGATAGGAACGAACTCCACCTGCCATTAGCCGTTCGCCGCAATCTTTGTGGTGTTGCGCCGGCTGGACCGAAGCTGCGTGCTGCAATACCCACGACGCTGATGTACGTTTCCCGCCTCCATTACTCTACGAAGGCTGAGGAAATCGCAGAGTACATAAAGGTCACCAACAAAGCTAACTTCACTCTGAGGGTCGAGCGATTAGTATCCCGCCATAATGTGAATTTTAATTCATTTGTGCCGACTGAACATCTATCGACCTACATGAAAGAGAAGTTTTGGCCGAGAAGTTTTTTAAAAAGCCATTTGGTCGATTTAACGTCATTTTTAGGGTTCCGTACCTCGAAAGGAAAAAACAGAACCCTTATAGGATCACTTTGTTGTCCGTCTGTCTGTCTGTCAAGACCCTTTTTCTCAGGAACGCGTCTACTGTCCCTTGTAGCTGTGAAAAAATCAAACTTTTAAGCCAACGCAATCAAAAGATACAGCCGTTTATGCCGCGAATTTCCGCAAAATTTCGACACTCGCAAGAGATTCAAAACCTACAGGGACTTCCCGTGAACGATTCTGATTCTGATTCATGTGACGTTCCTATCACTTCGGTCCAAAGACAACTTATGTATTTTAAGAGTAAAAAGTAGTCACATTTTAGTCAAAAAACGGGATTGTATTTAATTTAGTATTATCATTATTATGTTCATTCCAACTACGACGATCCGAAAGCAAGGGTCTACTTGAATGAACATATTGTGAAACTCAGAATCTTGAAACTTGGTACGAAGCGACGTCGTATAGCACAGATAAAGGAAACATTGCGAAAACCGTAAAATTTTAGTTACATTATATAATATAAATATTTTTATAAATATACCTACAGGTTTGTACGAAACCTCGGTGCGCGAGTCCGACTCGCACTGGGCCGGTTTTTTTAAATGTAGTCTCAGCAGCATCAATTTTGTACAGATTTTATAACTAAGCAAATAATTACCAGTTAAATCCAAACTGGTAATTCACACAGGATTTTAATACATTTTCACCAATCTTCACCACACTTGGGGAACGCTGGTCGTGCACACACGTCTGTATCAAAAATAACGTAATGTGAGCAACCCGTCTCACAGGCCCGCGCCATAGGCGGCGCGTCTCATACTATTTGTTGATAAAAATTTGAAATAATTGTTTTAAAGTCACAGCACATTTTTTCAGCGTGGCAACAGCACCGCTCCAACCCGGCATCGCCTCGTATTAAAATTACGTCTTTGCTATAATTGATCGGCATTGGCTTTATTACGCCATATGGGTTTGGTAATAACAAACCCGGGGTATGATCCGAAAAAATTAAAATAAATAAAGGTTTTGTGCTATTGACATGAACGTGATCTGTAAAATTTCAGAGTTTGAATATTTTTATCAGAATCAGTGGTTTTCAGTCAGTAGCTTTTTAACAAACATAAATTGAAATATATGACGCGTATGTTAAACTTCGCGTGGCAAAAATGAGTGCAATGCACTTCTTTCGACGCTGCTTCATTTAGTCCACGATTTACCTATCATTCCTCTGTCAATGAAATAAATAAATAATAATTGAGGAATTTAGAATTGGTATTAATAAAACGCTATATCCAGATCACGGGGGAGCGTCGTGGCCTAGGTTAAGCACCCCAACTGGGATCGTGGATCGTGTGGTCCCGAGTTCAAATCTGCCCAGAACCATCTTTGTGGTCATTGTTTTCCGACTAACTCTTCGGTGATGAATAACATCGATTCTAAACCAAAATCTACCCGGAAAACGGCGGAAGGGCCACCACCTACCCTGTGGGGTTTTAATCCCATTGAAGAAAAGTGGGCTTCTTAGTGTATCGTTCACCACGACGGCAACAGTCACTTGCCTCCGGCTACCCCGTTTGAAATATACGTTATTTTATGTTAAACCGCTATCATCACGTCACTATCAGCATCAAATAGGTGTCACGCTTAGTATAAACGATCAATACTTATTTTATAAAGCAGAAAAGTTTGTTTGTTTGTTTGTACTGAATAGGCTCCGAAACTATTGGATCGAAATTAAAAATTCCTTCACCAACATAAAGCTACAAGTACATTGTCAAAAAATGACATAGACTATATTTTTTTTTAATTTTGGCTATAATAATATGTTGACGGGAAAGACAGTCTACGCAGGCGAAGCCGCTGACGGACAGTTAGTTTTTCATAAAGAAAGAGGGACTTGTGAATTTAAATTTTTAGCAATATACAATGCTCTATTTTCTACACAAATATAGAAACTAGAAAAATTCGACCTGGTCCCGCTTGGCCAGACCAGGACCAGGTAGAATTTTTCTAGTTTCTATCAAAGAGGGACTTGCTCTACCATTTAGATTTATCTCTGTGGTCGCTTTGCACAAAAAATAGTTACGAAGGGCATGCTAAAAAAAGTTAGATACTCTTTACTCATTTGATTGACACTGGCAAGTTATACACCATCTTATAGGCTGGTTGTTTATTGATATACTTGAAAATATAACGCATTTTGTTTTATTTGAATTAGCATCATTTTTCTGAGAATCTGGCGGGACTTCGCTTGCAGCAATGGAGCTCAGTCGACGGGCTTTTCGCGCAATGATTTATTATGACTATAAAAAAGGTTTAAAGCCTCAAGAATGTTTTGAACTTTTGGCTACTACTTTTGGTGAGTCTGCTTGTTCACGAGCAACAGGATTTAACTGGTTTGCTGAATTTAAAAGAGGACGGAGATGTGTCGAAGATGAAGCGAAGACAGGTCGGCCGCCAATCGCGGTAACACAAAAAAACGTTCGTGCAGTTGAGAAACGTATTCGCGAAAACCGAAGAATTTCGTATATTATGTAGAGCTGGAGCGAGAACTGGAAATTGGATCAGCAGCAATGCAAACCATAATTCACGACCACCTTTCTCTCCGTAAACGTTGTTCGAGGTGGGTGCCGCACAAACTCACCGATGAGAAGAAAGACCGTCGGGTGGATTGGTGGAAACATGGCTATACCTATGACTATGATCCTGAAACAAAACGACAGTCGACTGAATGGTGTTTTGAAGATGAACCAACTCCAACGGAATGTCGCCGTGCACGAAGCACACAGAAACAAACCTGGTTTTTCTGCAACCAGGGTCATATTGCTACTGTAGTGCTAGAGGATCAAAGAACGGTGAACTTTGAATGGTATGTGACAGTTGGTGCTCCAACAGTAATATCAGCTTGGTGTGACAAGCGACCGAAGACAGGAATCCGGCACCTTCTCTGGCACCACGACAATGCGGCGCCGCACACGTTTGCCAGAACACTTGACTTTTTCAACTTAAAAAATATGTCAATCTTTCTTCATCCACTAATTTCCCTGAACTAGTGCCTTGTGATTTTTACCTGTTTCCAAAAATTAAGGAAAAACTAAAAGGGAACAGGTTTGAAAGCAAAGAAGATGCACTGGCTGCCTATAATTTATGTTGCGTATAATTTATGTTTGACGACACAGTTGGCGTAGTGCGCTGTAGCACGGTTTCTCGCCTCGATTACCGTAGTGTCCCGGTCGGGTCAATTCAGGAAACGATCTTTTCTGAATTGACTCGGGTCTGGGTGTGCTGGGAGACGCCCCAGGCTTATTTCCTTGTGTGGTAACTCGTAACACAGGGATATTAATCCCTACTTCGAGACCATTACAAGAGGTGTGTTGTCTGGCGCATATTTATTTATTATTTATTTATAATTTCGGGATTTCTGAGGTGTCTAAAGAAGAGTGGTCACAGGTTTTTTCCAATTGGTTCAAACGTATGGAAAAGTGTATACGTGTTCAGGGTGAATACTTCGAAAAGATCGATACTTGTAATAAAGAATAATTTTTAATTTTTTGAGTATCTAATTTCTTTTGGCATGCCCCTCGTAACGCCGAGTGAATTTGAATTGCAAATATTTAATTCTCTCCTCCCACATCTTTGGTGGAAAAGTCTAGAATGTGCGGTTCCAGAATTAAAATATTTGTTGGTACAATAAAAACTGTATTTCCGCGACAATAACTTTAGTATGATTAATTCCATTCGAACGGCAAACAATATTCTTATGATAGCCATCGAGTGCACTAACACTAATGACTAGGTCAGGATGTTTTTCACAGACATAGAACGAAATGGTCTACGAAAGTAGTTATATATTTCACTGCTTTATTTATTACGCGCTCGACCATTTTGTAGCATCAACAAAAAGCGCATAGATTTACATTTGTCATTTCTGTCTATGAAATGTATGTCTACCATGAGTTTCTCCCACGGTAACTAAGATAGTCAACTTCAGTACCTACGTCTACCACGAGTTGCTACTTTTAATTTACGGTATCGTTCGCGTAAAAAAATGTATTAGGTTTTGACATTGTCATGTCATGTCATGTCAAATCACAATCCAATTTTTTACGCCAACGATACCGTAAATTTAAAGTGGCAACTCGTGGTAGACGTACTGTTTGTGTATCATTTTAAGTTTTATTTTTAATAATGTCAAAAACGTCAACGCGGTCAACACGGACGGCTGTCATTGGTGTGAAGCAGGAGAACGCGAACAAAATTTACACTTTTTATTTATCTGAGAATGAAAATATTTCGTGGTGATAGATCTATTCCTTAGATAATACAAGTTGATGACAAAATATAAACGTTGCTGACAAAAAATATAATTACATCAATGTTCTGTAGTTCAAACGACACGACCCGTGTGACTTAGCTGCGTGGCTGTGAATGATTATTCCTAGTTTCTTATGGAACCTAATAAATATTAAAAACCGGTTAAAATGGTTAAAAAGGTTAACTATAATGAGCAAGAACGATTTACATTTCGTTCCTCTTCTAAATCGTTGTTTTTACGTTCCCGTTCGAACGGAAACAAAACCAATATGTTCTTAGGCATTTTGGACGAAAACGGTTTGAAAAATAAACCGGTTCCCAAGCCCTGGTGTAAAGTCATGGCAGACATAATGGATTGAAATCGATTAAAAAATAAGAATTCCGATCTTTGAATTGCTGTCACGTCACAATTGAATTGAAGCGTCGAAAAGAGGTACTCTTGTTTTTTACACAGATGAAGGGACTAGCGTTCTCAGAGATCTAATTTGATTAAATACTTAAGCGATTTTAACTCCAGCGCACCGTACCGTTTAATAACCCTTGATAATATGATAAAGCCGCTTTCCTGTCTGTTTCTTTAAGTTTTGAAGTGACAAGCAATTAGCGGGTGACATTTTTCCCATTTGATAGCATTTTATTCATTACACATTATTTCTTCAAACAGTTACAATTGTCGGATTTGCTTATAGCTAAAATAACATATATACGCTCACGATTACCCCAAATATTATTAGTAGTCAAAGTTGCGAATTTTCCACTTTTTCTAAATACTATACTCATCAACATAACCTATGACCATGACCCATGAGGTTCAGATAAGAGGCCAAAAAGTATTGCAAAATATTCACTGTTGAATATACATATTTGAATAATCAATCAAATGGGCTCCAAACTGAAGTGCAAAGGCCACGATGTTTTCAAGATAATCCCAAGTAACTAAATTATTATACGAGCAGGGGCCTTAATATAATCCTTATCCAGTCAAGTTAATTCTATAAACTGAGGGGAGGGAGCAATCGAAAAGTTATAAGTGATTGTAATGAGGCTCCAGGCTAATCGTCTTTAGGTAAAGAAATGAAATTCAGCTTTTGAACGATATTGATTGTTCCTAAAAGTGAAATGAGGATGCTTGTAAGTCCTGATTATAAACAGAAACGTAAGACTGTACCAAAGTTATTTTAAAGGCAAAGTGTGGGAAAATAAACTTGTGGTTTAAGACGTAGGTAAGTACATAAAAAAGGTCAAGTCAGGAGGTACACTTTGACTGATGAAAATTTATGAAAGTAATGAAAAAAGTGAAAAAAGTACTAGATAAGTGTCAGGATATTAGCCATTTGAAATATTATGTGGTATAAAAATAAATTCATAGTAGTATTAACTATTGGTGTTAAACGTTTCTGCTATCTTACAATGCATCATTCACATGTCAATGTCACTCGCAATAATCACACGTGTTTTCTCCTAATCACTAAGCAGCTGCAGTAATCACCTGCACTAATCACTAATCAAAGTGAATACAGGCCTTAAAGCTTATTAAATCAAGACTGATAATAAACTAGACCGCGCAATTACCATCCTTTAATCTGAAAGTATTCAAAAAGTTTTTTCTCATTCTGTTTACATAATAGTCTACCTTTTAAGTTGTAGAAAGTTATTTTTAATTTATGTAAGTAATTGCAAAATGTCTAATGTTAGCATGCCATCTAATGGTAATAGTACGAGTACACTATCCCGGCACCGCAACAGAACCGCTCCAACCCGGCAATTAGCTTGCCATTCAAATTAAAGGGATGTTTCCTAATTTTTGGAAATGATTTTGTTCATAGGTAGTATTGTATTTCATTTGTATTTAAACATGAAAAAAATACGTCAAATTTCAATAAAAAAAATACGTAATTTAAATTGTTTTTTAGAATTCCCGCCAAAACACTCCAAACCGTCACGTGACTATACTCGTAATTACGACACAGCCCGATAGAAAATCTTGCGCTCTGTCAAAGTTAATTAGATTTTAACTTGGGTATGACAGTTACGTCAGCTTGTATGCCGGTCAGTGGCGTGATCGCGCTTTGATGGGCGTTCGCAGTCACGTGAAAATGGGTTTTAAATAACGGAATTTGAAATAATTTTCTTAAATTTATGACGAATAAATATAGAAATACATATTCTTAAAATATTACTATTTTAGGTTTTTAAATCTCTTTTTTAATGTGTCATACACACAAAACTTTACGTGAACTGGTAACATGTGTCAACGGCAGACGGCGGGCGGCTGGCGCTCCGCGTCAATAACTGTATAAAATCCTTTAATTTTGGATAAAAATCTATTCGCTGAATTTCACAAAGTTTTCCTTTGTTTGAAGCTGCACGTTCCTTAAATCTTTGACACCCACTTCTTTCTTGCTTCTTTCCATGTTCGAAACGTTTTTAATGAATGTTAAATTGAGGAAACACTTACTTTAACTAGTTATTGAAAATAAGGTTCAGAGTTCCAGCAGTGGCCATCATGCCAGAAAACAATAAAGATTGAAATTCATTTCATGTTTTTTAAACTGTTCATTATCTTATTTGAATAATAAGTAGATAGAGATACCGTACCAATCGTGCTACTTTAGCCCTGTCATATTTACAACTATACTTGTTTCATTGACCGTTTAATTTTAAAGCTTAAAGCCTAATCCATTTGGACAGCCCTTTAAAAATATACGTTTACGTCGTAAACATATTATAAATCAGTCGACCTATTCTTAGAAACTCATTTCGAACCTCACCCAGTGAATCCGCTGTGAGATTCAAATTTCGCATCTTGTAAAACTGGATAACGACGAAATGTCGCCTTTCTGATAAACGTGTTCATAAAACAAACAACGTTTAATAAGATTTTGATAAAAAGTTTATATAAATTGTATGTATATAAGCAAAAGTGAGTTCGATCACCTGAGTGAGATCGGGTTTCGAATTTTACAGAATCGCACTACTGCTCTGAAAGAAGTGCACAGTACTCCTTTTCAACGCCTACAATGAAATCATCATCATCTATTACTATGTATGACTGTGTGCTATATTGATCGCGGTTAATAAAAGACCGTCTCCAACACGTGATACATCCACATAACCAATGGAAATCCATCCCTCGTTTTAGTGGAAGTGTAACCTATCTGCCCTTGTCTGCCCTTCCTTTTGTTATAATAGGTGCCTCTAGAACAGGGATGTCCAAACATGGCCTGTGAGGCTATCCGCGGCCCGCAATCACGAACAAAAATGTCACTTCGTTCACTTTATGTATAAAAAATATGTCTTTGCATCACTCTAATTTTATACTCATAGCTGGTGGTCCCGGGTGAAAATTTTAGCAATAACACCAAAAACTCTTAAAATATTTCCACAAATTCTAATACCCGTTATATATTTTGTTGATAAAGGCAAATGGAGGAAAATTTTTGCTCATTCCTGCTTTATGATTACGAATATGTTTAATAGTATGTAGTATTTCAGGAGGTGTGTTCCTGAGAAGTCCGAGTGCAAGCAGGCCACTCCCCCCCCTTCTAGTCAAGATGCCACAGCCTGTATAGTAAGGGGGAGCCAGACTGGACGTACAGGTATGTAAAATTAATAGTTTTCACTCAAATCTAAGGCAATTTTAGGAAAAATTACATAGGAATTCAGTTCAGGTTCAACAAAACTGAAAATGACGTGACGGTAACCGAAACTAGCAGCACTATATTCCAAGTTCAAAGTGGGTAATTGGTTTAAGAGCCTTCTACCATTTTCAGCTCATGATCCAACATTTCAACCGCTCAATTTAAAATAATAGAATTTTCAATACATGCAAAACATAGCCCAACCAACCTTTCATAGTGACACAAAAGGTGTCACATTTGTAAATACAATCTTTTTAATTCTCTAAGATGAATAATTTCGCCAACCCGATTTAGAAAACAAGTCTAACGCCCGAATCCAGAAACGTCAATCAAAGTTAAGGAAACCCCAAATGTATACCAGTCCTTTTCACATCTACTGACATTTGTGACAGGACAGCATTAATTTGAAGGGTGCTCAACCTTTGATGGACGTTTCTGGATTCGGGCGTTACCGTGTCAACTGCAATTAGCTATCTCTGATCGAACCGTCTATAGCTGTTGAAAAAAACCCGTAACGTCTGACATATAATGTCGTTGACACTAATGAACAAGAACATCATGCAAAAATAAGAAAAAAAGGTAATTCAATATACTTACCGATAGGCAATGTGGCACCGTTGGAGAGTCTGCAGCACTGCCCACGTTTCGGTCGAATCAAAGGCCTTCTCATAGTCCACGAACGCTAAGCATAGTGGCAAATTATACTCCTCGGTCTTCTGTTTATACTGCCGTAGCGTGTGAATGTGGTCTATGGTACGTCTATGGAGGCTGGAAGTCATTGAACCTGCGAGCAAGATTCGTGAATACCCTCGAAAACAGCTTATAAATATGGCCCAATAGCGATATGGGCCAATGGTTATTCAAAAGGGCCTTATCGCCTTTCTTGAAGAAAAGCACCACCACGCTTCTGTTCCATGCTTCCGGCGTAGCACCCTCGAACAGGACGGAATTAAACAGCGCCTGAAATAATTTAAGTATCGGTGTTCCACCCGCCTTCAGTAAGTCCGAGGTATTTCAGTCCTCGCCCGGCGCTTTATTTTTTTTTCAACTGTTTGAGTTCCATCCTAATCTCATACTGGCTGATGTCCGGGATATCTTTGGGATATCGAATATATACCAAATACCTACACGAATAATACGATACCTGACACTATACTGAAGATATTCGGTATAGTGTCAGGTGAGCTTTGCTATGGGGTCTTTGGCTGAGCTCTTAACGGGTTTGGCGACCGAGGTGTACAACTGTCCATGAAACCGTTCGATCTCCCTCAGCACCTCCGGCTTCGTAAACGCTATATTGCCATCCTCTTTCTTCAGCAGCTTAGTCAGCTGGCTTTGCCCAATAGACAAGTCCCTGGCGAATATTTTGGAGCCTTTATTCCGCTCAATTGTTTCTTTAATATGGTAAGTATTAAAGGAACGAATATCGCGCCGAAGGGACCGACAGATCCGTCTACTGATCGGCCGATATGACTCCGCTTAGAGGACTACAGCGTCATCGAGCGCCGCTTGGCCATGAGGTCAAAAGTTTGATCGGTCTGTTTTTGAGGTCTATCTTTGCGGCGGGGCCTAAAAAATTTAGACCCTTTCCACACAGTAGTGTGGAAAGTTTCCACCAACCCGTTATTGAGATCGTCCACTGAATCGCATTCTAGACAAGCAAAGCGATTTATAAGCTCGAGTTGGAAGCTTTTGGGGTTTTGGATGTGGGCTAGGGTTGGTCGGAGCGTAGACTTCATAAGGCGAGACCGTTCCAGTTTAACACTTATATTCAGTGTGCCCCTGACTATTCGGTCATCGCTTCCGGTTTTCACCCTGTGGATCACGGAGACATCACTTAATATCTGTCTCTTTGTGGCCATATTGAAGTCTATCTCATTTTTGCTTGAACCGTCGGGGCTCATCCAGGTCCATTTCCTATGGGGCGGCTTCCTGAAGAACGAGTTCATCATAGAGAGTTTCAGTCTCTGGCCCTTCGGATTCCACATTGCCCAACCCCAGCTCAATGTCACTTCTCCTGCCCAGCTTTGCGTAGAAGTCCCCCATAACAATACAAAAGTAGGATTTGGAGGTATGTATGACTTTACTGTAATCCTCATACATAACCTCAACTTCGTCATCTGGGTGTGCCGAGGACGGTGCGTAAACCTGTATGTGCCCAAGGAAATAACATTTTTAGTGTTTTGTTGCGAGCGTACTCGAGCGCGGTCTGCAGGTGCGATGGGCAGCAGTACCGCTCCGGTATTGAGATGGGAGCCAGAAAATTGACGAACACATGGTCCTTATTTAAAAATAAATAAATAAATGGACGACACGATTAGCGTATTACGCGTTAGCACGGTTTCTTACCTCGATTTCCGTAGTGTCCCGGGTTCGATTCCTGGTCGGGTCAAGTCAGAAAACGATATTTTCTGAATTAACTCTGGTCTGGATGTGCTAGGAGACGCGCCTGGCTTAATTTCTAGTCTGGTACCTCGTAATACAGGGATATTAAGCCCTACTTCGAGACCATGAAAAGTGGTGTGTTGTCTGGCGCATATTTATTTATTTAAATGCAAATGTAAAATTATCTTTGTTATCTTTTCACAGCTAAACCACTGAACCAATTTTTACGACTACTTCTGACTGTATATGGATCTATTGAACCTTGTGAAGGATTGAGCTGGACTCCGTGTGAAAATAAATTGTGACTGTTAAATTGTTACAATATAACAGGCGAATGATTCCGACGAGGCATATTTATCACTCTAATATATATATTATGTATCTCCTACAGTTACGTCAAACATATTACGTTACACAATCAAATATTAGCTAAATTTTTCGGCGAGTTATTTTTATAAAATTATCATTCAATCTTCAATTTAGCTGGCCCTCCCACTAAAAGTAAACAATGAGGTACCCGCGTTTGCTTATTACTGATGAAACCGTTTTGCTGAAGGTTTCAGAAAAGGCAATTTATTTTTAATTTGGCGACAACGCTTGGCTATTATTCAATAAATGCTTGAATATACCCAATAAACCATTCGAAATTTGCATATAAAGCAAACGAAATTAACACAGTCTAATATAGACAAAGTAGACTTATTGGAGTCCTTATAGGAGCCGATGACTTACTCAAACAATGTTATTAATGACGCGCTTAACTTCTTTTATAACTTGTGAGTAGAGTTCTTTGATTTTGATGATCATCATTAATCACTCTTAGCCGTAAGACGTCCCTGCTGAGCATATGCCTCTCCTGTAGATTACTAAAGCGCAGTCTGCATCCACCGGCCTGTTACCTTTATCAGGTCGTCCGTCCACCTTGCGTGGGCGTCCCACGCTTCATTTGCTTTTCCAACTGTTGTTTTTCTACGGATTTTGTTGATTTTATTATAAAGTAAGTTCATTCATAATCGTTTCTGTTCTTGATATGGAAATTCCTCCTAGAATTTGAAAGCCTAAGCAGCGCCCATTTTAAATAAATAAATATCTGGGACAATTCACACCAATATCATCTGACCCCAAACTAAGCAGAGCTTGTAATATGGGCGTCAGAGACTGATAAACATACTTATATATTTCTAAATGCATACTTAAATAGATAATAACAGCCAGACACACAACAAATACAAATGTTCGTCACACAAATATTTGTCATGGGTGGGGATCGAACCCACGACCTCCGGCGCTAAAGGCAGGATCGCTGCCATTGCGCCAACAACGTGTACCCCGGTACCTGATGGAAATTAAAAGCTCCGGTGGATTCAGCCTTAAAAGCCCCTCTAGAAATTTATGGACGAAACTTGTGTTCAAGTTTTGATTTAATGTCCGCAAGTTCACAGGAATACAATTTCTATACTAATATTATAAAGAGCAAAGATTTTGATTGTTTCTTTGTTTTTTTGTATTGAATAGGCTCCAAAACTATAGATTCGATCGTGAAAATTTTTTCACTAACAGAAAGCTAAAATATTCAGGAGTAATAAAGGCTAAATTTTGTTATGATTTAACAAAAAAATCAATGAAAAATAATAGTATATGTAAATCAAATCGGAGAAAAGCGGTCGAGATATTATGATACCATATTTTCACTTACTTCAATCCTGCGCTTCTTCTATTCTCATTAACCCTTTCATTCACGAACGATTATGAGTACGCTTGACCAGACCCTTGCTAACAAAGTCTTGATCTACTCGTACCAACTGAATACCAAGCAAGGGTACCCCTAGCACTTAACAAGACTGCCACAAAAGAAACAACCCTAGAATGAAAACAAACCTAGCAGCGCTTACTTCCGTTTCGTGAATTTTACTAATTCAACTCATGTTTTTGAAAGAACACTTTTAATTAATGAATAATACAAAATTATAACTATCCAACGCAACACAGGCAATGTTTCGAAGATCTTTTTTCAAAAGTCTTTTGAAAGAAATTACAGTGCAGTACTTGCTGTAATATTTTTTTAATGACACCAAATTATTACTTCAACATCCATAGCCAGTTATTAATTATTGTTAAATAACTCGTTACAAATTAACACACGTTAGATTGCATAAAAACAGCTTTTAAAAGTTTATAAAGGTTGTGAAAAGACCCTTAACGAAGCCGAGATCAGGACCTTTTTTTCTTTCTAGACCATACCTGGGAACTCAAAAGCATGGATAAATAGTCTTTGTCAATAGTTACCAAGTTATTAAAGGTCAAAGTCAGAAATAATGAAATCAAACTCTAATCATTAATAACTTAATTTTTGTCATAAGAAACATTATCAAAATTTCAAGTATTTCCTAACAAAAAATTGCTTCAAAACGTTCAACTCGCAATGTACATTGTACCATTTGATTATACGTAAATGCCACGCACAAAAGCGCAGGAGCGGTATGTTGCACGCGTTACATTGCGTAGTCCGTTTTAAGGTTTAAAATTGACACCTAAAAGAAATTTCGTTTCCCATCAATTTTTTTTCTATGACTTGATTTAATGGTCTGAGTGCGTAGACGCCGGCTTCGTTAAGGGTCTTTTTACACCCTATGTATAAAAACAGATGGTAACGTACACTACTTTCGAATAAACCTCACGAAGGCTGACATGCAGGAGCCGTAATGACGGGGTTCTAGGTTTGATTCCCAGTATGTCTCCATGTCATTACACTAATGACAGTTTTTGTATGCGATTTCGGTACTAACTAGTGATTAGAAATCGAAACAAAAAATGGCATGCAAATTTTTAAAGGCAATTGTTTACGTGACGGAAACTTGTGGATACAAGTCACATAACTGAGTTTGGATATTTAATAAGCCAATTACGATTTTGAAAGTCTTTGCTCATCAGTGATCAATCAATCAAAATCTTCATTGCGTAGGTACCTAGAACTTAATATAATGTAACGGCCCGGGGAAAAGGTTTTTTTTTTCCTTTTAAAGGGCTCTACAAATGTATCACTAATTAGATATTAGGTTAGACACTTTTACATTATGACCATTAATTATTGTACATTATTAGTAAACTCCTATTTATAACAAGAAAATAATACTTTTCTATATAATTTATTAGCTAATACCAACACAAAATAATCTAAAATGGAAATACGATTTCGAAATAACTCAAACTCAAATATCTTTATTTAAATAGACTTAATCAGTACTTTTAAATAGTCAGAAAATATACAAATTTTAAACATAAATACTATAATATGAATATATAAATAAACAGTATACAACAACGTAGGAGAAGTTGATTCTTACTGAGAAGACCCGGCGAGAAACTCAGTAGTTACTCTTTTAAACTTGTTGTGGTTTTACAATGCGAGCTAATAGAGTACAATTTGTTTGTTGAGAAAAAAAACTGCTTAAATTCTAACATTAACAGACAGAACAACCCAATAAGTACAGTAAAGCTACAGAATATAAAAAAAAAATATAATCATTCAAAAAAAATACTTTTTGTGATTAAAAACTATTTTAGCTGATTCTCAAAAGTTTAGTTTTGGCTAATAAACATGAACTGGAAGGCAAACTTCTAATTTTCAGATCAGACGAACAAGATCAATTCACCAAGGGAAATTACTAGCTACATTCTTAATTAAGTCTCAACTGATCTTATGATTGCATCAAACAATTTGTTAATTAGAGGACTAAGCTACTCGTAGTTAGCACTAAACAAGACGTTAATAATGGCCTTAGCTAATTAAGTCACAAGACGTCAAGAGGATACAGAAGCGCCCTTTCTTCATACAAACGTAGTCCCCTGTTTCCTTCCTTGATAATGCTAGAGGAATATAATTCCTTTATTTAAAAACTAAATAATTAATCAGATTTTCCGCTATGTTAAAACATCCAGAAAATGGATTTGAGTAAATCTTAAAAAAAACAGGAAAACATGGCTAAAGCACAAATTAGACATGCGCGGCGCTCTGACAGATAGCCCGCTTAGAACAACACGCCATTTTTGACGCACGCACACAGAGACATGAGTTTACCAGCGAAGTCAGTGAGCTTCGGTGAGTCGGAAAGTCGCACTGTCGCGAGTGTTTTTGTTTCTGTCGAACTTGGTGCAATTTTTCACATGATGAATTTTGTTTTTGGCCGGTTCTGTCAAGTAGGTATAACTTACTTACTTCATTTTAAAAAAATCAGAGCGACTATAGTAGTAACCCTAGGCGGTTCACGCAAGTTTTGGAAAAAGGTGCGAGCGGTCCTTCTGTAAACTCTTCATTTTGTGGCTCAAGCCTTTTACTAATTTTAACTAAAAATAGTAATTCAATCGGTCAATTTTTCGAAAAGGGTTCAGGGGACTGCGAAGCGTCGATTTTGTGTACTTTAATAGGTCATTTCGGTCGGAGTTGCAGTTGTCTCTATCGCTCTCTGCGCCCCCCTTGTGCTATGTCTGCTTAAGGGTGCGTTTACATCAGAGATGTGTGAGGATGCATTGCGAGGACAGAACCAATAGAATCGCGAAGCTAGGTGAATGAAACAATTCTATTGGTTCTTAACACACATTCCTCGCAACGCATCCTCGCACATCTCTGGTGGAAACGCACCCTTAGGCCAATCCCATTCATTGGTCTATATAGAATAGCACTGGTCAAAACGGGTACTACTTAGCTATGTTTTTAATATAACAGGAAACAAGGATGCGTGCAGTGCGTGCCATCCCTACTGTCGATACATCGCTTCCGCAACAGCTACGAGTACCTTGCGTCGACGCATTCGTAGCACATCTCGCTCGCTCCGGTACATAGCATAGCATCAGTGGAAACGGTCTAATAGTTTCGTAGCTTAGCTAACGAGGGTATCTCGCAGCAAGTTTATTTAATTTCGTACAAAGTTTAACCAGAACTAGGTACCGTTAGGTAGGTACGCACTTAAAATAACGTTTTTATTCGAACAGTTCGAACGAACGTGAAGGCAAAAACTTCTCTAATAATATACCGGTATCCGAGCCTTGTATTTAACATTGAATTGACGCCACGATTGGCGTAGTGCGCTGTAGCTTGTTTTTTCACCTGGACTTGCGTGGTGTCCCGTGTTCGATTTCCGATCGGGTCAGTTCAGGAAACGATCTTTCCTAAATTGACGAATCTGGGAATCCTGGGAGACGCTACTGGCTTAGATCCTTATCTCGTAACACAAAGATTATCCTTACTTCGAGACTATGACATGACGTTTATTAATTCATCATTTGTTGACAGACCTGGATGGGCTGGAAGGAGAGGATTGTGTTTAGCAGCGGTTCTCAATGCACTGCTTCTGGCAGCGGCGGGCACCCCGCGCTGCCCGCGCCCGTTGTCCTGCGACCCGTTACACAAGTAAGTCTCATTGTATGTCCACCATGAGCTTACACCGACCACAACTGCTAGCGTCCGCGTTGACGTTTTTGTATAGCATTTCGATACAGCGCCCCTAGTGATTAAAAATGGAACCAAAATAGCAGAAAAACTGAGGTTAAATATCATCGTTCACGTGACGAAAACTTATATTAGACATTCATTGAAAAAGATAAGTTAGCATACCCTATCATGGAGCCGGTACGTTACATCGAGTTACAGAAGATTGAAACTCATTAGATCGATCGTTTATTACATCATTAGTTCATTAGATCGAAAGCTTTTTAGATCGAACGCTCGCTACATCGAAAGCTTTTGAAATTGATTTTGAAATAATGAACAAAGTCGAAGTCACTCGGGTGACCGAATAATCTTCTTAACACACGTCTTAAAGTATATACTACTCTGTGTAAAAAGTATCGGGAATATGTCAATAAAAAGACCCGCGTAAAAGAGGTCGTTCAATTTTTTTTACTGCATGTTGGTAGTACTGTACTGATTAAGCGCGCAAAATTTGAGCGGGATCTGTCATTTAATTTGCTTTAAACTACACTTTTTGTTGGTGATAGTTTTGAGTCGGCGATTTTTACAATGGAAAATATTGTTGAACAAAGAGTGTGCCTTAAATTTTGTGTTTCGAATGATATTTCATGTGAATCACTAAAAATATTGCGAAATACCTACGGCGAATTGTGTATATCGAAAACAAGGGCTTATGAATGGTATAAGGCTTTTAAAGAAGGCCGAGAAGTAGTAGTAGACTTGCCTCGTTCTGGTAGACCTTCAACCGCTACGACCAAAGAAAACATCGACAGAATCAAGAAGCTAGTGCTTGAAAATCGACGTATGAGTCTGAGAGAGTTGGCTAGTGAGGTGAACATATCTTTTAAGTCCGTCCACAACATTCTCATTGACATTTTAGGCATGAAACGCGTCGCCGCTCGACTAATTCCAAAAGAGCTTAACTTTGTTCAAAAAGCGCAGCGAAAGCATGTCGCTGAAGACATGGTTTCCCGAGCTTCTACGGATCCGACCTTTATGAAACGTATAATAACTGGCGACGAGACATGGGTTTATGAGTACGACATGCAAACAAGCCAACAGTCTTCAGAATGGCGTCTCGAAAACGAGCCGAAACCCAAAAAACCCCGGCAAAGTCGCTCCAAAATGAAGGTGATGCTGACAGTTTTTTTTGACTACCGTGGTGTGGTTCACTCCGAATTCCTTCCAGAGGGAGAAACAGTGAATAAAGAATATTATTTAGGCGTCATGAAGCGTTTGCGTGAGAGTATCCGCCGAAAACGTCCAGATTTGTGGCAACACAGCTCATGGATGCTGCACCAAGATAATGCACCATCACACACAGCCATTATAGTGAAAGAGTTTTAGCGAAAAATTCAACAAAAGTTCTCGACCAAGCACTGTATTCACCTGATATGGCTCTGTCTGACTTTTTTTATTTCCCAAGTTAAAATTACCACTTCGAGGAAAACGTTTTGAGTCGATAGAAGCCATAAAAGAAATTTCGCTGAATGAGCTAAAGGTCATACCGCAAATAGCCTATGAAAAATGTATGGAAGACTGGGTGAAGCGGTGGAGATGTTGTATTGCAAGCGATGGAGCCTACTTTGAAGGCGATAAAATAAATTTAGATGAATAATTTGTATTTTTAGTTTTATTGACAAATTTCCGATACTTAGTACACAGAATGTACATATAAGTACTAGCTCTTCGCCCGCGTGGACTACGAACTACGCAATTTGAATATCACAGCGGATTCGCATTTACGAAGAGAGTTTACAGAGTAGGTTGACGGATCTCTCTGTAAAGTCTACTCTTGGTCGTTTATTTATTTTTACTTTACGTTATTTAGGACATAAAATTACTTAAATCATATTATTTCACAGGTGATAGAAACAGGAGAAGAAGGAAGCCAGTTCCTGTATCGCATCACTTGGTCCAGGGCAGGGCCTTCCAAAGGGAGTACGCCGACTCAACCACTTTATGAGTAAATTTCTAGAGGAATGAGAGGATATATTAAAAAGCGTTGTGTATCAGTATTGACAGTTTAACAAAGTTTTTGGTAAAATATCAAAACCTGCACTGCGGTAGTAAAAAAATGGTATCAATTCTACCTTCTTTCAAAATATTTTCTAAAATCTTTTAATCGATTTTATTAGTTCATAGAAAGAAAGGAACGACAAGTTTTCATCTACTTGATTTTGACAACCATTGCCATCAACAATTGAGCGTGTGGACTAATTGAAACAACTTCAAAAGAGGCTCACTTCACTACTTTTTAACACGTGAAGTACGTATACATCATCTACTTCATTTTAAGTGTGTGATTGAGATAATAGTACAGCGCATAAGCCCCGAAACCGAAGTCCATTTTTTCCATAGCTTTTGCCCAAGACTCTGTCCAGAAATACGCGGGTTCACTATTTATGTTGAGGTATTGGAATAGAGTAAATATGCGGAGTAGAGTTTAAACAGATGTATATTCAGAGCACATCACATTGCATGCAACCACATTTGACATAGTACGTTATACGGAACCCAAAAGTAAACAACACAAATCTACTCCTAGTTCTATTTGGCAACTTCATCAATGTCGATACAGCTTTTCAACAGTTTATACTTCGATCGCTGAGAACTAAGTTAATTTTTTGACTATCCCGTAGTGTCCCGGGTTCGAACCCCAGTCGAATTAATTTAGGAAACGATCTTTTCTGATTTGACTCGGGTCTGGGGAGCTGGGAGACGCCCCTGTCTTATTTCCTTGTGTGGTAACTCGTGACACAGGGATATTCATCCCTACTTCGAAACCATTACAAGAGGTGTGTTGTCTAACGCATATTTATTTATAATTCGCACTTAAATTGCGTCACTCGGACAAGCTCTAGTCTTAACCAAGATTAAACAGCGCTTTTTAGTACAATCCTCTGTAAGTACATTGTGATAAGCTTAGTAAGTTAACTTGGACTTAAACTTGGATTGAGTGAAACGTGCTTTAAGTAAGTGAATATGAGCTTAAAATTATCTTGGAGTGATTTTGCGAACAAATATTTGTGTGACGAACATTCATATTTGCTGTGTGTCTGGGCGTTATTATCTATTTAAGTATGTATTTAGAAATATTTAAGTATGTTTATCAGTCTCTGACGCCCATATTACAGGCTCTGCTTAGTTTGGGGTCAGATGATCTTGGTGTGAATTGTTCCAGATATTTATTTATTTAATTAAGTGCTGCGGATGTAAATATGATGATAAGATTTGATCAGTGTTAAAAAAAAACGTATATTTTTTTCTGAAAAAGGAAACCTTAGGGAGTAAGGAGCCTGAATTAGTGCAAGCTAAGTTTTAATTCTATTAACTTTAGGTATTTTTTTAACTGAAAGTAAAAAGAACCTGTTGATAATAAAATGTTGAAGTAGGTACAAAAATAAAAAGTGTACGAGTATTTATTATTGTCATTCTTAAAACTGCTATTACTTTTTATTTGAATATTTATTTATAGTTATCATGGGATCAAAAGCGAGATGGCGTTTGAAAAAAACGTATTTCGTCTATTACACCTAGCTTGTTTCATATATTTAGTTAAATTAATTAGTAGTATTTGACGCCAATGCAGAACTTATCGTGTTGTTATTGATTATTATTTTATTTTATTGTTTTGAATAAGTAATGTCTACAAAAAAGTAATTGTGCAACAGTAAGTAAAAAACTAAAGATGAATTTAAATTATGGAACTGATCAACGAACTTAATAGAATCTACTCACTTCAAAAACCCCAAATCCACAAAAAAAAATGTTTCATTATTATTTGGCTTATAAAATACAAACCCAAAAAATAATATCACAGAATTAAATACAGTCTTATTCTACTTTTGATTACAACGAGCTATGTTTACTTATTATAAAATAAAATCTAGTATTTTTTTGTTATTTCACTTACATTCTTATTTCTATAACTACCACACTGGCCCACTTCGCGCGGTCTTGTGCATTGCCACAACCGGTGTAAAACGGTACTTACATGAATTGTTTTTTGAATGAGTTAGTATTTGACGTATAATACGAGAACAAATGCTGAATCTATGAAAAAGCTTGGTTAAAAACCATTTATGTGTCCATTTTAAGGTCTATTTGTGTGTTTGTTCCGACTAATTTGAATGTTTCGTTCGTTCATTAAATACTATGAAAGCTGGACTAAAAAGGGGTTTTAGATACATAAAGTTTTGACGACCGACCTGGTGTAATGGTACACCACCACCACTACACCAGAGGTCGCGGGTTCGATCCCCGCACAGTACAAACATTTGTGTGCATGAACATGTCTGTTTGTACTGGTCTGGGTGTCTCCTATGTATAATAAGTATGTATTTACAAAAGAAAATGTATTTAAGTATGTTTATCCGTTGTCTAGTATCCCATAACACAAGCTTTAATTAGCTTACTTTGGGACTAGATGGCGCTGTGTGAAATAATGTCCAGGGATATTTATTAAAGTTAACGTTTTTTGGTCCGAGGTGACGAAGTCACCAGTTTCAATTTTGCTCATAAATGTTTATCAGCTGCTTTTGAAGATTTTCGCCCATTTTTAAGGTAATTGGTGCCTTATTAATTCAAATCAATGTCAGAGGTATAACATTAATGATCTTGCGTTACTAATCTGAGCGTTACGTTACTAAAATGTATTTTTGCGATCTTAACATTATGATGTGAATCTTACGATTAGCTTTAAATTATTTTTTATGGGAGATCAATGGTATGTTTAACAAAACATTGTAAATAGTGTAAAAACAGATTGTTAACTTTCGCGTTTTCCATTTTACCTACATGTACTTAATAAAGATGTGTTATTAATTTTGTGTTTTATTGTTCAACAATTGTATGAAAGTTTGTCTAAAAACCTAGTTATTTAATTATGTAGTACACTTAATAGTTTAAAATTATTAATAAAGATAAAATCACATGATAGACGTCAAGGAGTATTATTTGATTTATTCATCATATTGTTTTAAAATGACAGTGACAATGCGCGTGCAGGCTAATAAATCATTTATCCTGTCAAAGAGCCTTGCTACATGGGGCCCTCTCAAGCAACAGTTCAGACACTCTGCCTTCAATGTACATACAGACACAGGTCGTATGAGAAAAGGTGGGTTTAGACCAAACGAGCGAATGCTCATTCTATCAAATTGTCTTTGTGTAAACAGAGGCAAAATAATGCTCTGTCTCTGTTAACACGAGCGAATTTGATAAAGATGAGATATAGAATAAGCATTTGCTCGTTCGGTCTAAACCCGCTTTAATACTACTACTTACTTATTTCACTTCAATGATGTTAATAAACAATTAATCTAAAATTGAACTTTCAGGAATTTTTTCCTCTTTTTAGCCGTGTAGTGCCGGCACATAAAAAAGAATAGCACTACCCCCTCTCTTCCCGTGGGTGTCGTAAGAGCCGACCGAAGGAAAATTGCCATAAGGAGATGGGCAGCAGCGTCTCCGGATAACAGCAGGCCATACTGCGATCGCCAACCCACCTGCCAAGCGTGGCGATTATGGCAAACCCCCCCCAAAATGGCTGCACAACCAAATAATCGGCCCCCAGTCCCCGGCGGCCCTGCTATTCCTAGCTACGGCAGCGGCTATGGTAACGGTGGGGCAGGGGGTGCTAGGAATCCCCGGGTAAGATCCGGCTGCCAACAACGACGACTCGACCTGGCAACATATAACACGCGCACACTGAGGCTCGACGCGAAGCTCATAGAGTTGGAAGAGGTAATTAGTAAGTTACATTGGGATATCATTGGGTTATCTGAAGTCCGAAGAGAGGGGGAGGACTCGATAATCCTGCAATCCGATAACTTACTATACCACCGGGAGGGCGACCAACAGTCCCTAGGTGGTGTCGGGTTCATCGTCCACAAATCCCTTGTCAACAACTTGATTACTATCGGAAGTGTTTCGAGCAGGGTAGCGTACCTGATACTCAGAATATCGAAACGATATTCGCTGAATGTCATTCAGGTCTACACTCCGACCTCAAAGCACGACGATGTCGAAGTGGAGGCTATGTATGAGGAGATCTCTAAAGCCATGCATAGCTATAAAACCCACTACACGGTTGTGATGGGGGATTTTAATGCAAAGTTGGGGCAACGTTGCGGTGATGAGTTGAGAGTGGGGCAATTTGGATTCGGGCAACGGAACAACAGGGGCCAGACGCTGGCAGACTTTATGGAGAGGGAGAACCTCTTTATGATGAACTCCTTCTTCAAGAAGCCCGTAAGCCGCAAATGGACCTGGATCAGTCCGGACGGTAAAGTCAAAAACGAGATCGATTTTATCATGTCGACGAAGAAGCATATATTCAATGATGTCACTGTGATCAACGCTGCTAAGACAGGAAGCGATCACCGAATGGTCAGAGGCACATTGAATATCGACCTAAAGCTTGAGAGAGCGCGACTGATAAAATCCACGCTCCGACCAATACCGGCTCAAATTCAAAACCCCGAGTGCTTTCAGCTCGAGCTTCAAAACCGCTTCGAAGCCCTTGAGAACGGCATCGATGTGGACGATCTGTACAACATGGTGGTGGATACTGTCCGTACGGTAGGGTCCAAGCACTTTAAAACCCGCCGTCCCAAATCAAAGAAACTCTCCAGTAAGACTCTCCTACTCATGGATCAGAGAAACGAAATGAGGCTACAGAACTCAGCGGATGCCCATCGTTATCGGCAACTCAATAGACAGATATCTAAGTCTTTGACGAGCGACCTTCGCCAATTTAATACCCAGCGTATTAAAGAGGCAATTGAGCGGAATAAAGGCTCCAAAGTGTTCGCCAGAGATCTGTCTATTGGGCAAAGCCAATTGACGAGGCTAAAAACTGAGGCAGGTAGCATCATTTTGTCAACACCTGAAATCCTGAGGGAGATTGAGAGTTTCTATGGACAGTTATATTCCACGCAAACACCTGTTGAAAGCAAGGCTAAAGATCCTAGAGCCAAGCTTACCCGACACTATACCGAAGATATCCCGGACGTCAGCCTGTACGAGATTAGGATGGCTCTCAAGCAGCTTAAAAACAACAAGGCGGCGGGTGATGACGGAATCACAACCGAGCTCCTAAGAGCGGGCGGTAAGCCGATACTTAAGGTCCTCCAGACGCTCTTCAGTTCTGTCATCCTCGAGGGAAAAACGCCAAAGGCATGGGGCAGAGGCGATGTGATGCTGTTCTTCAAGAAGGGTGACAAAACTCTCTTGAAGAACTACAGACCCATCTCGCTTCTGAGCCATACCTATAAGCTGTTTTCGAGAGTCATTACGAATCGTCTCGCTCGCAGGTTCGACGACTTCCAACCTCCCGAACAAGCAGGGTTCCGAAAAGGCTATAGTACCGTAGACCACATTCATACGCTGCGGCAAGTTATACAGAAGACCGAAGAGTATAATTTGCCATTTTGCTTAGCGTTCGTGGACTACGAGAAAGCCTTTGATTCGATTGAGACCTGGGCAGTACTGCAGTCTCTCCAAAGGTGCCAAATAGACTACAGGTACATTGAGGTGCTAAGGTACTTATACCAGAACGCCACCATGTCGGTCCGATTACAGAACCAGAGCTCTAATCCGATCCAACTACAGCGAGGCGTGAGACAAGGAGACGTTATTTCTCCAAAACTGTTCACGGCTGCGTTGGAGGATATTTTCAAGCTTCTGGACTGGAAAGGACGCGGCATCAACATCAATGGCGAGTACCTAACACACCTGCGATTTGCCGATGATGTAGCTCTTATGGCTGAGACCTTGGAAGACCTGAACATAATGCTCGAAGATCTCGGTAATGCTTCTCAAAGAGTGGGTCTTAAGATGAACATGGACAAAACGAAAATCATGTTAAATGCCCATATTGCACCCGCTCCAGTTAACGTTGGGAACATTACACTCGAAGTTGTTGACCACTATGTTTACCGGGGACAGACAGTCCAGCTAGGTAAGTCCAACTTCGAGAAAGAGATCTCTCGTCGAATCCAGCTCGGATGGGCAGCGTTCGGGAAGCTCCGGCATATATTTGCGTCCGAAATACCTCAGTGTCTCAAGACAAAAGTCTTTGACCAGTGTGTGTTGCCAGTAATGACCTATGGGAGTGAGACGTGGTCCCTTACTATGGGTCTCATAAGAAGGCTCAAGATCACCCAGCGAGCAATGGAGAGAGCGATGCTTGGTATTTCCCTGCTCGATCGAATCAGAAATGATGAGATCGGCAGGAGAACAAAAACAACCGACATCGCTCGAAGGATTGCATCGCTGAAGTGGCAGTGGGCGGGACACATAGCGCGGAGAATTGATGGCCGTTGGGGCGGAAAGGTTCTCGAATGGCGACCGCGTACCGGACGACGTTCCGTGGGCAGGCCCTCTACAAGGTGGACCGACGATCTGGTCAAGGCCGCGGGAAGCCGCTGGATGCGCACAGCGCAGGACCGATCGTTGTGGAGTTCCTTGGGGGAGGCCTATGCCCAGCAGTGGGCGTCGTTCGGCTGAAATGATGAAGTATAGGAAGTCGAAAAAATTACTGCCCGTTGAGAGCCATATTGGCGTGCGCTGCCTAAACCGTTGAAGTTACACGAAGATTATCTTACGAAGAAATGTTTTGTCTTTAAAAGTTCTGAATAAAAGTCCGTGTCAGCATATATCTAACTGTTATGTGGAAGCCACTGTATCCAAAATAGTGAGCCATTAATATTATTAAATTTGATAAATTCAAAATATTTAATAAATTCTTATCAAAATTTATATATTTGTTGCTTTAAGTATTTGATGTAGATACAATTTGTCCTTCACATTAAGCAGTTTAGGCGAATACTTAAAAGTTATAACGATAAGATTGAACTGGATGAAGCGGCATTGAGCGCCTACCTACTATGAGTTGGCGCGGCGGGCGCGAAAAGAAGGTAAATGAGAAAAACTACAACTGGGCCCTTGACCCAAAAGAACTCAAAACAATGATTTTTATAATTTTTTGTCTGTTAGTCCGCATATCTGTTTGTCTGTACGTTTGTGTGCGCTAATCTCTGAAACGGATCCATTAATTCGGATGCAGTCTTCACTTAATATTATCAATGCGAAAGTTTGAAAGGATGTATGTATGTTTGTTACTTTCACACAAAAAACAACTGAACGGATTTAACTGAAACTTTACACCAATATAGCGTATACATCAGAATAACACATAGGCTACAATTTACAAAAAAAAAATGTAATTTGGCCATGATATGCAACAATAACGCGGGCGAAGCCGCGGGCATAAAGCTACAATCCCGTATACTTTTTACATTTTAATGTTCACGTGAAATATGAGCGTAAATCGTTACATAGAAAATGTAGAGCCTTCTTTCTTTCCCTATAAAGCACAGCACATACTGCACAAATGAATTTAATATAATCGAACTGTCAGTTGCAGAGAGAATATTGCTATTTATCTATTAACATATTCTTAACCAGCCCCTTTTTTGTGTAGGAATACTCGTATCATAAGTGTGCCCTCCCTTCTCCCTTGTTTATACGGACATATTTGTATCCACGTGTAAAGAAAACATGTGATTTGTAACTTCAGAGATAAAAATGTATATTTAGGCTGACCCGTTTGTGCCAAAAGCAGAGTGGCGTATGGCATCAATGTTCCTGGTTTCGATTTTCACCTAGGGTCCTAGGACTTACATTCTTGTGATGAAAATTGGGTGTTTGACCTGTGTCTGCTTTACGTTATACTTGATTATATACTCCATTCATTATAGCATTAGATAGAAGTAAAAAAAGTTCTTTTAGGGTACACTTTGTGGTTTAAGTACAATCAACATTCTTACTTTTAAGATTTATGTCGAATATTGTATTAAAATATACTTATATAGCAGCTGTCACACTAAATTGTTCTCATCTAAAGAAAAGTAGGTAACTTCAGAACTTATGAGGCTTTTGCTTAAATACATTATTTTGTCTTGCATCAAACTATACTTCATTCATTATAACATTAGAAATAAGAAGCAGGGGGGCTAAAATTAATGACAATTTGCATTTGACGTTGCCATGACGATAACATACCTGAGTATAACCTGCCAAAATTGAAAACCCCTTCCGCCACAACGTATGAAAGGATTATGTAACATTTTAGATTTGGTAGAGTTATAATGACAGTAAAAATGAAAACCTGTTTTAGGTATTTACATCTACAATATAGTTTGATGCAAGACAAAATAATTCTTTTAAGAAAAAGCCTCATAAATTCTGAAGTTCCTTTACTTTAAATGAGAACAATTAAGTGTGACAGCTGCTATTTATGTGGATTTTAATAAATTCGGCATAAATCTTAAACGCAATGATGTTTATTGTACTTTTACCACAAAGTGTACCCTAAAAAGAACCTTTTTTACTTCTTTCTAATGCTATAATAAATGGAGTATATATTGTCGATGTGAAAACCCAAAAGAAGCAGGGGATTTTATCCGAACACATTTTTACTGTCACTATAACTCTACGTTACATAATTCCTTCACACGTTGTGGCGGAAGGGGTTTTAAATTTTGCCAGGTTAGACTCAAAAAATGTCATCGTCATGGCAACGTCAAATGCAAATTATCATTCATTTTAGCACCCCTGATTCTTATTTCTAATGTTATAATGAATGAAGTAAAAGCATGTTGAAAAGAAATATGTTTATCAATCTATGACATCGCTTAGTTTTTAACATCTTCATTTTATCTTTCGAATCGGACCTATCAAAATAACAAAAGTAGTATTTATTATGTGTTGCTATAATGAAACTATTGCCAGCTATTGCATCATTATTACAAAATGTGCTAACGTTGCACTAAGGTTTGCTGAAACAAAAACATTGCGGCATAAGGCTGCTTTTCCACCAGAGATTTGCTATGCTACATTTGTTGACACTCCTTTCGCAACGAAGCTATAGCCCCTTATAGTTGCACTTACCACCCACAATTAGTCGATATGATGTTGGTTCACTCCACTTTTAGGTAACTACTTAGGTCTTATTAGGCACTCAGGTGTTCTAAAATAAAAGACTGCGATTTTGATGTGATAATGTTACTGTAAGATCACAACTATTTGATACCGTGTCTAGCCAACGAATGCCCGGGGGTAAACGCCATTTTTATAAATTAAATCGGAAGTCAAAATAGATGCTATTCATAAATTAACGACAAGTCGGAACCGGATATGGTTTTGATTTTAATAAATTGAATTGCAACCGGAAACGGATGCTTCACGATTTTAATAAATTCACCACGCCCGAAAATGACAATATCTTGCGTAATGTTTTAGCAACGGAAATAGTAAAAGGGTAGTCTGTGGTATCTAATAATTAAGAAATAATGTTAACACATGCGTGGTTATTTGGTAAACGCTAACACGTTGCTGTGGAAGCGTTTGATAGCGACCAATCACATTCATATTACTGGCGTAAACGAGTTCTCTAAGCTATGTTTTTAACGTCACTCATAACATGAACAGTAAGCTTGGAGCTCTAAGCCTGTGAGTGCCTTTCCTTCTGTAAATACATCGCATAGATACTTTGCGGCGGCGCATCTTCGTAACACATCATATTCGCTCCGTAACATTGCATAGTATCAGTGGAAACAGGCTTAGTTTTATAGCTTAGCTTGCACATCCTCGTAGCATAGCTGCATAGCACATCTCTGATAAAAAAAGCAGCCTATGGCTAGGTAGATGCATCATCATTGTCGTCATTATTGCAGCTATGTCGTCGTTCACCGCTGAATATTGATCTTCCACATAAACCTTAAAGTAGTTTAAAAAAGAAAAGAGATAGAAGCATGCTGATGTGAATTCATCAAGAGAACTTGAATTAATTAATATCAAGATCAGTAAACAAACTAAAACTGGCCTAATGCGCTGTAGCACGGTTTATCGCCTCGACTTTCGTAGTGTCCCGGGTTCGATTCCCGGTCAGGTCAATTCACGATATTTTCGATTTGACTCTGGTATGGGTGTGCTGGGAGACGCCCCTGGCTTAATTCCTTGTCTGGTACCTCGTAATACAGGTATGTTTATCCCTACTTCGAGACTATAACAAGAGGTGTGGTGTCTGGATTTTTTTTTGTTAAAAACGATTGTAATAAGGCCCCTGGAGCTTTAATATGAGGTATACTTAGAGAGATCACGGCCTGTATGTTGTATAACTGATAGGATTTTAGTCTATGTGTTACTGGCTATGTGTATAATCCGGCATTGTATATAATGCCTAAAACCTTCAGGTAATTTTTTTTTTTTTTTTTTTTAATGCGCCAGACAACACACCTCTTGTAATGGTCTCGAAGTAGGGATTAATATCCCTGTGTCACGAGGTACCACACAAGGAAATAAGCCAGGGGCGTCTCCCAGCACACCCAGACCCGAGTCAATTCAGAAAAGATCGTTTCCTAAATTGACACGACCGGGAATCGAACCCGGGACACTACGGAAATCGAGGCGAGAAACCGTGCTATAGCGCACTACGCCATTAGTAAATATTCTTCTTTTTATACTTTGCCTAAGCATTGTATACAATGCGCAGCCGGCATTGTATGTAAAAGGGTTCACTAAAAAGAAAGTTCACTGTCAGAATAGCATTCAGGCATATACATTTTGGGTAGGAAAGATAATTCGTATAAATCAAAATATCTTTAGTTATAATATCTTTAGTTAGAAACGGCAAAAAAGAAAATGAGGCCAGTTCATTTCTGGCACTCGCCGGTCGATGCTCAGCTGGTTCATGACAACCTAAAAAACCCACGTCTTACAGAGCAAAAAACTTTCGGTTTGAGCCGTACCGCGCCACTAGTATAACCGGTTTTTCATAGCGTGCCATACGTTTTCACGAAACACCCGTATGTTCGACCATTCAATGGGTTAAATGGGTTTTCTTTATGTAAAATTGAACAAAAAAATAACAAAGCAATGCATTTTGTCGGAAGTTATTTATGCTTTACGTTTTTGAGTTAGAGTATCACAGTAAAACTTGATAATTTAAGGCAAAATCTATATACTTCACACATTGCCGGAAGACCACTGGGCATTCTATACAATGCCTAGGCATTGTATACACACATTGCCTAAGCAAGAATGCAATGGATAATCATATTCGTAATATTTCATACATTGTCTAAACACACCCGGCATTGTATGCAATACCTGAATTATACACATTGCCGGTGACATAAGTAGGTATGTTGGACGGTGGATTGTTTTTTTTCAATCAGTGTGTCTTGAGTTTTGCCTAGGTACTTTTAAGTTAATGTGTAAGGGTGGCCGAGATATAATATTCAACTTTAATCCCTTTCAGACATGCATAATAGGCATATACATTATATGTGTAGTTATAGGAAACTAACGATGCTAAACTGCTGAAGACGTTAAGCGCCCGGAACGGCCTACGGTGCCCACACGTTAACACTTGAATGAAATCCTAAACTGGAAGACTTTTATAAAGTATTAATAAATATGAAGAAGTGAATAATTAAAGTATGGAGGGCAGTGAAGATAAATATTAAGCACAAACCAACAACTACTAAAAAGCAAAAAAAAACCTTACATATAAAATATCCGAAAAATCTACCGTAAGTCGCGGTTAATGTGTTATAAATACAAAATTATTCTCGTAAATCAAATCATCAAATCAAATCAATAATTTATTTGCAAGAATACAGAGTTACAAATAAGGTCTTAATATAATGGTATGTCATAAGTATTCAGTCTGCAAGCAGACGTGCAAATATTAAATTAAATTATCTTATATGAAATTTAAAATTCAATGAAATTAATATTATTCAATGTCAATTATTAAACTATAACTATAAAATTCAAATAATTAAATAAATACGAATAATTTTTTACACTTATTGCAGAAGTCAGTATATTCTTTAATGTCATAAAATTTGTTTTTAAATTTGTTACCTTCGAGTAGTTTCAGGTCATCAGGAAGTAAATTATACATGGTCATGCACATATTAAAAACATTTTTGTCATAAATATACTTTCGGACAGGGGGTTGATAGAATTTGACATGGTGGTTGTGTGATGGTTCTAAGTAAGTGACTTTCAACTACCTATATTGCCCTAATAGTTTCACACTGTTGTTGAGCGACTAACGAAATCTCGCACTTAATTTCACTTGTAATATTCAATTTTGTTTGAAAACCAATATACTCACTTGATCAGTAATTTTATATCGTTTAATCACTCATTAAATTTTCAATTAGCGAAACATTTAACCTAATGCAAGTTTAGTATGATCAACTTAATATCCTTTGACAAATGTTGTGCCATTCACAGTGTTATAAAAGCAAATATCTTTTCAAATCATTTGTAATGGCCGATTCGAACAAGCAGTTAAAACGAAATTTACGATATCGCAGTCGTTAGTCGTCTCTAAACGAATAATTTTACCAAACAGGGTTTCTGACGGTCTGTTTTAATGGTTTCCGGAATTGAATCCTGAACAATTTACCGTACATTCAAATTAAAATTATGCAGTTAAGTCTAGTATGAGAGAGCTTGCAAGCATTCTGGTTGGTTGAATTTGCTGAGTGAAACCTCCATCCACGTGAATTCCATTCTGATTTTGTTGAACGATTTAAATAATTTGATTATCGAGATTTTTTGTCAGGTTTTAATCCTTTGATTCCAACTATTTCGTAAACTTTAGTGTATGCATTAAAGATTTGACACAGTATGAGACCATGCGCAAACAGCATATTTTTCAGATACCCGTCAGAGACGAGATGGTAACGCTCGTTAACGTGCTTTTAACGAAATTCAAACGCAGACTGAAACATTATAGTGCTAAGTGAATTTTTATTTTAAGCATTAAGCAATGCTCTATTTTCTACACAAAGATAGAAAATAGAAAAGTTCGACCTGATCCTGGGACTCAAGCGGGTGTTAAAGGCGCTTGCCAATAATATTGATGAAACAACGTTGGCTTACAACGCAAAGTACACTGGATAAATTCGCCAGGTCTGTTAACGTTCTCGGTAGCTCAGTTGGAAGAGCAGTCACCCGGATTGTGAAAAGTCGCGGGTTCGAATCCCGCTTGAGTCCCAGGATCAGGTCGAATTTTTCTTATCGCCAACGCCTTTAACAGCCTGCCGTTCAGCGTGGTAAGAGAGGCAATCCATTACTTCGGAGTGCCCGCGTATCTCGGCAGGCTGTTGGAGGACTACCTGCGGGGCAGGTAGATCCTCTTTGAGGGCCGAGACGGGGTCCTCATCCGTCATCCCATGAGATGTGCTGGTGTTCCCCAGGGGTCCGTCCTAGGGCCCCTGTTGTGGAACATAGGCTACGACTGAGTTCTCCGCGGCGCGCTCCTGCCCAAGATGCGCGTCATTTGTTACGCGGACGATACCCTAGTCGTAGCGAGGGGACACACCTTTCCGGAGGTCCAAAGGCTGGCGGTGGTCGGCGCCAGCCTCGTGATTAGACGCATTGAAGCGCTGGGCCTGAAGGTCACTTTACGCTCTTTCACGGGCCTCGGCAGGGACCACCACCTGGTGCCTCGGTCTCCCTCAATGGGACGACGGTGCGGGTCATGGTCCAGATCAAATATCTCCCGCCTCGCGCCCCGCCTTATCCGTTCCGCGGGGGCACTGGGCCGTTTGCCTCCGAATAAGCGCGGCCCGGATCGATCATGCTGGCGGCTTTATGCTGGCCCTATCCGCCCACAGCATCTCCCTCTTGCGAGCTCCGCAAAGGGTCATGGCGGTGAGAGCCATCCGAGCACAATCTCGGCGGGGGCTGCCTGCGTTCTCGCAGGTATGCCTCCATGGGAGTTGGATGCGCGAGTTCTTGCTGCTGTCTACCAGCACATGGCAGCAGCGAGAGCCCAAGGCGAGCGCCCCTTCCAGGAAATGGTAAAAGGGGCTCTGAGGAGAGCTCAGGAGGCGCTCATATAGAGGTGGGCGGAGGACCTGGCTGACCCGCTCTATGGCCAGGACACCATAGACGCAATACGGCCGATCCATAACCAGTGGTTACGTCAGGAGTGGCCTCTGACGTACCGGCTGACGCAGATACTTTCCGGGCATGGGTGCTTCGGGAAGTAACTGCACAAGATCGCCCGGCGAGAGCCCACCCCGCGGTGCTACGAGTGCGGCGCTGCTGAAGACACGGCCCTGCACACACTGCAAGTGTGCACAGCATGGGCCGAGCAGCGCCGTACCCTCGTGGCCACCATTGGAAGGGACCTCTCACTCCCCGCCGTAGTTCAGGCCATGTTGGAGAGTGAGGAGGCCTGGATGGCAATGGTCTCCTTCTGCGAGGAGGTGATGACGCAGGAGGAGACCGCGGAGAGGGCCCGAGAGGATGATACTCTGGCGGCCCCTCTCCGACGCAGACGGCGGGGAGCAAGAAAACGGCAGTTCGCCCGTCCTCCTCTTGCTCCCTAAACGGAGCACCGGGTTGTAAGCCGGGGGGCTTACACCCTATTCCAAGGTGCACCCGTCTGGGGGTGTCCCAGTATACCGGGATGCCCCCGTAGCGTGAGGACGCCCGGCGCATAGGCTGGGCCGACCGCTGGGGCGACGTGGTAATCCTTTAGGTTACATGTCGCCCTATTTCATAGCGGCGAGGTATAACCGGGTGTTTTTTAGTGGGTATGCCGCCAGCTTCACCAGCGGAGAGTCCTACACTCCCCCACTGCCCGACCGAGGCAGTTGGACAGTGCGTAATGAATTTCTCACCCGATGACAAAAAAAAAGGTCGAATTTTTCTAGTTTCTATCTTTATTAAGGTGCTAGTTGACGCGGAGACCAAGACAGGAGACCGAGATAGAAGGTCACGACATAAGCCTGCTTTTTGTGAGTTGTCTCCATTAGTTGTCTCGCATCTCTGTCCTTCAGTCGTGTCAGGTAGGCAAGACATAGTAACAAGTAGTAGTATATCATGTCTTGGCTTTCAGGCCAATCACGTCTTAACCCATAATAATTATTTGCCCAGAACTTTTTTTTCTTCGAGCTACATCTTTTTTGGATATGCGTATACCTGAAGGGTTCATAAGAAGACTGTAAGTGAAAATTTGAGATGGAAATTTGTGAATCCACAAATACGGCTATTCATACAGATTAACGCACGTCTATATTTCAAACCTCAGAACGTGTACCAAACTCCGTAAAAGCGATAGCTACGAGCTTTGAACGCGCTCTCGTGCGTTTATTTATTTATTTATTCTTTATTGCAAATTTATAAAAATAGGTACAATTGGCGGACTTAATGCCTAGAGGCATTCTCTACCAGTCAACCGCAAGGTTTAACAGAGATTATACGAATTTTGGGCTGTGCAACGTATGGCATTTGGTGCAAGAAAATACAAACAACGCTTTATGCGCGTGATTGAAACGATATAAATATAACAATGCGAACACTTTGCGGTTTTACCTTTAGGTCACAGTGCTAGTGTATTTTTGAACGTTTACTGTCTGCGTCTTAATTACGCTTAAAGCAATTTCATCGGTTTGCTGCGTCTTTTTCGGACCGCATCGCTAGGGAGTGGAACGCTCTCCCTGCGTTTGTGTTTCCGGATACTTACAACCTTGGTTTTTTCAAGGCCAGAGTGAATAGGCATTTTCTGCGGTCTCGTCATCGCTTACTACCAAGGGAGACAGAGTCACTGAGGCAAAACATAAATCCATTTTAAATTAAAAAAAGTGAATCTGCATGTCCGCCATGGGCTTTTAGAGTTTGCCTTAGCAAAACGAATTCCTTTGAATAAAACAATAAGCACTACTTGCGAAATAATTATCGCACTTTTTTAAATTGCTCTAGATTCGTCTCATTATTGCTCTTAGACTAACTCGCGTAACTTTAGAGCACAGTTTCACTTAAGACTGAGATTGTTAAAATGTCTGGATACTTTGACAGTCAAAAAGACTTCCAAAGACAAGTTTACTACGATACTTTTCCTGCCTTTTAGAAAATTTAACTTTTAAATAAAGTTCACTATTACCTAAATTTAAAATGGCAACTCGTGGTAGACGTACTGATCCGATTAAGACAGACTTCGTAACTTGAAAAAGTATGAGAAACCTAAGCTTTGTATGAATATCCAAAAAAGAAAAGACTTTAAACGCACAGCCAGAAGCTAACGGGGTCAGAAAATTTTAATTTTTGATAAGTACGTCTTTAACAGGAAACTGTTTAGAGCACGAACACAGAAATCGAAAAAGACTATGTCATAATTTCTTAAAGCACACTTTCAAATAGGCTTAAAAATTTTAAATAGGTTTTAAATAATGATAAGTGTGTTTTTGTGTATTAGTGTAATATTAAATTTATAGAACCTAATAAATGATTGTAGTAATTACTTATTGGGATTTTTTAATATCTTGCTTAATTGCACATTTTAATTTTCAAATCCTAAACGTAAGCGAAGTCACGAACAAAAACTGGTAATTTATAAAGATGTCGGCTAAAAAAGTTAATAACACTAAAAGTGCAGCGGCACAGTCACACACGAGGCGCGTCACGCGACCTGCGCGGGCGCATTTGAGACCTGTTCTTGCTCTGGTGGCCACGCTACTCACAGTCTCGTACATTATGGGACACCGATAGGACAGGAAAAAGCGTGTACTTACTAAGGGGCTTGCTTATATTATGGGTACTCTAATTCTTCTACAGATAACCTCATCATATTTCAACAATAACAATCGATATGCGGAATAGTAGTGTCATTTATTTGTCTTCATTTTTAAACTATTTTTTCTGTTACTAATATACCTAGTTGATAAGGTTATTTGTTACTAACACTATGAATTCCGGTCCGAAATAAATGATGAAGCACCTTCAGTACACAGGTACTTCCGCCGTCGCTGTGAAAGCGGTGCATTGCGGACAAAAGCACCCCCGTACTCAAGCCCGCTGGCACCCGCCAAACGTGGACCCTACTGGGTCCGCAACCATGACCTACCTAAAAGTTAGATCTACTGCCGCATCTGGCTGTGCGGCCCCGCTGAGCCGCGGTACAAAGGGGGGGCCAGCCGTGGATCACTCACCCCCTCCAAACGGTTGTGCATCGCGGCCCCAACCTCGTACCCAAAGGCGCTGCGCCCGTTGGCGCTCCTTTGGGTCGGGAGGCGGTAGACAGGCTGGCACCATACCACCACCACGCCCAGTGACAGACAGTGGGTGGGTGGGAAGTTCACCATTTCGCCACGCCTGAGCCTCTTAGCTTCCCGGTGGTTCCCGGCTGCCACCAGTACAACTGACTTGATAAACTATAATTATGTTTGTGTAGTGTTTTTTATTTAAATTTAGCCACAGAAGTCTATAATAATATATGATTGTTTACTTTATTAGATTCGACTGAATTCGACCATTCAAACGGCCTCATTTGCTTTTCTACCTTACTTACTTCCTTACATATGTAGCGACATCTATCTCGCCACAGACAAACTAAACACTGACGTATCCTACATCGCGAAATTAAAGTTATCCGAGCGATTGGACATATATACGAGAACCCGACAACAACCGTTGGGCAGTAGCCCACCAGACACAACACACGTCTGGTCGAAGGATCCTCCCTTTTCAATGGTGGATGAGGAACTCTACACCCTGTTCCTTACACTCCCCAAACTAGTGACACCGACGTGATTTGAACACGCAACCTTATGATGTCAGCGTTGACATCGCGATCCTTTCATACATGCTCGTCGATTATGGTGTTGTATGAGATCCACTAATGCACATAGTAGCATAGACTTGATTTCTAATTATTAAATGTCATGCAGTTATCTTTCTATAAGTGTTTGTTTAATTTACAGAGGTGTGTACCCACGTGAGTTAAGAAACTATTTTATATTTATTACAGAAGAGTGTGTTTATAAATAAAATACCTTGCTGGGGTTTTTATACCCAGGACAACTTAACACAAGCGGATAGTGTTTTTGTCATACAAAGTGGCGAGCAAATACATATAAATAGTGACTTATTTATGATGACAATATATTTATACCAGCTGAAAAATCATTCTCCTTTTTTCCGGCTTACGATACTTATCGCTGTATATTATGGCCAAATTACATATTATCTCTAAGAACTTGTAGCCTGTGTGTTATTCTGATGTGCAAGCTGTATTTACTGTAAATATTCATCTTTCCTTTAGCGCCGGAGGTCGTGGGTTCGATCCTCACCCATGACAAATATTTGTGTGACGAACATTTATATTTGTTGTGTGTCTGGGTGTTATTATCTATTTAAGTATGTATTTAGAAATATTTAAGTATGTTTATCAGTCTCTGACGCCCATATTACAATCTCTGCTTAGTTTGGGGTCAGATGATCTTGCTGTGAATTGTCCCAGATATTTATTATTTATTATCATGCCGACACGAAAGAAGAAGAAGAAGATTATTTATTATCATTTATCTTTTTTTTTTTTATTTATTCCTAAGAAAAACACTCTTATTATCTAAATACAGAAAACCTGCCAAACTGCTATTGCAGTTTGTCGGCAGCAGTTCTCGTAGGACAATTTCGAGATAGTTATTAAGTGTTTCGCATAATTACTTAACAGTAACTCATATTACATAACAGTAACTCTTATCACTAAACTAACCTACGCTTGCATAATTAGGTAATAGGGACCATTATAAACTATATCTAACAACAACTAATTAACAATTACACACAAAAGGCACAGCAGATAACAAACTACAGTTAGGTATTCAGCACGTCCACCACGAGTCGCCACTCCAAACCCACGCCATCGCCCGCGCAAAAATCCGTACCGGGACTTGACATGACATGACATGACAATGTCAAGTCCCAACACAACCCCCCACGCGAACGACAACGCAGATCCAAATCGGCAACCCGTGGCAGACGCACAGTTCAGTTATTTTAAACAGTAGACGTCATGGACACAGCGACTACCTCTTCTTGAGTCTACATTTTAGACTGTTCCTAGAGGCAGATGAAGCATCTTGCACTATGTCCGCCGGCAGTTCGTTGATGAGAGTTGGCACTAGCCATCTTCGTTCTCGTTTTCCAAAGTAGTTATTTATTTTTGGAATAACTAATTTATTTTTCTTCGATAAACGGGTAGGGTACGTATGGACCTTCTTCTCTTTAAATTCCGTAACATATTGCTGTTCAAGTACAACTGCCATTTTTACTTTATATTCTACGGGTAGGATTTTACATATGCCAAATAATAGTTCGTAATTCTTATTTAGTAACTTTTTGGTACAGTCATTGATTAGGAGTTTTAACATTCTAATTTGCAGTTCTCTATTTTAATTTAAATGTGTAGGGAAAGTGAGTCCATACGTGCCCAGACCGTAGGTTATCGTAGCATCGGCCAGTGAAAAGTACAGCATGAACAAAACATTCTTACTGACCATATTTCTCAAATTGTATAATTTACCCATTATTGTACGGAGCTTCGCACATACATTATCTACATGTAAATTCCAAGTAAAGTGTTTATCAATTGTCAATCCAAGATATTTATATGACGTTACCTGCTCTATTGCTGTACATTGACAGTTTATACCATTTTCATGTAGACAATAGTGATTATGCCCTATTATATTTATATTTAAAGATTTATGTTCATTATATGGAGAACAAATTAACACACATTTAGTTTTGTCTATGTTAAGAACAATGCCATTATCATGCGCCCAGTAAATTATGTTGTTAAAGTCCTGCTGCATTTGACTCTGTATTTCAGTAAAATCCCTGCCGCTGTACATTATGCATGTATCGTCAGCGTACATGTAGGATTTACATTTTTTTATAACATTAGTCATGCTGTTAACATGCATTATGTACCCGACAGGGCCGTAGACAGAACCAGTTGGTACCCCGTATCGAATGACACCACTTTCACTTTCCGCCCCACATACAGCTACTTTAAGTGACCTATTCTCTAGATACTGGCTAAAGCAGGCTTTAACAGGTCCTCTGATACCACACTCATCCATGGCCTTCAAGAGGCCTTGATGGTCTAAAGTATCAAAGGCTTTCCTGAAGTCTATAAAGATAGTCATAACAATTTCTTTTTTATTGAGGCAGCCATTGACATCATCTGTGAACCTTGCTAAGGTTGTGGCTGTGCTTCTACCACTCCGGAAACCATGCTGAGCATCTGACAACAATCGATGTTTTTCAAGGAAATCTGTTATTTGACTTACAATTACTTTTTCAACTATTTTGTTTATCACATTCAAAATGGCTATCGGTCTATAATTAGCATACTCTGCATGGGGTCCTTGTTTGTGTATAGGTCTTATAATAGCTACCTTAAGTTCACAGGGGTATACGCCTTTCCTTATACATAGATTGACAAAATGAGCTAATACAGGACTTATTTTTCTATTTATGACTTGCAAGTCTCTGACACGGATGCCATCGGATCTAAATCCGATAAGTAGTTTTTGCGTGAAAAAAATACTCAAAAACTGGTAGTAAGAAGTAAGATGGTATGATTGGTGTATAATGTCCCGTAATTCAGGTGTTAATAATTTAAATGTGGATTATGTGGTTTTTTAAATAGGTAAATAACCTTCTCTGTTTGAATTACAATGGATTTGTCCAAAAAACAGTCTGTTCAAGACTCCAAAGTCTCAACTTATAAACTAAAGCTATTTATATTTGACAGGACAGCATTTAAAGGATGTTTTACCTTAATTTTATTATCTTGTAAATGTGAAAGTTTGTGAGTATGTATGTATGTTTGTTAGTCTTTCACGCAAAAACTACTTAACGGATTTTGATGAATCTTTACAGTAATACAGCTACATCAAAATAACCCATAGGCTACTATTTATAAAGATTTTATGTAATTTGGTCATAATATTATAACCATTCATGCGGTCGAAAACGCGAGCAAAAAGCTAGTATTTTAAAATAAAAAATATATTTGGAAATAGGAGCTGCAGAATAGCTAACTGGACACTGACTGACGCACAGACAGGTAATCGAAACCTAACCACTTCTGCTAAGCTCAGCGCCAATGAGCTGGGCACGCAGATTGTATAATGTAGGTTAACCAATAACTATGATTTTTTTTTTATTGCTGGTCATTTATAGGGATTGAAAAAAAAAACACGTTAGCATACAATGACATCAACTTCATAATAAGGTTAGGATAACGCTAATTCAAGTTTAAGAGCGTTCACACAGACAGCTAAAGTTTGCCAAAGATTGTGTGAGGACAAAAAAAAGAACAAACACAAATGTGTGTCAAATTATTGTTCCTTAAGTAGAAATCGAACCCGCGACCCTCAGTACCTTTAGCACCAACAGGCCAGTCTTCTTCATCAGGTTACACTTAGCCAGATTTTAAACAATACTACTGGCACTATATATCTTTTAAAGCGTTGAAAATTAAAGATACGCAAAGCTTAGCAAATACAATTAAATTTATAATTATGAGATCTAATTTTCTATTAGTTTAATTGATTATTTTTCAAGCCATGACATTTAGGGTGTAGTCTTTAGATTTTAATTAAGGTAACCCATGGTCACCCTACTGCTCATAATGAAAACCTAGTTTTACGATTGCGCGTTGCGTTCAGAAGATAACAGGAGTTCTTTGCTTCAATTCGTCTCAAACTCGTGTTTAATTTGTGTTTTACGGAAAATGATGATTGCAATCAAACAAAGTGTTTAAGTGCTAATGAAATAAAGTGTGTTTTCCTGCGACCGCCCGGAGATAATGATGCCGGAAAACAAATCCAGGTAATACAGTCTAAATTTACTTTCTTCCTTTATAACGATTCGGTCAAATACAATTACCTGGTATTCTCAGAATGTCGTATAAAGCTTATCAAATGTGCCAAGTTTACTCATTTATTATTGAGGACTGATTATAATTATGCACTGTATTTTCCTTCTTAAACAACAAGATTCAATTTAACACAGAAATATACTTGAGGAAAGCAAAATGAACGATTCCTTAAATTAGTTTTTAGTCAAGTGGGCGCGCCGGTAGTCTAAAAATGCAATCGTATTACTTTTAGGATGTAGTACAACTTGATATGCTTGTGTGATGAGAAATGCGACTGGTGCATCAATGAAGTGAACAGTGATTCTTAACTTGATAGGAGTGAGTATAGGCTTAATAATCTTGCTTTCACGGCAGATTGATTAACCCAATATCAAGCTATGTTGTAAGATTTCAATTTATATAATTTGGCTGGTGTGACTATTAATTTGCTTCGCATTATTCGAGCCGTAGATCGTTGTAAATAATGTAAAATATAAGATGGCGAACTTGTACGGGTCAGGGAGACCGTTGGACGTTCGAGCCAAAAAAAATTGTTCGTTTACATCTGCAAGTCTTTAACTGTTTATAAATATTATTATCAAGAACGGGCTTTATCCACTTTCAAGTATAATCGTGACGGAAAAGTGTCAACATGGTATATTTGCACTACGCTCTTAATCTAGGTTGAATTTAAAATGCAAAACAAACCTGGTGTCGTACAATTAGGCTGATATTTCATTTAGTAAACACACCTTCAAGAAAATATCACTCGCCTCGATTTCCGTAGTGTCTCGGGTTCGATTCCCGGTCGGTTCAATTCAGGAAACGATATTTTCTGAATTGACTCGGATCTGGGTGTGCTGGGAGACGCCCTTGGCTCATTCCCTTGTGTGGTACCTCGTAACACAGGGATATTTAATCCCTACTTCGAAATTATTACAAGAGGTGTGTTCAGTTGTCTGGCGCATATTTATTTATTTATCGTCGCTTAACAATATTGCTATTTCTTTGAAATTACTTCTAAAGAAAATTAGATCCAGAAATCAATATAAACATGCACGGATCAGTTCATTTTTGCTTTTTAATATCCCGTTTTATAATGTTTACAAGCTCTGCTTAGTTTGGGGTCAGATGATCTTGGTGTAATTTGTCCCAAATATTTATTAATATAATTTCTTCAATTTGAACTTTTTCCCTCACATCCGGACACGCCGGCCGTCTTGAGGTGATTTCGATTTAGATGAGAGTGTCCATTCTAAAAATAAATAATAAAACTAGTGAAAATTTCTTTCATAATTATAAAGCCATAAATTCTGACGATCTTTATTAAAATGGTAACATTGACTTTTGATATCAGAATATCACCCAGGTAAAGGTAAAAAAAAATTACAAGATTGTAGGTATTAACGGGTAAAAAATATAGACGAACATAAAAACGATACTATGACAGCACATATCTATACTATTATTATTTCTAACTTCGTGCCTAGTGGTTCAGAACCCGAACTCAGATCGTGGATCGTGTGGTCCCGAGTTCAAATCTGGCAGAACGAAAATCTTTGTGTTCATTGGTAAATATCTGACTTACTCTCCGGTGATGTACAACATTGATAAAAAACCAAATCAACCCGAATAACGGCGGAAGGCTCACCACCTACCACGTTGAGCTCTAATACCAATGGTGAAAAGTGGGCTTCTGAGTGTTTCGTTCACCATGACGACACAGTCACTTTCCTCTGACTACTGTTTGGGAAAAAGTCGTGATGGTATGTTATGTTATGTATGTTATGACTGGCATGATGATGACTGTGTCTACCTTAACACAGATTTTAGAATCACTGATAATTACTTGGATATAGATGTTTAATAAACCTCGGGATTTATAATAAAATACCAGCTGCAATAGTACACCAATACTTAGCATTCAAATACAACCTAATAAAAGAGAAAACTGCATACTACAAATACACTCCACAGGCCATTTTGAACAACTCCAATTTCAAATTATACTGGGACAGAACTATCATTACAGATGAAACCATCCACCACAACAGACCTGACATAATACTTCACGATAAGATCAATAAATTAGTTTACCTCATAGATATTGCCGTACCTAACACTCATAACCTGCTACACATACTGAGAAACTTAGTAAGTATACCGACCTAACCATAGAATTGAAAACACAGTGGCGAGTGAACACTGTTAAAACAGTACCAATTATAATATCATCTACAGGAGTTATTCCCCTGACGTTCCACAATAGCCTAAACCGTAGAAGAAAAGTGAGAGGGTGTATCTTGAGAATCAAGATACACCCTCTCACTTTTCTTCTACGGTTATAATATTTTTGAAAAAACTTTAGGACAGACAAGTTTTTTACAGGAAAAAACGATTAAAAACGTTTATTCACACCAGACATTTTCTAGTTTCAGGCAAAACCTGATATGTGCATGCGCAAATATGTTAAAAATTAAATTGATGCCATGTTTACTATCACAACACTAATAAATTAATTGCATTCATAAATTTCAATAAATTAATTCAATTCATTTAAAAGTAGGCTCCATTTTTACTATCACAACACAAATAAATTAATTGCATTCATAAATTTCAATAAATTAATTCAATTCATTTAAAAGTAGGCTCCATAGATGGCTTAATGAGAAAAGTTTTTATGAGCTGAAAGATTTTTTCTCCCTTAAATTATAATGACATAATTTACTGATATTTTTGACAGAGTTCATATTACTGACATAGTACCTAATTCATAATTATAATTTATATTTATTCTGTAGCTTACTCAATGTTTGCATGCTACTTTTAAGTGGCAAAACATGAGAACATAAACATTATTGTAATACCATTGTAATACCTTTTACCCTGTTTTTCAGCAAATAAATGATTTCTATTTCTATTTCTATAGTGACATATATATTTTACAACTTCCATAAGAGACATTTATCTGTCTTGATGTTTTACACCGTTCTTAGAGGAAGTAAGTTTCAAATAAGTATTCGGTGTTGGAAACTGGTTGGCGGCGCAGCCTCCTTATTAGGCCTAGTTTCATATAGTTTATATTTCGAATCCTTTTATTTTTGATGTGACTTTTCTTTATGGATGTTTTTGATAGTATTGTCAGTCTTGTTTTTGGTTTCGTGAAATGTACAGTTTAAAGTGCTCCCGAGTTTTCATCATCAGTCTGTTAGTCTCCATATCCTCACACTCTTTATCATAATACATATACAATCCACCATCAGGTAGGTAGGTAGGATCTTCAACATTCGGTTTTCGCAGTAAGCAGACGACCCAACTGCAACTGACATTTAAGTAAATTATTCAAAGGGCTTTACCAGAAAGATGATAAAGCGATCCTACAAGGCTTCCGTTCGAAAAAATAATAAATCTAAAAGCCTGTCGACAAGATTCTCAGGTTCTGTCGTTGCCAGAAATAGATCGTTTGTCGTCGGCAATATGAAACCTGTTTTGAGAAATAAACATTGTTCAGAGCAGCCAATTGTGGTTATGTGATACTCTACTACATGCACGTGGGTCTATTTTGTAGACTTTCGCTTCATTTTGTTTATGCTTACAAAATTAGAAGGTGATGAAACTATTCAACTAATTACAGCGGTTGTAGGAATCAAATGGGCAACCGAGGTAACATTTTTTTCAATTATCTAGTTGCTATGTATCAACAATATGAACGACACTGATCACAATAAAATCATTTTTAGGGTTTGTGTCCTTTCGTATGTGTCAGCATCTCTTTCAAATTACTTGATATCTTTGAAAAAACCTTACATTGAATTTTTTAAGGCTAAGTTTAAACGTAGATGTAGGCAACTAAGTTTTTAAAGCTGATGCAATAGACAAAAGGGTTTGAGTAACTTTGTATGGACCCGTGACGTGACCCGTGACGTCATTTTTTTTTATTAGCGGTCAGCTATAATTTTATCACTGTTAGCATAGGACCCTAATAAAGAAACATTTCTGAGTGGTCAGAATTTTTCTAAGTGATAACGGAGCCGAGATATGATTTCTTAGAGTATTATTTTTTGCCTTAGTTCCACTAAAATAATAGTTCTGAATTTTTACTTTATGGAGCTAATCTCACCGTTAAAAAGGATGCGAAAATAGCAGAGGAAGGTTTTTCGCTTTAAGATGTACCTGTTGGGTATATTTTTCTGATAAAAGTACATCCAGCAATACATTGTGTTCCATATAAAGTTTATGCCCCTCGATATGTTCTTTCATAATTAAAAGGTTTTGGTGAGTGGCCGCGTAATTTTAAAAATGACGTCAAAATTACCCATACCACTTTACTGTGCATTTGGAGAGTTCCTTAAAGAATTTGAATACGCCATATTTAAAACTTTCTGTTAATTTGTGACACTTCAGTTTATCTATTCTACAAACACACTCAGAATTAATAAGCTTTCAAACGGCAGAAGTAACCTGTCTGTTTTCTTCGTAGTGTCGATCATCGTGTCGTTGATGGGAACTAAATAACAGCAGCCTAGTGCTCCGCAACTGCTACTCCGAGGGAGAAGGCCTCATAAAGATCCTTAAGTGAGCAGTTGGCAGGGCACTGGGGGCAAACCAGCAGATGTTGCATTGTTTGGTCCGAGGTTCCGCAGTCACATTTCGCCTTGTCCGCGCTGATGTACCCCCATTTAATAAGGTGGCTCCTGCAGCGGCCAACTTGAGTGAGGAGTTTATTGAGCAACATCCATCGGCCGCCAAATCTCAGGCGGTGGCGGGTGGGTCTCACGCCACAATTTAAATCGCCGCTCACCAGGGCTGCACCTTGAGGAGGGGTTCCGCGAATAAAACTATTACGGCCTTCAAGGCAAGGGGGATTATATGGTGTGGAAGCACTGAGCAGGTGCCTATTATCAGATTCCTGCTTCGGTTTTCTAACAGAGGCGGCGATTTGCCTCTGCACGACTGGTGGGGCTATGCCAGCCAAAGGGTACATCATGTCGAGCGGCGTGGGTTTGGGGCACCTGTTTTGGTCTTACATGTTTCATTTAAGGCCACATTTACATGCTTAGCATGAACTGAGCGATTCCATACTACTACTGGTCGGTATAAACATCTATAGATAAAACATTTTTCTATGGTAAAATTGAAAGACGTTTCATAAATGACGATTCAGATTTTTTGTAGTTTAGGGCCATTTTTGCACAAGGCTGTTTCTCACACCCACGCTTGCGTAGGTACATCCAAAAATAAAAGCCTGTATGAAAAATAAAAGTGATCCGTTTTTGAAGCTTAATTCTGACGTCACTGTATCATTTTAATTGTTAGGTATTCTCCATGTCTCAATCATTTCCTTTCTGTTTATAGATAGATAAATAATGAACGTGAACTTTTTGGTTGTGGCATGCGTTGCAATAACCAAGTGAGTAGAGAGCGTAGCGTGGACTAATCAGCGTCTGAAAAGGCACAAGTTTTGACCTAACTGCATAGGCTAGTCTATTTTAACTTATATTTGTGGTGGTGAACCGAGCTTAGCAGCGAGGACCATTAGAGCAGGGCAAACGCAGCTGTCGATTCAAGTCTAAGCTGGCTTAAGGGAATGCGAGGTTTAGGTAAAAGAATTGCATTGTTTTTTCAAAAAGCAATTTTTTTTATAAAAATACATATGCCTTTTTTTATTCTGAATTTAGCTTACGTTGAAGTATATTATTTTTTATAAGGAAACGACACACCAATCATCACTAGCCTTAAAACGTAAGTAACTGCATTATCAATGACACCAGTGATGATGCAGTTACTTACTCACATAAGGTAAGTGATGACCCGTTTTCAGAGATTTGATATTATGATAAACAACATTTGATCAATATTTTCCAAGAAATCCAAAAAAGGGACTTTGTAGATAGCATTAAAAGGATTAGCTTGAATTTGAAAATAACACCTGACTTGTGTCAGCTTATAATCAGCCTAGAAGAGGGGCTAATAGCTACTCCGACTGCCTAGAATTAGAAGCTGATAATATGATCAGCTCAGTTTACGGTACTGAACTGCCCGGGAATAGAAGGTTGTAATAGACCCCTGGTTGCTTTAACACTGCGTGGTTAATTAGTTTGAAAATATGTGGTTAAGTATCAGGACCGGTTAGCAAGTATGCGTACTTACGAGTACGTATGATATACTTATCATGGCAATTCTATTGAATACAAGTTTGACAGGATTCACATGGAATGACTACCAGTTAGAAACAAGGTATGTTGTGTTCTTGAACTTAAATGAAGATTTGACGACACGATTGGCGCAGTGCGCTGTAGCACAGTTTCTCGCCCTGATTTCCGTAGTGTTCCGGGTTCGATTCCCGGTCGGGTCAATTCAGGAAACGATCTTTTCTGAATTGACTCGGGTCTGGGTGTGCTGGGAGACGCCCCTGGCTTATTTCCTTGTGTGGTACCTCGTAACACAGGGATATTAATCCCTACTTCGAGACCATTACAAGAGGTGTGTTGTCTGGCGCATATTTATATTTATTTATTCATTATTAGATAGCTATGATATAATCATATATCATTATAGATTGTACTTGATTGTATTACCAGAATGTACCTTACATGCATACATGGATTGTTACTATAGTTTTTCTATTAAAAAAAACCAAAATGTTGTTTTAATTATTTTGTTAGGCCTTTACTAAAAATGAAGTATGTATTATAGGTCTTGAGCCTCTGCAAATGCGACGAGACATTGTCAGGTTTAATGTACTTTATCGTTTTCACAATGGGGAATGCTCTCATCATCATCCGTGCGGTCTATTCCGGTTGTGAACCCACACTGGTGTGGGGGGTCCCATGGTCCGCCTTTCTTATTTTCTTGGCCCACTTCGCGCGGTCTTTTGCATCCTCAGTGGTGAGTCTGTGGACAATGGGGAATGCTCCACACAATCTAGCATTTTTTGGTCTGCACTAAAAGTTTTGCCGTCCAGACGTGGATCGCTCTTCCAGCGCGAGTGTCCTCCTTCCTCCTAAACAGACCTAGCCAGAGACAGGCCTTCAAGCCGGACATGGAAATATTTTTCGTAGGCCTTCAAGTAAGATTGACCAGCCGAATAGATGTTCAAAAAAAAGTTGTTGAAATGAAATAGCAGATTACATGTTTTTATTTTTTCTGCTAATATACAGATGCAAAATTTTTGTTAAGTATCGTCTCGAGTCTCGACATTGTAGATGCAGAAAATCATAAGTTAAGGGCCTTTTACCAAACAAGAGCGCGTGTGCATCATGATTTATTGCAAATTTTGGGATTTCTTCATTACGTTTTTAAGGTCTAATTAACTTGTTGGATTGAAATAAAATTAAATTTCGACTAAAATGAAAGCTCATAGGTATACCGACATGTCACTTTTTAAATGTAAAATGATGCTTTATTTAAAACAAAAATCCGTGTTAAACTTCCCCCAGGTTTATTATCGTACTTTCGGGAAAATTTAGAAAGGTTTAATTTTTTTTACAGTTATTGTAGGATAATGCATAATTTTTACTTATTATGTGTGTCAACAAAATTACATGTCATACGTTCTTTTTTTAGCAACTATAGTAGAAGCACAGAATAAAATAAATAGTAGTAAGCTTTAATCAGAGAAATAACCTATTTGAGTAGACGCGTTAAGCCGAGTTCAGCCGCCAACTAGCGCCACCAACTAATTTATTTATATGACTTCCAAATTTGGACGTTGTTTTTAAAAACTGAACAATGAATATCTCAAAAAATACTTATTTAAATATTGAATATCTGTCTACCTACGACTTTAAATTCTGTGCTTTAGTAGTAGTTTTAGTTTTTGTTAAAAGTAGCCATTTTTAATTTGCTGCCTTTAACCCCGTAGTGTTTAATAGTTTATTCTGTACAAAGTAGCTGACGAGTTTTAAATTATGAGCTTGGCTTAGTTTATGTGAAGAGTCCGGAGAGCCTTATGCTTCAATTATATTTTATTAATAACCCGTAAATACTGTTCAAAACACAGCATAGTTGAGAAAATTGAAAAATAGGTATTAGTAAAATCTATTGCTGTCTGTTGCTAACCTCGAGCCTTCCGCTAAGTGCGATAGAGACAACTGCAACTCTGACGAAAATTACCTACCTATTAAAAGTATACAAAATCTACGTTTCGTAGTTTCCTGATCCCTTTTCGATAAATTGACCGATTTAATTAATTTTGTCATTAAAAATTAAAGAATTACTTTGGCCGTGTTTTATATGTTTTTCTTTTTTATAATAAAAACTTGTTAAATTAGTTTTCTGGATGTTTGAACACAGCGGAAAATCTGGCCATGGCTTAATTCCTTGTCTCGTACTCGTACCTCGTAACACAAGGATATTCATCCTTAATTCGAGGCCGGGACAAGTGGTGTGTTGTCTGGCGCATAGAAAACACTGGTATTAAAAAAAACAGTAGCTCTCAGCCTAGAACGCACGTTCACACGTAATTTTAATGATGACATTAATGACACGCTAAAGAGTACTATAGAGTGGCTAGATTTAAATAATCTTAACATGAATATCCACAAGACCAAGATTATTCAATTTTCTACACGAAATGCAAAATCAGCTGATCTGTTAGTCGAACATAACAGTAACACTGTAGAGACTGTAGATGAGGCAAATTTTCTAGGCTTCACTTTAGACAAACATTGTAGCTGGAACACACACGTAGAAAAAAATTGTGGGAAAACTGACAGGTTTGTATTCGCACTACGGCGACTTAGTAACATCTCGTCCATTGAAACTGCTTTGTCCGCGTACCATGGCTACGTATCGTCGTTGCTCAGCTATGGTACTCTGCTGTGGGGTAACTCAGTGCTGTGGGGTAACTCATTTTTTACAGAGAGGTTATTTGCTAAGTACCTAGTTATCCAACTTGTTCTCATTTCACTCAAAGTAAGCGTCAGTCGATGTAAAAAGAGCTTTTACAGCGCAGAAGAAGTGCGTCAGGGCAGTTTGCAGAGCGCATTTCCTTGATTCCTGTAAACCACTATTCAGGGAATTGAAAGTGTTGCCATTGCCATGTATCTATGTAAAGCAAATATGCATTCTTGTAAAACAATACCCACAATACTTTATCACAAGAGGTGAACAAAAAAAAATGCCTACGAGACATCAGTCCAGAATTTTACTCTCCAATATAGGATTGGAATTGTTTAAGCGCAGTCCTTATTGCCTGGCTATTAAAATTTATAATAAGTAGCCACAAGTATTTAAGGATATGCCTTTACTAAAGTTTAAGAAGCAACTGCATGCCTGGCTTTTGACTAAATGTTTTTATTCAATTCAAGAATATTTTGACGACCAATCAATTCATAATCTGATTGTATAATTATTTTCATGATTGTTTGTATTTAAAATGCATAATGTATTTAATCGATTTATTGACATGGTAACTGCAAATTAATATTTTAATGACAAACATACTGTGATTTTTTTGTTCTGTTATATTATTGTATTGTGAGTTTCATAAACCATTGTCAATCAGCATGTATTGTACCAGTAAAATATAAATATGAATAAATATAAATTTGCGCCAGACAACACACCTCTTGTAATGGTCTCGAAGTAGGGATTAATATCCCTGTGTTACGAGGTACCACACAAGGAAATAAGCTAGGGGCGTCTCCCAGCACACCCAGACCTAGTGAATTCAGAAAAGATCGTTTCCTAAATTGACCCGACCGGGAATCGAACCCGGGACACTACGGAAATCGAGGCGAGAAACCGTGCTACAGCGCACTGCTCCAACCGTGTCGTCAACCAGTATTTGCATGACAATAAGTCAACATGAGAACTTAAACCAAATTTTCCATCCATGTATCACCATGTTATAGCAATAATAGTACATGATTGCAAAGGCAGCGGAATAGGCAATTGCAGGTCGAGTATGAGTTTGAAGGCCGAACCGCAGGCGAGGACTTCAATGATACGAGACAGGCAATTGCCATTTCGGCCGAGGCATATATAGTGATTTTCTTAAAAAAATGCAAGGAAATAAAAAGGGCCTTTTACATAATAAATTTAAATAATATTATTAACAAAATAACAACTCCGCTTTACCGCCAATTTGTTTTTTTTATTTTACAATCTGTGCCGAAAGGTAAACGCATCTGTGGCTATACAGCCACGAGAACGCAATGTGTACGATAGATGAAAGAGTTCTAAATTCAAACAGCACACCGTTTCATACAACATTGCCGGCGCGCTCTTCGTTCGAAATTCAAAGAACGCGCCGGGAAGTGATTTTGGGTTTTCAGTCTACGTAAATATGATACTTCGCGTGTTCTTTATTCAAAAGTAATGACAATATTTCCGAGTATGTTTAAGAAAATAATTATTATATCTCCGTTGTAGGTGCTTTTTGAGCGCGCTTTTACCAAGAGCACAGTTTTGCGCTCATATAGGTGCACTAGCTTCGCAAAAAGGCCAAAAACCAATTTTGAAAGAAGTTTTAAGTTTTACAAGGTCAACCTTGTAAGAAAAATACAACTGTACAAAATATAACTGCTGTGTCTGTCAATAGCAGTCTGAAAGTTTAGGTAATAACTTTCGCTATCCTTTAGAAAATACATTAGTTCCACGATACTTTTTAGTTATCAATAAAAAGATCAATAAAAAAATTTAACAAAAATAAAAAACCAAATTCCAAAAAAACTATTCCTAAATAAAGCACTAAAAAGTAAAGAAATAATTGCGTATTCTTCTTAAACTTGTACGATAATATAATGTAGGTACAATTATTGTTACTGTTGGAGTCGGTGTCAGCCAAGGAAACACTACAATATACCTAGCAATATACCTATTTCTTACATATCACGTTTACGTATGTATGTAGGTAGTTACAAACCTACATTGGCTGACACCGACTCCAACAATAACAATAATTGTACCTACATTATGTTATCGTATACGTTTTAGAAGAATACGCAATTATTTCTTTACTTTTTAGTGCTTTGTTTTGGATTTTATTTTTGAAGTTGGTTTTTTATTTTTGTTAAAAATTTTGTTTATTTCTTGATTTTCAGTGATTAGTTCTTATTTATTTTATACATAGAAAAAATATCGTCCAATTGCTCCGAAGAATTGAAGAGTTCCGTTACCTTGTCATGGATCCCATAATCAGAACCTAATCAAACTCTCATCAAACTACCCTTGGAGTATATCTTTTCCAACAATTAAACGGTTATGGAGTTTAAACCTTCCATCATCAGTTCACTTAAATAACCTGAATGAATATGATTGTCGGTCCGGACGTACCTATAATATTTAAAGAATTATCCTCCAACTACTAGCCGTTAAGGAGTTGTACCTTCCATCACCAGCTCATCAACATGAGATGATGACTTAAAAAAAAGATAATTGCTTAGCACCCATATTAAAACTATAATATTGCAACCCGAAAAATATTTAGTATTGGGTAGTTCCGGTGGCCATCAGTGGTCTTCATCAGCAGTTCCACTTCACCAAATGGTACTTTTCGAGAGAAACTGCATGAGTTACTATCAAAAATACCTAAATAGTTATAGGTGTGCCCATAATATTTAAAGAGTTCCCTCGATTTTTCCTAGATCCCATCATCCGATCCTCATATGCTGACAATGGGACCACCTCAAGAATATACCCTTTCGAATAAAAACAATAATTTTTAAAATCAGTCCACAATTGACAGAGATATCGGTGAACATACATAAAAAAAAAACAGTGGAACATAGAACCTCCTCCTTTTTTGAAGTCGGTTAAAAACAATTAAATTTGGGCATAGGAACAGTAAAGTTACGTATGTAGCATGTAATGATGATGCACTATAATTGTTGGTTTATCTAAGCCACTCCATAATGTATAAAAAAAAATTAAGCTTTGCACATGCATAATAGCCACTTAAATTCAATAAAAGGTGTAAAAAGGGGTTCATAAACATCGCACAAACAATTCTCGTTAACAACCTTATCACTTTAATAACACCGATATATCACGTCGAAGAAAAATTCGCCACAGTTCAAACTTATTACAACTTGTTTCTCTTATACGAAACTTTTTTAATATTCGGACCATTTTGTAATATTATGATGCGTGTTGCCCGTAATCCTCTTTTCCATAAATCCTTCTTACCTACTCAAAGGGTACCTGAATTTTCGATATACGACAATTTAACGTATATTGCTCTACGTTTGTAACTCAAAATGTGTTGCCGTCTATGTTGTTTTCGTTTGTGCGCTCCTGTAATGTCCTTTTATTTTGCTGTTTCTGTGTATTGCCCTGCTAAATTCGATACTGCGATGTCTTTTTTCCCTAATACCGTATCAGCATTAGCTATAATATGCGTGATATATTAGATTGTATTCAGTTAATAGAATACTGATGTGTAATTTATGGAGCAGGCAGTGTTTGTCTGCAAATCCGTCGTGCAATTATTTTTAGTATCATACTCATGAAATGCTAGATTAAGAACATTGTTACAACGGTTGATGAACTTAATAAAGAAAATAAAATTAATCGTCGTAACCACAATGCATATAGGCACTGTTAATAGCGTTAGGCTAATTTGAGGTCATGAGTTTCAAAAATTCTAAAGTTGCTTATTTCTTTATTTATTTATTACGCCCCTGGCTTATTTCCTTGTCTGGTACCTCGTAACATAGGGATATTTATCCCTACTTCGAGACCATGACAAGAGGTGTGTTGTCTGGCGCATATTTATTTTTTATTTATTTATTTCTTGCCTGCAGATAGAATCGTACCTAAGAAGCTTATTTTTGCGTTTAGTTTCACATCTGACAGTCGCATAATCAGCAATTCGACTATTAGTATGCCATACATTCTATTCAAAATAAAACTTTCGAAATTAATTTAAATAACAAACTTTATAGTATCCTATTTAGTATAGCTTGCGGAGTGTGCAAACCTAATTTGTGTCATCTTCTTCCAGCGCAAACTGTCATAAGGTCAGTATGTAAAAACAGTTACAACTCTCGCACCGTATCATTTGAACAAAGCTGATTTTCTCAAAATAAGATTTCGTACATGAAAATGAGAACTAAGAATTTAGTGTTCTATTACAACATAATAAATAAAAACACGTAAATTTTAATAACTTGCTTTTTCTTTTGTGGCTTGTACAGAGAGTTGTAATAAAAAATAAATATATACTAATGTCATGGATAAATTCGACACAAATTACGTTGTACAACAGATATTAGTATTCTAAAATGCATAACACCTATTTAAACAACTGTAATATTCTTTTAGAGCTAGTCGAGCGACATGTTAGGTATTAGTCAAATGTCAGGGTTCCTGTGGACAGAGCTGACACAAAATGCCTCTGTACATTAGTTACTACTTCGTTATCATCATTAAAGTAAAATTGTCATCTCTATTTTTTTTTCGTCCAATACTAACCGAAAAGACAAATAGGTACCTAAATTTCTACTTAAGCGACTACCTAATATGACACAAATTAATGTATGAGTTGGACAAAGGATTTCGAAACTACATGCCAAAAAGTAAGAACTTTACTATTTTCGAAACCTAAAAACCGCCTGTAAAACTTGACATTCTGGCATGTGTTGTACATAATTTTCCAAAAAAAATGTAAATATATCAATTGCTTTCTTACAAGATCTATAGATAGAGGGCGTTGAATTTGGTGATGAGGCTCCTATGTTGTGCTCATCTGTCCACATTTAATTATTTATTGAGGTATTTGCAGAAAACCATCGTGATGATGCACTATAATTGTTGGTTTTTCTTAGCCATACCATAATCTAGAAAAAAATTATTTTAAGCTTTGCACGTGCTTACTAGCCTCTAATATTCAATAAAAGGGGTGCAAAGGTCTTTATAAACATCGCACAAACAATTTCTCGTAAACAACCTTATCAGTTTAGTAACACTGGTACGAGTACATCACGTCGAAGAAAACCATCGTCGTAGCGGCTCGCTACAATATAGGCTAAGCAAAGGCATATTTAGCACTTTCAATGTAATGTAATTTTATTGAATATCCAATAAATGTAATAGTAGAGCCCTATGGCGCTTAAGGACGTAGGTTGTATCCGATAAAGTTGTTAATCGTATAAATAATCACTCGATATACGTATGTAAGTTAACTTCACTACAAGGTTCTACTTGTCACCCTCGTTACAACTCAGATTATAAGGCATTTGTTATTGCACTCGTAATATTTAAGTGCTATTTCCGGCTGGTGACTCGAATGAAACTGATTGTTTGATTCTTTCTTGTACTCTATTTAGACTTTGGAGGGGCTCAAGAACGAAATGTCCGTAGTTTCGGTCAAACTAATGTGTCGAAAAAACTACAACAATACGATATCACGGACTGGAGATGTGGTGTTGGAGACGTCTGTTATAAATACCTTAGACGGTGTTTTGCACTAATGTTTTCATCCTTAAAAAACTTTACATATCAGACAGGTTATCGTCAATTGAGGAGCAACGAATAGTGAAGTTCTTTGGGCATATCTTCAGTAACGATGACTAGATGGAGAGGCTTATAGTACAAGGCTACACTGAGGGGAAGAGAGTCTCCGACTCTTGGATCGACCTAATACGAAAGTCTCCGCAGTCGACCGCAGTACAGTGTGCTCGAACGCACAAAGTCGACAAAAGTGGAGAGACATTGCGCTACGTGCAGCTGCCATAGAAGCTAGTGGTGCCGGCGAGCCGCAAGCCTGTCCATCAACAACCGCGACCACTCTGCCAAGAGAGCTCGACTAACTAAGAAGATATGATATTCTGACATTTGTATTAATGTATGCGGTTGTTAAAATCATCTTCGTTTTGTTCAAATGTTCAAATGTTTATTGCACTTCTACGAGTATGTTGTACATACATGGTGGTGGTGTTTGTAAAAGTTTCAAACATAGACCCTGATAGGGCACAGCAAAATAAAAATATCTTACTTAATAATGTTACTTATACAACTACGAATATCACATCTTTTCTATGCTAAATTAATAAAATATTACAATTAATTTATGGTATTGAATTTATAAATTGCAAGTTATTAATTATATTATTCATTATATATCATAATTTTATCATCAATTAAATAAAAAAAAACAGTTTCAAAAATAAAAATTTTGAAACTGACTAAGACCATGTTCGTTTTCCGTAACTACGAACGTTGCGATAGTTAGTAGGTAGTTACCGTAGATGGTTGTTAATGGTGTGATGGTCGAATGAAATTCCTTGATGTTATCCCGAGGGATTCGGGCTTTTTTACTAAGTTGGGTTCTAATACCATTAGTAAAAAGTGGGCTCTGAGTGTTGCGTTCACCATGACGGCAACAGTCACTTGCCTCTGACTACCCTGTTTGGGATACGGTCGTGATGGTATGTTATGTTATGTTATATTCCTAAGTAAACAATTTACTAACGGCACGTTTCTGCCGAAATTTGCGTTAGATAACCCGAAAGGTTATCCTGTTTCCTGATGGTTTAAATATGTCTTTCGAGTTGTTTTTTTAACTTGGAAAATAGACAGACAGACACCTCGATTCAAGTTGGTATGAATTTTAATTGAATTATAGGTAATTTTTAGGTTGTTTTTTAATCAGTACGCACTTAATATCGCCACTGACTTGTGTATTTATATCTAAGCTTGTCTTTATAGCAATTGTATCACGTTTTTTTCATTATACTTGTGTAATATATCCAGGAGGTTTCACGTAATACAAGAAAATACAAACAGACAGAAATAATATCCTTAAAAATTAGTAACCTGACAACTTATCAACATAAACTATATCATATTCATTAAAAAAATTTTTTTATATCTAATTTGAAAATATATATGGATATTCACCATTGATCATTTGTTATCCAATCAAATGGCTTTGCTATGGCGTAGAATATGCCTAGATATAAAATACGAGCTGGCCAGACAGACTCCATTCTGTCAAATGTTTGACAACTGCCGTCCATTGTGCCCGCTTTGCTCTGACTTGATTTATGTACTGTCACGATTAATTTTCAAAGATTAGATTTTTTGTACAATCATTATAAAATATTCGCTTATATCACTCCTGAATAATTTAGCTTTCTGTTAGTGAAAGAATTTTCACGATCGGATCAGTAGTTTTAGAGTCTATCCAATACAAACAAACAAAAAAACAAACATCACTTTTTTCTTCTGTATAATATTGGTATAGATGCTCCAGATAAACATCAATCAATTTATCATGATAAGGATGAACTCGTGGTATAAGGTACCCTGAAAATGATCTGAGCCTAGGGCTTCTTCCAGCATACCTAACCAAGAAAACTTCATTTCATGACTTTACCTGAACGGAAATCAAACCCAGAACATCACACAAATCAACCAAGAAAACCGATCTACAGCACACTTTTCCAATTTGTGAGTGTCTTTGAATCGCATCTACTCAATTTCGTTAACGAACAAACATAACGAAAGTGAAAGCAAAGGAACAACCTTTTAGAGAGTGCTCCTCAAATGTTTTGATAGACTTCCAGAGTTTCGAGTGTGAATTTACGCGAGTGTAATTGTACCTCTACCATAAGGTTAAAGATAATATATGTAAATCAAGTCGGAGAAGAACGGACGAGATGTGATGCTTCACCGGCGTGCGCTGACTAAACAGTTTTTATTAATTCTACAAAAAGCTAGCTTTCATATTTGAATCGGTTACGTATTTAAATGCCTAAAATTAAAAAAACCTAACTTTAAATGACCTACGTTCAAAATCCCTAAAATCGAACTACGTAATGGTTGTTTGACTTGAATTTAAAATACCAAAAGCTTAAAATGTCAAAAGGATATAAATAAATAAATAAATAAATAAATATCCCTGGACATTGTTTGTTTGTGTTTGAGTGGGAAACGCCCTTAAGTCGGTTCTAGCACTCGACGGCCACTGTCGCGGCACGCTCGCTTCGCTCGCTCGGCTCGTGCGTTTTGTAGTCGCTAACCTAACCCCAATCTAGCCTTCAATAAGAAGGTATATTCTCGCATTCTACCAAAACACACAAAAATTGTAAACATAATAAAACGATAAACTTTATCAAACTACCCTCTTTTACGCTCGCGTAACCTGATCTACTACGAGTACTTCAAACAAATAGCTCGCAAGTGGCGCATTATTTTAGGTATTTTGACCATTTGGTATTTCAAATGTTAGTATATAATAATAATATAATAATATTATGCGCCAGACAACACACCTCTTGTAAAGGTCTCGAAGTAAGGATTAATATCCCTGTGATACGATGATACGGTACCACACAAGGAAATAAGCCAGAGGCGTCTCCCAGCACACCCAGACCCAAGTCAATTCAGAAAAGATTGTTTCATGAATTGACCCGACTGGGAATCGAACCCGAGACACTACGGAAATCGAGGCGAGAAACCGTGCTACAGCGCACTACGCCAATTGTGTCGTCGAATATCAAACTTTGGTGTTTACATATTTTGAACATTAGGTGTTTAGTCTAATTGTTATTCTAATTTTAGATATTTCGTAGGTAGGTAGGTATTAGTTGCTTAGGTATAATTAAAACATTAGGTATTTCGATTTTAGGTATTTTGACCGTAGGTCATTTAATGTTAGGTTTTGTAATTTCAGACATTTAAATACGTACCCATTTGAATCACTACAAAGGTTTTTTTGTTAAATGAAAGAATAGCTTAGGACAATAACTTTGACAGAACGAAGTCTGTCGGGCACCAAGTACATTAATAAAACCCGGTAGGTACAAGGTTCTTGAGAATCCCTCTTTTCCGCTGTGTAGCCTTTTTTTATCTGCTTTAGAAATCGTTGAACCGGACGGACGATTCCACTTTTATCGAAAATAAAACCCTCTGACATAACATTTTTGTAGCCTTAGACCCGAGTTTTCAATCCTCAGATATTGAAATGTATCTGTAGAATAAAGTTTATTTGAAGGTTAACAAGATATATAATTTTTCAACGGTCAGATAGATGTTATCAGTACGTCTACCACGAGTTGCAAATTTGAATTTACGTTATCGTTCGCGTAAAAAATTGTATTGGGATGACACATGACATGACATAACAATGTCAAATCCCTATACATTTTTTTTTCGCGCACGATAATGTAAAGGATAGTGTATATTCGCCCATACATTGCCGCCTAAGAACCAACAGTCATAAAAAATACCTCCCTAAGAGGTATTTTTTATGACATTTCACACAAACAAGGTTTCTTTTGTCAATACAAAGTAAATTAAAATATTGTTGCGATGGCTAAACAACAGAGGGCACAGACGAACGCAACATAAATGGTATTTAAAAATGTTTCCGTACGATAAATCTTTTCAGCATTTTTAATTTTGATGTCAAGAATCAGAAGTGTCCGTGACAATCTAATAAGTGATAGTTATGTCTTAAATCATGGCCAGAATTATGACAAATCTCAAATGTTTGTTGGTTCATAGGCCAACTTGGGCACTGTCCTTTAGAGTATCAACTCGTGGTAGACGTACCCGGATTGTGAAAGACGCGGGTTCGATTCGAAAAACAAGCATTGTAAAATGCTGAAATAATCAAAGCCTTATTACTTTGATTTTAAAATTTTCAATAGTTCAGATAGATGTTATCTGTTGAATAAAGCCGCTAACTTAGGAATGAAGTTATCTGCTTCTTGAGGGGCTGGATAAGATTTATCTATGCGTTTTCTTCGACACTTTGAGGTTATGTGGTGTGCCTATATTATTGTAATTCTCACGCAAACACATTCTAATGGATATTTTTGACCAAATTGACGACGCAAAGAGGAGGAAAGGCAGGTACTTAACTATACAAACGCTGACCCCCAATAGAAACGACCGAGTTGTAAAAGGGAGACCTAATAATTTTAGTACTTAGATGGGATGAAAAGGAGTTTTGGAGTGTTATTTTAATCACAAACTTTTTATTACAACTTAAGACAGCAAAAAAAGCTGAGGTAGTTTTTTTAAACGTCAGTGTCAATTTGTCAAACATCAACTTTTCTTCTTGTTTCACTCTAACATAGCAATGATTGTATATGTGCATCTCGCTTCGTCAGCGTGAAGTTAGCGTATAAGTATATAGACAACCAATAGATAGCTATTCTTTGGATAAAAGACGATTGATAAATTTTAATTTTTACTTTTTTCGCTTGATAAACAGCCAGTTTATTTTATGCTTCAGTTAGCTAAACTGAGGATTGAAAAATCGGTCCTTAACAAAATAGTAATGTTTACGGTTCCAAAAAGCTTACCTACTTTACTAAGTAGTTTTGACAAATATAAAAATAGTGAATTTTTTTTTTTTTTATCGACTTTAAGTTAAACGTTTTCATAGAAAAAACACTGACTGTTCCACAGATTTTTTATGGCGACTTTGAAATTAAAATCAAAATTCACTTACGTAGTTACTAAGTACATCACCTACTGAGCGAGTCTTTTGATAATCACCCGGTATGTTATATTTTAACTTACTGTTTGTCCCATTATGAAGGCAGTTGTAGAATAGAATAGAATAGAATAGAATATGTTTATTTTGCTTCTATTTCTATTCTGTAAGGTCATGTCGAACATCCGTGTTTCGCCCACTGCAATATCTGCCGGGACCTTCATTCTCCAAGTGGTTGAGAATTTCTTTTATTCTAAGTGAATAATAAAGCTCAGTTAGGTACATCTTGGAGGAATATATCTAATCTATCGAATCTGACTATGTTCTGCAGTTTCCCAAAAGCGGAGTGAACTTTTCTTGCCTCTCATACTTCATACATGCTTTGTTTCCTATTCGGTTTTTTTTCAAAATTCCCGCCAACATTGACTGCAAATGCCTTCTGCTCTGTAATGACGCCGAACCCGGTGTCATTATGGTGAACGAAACACTCAGAAGCCCAGTTTTCACCAATGTTATTAGAACCTAGGTGGTGAGCCTTCCGCCGTTATCCGGGTTGATTTGGTTTTTTATCGATGTTTTCCATCACCGAAGATTTAGTCGGATATTTACGTAACAATGAACACGAAGATTTTGGTTATACATGGGCATACAAGTGGCTGGTTGATTCTAATTGGCTGCCACAGGCAGTGTGAGTCGTTTTTCTTCTTCGATCCGGAGTGACGTCACGGGCCCTTCAGGGTCTTTTCGTCACATACTTTATTTAATACTTTCTATTGTCTTCTAGTAGCCTCAACATGGACAACCCTCCACCATCGCAGGCACAGTCGACGATAACCCTGGTCAACTTGCACAAGATGAACAACAGCAAAGAAGAGGAGTATCATCCTCTCGAACACAGGAAACTCGCCCATCCGACTTCGTGAGTACTACTTTTTGCCTAGATATACAATGTGAACCGTTTGTGGCTGTAAACTGGCATAAAAATAGAGCCCGCAAGTTAATAGCCCACTCAACGAAGACGAAAAAATGCCAAGTAGGGGAAATAACTCGCGTAAAAGCGAATTTTGGTAGATATAAATGAAGGGAATGGTGTCTGAAGCAACATACTCAAAGTACTGATGGATAGGGGTTAGCAGAAGGAGTGATGACGCAGAAGGGACAGCGGAGAGGGCCCGAGAGGATTATCCTCCGGTGGCTCCTCTCCGACGCAGACGGCAGGGATTGCGAAGACGGCGGTACGCCCGTCCTCCTCCTGCTCCCTAAAGTAACACCGGGGTAATTGCCGGGGGGCTTTCACCCCATTGCACGGTGTTCCCGTCTGGGGGTGTCCCAGTAAACCGGGATACACCTGTAGCGTGAGGAGGCCCGGCGCGTAGGCCGAGCCGACCACTGGGGCGAAGTGGTAATCCTTTTTGGCTCCATGTCGCCCCATTCCATTGCGGTGAGGTATACCCCGGTCGTTTCAGTGCGGTATCACGTCGGCTCCACGGCGGGGAGTCCCAAACTCCCCCACTGCCTACCCCTCGCGCAGTGCGATAGTCCATGAAGGATTTTTTCCGAGAGACAAAAAAAAGGTTATACTCAGGTATGTCATCGTCATGGTAACGTCAATTGCAAATTGTCTTTCATTTTAGTCCCCTGCTTCTCATTTCTTTTGTTATAATGAATTAAGTTTAGCTGCCTTGACAGACTACGTTCTGTCAAAAATAATTGCATTTCGGAGTTGCATTGCATTGGTTTCGGAGCCTATTCAATACAAACAAACAAACAAACAAATCTTTCCTCTTTATAATATTAGTATAGAATAGAGAAATTCACCAGCCCCCCGATTCGGAACAAAGTTATCGACCGATTCGGTTATTTTCTTTTATTTTTAATTCATTTTTAAGTAGGATGGATTTTGATAATATTGAGTTTTCGAAAACTAAAGGCTCTAACATTTAAAAATAACGATTGCTACCGTTAAGAGGGGTCATTTACCATAATTGAAACAAATTTATCCAATCGGTCGAGAACTTCGTTCTAAATCGGGGGGCAAGTCTGTTAATGGCCTCGGTAGCTTAGTTGACAGAGCAGCCACCCGGACTGCAGTAGGCGCGGGTTCGTGTCCCATTCTATCCCTAGGTCCAAGGCGAGAAACCGTGCTTCAGCGCACTTCGCCAACGGTGTTTTCAAGCACAAATAAGGTATTGTCACGAATCTGTTCTCTAAACCAATATAGTGTTTTCATGTATGTTTGTTTACACAAGTTCTGCAAACTGCAAACACTGAATCAAATTTCCACTCGACGATTTCCAATAGTATTTAAAGTGGATATCACGATATGACTAGCAATCTAACTCTAACGCACTACTGTATTTATATTTTTTACTGCTATAATAATAATGTATATGGGCAATCTTATCCCAAAAAATATTTTGTCCTTTTCCCTAATAGAAAAAAGTTTCTTTCTGGGTAGTTATTTGGGACCCAAAGTACTAATAGGAAACTAGTTATAGCCGAGATTCTGAAACGTTATAAGAATAATACATAAGTTTTGATCAAGGTGTTGAATACTGAATACTTGTGTGATAGCCTTTGAAATGGCCTGGGATTTTCTTAAACAGTGCGTTTATTAAATTGTTGAAATTGATCTCAAAATCGAGCGCAGACATCTTATGCCTAATACGACTATTTCTCGAAATAAATGTACGCAACGAAAAGGGTGTAACCAGATATTGTTACGAAATAGTATTTAGTAGCAGTTGCTATTGAAGACTATTTCGTAACAATATGTAAGAATAAGAATAAGAATATTTATTTTGCGAGAATGTGGTACATTAAAGGTGGTAGAGATAAAATAGCAAACAAGACACATTCACCCATTTGAGACATGCAAATGCAATTTTCAGTTATCAATATTATCAATTAAAAGATGTCAACTTTTAAATTTCAAAAATACACAAATCAATTCATTCACAGTCACAAATACAATTTAATCTAAACCCAATAATTCAAATTGTTTTCAAATCAAAATAGTCGGCCAGTAAGTAAGCCCTATGTTTATTATTTAGTTGTACAATAGCAAAATATTGTGACGGCTAATGCTCAAACCGGTTGTAACTGCATACACTCAGCTTTATGTTGTACTTTTTCTTTACGTTACAAAATTCATCAAAAAAACTTTTCGAAATTGTATTAAATATTAGACAAAACGAGGCAATAAAAAGTCAATGGTTTGAATAAAGCTGATGCTGCAAATATGTAAGAATGTATGTTGATAACAAATGTTCGTACCACACGTATTACGAAAAGATAAATAAATTAAGACTTGCCGTTTTGTGAAAATGACTGTTATATTTCCTGTTACGAAAAAGTAGTCCTATTAAACACTACACGTTCTTGCTGATTTTCACAACAAATATAATGGCGGAGACGTCAGCCAACAACCAATCAGAATGAAGCTGGTTTGTCACAAGTAAAAAATACTCTTAACAGATTCTTTCAGAAATTATGCTAAAGTAGAAATAAACGGAACTGAAGAGTAGCAACTAAAAAGTAAATTAGTAATTTATTATAAAGCCCCATAGAAAATAACTTTGATACATAATCTATACCATTATTACACACTATATTAAAAACATCTTATTTGGTAATGAATACAATTATAGTGCTAATTCTTCGATATCTTAAATATTAACATTCATCCTACAAAATTGTGTTGATTTTTTTTCGTACGCTTAATTAAAAAGATGTAACCTTTTTACTATTTCGAGGACCATTTTTTTTCTAAGATGTACATTAACAATTATATAACAGCCGTATTAAGTAAAATGTTCCTAATGGCGTGCATTGAAGTAATGGTCTCCATATATCACATAGTTTCGAATGACACTGTCGCGAACTTTTTTTTCCACTGCCTCATAGGATCGAAGGCTTATGGTCTCGAATGAACGTAGTCGCAAACAACGCTGTTCCGAAAAACGTTTTTACTGCTTCAGACGTTCGAATGCTTGTGACTTCAAATTTAGTCACAAGATGAGCGATGAGATAGTCACAATACCCTCAATTGGATCTCCTACGTAGTTTCGAATGACGCTGTCGCGAATTACGCAATTTTTTTTCCTACTGCCTCATCGGTTCGAAAGCTTTTGCTCTCGAATGAACGTAGTCGCGAACAACGCTGTTTCGAAAAACGTTTTCACTGCCTCATACGTTCGAATGCTTGGGACTTCTAATTTAGTCACAAGATGTATAAAAAAATATTATGAAGTACAATAACTTGATTTCAATGATGGAGGTCTTTGCCCAGCAGGATAGTAAATTTTAACTTTACTTTACTTTACTTTTTATACAAACTTTGACATTACAATAACGTTTATGAAAAAAAAACAATTTGGTGCAGTCGTTCAGTAGATATGCGCGTACATGATACAATATTTCCACCATTTTTTATTTATTAACATTTTGGTCTTTCCAAGGACAATTGGAGCGTTCTTCCACTTGCTGAAGTCTTCCCTGGGTTCCGGGCTGCTGTCCATGCCTTTCGCCTTCAAGAACACCGGCCTGGTGCCAGGGTGCATCGGGACGATAGTCGTCGCCATCATCGCTACACATTGCGTACATATTTTGGTAAGTCACACTAAAAAAAGAATTAACTTAAGTATTTGTAGAAATAAAATAAAATAAAATAAAATATAATTTGTTTGTGATGCACAGGTCTAGAAGGTCTCAAAATTATAATTATTATGTACAGTCTGTGATCCGTTCTTTGATGAACATACAAATATTACAATTAATGATTACAAATATTACATTAAACAATAACAGAATATAATTATGATTAAAAAATAATGATAATTAAAAAAAACAAATGTCAAAACTATTAAGTCAAATACAGATATAAGATTAGATTGAGTATTGTAATGTCAGCATTCACATTCCAAATTATTACAATAATAAATAAATGCATTTAAGAGATGCCAACCAAGATGATTATCAGACTAACATTCGCCAAGTCGTCTGGTTAAGAAATCGCTTACCGTATAGAATGCATTATCAACAAGAAATTGTAGTAGTTTATGTCTGAAAATATTAGAAATGTCTTTTGGAATTTTCGCATATACACACATCAAAAGTGCACAAGCTAGGGATCAAGCATTTTTATGCGGATTTCTTGAGATTGAGATGTGGCTTTGTAATAAATTTATGATTTTATAAAATTATATGGATCCTTTTTGGTGCATTTCATAATTTGAAACAGGAACTGTCAATCAAATTCGAGTAAAAGATGAAAATCAGCTGTCAATATTTTCCCTATAAAAACATACAACGCATTGAAGACATTATTAGTGCTACTAAACAGTAGCAAATGGTTGCAGTAAACAGTAGCAGTTGGTTTTAATCAGTAGTAGGGAAACCCCTACTACTGATTAAAACCAACGTTATTATGGAGCGGCGACGTCATTTAAGCAGGGAAGACATGCTCAGAGCCGTGGGAACGATAGAAGCTGGTTCCCGGCAACGTACTGTGGCTTTAGCTCTGAATACAAGTCAGAGTGTTATCAGTCGACTTTGGACACGTTACCGAAGCACTGGTACCGTGGCTGAGCGCCATGGAGGACGGTATCGCTGCACCACACGGAGACAAGACCGATACATTCAAATCACAACTCGAAGAGCTCCAACAATAACCGCCATGATGTTAGCCGTGAGGCTTCATCACTCTTCAGGGAACTTAATTAGCGACCAAACAGTCAGAAATCGCTTGCATGAAGTGAACCTTCATTCCCGAAGACCGCTAAGGGTACCACCTATAGCAATGCACAATCGTAGGATTCGATATCAATGGGCTCTTGAACACAGAAATTGGGCAGAAGAACAATGGCGTTTCGTGTGCTTTTCTGATGAGTCTCGTTTTGGTATGAGACCGGATACAAGACGTATACGACACTGGAGAACCCATGGACGCCAACAGCGATTAAAATCCTGCCAGGAAGTCCATCCTTATAGTGGTGGAACCATCATGGTATGGGCGGGTATTAGGATCGGCGGAAGAACTGAGTTAATTTGGATCAGAGGCAACCTCAACGCTCAAATTTATGCTGAGACGATTGTTTCAGACGTCATCGTTCCTCTACAAGTGCAAATCGGTCCCTTATTTCAGTTAATACATGATAATGCACGACCGCACACCGCAAGTGTTGTAAGACAGACTCTCGCCGCAGCTAACATCAATGTCCTGCCCTGGCCTGCTCAGTCGCCAGACTTGAACCCGATTGAGCATGCATGGGATATGCTACAGAGAAGAGCTCTGCCGAATATGGAGGGTATCCAGTCGCAAGAAGACCTTTTTTTGTTGTTGCAACGAACATGGGCGGCCATTCCACAGCGTGATTTGGATGAACTCATTTTGAGTATGCCAAACCGATGTTCTTGTGTTGTTAGTGTTCGCGGTAGAAACACGGATTATTAATTGTTTAAGTTACCCAATAAAATTTTAAAGAAAACTGTTATTTCAGTCTTTTTTTCGAACTTTAATGTTAGTGGTTCAAATGTCAAAAATCCCTTTATTAGGAAAATGGCAAATTTCTTCATTAATGCAAAGGTGACTTGGTTTATCGTTACTGTAGACAAACGAAAACACTTCATTTGATGAATCCTTAAAGAAAATTTTAATTAATATCAATCAGGAGAAAAGTTATTGCAAAAATATATGTTGATCCCTAGACACTTTTGATGTGTGTATATTTGGTGCCATACACACCTTTCGAAAATAAGGCAGTTCTGTGTTGCCAGATTACCTTGGTGCTTATTTGAATTCTATTGCGAGAGCCAAACGTAATTTTGAATAATTTTGGATTTTGTCTCACAAACAGCAATTTCAAATATGTATAACGAGGGAAGAGTAAGTATTCTCAGGTCACTAAAATGGGTCCTACAGGAGTCAGTCCTTTTCAGGCCTAACATAGCACGGATGCATCTTTTCTGACACCTAAACACTCGATCCCCAGAAAATTATTGCATATCTCAATCTAAAAGCCACACAGCCATGATATGCCGTCAGCAAAGTGGAGAGATTAACTTTTTTTGCCAGCATATACAAACTAAATAATAAATAAAATGTAAGATATGATGAAGACCTGAGTCTTTTAAGAAAGTTAATTTATAATGACAAGCCTTTATAAAATTATGAGATGTTGATATCGTAGCCAGAAAATTTAATAGCATGATGAAAAAACTTTTAGATTAACATTTCTCCCAAGAACAAGTTTTTTGAACTTCAAAACAAGTTGAAAAATTAAATATCAGTCTTTTTTTATAAGCAGGGTATAAATAAATAAGGTTCTCATACCATTGGTGAAAAAATGGGTTCTGAGTGTTTCGTTCACCATGACGGCACAGTCACTTGCCTCTGACTACCTACGAGTAGTTTGGAATATAGTCGTGATAGCATGTATGCATATATGTTGTCGTTTATGGCATATTAATAACTTTTGTTCTGAGTAGTTCAAGCCAGGACAAAACTTTATATCGTGTTAGATTATGAAATACAAGCCCTACTATAATTGAACCAATATCAATAGAAATTTATCGAGCAGCCAACGAGTTCACTTTAACATAGAGAAAGGCTAAATTGCCTTTCTATATGTAAAAGTGAACTCGTGGGGAAAACCCCATAAAACAGCAGAAGCCCTGATATTGCGACTATTTGTGACCCAATTTTGTCAGATAAGTAGTTTCTTGCAAAGTCGTCACAAGACTCACAAGTAATAATGAAAGTTGGATTTAGAGGAGCGTTGAAGAATAGAGATATTGTATTATTATGATGGATGACGAGGGATGATGATATTAGGTATATCTATTATAGGTATATAATGTTACAGGTTAAGTCGACCAGTACCACGAGTCGCCCCTTCAAATTTACGTATCGTTCGCCTAAAAAAATAATATTAGGATTTCACATGACATGACAATGTCAAATTCCAATCCATTTTTGTCGTCTCGTGGTAGACGTTCTGGATTCTTTAAGGGATTGTAGTTTCCATCATTCTGTACGACTACCACGAGTTGCCCCTTAAAATTTACATTATCGTTCGCGTAAAAAAAAAAATGTTTTAAAACACATCAGATCTGCAACAATGTCTTTTTTTAAATAACCTGAAAAAAAAACTTTTTGCAGATTTATTTCCTTTTTTTACTATCAATTGTCGACTTCAACCCACTTTGTTCATTTATCTGCAATTTTAGTGTTGAAACTTATGAACCCACTTATCAACTACACATAAATTTGTAAAAACAAATATATTGGAGGCAGGAATTAAAAGTTTAGGGTGTGGTGTTGAAATGAGGCTCACGCGGGCGAATCCGGAAAGCCCGCGGATTCGCCCGCGTGTTATAAAGTTATTGATAAAACTAGTAAATATGGAGTCCAAGACTGATAAAAAATAATATTACTTTGTTAAAGGGTCATATAGTTTCTTAAAGTTCAATTTCAATTTCAATTCTTTATTGCAAACAACAATGTACCTTCAGATAGTGGGTTTAAATGTGTTGAACCCACTATCTCAATGAACATGTGTGTACGTTTAGTAGTGGACTACCTTATAAGGTTTTTCTGAATAAGGGAGTTCTGGCATAATCCTCAGTCCCACCTCTGAATGGATGGTATCTGTGTTCAGCGGGAACATTGATATTTATACAGTTTTGCACCTCAAACCAAAAGCATAAGATTCAAATTTGACTACATATTGGAGTTAGTGACATATCCGCAGATCACATTGATATGCGCATACAAATCGCAAATAGGAGTCGATTTTTTTTATTACACCGATGACTTACGATATTTCCATGAATCATGTGGACAATTGAATTACGTATGAGTGGTCATGTTTTCCTGTATATTTTTTGTACATTTCTGTATTTGAGTAGTGAGCGATCGGCCCGAAATCGAAATGTCCTGGGGCTACTCTGACTCTGGTACAATGGGGTCTGAGTAATGTTGGCGTCATTCTTGTAATTTCGCAAACCAAACCTTATTATTATGAAAGAACATATCAAGCAGAACAAACTTTAATATCGAGTACGTATAGCTAAAGTATATCGGAGCTGAGATAATAGGTATTTTATATTTAACTAACTACTCAATTGAATTTTATCTATCCCAAGGAAAAGGTTAAAGCGGCATAGTTCATCATCCTTAATACTGGTTAAACTCGTTAACATGCGACGCAATTAAGATTTAGGCTAGCCTTCCTAACTGACGACTTTTGAATGACCAGGCCATTATTGTTCTTGTCTTGTGGGTAAAAAGACTTTCAGGTGTTTTTCACATGTAATGTCTCTTCCTAATATTAGAATATTGATGGTTAGGAACCAATACCTCAAGAGGTGTGTCAAGACCGTAGCAAGTGCAAAGATGTGGTGGTATCTGCCTACCCCGTTTAGAAAAAGGCGTGATGGTATGTATGTACATTTATTGACTATTAGAAAATGTATAGGCCGGCAAAATATGTTTCCGTATTTTAATGTAGCCTGGTGTGTGTGATCCCTGATGACCTTATTTCAATCATGCAGAGCTTCACCGTGAGCCAGTTAAAAATATTATTACCACTTACTTGTATCAAATTTTGGCCTCTTACTCATATTACTACTCGATCCGTTAATAAAGAAGAAGAAACATTATAACTTCCTAAAATGATGGGAAATGGCTGTTATCACGCGCGATGGAAGGAAGTATACCGACCAGTCGTAAACATTTTTTGATAATTAGGGAAGTTGTGAATTGTTATATACACAGACATTATTTGAAATAAATAACGCAATCAGTTACCCGGTATACGCAATCAGTTCCAATACGCTTGAAAAGAAATACCCGTTTTTCAAACAGATTTTATTGTGACGCCACGGTTGCGTTTTTGTGATTGCGATGATTTTACGAAAACCATTAATCATTTCAATGAATCTTATAGAAATGAGATATTGTATTTATTATAACGATTACGAAATTTTGACTGATGACCAATTTCCTATCGAGCTATAATTCCTCAGATCGACTTGGTACCTACTTGGATGAATCATTATTAACTGTTGCTGTTGAATGCGCGTATTCTATGTCGAGGTATGTATGTGGATTTTTAGGTTAAAAGCACAGCAACTTGTACAATATTCAAGCGTCTGCGCTCAAAACACCTGTTTCGCGATGAATCTGCGGTGGTGAAACGAAATGGGTAACTTTCAACTCTTTTGAATTGTTTTTGTTTATGATCTGCTTACCATCAGTGCGGGCTTCTTCTTGTGAAGCTATGAAGTTAGAAACTTGGAGAAAAAGAAGTTTTAAAACGGCACTAGTTAGTTTGACTTCTGAGCTTATCTAGTCAGACACCTTCGAATACAAAATAAGAAAATAAGAGTCGAAGGTCGGCCGACCGCCATCTTTGATTAATAACAGAAATAAATCCGTTTTGTGTCTGCTTCCGGTTGCTTATATCTTTTTTAGTAACTGTTTGGCTAGTTTGTATGAAGAGCTATGCCACACTCTTTGAGTGAAATGGAAATAATTAAAGTAAGACGCAAGTAAGGTTACCTTTTTCGTATTCTTTAAATTAAAAGATGACCTTTATAAAGTACTAGCTGTCCATTAGCGGCTTCGCGCGTTATAGCTTAACTGAATTGGGGGTCTTAAAAATAAAAAGAAGCCAATAGTCTAAGTGAATTCTTTATTTTATATTTAATACATCCTGTGATATAAAGTGGTTGTTGACTTATTTCGAGTAATTATAAATGTTTATTAATAGTCTTAGTAAATCAAGTAACTCAAGCAATATACTAGTTGAAAATGAATATGTAAAACATAGTACAGTCTTATTATCAAGCCATTATTCGAGTGGAAAATATATATATATTGTTAAATTACTAACATAGGTTATACTCGTACTTAACTTTTCTCCAAAGTAGCAGCACTTGGCTCTAACAATTTCCCAGGGAGCTCGAGCAGAGCTCCGCCTTGTCCGACGTTCAGATGGCAAGTGTCCCTCCCTACCGACTGAGCGTAAGCCTTTTTATACCCGGGTGTAAACAAGTCGGCAGGGCCACGCGGCTTGCAAACATTTTTAATAGTTTTAGTTTATACATTTTTAATGATAAATTAATCGTTTCAATTCATGAAACATATTTAATGGAATAAATACGGTAAATCTAACATTTTTAGCGAATAATTAATATACTATAACACTGATTAGATTAATATTCACAAAATAATAAATCAACTCAATTATCTGATTTAATTAATCATAAATAAAGTCAGTTTTTTTTTTTTAATACATTTATTTACATAATTTGACACATCAAGTACTTAACATTTTATAGAAATAATACAAATAATCTATCACGCGCGTAGACTGTCTGTCCCGTCAAAATATAGCTTTAATTAAAAAAATATAACCTACGTCACTCTCTGATAATATAGCTGTATATTGGTGAAAGAATTTTAAAAATCGGTTCAGTAGTTGAGGAGCCTTTTCAAAACAAACAAATCTTTCCTCTTTATATATAAGTTCTATAAAGATACAGTTTTCGTTCAACTATTTCCACCGTGTAATGTCTTACGGCATTGTTACTTTGGGGTAAGGCGGCGGATATACAAACCATCTTTATCCTGCAAAAGCAAGCGATCAGATCTATCTAAAAGCTTCGTGCACGGGCCTCACTCAGAGAGCTTTTTAAGGAAATTGGGTTTTCTTACGATGGCCTCCCAATTTATTTACAACTCTTTTGTCTTGGTAAGAAAGAAGATCAGTCGTTTTACCAAACACAGTGATATACACGCCAAAAAAAACTAAGAATAAGGATACAATTGCGCTTTGATTCTTTAGATTACAAAAACTTTTAGGATCCTTTAAGGGGCATAGTCGTAGTCATTTATTATTCATAAACAATTACAAATTGTGTCTGAAATTAATAAACATACAAATTAAATAAATAAATATCTGGGACAATTCACACCAAGATCATCTGACCCCAAACTAAGCAGAGCTTGTAATATGGGCTTCAGATAATGATAAACATACTTAAATATTACTAAATACATTTAAATAGATAATAACACCCAGACACACAACAAATATAAATGTTCGTCACACAAATATTTGTCATGGGTGGGGATCGAACCCACGACCTCCGGCGCTAAAGGCAGGATCGCTGCCATTGCGCCAACAGGCCAGTCGAAATTAAGATACTTAATTAAAATTAATTGCAATACTGAATTATTGAACATCAGTGTCAGACATAAAAAATAACAACAATAATCCAAATTCAACAGCAAAGAATACACGTATCAACCAACCTTATTGAGAAAATTCATTTAGGTGATAGAAATTTTCTTTTAAAAAGAATCCTCAAGGGTATTTTTAAATCTACTCTTACAGATAGCACTCTTTAACTCAATGGGTAATTTATTAAACAATCTGATCGACTGGAAATGCACACTATACTTAACGACATTAATTCTGGGTATTAACTTGTATGGCAAATCCTTACGCCTCGTTCATTCTCTAATTTGTCTTTACGTATATGCTTTGCAAAGTTACACAATAAGACAAAGATGTACAAGCACGGAAGCGTTAAGATGCTGAGGTTCCTAAAATGTTCTCTACATGTCCTGTTGTCGAACTCTGACCATTGTTCTCACAGCTCTCTTTTGCAACACAAAAGCTCCCTGGATGTTATACTTATAACCACCGCCCCAAAACAATATGCTATATCGAAGCCTAGATTCCACCAATGCATAGTTAGCCATTTTTAGGTGTTCCATAAAAACGAAAACACTCGCGACAGTGCGACTGACCGCGAAACTGGTGCTCACCGGTAGCGCCTGTAAACTCACTGTGTCTGTGTGCGTGATCAAAATGGGGGGTTTGTTCTAAGCGGATTATCTGTCGGAGGCGCCGCGCCGCACGCGGAATTTGTGCCCAAACCATAACCTCTTATAGCATTAACAGCCTTACTCAAAAAATAAGTCTGAATATCAACCAAGCCTTATCATTCTGAAGGGTGCTCAACTTTGATTGTCGTTTCTGGATTAGTATTATTATTTTAATATTGGTAGGACTAAAGGATTTATGGAGAGGCTTTTGTCAGAATGGTAGCGATCCTGCCTATAGCACTAATAGTAGGGGAGCCCACGATGCCAAATGGGGATTTACTCGAGCGTCATAGAGACCTATTGGGTTGCAAAGCTTAGATGATAAGAAGAAAAATATGTTATATTATGTATACATTTTCATCGGCGGGGGGAGCGGCTCTAGATTTTAAAATATGTAAAAAAATACTGTTGCATAGACATATTCGAGCGCGTCAGATATTGATAGCATCAATTTTCTACGTATTTTAATGTTGTACGTATATTAATGTGATCGTTTGCAGGTGGTCGTAAGTGAGGGTTGAAAATGAAAAAAAAATCGAGTGCGTCAGATTTTCTAAGTGGATGTTAAGTGAACCTAAAAAAGCTCTCATTCAATAATCGGACGCTTTCGGTGTGACCCAAACTCGCGGCCATTATTATAATGGGCAAAAATATTTGCCATTTTGAAATACTCAAGCGCGTCATATTAAGATATATGGTTTATCTTTATGTCCTAGACGTGCTGTCTTATAATCTGACGATTATCTAGAGGCAACTACCTAATCTGACAAATGAAAAATATTGATTATTTTTTTTAATAATGGAACCTTTTTAATTGAAAAGCTCAGGAAATAGCATGCAAATAAAAAAGTGTATGTTTTTAAGCAGAATACTTGTATTTATAAGAAAATAATTAAAAACGAAATCTCAAAAAAATATATAATTATTTGTTAATTAATCATCATATTCATCAATAGAATCATCTTCCTCTTCAGGCTCAAAAAAAACCGAAACGTTGGAAATACGTTATTAATAGTATATCATGCCAAGAAAGAGTATGTGTGATCAGCTGTGATGGCGTCTTAGCAACAGAAACCAGAGTAGGGACGGAGTGAGAGAGTAATAGATAGAGAAAGAGTGAGAACGAAATAAAAACACGGTGAGGGGAATATAGGCATCACGCAGCTTCACGCATTAAACTTTATCGACGAATTTTTGTCACTTCGGCTTGTGGAAATCGTCAAGATTATAAATTTTTCATTATCCTTGAATTATTTAAAAAATGTTGAAATTTTTCGAAAATGTAATAATGTGATATTGATTAATGTGATTGATGCATGTTCCAATATTAATTTAGTCATGAAGTAAATTTTAATATTTATCTCTCTGTTTCCTACATTTGCAGCGCCCTCCAGGGTCCATAATTGATACTTAACTTCAATGCTATCTTGTGAACCTACATCATGGTTTGCAATAAACAAATTGAAATTGAAATTTCCTTTAAAATAAAAAAAATTAGCCACGCTCGAGAATGTCAAGATGTCGTTTTTTTACAACTTTGTAGCCCTCCCCTTTCTTCAAGTCACTCTCAAATTGTCAGATTAGTGGATTAAAGGCTTTTAGCATGTAATTAACTAACCCTACCGCACCCTACCCTACCTTAATTTCTAAAGATCAATTTTTTTACTAATCTGCATGATCCTCTATCCATAACGGGCCTTATATTTGGAGCTTATATTTGGTGGAGGTACTTAACCAGGTACAAGGTATCCATCCCCCTGTATATTAATCTGCCGCGCTTTAGTGAATCCCGAAATCCCCGCTTGGGCTCCCCTACTACAAGTTCGTGAGTCTGTTCGCAACCTAGGACGAAAATGTTTGTTTCTTCTGGTTTATTCTCCGTTTAGGTGTTATGTATCATCTATTTCAGTACGTTGTAGAAGTTTTTCAACAAAATAATTTCTATTCTCATTTCATTTTTAAATTTCTAATAACCTTTCAGACAAACAATGCAGAGAAGGGTATCATGTAAATCCTCTCTTTTGTATTTTTAAAAGCTGAGTATGTTTACTCAGGTACCTGTTCCAATCGAAAATAAAATACCGTCAGCGACCCAATATAATTTTCCTTATTTTCCGTTCAAAGATGCTGACTTTATTAAATTACAATCATGAATTTAGGTAGGTAATCCTGTTTGACACCACCCTTATCATACTTGGCTGCAGAATTCTATTACTTATTTCGCGTTTGTAAGTTTTGGTGGGAACACGACTTGTCATATTATTATTTACCCTCGGAAAATGAAATTTTTGCCGTTTTGCTTCTATATTAAAAATTGTGGCTTTACTGGTATTCGTGTTTTGGAGGTTGTCGTTCTATATTGTAAATGCAAAGTCAAAGGGTTCGTCATTACCGAAATTTAGCAACAAACCACTTGTCTATGTAGGTAAAACCCAAAAGTTTAGAGGTAACTCACCATACCAATTCAAAGGGTATTATGCAATTGATTGCAGACATAAAAAACGTCGATTTGTTGGCTCAATGATTTTGCTCGCTAAGGCCTCTTTTTTTATATCACGTCGGTGACAATCAAACATGCGGACCTTGTGATGGTAAGCGGTTACCGGTTACTCGGTGCATTTTCGTTTTGGTAATGTTCATTCGATGTGACAGGTGTCAGTGAGGCGCGCGGCGGAGCTGGCAGGGTGGAGACGGGGGAGGGGGGCAGCTCTGTACCAGATTCTATGCAAAGGCGCGCGTATGCGCCAGGTAAAAAGTCTGTACCGAAACGAGTCGATAATTACATGCGCTCAGTAAACAATCTGTACAAATTCGGTGCAGATGCGGTACCGAAACGAAAACGCACCGATCCGGTGAAGAAGAGGCCTAATGCGTACAAAATCGCTGGTCTGGTCCAGGGGGGGTAGCCAAGAGCAACACGTCCCGACGATTTCGCTTGAACGATTTCATCAAATGTATGGGGATGACAAAGCGCCAGCGACCGATTGTTGTTCGTGACGTGTTGCTCTTGGCTAGCCCCCCAGTTATACATATTTAGGCTATGATACATTTGTTCATAGTAGGCATAGTCGGCCACACGTCAAGCATTATAGTTATTTTGAAATTATGGAATATAACTGAATAAAAGTCCCCCAACGTGCTACGGCTCTCTGTATCTATCTATCTCTGGCTATAATCAATATTGAGGGTCATGATCGAATTAGAATTTATTGCACCTGTAAAAGAACTAAAGTCATACACGGATCAAAACCCTGTTACCTCATATTTATCTGGACCTCATGGCTGGACAAAGGAACGACAAGACATAAGGACATCTTGACGAACCAAATAAAAAAAAGCATAAAGCTACTTCTGGCTATTAATTATGAGGAGAATGTTTCCTTCAGTACCTTTGTTTAAACTTGGTTTCTAATCTGGGATATATTTAGATATCTGGGACACCTAAAACCAAAATCATCTGACTCCAAGCTAGGTAGAGCTTGTACCATGGGTGTCAGAGACTGAAAAACACACTGGAATATTCCTAATTTATACTTACAGATAAAACACCTAGACACCGAAAAAAATATGTTGATCGGGTCCATGTTTATTTATTTATTTTATATTGCACATAGTCTAAGTTACAAAGGGCGGACTTAATGCCTAGAGGCATTCTCTACTATTCAACCACAAAGTCAGACAGAGATATTACAGGCAGTGCCAAAGATAAAAGTTTCAAATTAGGTGTACAGAAGGTTAAATGTTTTGGCTATATTGGAACGCCTAATTTTTTGTAGGCCTAATTGTCATTGGCACACAAACTATTGGCCTAAATTTTGTCGCTCAATCATCACATGTCCTAAACAAGTTTGGCCTATTTCATTTCGCCTAAAGTTTTCTCGCCGTATTATCACTTCCCAAATTCGTCATTACGCCGAACGATGCATAATTCCTCCTATTCACAAGCGCTAAAGTAAGCAAGCAAGCATGCTAGCGTGCAAGCATGCATGCAAACAAGCAAGCATATTTACATGCACACAAGCAGGCACACATGCAAGCATGCATTTCGTTTGCCTCTTCTCCGGCGCTGCGGGAAGTGCAGAGCCCTTTCGCGCTTGCGTAGTGAATCTCAGGCACCCTGGATCAGTAAGTATTAGCAGAAACTAAACGCAATGTAGAATAAAAAAAATTGAAGGTATTTAGAAATATTATTTACCGCGGGTGTTCTTGTTTGTCATTCCGTTCCGTAGCATATTTGACGTAGCAGTTTGTTGCATCGTTCGCTATCAGTATGCTTAAGGTTTTTATAAAACGTGCCGTTTTTAAGTAAAAAGTTGCAAAGAAGTGATCGTTTTTTGACAATGAACCAAGCAAACGAAGATTTTGAGATTGTGAAAAATCAAATGGACAATGATACGCTAATTAGTGACGGTTATCGTTATAACCTACATGTTTTAAATAAAAGTGGGAGTACGTTAAGGAGGTGTTATAATAGAATCATTTGTAATGCATCCATGACGATAGATGCTACAAGGAAAACTATTTTAAGGCGTTCGGAACATGTATGTGAGAAAAATTAAGATAAAAATGCGTCACGTAAATTATTAACATTATTAAAGATCGCGGTATGCAATGATCTTGGCCCAATTCACGATATTTTTGAAAAAAAAACTGAAAATCTAAATTCAACTGCTGTTCCAAAATATGAATCCGTAAGAGATACAGAGCACGCAAAAAATATTTGAACTCCGATCGGTTACAATTTGATTGTCCCAAAAATGTTAAACTCCCGCAAGCATTAACAGAGAAATTTCTATTAATTGAAGATGGCGAAGATGAAAAAATCTTTGTCTTTGGATCAAAATTATTTTGGATGGAATTGCGAGGACACAGAAACGGTACTTTTCAAACGGAACTTTAAAGACTGCTCCGTCACCATTTTACCAACTTTACGTATTGCACGTGGATTTACATTCAACAGAAAACAGTACTAATATAGTTCCAGTATTTTATTTTCTATTGCCAAATAAAACTGAACAAACATACACGCGTGCATTTAAACTGTTAAAGGACAAATTGGGAGTAACAATCGAGTTTTTTAAATGCGATTATGAGAGCCCAGTTAAACGCCGCCAGCACTGTCTTTCCACAAGCAAAAGTTAGTGGATGTTACCATCACTTCGACGATGCGATTTGGAGGTATTCCAAAAAAATAAAACTGAATACGTCGAAGGAGGGAAGGAACATAACAAGAAAATGCGCGATGATTCCGTTAGTACCAGCCAGTCATATTCCTGAAGCTTGGAGACACATTCAAGAAAGCGCACCAGTTTGTGAAAAGATGAACAAGTTCCGTAAATACTTTGAAACGGAATGGTATTCGAAATTGTCTCCAAACGTATTGAGTTGTGCACACCAGCGCCACAGAACAACGAACGCGCTAGAGGCATGGCATGCTCGGCTAAATCGAAGAATTCCTAAAAATCCCAATGTGTTTTTGTTCATATACAAATTGAGAAAAGAATGCAAATACTACTATTCAAGGTTAGCACAATCCTTATTTAAAAACATGATTAAAAACAGCAGGAGGGCTTGTGACATTTTATTTGATAAAAAATATTAAAAAGAATCTGAGCAAGCTGGAAGAGGGCGAAATCACAATGAAAACATTCTTTAGTAAAATAGTATATCTACGGTTAAGGCTATTTAAGCGTTGATTACGATTTTGAGTTTACAAAAATTTACCAACCGTTGATTTTTATTTACAAAATAGAAGACCATTATATTTACATATTGGTTAATTATTTTTTTTTTTTAATATGCAACAAAATATAAGTATGAGTATTATATACCTGTGGCTAAGTTATTCGTGTTGATTATATCATAAAAAAAACAGATTTTTGTATGATTATTAATATACCTACTATTGAACCTTATTTTTTTTTTGTTTAACTATTTTTTGTATTTGACTGTAATAGTAGGTAATGTCTGATAGTAATGAATACATTAAGAGGACCATATATTGGTTAAAATTATTATGACATTTTTTGATATAAATAATATTATAGTACATTATATGTATACCTGTGGCTAATGTTATTTGTGTTAATTATATCATAAAAAACCGAATTTATCAATAAATACTATTTATTTATTGAACCTTATTTTATTTTTTCATTTATGCATTTTTTGTATTTGACTGTAATAGTAAGTAATGTAAGATAGTAATGCAAACAGTATTCACTTAAATAACTACGAGCTATATGTGAAGTAAAATATTCGACCGATTGCGATCTTGACTGTTGGCGAATTTGACCGTTTGCGATTAGAAAATAATGCGAATATGACCATTCGCGATATGGACTAATTGCTATTTAGACAGTTCGTGATATGGACCAATTGCTATTTAGACAGTTCGAGATATGGACCAATCGCTTATTTGACCGAAAGCGATTTTGACGATTTTTCAGTCACTTTACCTATTGCGAATTTGACCATACGCGACGGAACGTTTTTATACATAGCCGACATTTTAGGTACATCATAAAATTCAATGAATGAAAAATTAATGATTTATGTGGAGTTAATCAAATTAAATTACGTAAACTGATACTAATCTGGATAAAACTTGTGTAGAAAATTAGTCATTTGTTATGCCGAAAGTAACGTATGCAAATAGATTTTAGGACATTGAATACCAGAAGTTAAGAAATTAAGGCTTTTAATATTTAGACCAATCTATATAGAGCGAAAACATCGATTAGGCGTATCAATAATTCTGCGTAACAAGTTTAGGGCAATAAGGTTTAGCCAAATGAAATTAGGAGCAATAATTTTAGGCCATCCGAAGGGCACATATAATATGTTCATCATATTAAAGTTAGTCCTGGGTGGGGATCGTTGAACCTGCGTCCTTTAGTTAAAGCAATTGCACCAACGGGCCATTCAGATGCCTGTTTTATATTGCTTTTCATTACACCAGCGTGAGATTTATCTCATAAACTGCGAATTCGGCAGCGTTCACCGATCCGCAGGGACGTACGTTATATTAAATTTTATCAAGCCCACTAATATTATAGAAGCGTCTTTTATCATTCCAAAATATACAGGGTGTCCCAGAAAACATTTACCAGCGAAGGTTTGTAGCCTGGGAACCCCAATACCTATCGATTGGACCCTCAGATTGGACCCCATGACAGTGTATGTTCCGCGATTTTTGGTAGTTTTCGAGTGATGATTTTTTTACGAATTTTCAGGCGATACGATTGCGCTGTAGCACGGTTTCTCGCCTAAACTTCCGTAGTGTCTTTTTTTGAATTGACTCGGGTCTGGGTGTGCTGGGAGACGCCCCTGGCTTATTTCTTTGTGTGGTACCTCGTAACACAGGGATAATAATCCCTACTTCGAGACCATTACAGCAGGTTTGTGGTCTGCCGCATTGAATTAAATTAAAAATTAACTGACAATGAAACCACGCTACTACTAGACGTGACTACTTGTAGCTCAGGTCAAGCCACTAGAGTCTAGACTGCCACTACTAAATGCGGGGCGCCACCACTAAACGTGCAATACCATCACTAAAGCGCCGAGCTTAGGGAGGGGTAATCGATCCGGGAGCGGGAGCAGGAAATTTACGGGTATGACGGCTTTTCGTACTCTGTGTGGCATGTTGCATAGCATGGCACACTCGAACGTTTACGGCCCCAGCATGTTCTGCTCTTAAATAACCGAATAGGTAATAGTACTCTGTGCAAAATGTTCTTTCAAGAAACGCGGACAAGTAAAAAAGTACAAGTTCCTGGCACACTAATACTTTTCAATTTGTCCGTGCTATTGATCAAGGTCATGTCTTCGTTGGTATGGTCATGTCTCACGGAGATCGGAACTACGTGGGCAACAAATGTCTGCCCATGCCGCCCCCGCCAGGTACCGGTAAAAGAGGTCGACCCAAGAAGCGGTGGCTCGACGTCGTTGAGGGTGACATGCGTGCCAAGAAACTCACCACTGAGGATGCACAAGACCCTGCGAAGTGGGCCAAGAAAATAAGAAACGCGGACCCTGGGACCCCACACACCAGTGTGGGTTCACAACTGGGATAGACCGCACGGATGATGATGATGATGATGATTGATCAAGGTCATGCTTAGGTAGCTTGCACTCGTGGAATCAAAATTTATCACGTAGCACGTGCGTTCATATTCCACTGTGCACCGCTGAACGAAACCGATTTAGCTGTCAGAGCGCAGGGTCGCAACTCGCTGATTTAATTATTGACTTTTAAAAAAGTATTACTGTATTATTAATATAACATCGTTTAGTATTAGTAGTAGTTATTGTTCTTATAAATACTTATGATTACAAGTTACAGTTGAAACAAATTAGAAACAAAATATAACTGTTTTGCATTACAACAAAACCACTATTGTGTGTTGGAGAAAACACAGTGTTTGCTGTGAAGAAAGCAGTCCTGATATTTGTCATAAATAATGAAAACTTACCAAATTTTACGTTGTTTTTACTTTGTGGCTTGACACCTGGGGGCCGAGTCTGTAACTTACTCGGCTTTGCAACCTGTCAAGGCTGTGAAATTCAATAGTCTTCTCACCAGCAAGGCCTTGCCGCAACACTGTGTTTTCTCCAACACATAATAATTGTTTTGTTGTAATGCAAAACAGTTATATTATGTGTCTTCTAAAACACAGTGTTTGCTGTGAAGACCTGTTTGTTATCTGCTGGTGTCAAGCAAAACGCTATTGTTGAATAAAAAATTAATATTGGTGACTTCAAAAACATCATCAAAAATAAAAATATTTTATTATTATAAACGATTATCTCTATAATCATCTATTAGAAAAATATCGACAAAACAATTTCTAACCAAGCTTAGAAACCTTCTGTGTGTAGAGATAGTCATGCATCCTTTCGTTCCAGTTATGTTGATCTATATCAATGAATCTAACTTACCAAACAATCTAGGTACCTACTTAGAGACAATTATAATATGAATTTCTCACAAATTTAATAACAAAATAAAATCTTCTAATTCAGTTTTGGAAAAAAATTAGATAGATTTAAGCATAAATAACTAAATAAAGTTGATCTTCTTTTTAAGTTTTAAAGAAAATTGAGGGGATTTAAACATTCTCAAATAATCTGAATAGGTAAGTACTCCAAAAAATATCACATAGTTAATCAGCACAATAATTGCTTTGAGAAGTGCACTTTTATTTTTCAGGCAGTAATGTTACCTAAAACCTTCAGTTCACTCTTTTAAGGATATAAATCCATGGTCTTCCTTTCAAGTCCAAAAGGTTGCTACTGCAGACCAATAAAACCTCTGTGAGTAGAATAAATCAATCTTAGAAAATGGCTCTGCCTAATTTGCAAAATGCAGGGTTGATTTTTAATCAACATTTTCATCACTTTAGAGGGCAGTGCATTTTGCAGTTTTTCTTGAGTTATGGACCTGATGTCAACTATGTCACATAATTAAGGATAAAGTTTCGGGAAGGATTATTAGAATGCATGCACCGATAAATTTAATTCTGAGATTTTATCTTCCCAGAGGCACAAATTCACCTTTTACTACCTGTATTGGACAGGTATGCATAATTACGGTCCATCCAGATGGCCTCGTAGCACTGGAGTCTATTCAAGACTAGACTTCAACTGATTTTCAAATAAGCATGTCTTGTATGAGTCCAATATAGCAGTCATGCATTCTACGCCCATAAAGCAAGACAGAGAATCTGAATAGTCCTTCAAGACTCATTCAAAATGTTAGTTGAATATTAAAACCAGAGTTTTTTAAATATCTAGCTTGGCAAGAAAAAATTGTTTCAACTACTGATGTGGCACACAACTAGTACAACTAGTAGTTACACTATACACATAGGCCTTTAGTTCACTGAGGATATTTTATCCTCAAAAAATAGTATTCCCAAGAATATAGCCTTTATATTGCCTGTCAGTGGATTTCTTATAATATTGTGACAGCTGCAACAATAAATTGTTATAGATCATCATAGTACCTATCTGGGGGCCCATTATGAAGATGGAGTTCTCTCACAGAAACTATGTGGGGGATTCGCTCTATACACGCCCGATCTTCCATAGCTGGAGGACCATTTGTTCACATGGGAAGGGCCTTGGAACTGTTCAATCTACCAAGGTCTTCCGCAGATCCTTTGTAGGTGATGGTTCTTATAGTTATCTGGTTCGGGGAAGCCAGAAGAAAAAGAAGGGCCACTGGGGAACAACTATGATGACTGACTCTTTTATTACATCATGTAATATGCACTTTACATTAGTAAAGTGTGCTAAAACTAGCAGTATCAGGTTAGGATTTGAAAGTCCTCATATCAGTAGATAGTCTCAGGGACGACAAAAGGCGACGCATAAGATATTAGGTACTCATCTGTTGTGTCTAAAGCGACATCGCCTGGAACAGCTGCTGTGGCATTTAAAACAAATAATTTTCTGGATCCCCATATGTTGAATATGGCCTCCACGGCCAGGGGCAATAGACGCCAGTCGAGATCCACCCCACCTTGGACAGGTGGTCAACAATTTTGCTTCAAAAGTTTGTTGGCCAAATTTAGTAGTGCAAGAGATCTGAGCGCCTCCACTGTTTATGTCTTAATGGCATGGCATACTACCAGTTTTGCTGTTCAGTTGTTCCAGAATGTGGGCTACCTTTAATGCATTGTGTTGGTATAAGATCCTACCATACACTGCATACAACTCCTTGACACAGGAGTGCCATATTAAATGTGAATTGAACTTAATGTCTTAAGCTCAGAAGCACATGTCCTTCAATCAAGCTCCCCACCCTGCATCCGCTGCGTTGGTGGTAAGAAAGTGTCTGACTTCTTTGTAGCGCACTGCGCTCAGCGGAGTATATTGCACTTAGCCATAAATTCAGTTGGTGAACAGTGTCACTTCACTCTCTGACAAGACTCTTCACTCTCCGAGATGTCCTCCCTAAAATCCTCTCAGAATCAATCGCATTTTGCAACTTTGAAAACGTCCTCCGGGAACGGTCAATGTTGCAAGACTCAAAGGGCAAATAGGCTTTGAAATTCCTTTTTTTTGCTTTTTTTTTTTTAATTAATGTATTCATACTGATCTGTGTTTCTGAGAGTATTCTAGTGTTTACCTGCTCTTGTGTGGGCCATAAAATAGACTTTGGATAATTATTATGCTTTCCACAAGTCCCTAGCATCTCAGTATTTCCGCAATCTGAGTGACTAGAATTGACCTGTCCCAATGGACTAGACGCTGGTATTTTCAATACCCTATCATTCAACACCTGTGGCATAGAGGGTTTCCGCAACCTAATTCAACACTGAGAAAATCTGTAGAGTTAAAGAGATGCCAGATGATAACGATAGTTGTAAATCAATCATTTGAGAGGCTCTGCTAATGGTAGTTCAGAAAAGGTATTTGGAGGTCGATTTTTACACACCAGTCCTGGTTGTGTAAAAGTTCACTAGATCTGAATGAAAAACTAGATGAAAGTGATTTATTGCCACACATGTGCATCTAGACTTGACTTGACTTCGGCAGTCTTTGAGTTGAATTACCATTGAATCATTGGCCTCATTTCACTCTTGTTTTTTGGTTACCAAAAACATCTTTTTTAAGATTTTTGTAAGGAAACTGCAATGGGGGAGAATTAAATGGAACACTACAATTACAACACATTTTGAATAGTACTGATTTGAAACATTGTCCTTGAGACATCCACCATAGTTCATTTTGAGAATTTGTAAAATGGTTATTGAGACCAAAAAGTGTCTTTGGAGCCAATTTTGATAAATGCATTGTAATTCATTTAAAACTTGTAATAAGTATCATATATATACAAATAAATTGCATATTATTTAGCACCTACATTACTCCTGGTAAGTATAAGTACTTAAGTCTTTACCTACGACATTAAAAATAACAATGGAGAACAGGTAATTATGTCTGTTAAGCAGTTAATCAGATAATTTTAAATTAGTTAAAGGTTCTCTGTATTAAAATCATTTAGCAATATTTAACCACGTCCAATAACCACTCTTGCATACTTGAGAGTTTTAAAAACAAGTGCCAAAGCTTTATGAATAAAACATATTCTTAGCTCAGCATTACATTGATATCTTATCAGAGAGTACTGACTGTACATTCTATTGCCCACTATTAATTTTATACACTCTTACTTGCTTATTCCCAAAGATTTGCAGTGTCACTTCTGCATCTTAAAGGGAAAGCAGAATCTGGACAAAAAGAAAAGGCCAAATTGATCACATTTAAGTAACTCTGCTGGGTTGGCAGAAAAAATCTTCAAAACATCTTGCAATTGTTGTTGAATAAGCTGTTTCTGTTCTAAAAGCCTAAGATAAACTATAAGGCAGGCCATATGGATCTCAGAAAAGGCTATATGGTGTAAGTCATATTCAATTGTGCGCCCAACCTTGCATCCGCTGCATTGGTGGTAAAGAGTGACTTCTCTTTAGCGCAATGATTTTAATAAAAGTCACACTGACTTTTTAAAGCTTGTGGGCTAACCATTCATTATTGCATTGAAACATGTGTCAAAAACATTTTTGTAGCTGAGATTCAAACTATTGTAACTTATATCGTTTGGATTCACAGGATGTGTGATTTTATTATCGTCATAGTTGACGCTAAGCCCAATTAAAGACACAGCTCAGTGAGGCCTCTGTTACACTCGATATTAGTTATGTAGGTACGTTAACACTCTGTATGAGTAGGTACCTACTAAGTCAAGATAATGTCTGTTTACGCATTTTTGCTTATGCGAGAGGGATAAATATATGTGTTAATAAATTATAAGACTCACCAATGTTGAATCGATTCGTATTCGGTGGAAATAGAGACTTTTAAATGAAAAATAAGAAAAGTTTTCATCCTCCAAGGATGCAAACGAATCCGAACCATTCGGTTCAATTCTACACGTTCCCCATCAGGGGTAACACAAATCACGCTTAGCTATTTCCAAGATTACACTGTGTTTTCATGTTTTTAAACACTTTTTATTTTATTGAAAAAATTTGACGTTCAACCGGCAAATATCAAAACGCTATTGAATTTCACAGCCTTGACAGGTTGCAAAGCCGAGTAAGTGAAACTGTCAATAGTTTCAAAAAATGCCTATAACATGTGCATCAAGCTATATAATAAATTACCCGATAAGTTTAAGGATGAAAATATTAATTTGCGTAAATTTCAAGATTGACTAAGATATGGCTACTGAAAAATTGTTTTTATAGTTTAAAAGAATTTCATGAATACAAAGAATAATGTTGTTTTGTATTATATAGCTTGAGTTATTTCATTTGTTAGTTAGTTAAAATAGGTTTTTTTTTTTTTTAAAGTATGTGAATACGCTTGATAAGGTAAAATTTGGAGATTCCCTCTCAAGCAACTGTAACTGCTAAATGCTGTGTACCCAAATTTATATTCACAATAAAATTTCATTTCATTTCATTTCATTTCATTGGTTCACATAGCATTGCACTTGTTGAAACGGGTTCTGCTAAGCTATATTTTCAATTTGACACATGACATGGCAATTTGATGCGTGCTATGAATGCATGCTATTAAGGACGCGTGCCGTGCGTGCCTTCCCTGCTGTCAATACATCGCATAGCTCGAGCAGCGCATCTTCGTAGCACATCTTACTCGCTACGTTACATAGCATAGCATCAGTGGAATCAGTGGAGACACATCTCTTGTGAAAAAGCAGCTCTAGTCATACGTGTGGCAGAAATTGCGCTTTTCAACAACATAAACAAATTGTATTACCTACTAATTCTAATTGAAATTGGCATTGCGTCGTTTCGTGTTTTTTAGCTATTTGCTTTTATCCTTCCCTCTGAATGTGTGTAGATAACAGTTGAATGTGGTTGTGAAAACGGGTGCCATAGTCGATCCAAAGAGGATTCCCGACAGGATTTTAATATAAAACCCGCTTTTGTTAACATATTCCTTCAACCTTCTTTACATTAATGGGAAATGGAATATTGTGGAGGGTCATTTGATGCCGTTTTAGATACGTTTGTGAAGCCGAATTCCTCTATTCGTATGCATGCTTGTACTTCTGTTTAATTATATTTATTCTCAATAAAGACATTTTGTCACTTTCATGAGAACTTTTACAAACAACAATTAAAATGAAACATTTAAGGTTACAGTACCTTAGGAATTCAGTGTGCGAGATCTAATGGTTCATTGTAGTGATAAATTATATTTTTTTATATATTTTAGTAGTTTGGATTTATAAATACCGAAGGATTCCGCATTTTTTATCTCTGAAAGTAGTTTGTTGTAAAGGACTTCGTGAGTATTGTTATTTTTTGTAAATATTTGTATATGAACACTTTTATGTAATATATTTTAATTAATATGCATGTCATGTAGTTGTAAATTGCTAAGTGTTCATTAGGGATGTTTCTTTGTAGAGCCTTTTTGGAGGTGTTAAATGTGGAAATATCTGATATATTGTAATTGAATTTAATGTTCATTCAAGTGTAATTAATTCAAAGTTTACCTGTAGGTGAACATGATTGCAATTTATTCAGTGCAGGATTGAAATCCAAACCCACAGCTTTTCTTTATGTGGGTCATTACTGACATTATGGTATTGTAACTAAGATAAAATTGAAGGAGTATTCGCCCAAAAGCAAAAGGTTATTGATTCGAGTTCCTCATGATAACTTGCTCATCATTTAACTAATACCATTGCTGAAAAGTGAGCTTCTGAGTGTTTCGTTCGCCATGACGGCAACAGTCACTTGCCTATGGCTACCCGTTTGGGACAAAGTCGTTACGTTGTTTGTAACTGAAGATTAAAACTACTTCAGTCAATGATCGAGCGGGACTTGAACCAGCGCCTTCGCCATCCGGGCGGCCCCGGCTGCTCTTTCAACTGAGCTACCGAGAGCATCAACAGCCCAAGTTTTTTCATCAATTCTAAGTCGTATGGCACGAGATAGAATCTCGTTCTCTAGCGTATTTTACTCGTATTTGGAAAAAAGTGTTGACTGGTCCGACGTAATAAACGACTACAAACACATTAGGTACTTGTTTACAAATATAATTTATTTTTGAATGTGATTGCAGGGATTTTAACACAGCCTTGTTTTAATATAGGTTCGGTTTTCTTAAGGGTTATGTGTAACTGAGTAGTAAATTTTCTGTAGATTAATATGTGTTTGTTTATTCTGCAATGTATGACGACGTATGTATTGTTATTATTTATTTTGTATTCATGTTCTCATATCTTTAGAACTACACCAGTAGTCTAAACTATTGTATTTAATGCGATTAACACATGGCAGGCACACAGGCTTTCAAAAGGATATTGCAAATCCAACCCGTCTTACGACTACTTAAATGTGTACCCTAATTTAAATAGGCATAAGGTCTACAATAGCATAAACAGATATACATTATCCACACCACTGGTCTTTTCCATGTCACAGGTGACAACCTCCCGGGACGTCTGCAAGGCATCACGAATGCCTTCCTTGAGCTACACTGACACATGCGAAAGAGTATTCAAACATGGCCCTCTGCGATTGCAACGTTACTCCTCACTTATGCGGTATGTGGCTTTAATATATTACATTTCTTCGTTACAATGGTACATGAAATGAAGCTGGTTCAACATGAAATCATTGGTGATGGTCAAGTATTAACATAGAATAGATTATTTTGTGTCTGAGCCATTGTATCTGTGTGGTCTGAAAATAACGATTATTCGATATTATTAGTATTTGAGACAAAGTAGTCGTTATTAAGGTAGTTTCTGACAAGATTTAGGAGACAGTGAAAACATCTAAGTGCTCTGAGCATTATTGTATAGTAAGATAGCAGAACAAAGCAGAACAAAATTATTAAAAAAAACAGGCAACTCATTTCTTTGTCTATTAGATCTACATCTTATTACACTATTTTTGAGCCGTCAACAGTGACATGTCGCCTGTAATAATTTGTGACTTGTATTTAAAAATACTCTAAAATAACAAAAGACGAATGATGAGAGTGAATAGGATTTTTTTGGGTAAGCGCGAGGTCCACCATCGGCCTCGTCATCGCTTGCCACCGAGCTAAGGCTCAGCTTTTGCCAAAGCGGAGAGGAGGTTTTGTCAACCAATGGGATTTCGTTATTTCACAGACTTGTGTAAAATTAGGAAATCTGATTGGTTGTGAAAATATATCCTCTCTCTATCCACTCCTCTCCGCTTTGGTGGAAACCGGGCCAGAGTGAGGTTAAGAGGGCACAGCACGGTAGAGAGAATTGAAAAACTGGTATTTGTAAAATCTATTGCTGTCTTTTGCAAACCCCCGCAGACTGCTATGTATGCAAATCGGACCAAATTTACCTACCAAAAAAAAGGCAAAATCGACGTTTCGTGGCCCCTGATCCCATAAACCAGGCAAATTAGTTATCTGGATGTTTAATTAAACACAGCGAAAAATCTGGCCAATTTTTCCGATATTTGAAGGTTCATAAAATTTCACTTTTAATAGTTAATTTATATTACAAAGGAAAACATAGGGACATGCTCATAGTGGCAATATATTTCTTAGAAAAAAATTCTTCCTCTAATAGCAATTTCCAGGGAGGAAACAGGGGACTACGTTTGCATGGAAAAACGGGGCTTCCCCATTTGGATAAAATGATTGGCCTCCTACCGGAGGTCGTCGTGGATTTGATTCCAACCGACGACAAGCATTCATGTGATGAACATTTGTGTTTTGTGTCCGGGTCCTATTGTCTTTATTGATATGTAGGTACATATTTAATAATTTTTAAGTGTGTTCAAAAGTCTTTGACAGCCCTAGTGCAAGCTCTGCTTAGTTTATCTCAGCCCGATTTTCAAATTCTTAGTTTATTCCCTAGATAGCTAACTGAGGTATAAAATTCACTGGCTGTTTATCAAGCAAATAGATATTTTCAATTTTTCAATCGTCTTTTATCCAAAGAATAGCCATCTATCGTTTGTCTATGTCCTTATATCGCTAACTTCACACTGATTATCAACAAGCGAGATGCACTTATACAGTAATTGCAATGTTAGAAAGAAACAAGACAAAAGGTGATGTTTGACAAAACTGACATATAAGAAAAACAACCACAGCTTTTTTTGTTGTCTGAAGTTGTGGTAAAAAGCGTGTGATTAAAATAAAACTCCAAAACTCCTTAACAAAATGAAAATAATCTCAAATGACATACCACATAACCTCAAAATGTCAAAGAAAACGCATAGATAAATTTTATGCAGCCCCTCAAGAAGCAGATAACTAAATTCCTCAGTTAGCGGCTTTATTCAACAGATAACATCTATCTGAATTATTGAAAAATTTAAAATCAAAGTCAATAAGGCTTTGATTATTTCAGCATTTTACAATGCTTGTTTTTCAAATCAAACCCACGTCTTTCACAATCCGGGTGACTGCTCTTAACCACTGAGCTACCAAACCTCAGAGGGACGAATGAATCTTTCCAGTATATGCTTACGTTGCAAGCAAACGTTATTCCATCAATGTTTCAAGGCAAGTACCTATAAACATCCGAAAGAAATATTTTTACAAATATTTAAACTTTCGGCTAAGATGAAACGTGCTATTTGATTATTACTTTTAAAATAATCAACGCTCGAGTTCATCAAGATCCGAAATCGAATTTTTCCAGTTTTTCTATCTTTGGATATTAAAAATCTTGATAACCTTCGAATAAACTTTATTTTACAGATAAATGTCATTATCTGAGGATTGAAAAATCGGCCTTTAGTGTAATTTGTCCCGGATATTTATTATTATTATTAGTATTGAAAAAGCAACGAAACAATAAATATCAGTGAACACTCTGGGAAAAAGAGATTGTGGAAAGAAGCCTTGCTTCAATCGCAAACAAATAAAGTGGAAAATATACAGCGGACGTGATATTCACAACTCAATCGTTATATTAAATATTGTCGGTCGTTGCTGCCTACGCCTAAGGCCTACCTTTAGGTACGTTCGCAAGATTGTGATAAGTCTGTCTGAGCGTTTGAGATATTTTTGCTAAAACAAGGGAATAATAATTATTTTTGGACGATGTACTCATACGTTCATAATAATTTTGTGTGCGAATTTGTTGAGAACAGTAGAGATTTTTATCATAAAAATGTACAGCTCAAACCTGTTTTGGACTATAGCATAACTGCACTTATTCGCAAATGAATACGTTAATGTTAATGAATACGTATAAAGTTTTAACAAAATGTGTACAGTTGTTGAAGTAGGTATTCAAAACAGAAAAAGGAAACTTACTGGATTTTGATCTCTGTTGCGGTTCTGTTTGTATGTTTATTTCTGGCTCATTTGATCATGATGATTTCTATAAAAGTTGCCCTACATATATGTTTCAGGTTTATTTTCAGGATGTACATGTACTTCAGATTGGGGATGTTGCACTTTTCACTCATTTCTAAATATAATTATAATATGCCCATTTCAATTCTAATGTTCATTGCAATTTATTTTATGTTTGTTTTTGTCAGTTGACTTTTCAATATGTGGTCGTATAGAAAATGCAGTGTAATTCCAAAATGTATGCGACTCTTTCCTTCTGTCATCTATTTGTAGTAAATATCCTTTATACTGTCCCACTGCTGGGCAAAGGCCTCCATCATTGAAATCAAGTCATCGCTACAATTCATGGGTATTGGCTTAATCTCCACGCTTGCGAAATGCGGGTTGGTGATCACAAACCCAGGCTATGTTCCGAAAACACACCTTGCCCGACCTAGGAATTTAACCCGAGACCTAAAACACGTCGCACGGATGCGTCTTCTATTATAAATTATTTTTATGAAAATTGAATTAAATCGCTCATCGCAATACGGACTACAAACCGTATTTATCAAGCCGCTAAGGTTGCAAAACCATCGTTAGTGATAGGATGTTGTCGATTTAAGGTCATAGTTATTTTACTATAAATGAATTTGTTGTTAAGACAATTGCGGGCATACACTACATGCAATTACCGACACTACAGCACAAAAGATCGCACAATATCCGGACATAATCTGAGTGCGTTCTGAGAGTTTAAAACTGACAGGCTGTTGCGAACATTGCTAATACTTTTCTGGAGAATCTCGGCAGTTACGTTTCAACAATTCTTTAAAAAAGATTTTGAAAAGCGTGATGAGCAGTAACAGACTCTTTTGCTCCTCAAGGATGTTAAAAGTCTATGCAATTCTTTTTTACTGAGTAAACATCTTATACACTATTGCTGGTGTGATTTTTTAGAACCGATAACAATAGTGTCCTTTTTTTATTGTAACCTACACTCAATTTTACTTTTTATTTATCTTTATTAAATCATAAATGCGAAAGTTTGTGAGTATGTATGCATGCGTGAGTGGACGTTTGTTACTCTGGCACGCAAAAACAACTTAACGGATTCAGATAGGCATAGTTTACATTTTTTAAGATATTGTGTATTTTGGCCCAAAATGTAACTATGAAATTCACGCGGGCGAAGCCGCGGGAGGAAAGGTAGTCATCGATAATGAACAAAGTTTAGCTCTTCCAATGCTGACTGAGTAATCGAGTGATTGATGATAACGCAAAGCCGAAAATTACGGGCTTTAATAGCTACAATTTGGAATGTAAGTTCTTTGGAAAGTGTAAAGTACGAACACGAACATAGCGAACACAAACATGAACATTTGGTTTGTACGTATGGACGGCATATTCTAACACAAACGCGAACATAGTTCGGATTGAGATCGCGCAAAACAGGCGTGAACTCTATCGTAATAGCCATGGTGGCGCCGGTGGTGGTGGTTGGTACGTAACATTTATGTTAAAGTTTTAGAACACCGTCCATACAGTACGTCTACCACGAGTTGCCACTTGAATTTACGTTATCGTTTGCGTAAAAAATTTTATTGGGATTTGACATGACATGACAATGTCAAATCCCAATACAATTTGTTACGCGAACGATAACGTAAATTTAAAGTGGCAACTCGTGGTAGACGTTCTTATCTTACAAATAAGATCGCCGCAAACACGTTTGACGAACAGAGTGTTCAATGTTCGTTAGTGGTACTCACGTGCGAACCGAGTTGTTGCGTATCATGCAACACAACAAATTTGTTGGTACGTGCGACATAAGGTAGCGTTAATAAAATATTTTTCAAAATTCTTCCGGGAACGGGTAAAAACGGGAACGAAGTAGCGGGCAAAAGCTTGTTTTAAATAGATAATCCTTTTGCAGGCACTTTGCGGACTACGCGATGGCTGGCGTCTGTTTAGGGGGTACCAGCGTGTACGTTATTCTCGTCGCCTCTTCTTTGAAGAACGTAAGTATTTAGATTAGATAGATTTGGGTACGGAAGAAGACTGGTCAACCTTTGAAATACGATTGTAAAATGAGTCTTATGTCAAAATACGTTGTTCCATGTCCATGTACATCTTGATGTGATTTCGTGTGTACCTACTGCCAATCGAAACTTGTTATCGAATTCTATCTACATCTTACAACCCCAAGGGTCTCACTTTGGTATGTATGAAGGATCTGAACGGGACTTCTATGAAAGTGTGTAGAAAGGTTTTCGATTACGTTAGAATATTATTTTTAAGCGCATGATGCCTCCAAAGGTACACATTTTTGCAACCGTGCGTTTGTAGAATCCAAGATACTTCATAGTGTAGGGAAATCTTTTATTAGCCAATGTGTTAAACATTTTAATAGTAGGTATAGGTATACCTCAAGGCTCAAACTCTCGTTGAACGGCCTCTTCACAAGCTTAAGACACAAATTAAAGCTAAATTAATTAAACGACGTTATTAGATACAAGTAGACTGTGAAGGATTTCTTAAATAAAAACATTTTGTGTTCATCTCAGCCATTGCTCTATGTACGATTACTTTTTTTGTCTTGGCTGTAAGTACTCTCTAAATTCATTGACTATTTTCAACTATCGAATTTCTTACCGTGTTCTTTTCGATGAAAGTAACCTCCGAACCGGTGTGGTAGAATCACATTATGTTTTTATTGATGTTTATTATCGTAAAAATAAAACCTCAAACTGCGAAAATATGCCTGTCTAGGGGGCAATATATATTCGCGCCATGGGGCCCAGAGGCGCGCTCGCTATTCAAGTTTACGCCCCATCGACTCGACGGGAGACCGGAGAGCCGGTGCTTACCTCGGCCAGAGAATCAGCCTGGCGATACAGCGAGGTAATGTCGCGGCATACTGGGCTCTCTACCGCGGGACACCGACCTGGGGCAGGTGTATTACTTGTTAATATCAGCAGGGCAATTATAGCTACATTTAATTTTAATTTTTCTGTCTATTTTGTTTTAATTTTAGTTCTATATTAAATTATTTAAACATTCAAATAAATACCGATTATATAAAAAAGGTATTATATCTATATCATTTATTATTTTTATTTTTATCCAAAAACTTGTCAATTTTCTGTATTGGTGTCTAGTTTTATTGTAGTAATTAATACTATATTCACATTTATTACTATTAAACTATTTGTTTACTTAATGACCTATAAATACTTCAAACTCAAACTCAAATAACTTTATTCAAATAGACTTTCACAGTAAGTACTTTCAAATCGTCAAATTTGAAGCAAGACATTCTTAATAATAGACATAAATACTATAATAATATAGATATATAAATACGCAGTATGCATACATAGTGCGACTCTACCACTGCGTCGGAGTTGTTTCTTGCCGAGAACTTAGTGGCTAATATACAGCGCGCATTGAATTAAAGTTAACAATGTTCTACAAATGTTTTTTCTTGCATGGTAGAGAACTAGCAGTTGTTACAATGCCAATTATTTTAAATAGGTACTAAGTTTCTCAAATAATATCGATTTCTTAAAATTATTAATTTTCATAACAAATTGTGACCAGAGTCATCTAAAAATAGAAAAACAGTAAAAAATCGATTTCGGACCTTGATGATCTCGAGCGGGAATCGAACCCGCGTCTTACACAATCCGGGTGACTGCTCTAAACCACTGCTACCGAAACCTCAGAGGGACAAACGAATCTTTCGAGTATATGCCGACCTTGATGAACTCGAGCGGGAATCGAACCCGTGTCTTACACAATCCGGGTGACTGCTCTAAACCACTGCTACCGAAACCTCAGAGGGACAAACGAATCTTTCGAGTATATGCCGACCTTGATGAACTCGAGCGGGAATCGAACCCGCGTCTTACACAATCCGGGTGACTGCTCTAAACCACTGCTACCGAAACCTCAGAGGGACAAACGAATCTTTCGAGTATATGCCGACCTTGATGAACTCGAGCGGGAATCGAACCGAAATCGATTTTTTCCAGTTTTTCTATCTTCAGATATGAAAAACAAGCGTTGTAAAATGCTTAAATAATCAAAGTAATAATCAGAGTCATCTAGTCCATTTTGCGTAATACAGATGAGGTGCGAAATATGAAGGAGAAAAGACATTTTTCTCGTAAATTACAGCGCCTGAGTCTCAGCATAATGAGAATTTCCCGATAATACATACTTTCCTTTGACAAGTTAATAGATGATCCAATTATTTTAACGCGGAAAACAGGGAAACACTTATGAAAAACAAACAAAATCTGGGCCGTCGGTCTCCTGGTAAATAGATATTTTGGAAAACATACCATGATCACCTCACCCTACACTAAGCAGAGTTCGAGATTTAAAAACAAACTTACTTTAAATCAAACAGCGCTAGATGTCGATTGTCAAATGAAATCAAAGTGATGAACTTACTAGAGTCTTTGGTGCCTCTTTAAAGCAGACTGGTTTTGCTACTTAATAAATAGATCCATTACGCAATTCAATTTATTTTATTGATTGTAGGTTTAAATTTTTTCTGGATTTGGACCAAAGTTAAAAAATTCTTGTCATTCTTCATGAACAGAGGGAATTACGAGTTTATTGCACAAAAGTTATATTTAGGTAGTTAAGTTGAAGTTATTTCATTCAATAAAATCTACGTAATAATGAAAAAAAAGTACTTACTCTGTCGGTGTGAACAAAGGGTACTTGCCACGGTAAAAAAATACAAATGCAAACAAATGCGTCATAGAGACTAGCAGAGCGTGGTTTCGATCCACGGACCTCTGGGTTATGGGCCCAGCACGCTTCCACTGCGCCACTCTGCTGATAGCTAGTGAAACGAAATAGGGGTTGTGAATTTTATTGCGATCGATAACATAAGGGTTTCTTCAGCTACAGCTCAAACCGCGTACATACATAACAAACAAATGCTTATACGATTTGAGAAATTAATATTTATGCAGTATCTGCCCAGATACTGCATAAATATTAATTTCTCAAATTGCGGATAGAAAATATACAAACGACAAAATGTAATTTCATCTTACATTCTGGACATTGAACGGCTTAGATTTTGTTCGTTCGTAGCGTCGTTTTCAGCTTTATAAGCAACTATAAAAAAAATACTGTCTTTGCAAACCATTCAAAGACCAACGCTATGATTAGATTTGATCTTTAAATTATTGTTAATAGTTTTCAAAATATTTTTTCATTTGTTTCAAAATAATATTCATAACATTTTAGGTCTATAGTTGATTTGAGTTCCATGGAGAGTTGCTAATCAACTAAAAATTTTAATTCCAGTATATATGAGTTTAAAAATGTTTGAACGTAGAGCTCTCCTTTACAAAACTATTGCAAAATGGTGTCTTATGTCAGTAGCATAAGATCCCCATCTAAAACTTGATGTTATGTAGAAGTCCTGCGAAACTCAAAAAGTCATCATGATGTGGGATACATTATTTTCATACTTTCTTTATTTTAAAAAAGTAATTTATTGGGCCTAACTTTTTGGTTCATGAACATTATTGAAAAATGTACAGTGCTCCGAATTAGTATTAAGTATGATGAATTTTTGTAGAACAAATTCTGTAGCGTCTCAGGTGTTCGCACGGATTACAATTTTAAAAAGTAAAAATAGGTACTCGTCTGTACCGAATACAAATAAGTGAAATCTTTGTATTTTAGTATATATCATGAAAAAATCTGAATCTGAAAGAATCAGAAAGCAACATGCCCTTGTAGGATTAAACGGTGGAGAGCTGAATTTTAATATTAAGCACTAACCCTAACTTCGGGAGTGTTTTTAATTCTACAGGTGATTTTCTATTTTTTGAGGGTATTCTTAAATGCTTGATTAGATTAGATTAGATTATTTATTTCTTATTACAAAAATTCACATTAAATTACATTTGTTTATGGTCAATTAATGGATTTTCACAAAAAGATCGTCAAAAAATAATAAAATAGAATAAAATGAAAACAAAATAAGAAATAAAATAACGCAAAAAAATAAATTAAATACAAAAAGTCACAAAATTAAAAAATAAAAAATGTCAAGGCTCAAAATCACAAAATAGAATATTAAAATTTATATAAAAATAGATGTCGTCAATATTAGCTTGGGCTAGCTTTCACAAAGTATTTTTTTGAAGACAAGTGGTTTACCTGGTGCAAACTTTGACATTTCTTACCACGACAGGAACTTGATCTCTCGTTGGTCACCAGCAACTTAGGAAAATAACGGGCATCCTTTTTACCAGGGTTTTTTTTTCGACCCAGAGGTCGTGAACCTTACTCAGGGGGTCACTGGCTAAAAGAAGAAACGACACTAAAGTTCTACACTAAAAATTAAACACAATTTAGTGAGAAGGATGGGCGTTTAACTTTCGAAAAATAGACAAATTGAGGTGCTTTTCTTGAAACGTTATTTGACTTTTCCAAGAAAGGATTGAAATAAAGGTACCAAAATAGAGAAAATTGAGGTAGTCTTTCGAATATATTTTTTATCTCTATATAACACAAGGGGGTCGCTTTAATTTTTCAACGTGTTGAAGGGTCGTGAAATCAAAAATAACTAAAAACACTGCTTTTAACACACAAAAATGGTTAAATAAATAAATAAATATCTGGGACAATTCACACCAAGATCATCTGACCCCAAACTAAGCAGAGCTAGTATTATGGGTGTCAGAGACTGATAAACATACTTAAATATTTCTAAATACATACTTGAATAGATAATAACACCCAGACACACAACAAATACATATGTTCGTCACACAAATATTTGTCATGGGTGGTGATCGAACCCACGACCTCCGGCGCTAAAGGCAGGATTGCTGCCATTGCGCCAACAGGCCAGTCAAAGTGTTACGTCACCGCTTTTCAACTTTGGAATAACAAACCGAATAAGAAGTAGGATACTTATGCCTCCGGCCACAGTTGGTCCAGAATCCCCTATTTATTATTAGATATTAATCAACCAAAAAGGATACAGCTTACTCAATTAAGTTTTTTGTAGAGCCACAGCGTACTCACTGGGCCATAAAAGATAATATAATGTACTTTCTTGTAGCTGCATTTAGCATGATTATAAGCTCTGTTTGTTTGACAAAAATCAATTTAAAAAGCTCAGTAATTTTCCGCCCAACTTTAAGGTAACCACTACCTAATTAGGCGGAAAATGAGCGCTTTGAAAAGAAACTTCTACAAGCTCTCTTTTCTAAGAAACACATCACAATGCAACAAAAGATGATTAGATTCAAACAATAAATATAAATATAAATAAATATGCGCCAGACAACACACCTCTTGTAATGGTCTCGAAGTAGGGATGAATATCCCTGTGTTATGAGGTACCACACAAGGAAATAAGCTAGGGGCGTCTCCCAGCACACCCAGGCCCGAGTCAATTCAGAAAAGATCGTTTCCTAAATTGACCCGACGGGTATCGAACCCGGGACACTACGGAAATTGAGGCGAGAAACCGTGCTACAGCGCACTACGCCAACCGTGTCGTCAACAACAACAATAATAATAATAACAATTCACACCAAGATCATCTGACCCCAAACTAAGCAGAGCTTGTGATATGGGCGTCAGAGACTGATAAACATACTTAAATATTTCTAAATACATACTTAAATAGATAATAACACCCAGACACACAACAAATACAAATGTTCGTCACACAAATATTTGTCATGGGTGGGGATCGAACCCACGACCTCCGGCGCTAAAAGCAGGATCGCTGCCATTGCGCCAACAGGCCAGTCAATGTTGTAATAACAGGATTTTATAAAGATGTATTGAGTATGAGTGAATGATCTCACCATTCATCATCATTCGCAGCCACAAGACGTCCACTGCTGAACATAGGCCTCCCTCACATATTATATTTCCAAAGCGACCGGTCTGTATTCCTGACACCTTCATCTAGTGGTCCGTCCTCCTTGTCCCACGCAGCGCCTGCTTTATAACGGTCTCCAGTCTAGAACTTTCCTGCCCCAATGACTCTTAGATGTTCGCGCTTACTGCCTCTTCAACTCACTTGCCCGCTGGGCTACGTCAGTCACTATAGCTTTTATACGAATCTCCTCATTTCTGATTCAAAATAACAGCGCAGTGAACAATGCAGAACAATGCAGTGTCTAAAATACTCCTACGCGTGTGTGCAAGAGTATGTACTCAGCTCGACCACTGCACTGGCTGAGCCGATAAACCAATTTCTCTCCGTTGAAGCTTTGCCTCCGTTCCGTTTATTTGCTTCATTCTCTCAGGATACCAGCTACGCAAACACAGACCCTCACACAAACACAGACAGAAATCCACATGAATAAATCTGTACAAGAAAGCTAGTATTTGTAAAACTTTACAAGTAGTTAAGTATTGTTTTTGGTTTTTACACAGTTATAAGTCACCGGGAGTGACTGCAACCCCGCAACATCTAGGATTCTGCTCCTTGGTCAGCGGCCAGCACCAATTGCATTTTGTGTTGTTTCCAAATATACTAATCCTTACTCTTGTTAATTTTTCCTTTACTTTTGAGATGATATGCTAAGATAACATAATGAGTATTTTTTTAAACACTGAGGCTACATAATTTTTGTAGTCTCAATTCAGGAGGGACCTTGGAGGTTCCACATTGTGATGAGTGGCTATCCCCTCACCCTTGACATTTATAACCATTTACAACTCAATTTTTGAGCAATACGTAATGTAATAGACACTATATTCAAAACTTGAGTGGTGGATAGTTTTAAAAGTTAAAAGGTGAGAACTGACCGATCCGTCACAGAGGGATTACCGTGGCATTGACATCGGTATCTGTCTTCTAGATAACGATATTCAAGTTCCGTTGCACCCTAATTTTCACGAGTTCTTCAAGCAGTACATGAAAAGGCATTTACGCACACTATGGTACTTGTAGTTTTAGTTTTTCTCTCAGTAATGGTTTTGTAGTAGGTAACTAACTCAATAGAATAGGCAAGCTTTGAACATTAATGGTTAAATCTTTAACTATTGTTTGGAACGGATTATGGAGTACTTTTAACTATTCTGTGAAATTACTTTGATTGTCAATGAAATGATTGGTGTAGTGCGCTGTGGCACGGTTTCTCGCCTCCATTTCCGTGGTGTCCCGGGTTCGATTCCCGGTTAGGTCAATTCAGGAAACGATTTTCTCTGAATTAGCTCGGATATGGGTGTGTGCTAGGAGACGCCCCTGACAAATCCCTGACTGGTACCTCGTAACACTAGGATATTTATCCCTACTTCGATACCATGACAAGTGTTGTGTTGTCTGGCGCATATTTATACTTTCAGTTTTGCCTATGTTTCCGAACCGGCCTGTATTTTATTTTATGTATTTAATTTTTATGTATTTGTCATCATTATTTTTTCGACTGGCCTGTTGGCACTAACCGCAGCGATCCTGCCTTTAGGGCTGATGATCATTGAATTCATGTGACCAATATGTGTGTGTGTTCTGGTGTTATTATCTATTTACGAGTAAGTATATATTGACAAATATTGAAGTACCTATGTTTATCTGATACACACAGTACGTTTGGGGTCAGATGGTCTTGGTGTAAGATGTTCCAGATATCTATTTATTTGCAGGTGCTTTTGGCTAGGATCAATCTGATAACTTACCGCTAAATATTAATAGAGATTAACGTCTAGGTTATCACTAATAAAGGGTTAGAGTGCTTCTATTTTTAACCACCCACCACCACCTCACTATCAGTCACTTCGTTAGTCACAATGTTAACATGGCCACGAGTTTTCAATTCAAATAGCTGATCTTTTAGCTGGAATTCAGCCATCGGTTCACGGATTATGAATAACTATAAGACAAAAACATTAGCACTCATTTATACTGATATTATAAAGAGGAAAGATTTGATTGTTTGTTTCTCCGAAACTACTGGACCGATTTTGAAAATTCTTTTACCAATATGAAGCTACATTATCAACGAGTGACATAGGCTATATTTTTTCATTTAGGCAGCTAGTTAGCAATAAAAAATAAAACTTCTTACTTATTATTATTATTTATTTATTATTCCAAAGAATTTATATTCATATTATTATTTTTTTTATTATAAGGTTATCTTTACTTGTTCATTAGATATTGTCGATTAAGATTCCTTTGTGGTGAGTAGCTTTTTATATCAATTATTAGTTATTAGTTTTATAATTATTCATCAGTAAACTGTATTGTAAAAATACTTAAATTTTGGGAGTTTGTGATGATACCTCAAGGTGCCTTTGTCTGCACTTCTTACATTTTAAATGGTAAGGATGAACTTTAATTAAAAATACTATTTTCACACATGCCATTAGTCGATTAATTAAAAAAAATAGCATAACCAAATAAATAAATATCCGGGACAATTCACACCAAGATTATCTGACCCCAAACTAAGCAGAGCTTGTAATATGGGCGTCAGAGACTGATAAACATACTTAAATATTTCTAAATACATACTTAAATAGATAATAACACCCAGACACACAACAAATACAAATGTTCGTCACACAAATATTTGTCATGGGTGGGGATCGAACCCACGACCTCCGGCACTAAAGGTAGGATCGCTGCCATTGCGCCAACAGTAAGTAAGTACAGTTGTACGTTTATTAAGTTCTCTTTTACGTAGAAATTGTAAAAGTAGATCAGAGGGTGTACTATGTCTGATAGGTTAGTAAAATAATGGGCAGACGGATGCGTTTGATCGTGAAAAGGGTCCTATTAAGTAATCGACAAACGGTAGGTACTCTCACACAATCGAAGTGGGTGAATCAAATCTACTCGCATCACCTATTGACTTCACCTTTCGACCTTTTCGGTCGTATTTTGTGAGCCCTCTTATTAGACGCAATGAAATAAAATAAAATCAAATCACAACCACGCCTGGTTGTCGTTTGCTTTTATTTTATTTCATTCCTTTACAGGAAGATTCAGACTGCCATTTTATTTACAGATATTCGATTATTTCTTCCCGGATCACAAGCTCCCGGTGCAGGCCTACTGCGGGATGCTGCTCATCCCCCTGGTCCTCATCACGCAGATACGCTACCTCAAGTTCCTGGTGCCGTTCTCGATGTTCGCCAACCTGTGTCTCCTGGTGACATTTGGCGTCACGTGCTACTACACCTTCCAGATACCTGAGAAGCCTGAAGTGGAGCTGTATGAGAGCGTGACCAAGTGGCCCATTTTTATCAGGTAAAGGCTCCCTTACAGAAAATCTGTCTCCGTGGATTCGTCAAAAAACACGATGTTCATGAAGGGTGGACGTACGCTTTGCATACGCAGTTGAGTTGTTACACAATTTGTACGAATGTTTGATTAGGAAGTGTTTTTTGCTGAAGGAAATTTTCAAGAGACGTTTTTCACGATTCAAGGTGCGTGTGAAAAAAACACAAAACATTTCAAAGTTCTTCAAAATAACACGAATTGTAACGTCACATCAATTAACTATGTCTTCTTTGCTAATTATTTAATGCAATCAGCCTATTTATGTACTTGTAGTTCGTACTGTATCACTACTAGGCAAAGGTCTTTCATTGAGATGAAGTATTCGCTACAATTGGTGCGGGTTGGTTGATGGATCTAAAAAATACACTTGGTAGATCTGGAATCTAAACCCAGAACCTCTGGATTTCGGACCGAGCTCTGTTACCACTTAACCACGCAGGCGTTAAAATGGATAATGACCTAATTAATTCATTCTGGGTCTCTTCAAGACAAGAGTGAATAGGCATTTACTGGGCAGATATGTTCAATTCTGGATCGCATCATTTCTTATTGCACCCGGCGATGCGATCAATAATGACTGTCTGGTCTAGTCAATTATAAAAAAATGTTAAGGGGTTGACCCTCAGGTCGACAAGTGTGTTTTAAGAGTTTTTAGCATGGGTAATGTTCGCTACATTTAGGACTTTAAGGACACATATATGACTTTGGCATGTAGTGAGTAAGTACTAATTACTTACCACTGCATATTTAATCAATAATATATCTATAAGCCATTCGTTTTCTCACGCCTAATTCTCACCTAATGGCGATAAAAGGCAATATTTAACTCAGTTGCACAACCAGTAGCAAAATCTCTTTTAATCATGAAACTCCGAAATATTCTTGTGCGCTCAGTTGCTTGTGAATGATATATATAAAAATCAACGATTATAATAATGTGATAAAATCCAATTCTTAAAAGTTTTAGAAATGGAACGTGCCGGCCATAATAAAATTCACAGATCTATAATGCTGTAGATGTGGTATCTTTTGAAGATCAAAATGGTTTTTTCCATAAACTAGAGAAGCATTATTTTCATTTCCATAACCGTCATTTGCCAAAACTCTTTCTAGCATAACTACTTGTACATAACATGATTAAAAATGTTATTTGTTAGCTGAAATTCATTTATGTGCACGTATAAATTGGACATGTAACAACCCCCACCAGAAATGTCTGACTATGAGGCTACTTTCCCACCAGATATGCTATGCAGCTATGCTGCGGAGATGTGGAAGCTAAGCTACAAAACGATTAGACCGATTCACTGATGCAATCGAGCGGAGCGAGTAAGATATGTTAAGAAAATGCGCCGCCGCGAGGTAACTGTGCGAGGAAGAGGCGCAGATCGAGACGTCTATGTATCGACAGTAGGGAAGGCACGCACAGCAATGATTTGTGGATATCAAACGCATGCGCAGCAGTAACAAAGCCCATTTCTAAATAGTAAATTAATAAATATGCGCCAGACAACACATCCCTGTAATTAATGGTCTAGAAGTACTTAGGGATTAATATCCCTGTGTTACGAAGTACAGAGGCGTTCACACCAACCTTTACATAGGGTGCCCCTATATAAAGGTTGGTGTGAGCCTAAGCTGCTGACATGAGACCCATTTTGCAATGATCTTGTAACGGTTGATGTGAACGCCTTTGTACCTCCTGTGTGTCTTCCAGCACACCCAGATCGGAGTCAATTCAGAAAAGATCGTTTTCTGAATTGACCCGACCGGGAATCGAACCCGGGACACTACGGAAATTGAGACGAGAAACCGTGCTACAGCTCACTACGCCAATCGTGTCGTGGTGCGCTGTAACACGTTGCTCTGGTGGAAAGAACCCTGAACTAAGCTTGTACTTTTTTGGACGTCAATGAACTTATTACATAGTAGATGGTGTCTTATAGACTTGCTATAACTATATCACGATTTATCAAAATAATTTCTGGTAGGTGGCTTCTACACTCACGATATGCCGCTTCATTTTCAGTTTCTACATATCTTAACTTGGAATGTAGTAGTAGGTACAACATAACTTTACCTACGTGCCACAATTTTTTAATGTTTTTATTACTTATTTGAACCAAAATAATATGTCCATTTTCCAGCTTTGCTTTTTATGAACGACTTAGAGCTCTGCCTGATTAAGACCATGGCGACGTCGCCGGCTAGGGTCCAAGTAGTGATTATGGAAATGTATGGTACCTAACTCACTTGGTCGGTTTAGCAACGTCGCCAATTTGGAAGCGTGGCCACGAGCCAGCTCCCTACGTGGCTTCTAGATGCTCTGGCGGTAGGCGACGTTGCCACTATATGTAATGTACACGAAACGTGTACACTGCACCCTCGCTCACTCAGTCGGCAGTCAGCTGCCTTCGTGGCTTCTAGATACTCTGGCGGCCTGGCGACGTTGCCACATTATTGTACACGACACGCGTACACTGCACCTCGCTCACTCAGTCGGCAGTCAGCTCCCTTCGTGGCTTCTAGATACTCTGGCGGCCTGGCGACGTTGCCACATTATTGTACACGACACGTGTACACTGCACCTCGCTCACTCAGTCGGCAGTCAGCTCCCTTCGTGGCTTCTAGATACTCTGGCGGCCTGGCGACGTTGCCACTTTATTGTACACGACACGTGTACACTGCACCTCGCTCACTCAGTCGGCAGTCAGCTCCCTTCGTGGCATCTAGATACTCTGGCGGCCTGGCGACGTTGCCACTTTATTGTACACGACACGTGTACACTGCACCTCGCTCACTCAGTCGGCAGTCAGCTCCGTTCGTGACTTCTAGATACTCTGGCGGCCTGGCGACGTTGCCACTTTATTGTACACGACACGTGTACACTGCACCTCGCTCACTCAGTCGGCAGTCAGCTCCGTTCGTGGCTTCTAGATACTCTGGCGGCCTGGCGACGTTGCCACTTTATTGTACACGACACGTGTACACTGCACCTCGCTCACTCAGTCGGCAGTCAGCTCCCTTCGTGGCTTCTAGATACTCTGGCGGCCTGGCGACGTTACCACTTTATTGTACACGACACGTGTACACTGCACCCCGCTCACTCAGTCGGCAGTCAGCTCCCTTCGTGGCTTCTAGATACTCTGGCGGCCTGGCGACGTTACCACTTTATTGTACACGACACGTGTACACTGCACCTCGCTCACTCAGTCGGCAGTCAGCTCCGTTCGTGGCTTCTAGATACTCTGGCGGCCTGGCGACGTTGCCACTTTATTGTACACGACACGTGTACACTGCACCTCGCTCACTCAGTCGGCAGTCAGCTCCCTTCGTGGCTTCTAGATACTCTGGCGGCCTGGCGACGTTACCACTTTATTGTACACGACACGTGTACACTGCACCTCGCTCACTCAGTCGGCAGTCAGCTCCCTTCGTGGCTTCTAGATACTCTGGCGGCCTGGCGACGTTGCCACTTTATTGTACACGACACGTGTACACTGCACCTCGCTCACTCAGTCGGCAGTCAGCTCCCTTCGTGGCTTCTAGATACTCTGGCGGCCTGGCGACGTTGCCACTATAATGTACAAGACAAGTGTACACTGCACCTCGCTTACTCAGTCGGCAGTCAGCCGCCGTTTTGGACCCTCGTTTGGAATATAGCGTCAAACTCCTGGTCTCCGTCGCGCATGCGCAATAAGTACCTGTTTTTCATAGGAAAAATTAGGAATGTGGGACTCGGGACAACTACAGAGTGGACTAGAAATTTAACGCAAACTATACTTGATGTTGTAAATAATGACATTTCTAAATATCGTATCCTAATAAGTTAAATCTTTTTTATACTAGTATGTTCAATAATTCGTCAAAAGATGCTTGATTCGTGATTTCGATCGTTTGATTGAAAAAAAAACAGGATATTTTCGGAAATCTTCATACAGTTAAAAAAACACCATTACGGCTTCGACCTGATATAAAAGGATGCACCCATAGATTATTTTATAATCATTTCTATTTTTCTGCGACGTACATAACAAAGACGTGCGATTTCTTCGACGTTTATTCCTGACGACCGTAAACAAACTGACTGTCGAGACGCCATGGCCACCCGACTTGGCGACTTCGGATGCCAGAAGTAGCCAGGCCTGCACCGCTGGCGACTGCGCCATGGCGTCTTGATGAGGCAGAACTCTTACTGTTGATGAGTTAGCAACGAAAAATGTCAAACAAGCTGAATTCATCATTTATGTTGACGAAGGCGAATCTTGAGATTAATGTTGATAATCTCTTGTAGACGGCAAAAATGGGCAAAAAAAACTCATAGGCGACGATGCGCTCGTTGGAACCAAACTTCAGTTTGGAGCATCGGCGTAAAGTCGCCTGTCTATCGGTTTTCTATAACGTAAAGTCGCCTGTCTATCGGTTTACTACCACCGGACCACTAGACGCCGGGAGGGCTTCCCCCCCATGTGGTTGACTTTCCGACAGTCCGTACCCAACGGTTTGCTGCGTCTTTTCTGGTCCGCTTCCCCCCCATGTGGTTGACTTTCCGACAGTCCGTACCCAACGGTTTGCTGCGTCTTTTCTGGTCCGCACCGCTAGGGAGTGGAACGCTCTCCCTGCGTCTGTGTTTCCGGATACTTACAACCTTGGTGTCTTCAAGGCCAGAGTGAATAGGCATTTTTTGGAAAAGCGTGTACCACCATCGGCCTCGTCATCGCTTACCACCAGGCGAGACTGAGGCCAAACGCAAACCCATTTAAATAATTTAAAAAAAAATGATTTTGCTAGTCATGTTTTGTAAATTAGCCGAGAGAGAACTCCTGAAATCAATTCCAAAAAATATTCGTTACACTGCAAAAACTATGAATTTTCAATACTTTAGTACTGTCTCGCAGAAGGTAGTATCTCGAAATGATCACACGAGAGATACATAAAAGTATAAAGTAGTCTATACCATATCGATTACATTAATTTGTGACTTCCAATTACCTAAAAATCGGAATTTAAAAATATCTCAATATGGTTCGGTATGTAAAAAGGAATAATTATTAGGTACAGTTTATTTCCAAGCAAATAACAAAAACTTGTTACTTTTCATGGAACAGTAATTCAGCTACGCTTGTCAATGAAGACTTAAATAAATACATTTGTCAAGAAAAGATTGATCAATAATTAATCAGCCAAACAAATATAGAAAACGGATTCTTCGAATAATTTATCAACTTATTTATTTAATACTAGTAGTTGTCAAAGAACATAAAATTCAAATGAAGATTAGGTACTTTATATTCAGTGTGCAAAACAAGATTGGTAAAAGAAAGAATGATTTCTTATGATTTCCACGACCTGTCGGGATAAATCACTCGATTTACTTGTCTTACCATCGTAAATTTTTGCTCAATTCTCTTGAAAATTAGTGGTTTGGAGTGTGTGAGGAACAGGGTGTTAAGTTCCTCATCCACCATTGAAAAGGGAGGATCCTCCGACCAGACGGGTGTTTTGTCTGGTGGGCTACTGCCCGACGGTTGTTGTCGGGTTCTTGTATTTAGGTTCGATCGCTCGGATAACTTTGATATCGCGATGTAGGATACGATAGTTCTTAGTTCGTATGTGGCGAGATAGATGTCGCTACAGTGTGAAACTTTGCAAAAAGTTGTACTAGTGAATTCGTCCGTAGAGGAACTAAAGTGATCGTTCTAGCCCAACGGGTAACTGAGTAAAAGCGGCAGTGGGCAGGCACATAGCGCGAAGCACTGATAGCAAAAAAGATCTAAATTAAATATATTATGAAGGCAAGCCATCCAGGCTTAATCAATGGCAGAGGCCTTGGCGTGCCAGAAGTGGACGTCTTGTGGCTGCGAGTGAAAACACGTAGTATTCTGACGTTATAAATAAAAACTGTACCTATTGTGACTAAAAAAAATTAATGGTAAAGTGCAGTCGCCAAGCAGAAAGAATTTCGTACATTGACCTCTACTTACTGCCAGTGGTAACAAACATTTTAGTATTATGTACCAGTTTTTAAAATATTAAATATTTGTAAGAGAAAAAGTAAACTAAAATATTACTGTGCAAATTAGATTTTTAGGCTTTAAAAGTCTATTTTAAAATCCTTATAGTGTCGCCATGTCCTCATTCTCCTATTCAGTAAAGTGCGACATTTTTATTTTCTTTCGCGCAAAGATAAACTACTCAAATGGGCGCGAGGTAGATGACCCTGAGTCAACAATATAACAAACAACATATCTAACAATTTAACAACTTTAGAAGTCAATTCACTTTGTCCAAAAACTGAGCAATAACTATATCCGTTAAATATAGTTTGAATAGAATGCCAGGTGTCAAAGTACGGATTGCAATAAAATCTTAAAAGAGTTAGTATATCCTTGTCAGATAATGATCATAAACTTTTTTAAACGTTTTATAATTTACATTGTGAAGGCACCTAAAGGGAATACTTGTTTTATGAATAATAAGAAACAAATAAATTATAGTTTTATTCCATCGATGAGCCACTATCGATGAGTCCCATCTCTTAAATATTAGCAACCTGAAGTAACCTTTAAATGATGTCGTAGTTTATTAGATGAATAGTTTGCTATTGGTTTACAATAACTGCATCCGCGCGGACTTAGCCCTTAAATCAATCTGTATTTGAATCTGAAGTAGATTATATATTATTGCAGCTTTGGCAGTTTAAGTGAAAACTTTCATTTAAATCCATTCTCATGTGATGAAGAAGAACATACAAACAGGCAAAAAGAGGTTTTTAAATGTATTATAGCCATTTGATTTCTGCCAAAAATATTATTTATTTATTTATTATTTCGTACACAAAGAGACAAATTACAGAGAAAACAATAAGGAGTACAAAAGTACAGGTTAACTTATCTCTAGAAAGAGATTTCTTCCAGCAGACCATGGCGACAGGAAAAACTCATTTAAAATTGTTATGGATAGACAAACGTGTACAAATATTGATATTAATGTATTAGGTTGAACAAACGAATCCGAAACTACATGCCAAAAAGAAAGAACTTTACTATTTTCGAAACTTCAAGCTGGGTTTTGAGGTTTTAAAAATAGTAAAGTCCCTTTTCGAAAATATGTAGACCCAATTTACCGACCGGCGCGGCGGCGTGACACAAAAGAAGTCTGGAATAAAATAAATTTCAAAAGGATTCTTACGTGTACGAGTAGGACTAAATGGCTGACCCGATACGATTCTGTTATTAGTTTTTCAACCTATATCTGCTGATGCCTAGGACCGTTCGTTGTATATTTCAAAACATAAGGTTTGTGGTCCATTTATAAACTAACCAGGTACATATACGGTAAATAAAAAACAGAAACGGCCAGGGATACCGGTCAAGCTCGCTTCGTTAAGTTCAAATCATTTCTGCAAAACGTGACCGCTACATTTTGATGTGCCATTTACTATGATTTGATAAATTTGAATTAGGACTTGATGACATAAGTAAGTAGTTATTAACCTATAAACTGTCCCACTGCTAGGCAAAGCGCTTCATCAGAATCAAGTTATCGCTACAGTTGATGAGTTTTGTCGTAATCACCACCCGTTTGATAATTTAAACTAATAATTTTTTTTACAATGTTTATTTATATGAGAAATATAATTTCAAGTGTCAAATGATAGTAGTACAAACTTTGATAGTAGTAGCTATACTTTTTTGACGATGATCATCTTCGGGGCAAAACAGAAGAGAATTAGGAGTCGCATTAGGGACGCTACTCGGGACCACGCTTACTTTTTTGCCCCATTAACTGTCAGTTGATGATTAAAGATTTCAAAATGTCTGTATACGCTACCATGAGTTTACTTCAAGTTAACTACAAACACTTTTATGCCATTCTTAGTAACATTACTATTCACGAGGCGCTGTAACGAAATTCCATACAAAAACTTGACAACAGAAGCTAGCGAAGCTGTTGTTGATGCTAACTCAAATCTATTAGGTTAGGATTTAGAATTCGATTCGACTGCTTAAAACCTTAGTTGTTTTTGGGTAGGTCACACACCAGGTGGACCAATGAATTGGTGCAAGTTGCAGGAAGCCGCTGCATGCAAAAGCCACTCGCTGTGGCGTTTAATGGGGAGGCCTTTGCCAGCAGTGGACTTCTATAGGCTGTTTATGATGATTTATGATGCATTTTTTCATTCTACAGCACAGCAATATTCGCGATGGAAGGGATCAATGTAGTGATGCCGGTGGAGAACGAGATGAGGAAGCCTCTGGACTTCCTCGGCTGTCCAGGAGTTCTGAACGTGAACATGACCTTCGTGGCTGCTCTGTATGGCGTCGTTGGGATCTTCGGCTACCTCAAGTATGGAAGTAATGTTCGAGATAACATCACCATCAATCTGCCACAGGACGAAATGTAAGTACAATCAGCGACTTATGAACATAAAATAACTTACCATCACGACTTTATCCCAAACGGGGTAGTCAGAGGCAAGTGACTGTTGCTGTCATGGTGAACGAAACACTCAGAAGCAAATTTTTCACCAATGGTATTAGAACGCGAGATGGTGAGCCTGCTACCGTTACCTGGGTTGGTTTGGTTTTTTATCAATGTTTTCCATCACCGGAGAGTGAGTAGGAATTTCAACAATGAACACAAAGATGGTTCTGGCCAGATTTGAACTCGGAACCACCTTAGATTGCAAAATTAAGGAAACCCATATTAATCGTTAAAAACCATATTGCGTTATTTTGCGTCCAGTCACAAATACCTTACAAAAAGGAAGGTAACCTCCGGATTTCCGGCTCTAATACCTTTTGATAAACTTTGATTCGCCTCGGAATATTTTTGTCTCTCATCATCATCTTCATCATCATCCGTGCGGTCTATTCCGGTTGTGAACCCACACTGGTGTGTGGGGTCCCAGGGTCCGCTTTTCTTATTTTCTTGGCCAACTTCGCCCGGTCTTGTGCATCCTCAGTGGTGAGTTTGTTGGCACGCATGTCACCCTTAACGACGTCGAGCCACCGCTTCTTGGGTCGACCTCTTCTTACGTTACGTTTATATACTCATGTGATTTCAGGGTGTCAATTTAATCTTAGGCTCGTGTTAGTAGACAGGCAATAAAAGGTACAACCACGTGCAATGTACATCAAACGTTAGTTAAAGCTTCTGTAATAGCAATGTTATATTCATGTTATAAAATATTATACTATCCTAACCATAAATAGAAATCTGATTCAGTTTAAACTCCCTCTTAATAGGCAGGTCCGAATGATGGCAATAAAGAGTCGGAGTAATCGTTAACTTTTTAATGCTGCTGTATTCTGCGTATTTTATTATTTAATTTTGCTTAAGTATGAACGTTTTGAAGTCTGTTTGGACCATTTCCATCATCGTTCGCAGCCAAGAATCATCTCATGCTCCTTAATGGTGCAATGTGACCGGTAAGGAAATGCTTCGTCTTTCATCAGACCCCTTGATGAACCTCGCAAAGAGAACTGCTGTTTTAATTTGTAAAACTGGTTAACGACGATGTGACACCGTAAAAGTATGTTTAGTCACCTGAGGGAGTTTGAGTTCGATTTCTCACAGAATCGCTCTCGGTCATACACTCGTATCTATTTGGCGAGTGTGCGTCATACACTGCGTTTGCCATCGAATGGCCGCCATCCCAAAACTTCTCGGTTTAGCGATTTCGCCGTCAAAACGTTATGATCACACGTCATATTGTAGAGTACACAGCAGAGTAACTTTCGCATTTTTTTATTAATAAAATGTATTTTTGAGTAAAATTTCAAATTGAAACGAAAAGTTGTATCAATAATTTTTACGAAATAGGATTCTATTTTCACCCTTTGAGTACTTTCATACTATTAGTCCTTTTGAAGTGGCACAAAACTATTTTAAATTCACGAAGATTTTCCTTTTTGAAGATTATTCAAGAAGTTCTGGTAAAATACATTAGTGTTCCGTCACAAATGGAAATAACTTCTGCGACATGTTTCATTTCCATGTTGGCTGTAAGCCCACATTTTCTTTCACTTAATGTATAGAATGAAAAAGAATATTTTTTTATTCGACACATAAAAACATCAACAACATGAAATTCTTAATACTAAACTCAAACATTAATAATGTCATAAAGGGTTACACTTAGCATTATTTCGTGGCACGTTTACGTCGCACTTAGGCACCCAATGGTTCGCGATCACAAAACTCCAAATTCGGTTTTTTTAACGTTTAGATTTTGGATTTAGCTTATGAACAGATGCAGTTATTCGAATCTACCATGGACCAAAGACTTCTTGGGAGTCTATTTAGAAAGCTGCAGAACAGCTGCTCCTAAGTGTCCGCACAAACAAACCACCGCGACCGGGGCTAGTGACCATGAGTTTACCTTGAGAGGTTCATCACTCCAACTCAGATCGGCCTACCACGTTGGGTTCTGATACCATTGGTGAAACGTGGGCTTCTGAGACAATGACAGCACAGTCACTTGCCTCTGACTACCCCGTTTGGGATAAAGTCATGAGGTATGTTTAATAATAATAATATGAAGACTCTATGCACGCGTGTAGCGGACTCGCTACCTCAGCCTGGCCACTGCCAGGACTTATGAACCAAACGCGACTGTGGTCGTGTCACGCCACCGGTGGTTCTTCACTACGCGCCCTTGTTTATTTTTATACAAGTCGCGGCCACTGACACCTAGTGCCGACCACCGACCCTTGGTTCCCGTGGTAAATTAAAAATAGCCTTTGTAATTAATTCACGTGGAGTAAATACACAAACACCCTCTCATGCACACTTGCACACACCTTAGTTTTCTAAGTATGTTTATTTTATATTTTGCTGGTAATTTTTTGTTTGAGAAGGGTTTACCTTAAAATAAAGATCTAATTTTCTCTTTTATAGTTTCTACAACACATTCTAAGCACGTCTTGTTACTATCCTTAGGGTATAAAAGTTAATACAGAAAGCTTAAAATATTGCGAACATTATAGGAACGAGAAAATCTTAAAGAGGTGCATAGCAAAGTATAAGACAATTTTCAAAAAATACTTCAATTAAAAAGTATTTTTTGAAAGTATTACAGAGACTCCAATTAAAAGTTCAGAAAAAACGCAGTATAAATAACATGCCTATATTCTGCCCATTTATAATTGTGTATTCAACTTCAATGATTCTAAAGCGTTCAAACGGTAATGAACCAAGAATTTACAATAAAATTCCTGAGCCAATTCGTAGCATTAACGGTACAAACATATTTAAAAAGAAAGTACATCATTTACTAGTCGAAAAATGTTATTACGAAGGTCTGGCCTGTTGGCGCAATGGCAGCGATCCTGCCTTTAGCGCCGGAGGTCGTGGGTTCGATCCCCACCCATGACAAATATTTGTGTGACGAACATTTGTATTTGTTGTGTGTCTGGGTGTTATTATCTATTTAAGTATGTATTTAGAAATATTTAAGTATGTTTATCAGTCTCTGACGCCCATATTACAAGTTCTGCTTAGTTTGGGGTCAGATAATCTTGGTGGGAATTGTCCCAGATATTTATTTATTTTATTTATTATTATTAAGTGAGTACCTCTCAGATAATTTTTTTCTTTGATTGGCTGTCCGATCTGCTAGCTAGGTTATGTAAGTAATGCTATTTAATATTCAGCTAAGTTTATAATATTATTCCTAATTTGTTGACATGAGTGTTCATTTTAATAATTTAATTGCTATTTTTATTTGTATTTTTATTAATCTGTTATGTTTTTCGTATGCCTTTGAAGGCGCGTCATGGAGTTTTCATATTATTTTTCACCATACCATCTTGTACTACCTGTGATAATGTGTAATGAATTTGAATTTGAATGATTGAGGGATATACCATTTCGTTCCATGAAAAACACTTGTTTATTAGTAACGGAGACTTATTCTAATGATATATCACATCCAGTCAATGTGATGTAACAGTTTTCAGTTATAATAAAATACGGACACATTGTTGTGTAGTAAATTTATACGGACTAAAAGCACAAAAATACGAACGAATTTTTTTTGGGCATATACGAGTATCTAATGCACTGAGAGAGAGACTCTTCTCTCAGCCACCCGGATTGTGGAAGACGCTGGTTCAGGTTCCACTTCAGCCCAAGGACCAGCTCAATTTTTTCAAGTTTCTACCTTTAAGTAAGGTTAATCATTTGGATCTGAAACGCCAGCTAGTATGAGTTTGAATTCTAGCAACAGTAGGTAGTCTAATAATTGTGTTTAAAAATGGGAAAGTGTCTAACTGATTGGCTGACTGACATAATTAACAAGGCACAGCCTAAACCACTGTTACACGAAACGTGAAATTTTGCGCAGGGTTTCTGTCTATAATTTGAGTGAACATGAGGAAATTAAACCCCTCAGGGGTAAAAGGGCTAATCAGGGGTTGACAGGGTTTACAAACACCTACTTACTGTTAGAAAGTCATTTATATTGCACTCTATCCCTAAACAACACTCCGCGACAAGTTATCACCGCGACCCAGAAACGGTGAATAGGAAAAGAAGGAAGGATAGGGTATGCCATACCAAAGCATTCAATATGGCTCTCTACAGAAGCCATGTTTTTCTTGGGCCATATGTTTATAACAAGCTGAACAAAACTCTCGGGTTATATACCCGTTGACTAAATACCAGTGCAAAAAGAAAGTTACCACCTACCTAAAATCCCTAAACTGCTAGGAAACCGAGAATCGACTTACTCTCCGCTCGTAACACTACTCACCTAACTAAATTTCACTCACACACCTTCGCACTTCATACATACATCCACAGATACATACACCCACAAATCGTAAACACTATTACTGACACCAACGCACACACAAAACTCTTTTCACACACTATTACTGACACCAACACACACATAAAACTATTTTTACACACTCTTACTGACACCAACGCACACACCACACATCTCAAACACCTTTTAACTATATTTTAATTATATTTAAGGATGTTGAAGTCACATCGACTCGACTGCGGGGGGACACTGGTGACCTGTAACACAGGTTCTATAAACCTACATCAGGCACCAGTCTCTCTCAATGTAGCGGAGGTTGACTTAAGCAATAGCTGTACCTAGCTTTAAGTTACATGTAAGCTAACATTGTTTATTTTATTATCATTAAATATTGTAGATATAATATTGTAGCTATAGATGTAAATATAACTGATGATTCTTTATTCCGTAAGGATAATGACATAGTCAGACGGTGATGAAGAGACCTTTTAAGTGCCTTCAATTTCCATACAAATTAACGAATGTCCTGCTGATTTTGTTGTAAACCTTAAAATAAAAGCTAATAAATAAAAATAATTTCTGCTTTTAGACAGTTTCCCCATCACTTAATATTTCATTATTATTTTCCATACAGTATAAATTATCTATCTACAACAGATTACTCGTAATAACAATATTTAACGAAAACAAAAAAAGACTAATCTTTTTTTAGTAACTACGCGCCATTGGAGAAGTAGATCATAAGCTAGATTTAATAGGCTATTTAATGTACTTTGTAATTAAAGGTAAAACCAGTTTATCGTTTAAGTTTGAAGCCTATTACCGTGAGCAGATAGAGAATGCTAGCCAAGTTTTCGATATTTACTTGATCTGTGCTAAGATGAATGTACACTGTCGACCTTACGATTTTTATTTTTGTGGTCTATGCAGTCAGTTGAATGTAAGTGATACCTTCACAACTTGAACAGAATAAAAGTCAATACCTACTAACCATAGACAATGGAAATCCTATTTATATTACCTGTATGTCTACCATGAGTTTCACCAATGACAGCCACTAGCGTCCGCGTTGACGTTTCGATACAGCGCCCGTAGTGATTAGAAATGGAACCAAAAATTAAATAACGCAGTTTTTGTGACAATGGTAGAGCAACTATAACTCTTTGGGTTGATTGCACCGTCTAAACTATAACAATAGCTTTGACGGTTGCTAATTGATAACTCATAATAAAAATCATTGATTGTTTTAAGCTGCAACACAATTCCAACATAATGTGAAAAGATTCATTGTTCCTCGTCAGATCTTTAGAATCTACATACTGAACTAAGTAAATAAGATTATGAATGAGATTTCCCTGACTTTGTGATATTTACTTACTTAGAGATAAGATAATACTAACACAGTGTATTATTTAAGCTTTATTAGTTTTCTGACTAAATGTATGCAACCTAAGTTTTTATGGAAGAGTCTAGTCAGCACGAGGACATTCTTGAATAGGAATTTCCAAACACAGACGTAAATTGAAACAGATAACGCAGGTCCCAAAATATATCAAAAATAATAAGGATGGGAACAGTCCATCGTTATTATTTTTGATATATTTTGGGCAGGCAAGACCAGTTTATTTATATTAAAGAGAAACCTGACTAGAGTGACTGGCGTCATATTGGCAGCCCTCTCCTGAAATTACTGAAGTTAGAAACTTGAAATTCAGTAGAAAGCTTCCTTTCATACTGAAAGCGCTCGCTTCACTAACGAGTGCTGCTCAAGGAGATATAAAATGAAACGTTATTTGGATAATCGAAACTATAAAACGTAATAGATGTCACAATTCATGTTTATACCTCCAATTTCTAATAAATGTTAATGTTGAAACTATGGATGGTGTTAATTCAGCTTAGCATAAAAAATAGTATGTGTTTCATCATAATTACTTGGATACATAGTCCGCACTCATAATGTCGCAAAGACGTAAACCAATATTTTTAAAAATTTTAGGGGAACCAATTCGAGACCGGAACAATTAAGTTTTAATGCACCGTAATAAGTGTACTAATGTAGAGAAGTAATTGTATAATTTTACTGTGATAATATAATAATTGCGAAACTTTGTAAGTATTTATATATAAGTATTTGTTACCCTTTCACGCCAAAACTACTGAACCGATTTGAATGAAATTTTATATAACTTAAACAACAGAATAACACTACAATTTATAAAGATTTTATGTAATTTGGCCATATATAACCTTAGGTATCTAAGGTTGGGAAAAATCCTGACCTCTGAGAGCCATCTTGGGGCGCTTAAGTTCACGCGTGCGAAGCCGCGGGCGAAAAGCTCGCATTACAAATGTGAAAGTTTGTGAGTTTGTATGATTGTTACTCTTGTACGCAAAAACTACTAAACGGATTTAGATGAAACTTTACAGTAATACAGCTTAATGTATTACCATGAATTATATTGTACGAGCATTGTATTGTTAATAAAGTACAGTAATGTCGCTTAGTATATTTTATTCCCTTTTCCCTTTCCCATTCACTGATATTTTGTGATAACATAGTGCTTCGAGCTACACAGATCTACAAAACGATTGCTAAGGATACTTTATTAAACCGAGTAAGGATGAAAAAGAGTCCAAACACAATTCAATATTAATCTTGTTTGAACCGATCAAAGGGTCGACGTTAGTTTTTGAAATCCTTCAGAAGATATTTGGGAATTTTATTTTGCTTCTTCTATCGAAAAATATATCAGTCGGAAACACAGCATTGAAATAAATTAAGTGTTCACTTCGCGTGTCCACAAGGAGTAATGACCTATTTTGATGATACTCAGTCGTTGTGGCACCGAATTATAAAATCAAGTAGCTTCACAGTTATCGGGCCACTTTTGATTACCTAAATTAAAACTGATCTAAACTGATATTAAAAAGAGGAAAGATTTGTTTTTTTTTGTTTGGATTGAATAGGCTCCAAAACTAATGGACCAATTTTAAAAATTATTCCTCCAATATAAAGCTACTAGCTTTCCACCCGCGGCTTCGCCCGCGTAATCGTTATATATTATGGCCAAATTACATAAAATCTTTATAAATTGTAGTCTATGTGTTATTCTGATGTTCATACTATATTATTGTAAAGTTTCATCTAAATCCGTTCAGTAGTTTTTGCGTGAAAGAGTATCAAACATACATACATCCTCACAAACTTTCGCACAACTTTGGAACAACGGGTGAATAAGTGGAAAAAATCACTTGAAAACGGCGGGCTGAAACTTAATGTGGCGAAGACGGAGTACATAGCCTGCAACACCACAAATCCCCAGTCCGTCCGCATAGGCGTTGACGTGGTCGAGCGCACGGACCATGTCAAATACCTGGGATCTATGTTAAGCGCGTCCGGGGACATCGACCGCGACGTCAGAGCCCGGATTCCGCGGCTTGGGCCAAGTGGCGTAAGGTGACTGGTGTCATTTGTGACCCCAAAATGCCGACCAAGCTGAAGGGGCAGGTCTATAAAACCATCATTAGGCCTGTCCTTTTATATGGCAGTGAAACATGGCCGTTACTAGAGTGACACAAGTAGGAGCTGCGCGTCACGGAAATGAAGATGCTGCGGTGGATGTGTGGTGTGCAAAGATCGCGTGCGGAACACCCACATCCGCGGCAGCCTTTGTGTTCGTGATATCGCAGACAAGCTGCAGGAGTGCCGCCTTCGTTGGTATGGTCATGTCTCACGGAGATCAGCAAACTACGTGGGCAACAAATGTCTAGCCAAGCCGCCCCCGCCAGGTACCGGTAGAAGAGGTCGACCTAAGAAGCGGTGGCTCGACGTCGTTAAGGGTGACATGCGTGCCAACAAACTCACCACTGAGGATGCACAAGACCGCGCGAAGTGGGCCAAGAAAATAAAAAAGGCGGACCCTGGGACCCCACACACCAGTGTGGGTTCACGACCGGGATGGACCGCACGGATGATGATGATGATCCTCACAAAGTTTCGCGTTTATAATAATAGTAAGACATTATCAGGGAGTGACAAATGCTATATTTTTTTTAGTTTAGGAAAGACGCGGGTGAAGCCGCTGACGGACAGCTAGTCTATTATTTAAATTTTAAAAATTTCGATCACTAAAAACGGCACGATTGGCGTAGTGTGCTGTAGCACAGTTTCTCGCCTCAATTTCCGTAGTGTCCCGGGTTCGATTCCCGGTCGGGTCAATTCAGGAAACTATCTTTTCTGAATTGACTCGGGTCTGGGTGTGCTGGGAGACGCCCCTGGCTTATTTCCTTGTGTGGTATCTCGTAACACAGGGATATTAATCCCTACTTCGAGACCATTACAAGAGGTGTGTTGTCTGGCGCATATTTATATTTATTTTTATAAGATATGATTTTTTAGATACTGGATACAATAATTTAGCATTCACCTCTCAAGAATAATGTAACAACCTGTGGTTAACGGTGCTGGTATCACAATTATTATTTTAAGTTACTTTAAATATTATTTGTAACCTTATTGTGATATTGTTTGTTTGACCCCAATAAAAAAAAAAAAATAAGTGACACGTTTGGTTTGCTAAATAAACGGAAAGATTTTCGTTATCTATTCAGATTTATGTGACTGGTTGGAAGTTTCAGCGGAGTACCTATTCTGTGGTATTAGTCTGGTACTTACTCGCTTATTTTTTTTTTTTTCTGAGTTGTGTGTTCAGACACAATACCTTAAAATGAGCTTTATAAGCTTAGTGCCACCAAAGTTTACTACGTAGCCAGTTTCTGAAGGTCTTTTAGCGTTATTAATTACCACTGCACTAATTAATACAATTTTATTTTTTTCGCTTTCAGCCCAGCGATTTTGGCCAAAATATTGGTGACAATAGCGGTATTCTTCACATACTGCTTACAAATGTATGCTCCTATGGACATCATTTGGACCCGGATGCAGGAGAAGGTGGCTCAGAGATATCGGAATTTCGGCCAGATACTTCTGCGAACTCTCAGCGTTCTACTTACGGGTGAGTTTTAGCTCGAAATCAATATATGGGTCTGTTAAATATGTAAAATTTTGATTTGGAATTTGACTGGCATATTGGGTAGAGCAAAGCAGTTTTGTGCTGCACAAAGAATCAGAATCATATAATTTATTGCAAAATTTTCATTTATATTATAAAAAATATTTTGTAATAACCATTTTTTAAAATTAATTTAAATTTTGAGAAGTCCATTGATTTTATATCAGATGGCAGAGCCTGAGCAGAAAGTGCTCTTTAATACATGTAATTATTTATTTGAGGTATAGCAACATAAATTATGTTTATATTGAGAATTCACGACCATTTACCGTGCTCTGCATGCATTCTTCTAAAATTACTTTATTTCAAAATAGCGTAGTGTGCATGGCCCCGAAAATTAATTATAAAATTCCCAAGACATTTAAATTGCTCAACATTAATTTGTTTAGAATTAGATTAGATTTAAGAATGTTTTATTAGAAAAATGCTACTACAATATTACTGAATTCCTGAATGACACATTTTAACTTTAGTTTATTTATTTGACCTTTTCTATGTACGTGTACCTTATGTGTGTGAATGTCCTTTTGTATGCGATACTTTTGACACTAGTGCAAGCGCTAAGTTTGTAATTTTGTTGAGAATTATTAATAACGTTCAATATAATTTTATCATTTCAATTTACTATTCAATTAATATTTCATTCAATTTTTACATGCCACTTGCCGCTAGTTGCTACATAAAATCATATAACATCTAAATGCATCTCTATGTACTATGCCCACGAGTTTATTTTTGGGTTTATCTTCACGTCCGCTTGAAACGTAAATGGTCGTGAATTCTAGGTTTGGGAAAAAGTTTTTTCGCATATAGTAAGTAATAAAATCTCTTTGGCTATACTGTTTGTATCTGGCTGGTTTAAGTATCATTAAAAGTTTAAATTTCAAAGAAGATAACTCCAAATTCAAATTAGGAAAATGTGTGATTTTCATTTGTTTCTCTTACTGTCAAGATGAGTGAATCTAATAAGGAAAGCCGACCCATTTTGAAATTTTACTTCAAAAGAGGTCAAATGCAACGCAATCCGCGAAAAAAATTTGCGACGTTTATGGACCTAGTGCAGTGTCTGTGAGAGTAGCACAGTAAAGTACAGTAAAAGTAAAAAATATCTTTATTTATATAAACTAATAAAAAGTACTTATGACAAGTCAAATACAAAAAAATTATAGCAAAAATATACTAAAAATAAGAGGCAAGAAACTCGATGGTTACTCTTTTCAATCTTGTTTATAAACAATCAGAGAAGTGTCATCAGCAAATAATATAATCCCACATAGGTCTTTTTATTAAAGCGAGGAGTTAAGAGAAAGCGGCCGGAATAAATCAACAGAAAGGGTGTGGTTTTTCATCATGAGACCTCACACATCTTGTGCAACTCAGCAAAAATTAGCTGAGTGGCCTTAGCAAAAATTAAGAGAGTTAGACTGGGAGGTGTCAATGCATCCGTCGTATAGTCCTGACCTTGCATTTTCGGTCTCTTCAGATTTCTTTAGGTAGTGTCAGGTTAACATCACGGGAGGACTGCCAAAACCACTAGTCGCGGTATTTTGATCAGAAGCCTTAAAAATTTCTATAGCAATGGGATCATGTCCTTACCTGCAAGATGGCAAAAAGTAATCGTACAAAATGGCACCTACATACTTTAGTTAAATGTAAATAAACTATAACAAAAAAGTTTTGAATTTTCTTATAAAATGCGAAGAAACTATTTCCCGTACCTATTAGTTATTGCGTATTGGACGTGTACTTGTGATAGATTTAGTCTGAAAAATTTGCTATTTTGTTTGATAATAAATTGTAAATATTAGTAAGACACACAGACACACAGAGCCACTAATCACCGCCACAAGAGGCCGCCACAAACTCGCGGCATCACTCGGCCACAGGCGCCATATTCTCGCATTGCCATATGCTCGCACATGTTTCTCAACCTCTTCTTCCTATCAAATCGATTCCGGCAAGTCATATTATATATTTTCGGGCATGAGTTGTCAGAGCTGAAACCCCACCTGGACATGTTCTCCTTGCTACGGCCGACTTGGGTCCCGGGTCTGTTAAGTGATTTCCATGTCAGCCAAGGTAGGTTGTGACCAGAGGGAAGTTCTTCCGACAAGGGGACGGCCTCGCTCATTTAGTCTCTGAAGCAGACAGACGCACCAGTCACCAGACACCCATTTGTACAAGGTCTGCTTACTCAGGAGTCAATAAATAATATTTCTCACGAAAGTGAAAATAGTAACAACACATTGCATTTTCATATTAGATTCAATCCTACATTGGGTTACTTACGGAAGAGTGGATATAAAAAGTAGCATAGCTATACTAATATCTTTATCTATGAAAAGGATAGATTTTAAACTCAAAACTCAAACTCAAATAACTTTATTCAAATATATTTTCACAGTTACTACTTTCAAATCGTCAAATTTAAAGCAAGATATCCTAAATAATAGACATATTAATATAATAATATAGATATATAAATACACAGTATACAGACATAATTCGACTCTACCTCCGCGTCGGAGTTGTTTCTGGCTGAGAAGACCCGGCGAGAAACTCAGCAGTTACTCTTTTAAACTTGTTTTGGGTTTACAACAGGCGTTAGTAAAGTAAAATGTGTCATTTTAATACAAATAAACCTACTGAGTATCTAATCTAAAGAAGATAAAACAATGGAAAATAAAACAAACATAAAAGAATATAGAACTTAAGGCCATTTAAACAATTAAGAAATAAAAATTGTTAGTCAGTACAAACTAAGTATTAACTAGGTATTACAATAAAATATCTGTTACAATAGAGTTATCTAATCCCGCATCGAGCAGAGAGCTTACACCCAGGCATTTTTATATATAAAAGGTAGTCTTTTGTAGTATAATAGCCCTTTTTCAATAAAGCTGCTTTGATGTGATTTTTGAATCTATGTAAAGGTAACTCACAACTTTTGTGATATTGTTGTGATAATGTATACCTTGCCCCATAAAGGATCCTAAAACTTTTTGTAGCCTGAAGAGTAGAAGCGCAATTTTATCTGTATTCCTAGTATTTTTACAATGTCTAACACTGTGTTTAGTATAGAGACCAATATTTTTTCATACCAAAACAATGCAGTTGTAAAGGATACTGTAAGGATACCAATTTCCTTGAAAAGTTCTCTAGGAGAAGCCCGTGCACGAAGCTTATATATGGATCTGATCGCTCGCTTCTGGAGGACAAAGATGGTTTTCATATCCGCGGCTTAACCCACAAGTACAATGCCGTAAGACATTACACTGTGGAAATAACTAAAATAAACCGAACAAGCAGTATCAACATCTGTTAATAACCTTATTTTTCTCACTGAAAATGCAGCCGAACTTAGTCTGCCCGAGTGGGCAGATGATATTATATGAGGGTTTCATTGAAGTTTTGAATCTAATGTGATTTCAAGAAAAACTGTAGAATCAACAAGCTTCATTGTATTGCTGTCTATTTTTAGGGCAATGTGGTTATCTTTAACATTAGGCAACTTAAAATTAATCCATTTAGTCTTTTTTACACTAAACTGTAGATTATTTACTGTGAACCATTGTAAAACCTTTGAAAACGTGTCATTTACATCATCAAAAAGGCTTTTATTTCTCTCAGTATTAAAAACTAATGACGTATCGTCTGCAAACAATACGATATCACAAATATCCTTTTAGTAAAAAGGTAAATCATTTATATGTATTAGAAATAGGAATGGACCCAGAATAGATCCTTGTGGTACCCCCATTTTAACTTATGATCCTGTAGACAGAACACTGTTAACATCAACTTTTTGAGTTCTCATTATCATATCTAAAGCAAGGACAAGTCACAGAAGCCGCCAAGAGCGTTCTGTGAATTCTCCCAAGCCCCAAAGATGAAGTTGTGTTTTAGAAGTGCAATGCCTGCATCAGTAGTAGAACGACCTCTAGTGAATCCATATTGTTCACTGTGCAAGAGATTGTTCTCATAAAAATGGCTTAATAGTTGTTCTTGAATGATCTTTTCAAAGATCTTACTTAAAGCTGGTAGGATTGAAAAAGGCCTGAAATTATTTGTCTGTTTGTTCGAATTGAATAGACTCCGAAACAACTACTGGTACGATTTTAAAAATATATTTAAACAATATGTATAAAGCTACATTATCAGTGAGTGACCATAGTATATTTTATATCGAGGGACTAAACGAAGCTATAATATACCAGAGGTGGTTGGACTCCCGAGCGTGCGAGGGAGTCAATGAAATCGAGGGTATATTAAGTTGCCATTTAGTCTCGAGGTGCAAACTGTACTTTTCACTTTGAGTGCGAGAAAAATAGTCAATTTAATACAAAAACATTTAGTGAATATATTATAATAAAATAAAAAACACGAATGTTTCTTATTCCCCCAGTCCATACAACTTTCGTAAGTTTTAAGGTAAATCTTCCGCGATTTTGGCGGCAAAAAATTATCTATTAGAAGTTTTTTGCTCTTTGCTCGACGTCAAACTCTTCACTGTCACAGGACATTCTTAATAAATTTATTTGAAACCGAACAAATTTGCACTCGACAAAAATTCTGAAATTTGCGTAGTCAGTTTTTTTTTTCTTCTAAACCAGTCACAGATTAACAATTTAAAACACATGGCGCCACCTTCTTTGCGGACAAACCATGGAACTAAAACTCTCAACATTTTCGCAATGAAGATGGTCCGTCCACACTCCACAGATAATAGTATATAATTACTGGCTGTTTGAGTTTGTCTATGTCACATAAAGGAAATTAAAAAACTAATTACTTTTTACTCCCTAGCTAGAGACTAAAGTGGCCACTTTAGTCCCGCTTTGTAGGGCTATATTGGCGTACTTTTAAGGCATGAGAAGTGCAAAGGCTATTTTTAGACCTTTCTTTTAACGGGCAAAATAGTCTACGCGGGCGAAGCTGCTGACAGACAGAAGTAAGTACTACATAAATGTCCCACTGACTTTCATCATTGAAAATGAAGTATTCGCTACAATTGATGGGAAATGGTCTATAAACGACACGGTATTGTTTATTGGGATCATCAATTATTTATACACCGCACGAACCAATAACGAACAAAAAAAAATTTCCAGTTTAAATAGATTTACTAAACAAAAAACGTCTTGACTACACTTTGGTTTTTTCCATCTTTCCATACGGGTCGGAGACGTGGACCTTGAGAAAGATGGACCGCTCGCGCATAAATGCATTTGAGATGTGGTCCTGGAGAAGGATACTTGAAGTGCACTGGTCAGAACACTGGACCAATGCATCCATACTTTCTGAGCTCAGCATCAGGTTGAGACTCCACCGCGTGCTTGCGCCGGATCTTGGAATTTTTTGGTCACATCACTCGGAAAAAAGGCGACAACCTGGAAATATTCTGCTGATGGGGAAGACACAGGGAAAGAGATCCCGAGGACGGTCTCCCATGCGCTGGTCAGACCAGGTCGGAGCGGAGCTAGAGACTACCGTCTGTGCTGCGGCTCGCGCTGCCGAAGACGGGAAGGGGCGGTGAGAAATAATCCGAACGAGAATTTTCCGGGTGTCACGACCCTTAGCATTGAGGATACACGACGCAAGGAGGAGGACTATAGGCCCCTAAAGCAATATTGTAGTATATCACTCATACGTCAACGTCGTATTTTCATTTGTCTAAGGTTGCCATTCAAATGTCATTTTTGAGTAAGGCTTAAGGCATTCTCGAAAGTTCTATTAATTTCGCCATCGTACAGTAATTACTGAACTTCATGAGGAATTCAATTTTAAGTTATTTTCTGTTTATAAATTACAAAGTTCGTCCCTCTGGTTACGTAAGTAAGATTTGTTCAATAGTAATCCAACAAGTAGGCGTCCAGAATTGCGTCGTTACAAAGCCCAGATTTGAAATTAATCTCGTGCCAAGCTTGCTGCTGTTTATTTGTTATTCGTCCAAGTTTCTACCACAATAACAAACTTAGGAGTAATATCCTTGTGGTTTAATAATGGTGCCGTAAGCTTTTTACTGCAAAAGACTTCCTTCGATTTGCAAGCTACGCGTAGATTTATATAAATTTACTAATGAGGTTTCAAATAATCCCAGTCCAAGCGTATTTCCTCTCACTGTGAGACCTTCTACTCCTCATGGTGTCTAGTATCCTTGCCATCATTAATCTGCATGGTTGGGTCGATAATATCATCATAGGTATGTAAATGGTTTGTATGAGCCATCAGCTCTGAGCGGGTATCGGCTATCTTTGGAGCAATAAATCAGAACCACGATTGTTTTCTTAACTGTTTATGCAAATTACAAGTTCTTATATCCACTTTAGTGCAGAAAACATAACTTTATATAGGTACTCGTGCGTCATACATAAGAACAAATTTTCACATTTCGTCAGACAGAAACCCCTTGGGAACCACAACTTCGTAGCGAAACGCCAGCGTTGAACTGGTTTTGTAGTTGGAAGAAGAAGTTGGAAAATTCCATAATTAATTCACTTTATTCTATAACAAAAAGATAATAAATCCAAGTTTCCTGCGAGCTCTAATATTGTAAAGCTACTCGTATACGTGTGTGGAAATCAGTAGGCTTTATCTTTAAGTGGTTTTGATGAAATATTATTTTTACATAATTTCTAAAAGGAAGTCATATTGCAAGTGTCAAGATAAATACTAAGATAGAAAATAGAAAAATTCGACCTGGTCCTGGGACTCAAGATAAATACAATTTAAACAGTAATTATAATTAGCCTATAAACAGTCCTACTGCTAGGCCAAGGCGTCCATTATTGTAATCAAGTCAACGCTACAATGACTGATGTATTTAGATAAAACACAGATCGGCAAAAGTAAGTTATTGTCATCGAAAAAGTAACTTTGTTCGTTCTAGGACGAAAAATATAAACATTAGATCCAAAATACTCAGGTTGAGAGCAAGTCTAAAATTTCAGCTATAAAACCGTTACACAACATGTGAGTATAATTATTTTGTACGAGTATTTTGAGGTCTTCCAGTACTTTGATATATCGTCCCTACGGCCTGGGTAAATGTGTATTCACGCTTGGAGCAGCTGGTGGATACTAACCATCTTTTGGATGATTATTTTTCATTGTTAGGGCCTCACGTAGCATCTTGGGAATGTATTATTTTTTTAGAGCAAATGCATCGGACTAATTTTTCTGGATTTACGTCTGGTTTTTTCACTGTATCTCTTTTTCTGTTAAAATCTCGTGGTAGATTTGTGTTCATATGGCATTACGAGAGCAATAGAATAAAAGTGATGGAGATTTAAGAGCCATTTCTTATTTTGAGCGCATGATCCAACTTTTCAAGTACATAATTTACGACCTTCGGAAAAAAAATGACTATTCAATACATAATGAACCAGAATATTCATAATTCATCACATTAACTGTAAAAAAAAGATTCAACTTTCTCAATTTTCCCTAATAAAAGCTCAAGTACACGACAGATTTTTGTTTTGAATAAATCATAAACTGTTAATAATTAATTTCAGTACACCTATGATTTTTATTTAATCGAAATATAAGTTTTATTAAATATTCCAATTCATTTCGATACCAATAATTGACAGCCCACAAAAAATCCTTAAAAAATCCTCTGATTTCATTTATCTCTTTATATACCCAGAGATTTAGCCCTATAGGGCCTAGAGATAAATGAAATCAGAGGAATTTTTGAGGATTCTCTTTAATGTGGGAATAAGTAGTTATTCAAAGCTAAGTTCGACGTAATTAGGTACACTCAGAAACGTAGGATACAGAAACTATTGATTAGAGCCCTTACACATTGCGACTTTTTGCAGCGATAACAACGCGATTCAGTAGCGCGACAATCAAACGCGCGTTTGTATCGCTGCAAAAAGTCGCAATCTAGAATATAAGGGCTCTTAAGCATCGATCATGTTATTTTTTATCATACACGTTCACTTACATTTGCAGTATAACCACAAGTATGATGAAAAATTGTAACCGGCTGTAGTCGTATTAAATAATATTTTTTTAAATATTTTGACCGCGTTTTATTTTTGCTCTCTCGCGAAACGTAAAGGTGTAAATCGAACAAATTGGAGTTTCTGTAATAAAACATGATGAAACACCATTGGGTGTTTTCATCAAAATAACATGTAATAAGTCAGAATTTCAAAACATTTTTGCAATAAATAGAAGTATATGGACAGCACAGCTTGTTAATGGTTAATAACATATAACATTTGGCAACAAGTTTTACGATTATACCTATATTGGATTACTTCGTGGATATTATTGTTATTGGAGTTATGTAACTTCTCAAAGCCAGACGATCTCATCTAAGGTAAGCAATTAATATGTATTCATTGACGAATGTCAAATACTTGATATAATCCTTAAGAGGAAACAGAAGGGCCGTTTTCCCATCCAAAAATTCTATTGTCTCTATTAGCACGTCTCTATGTTTTTCTTTTTACTACAAATTTATTATTAAAAGAGATATTTCAATTCTCTCGGCCTTGTCCTCTTAATCATTTGACACACGAGATACTTTGGAACTCCTAAACTCCTACTTAGTTCTATGCTAAAGTGTCTACTAATCCTGCTTACCTAATTCAATCAGGTACAACTTTCCGGCGGTTTCCAAACTTTGAATTCGAAAGATAAACCAAAGCAACTAATAGGCAACAAGATAAGAAGTACAGCCCTCTAAAGATCTCTTTACAAAGGCCGTGTTATTTGGGACTTCTTGCCTGAGGTTAAACTACTATTTGACTTTTGGACCGGAATATCATTCATCAAATTCATCATACACACCGTTCAAGCTTGCCAAAACTGAGTAGGACAATAAATTGTTAGCGTTAGAGACGACAGTAAAAAATATTAAATGTTTTGATTTAATAGAGAAACTGATGACAAGACATTTTAATTACCTAAATTAGTTTGCCACCCTCATATTGGCCACAAACCCTGGGTTCCATGACATGCCACTGCTGCTCAAATTAGGTCAGAACTGACCTTTTGAGCCCCTGGGGTCCTAGCCAAGAGCAACACGCTACTTTCGTTTCGACATGTCAAATTGAAAAATGTATGGGAATGACATTAGCACTAGTCTAATCAAAATTTCATTTCATGTCAGTTCCATATACATTTTTAAATATGACATGTCGAAACTAAAATTGCGTGTGGCTCTTGGCTAGCTCCCCTAATCACACATTGAAATAGACGACACTACTGTACGTACGTGATTCGCGTCTCTAAAATGAGTGCAATGTCACTATTTGACGCTGCTGCAATTAGTTCATGATCAATCGTTAAGGCAAATTTACGGTAGAATAGTAGATTTACACTTGTCACTCCTCAATCTATGAACTATTGACATTGATTTAAAAATAACAGATCCAATTGTGATAGCACAAGGGTCAAAAACGGAGTGCTGTGCGTTGCCTATTTAGTTGTTGTGTGTCTGAGGTTTAACCCCTATTCCACAACGCTCTCTACGCATAATAAATAGCTTGGTCATTAAATACTATATTGGACATGAAAGACACATACAACTATCGATCTTAGTACCTACTTCCCACTTGTTTATTCTCCCGCCAATCGGTTTCTGAAATCGGGTCATCCAATAAACTCCAAATGGGCTGATATTCGAGTGTTTGATATTAAAATTGGAACAGAATTTGAGAGCTCCTTGAGCGGATTGCAAAGACTTATGATGTTGCGTAATGAATTATACAAAAACAGACCTAAATAAATAAGCTAATCCGAGCATTTCAAAGCAGTGACGCTTTTTATGTTGCAATCACTGTCGCTGAGCACTGTCTTTGTGCTCGAATCTGTGATACCTATCACATTATATCTCCTTAAAAGTGCCCTGCAAGTGACAGCTTTAAACAACTTCAAAAACTGGCAGAGTTCAGAAAGGAATGGCAGTCACAGTACCTACTTAGATTAGCATATTCAGTCATAATTTTTACTTCAGTAATGTTATACTATTTGTTTACCAAAAATAATAACGACAATACCTAAACAGCTCCATTTTTTTGCTCCCATCCCAAGTTTAGTTTTGGAAATATAAGAATAGTTATGGAACAAACAATATTTAGGGTAGGCAGGTATCTACATAAATGTTTAGTTGTAAAAGTGAAACATGGCCTTACAAGCATTGGGGCCCCTTTAGGGCAAGTGGTAGGTAAACGCAGTTTATGTAAACTGCATCACCTCCCTGGTGTGACTTGTAACAATCATGTTGTCGTAGATCACAGAGATTGACGATATGATTGCGTAGTGCGCTGTAGCACGATATCTCGCCTCGATTTACGTAGTTCGATTCCCGGTTGCGTCAATTCAGGAATCGTTTTTTTCTGAATTGACTGTGGGTGTGCTGGGAGACGCACCTGACTCATTTCCTTGTGTGGTACCTCGTAACACAGGGATATTAATCCCTACATCGAGACCATTACAAGAGGTGTGTTTTCTGGCGCATATAGATCAATAAATAAATATCTGAGACAAATTACACCGAATTACATCGTAGGTACACTCCTTACTCCTTCCTGGCGGGTCCCAGATTAAACATTAGGTAACAGTTAAACATACCCATCACTTACTTACTCTTACTATCAAAAACTCAGTCTTTTAACATAGTTTTCGTTTTCTAAGATAGAAAATAGAAGAATTAGATCTACCACGAGTTGCCAATTTACATTTAGGTTATCGTTTGCGTAAAAAAAGTCAAGCGGGACTCGAACCCGTGTCTGCCACAATCCGGGTGGCTGCTCTTCCAACTGAGATACGGAGAACTTGACTAACTAGTGTATTTTACGTTGTAAGCCAACGCTGTTTTATCAATGTTATTATAACTTATAAGGCAAGCGCCTTACATCTGGAAGAACTATTTTTGCAAATAAATATTTGACGTTTTATTAAGATGAATCTAGCTAAAGGATAAGTGATTTTTTATTTCCTTACCTTTTTCGCTATTGTGCCTTATATAATTTTTTTATAAATAATATTACATCTCGCGTCATATCTCGCATCTTAAAATCTTGATTTACTAAATCTATGCACAGATATTTTGTCGAAGTTAAAACAAAAATTACAAAAATGACACAGATAGGTAAGTACTTAATACTATTTTCTAAAAATGACATACAATAATGGATGTCCTTTTAGAAAATATATAATCGACCATACATACCAAATAACAAACTTTTTGAGGTTTCTTTCGGTACCTTGAACTTAGTTAGGAAAGGAAGTAAAAGAAAAGTTATTTACTTGAGTGTCACGTCTCGTGACATAAAAGCTTGGTGAAGTACCAGGCTCTAGAAAGCAATTAAAGTTAGTATCCAGGCTACACTGATTTAACTAATTGAGTAGAACCAAGCGACGCACATTTATTTTATTTTTGTAGCGAAGAAAATCACCCAGTTTAGTAATTTTAATAAATTTTTCTACACGTTTAAACAATGCGTCGAAAGAAGAGCTTTGTGGCCTAGTGGTTCAGCACCCGAACTCAGATCGTGGATCGTGAGGTCCCGAGTTTAAATCTGTACAGAACCAAAATCTTTGTGTTCATTGTTAAATATCCGACTTACTCTCCGGTGACGGAAAACATCGATAAAAAAACAAATCAACCTGAATAACGGCGGAAGGCTCACCATCTACCACGTTGGGTTCTAAAACCATTGGTGAAAAGTGGGGTTCTGAGTGTTTCGTTAGCCATGACGAAACAGTCACTCGCCTCTGACTACCCCGTTTGGGTCAAAGTCGTGATGGTATGGTATGTTATGTTATGTTTATGTGAATACAAAACTATCTCGCCTAAACTAGCGTAGAGCTAGATCTGTGAGTGTGAGAGACTAATACACATAAATAACTTTAAACTTCACTTCAATATCTTACTTTTTACTAATTTTTAATAATCAATACGAGTATTGCTATATCTCGGGGAGTTTTAGTGCAGTCGATTTTTTTATTAATCCTTCTATTTTTGAGAGCAATATAACACATTAACAAAAAATACAGTCAAATTCCCTAATTGGTCTACGAAAGTTTCTAGAATTGAAGAAATTTTTGCATCTTAGCCCTAACAACGCGCCAGACCGTGCTAATTAGGGTAACAAAGCGTCCCTACTTAGAGCCGTAAACTTACTTCGCACTTTCAAAATTAGCAGACACAAACGTGCGTGATGACAGTACGTCGAAACTTCTAAAACTAGACGCGTAAAAATGACATAAAGATAATTATCCCTAATAGGGTTACACACACGTGTAATGAGTTAGCTAATACAAAAAGCTTCTTAAAATTAATTTACGTAAACTGATCTAGCCTAAAGTCGAATTCCATTGACGCTATGTGCAATAATTTAAAATATTAAAATATTCGGGACAAATTACACCAAGAAAAAATTATACAAATTCAGTTAATATACAAAGTCATTTAAATAAGAATTCAATACATTAATTAAAATGATAACCCTAATAGAATGTCTGAAATGGTTAATAATATACTTACAATTTAGCAATCATTCTTTACTAATTTTACAGTTTGTCACTCAAAAACTGTCAGTAAATACGAGTATTATCTGCATTTTTGCAGATACTGCATCGGTAGTTTTTTTACATATTTTGGGAGCCAAAGCTTTTTTCTGCTTGGGTTTCTTAAGGCCTGCGCTGACGAGGTATTATCCGCGGCATACATTTTTGTCTGTCAAAATAGATCCCTTACAAACTGTATCGAGCAAAGCATACGGACGACTAAAAGTACGCCGAAACACCGCGGACGCCCACGGAGCGTAGCGGATTAAAATACGCGGGTTTCCGCGAATAAAATAGAACGAACGAACTATGATATGATATGAGCAGTCAACGCAATAAAGGGATAGACCTAGTATTCTCTTGTTAAAACTTCTTCTTTTTCTTAAACTTCATGTAAATTGGGTATGGGAACAATTTTTTTTTTCATTAAATACCTTTTACTATTTTAAGTAACTAATTTGAATATTTCGTTGATCTAGCCGGAAGTTATTTTTTTATTAATTTTTAAACATTGCGAAATCATGACGTCACAAATTCACTTAGTGTTCCCACATATTGTGTTTTTTCCCAGATTCGTGGTAAATAAATTATGAGGAGGAAATTACTGATTTACTGCACTTACGACTGAAACAGAACTCGCCGTTCATCATGTACAATCTCACGAGAATGTGAGAAGTAGACTTTAGATACAATTCATTTTGCCAAGTTCTGAAACCAAGCCCTACCTGAAAGGGTTGGGTTATAGCGAATGGCTATTTTAAGTCCTACCTACCCGTCTGGGCAATGGGCGTAAATTAATGTACGTATTATTAAAAATAACTTTGTGGAAAAATATATTATTTTGAATTTGCTATCTGGAAACCCCATTAATATTCTATAATATTAATGTGCTGTATTAATATTATTCTACTGCATATCACCTAGCTAAAAGTCTTACATATGATACAGATCGCGTCATTTGATTGGTTGATGGATAGATTATAAACCAATCACGTGAAAGGACGTTTATACGACCCAATAGGTTTCAATTGTGAGATGTCAATTTGATTACCGTCAAGAGTCCATTAAAAACCATGATATACTCTTTGCGGACGTATTTAATTAAAAATATCCTCGATCCTTTGCTTTTAAAAATGTAAAATATTAGGTATAAAATACAAATACCTCGAAATGGTTTTCGATTTAAGACATGTTTGATTTTTGTTCCCATACCCAATTACAGCACAACGTCATCTCAGAATATTGAAATACTTTCGGCCAACAAATGATCGCACACCGTGGTGTGTGTTAAGTCCTGAAGTAATGTCTGTAAATGCGCGGCGCACTTTTCATTCGCGGAGCGTACTTTCTTGCGCAGGCCTTCAACATGTGCCTGTGACGTCTAGGTACTCCTCTGTTGGCCGTGGCATATGGTTTAGTGAATAGGAACTAAAGACTAAAGACGAACTAAAGACGGCATACAAGTGGATTTAGTTAACTCTAGTGGTTTACGAGACGGCGTTAACTCATGGTAGAAGCTGTTTGCGAATACCACGGGACTTGCCAGTGACCACCTGACATTATATTTTCTAATGCGGACAGTCGAAAGATTGCTTGTGACGTCTACTCCTCTGTTGGCCCTGGCATATGGTTCAGTGAATAGGATATGGAACTAAAGACGGCATACGAGTGGGTTTAGTTAACTTAGTGGTTTACGATACGACGTAAACTCATGGTAGAAGCTGTTTGCGAATACCACGGGACTTGCCAGTGACCACCTGACATTATATTTTCTCATGCGGACAGTCAAAAGATTATCATCAAGTAAAAAGGCAGCATAGAAAGGATTCATTGAAAAAAAGTGACTAAGAAGTCAAGGTCAAACGTTTTACGCATTATTATAATTAGGTCCTAGGTATTAAGTATTTTTTGCATCAGATCTCTAAGGTTTTTAGGTCTTCCGTCATTTACCTTTTTACTGTAGATTTTAATTTAATTTCGATTAGTAAGAGAATAAAACTTAGACATGATGAATTCACACCTCTGAACTGAAGTGACCATAATTTTGTTTGATCCTGGTGTGGCCTGCCGCCACAATTCACATGCAAACTTTTCTCCAGAGTGACAACCTTTTCTGTATATAGACTTACTTTTTCATGTGTCAATAATTTAGATTCTGACTTTTGAGACGTCTATCGAAAGAATTAATTATTTCCATTGATTTCCTTACGCTTTTAAAAATATATCACGAGTTTATTTATTAGGTCGCTGATAATTTAATTGAAGTGTTTTTATGTTCCTCATTACTGTGAATTAGCTAGTGTGCGATTGTATATAGTGACTGTTCAAACTACCAATCTACTCTGTTCTCCTTCTGTACATTTTCTTTGTAATATACGATTGTACATAAAGACGCACTTCATTTACTAACACAAAGAAGAAGCAAATACGTAGTGGCGTCCGCCGGCAGCCGCCGCGACGGACCCGCGCCTCTACAACCGGTGACCCCTTTTGAATACTTAGAAGAGAAATTTTTCAGTTTGTACATTTTTATTATTCCATCATATGTATGGTGAGTGAGGAAGAAGCACGCACCATGAATTCCGGCGAATGTCATAAGATCAGCGTCCGAATACCGCCATTCTGGCCAGAGGAGCCAGAGATTTGGTTTGCCCAGGAAGAGGGACAATTCGCTCTATCCAATATCACTGCTGACCTGACGAAATTCAATTCTGTGATTGGACAGCTTGACAATCAGTATTCTAGAGAGATAAAGGATATTATTGTTAACCCTCCGGTGGAGAATAAATATGAAAAATTGAAGACGGAGCTGATTAAGAGACTTACGGCATCAAACGAAAATAAGCTGAAACAGTTACTGATGCATGAAGAACTCGGAGAACGTAAGCCATCTAGATTCCTTCGTCATTTACAAAGCCTCGCCGGTCCTAATATCCCTGACGATTTCTTGAAAACCATTTGGATTAGTCGTCTTCCCCATGGTATCCAGACTGTGTTGGCTGGCCAACCGGCCGCGACAGTATTGGTGGATTTGGCTGATTTAGCCGATCGAGTAAATGATCTTGCCTCAACGACGCCAAGTGTCGCCTCTATGAACCAAGCTAGTTCCAGTTCGACTGATCAGTCAAAGATTATTGCGGAACTTCAAAAACAAATACTGGAGCTGCAGTTTAAAACCAATGACAGATCGCGCTCCCGATTCACTCGATCTGGCCGAAGACGGTCATCATCGAGGCAGCGTTCGCAATCGAACTATGAGAAGTTTCCGCTGTGCTGGTATCATAGTAAGTACGGAAAAAAGGCAAGTAAATGTATCCGCCCCTGCGGTTTTGAGGCGGAAAACTCCAAGGGCAGTCGATAATGGCGACTGAAGATTGCCCACAAGCTACTGGCCGCCTGTTCGTCACGGACTTCAAATCGAAAACCCAGTTCTTGGTCGAAACGGGAAGCGACGTCTGTGTCTTCCCGAGGTCTGCGCTACCTGAACGGCGGCAACGGACGTCCTACGAGCTCAACGCTGCAAACGGTGATATGGTTATATTAATTTAGTTTTGAATTTAGGCCTTCGACGCGATTTTTCATGGCGTTTTATCATAGCAGACGTCACGAAAGCGATAATAGGCGTTGATTTCCTCTCATACTACAATATCATGGTCGATTGTAGAAATCAGCGCCTCGTCGATAATGTCACTAGCCTTAAGTCCATAGGTTCACCTGTAAATACACCCCATACTGTTATTTCTTCTGTTAAGGTTGTCACCGGTGATTCTTGCTACCATAAAATTTTGGATGAATTTCCCGAAATTACGCGGCCAGCCGGTAGGTTACGTCGCCCGCCTCACAACACCGTGCACCATCTGCGCACGACTCCAGGCCCTCCTGTATCTTGTGCCCCTAGGCGCTTAGCACCAGATAAACTTAAGATTGCTCAGCAAGAATTTCAGGCAATGTTGTCTGATGGTACAGCCCGGCCGTCGGACAGTCCTTGGTCGTCTCCACTCCACCTGGCACCGTAGCCAAACAACGGTTGGCGCCCCTGTGGAGATTACAAGCGGCTGAATGCTCGGACGGTACCTGACAGGTATCCGATTAAGCACATTCACGATTTCGCGCACAGCATCGCGGGTTGTAAGGTTTTTAGCACAATCGATCTCGTGAAGGCCTATAATCAGGTACCTGTCAATCCAGCCGATTTTCCAAAAACTGCGATAACTACGCCGTTCGGAATGTTTGAGTTTCCATATATGACATTTGGTCTACGAAATGCCGCTCAAACTTTTCAGCGATTCGTAGACGAAATGACGCGTGGACTCGACTTTTGTTACTCATATTTGGATGACTTTTTGATATTTAGCCAAAATGAGGTTCAGCACCAAGACCACCTTCGCCAAATATTCACCAGGCTGAAGAAATATGGTATGGTTATCAACACCGCCAAGTGTGTTTTCGGTGTACCAAAAGTAACCTTTTTGGGTTACAGCATATCGGCACACGGTACTAAGCCACTGGACTGCAAGGTCCAGGCTATCAAAAACTTTCCGCAGCCCAAAGATGTTCGCCAGCTGCGGAGATTTTTAGGCATGGTAAATTTTTATCGCCGATTTTTGCCCAATGCTGCACAAGTACAGGCACCTTTAAACGCTTTGTTGGTAGGTTCTGTCAAAGGCTCTCACCCTATTGTTCTCTCTGGTGAAGCCCTGACTGCTTTTCAGAACACCAAGGACAGCCTAGCTAGAGCTGCATTATTGGCCCACCCTAATTCCGAGGCCAAACTAGCACTAGTGACTGACGCGTCGGATACAGCTTTAGGTGCGGTCTTACAGCAGCGCCAAGATGATGAGTGGCAGCCCTTGGCATTCTTTTCTAGAAAGTTAACTCCAGCCCAGAGTAAATACTCACCCTATGACAGGGAATTATTAGCCATCTACGAAGCCATAAAATATTTTAGGCACATGTTAGAGGCTCGAGATTTTGTTATTTATACGGACCATAAGCCGATCAGTTTCGCCTTTCAGGAACGAAAAGCCAACTGTTCGCCAAGGCAATTCCGTCATTTAGATTTTATAGCCCAATTTACCACCGACATAAGGCACATATCTGGCAAAGATAATGTTGTTGCCAACGCCTTATCTCGTGTGGATGAACTTCAGGCTCCTGTCAGTCTCCAGTCCTTGGCGGATGCACAAGCCTCGGACACAGAGTTGGCGCATTTTCTTAAAGAGAAATCATCTCTTTCTTTTATTCAGACGGAAATTCCCGGGAGTCGCTCTTTTGTGTACTGCGATGTCAGTACATCGACCCCTAGGCCCTTCGTCCCTAAATTGCTACGAAAACAAATTTTCGATAGCCTACACTCATTAAGCCACCCTGGTGTCAGTGCCTCTGCCAAGCTCGTAGCTGAGCGTTATGTTTGGCCTGGCATCCGGAAGGACTGCAGGGAATGGGCAAGATCTTGCCTCTCCTGCACGCGATCTAAAGTGAGTCGTCATGTGTCTGCGCCTTTAGGCACTTATAGCTTACCCAGTGCTCGTTTCAAACACATCCACATTGATATTGTGGGTCCTTTACCAGTATCTGATGGCTTTCGATACTGCTTGACTGCGATTGACCGTTTTACTCGGTGGCCAGAGGTTATACCTATGACCGATATTACGGCTGAGACTACGGCCAAAGCTCTACTGTCGGGTTGGATTGCCCGGTTTGGTTGCCCAGAGACAATAGTTACGGACAGAGGACGACAGTTTAAGTCAGCTTTGTTCGGGTTCTTGTCCAAGTTAGCTGGCTTTCAACATAAAAAGACTACGGCTTATCACCCGCAGTGTAATGGCATTATAGAACGCTTCCATCGGCAGCTCAAAGCGTCCATAATGTGTCATGTTAATGACAAATGGACTGAGTCTTTGCCATGGGTACTTCTTGGCATAAGAAGCTCTTTTAAAGAAGACCTCCAAGCATCATCTGCCGAGCTTTTATACGGCGAACCACTGAGGCTACCAGGAGAGTTCTTCGATTCCGGTACTGGCGGCACAACCGACGTATCGGAGTTTTGTGCACGGCTTCGTTGCTTCGCTGAGAAGCTTCAGCCGGTACCAGCAGCGCGACACTGCCAAGGCAGAGTTTTCATCTTCAAAGATCTAGCCACTGCTGAACAAGTCTTTCTGAGGGATGACACAGTGCGTGGATCTTTACAACCTGCCTATACTGGTCCGCATAAAGTTTTGTCCCGCAAAGATAAAGCTTTTAAGATTCTTTGTAGGGGTAAGGAGGTGACGGTCTCCATAGATCGCCTTAAACCAGCATATTTGTTGACTGAGAATGGCGACCGGGTCCCGGACACCATGCAGGAACCAGTTACTGACGCTGATAAGGGATATGTCACACGTTCTGGCCGTAGGGTCAGATTTAGGATTAATCGCCCTTGACGGTCTCTGGAGGGGGGTGATGTGGCCTGCCGCCACAATTCACATGCAAACTTTTCTCCAGAGTGACAACCTTTTCTGTATATAGACTTACTTTTTCATGTGTCAATAATTTAGATTCTGACTTTTGAGACGTCTGTCGAAATAATTAATTATTTCCATTGATTTCCTTACGCTTTTAAAAATATATCGCGAGTTTATTTATTAGGTCGCTGATAATTTAATTGAAGTGTTTTTATGTTCCTCATTACTGTAAATTAGCTAGCGTGCGATTGTATATAGTGACTGTTCAAACTACCAATCTACTCTGTTCTCCTTCTGTACATTTTCTTTGTAATATACGATTGTACATAAAGACGCACGTCATTTACTAACACAAAGAAGAAGCAAATACGTAGTAGCGTCCGCCGGCAGCCGCCGCGACGGACCCGCGCCTCTACACTGGTATACTTACACAAAAATATCTCCCCTGAAAGGAATGCGTCCCTTACTTTACTTACGAAATGAAAGTATTATTATACTCATTAAATTCCTCACCAACTAGAGCGGAACATTTGTTGAAAGATAATGTATCTTGTTGCAGTGTATTCTTTAAATTTAAACATGTTGAGTCACTAGATATAATAAAAGCATTCAGATTAATTAATTCAAAAGATACCGCTGATCTTTGGGGTATATCAGTCAAAATTGTTAGCCACATAATTGACGTGATTGCCCCTTATTTAGCCGTAATATTCAATGATTGTGTGGATGAAGGTGTTTTTCCAAACTTAATGAAACACAGTAGGGTTGTACCACTTTTTAAATCAGGCAACAAACAAGACCCAGGTAACTTTAGGCCTGTTTCAATCCTACCAGCTCTAAGTAAGATCTTTGAAAAAATCATTCAAGAACAACTATTAAGCCATTTTTATGAGAACAATCTCTTACACAGTGAACAATATGGATTCACGAGAGGCCGTTCTACTACTGATGCTGGCATTGCACTTCTAAAACACATCTTTAGGGCTTGGGAGAATTCACAGAACGCTCTTGGCGTCTTCTGTGACTTGTCCAAGGCCTTTGATTGCGTTGATCACGATACACTTATACGCAAGCTTAATTTTTACGGGGTAAGGGATAATGCTTTAGATTTGGTAATTTCGTACCTTAGTTTAAGAACTCAAAAAGTTGATGTTAACAGTGTACTCTCTACAGGATCACAAGTTAAAATGGGGGTCCCTCAAGGATCCATTCTGGGTCCATTACTATTTCTGATATATATAAATGATTTACCTTTTTACTTAAAAGATATTTGTGATGTTGTATTGTTTGCAGACGATACATCTTTAGTTTTTAAAACTGACAGAAATAAAAACCTTTTTGATGATGTTAATGACGCACTTTCAAAGGTTTTACAATGGTTCACAGTAAATAATCTACAGCTTAATGCAAAAAAGACTAAATGTATTAATTTTAAGTTGCCTAATGTTAAAGATAACCCCATTAGTCTAAAATTTGATGGTAATACTATGAAGCTTGTAGATACAACAGTTTTTCTTGGAATCACACTAGATTCAAAACTGCAATGGAACCCTCATATAACAGCTCTCTCAGGCAGACTTAGTTCGGCTGCATTTGCAGTGAGGAAAATTAGGTTATTAACAGATGTTGATACTGCTCGTTCAGTTTATTTTAGTTATTTCCATAGTGTAATGTCTTACGGAATTGTACTTTGGGGTCAAGCGGCGGATATACAAACCATCTTTATCCTCCAGAAGCGAGCTATCAGATCCATCTATAAGCTTCGTGCACGGGCTTCACTTAGGGAGATTTTTAAGGAAATTGGTATCCTCACTGTAGCGTCACAATACATTTACAATTGCATTGTTTTGGTCAGAAAAAAGATTGGTCTCTATGCTAAACACAGTGACATACATTGCAGAAATACTAGGAATAAGGATAAAATTGCACTTCCACTCTTTAGGTTACAAAAAGTTTTAGGATCCTTTATGGGGCAAGGTATACATTATTACAACAAAATTCCAAAAACCATTTGTGAGTTACCTTTACATAGATTCAAACATCACATCAAAACAGCTTTATTAAAAAAGGGCTATTATACTACAAAAGACTACCTTATAGATAAAAATGCCTGGGTATAAGCGCTCTTCTCGATGCGGGATTAAATAGCTCTATTGTAACAGATGTTTTATTGTAAGAGTTAATAGGTACCTAGTTTGTATGTACTGACTAACAATTTTTGTTTTTGAATTGTTTAAATGAATTCTTGTTATTATATTCTTTTATGGTTGGTTTTTTCTCTTTGTTTTATATTCTTTTAGGTATCAAAATGGCACACTGCTTGTACTTTACTAACCCCCTGTTGTAAACCCAAAACAAGTTTAAAAGAGTAACTGCTGAGTTTCTCGCCGGGTCTTCTCAGCAAGAAACAACTCCGACGCGGTGGTAGAGTCGCATTATGTCTGTATACTGTTTATTTACATATCCATATTATTATGGTATTTATGTCTATTATTTAGTATATTTTGCTGTAAATTTGACGATTTGAAAGTACTGATACAGTCTATTTGAATAAAGTTATTTAAGTTTGAGTTTGAGTTTGATACATACCGTCAACTTAACTTTCAATTATGATTCTGAAAAATGTACATCTCAAAGGTTTTAGCAACCTAATTTTGCACATCCTTCGTGCCTAAAATAGAGCAAAGTGTGCTACAGATTTTAATAAATATGTTGTTATAATCTAGGCACTTGAAAGACATCTTCTTAGACAAGAAGGCAATAGATGATTTGATTTAAGTGATAGAAGATTGTTGACATCAAAGTACGCAGAACTTGTACTGTGATTATCAGACTCTGAAAAATAAACTACATTATCTTTATTAGATACCCAGTAACACAATAACTACAAATATGAAGGTATGTGTGTTCTGGATCGAACCCATAACTTGGCACTTACCTATGCAAGAATCATCTACCTACCCATTCTATCAGTAGTTGTACCTAACTACCTACCCCTTGGGAACGGGCGATTCCAACAGCCAACATAATTTACGAGTAATTGAGTAGTCATGCTCACTAAAATGTTTCTGGGGTGGTGGTGTTAAGTGGCGGATCGTTTCACTACCTAAAATATGGTTGAGTGGAACGATGGCTGGATCATACATCAACTTGTGAACAGGTGCCACTTTCAGGAACAGGGTCTGCTCAGGGTACCTACTCACTAACGCAACGTCCGTAGTTTCGGGCAAATTACCATGGTCATCATCATCAATTCATTATCCGTGCGGTCTATCCCGGTTGTGAACTCACACTGGTGTGTGGGGTGTCCCAGGGTCCGCCTTTCTTATTTCATTGGCCCACTTCCCGCGGTCTTGTGCATCCTCAGTGGTGAGTCTGTTGGCAGGCATGTCACCCTTGACGACGTCGAGCCAGCGCATCTTGGGTCGACCTCTTCTACCAGTACCTGGCGGGGGTGGCATGGCCAGATATTTGTTGCCCACGTAGTTTTCCGATCTCCGTGAGACATGACCATACCAACGAAGGCGGCACTCCTGCAGCTTGCCTGTGATGTGACGAACAAGAAGGCTGCCGCGGATGTGGGTGTTCCGCACGCGATCTTTGCGTGAGACCTGAGGAATAACATGGTCCTAAAAACGAAGATAATTTTAAAAACCATCATGTATTTTTGTAGGTACTCTTAAATATGATATTCAGCCTACACAAATAAACAATTGAGAAAGTCATTTTGTTGTAGGTTTGTGTTGACACATTAGTTTGACAGAAAGTACGGACATTATAAATAAAAATAAATAAATAAATATCAGGGACAATTCACACCAAGATCATCTGACCCCAAACTAAGCAGAGCTTGTAATATGGGCGTCAGATGTTAGTGAGTTGGCCCCCAGATTTACTATAATTTGGGTACCGTAATGAGAACTCTATATTTATGTTCAAACTGTATGACTGGGTACAAAGGCAAAAAATTGTAAGTGACTAACATGCATTGTAAACCACCTCTTTTTTTATAAGAGTAACTACTGAGTTTCGTGTTGGGTCTTCTCAGTAGGATCAGCGTTCCGACGCCACGATGGTAGAGAGTCACATTTTGTTTTGTATTTGGTACATAGATTGTCAACCTAGGTACTAATACCTACCTGTTATGTAGGTTTATACTATGGTTGAAGTTCAAAATGTTTGATGACGATTTGAAAGGACTGTAATTATTTATAAATGGTCTACTTGAATAAAGATTTATTGAATTTTGATTAAATTATACTAATACTAAGAAGCTAAAGTTTATTTATTTGCTTGAACGCGCTAATCTCAGGAACTATTAGTCTGATTTTAAAAAAAAATTTTAGTGTTAGATAGCCCATATATCTATATATCATCATTCCACGCGGACGAAATAGCGGGCAGAAGCTAGTAAATAAATATTTTTTAAATAGGTTCTCAAGTGATGTACTAATAATATATTCTTTATTTCTTTTCAGTAATCCTAGCCATTGCAGTACCAGACCTCGGCCTTCTTATAAGCTTAGTCGGCGCCATTTTCTTTTCTACCCTGGGGCTGCTTATTCCAGTCGTCATTCAAACAGTTCATAAATGGGACCGAGATCTGGGCCCATACAATTACATACTATGGAAGAATGGACTCCTACTCGTTTTTTATTTAGTAGTATTAACATCTGGCTGTTATTCTTCTATTAATGATATAGTTGCGAAATTTGTCGGTACGAATAAAACCTAATTTATTGGCTTATTTCATTATATCAATTTTGTGAAGGCTTTAGCTTTCCCAGTTATAATAGGGACAGCTTTATGTAATGTGTGTGCAATATTATTTTTTAATAACCACATGTCACTTAAAGCCTGAACGTGTATTGTATCTAAACTACAAAATGCTAGTGTTTATTGTAGGTATAAAAGGTAGGAACTAAATAGGTATAAGTTGTAAGATTTACTTGATTTTAACTATTAAATGGAATACATTTTAGTTCACTGACTGATGCGTTTTCTTTGCTAAGTTATACAGGATGTACAAAAAATTGCCCGAAACCAAAACATTAACAACGCTACTTTTTTAACTGTACTAAAATCGGTACCATAACGTAACAATAGCATCAAGGTACCGTTTTTTAGTTCCATTTCGACTCAACAGAGACGCTGTACGAAATCACAATAATACGCGAACGATACCGTAAATTTAAATTGAACTCATGGAAGAAGTATGTACAGAGTGCCGAGTGCGAGTTGCAGTGAGAGAAGTGAATAACTTATCCATCTCGTTTGTGAGAAAAAAAACGCGAATTTGTATGGCATCGAGTGAGCGCCATCTAGCGTCCTTAATGTTGCACGAATTCGCCGCTAGATGGCGCTGACTCGATTCCATACAAATTGACATTTACGTGCTCGCAAAACGCGATGGTGAAGTTATTCACTTCTCTCACTGCAACTCGCACTCGGCACTCAGATGTGCATCGAATAATACAAAAACGAAATATTTTATATTGAGGGTCTTGTCTTTTGTGTTCTTATATAAAGATACTACGGAGATGTTTCCAAGTTGAGCAGCTCTTGCATGTAGGTACAGATCTCTCTTTAACTTGTAATAGACATGTTACGGGCCAGCATCAATTTGAAAGGTGCTTACCTTTGCTTGCCTTTCCTGAATTCAGGCGTATGCACCTTACTTAAACTTGAGCTGATTATCCTTCTTAATAGGCATTTGCCTAATAACTAGTAGGTAGGTATAATACTTTCCTTGTTAAACTGTATCCAAGCGCTAGTATGGAAACTATTCTACCACCGCCTTTCAACAGGGTAATACTTCTTACTTACGAGTATGTCTCTAATTATATTTATTTAATAAGTAAAAAGTCTAATGTTGTGTCTAAATATTTTTGGCAACCCCAACAATGCTAAGTGGTTGCGTGTTATTTATGCCAATGGTTCGATATACAGGGTTACTTTATGAACACCATCCAAAATTATCCCAGACATTCGGCATCAATCGATGACAGCTTTTTTAAAGAAAGGGTAGGTCTTTCAAACTTTTACATTATTTTATTTTTTTCGAACAGATTATTCGTGCGGCGTGGTTACTTATTCAAAATTGAATTTTAACTTCTGAATAAAACGCGGGCGGGAAGTTGAAGAGACTGCGAGCCCGCCGCCACTCACGTCGCGCAGTATTAACGAAACTAGTTTTTTTTTTTATACCTTTGAGTAGTTATAATAACATTAATAACTCAAAATTTTAGTACTGAAGGTTGTCAAACAGAAAAATACGCATTTTGCTATTTTCTACATAGATCCTCATATTTCAATTTGGATGGTGTTTATAAAATAGCCCTGTATATGGTAAATAATTGTATCCTATGTAACTAACGTAGTACCTATTCTTTATCTACTCATTTACTCATGTACCTATTACTCTCTTCTTTAGTGATATAGTCAGACGTTTTTATAATCATTTATATACTGTTATAACGAAGCACATAATTTTAAGTGCCGTGTAATTTCATGTTTACGTGTAATGAATGTGTAAATGAAACTATTAGTGCAAATATAGTAAGTAGGTACATTCAAAAGCATAAATATCTATACAATTTAACAGTCTGAAAGAACTCTCGTAAGTATAGATATTATTTGTGTGCATGAACATGTCTGTTTGTACTGGTCTGGGTGTCTCCTATGTATAATAAGTATGTATTTACAAAAAAAAAATATTTAAGTATGTTTATCCGTTGTCTAGTATCCCATAACACAAGCTTTAGTTAGCTTACTTTGGGGCTAGATGGCGCTGTGTGGAATAATGTCCAGGGATATTTATTTATTTATTTATTTACTAGCTAATGTTTTGCTCTGATATTTTGGAAGTCTTAGAAACGTATCAATGTTTACGCTTTTGACTGTACCTACCTACTTACGCTATTCACATTCGTAGTTTTATTAGCACAAGATATATCTAAATAAGTTTGTGTTTTTAATAACTTGAAAAAAAACTTATTTAACTTGTTTTATTGAATTGAATTGAATTGACTTAATGAACCTATACTATGAGTGTACCACATATCCAGCGGTAACTGTCGTAACTATCCTTAATTACACCCACTTGTATGAAATTTTTAGGCCCATTTCCATTCACAAGAGTTGACAAGAGGCGCATTGAAGTTTCATACAAATACTTCAATCCAGATGACGACTATCGTCGGTATACTTATGGAATGGGTATTCACCCATTCGAATTTAATCAATAATCATTCGAATATCAACTTATTAATAAAAATGACACAAGAAACTTTACCCTCTTGGTTCCATTCCAGAATTCGAGAAATGCCACCACGTAGAATATTAGTTGTGATATTTTCAATAGCTGCCGCATTCATCCCATTTTATGGCATGAACTTCTGTAATTCTAAATGACAAACTTACATGTTAATGATAAAGTTAACTATTAATTTAAGACCAAATAAAGACTCCAAAATTGCTTGAAACATTTTATTTCATTATTTTTATCAACAATTATTAATTCACAAACATCCACAATCATTACATACCTACCAGAAAAGGAATAGGTAGGTATTTAAACATTTATCACTATTCAATATGTACTATGCTATCATAAATTTAATTGAAAATATTTATTTAAGCCGACATTTTAATGATATTGAAGGCGTAGTGTGTGATATATCTTTTAATTTTGACTAATGGAATTCAGCAATGGTCCGCTCCTTAACTTAATGATTATTTCTTTTGATTAAAATTGTATTACTGAATCGACTACATTAAATTTATAAAAAATAAACGCTGTTAAATAAATATGTAGCTGCTTATTTTAGGACCTAAAATTACAAGCTCCCTGACACATGAGAAGAACGAATATCTGGGAAAATAAATAATAAGTAGTCTTATCATTTCTAATCCTCATACGATTACCCACACCTATTTCGAGTTGTTGTTTTTCACAGAGGATACGATATGATTTCATTATCAATTTCTGTTACTGGAATCAATATATACAGCAGTAAAATTAACTAACACACTTTGTCATAAACTCAAATGGTGTCAGTTATCTAAAAATAGTTGTTTATAATAAAAGTGTTTTTTTTTAATCAACATTTCAAGTAATTGCTACTATATTATTTAAAACAGCATTCATATTTTTTGAAGATAAGTAGATTTGGTAGCTAGTATCAATTGAATGGAAAATGTATTAAGTACATACTATTATTATTTTCAAAAAATATGGTTATCTGACATGTTTTTACTATTGAAATAATTTGGCATATCATTGACTAGTTTGTTTCTTGAGATCAAAGATGACTTGGACAAAAATTATACGTCTATGGATTAACCTATACTTCATTCATTATAACATTAGAAATAAGAAGCAGGGGGGCTAAAATGAATGGCAATTTGCATTTGATGTTGCCGTGACGATAACATACCTGAGTATAATCTGGCAAAATTGAAAACCCTTTCCGCCACAACGTATGAAGGGATTATGTAACACTTTAGATTTGGTAGAGTTATAGTGACAGTAATTTTTTTTATTTTTTTTTATATTGCCCGTCAAGATGACCTCACTCCACCTGATGGAAAGCGGTCGTGAGGTCCAGATATGAAAACCCCTGCCTGTTTTATGTTTTTACATCGACAATATAGTTTTGTGCAAGACAAAATAATTTATTTAAACAAAAGCCTCATAAATTCTGAAGTTCCTTTACTTCAGATGAGAACAATTAAGTGTGACAGCTGCTATAAAAGTAGATTTGAACAAATTCGGCATAAATGTTAAAAGTAATGATGTTTATTGTACTTTGACCACAAAGTGTACCCTAAAAAGAACCTTTTTTACTTCTGTCTAATGCTATAAATGAATGGAGTATAACTAAGATGTACCAAGTACACTCGTCACATTACTTACAAGCTTAAATCAGGGCCAGTACTGTCAAAACGCCAGTCCAGTCATCAGTGCAGTCAACTACAAATCTGTGGTGGACTGTCTCTCTATTTTCGACAGATTGATGCTATTGTAGTGACATCTGTAGTAAGATTTAAGTGTTTCAAATTTAGTTCAATAATAATTTAGCGAGTAAACATGCATTTGTATGGCATTCGAGGCGGCCTTCTGCTGGCACTACAGCAACCAATAAATTTAATTATATTCTCGTTTCGGGTTTCATTACAGATGGCGCTACAGTAGTACAAACCCCCGACGTTAGCTGTCTAAACGAAACTTATTCTCTATTAATACTTTGAAGGATTTTATATTTGCATAAGTCAATTATGGAAAATCTGGTGCCGGTTGAAAACAGCAGTCTGAACTAATGAAAACAAAACGAGATAGACTCAATTATACACCTATATCTCACCTAGATCTTGTTGATCATGAGATTTTGTTGCAAAAACTAGAGTGGGGATAAGAGGTTTACCTCTTCAATGGCTAGAGTCATACTTGCATGACAGACAACAATATGTGTCAACAACCAAGACTGATGATGATAACATTGTAAAAAAAATTAAATCTAGAATATGTGAAATCAGTTTGGAGTACCACAAGGGAGTGTGCTTGGACCACTGCTTTTTTTAATTTACATTAATGACCTGATAGATATAACGCGACATAGAACCATATTATTTGCTGACGATGTATCGATAGCAGTGACAAATAGTGTGAATGAAGGTTTAACTCAGCATGAAATTGAAATTAATAAAACTATAAATGACATTATTAAATGGCTTGAAATCAACAATTTAAAAATAAATTTGGTAGAAACTAATTTTATACAATTTAATAAACAGAAAAAAAAAAATATTTCATATGAAGGAACATGTATTAAACAAGCTGACCATGTAAAATTTTTGGGATTACAGATTGATAAAGATATAAACTGGAAACCACAAATTAAGCAAGTTTGTGACCAAATTAATCGTTTTGTATATGTTTTGTGGATACTCCGCCATGTTACAGACTGTAGTACAATCCTTACTGCCTATCATGCCTATGTAGCCTCTACATTACGGTACGGATTAGTATTCTGGGGAAATAGTGTTGATGTGCATAAAATGTTTGTAGCCCAGAAAAATGTGTACATGCGATAGTCGGAATTCCTCCCTTCTAGACATGTAAACCGCATTTTAAGGAATTAAAATTATTAACATTGCCAAGCCTTTACATTTTTGAAATTTGTGAAAAAAAAATCTTAAGACTATTTGGTAGGGCTGGTGACGTTAATCCTCGTAATAAAAGAAACCCAGAGAGACTAGTCAGTACCTACTATATCCCTACTATCCCAGAACCACTCTTTATATGAGAAACCGTTTGAATATGTGTATAAAAATGTATAACAAAATTCCAGAAAATCACTTAAGACTTCCAATATTATATAATAGATTACATCTATGGCTCTTAAACAATAATTTTTAGTGTTGGAGAGTTACTTAACTAATATTTAAAACATTTACATACCATATGTTTGGCGAAACATGTGAATCTACCACTTTAACCATGTAACCTTATGTACCGTGTTTCAAGTAAATAAAGAATGATAATGATAATATACTACATATCATGGTCTCAAAGTATCGTTACGAGGGTACCAGATAAGAAATTAAACCAGGGGCGTCTCCCAGCACACCCAGACCCAAGTCAGTTTAGAAAAGATCGTTTCCTGAATTGTCTCGACCGGGAATCGAACCCGGGACGTCGAGAAACCGTGCTAAATCGCACTACGCCAATCGTACCGTGTTTTAGAATGGACGTTGAACCACTAGAGCCTAAACTTTAAGCCTTAAAGCAAAACACAATTTTAGTTTGGCAATGATAGTCAAGAAGGTATCAAGTGAGTTTTTATAGGCTACTTTTACTACGGGTGATTGTTAAAAGATTTTTAAAAACAATAATTAATGATGCAGAAACTATGTACCTAAGTAAAAAATTGTTTATTTTCAATTAACTGGCTCGGACACGTGGAGAGAATGGGAGAGGATCGAGCTGCCAAAAGAGCTTATCTGGGACGACCAACAGGACGCCGTCCTGTGGGTCGTCCGAGATATCGCTGGAGGGACCTCAAGGCACTAAACGTGCATGACTGGGCGGATTTGGCACAGGACCGAAAGAAATGGCGAGCTTTGACGTCGGAGGCCAAGACCCACTTCGGATCGCTGAGCCAGCGTAGTAAGTAAGTAATTAATTTTAATTTTAAAGTTTCATACAGAAAATACTGACTGTTTGACGAATTTGTGGTGAACTTAAGTTACTTAAGAGGATTTGCTTTTTGCGTTTCGGGTAGATCGTAAACGTCGCATTTTTTAAAGGTTTTCGTTATTATTTAGCTAAATTCAAATTAAGAATTAATTATCTCTCTATTATTCAATGCACCTTTAAATTTCATAATTATAACTTTAACTGTGTACTTACAGTATTTTTTTAAGTGCCTTATCAAAATAAAAATAAAAACGGTTTTTTATTTAAAAAAAAATTGGCGACTACATAATTTAAGACAATTCAATGTGTTTTTAAAAAGTATTATGGCACACAATAATAGCGCAAAAGTTTAATTTTTACTTCAATTCAACGAAATAATCACGAAAATCTTACAAAATTGCAACATTTTTGTCCACCCCCACCAGCTAACGCTCTTAAATAAATTTCATTTACACTTAAATAGTTTCGACATCACCTATTGAGTATGCCATATAATTTTTGTAAGTCTATTGATAATCCGGTATATCTCATCTGAACATTATTCGGAGCTAAACAAAAGTATGTACAATGAAATCATTATTATTTATCTATCTTTCCTGTTTATCACTAACAAAGGCAAGTAGAATCGGTCAAGAAAGCAAGATATGCTAATTACTTGGCCGGCTATACTTATAGATACAAGACATAGATTCATTAATTATACTAGATTGTGGGTTTATAGTTAAAAATAGTTATATTTTATAATATACTTATACCAAAAAGTACATATTCTATAAACAGTACAAAACCAAGTGGTTGCACCGTCTAACTTTAGCATTAGTTCAACCTAAACGTTTGGTTACCAATGGCAACCAACATATACACTAAAATATATGTTATAGTAAAGGCGGATCTATTTGTTTCAACCCACCCTTAGTTCTAAATTACGAAAGTGAATTATTGAGATTCGTAATTTTGTTTTTCTGGATTGAATCTTTTTTTTGGAGATTCATATGTTCATGAGAAAATAATATCGTAAATTAAATTATGGCCTTTACTCAGGTATTTTAACAAGGAATAGGTTCTCCTAACAGAAAAATTATTAATAGAAACTGATATAATATTATTCGATTTCACGTCGTATATATATATTTTTTTAATTATGACTAGAACTTTAAGTACGTAGGTCATTCAGAAGCGTACAGTCGGGCGTGAAAGTGATTTGCCTACTTTGGGTAATTTTACCAACAATAATATACCACTTTCTCGGCCGACCGTATTCGTATGAAACAAGTTGAAAATACAAATTTTAAACACTATCGGGTTTTTCCAACAAAAATTATTAACGGTAAATTGATTTCCCAATTTTAGCTCGAGCGACGTTACGACGTTATCAATTTCCCGTAAATCAATTTTGTTAATTTGTTTCGTTGCAAAAACCCGATAAGAGTTAATAGAAATATATGTTTTTAAATTAAACTTAAATGCTTTTAAAGCAAAATAATATCATACTCATTCACAACCTATAAGTAAATAAAACAACTCTTGCAGTCAGTCAAAGAATTAATGAATAAAATAAAGATCTTTAACACATTGCTAGGATCACCATAAGCGCAACGTAGTGCAAATATATTTATCATTGCTTTTAACATAATAAATAAAATATAATTCTTATTTAGTCTTACAATAGATATGTACTTATTAAATACCTATAATTTAAGTAAGTTTTGCGCTACTAACGCCCGATGGAACGACACTCAAAGTTAAGCAAGGGCCACATTGCGATCTCTTAAAGCTTGCTCGCATTTGTCTGTGAATTGAGCGTCCTGGCATTTTAGTATTACGATATCCTATTCCCAGTCACGTGACCATAACGTCATGCAAACTCCGACAAGTTCTGCGCGGCGTGTTGGTATTACGAACGCTTATTTGACGTTTCATACCACTGTTTATCTGTCAGATAGTCGCAGAAGTAGCTCTAAAAAAGTGACATCGTAATACCAATGCAAAAAGAGTATTTTAGAACCGTAAACAGGTCACGATGCGATAGTGGCAAAACATTGTAATACGGCCCCTGGCCTTACAAGTATGTATGGTTGGCAACGTTAAGTTACGTTCCAGAAATCAGTAAAAAACCTACACATTTGTGCTGCCAAAGTCTTCAGTCATGACTTTATTTAATGCACATTACAATGCACAATATATTTTATAATAATAAATAAAATAACCTCGTCAAAATATCAAGTATTAATATTAGTAATAGAAAAAAAAGGAAACACCATACATCTTTTTGGTACAATTAGGAAGAAAGCAAGTATAAAATATCTTTTCACAATTGCAAAACCAGCTTAGTTTTTCCATTACACTTTAGGCCTTATTTATGAAAATGAATAGAGAGTTTTTCATGCGTAATAAAATTGTTAACGTAATCGCTATTCGAAAATAGAAAAAGTCAATTCCATACAGTGGCCATGTTTAGTTTGCGGTTACCTATTGAAACGCATAACGTTTTTTGCCATGAACTAAAAATGCATACTGTTAATAGCCATAATAGTCATTTGCCTTTATAGCATAACTTCATAACGCATAACATCAAATGGCCGAAATTTGTAAAGCATAATCATAGAAAGGCATAACTTCGATAAGCATAAGTATCAAAAGGCATAATTTTTATTTGCCATAATATTCAAAAGACATTACTTTTCAAAAAGCATACATAAAATAAGCATACCTAACTCAACAAAATCCGTAACTCATAAGGAATAGAACCTATTTACCATATGCAAGCAAGCATGCTTGCATGCACGCATAATACTAAATAGTGAGTTTTCTGGCGCATCACCGGCTGCTGCCGCGGCACGCTCACTTCGCTCTCTCGGCTCGCGCGTTGTTTGGTCGCAGTTCTACATACATGCCAATATACATTTGTGCTTATTTAAATGAGGCAAATGATAATGGATATTTAATTTGTATAATATAGGTAAGCATAAAGACATGTGAACCTGGGTTAGGTTATTTATTGCGTTTCTTAGTGTGCATTTATAAATGTGTGCCTTCCATTGTGTAATGAACGACTTAAAAAAGTAGGTAATTTACTTGCCACATTTTTTTATACTGTTCTAAAGTGTTCAGCAATCATAACACAAAAAAACACCAATCATACACTTTTGTTAGCGACCGTACCAAATTAATAGAAATAAAATAAATTACCGGAATCATCCAATACTTTGCAAAGAATGTTTGAATTGCAGCAACTTACTGAGATTCGTTAACACTAAATCCTGAGGGTTCGATATTATGAAATAGACCAGTCCAAGGATGGAGAGCACTGCCCGCCATATTGAAAAGTGCGTCCATGTGTGGTAGAATGTTGGAATTGTTGGCTGGAAATAAAGATTTAACTTGACATTTATTTTGTAAGATAATTTGTAGATTGGGGGCGACAGTAGGAGCCGCCGACAACTGGCCCTGATCAAAAAAGCTGGAAAACCTTTACAAGTATCAATAAATTTTCTGGTGATTAAGCCCATCAGCTTTTTACAGTAAGACGTTACTGTGTTACTTTGTGATAACGAGTTATTTTCATTTGTCATTATCTCGTGTACGCAATAATGCAGTATATTGGTCGACAATTATTGTGTGCAGGTAAGTTATCAGTACAAGAGACATCAACATTGGTTTCTTTTGTCATAAACGGATGAATGACGGACACTGATTCGGACTTTTCTGACAAATCATTTTCCTCTAAAACAAGTGCGCGACGATAAGAATTACCAACACAAATGTAAAATTTGTATTAAAAAAAATTCTTTACATGATAATGTTTTGAACTGTTCACTCTTTGTTTATATTCTTCATCCCCTTTTTTATTTGATATGGGTTTGCATTTGGCCTCAGTCTTCCCTGGTGGCAAGTGCTGACGAGGACGATGGTGGTAAAGGCTTACCCAGAAAATGCCTATTCAGTCTGGCCTTGAAGATACCAATCGTTGTAAGTAAAAAAGGTAAGTATCCAGAAACACAGACGCAGGGAAAGCGTTCCACTCCCCAGCAGTGCGGACCAGAAAAGACGCAGCAAACCGTTGAGTACGGATTGCTAGAAAGGCAACCACATGAGGGTGGAAGCCCTCTCGGCGTCTAGTAGTCCGTAGTCTAGTGATAGAAAGACATTTCACTTACAATAGTGTGATTGGAAGTGACGTTGAAGACCAGCGGCGCGTACTGGTAGACCATCAGCTCGTCGTACATCCGCGCCGCGGTGCAGACGAGCAAGCACGACATGTATAGTATGACTAGCACTATAGGCTGGAAGTATAGTTGGACGCCACGGTTTAAGTCTAGGCTTGTTATGTCCAGCCTGGAAGAGGTATAAATGGTTTGTTATTACTTCACACTAATCTAATTACCAGTGACACCTGTATTTTGTGCAATAAAATATGATTTCCTTTTTGTACTGTTCTTTTTTAGTAAGTTTCTCAGTTTAACAAAAAAACTTAAACACAGATGACGTCCCAACCTCTTTGCTTAGCCCCTTGTAGGAAATTAATAGAACAGATTTGTTAATACATCTTATGTAAAATCCATAATTTATAAAACATTAAAGCGCTTTCATACAACCTAGAATTAGTAAAATAATCATTAAAATTCAGGTTGTTTCAATCTATCAACAATGTGTCTTCCCATCAACTTTAGCTAAATTAGCACTACCTATGCCAATCATTGGTAATTATAAACTTAATAACGAAAGGTCTCCTTAACGGTACCTCTACCATGATTTGCCTCTTTAGATTTACGTTGCTGTTCGCGTGAAATATTTTTATTGGGATTTCGTACAGAGCCTCTGTTAAATCGAAATGGAACTAGATAACGGTACCTTGATGCTATTGTTACGTTATGGCACCGTTTTTTAGTTCCATTTCGTCTCAACAGAGAAGCTGAACGAAACTCATACTAATATTTGGCAACTCATGGTAGACGTACTAGTATCTGCAGTTCTAGCATTGGTCCACTATATTTGCTAAATTTCAAAATTCTGTCAAGACGCCACTTCTACACAAACCTCTTAAGACTTACCTATCCAAAACCGACAGCAAACACAGCACACAGAAGAAGTAATAAGCTGCCACATATGGCATCGTAATGACAGCATGGAACGACAGGTGGCCAGCATCCAGGCTGTCGGAGTAGCCGATCAATAGTAGATGCATCAGCGACAATCCGCCGAGGATACCGTGGCAGGCCGGCGCGCAGTTTCGCCACGCCTTCTGCGCTGCCAGAGCCACGTCTAGAGGAGTTAGGTCTCCGAGCCTACAACAGATTATGGTTGTTCTTGTTGAAATTAAACGAGTTTAAAGTTGAAAACAAAATATTTTTTTGGATAAACCATTCAAGCAAACAGAAAAAGATTGACAAGATGTAACACAAGAAAACTGACGTCACATGACACGTCATAGTTATATTAAAAATGTACTTGCCTGCCGTTAATTTATATAAGACTTACCTTAAATATTTATCTCCATCCCCTGATTGCTGTGTCTCCAGGATTCTATCCCGGGACACTGGCCTAAAGGTCCCTCCTCCTTGCAGGTATATTTTCTCTGGTCTATGTGACCCAAATGGACCAAGTCTCTCATCATTAGGGGATGTCAATGGTGAAGGTGAGGAAAATGGGTTGTCAATGTACTGGTCATGGTAAGTGTTAGATTCCAGACTTTCCAACATGGCTGATAAGTCGGTTGGCCGAGCTGAAATAATAAAAACATTTTAACATTCCCCCAGAATTCTGAAATAAATCACAGTTGAGCAGCTGTTTACATGTATACTTGTACCTGTCCCGTTCATTTCTACTGCCATGTGACAGGATAGCAGAAATTTTAAAGTGCTTAAATTTAAGTTATCTTTCTGAATTTGGGGGTTAGATCAATAAACTTATTGGAACTCTAGTGTTGTTAAAATTACAATACATTAGTCATTGTGGTTGCACTAAAGTTTGTCCAATTTAGATGATAATCTTGACAGCTCACAATAGGGATGGGGTAGTTTTTAATGGTTAGTGAAAAATCACTTTTATAATCAACATCATTAGAAGAACTGTCCCTTGAGTTTATTATCAATTCTTGTTCACAAATTGCGACAAAGGCGTGAACTGTCAAAATTATCATCCTTTAATGGACAAACCATAGTCTTTTGCTGTCATCAACCCGCCAGAAACTAATCTTCAAACCTAAGCCAAGTTCTCATTATCTGACCCAGGAATTGGGCCCAGGATCTCAGGATTTGGATAAGTTCAACATCAGCACTCAGTAAAAAGTGTGCATGAATAGTCATTCTAAGCACACTTTTTTTTTGTTTCGTGCTTAAAATAAATAGTAACTAGTTGTTGAATCTAAATTATTTAGGTAAAAAAAAGGTTCAAATAAACAATTAAAGAAGCAACATTCAAAATTTACTTGTGTCTGGTTTTACTCACAGTTTACTCTCTACTTTACATACCTGGTTTCACAACTGCCTTCCCCTTGCCGGATTTAAAAACCTTAGGGCTTACATCTTTGCCATTGGCATTTGTATCTTGCCTCTCATCTCTAGATTTTCTCTTGGTCTTCCTAGGTTTGTGACGAAGGTCTTTTGAAGTACCATTATTATTCTCAACATCATTTTCTTCAATTTCCAACTCTCCACTGAGAGTTACTACTTCATCTTTGTTGTACTCTTTTAGATAGTCATCAACCTGAAATTATAATTATTGGTATAATGATTGTATGAAAACCATTTTCTTAATATGGTCAACAAACAAGATTGTAATCATACCATTGCATTACACAAAAAAGATCTACTTCTCCTATAAATAATTTGATAATGTGAACTTAAAAATATTTTTTTGATAATCATACTTATCATAATAAAAATAAGAAGATTGCATTCAGTGTTTGTTTTTAGTCTATTTGTAAAGCCAAATAGCTGAGCACTGAATAGCAAAAATTATGTTTGTTATCATTCCTCTAGCATGAAAACACCACAGAGAATATCTTTGGGCTATTTGCATTCAATAGCTTCACATAAAAAATGTAAATCATATAAACAAAAACATCCCACAATGAAGCAAAATATATCATAAAGACATTTAACAAAGCTATATTTACCTTTTCTAAAGCACTAAGACTTGAGCCTGGAACTTCAAAATCATGTAAATCTCTATGCCGTGATGAGTGTCTCTTTTTTTTCCTATAAGAGGGGCTACGTTTCTCCTTTTGTCCACTTGACGGCCTAGACAATGTTTTCATATACTTCTCATCTAGCCCATTAGGATCGTGTGAGTAGAATACAAACGACGGATTCTTGTCAGATTTTTGAAATTCTTTTTCTACAAATCCTAAGATACCTTGCTTTATTTGGTCATGTATTGGCAATTCCACAGACTCATGTTCAGACTTTATCCAACTGTCTCGTGCTTTAGCCTTGTCAGACGGTGCCGCCGTAGGTTCTTCAGTGGCCGGAGCCGGTTCAGCCAATGCCTGGGCTTCGTCATGACCGTTTGACATTTTCCTAGACCCAGACCTAGATCGTGATCTGTGCCTGGATTTACGCGTGGGAGACGGCGATCTAGCCGACGTATGCACTTCAGCTATCTCCTCCCTAACATCTACACTTTTTCCAGGCTTCATGTTAGATTTTTTATGAGAAATCCCACGGAAATATTGCACTCAGCATTTATCCTAATAAAACACCAAAAACTAACCAAACTAACATGGCTGCGGTCCTAAATTAAAGGCGGAAAAACAATACACGATTTCACACATTCAAAACATTTATTTAAATGTAAATTACGGAGTTTTAGAGTATTTTTATTTATCCTAAAACCTACAAACAAAGACAAAAAAACTGCTTTTGAAATGTCAAATCAAACGTCAACCCGCAATGACGTCATGACGATTGACGTCACACAGAACAGAACAGATGCATCGTTGGGTCCAACATGGGTCCAACAACGTAGCAACTTTTCCATTATTCTCAAACAATCTAAGCTCGAATTTGCACTGTTGTTTTTATAAAATAATTTATGATTCGTCGTTTTGTCGTCAGTTTTAATTTACAACGGAATTCGCTATTTGACGCCGAAGCTATTGAAAGACGTTATTAATGCTGCTCACAAAACATTTACCAAAAAAAAGTGTATTTTAGGAAAAAGTTTTTTTTTTTTTGTTCATGTTTGTTACCTCATAACTTTCGACTGGGTGAACCAATTTTGATAAAAAAAATATATTTGAAAGCTGGTGCTTTCCGTGTGGTTTCATTTTAATTTGGTCCAGTTCTGACTGTGGCATCCATGAGAAAACCATATAATTATGTCTTAAATCTAGATAAACTATATTCGCGACAAATGGACAAATAACTCAATATCACGCCAACCAATTTCGATGCTTCTTTTTTTATTGGAAAGGATAGACTGCAAGGGTAGTTTGATGAGAGTTTGGTTAGGTTCCGATTATGGGACCCATGACAAAGTAACGGAACTCTTCAATTCTTAGGAGCAAATGAACGATACTTAAAATAAACAAGAACCGATTCACTGAAGAAATAAACAAAAAATGGTTGCCTGTAAAGTCGGTTTTACGGGCGAAGATTTTACGTGACAACGTCTTCCGATCATAGTTGAGTGGGAGAGAGACGCAAGGCATTCGGCGGGCCTCTCTCTCGTTCGGTGACTCATCGTAACGTTACCGAGCGTTACACTTTTTCATAAGTGACTCCCAGCCGCAACCTAATTTAAGACGTTGTCACGTCAAAAGTTTTAACAAAAGAAAAACCAACTTCAAAAAAAAACGACAAAACACTAAAAAGTAAAAGAATACTTGCGTATTCTTCTAAAACCTATACAATAATATAATTTGTTGGAGTCGGTGTCAGCCAATGTAAGTTTGTAACTACCCACATACATACCTAACTACTACCCACATAAATTAATTAACCTTATTTCAAAGATCACAGGTTAAAAAAATCTGTTACTATGATTTAATGATAATGGCAATCCGGTGAAATTAGATTCAAGTGGCCCTTGATGTATGACAAGTAATCTTTAGGAAGGACTTGTTCAATAGTAGGCGTTTCATAGTCCAGCACAAATGCATGACGAAATGTGCTAAATAAGCCGATCAATTTATGATTTCAGACCAATTTGAACATCTCTGCATTTTAGAACATCTACGCAAAATAACAAGAAAAATAAGATATTTATGTTGTGTTAGGTGTTATAATCATGATTTTAGGAGCGTGGTTTAGCAGTAACAGGTAGCCGTTTTACCCCATTGATTACAGCTATATTAAAACGTTCCGTTTCACTTCACACTTAAATTAAAAATTGCACTACTTTAACTCAGATACTCATAAACTAAGATAGAGAGAATAGGAAGCGGAGTTAGTCTGACCCTACCAAACTTTTTGTGACTGAGAAAACAAGATCAAACCATATAAGGACTGAGTGAATTTAACCAAAAAATAATAGCAAATTAAGAAGTCAACCAACCTATAAGTACTCACCTACTTATTTGATCTTGTTTTCTGGATCAGAAAAAGTTTGGTAGGGTCAGTTTAACTCAGCTTCCTCTGCTCTCTAGCTTATTTAAGAGAATCTGAGTGATCTAAGCATAACAACAGTGAGCAAGTCGAGAATTGGCGAGAAGTAATGCTGTAGAAGAGCTAATTTCGGTGGGTATAAGTAGAAAATTGCGTAGTTTGCTGATTGCACCTGCTGCTGCTGATGCAAACATCTTCCTGCTAACCACAGTGTTTTCACTTAGTAGAACAAGCAAAATCTACGTAAATGAGCATTATTTACCCCTTAATCACTAGATGGCGCTGTTTCGCATCTTTTCTTCGACATTAAAACTTACATACATACATACATACATACATACATACATACATACATACATCCATACATACCATCACGCCTTTTTCCCAACGGGGTAGGCAGAGACCACATCTTACCACTTGCTACGGTCCTGATACACCTCTTGCGCTTCTTCCACTCTCATTAATCCTTTCATACATGCTCGTCGATTATGGGTACTCCTGACCTGACCTTTTTTGAGCACATCTTGGACTTGTCCTAAGTACGTCCGTTTAACTAGGCCTTCCCCTTTCAACAGCTCCATCCACCCTCGCCTTGTAAATTTGTTTCGTTAATCGCCTTTCATCCATCCTTTCCATATACCCAAACCATCTTAGCATTCCCATCTCAATTTTTAGTGACAACATCCTCTTTCACACCACATCGCTCTCTTATTATGCTATTCCTTACTTTATCACTCAATGTCACTCCTGCCAAACTTCGCATTGCTCTCATTTCCACTGCATTTATCCTACTTTCATCCTTCTTTTGCCATACCCAACTCTCACTTCCGTACATAAGTGTCGGCACTAACACCCCCGCATGAACAGCCAGTCGCGCCTTCTCTGACACCTTCTGGCTGTTCATAAAGGCATGCAGCGCTCCATTTAACATATTCCCTTCATTCACTCTTCTATCAATATCACCCTCATGCCTTCCATCCCTAGTGAACCTAGTCACCAGATACACAAATTCTTTCACTGGTTCTACCTTTTCACCTCCAATTAAAACATCACATTCTGTCATATCCTCATCTCTTTCAAAAACCATGGTTTTTGTCTAACTTACGTTCACTTTCATACCTCTCGCTTCTAACGACGCATTCATTAATGATAACATTACCTGCAACTCGTCGGCTGACGACGCCAGTTTGACTTGGGCATCAGCGTAGAGAAGGCATTTAAACAAGCAACCCATCCATTCTCAGTCCATAATCACTGTCTTTCAGATCTGTCAAACATTCATCCATGAATAGGTTGAACAGCCATGGGGACGCTACACAACCCTGTCTAACCCCTTTATGGATATCAAACCAGTCAGTGTACGCCCCGTTTATTCTGACGCAAGCACTGGAACACTCCTAAAGAGATTTCAGCGCTCGTATCAGACAGCTGCTCACCCCATGCGCGGATAAAGACAACCACAACTCATTCCCTTTCACCCGATCATAGGCTTTTTCCAGGTCCGAGAAAATGCAGTAGACTTTTTGGTTTTTGGCCAAAAAAAATTCCGCTACGCATCGCAAGGAAAAAACCTGATCCGTACATCCCATTGAGGAGTGGAGGGGCGCGAGATGGCGCTAGCGTCACGTAAACATTGAGCTCTGATAAATTAATTGTTAAAAAATAGTTTTCCCATTATTAACGGAATTATTTATAGTTATTCAGATTAGTTTTAATGCAATACGTGTGTGGAAGTGTTATCCATATCCAAAATGAAGAATAAACGTAAAAAACTGCAATTTTCAAAACTGGCGGTTAAACTTTTGAATGATGGTTTCAACACAATAATATAGAAAAAACGATACAAATCTACAAAAAACAGGTGAACGAGTGAGAAATGTGCCTAAACTGAGATATTACAGCTGAAGTTGAAAAAACCGTTTAGTTACGTGTGCTAAGTTTGAAAACAACTCAACAAAACAAAAGAAACTATTCAGATACTAAAAGTGCCAGTAAAACGAGTAAATAATGTGCTAATATCTACATTAATTCTCTGACTTTCGAGTGGAAGTTCTACAAAATTCTTAACAATAAAACTGTTCCGTTATTGTTTCATTTGTTTCAAAATTTGACACCAATGAACTCTCTTATCGATAAGCAGCTAGCCCCATCTACCTGAAAAGATTCGAACTTTTTAAAGTTAACTCCATCTATGAGAAGTGACTAGGCTTATCTTATACTTTTCGCCGTGCTCAGACTGATTGATATTTTGAATATTTAATTTATAATATTAATAATATTTTATATTTTTATTTTGCTATTTCGACTGACTAGAAGTTCTAAGTTTCACCGAAAGATGGCACTAAGCTACAAAAAATGCAAACAGCCCATAATAAACAAACAACTTTTAACGTGTATCGTATGTAACAAACAGTACCACTTGGATTGTACCAATGTTACATTTCAACGTTTTCGGAAAATGACAGCAGAGAATAAAAAATCTTACCAATGCAAGCAGTGCATGACTAAATCGGATATTTCCTCCCTAATTAAACTTTCCAGAACCCCAGTGAATGGTTCGCCAGACTACTCTATTTCGCAACTGGAAGAGACAATGTCACAAAACAGCAGTAGCCTCCACGTTACGCCGTCTGAAGGCGCATTTCAAGAACAAAGCTACGTAACGTATCGCAACAAATATAAAGTAAATGTCGTGACAGAAAATTCGTTCCAGGAGTTGAGTAACGATGAAAACGATGTAGAGGAGTATGAATCACTTCCCGCCTCACCAATGAGTAACCAAAATAGCAGCTACTCAAACTTGAGACCAAATAATAACGCCTTAATACAAGATTTAGAAAAAAAGATTTAAAAACTGCAATAAAAATTAGCAATCGCAGACAGTACTATCATTAACTTGAAGACTGAAAACCAGTCTCTTAGTAAGAAGCTGGATGACTATTGTTCGAAAGAAAAACTAAATTGTAACAAGCCCCTAACAGGGAGGGAAAATCATAAAATACACAAGTGCATCGTCACTTCGGATTGTAGAGAAGAGAAAATTACAGCGACATCTACTGTGTTCAATACGCAAAATCAGGCAACTGACAGATGACACTGCATGATCCGTCTAGTCCAAGTATCACAACAGAAAGCCAACATGTGATTAAAGAAAAACAAATGATGCCCAAGATTTGCTTAATTAGTAATGACAACAAACAAAAAACACTAAACTTGGCTCATCGTTACTTTCCACGGTCAGAATTATGCCACTACACGACACCTGGTGGGGGAATACAACAACTTTTTAGTGGCTTAGAAAGGAAACTAGCTGACTTTTCATTGAAAGACTACTGTGTACTATATAATGGAGAAAATGATTTTATGTTTTCAAACAACTACTCTGAAAAAATAAGTTATATTAGAAACCGACTACAAAAAGTGCAACACACCAATATTATAATCTGTGTTCCTAATTATAAGCTGGGTAACCATTTCAATATCTATAATCAAAGAATAGAAACATTTAATAAAATGCTTCATTTAGATAACTTAAATAACGAATATACATATTTATTAAATACAAACAAAAACCTATCATACTCATACAAAATGTTTCAAAGTGTAAATGGATGCATAAACAAACGAGCATGGATTACTATTTTCAACGATATCTCGAATTCAATGAAAGAAATATTAAATTATTACAATAGTTGCGACGACAAACTAACGAAAGAGAACAACAAGACAAGTTTTTTTTTCCCTAAAGCAAATGAGAAAAACAACATTCGTGAAGCTTTTTCATCCTCAAACTCACCAAGTAAAAAAAATATTAAAGATAGAAATAAACTACGGATTTTACACCAAAACATCGCGGGGTTAAGCGATAAAGCTGATTTAATAGACTACAAGATAAATGAGCTAGGAAAAAATAGTAAAGATATTTTATGATATTTTATGTTTTTCAGAAACAAATGTGAATACGAGTAGGGTTCAGAAAATAACGTAAACTTATTAGATATAAATTAGTTGCCTCTTTTTGTCGCGAAATAAGTATAGGTGGTACCTGTATTCTGGTAAAGAAGTCAACGGAAGTTAAACCACTTCAACTTCCACCGAAATTAACCACAAAATATAACTTTGAATGCTGTGGAACAGAAATAGTTGGTCTGAATCTCATAATTTTAACAATTTACAGAATCCCAAATCACACTTTGTCTCTTAATAATAACTTTCTTGGCAAACTAGATCAACTTTTACACTTCTTAGCTTCGAAACATACTAGGAAAAAAATTGTGTTGTGTAGGGACTGGAACATTGATCTATCTAAAAATAGCTCATTTTCTAAGGATCTCATAGCGGTTTTAGATAATCATAATTTCACTGCACATATTCAATCTCCGACCTGAAGAAATGCTTGTTTGGATCAAATAGCCAGCAACACCAAGAATGCAGAGTCTGAAATTGTATATCTTAGCCTTTCAGACCATGAAACTTTAAATATTAAAAAAACAAAAGTCTTTTACTACCTGGTTTGAACATAAGCGCGATTTTAGTTTAGCGGCGTAGGTCGTGGGTTCGATTCCCACCCATGACAAACATTTTCTGTGACGAACATGAGTGTTTGTTGTGTGTCTGGGTGTTATTATCTATATATATATGTATTTAGAAATATTTAAGTATGTTTATCAGTCTCTGACGCCCATAGTACAAGCTCTGCTTAGTTTGGGGTCAGATGATCTTGGTGTAAATTGTCCCAGATATTTATTTATATATTATAGCGAAGAGAACCAAAATAAATGTATTAACGCCATATCAGCTCTTTCGTTCGCAGACGTTATAACACCAAGGATACAAAGAAAGCTTTTGATATTTTTTATGATACGATTCGCTTATTCTACAATTTGTGCTTTCCATGTATAAAAGTAAAAATAAATAGCAGGGTAACAAAGCTTAAATGGTTAAGTAAAGGATTAAAGAAATCATGTATTAATAAACGACAGCTCTATCTTATATACTGCAACAGTTCACGCCAAAATAATCTTGACAAAAATCAAATAAAATTCAAATACAAAAAGTATAATACTATCTTAAAAAAATGTATCTTTACCTCTTAAAAAATTCATATTAAGAAATATTTTTAAAAAATGGTAAAAGCTCAAAAACGATATGGAATACAATTTCATCTACAATATCTAATAATCATCATAACAATGACATTGACTGTATAGATTTTAAAAACGAGACTCATTCTGATCCTCAGGAAATCTGTAAACTATTTAATGATTATTTTATAAATGTTACGAACGATAATTCTTCTAATGCTATTGTTTCACAAATTTCCATTCCCGAAAATATAAGCACAATGTACCTAACTCGAATATCTAACAGTGAAACATATAACATCATGATGGCCTTGAATAACAGTAAATCCAGCGGTCATGAGGACATAACTACAAGAATTTTACAGCTAAGTGCTTATAACCTTTGTCATCCACTCAGCCATATTATTAACCTATCTTTAGAACAAGGGCACTTTCCAGAGCAATTTAAAATGTCTATTGTCAAGCCGCTGTTGAAAAAGAAGAGTGATAAGTTAGTTACGAAGAATTATAGACCTATAACTATAATACCGGTAATGTCTAAAATACTAGAAAAAGCCATGCACAAAAGTTTGAACGATTTTTTTATCAAATTCAAGGTTCTACTTGCACAGCAATTTGGATTTCGTAAGGGTAGTTCTACCTCTCTTGCATGCTTCGACTTAATTAAGTACGTAACGGAAACTATAAATAGTAAAACACCAATTTCAGCCATTTTCCTCGATATGTCGAAAGCATTCGATTTTTTTAATCATGACATTTTGCTTCACAAGCTTGAAAAATATGGTGTAAGAGGGAAACCATACCAATGGCTACAGTGTTATTTACAAACCGATTGCAATGCATCCAAATTATACATACGAATCCTCATGAAAACATTATTATAAAAAAAATTACTCATCAACTTATTTACTCAACAACACAGGCGTCCCACAAGGCAGTATTCTCGCTCCCTTATTATTTTAAATTTATATTAATGACATACGAGTACGTCATGCAACTCAACATAAATCCATACTCTTCGCAGATGACACAACTTTACTTATAAAAAGCAATGATAAGAAATCTATGGAACAAATCACAATTAAAGCTCTTTCCGACATCATACAGTGGCTGGATTTAAATAAAGTTAAATATTAATCTTTCAAACACCAAAGTAATGGAATTCCGCTCATTTAACACTACGGAGACAGATTTTCAGATAAAATATAATAACGCAGGAATAGAAAAAGTAAACGCCATAAATTTTTTAGGCTTAATAATTGACCAGCACTTAAATTGTAAAGGACACATCGACTTCATTTGTCACAAACTAGAGCGATACGTGTATGCACTGAAACGTCTGAGGCAAACCGTTTCAACCGAGGCTGCTTTAACAGCCTATCACGGGTACGTGTCCTCCGTTCTAAGTTACGGTATTATTATGTGGGGAAATTCAGTAGAATTTGAAAGAGCGTTTAGGCTTCAGAAAAAATGTTTAAGGGCCATTTGCGACATGGGGTTCTTAGACAGTAGTAAGCCGTTATTTAGAAAACTAAACATTTTATTTATTTATTCATTAGATCACCAACAAGGTTACATTAAAACAAGGTAAAATCACTTACATACTAACTTTCCATGCGTAAATGTAAACTTAATTAAAGGTAATAACGGCATGCATTAGGTGTCAACAGTACATGAAAACTAAAATCTAAAACCAAAAGCCAAACAAAAGTAAAAAGTAAAAATGAAAGTTAAAACAAGAACAGAAAAAAATGTGTCCACCTAATTGTGTTAAGGCAGACTCAAAAGTAGTTATTTGTTACTATACGGTGTGGAATATATATCCACACCAGCCGACTTAGACAGTGAATTGCTTTGACGAATCATTCTATTCAGTGGAGAAAAATGACCCAAATTTGATTTAGAGCGCCTAGAAACAAATAAAATTAAACCGAGATATCCTTGGCAACGTAATCGGTGTATTAATTTTTACTCTAGACAGAAGGTCAGGACAATCCAAAAGCCCATTCACCAATTTGATGAAAAAGCTATGGTCCAACATTCTTCTGCGATCCTGAAGCGAGATTAATTTGAAATGGCTGAGTCTGTCCTCGTAATGAGGTAGTTTCTTAGCTAGATTGACGCTATATTACAAATGCCAAAGGAATCTCTTCTGAACACGCTCCAGGTTCTTGATATAAATGTCGTAATGCGGATTCCATGCAATACTACAGTATTCCAAATGGCTGCGAACAAGAGCATTGTACAAAATAACTTTTGTTTTTGGATTTTTAAACTCTCTGCAATTACGCAATACAAAACCGAGCGATCTAAAACCTTTGCTAACAATGCTATCGATGTAATTATTGAACCGCAACTTGGAATCGAGTATCACCCCCAAATCGCGGACATTATTCAGTTAAGTTTAGCGTGGTTTACGGAATAATGCCTTTGGAACAATGTCCCGCAACGAGAGAACTTCATCGTAAAACATTTGTCCGTGTTAAGTGTCATTCCATTAACTTCACACCGCTCAACTAAATTATTCAGATCCTCTTGAAGAAGGACTACATCATCCGGTTTATCAATTGTCCTGAGAATTTTGACTTCATCAGCAAATAAGTAACTTTTAGAGTTACCAAAGCACAAGTAAATATCATTGATGAAAATGTTAAACAGTATGGGACCAATGTTAGAGCCTTGAGGCACTCCAGAAATAACGTCAAAAGGATCCGAGGTGTACCCACTCATGACGACTATGGGTTTTCGATCCTTAAGGTAGGACCCACACCAATCCAACAAATTACCAGCTATGCCAATAGATGACAACTTTTTAAGCAAAATCTTGTGATTGACCCTATCGAATGCCTTGCTAAAGTCGGTGTAAATGACATCCACAGACCTTCGATCATCCAGGGACTATGAAAGATCTTCGATGAAGGAAACAAGGTTCGTCGATGTCGATCTTGCTTTTATAAATCCGTGTTGTTGAATTGACACATACTGTAAAATGCCATGAAATGAGTGGACAAATCAACAACTCAAAAACCTTTGCAAAGATAGGTATAATGGAAATCGGTCTGTAGTTTTCAATTTTCGCTTTGTTACCATTCTTAAACAATGGCAAAACAAGCGACTTTTTCCAGATAGACGGGAAAATGCCAGTACTTATTGATTTATTGTAGATACGAGTGAGGGGATAAGAGAGAGCCTCTGCACATCTAACAGCGAAAATCGAAGGTATGCCATCTGCACCTGCTCCATTATTTACATCAAGTCTATTTAACACCCTGAAAACCTGCTTTCTAGTCCACAGTACAGAAGCAAGGTAATTGCTGGACTGATCCACCGCCAAGTCACAATTGTGTTGAAGGTCATCTTTGCTGTACACTGATGAAAAGTGAGACGCACAAAGGTGACACGGATTTTAACACTACCCGGTCTATACATACTCGTAAATAACATTTGCTGCCTTGTCAAATCACACCCGCACTACTTTCAAAACCATACTGAAGTATCTCGCCGACGACCTAGGAAACAATATTTACATTTATTACACAAACCTCCTAGTCAATGCTACATATATAAACAAAATGCATATAATATGTGTCTTCTCCTATTTAATAAATTACCTACATCTTTGAAAAATCTTGAAGGTCATCAATTTAACAAAACCCTAACAAAATGGCTGCTTGATTAATGTTTTTATAATTTGAAAGAATACCTGTATCATGATCTAGATTTTGTAGTATAATTTACTGTCTTTGTAGTTTTAACTTATTTTTATTTTGTACTTAGGTTATTTTAATATAGGAATATAAAGCTGGCGTTTTTCAAATTTTATTTTACTTATTTATTATGTGTTAGTACATTCAAATGTAGATGAGTTAAAGTTTTTATTGTAAAATAGTTTTGAATATAGTACCTACCTAACGCTTTGCTACTGTTTGTGTGATTAAGCAAAAAAAAATTATTTGATTTGTTTTTAAGGTACTTACATAAGTATGTAATACTAGCCCGAATAACAAATGTTTTACTCGTATGTACTCGTAGTACGAATAATTTGCACGCCTGCCTGCAGGCCGAATACACCGTCCAGACATGGTTTTACCATTAATAATAATAATAATAATAATAAATATTTATTTATTTCACAATAGAACAGTTTTTTTTAAATAGTTTATACAGTTTTAGGCACATCTTATGACTATATTATATAACTGCTGGTACTTAAAATAGGATTTTCCTGTGCTTTAAGAACCAGCTACCCTTCTGTGTCGCTGGATTACATTGTTTTTTCTCAAATGTATTCTTAGCAAATAAATGATTTACTTACTTACTTACTACCCTTTCTAAATCCTGCTTGCGCATCCCAAATCTTTTCTTCCGTCTCTTTCACAACCCTATTAATCAACACCTTAGCATACAGTTTGCCGACAACACTGAGAAGGCTGATTCCGCGGTAATTTTTGCAGTCCTGTTGTGAACCTTACCCTTTGAAAAGCGGCACGATCACAGCCTTGCACCAATCTTCTGGTACCCGGCCGGCCCTCCAACACAAATTAAAAAGGCGGTACAACTGACTAGCAGCTATGCCTCGCCCGGCCCTCAGCATCTCAACAGACACTCTTTCATACCCTGCAGCCTTACCAGCTTACATACTTTTCTAACGCTGTCACTATCTCATCCATACGAATCTCACCCTCACCTCCATTTTCTTCCATGTATGGATCAGCTATTTCTGCCAAAGCATCATCTCTTTCAAACAAACTTACAAAGTACTCTTTCCATCTCCCTAAGATACAGTCTTCCTCTTTTAAAATCCTTCCATCATCGCCTCTGATTTTCGTAAGCTCTGCTACGGTCGATGCTCCCCTAGCAGAACGTACTGACTTCCAGAAAAACTTGACATTTGTCCGAAAGTCTTCAGTAAGCCTCTCATCAAACTCATTTTGTTCTTCCTTACGTTTGTTCACTACATCCTTCACAATTCCTTACAATCTTTTATACTCCTTTTTCGCTTCAACCACATCTTCATCTGTCGCCTTTTGCATCCATTGATTAGCTCTTATAGCTAACCAATCCAACCACGCTTTCTCCTTTTCATCTACTGCCACCTGCACACTTTCGTCCATCCACCTACTCTTTATCTTACCACCTTTCCTCTTCCACAAATACTCACAGCCGTACTCACTAATCCATCTTTAACACAATCCAACAGATCTTCAATCTCTTGCAGCTTTTCCGAACCTTCAAATCACTCTAGTAACCCATTCACATACTCGTCTTCCACGCCTTTCTCGTGCAGCTTCTCCACCTTTACACGTTCCAGAACCCCCGTACTCACTGGAGCTCTATGACGCCACTTATCAAAGAGACCACTCATTCGTGTCAGCACCAGGAAGTGGTCTGTGTCGACGCCAACCCCGCGATACACCCGGGTGTCCAGAACATTCCTCCTCAATCGTTCATCCACAATCGCATAGTCAATCATGCTCCTCGACACCCCTTCTTCTCTCGTGTACATATGAATCCTTTTATGCACAAACATGGTATTCATCCCACACAAATTCCATTCCATGCAAATCTCTAATAAACTCCTACCATTGTCATTTACTCTGTCGTCACCATGTACACCAAGAACCTTTTCACACCCATCTCGCTTTCTACCTACCCACCCATTAAAATCTCCTAACAGTCAGTCTCTCATTTTGCGAACATTTTCGTAACGTCTCTCTCACACTATCCCAAAACTCCTCCCTTTCTTTTTGGGCTTTTACAGTGGCGTTGGGACCCGTATCTGTGGGTGCATACACGCCAAGAACAAAGAGACGAGTCTTTCAGAGGAGTCTTGGGCTTACACACTCATACTCATTTACACATTCGGCCATTCGCTCGGAGACAATAAGGCAGACTCCTTGAGACCCTCGGCTGTTGGCAGAAACTCCGGACCAGTAAGCCGTATAGGGTCCATGCCTCGACATGTCACATCCTTTCCGCTTAGTCTCATTCACACAAAGAACATCAATATTCCTTTCATCCATCATGTGACATACTTCATCAATTTTGTCATTCATTCCACCCCTTACATTCAACGTAGCGAAGCGGCTCAGCGTGGGCCGCTTTTCACCCTCGCGGAGAACGAGGCGTGATGGGTTGGGAATCACACCGCTGCCAACTGGATTAATAACAATTGTGTCCATTGCGTTCCCACGAGTAGCAAGGGATATAAACTGTCAGTCCCAGCAGAGCCCCGCGTGCCAGGATAACGCTAGCCTGATTCAGGGGTCACCCAGCCCGAGGGCAGTTTGGCCGCTTGTGACTAGGCTTGCCCCTGGCCACGCATCCACCGGTACGGCAGGCCTTGGATTGGCGAAATAGGTAAGGAAACAGGAAATAGGAGAGGATTAGGATTGAACATAGGAATTGTTTTGGGAATGGGTAGGAAAAAGGTACTAGGTATGCAAGGCAGTAGACACTTGCAATATTGAGCTGAGTGAACAAGTTTTTATTACAAATAAACAAGCGCCAAAATTGTGTTTGTGCTAATGATCATTTTTGAAAAATCATTTTTTTTTATAACTGGCATGATTTCGTTCTGTAGGTATGTTCATAAACAAGTGAAAAAGCTTAATTCGAATATAGGGTAATAAGGTCGAATTCTTTTGCACTTTTGTCGTTTTCAGCCACAGACATCAATTCAAGTAATGACGCGATGAATTGATTCTTCACGTGACAAAAAGGAGTGTAGTGCACCTCTTTCGACGTTGCTCGATGCGGGATTAAATAGCTCTATTGTAACAGATGTTTTATTGTAATAGTTATTAGGTACTTAGTATGTACTGTCTAACAATTTTTCTTTTTGAATTGTTTAAATGAATTTTTGTTATTATATTATTTTATAGTTGGTTTTTTCTCTTTGTTTTAAATTGTTTTAGGTTTATTTATATCAAAATGACACACTGCTTTTACTTTACTAACGCCTGTTGTAAACCCAAAACAAGTTTAAAAGAGTAACTGCCGAGTTTCTCGCCGGGTCTTCTCAGCAAGAAACAACTCCGACGCGGTGGTAGAGTCGCATTAGGTCGGTATACTGTTTATTTACATATCCATATTATTATGGTATTTATGTCTATTATTTAGTATATTTTGCTGTAAATTTGACGATTTGAAAGTACTGATACAGTCTATTTGAATAAAGTTATTTGAGTTTGAGTTTGAGAGTTGCGTCATTTGGTTCCCGTCACACGTTATTTATATTCGTTAAATTCGGTAGTTTAGATGTACTTTTAAGGTTCTTAATTTATGGAAATGTTAGAACGTAATAGTATATTTTATATCGAGGGACTAAACGAAGCCATAATATACCAGGGGTGGTTTGACTCCCGAGCGTGCGAGGGAGTCAATGAAACCGAGGGTATACTTATTAAGTTGGTGTTTAGTCTCGAGGTGCAAACTGTACTTTTCACTTTGAGTGCGAGAGAAATAGTCAATTTAGTACAAAAACATTTAAAACTGAACTTTACACTTGATAAAAGTTGTGAAATTTTCGTGATCAGTTTTTTCTTCTGAACTGAACCACAGATTAACAATTTAAAACACTTGGCGCCACCTTCTTTGCGGACAAACCGTGGAACTAAAACTCTCAACATTTTCGTAATGAAGACAGACCACACTCCACAGATAATAGTATATTTTTACTGGCTGTTTGAGTTTGTCTTTGTCACATGAAGGAAATTAAAAAACTAATTACTTTTCACTCCTTAAGGACTAAAGTGGTCACGTGGTGGTCACTTTAGCCCCGCTTCGTAGGGCTATATTGGCGTACTTTTAAAGCATGAGAAGTGAAAACATTTTTTTATTACTCATTGTATTAGAAAACAGTTAGTAACTAACTCTTTTTGTAAACCCAACCTAGTTTAAAAGAGTAAGTAAGTAGGTACCTACTGAGTTTCTCGCCGGGTCTTCTCAGTCTATGCATGTGAGTTAAGAGCAACTTCCGATGCAGTGGTAGTCACATTATGTTTGCATACAGTGTATATAAGTATTCATATTATTATAGCATTTAATTCTATTAATAAGTATATTTTTTCATGTAGTGATTTAAAAGTACAGGTCTATACATTTTTGTTTGTTTGTTCACATTTATCCACTTATGTATAATTGCTCTTTCTTTGAATTACATTAAAATCAATTGTAAAATATGGCGGATCACTACCATAACACTATGGTTGAGTCGCAATAATCCTCAAACGGATAGATTGTGATCAGCCCGAAGTTATCGACCGATTCGGTAAATTTGTTTGAATTATGGTAAATTACCCGCTAAACATTCAATATTTTTATATGTCGAAGCCAGAGGCCTTCTGTTTGTGTGAAACAAATAATACAGGCACACCCCATACTAAAATGAAGACTTAAAATAAAATGAAATAACCGAATCGGTCGATAACTTCGTTCTGAAAATCGGGGTGCAGGAGCGAACTTAAATATTTATATAAAAAATAAGTGGCGCTTGGCTTTCATGCAAACCCATGACTTGCGTTAACTGTGTTTCCCGCAATGTTTTTTACTTTCTTACTACCTACTTATATGATACGTGTTTGTTTGATACAGTATCGGTAGGCACCTAAGGCGCCACGCCTCGTACCAGGTGGAGACTGGCCTGCTCAGAAATTTGGAATGTTGCTGGCCTTCGAGCAACGCCTTAGGAGACGTGAGGCATAGGCTGGTAGCGAACTGGTTTCGAAGAAATAATAAGCTTTTTGAGTCATGCAAAAAGTAGGTTAATGTTCATATTGAAGAAGATAAGACTGGTTAGTTGTCCTGGATATTTTACTAAGGATTGTGGGTGCGGTTTCTACCAAAGAACAATCATAATGTAGAAATCCAAAGAGAAATTTATAATTTACCGTGAAGTTCAATTTCTAAATTTTATAAAGTACTAGCTTTCCGCCCGCGGCTTCGCCCGCGTGAACTTCATATTTCTTTCCCGCTTTTCGGTTGGAATTTTTGCTGAATTTTCTTTGCTATAAACCTCACGGAGCCCGAGACCTTTCCAACGAATGCAAAACCGTGGAAATAGGTTCGTGCGTTCTGGAGTTATAGCGTCAGGAAGGAAAACCAGACTTATTTTTAAATAATAGATATACCTACTTTATAAAAATGTATACCTAATTATTTATACCAAATTTATGAAGAATATAAATTTGGAATATTGCTTCTGTCAATGTGTAAATGCTTGCTACAAAAAGGTGGTATTTTATTAATAGTGCTCAGTGCGTTATCCAGAAGGAATGGATGACATTCTCAGGTCAAGCAAATTGTGATTTACTTATATTTTGACCGACTTGGTGTAATGGTTAAGAAGTTGGCTACTACACCAGAGGTCGCGGGTTCGATCCCCGCACAGTACAAACATTTGTGTGCATGAACATGTCTGTTTGTACTGGTCTGGGTGTCTCCTATGTATAATAAGTATGTATTTACAAAAGAAAATGTATTTAAGTATGTTTATCCGTTGTCTAGTATCCCATAACACAAGCTTTAATTACCTTACTTTGGGGCTAGATGGCGCTGTGTGGAATAATGTCCAGGGATATTTATTTATTTATTTATTTATATTCAAGTTTTTATCAAATAATAGTACCTACCTACACTCACATGTCCTCGTGAGACTTCGGACCATCGCCATTTTGCATAAGATTACGAAGCACTTTTGTTTCTATGATATTATTTGTGTCGCTTGCCGCTTGTCGGTTGGACCAATCGAAAAGGAATAGGAAATAAGTTAAATTATACCTTCGTACCTACGCAATGATATTTTATACACTGAATTATGTTACGTCCATAATTCGTTGTCTTCAAGCTCGAACAATCACAAAAACTGATGGAAGAATGCACACAGTTGCTTCAGCATGTGCACAGGCTCCTCTTTCCCATTTGGCACTTCGGAGTGCTCCGGGCGAGCTCCTAAAGGCCCCCTCCCCTAAAATTAGTTCAATAAAATGTTTGACACTGAAAAAGGTACTATTCGCAACTTTTCGGGTCACTCTAATCTACTTTTTGTTAGGGGTTCGTATTAAGTACCTAACTAAAACACTTAGTCTCATCTTGATTGTCAATCAGTGAGTTAACTGGCCAGTTTTATTGAATAAAAGTTACAATTTAGATAGGTAATGAATGACTATGCGTAATAACTTAAGTTACAGGCCGAAGGGTTTTTTGGGTTAACGTTCATGTAATCCAGGTTACGGATATCTACCATCTGAACCAAATACCTAACCGTCAATGGTCTGTTAATATGTAACACTAATAATTTTACCTTGCAAAAACACAATCACATAAGATTGAGTACCTGCATGTATCTAGAGCCTAAACAGAAAGTGGTAAGTTGAATCTGTTCGACATGATTAATCTGAACGTAAACAAACAAGTCATCACAAAACCAATCCAATAAAATCTTAAAAGCCGAACATCAAGTGCCATTCGTTCTTACACAATCCCCCCCGTCCTTTCCTAACCCTCCCCCTTTCTGAAGGCCGGGGAAAGGCACTTTCACTCGTGGAATTCGTCTGTTGGGGCTTCGTGACGTCACCTTTGCGCAACGTGATGCAACTTGGACGAGATTTTGTGCGTTATAATAACGAATTAGTTCTAAATTCAAATTAAACGCTTTAGAGGTTTAAAAAAATGATGGTCACGCGCAGTTATTTTAATAATTAGATAAGTAGATAGAAATAAAGAAATCAAAATAATTAGAAATATGTGGGACACTTACAAAACACAACGCTTGTACAACAGGTTTTGTTCTGAAGAACTGTTTGATATGATGCCCACGGCTACTTTTTACCACCGCACCGCTCGCCACCGACAGGGCTTACATCCTCACACTCTGAATCTGCAATAGTTTCGTACAGTTCGGTTTCAGAGATGTTGCCTTCCGAGGACGCTTAAATTGTGGAATGAACTCCCTGCCGAGGTTTACCCAATGAGTTATAGTATGAAGTTCTTCAAGAGGGGTTTGAAAAGGTTTTGCTGGGTCGTCAACGCGCGAGTTATACTCCTGGTGTTGCACGTGTCCATAGGCTGCGGTAACCGCTTACCATCGATTGTCACCGACGTCGTATAAAAAAAACATCAAGAGGTCCAAATTAAGCAAAGTTTGCGCTATCGTTGTCAAGCAGCAAATATTTTCAAGTACCTACATACTCTCAGACCTAGAACACACACACAAATGTTAGCCACAGAAGGCTGGTTTGTCTTAGATGTAAATTACAACCAGGACCTTCGACGCTTTACGCAGTACTCTTACCTTTTACACTAACGAGCCAGTCAAATATAACATCTATGGATAGATGTATTAACCACCTTTGTCTAGCAGTTACACCATCAGCCCTAGCCTCAACTCGACCCTTTTTTTTGTCCATAGCACAAGCTCACAGTATGGAGGCAGTCTTACGTTTTGGATGTGAAACAAGATTTTTAGGCGCCAAAATGAAGTTCTTAAAGGTCAACCTCCAGCCAGATTTCTATGAATTTCGAGCAATATTAGGTGTACTATCCATCTATGTTTTTTAAGATCGATATGGCCCTGCAAGATTAATGCTAAGTTTCACGTAGGTAGCGGTCTTTAAGGTTCATGGTAAGCGCGATTCCTTGTTTTTAAATGGTTATACAAATAAAGGAGATTATGGCAACCTTCTCAAAAATGACTTCAAATAAATCAAAGTGAAAAATAATCTGTAACTATGGTACCTACTCGTATTTGAACCGAAGTACTCATAATTCGGTTTTTCAATGTTTTATATCAATGAGTACCCACCAATATTTCATCTTTTTATTGACGTCAGCAATCAGAGTGCTGATTTAACAATGAATTAACTTTAGTTAGTCCAAGTTATGGGTCAAGATGATTCATCCAACCATTTCATTTTGTTGATGTTTCTGGTACCATAACAGGTTTACTTCCCTACTAAGTTTAATAACTATAAATGAAACACGATATTCAATAAATGGCCATTTATTTTATTTTTTAATTATAACGATTTATAAAATCTAAATTAGTTTGGTCCAGTAATAATGATATTAGGTCTGTTAACCAGCGCTAACTGCGCTGGTTTTACATTTAATATTTTCAAGATAAACGACTTAAATGTACCCCATCACCCTAAAAATATATTATACGAAACGTTATGTACATCGGCGGGTACATGCAATCACAATTTTCAAATTTTGTCCCTAATAAAGAATATGATGTCTATTTGGCACAAAATTTTAATTTTAATCGAAACTCGAAAAATTTACCAATCATCACCGCCTCAAAGAATAATAACCTAAAATATTTCTGTGCGACGTAACTCGTCGCCATTATAATGTAAAAAATCTTATTCCATACATAATATAATAATCTATTTGCTTATACCGAACAATATCTGAGAATAATCTCTTTAAACATCACTTATTATCAACAAGGCGTGACTTGTATTTTTAATTTAATTTCTTATCGTTTATGTTCAGTTTATTTACAGAACGCTTAATAATCTAAAAGTTCATAGAACGTACTAGAAATATATCATAGATATATGGGATAAACATTACCAGCTTTCAGCGAAAACGAGAGCTCTCTCGAGAGAAGTCGTCAGGTGCTTCGTTTTTGCCTAATCGCCGGTAAAAAACCTTAAAACCTAAGTAAAACGAGTACTCCCGTCCAATAGAATTCTGGGGAAAATTACCTTTCCCGAATTTTATGGAGGGATAGTATACGACGTCTAGTAATTCGAAGTCTCGTGCGAACTTTCGCAAATATCGAGACGCGAATATTCGACTGTCTCAAAGCTAAGAACTGCGTCCAGTTTTGCGATTGCGCCGCAAAACTGAAGCAGCTGTCGTCGCCGCATTACCGCGGATCTCACACAAACTTATTTACAATAAATATTTACATCACTTATAAACTAGAGTATTGCAAGTCCCACTTATAAGCAGTACGGATGACAGAATTGATACACCAGCCTCTGACTCCTTTCCGTTTTCTTCATGATACCCTTCTTGTAGTATTGTCTGATGCTTCTGGAGAGTTTGTCGTAGTTCATCGCCGGCCTGTTCTTTCTCTTGCCCCACAGTCTGGCTACACGCACTGAATCCTCAATCTTGAAGACACCGTTACCTGCAAAACACCGTATGAATTAACCAACAGTCGCTAAATTTATTCCTATGCTAATCACATCGAGAGTTGGTTTTTGGTGACAGAGGATAGCCTTAATTTTATCAAATCTTTAAAAGTGTAAAAAGATGGAATGTATTAAGGAACGGGTGAATATAAAATCAAAAGACCACATACTAAATATCCTGCGAAGCAGTTGTCTGTAGATCGAAACAATGCGTTTGTACCTATCGTCTCTTAGGCTAGTCACGACGCAGAGGAGTAACCTTTAGTGGCTTTAAAGTATTTTATTAAGTACTTAACAGATGGCGAGTAACTGGCTCGTTCACCTTGGCTAGTGAGAATGTCGTTGTACAAATACATTTTCCAACCACAATGAATTGGAGGCATATATTACGCGATTAGTCCTTTAAAAAACGAAAAGTTTCATTCAAGTAAAAAAATCCCGTACGTTGAGAGATACATAGCAAAACACGTAATATTAATTGATATCATGTCAATAGCTAATTAGTAACAATTATAGCACTATGCAAGAGTTGTACCTCGAAACAAAGGAATTATTCTTGTTCAAGACTACTCTTTGAAACAAGTATTCTGTTTGTAGGCATGTGTATGTATTCTGATAAAGAGAACAAGTTTATTGAACTCGTTCATTTTAGGTACAATAATATACTTAAACCCAAAAAACATAAACAATATAAATGAATATCTACTAAGGCAATTTGTAACAAAATAACATCTATAGCAATCTTGAAAAGGAGAGATTAAACACAAAGAAATCGAAGAGCACTCATTAGTTGTAAACGAGTTTTGATTCAATTTCTTGGTATAATTCCACAACTAAAGCTGTGACTGATTATTAAAGCTTGGATACAAGCAATCTGATTAAATATTCTATACCTAATTATTGAAGACTTTTGCAGTCCTTTTCGTGGTTTTATATTAAAATTATAGGATGTCCACATTTGTATTAAAAAAATTACATTGTGTGGCATGTTCTATGAAAGCGGATTGGCTTGCTTATTTTAAATCTAGTTCCTATTCTATCGCTTCTAGCCCTTCTATCGGGTATATCACATCGTCCTTTTTAATGACATTTTGATGAACATCGTTATCGACACTCACGATAATATTTCATTCCAATTCAGTTACTACAAGTAGATTACTCACTTCTATCAAGCCATCGTATCGCGGAACCGTGAATGTGGGGGGATGCTAGCAACTCCTTGAGGAACTGCCAGAGGTGTATGTGCGTGCTTCCAGACTTCGCTTTGACTCCTGCTGTAACCGCACTGGTACCCGCCGATTCAGAATCTTCGTCTGTGAAAGAATTAAGGTGTTATTATAAACTTGATAGTCTTATCATTATTGAAAATATGACTTTTCATTATGACTATCCAAAATAAGTTTTGTTATCAAATGGTAAAGGAGGAGATTACTGGCATGAATTTGATCGAATATTATGTGAAGATCTTTAAAATAGTAGGTCTATTTTTAAGCGGATTCATACAAACTCATGAGTGAAATGAACTAAGATCAAGATTTTCGCGGAAAACAAGTAAGTAAGAACGATGAATTTTAAATTATTCATGGCTCAGTTTCATGCCATGTGTGTCCTATATGCATACTCAATCGGTAGTAAAGATTAACGTATAAACTTAGCATTATATCAAACAATTTAGGATCATTATGGGTTGGATAATGACACTGATGTGGAGAAAAACGGGCTTAGGAGTAGCCAGATGACAGACTAAACCATTTTCTGGGAAGTGTATCGTTGTAAGTAATTTCTTCTTCGAAGCAACGAAGCTAGACATGTCTGTACCACATTATAGCGATATTTTAAAATGTTACCCACATGAGCTTATAAGCAGTAGCTTGAAATGGGTTAAACGTGGAAGGGTGCATAAAGCTGACTTCAAACTTAAATGATTTGATTCAGTAGACAGTATAGCAAATAAGTAAGTAGCTCAAAGAATCCAAAACATGAAACTGTTTCGTGGAAAAGTGGCTTCATTTCTGCGTATATTTATGGAAACATATTCGGAAAAACGTTATCTATTTTTTCCCAAACTGACCTTCGATACCAGACTGACTTTCAAACGGATCAGGTAAATACTACGGACCAGGCGATAAATAGCAACATTCTATTTAAAGACGAAAGCCGTGTGTAGAAAGGAATGCTCCGTACGATTTGAGGGATATAAGGCTCTTTGAATTATTACGCGAAAATGATTCCTAGCTGACTGTACACAAAGTTGACTTTCAAGTTTTACTTCTATCAAGAGTAGTAACTGAAGGCAGTAAAGATTAACGAAAGAAACATTGAACAAAGTGACACTTACAACTAAAGTCCATAGCTGCCTAGAAATGGCGTTGGCCGAGGTTTCTTGTCGTACTCTCAAACGTATCTAATAGAGGATTTTTGTGATGTCAAACCGCAATATATCTTGGTGAATACGACCTTGCGGGTCCGGCGACACTAGTCAGCAACTGGGTCGTCGGAAAACGACACAAAAACTCAACTGGACGTATATGGGATGGTGGCTGGTACGGTCTACTGGCCAGAGCGAGGTACGGCAGAAAAGCAATAGGACCGAGAACGGCTGATTGATGGATTAACTGTTACAGGCGTGGTTCGCTCAAATAACTTTGAATTTAATTCGCATTCATTGCAAAATTTGTTGGTCATTGATTCTAAATTAGTTTCGTGAAAAACGTGTTGTGTCGGTTGAAATAAATCATCGTGATTAAGGTAATCACGTTCCGATCCTTCTTTTTGAAATACGTTGGTTATTCTAGTTTTTTTTTTACTGATTAATAAATAGTAACTTTTAAAAGATCAGTATCTTGCTTGTATCATTACTGCCCTTTCCGTCATACAACTCATGATTGGCGTCGTCCAAGCCAAGTACGAGAATCTACGCGTAAGGAATAATTGTGGATTGCTATTTCCTGTGGCACAGTCTGACACTTTTTTATGGATTAACTGTCATACAGAAAGTAGGCGCTTAGGAGGTGCTGAGGAATGGTTATTCTTTGTCAGATTTTTACAGTGCCTCAATTTTTAAATTTGCGCTTTCACAGACATTTGAATATTTGGGTAATATTGTTGTAACAAGAGTGCTTGAATTTAAAAGATCTGTATGTCTTCCATGAGTCTCTGTTGACTTCAGATATTTGTGTGGCATTTTTGGTCCCGTTCCTAATCACTACCGCCGCGGACGCTAGCGGCTGTTATTGGTGAAAACTCATGGAAACACAGGTGTATAGCTATGTATTGACAGAGCTATACACCTATGACTACACACCAGACGCAATTTGATTTGCCTACGTCCAATATGTCATCATTTCCAATCAAGGCGCGTGTGTTAGACATAACCTCTTGGCCATCATTAGCCAGTTTGTCTGCACCATCAGTAGTGTGTTGTATGTGGGCCGCATCATATAACGGTCAGTCACAATGCCTGCGACTCGTCTGATGCATGGCCGTGCTACATCGCATTGACAGATGACAGCTCGGCGGCTTTTTCTTCTTCTTTAACTTATCTAGATTACTCTTCACTCATTAAAATTTATTTCTCTGCGACTACCTGCTTTGGCACTTGATAACTTATGCTGACGTGTTGGACTTGAATTGAATAGATAACCTGCCAAGCTTTTATGGTCAATCAGAAAAACACATGATTGATGTTTTCCGCAGTATATTATACTCGTATATTAAAAACGTATATTATTAAAGGTGACGAATATCGAATCCTTTTATCGAAGTTGGACGATTAGTATTGTGGAATTATTTTAAGCCTATAGATAAAGTCTGATATCGTTAGTATCAATTTATTTTTTGATAAATAGTGACGTAAATTTGTTTATCGAAAACTTTGGGTGTGATTGTCCTCTTGATAAGGAAGGAGTTACTTTACCGCCGCTACTTTAGATACCTATCAATAGTATTTCTATCAGAAAACATTTTATTAGTTTTTTTAAAGATACAATTGGTACTGACCATCACTCATGTCGTCAGCTGAAGGTAGACCGGCGGGTGTAGGGTTCGGAGAAGGCTGCTGGTGATCCGACCATTGTGAAGTCCTCCATGCTTCATGTCTTGCTGCCTTCCAGATCTCTAGCTGAGCGTATAATGTGCTTCCAGCCTGTAACAATACAGAACATTGATGAACGCTCAGAAAAGAACTACTTACAAAAAATTATGGCTTAAAAAGTCATTCCATATTTTAACAAATATCTACAAATTTGCTATGAAACGACATGTCAAAAGCAGCTTGATAACTACATTTGAACGACAGTTATAATGGCTTTTCTCATTCCATTTTTACGTTATTAGCCTAGTACATAAAAATATGCAAGGGATCATCCCCTGCATATTTTTATGTACTAGGCTAACAGTATATTTTATTCTAAGTAACCAATTTCAATTTAACTCAGTTTTACGTAAGTATTGAAAAATACAGCACGTGATACCGATAATACAATATACTGAAAAAATTATGGCTTAAAAAGTCATTCCATATTTTAACAAATATCTACAAATCTGCTATGGAATGATATGACAAAAGCAGCTTGATAACTACATTTAAACGACAGTTTTAATAGCTTTTCTCATTCCATTTTTACGTTATTAGCCTAGTACATAAAAATATGCAAGGGATCATCCCCTGCATATTTTTATGTACTAGGCTAACAGTATATTTTATTCTAAGTAACCAATTTCAATTTAACTCAGTTTTACGTAAGTATTGAAAAATACAGCACGTGATACCGATAATACAATATACTGAAAAAATTATGGCTTAAAAAGTCATTCCATATTTTAACAAAAATCTACAAATCTGCTATGAAACGACATGTCAAAAGCAGCTTGGTAACTACATTTAAACGACAGTTATAATGGCTTTTCTCATTCCATTTTTACGTTATTAGCCTAGTACATAAAAATATGCAAGGGATCATCCCCTGCATATTTTTATGTACTAGGCTAACAGTATATTTTATTCTAAGTAACCAATTTTAATTTAACTCAGTTTTACGTAAGTATTGAAAAATACAGCACGTGATACCGATAATACAATATACTGAAGAAATTATGGCTTAAAAAGTCATTCCATATTTTAACAAATATCTACAAATCTGCTATGAAATGATATGTCAAAAGCAGCTTGATAACTACATTTAAACGACAGTTATAATGGCTTTTCTCATTCCATTTTTACGTTATTAGCCTAGTACATAAAAATATGCAAGGGATCATCCCCTGCATATTTTTATGTACTAGGCTAACAGTATATTTTATTCTAAATAACCAATTTTAATTTAACTCAGTTTTACGTAAGTATTGAAAAATACAGCACGTGATACCGATAATACAATATACTGAAAAAATTATGGCTTAAAAAGTCATTCCATATTTTAACAAAAATCTACAAATCTGCTATGAAACGACATGTCAAAAGCAGCTTGATAACTACATTTAAACGACAGTTATAATGGCTTTTCTCATTCCATTTTTACGTTATTAGCCTAGTACATAAAAATATGCAAGGGATCATCCCCTGCATATTTTTATGTACTAGGCTAACAGTATATTTTATTCTAAGTAACCAATTTTAATTTAACTCAGTTTTACGTAAGTATTGAGAAATACAGCACGTGATACCGATAATACAATATACTGAAGAAATTATGGCTTAAAAAGTCATTCCATATTTTAACAAATATCTACAAATCTGCTATGAAATGATATGTCAAAAGCAGCTTGATAACTACATTTAAACGACAGTTATAATGGCTTTTCTCATTCCATTTTTACGTTATTAGCCTAGTACATAAAAATATGCAAGGGATCATCCCCTGCATATTTTTATGTACTAGGCTAACAGTATATTTTATTCTAAGTAACCAATTTCAATTTAACTCAGTTTTACGTAAGTATTAAAAAATACAGCACGTGATACCGATAATACAATATACTGAAGAAATTATGGCTTAAAAAGTCATTCCATATTTTAACAAATATCTACAAATCTGCTATGAAATGATATGTCAAAAGCAGCTTGATAACTACATTTAAACGACAGTTATAATGGCTTTTCTCATTCCATTTTTACGTTATTAGCCTAGTACATAAAAATATGCAAGGGGTCATCCCCTGCATATTTTTATGTACTAGGCTAACAGTATATTTTATTATAAGTAACCAATTTCAATTTAACTCAGTTTTACGTAAGTATTGAAAAATACAGCACGTGATACCGATGATACAATATACATTTCAAATTCATTCAAATAAATATTTTAAAAATAAAACATATTTGACATTGCGATTTTTTTTGTTAGTATTCCGCTTAACTATTGCATAGGTGGTAATCAGCTGACTTTCTTTGTAGTAGATAGATATATTTGTTTCAGTTTTTTTAAGGTATTAGACATTGATGATACTATCCGATCAGTGCGAAAACTCAGTGTTTACTAGAAAACAAGCAAGTTTGATTTGTATGCAAGTACCAGAAGCACACAGACTTTCATCGGCCTCAGAGAAAGTCTGGGCAGCGGTGCGTACTACGCCGCGCGCGCCGGTCAGCTATGCGCCGATTAGCCGATCTTAGACTTACGCGCCTTTTCCACTTGGCTGGGTTACATAATTACTTGACAATAGCACTAAGACCTACTTGCAGAAGGTATCAGTAAACAAAAGAAAACTTTATTATTTCATTATCGATTTAAAAAATTTAAACAATTATGTTACATTCTTAATTAGATTAATTAGGTACAGTAAGGTAAATTATACCACGAATTAAATTAGATTGCACTACACGGTAAATCAGGATATATTTTTAGGTATTCTTTCAGTTATACCGGGTGATTACCAAAAGACTTACAAAAACTATATGGCATACTTAGTAGGTAAGTGATATAAAAACTATCTAAGTGAAAATAAAATTTTATTTCAAGGTCACCATCCAATTCAGTCGAACAGTCAGTATTTTTTGTTTAAAAACCTTAAAATTATAGTCAATTTAACAATCGAATTTTGACTTGACGGTACATAATTACTACATCACTTCCTGAGTGTGCTTTTCCGTTTTTGTAAGTTTTTTGAAAAACACCCGGTATAAAGCATCAATAAAAAGTATCAATGTTGACAAAAGTATATTTGTAATAGTTATATTGCGTAATGGCCTGGTGTTATACTTTTAAAATGATTTTCCTATATCACTGGCTTCAAAATTGGAATCTTTATATATTTTAATCTTGAAGTAAAACAACTTTCCGACCTCTATTATCGTACAGAGGTAAATGTCAAAGACGTAAGCAAAGATCTACCCGATAAACATAAAAATATTGGAGTGATAGAAAGGAGGAAAAGTCAAGTGGTTCTCTGACATAACTGCAAAACAGTTGTTTACAAACAAGTCTTAATGCAACGAATAAAGTTGCATAATTATTAACCTGATTACCCTAAACGGATTTCCTTAGGTGCTGACCGAAAAAGTATAATTAACAGTGACATAACAATCTTGCCTAGCCGGTCGACCGATTTTGGTAACTTTTGTAGCAATTTTTTACAAAAAGAATCCTGTTATATTTTCAGCAGCGGCTTAGCACGCGTAGCCTATTTCTACCGTTGAAAATATAGCCTAAAATAGCCTATGTCACTCCCGAATAGTGTAGCTTTCTCTTAGTGAAAGAATTTGCATGATAGGATCAGTATTTCCAAAGATTACTCCCTAAAAACAAACAAAGCAAGAAACTTACTAAGATTTATCAAAGGCACTAACAACTTTTTGCAAATATTAAAAACTTATACTGAGATGACGAATTCAGCGAAATTAACACAAATACTAGGTCCTCCCAATAAACTGAACTAAATACTATAACAGTTTATTTACAAACGCGTCATTGTATGTAGTTATAGTTCGGAACACGCCAAGGCACGAATGATGTAAGCTAATTGACTCCAAAAAACTTAGGAAGCAATTATAAAAATGGACGCTGATGATCCAAGGAGTCTTATAGATGAAACCGAATTATCTATATATCAGTATCTCAAGAAACTGACGACATCATTGCTGTTTATGAAACAGATTTATCTTTAGACATTAAAACATACCATCACGTCTATATCCAAAACTGGGTAGTCGGAGTGTGTTTTCGAAGTGACTGTTGCCGTCATGGTGAACGGTACACTCTGAAATCCACTTTTCAGCAATGGTTTTAGAACCCAATCGGTTGTGAGCCTTCCACCGCTATCTGGGTTGATTTGGTTTTTCATCGATGTTTTCCAACGCCGGAGAGTTAGTCGGAAATTTTACCAATGAACACAAATGGTTCTAGCCGGTTTTGAAGCAGAGACCACACGATCCACGATCCGAGTTGGTGTGCATAACCCCCAGACCACGACGCACGACCGCGCCCTCAGATTTATCGATGCCATTATAAACAAAAATATTATAACCTTTTGATAAAACGTTTTGAAAAAATTTAAACGATTTGTTCCTAAGCAACGATTATTCAATTTAATGGTACGTACACGTAGTTTTGCGTGATATTCAATGTAAGAGATGAACAAACGAGTAATCTACCTAAACTAATAATATAAAGAGGAAAGATTTGTTTGTTTGTTTGTATTGGACCGAAACTAATGGACCGATTTCACAAATTCTTTCAGTAATATAAAGCTAAAACATCAGGGAGTGACATAGGTTATATTTTTTTTTATTAAGCCTATACTTTGACGGAAAATACTGTCTACGCAGGCGAAGCCGCTGACAGACTGCTAGTTTTTGAATAAATAAGTTGTGTTCGTCGTTAAATTGTTGATAGTGTTGCACCTACTAACTGACAGATAGAGGTCATCGATTTTATATTTACGTTGGCCAAGTAAACATCATTGTTTATCATACATACATAAATCAATTTGTTAGACTTTGTACCGATAACGCACGCCCTCAATAGTTCTCAGGGTTAGCCGATTATAGTAATATAAATAAACTGTTTCTCCTCACGCTCATTACCACTGCGTCAAAATTATTACGCCTTACATCATTTAAAAACTACAAGGTACGAGTAACTGAAAATTTCCCTTCTTAGGTAATTCACTAGTTTGAAATTTCAAAATAATGGTAATTGACGTCAAGAAACGTTACGGATGAAGGAGTAGGTGTACCTTCTGTAATGCAGCATCTTTAGTTGCATAAATAATGAATCGTAACCATGACGTCAATATCACAGTTGCATTTTTTTTTAACTTGGACTTTTTTGATTACTACCGTATAATTACCTGAGGTGCTCTTTGATTGAAATCTTCTTCTGTTAGCGCGACCAGAGCGGCTCCATCCATGGCAAAGTACTCCGTAGGGACCATTGGAAGATTGAAGTGTTGCAGGGTAAACATGACCCACGCCTTGACATCTCCAGTACTCCATAGCATAGGATCTGAAAAGACATTTATATCAGCATAATGCGAGATAGAAAACCGTCACATACGCTCCTAAAAATTTGGAAGTGGTTGATTTCGTACTTTACAATACCGACAAAATTAAATAGTATTTCGTATCAACTTCTGCATTTAAAAATTATATTAAATTGGTAACTCATCATTGAATTTCAAGCTACGCGAGTGGATGTTGTAGTTTAATATAAGTGGATGAGCATCTTACGTAACCAACCGTTCCATCGTAGTTCTCAGAATCCATTTATGAACGCGATGTTCCTTGGCAGTAGCTGACACGTTATCTACATAGAAACGCTTCGTTTTTTACCGCGTTGAGGTCAGACTGACGTCATTAATAATTGCCATATAATAGTATTGATGTTAAGAGATACGGCTACTACGTTCCCATGTCATGTCAATTCATATTCATCACACTTAATTCAAGATACATTCTTTACGCATGTATCCACGTTGTTGTGCATAGTCGAACCATTTATAGTTATTCAACCTTTAGCGAAACTTAAATGACTAAGGCTAGTATTTTTAGGTGACTCACCTGGTGAGATTCCAAGCACTGTGCAGGTATTGTCGACATCTCTTTTAGATTGTTCAATGGCCAGAGACAAAACTCTATCTATATCTGGTGCCACTAAAGTCTCGTCACCCCCGCTACTCTCTTCCATTTTCACCGCCTCTAATTCAATGGGGAAAGGTTTAAGGTTAAACCGTTTTTGGAAGGTTGTGTCTTCAAGAGCTGATCTTAGAAGAATGTGATCCCGGGGTTCCTCCACTTCAATTTTTGGTGTGATGAAATTGTGTTGTACACTTTCCTGAAGAATTTGATTTTCTTTCAATAGCTCTTCTATGTCGATGTACTCGTCGTGTTGTGGTACAGGGGAGGAAAACTGATTGTAGCTGCCGTATGAAGCGCAGGAGCCCGAAGGTGATAAGGGGTAGGGGGAGGCAAAACCAGGGACAGAAAGTCTGTTAGGTTCCTCCTTGATGTATATTTGTGAAGAATTGAACTGCTGGTTGTACGGTGAAGCTGGCTGTAAAGCGACTGTTGGGATGGATCCTTCGTCTGATGAAGGGGATGGTGTTGGGTATCCTTCGAAATCGTACAAGCGCTCTAGAATGTTGTCTTCTGGGTAGGGTGGGGGTGGTTTGGTATGAGGGTTTGGAGGGGAATGCAACATGGGTTCTGGTGGGGACGCGGCTCCAAGGAAGCGCAGGAGGTGGTGAAGATCCGCAGGCGAGCCTGGCACCGTCCTCTCGCCCTGGGAGGCTGAAGGTGGGCTGCACCCAGAGCGGGGCACTGTTTGTGGCATCTATGGACAAAGAAAAGTAAATATTAGAATTTTTCTGAAATATTTAACCAAAAAACCAATTTTATTTCTTGCAATGTTTGGATGAACGTTCTTTTAAAATTATTTATCTTATACAGTCTCTAAATAACGTTGATCACGTGGACCGCGCATGTTAAGTGCTAACTAAATCTGCGTGATAGTTTCATGTTTTAGTCAATTTACAACAAATATTTGAACGCCTAATTTTGGGCACACGGCTGACGTCACAGCCCTATGGGAGTTATGACGTAGATATGGGGCCAGATGTCATAAACATTTTCAGACTTTGTATATTTATCCTAAACGTCAAACAGTCTTTTTTTAGAAGTGAGTAAGGCACAAAACTTAATAGAAGCTGAACTTTGGATAGATTAGGAATTATTCGTTTTATTTGGTGATCTTAATTAAGCGTATGAATATTTATGTGGCCAAAGTAGTAATCGAAATTGATTTCTTATACATAATTAGTTAATCGAAGTGTTAGGTGAGACACTGATTAAAATACAACAATCCAAAAACCTTTGGATTTTAGCTACTTAATAATTTATTGCCTTTTCTTTTATTCCCAAAGTTGTATCATGCTTTTAAATGTAAATTATTGACAGTACTCGTACACAAAGGGATTGCTGAGAGCATAGACTCGTAGAAAAGCTGAGTAACTGCCACCAAGAGATTACGGTATAAACACGAGTGATTATTTTTATTCCTTATAAAATACTAACGTATATCATAGTTATCGGTACTCTTCACGAAATAATAAGTCACTTAAAACAAAATAACTCACTCTCAATAAAGGCAGACCCATCTTAGCCATCGCTTAACCATTACTAAGACAGAAAACATTTTCCCGCGTGAAAATCATTCAAACCTGTCACTCTGACCGACCGGTCAGTCGAGATAATCAAGACTGGTATTATCATAGAACTGGATTTAAAAAACAATGGTCACATCTATTTACATGTTTCTCAGTTTCTCACGCGTTAAGTAGCATCTAGAATGTAAAGCTTAGTTTCATAGAAATTGTAGCGAATGAACGTAGATAACTTATCGTCGTATTGCAATGTGTAGTTTTTATCTAATTATGATTTAGCAAAATTTTAAAATGCACTGTTTTAGGACCAAATTTAGGTTGGCAACCCATTCAAGGTTGATAAGAAGTTGCAAAGTACTTGTGGATAATGGTCAGAAGATCATACCCAACAATGCCCAGATTGACGGCACGGTTGGCGTAGTGCGCTGTAGCACGGTTTCTCGCCTCGATTTCCGTAGTGTCCCGGGTTCGATTCCCGGTCGGGTCAATTCAGGAAACGATCTTGTCTGAATTGACTCGGGTCTGGGTGTTCTGGGAGACGCCCCTGGCTTAGTTCCTTGTGTGGTACCTCGTAACACAGGGATATTAATCCCTACTTCGAGACCATTACAAGAGGTGTGTTGTCTGGCGCATATTTATTATTTATATTTATTAATGCTTAAGGGAAAAAAACAATTGTTTGAATTTTTTGTTTATATTGAATAGGCTTCATTAGGCATATTAGACAGATATTACTGGACCGATTGCACCAATTTTAAGCTACACCATCAGGGAGTGACATAGGCTATGTTTTTTTTTAATTTGGGCTATATTTTGACAAGAAAGACGTGGGCGAAGCCGCTGACGGACAGTACTCGTATATATCAGTATACTAAAAAACAAATTGAGTTGCTAAGATGTTTTATGTGCATTATAAAACCTGATGAGATATATTATTTCGTTTTCAAATAAAGTCGTGTTGTAACTATAAAAATCTAATAAATATGCAGCATGTAATGTTACCATTTTAGCCATAAATTTAAATGGCAAAGTCCGGCATAACGAATGGCAAATACTTTTTTTTAAAGCTTCAATCTACTTAATAGGTTCTTGTCTGTACTAAACACTAGTTAAGTCATAAAATATATAGGTAACGCAGTACTAATAATAGACATACGGAAATATCAAACTTCACAGCAAATAATGTAGTATGTCAATTTCGTTATGGTTACTGAATACATACTTCTTAACTTGGTAATTAACGGTTGGATTTTACTATTCACTTACTTATTCGTATATGCATCGCAATAACTTAGATGTGAAATTATTAAGTATATTACTTATTGTTTTAAAACTACGATTGCGAGTATCTCTTACTTGTAAACCGTATATTTAAGTAGGCTCAAATATTTAAGTTTAAGTAAGTACGATGGAGATGAATTAGCTTTGCATCGTTAAATTCTTATACACGAAATAAAATGAAATTACTTGTATTCTTGGACTTTAGGTCAAAGTGATGGGGTTAAAGACAGACTAATTGACATTTGAGGTATCCTAATGAGAGTTCTTATGCTATGCACGGACAGTGTTAGACAACACATTCTATATCTAAAGAATACACACGGTCCGAATGCGATTACAATATCTGTTATACATAGTGAATGAACCCCAAGAGTTTTTTAGTATGCAAACGCGTTGGTGACAAGCCAGTTTTAGAGAAAAAAAAGAATTTGTCATTATATTTTGTGCCATGTAGTGAAGAATCTATCTTAATAATTAAATAACCAAATTTTTCGAAAGTAAATTTTCATTTTTAACATTTAATAACAACAAATAAATTTCTACACGAAGATGAAACTATCTTTGTGTACAATATTTGGTTTTATTTTGCTGTTATTTACCAAATGTTCTCTAATCCTTAACTTACTAGAGAAAAGGCAAAATAAATTAGCAAATAATTTGTAAGATCGCATTTCATTCAAAACTTTGAGAACCAAACTCGTCTATTTTTTTATCAACTTCTCTTAGGAAACAGCGGGCCTTCTACGGTTTTTTTCTTCGAAATTTCGTGATACTTCGGAAGGGTAAAAAGGACACAAAACGTACATATTATATACATTCCATAGGTTTCATGTATATTGTTCAATAAAATGTGCCTTTTTATTATATGTTCGACGTAAGGGAGTAAAGGGGGCCTGCGTCCATTCTTTAAAATGTGAAAAAATCTGACAATGACATTGACGTCACTGCATTGTCAGTCGCACCGACTGATCGTGACTGTACAATCGCGGCGCCTGTTACAATTTCGATGGACCTTGGGGTTTCCACGCACAGGCATTCATGCGTACGAATGACGACTCAAAACTATTGCAAAATGGGCTTTATGTCGGCAGCATAAGCATGTAAAGCTCGATGTGAAGCCTGCGGCTGAACGAATTCCGCCGAGACTTGAATGAACCGTCGTGCCTCGTTCAGTAGAGGGTTATCTAATAGGATATCAATGCGACATAGGTATGCGAATATGATAATAATAACAAATTATTAGACTTTAATAGAATTGTTTCATTCACCTAACTTCGCGATACTATTGGTTCTTAACAAACAGTTTCCTCGCAAAGCATCCTCGCAAATCTCTGGTGGGAACGCACCCTTAGGATCTTTTCCACCAGAGATGGTAGGATGCTACGTTGCTGTCGGTGCGTTTGATATCCACCAATCATATTCATTGGTCCATATAAAACATCTCTGGTGGAAAAGCAGCTTAAGAAGGCGGTTTTCTACTCTGTAACTTTGACAGCTCATCAAAATGGCGATGATTTTGATGTAATCGGCTTTTGAGAATAATCCCTCCGTATGTATGATACAATTTATTACCGATACATTAACTTCACGCAGCGTGAAACTAGTAGTATATAATAATTATTTCTACTTAATAAATATTAATGAACCGCACATGCTTACTTAGCGATGCGAACTTTTACCATCAGAAATGTTTTATGAAAAATCTGCGACCTAACGTTTTGATTACTTTTTGCTTATCATGACCTCTGCACAGGTGTCGTAAATCTTGTATGTTAAATGTTTTCTTCGCAATTTCCTAGCGTCACTTATGCGCTCTTTTACGATTTTGCAGTGTTTTTGAAGTGATGCTTATTGAATGTTGCTGGCTCCTTGTAGTGCAAGTGACTATTTACTTTTAACTAGGCTTTAACATTAAGATGAAATTATTTTTAATAACTTTTGTAAATAAATGTGTTGTTGTTAACATACTTATTCCCAGCGCTCTACGAGAACTCAGAACAGGTATATTTTTATAAGGTGAAGATTGGTTTAAGGGTATTGGTATACATATAAAGTAACCGTTATAAATATGTGCTTTAGTTCTCACCCAAATGTAAGTTAAGAACCATTCGAACAATTGTAAAACCACAACAAGTTTAAAAGAGTAACTACAGAGTTTTTCGCCGGGTCTTCTCAGTAAGAATCAATCAACTCCTCCGACGCGGTGGTAGAGTCGCATTATGTTTGTATACTGTTTATTTATTTATTCATATTATTATTTAGTATATTTTTAAAATATTTAAAAGTACTGATTCAAGGCTATATAAACAAAGATATTTGAGTTTGAGTTTCAATACAAGCACTCAGTACTAAGCCGCCGTGAGCCGGTAAACTACAGTTTCGCTTTAGTAAAATTTTAGCATAATCCAACAATATCCACTCGAGCCTCGTTGCGATGTCTGACTCAGATTAACTTAATTGCCCATTAGTTTGTGTACAGCAAACCCCCAAAAGTCTATACACAAGTATACATCTTATTCCATAGACTTAAGACTGAACAAAAACGCACGTGCGTTGCGTCTCTGTACACAGTTTTTATTTCATCACATTTGCAGTCATTCGAAACGTGGCTTTGTTACCATCTCCTTATAAAACCAGATCTATGAACCTTAAGTCTACTTGGGTTTCCCATGACATTAAACTTGGTGTTACAATACTTTGTTGACATTTATTGCAGTCATGTCTCCCAACATGGCTTAGTTAACTTTTAAATGTTTCTTTCATGCACAGCTTCTTTGAAGTCAAATCATTGAAAATATTCAAAGTAAACTTGACTTTTATGCGTTGTCGCAGTCTCACCATCTGCCGTCTCATTATTAAGTGAGTAGAAATGTGCCAATTGTCAGAAGCCTTATGAGAAATGTAAGCTATAAAGTAAGAGAAAATAGACAAGCTGCATCCCACTTAGAGACACCAACAATCTTACCTAACGCGTAAACTGATCAACTCACTTGATATAGCCAACTTTCACCCTCCATATTAAGTCAATGTTATTGTCACTTCAATATATAAAACAGCAAAAACCGCACTCACACAATCACCTCCAAATGTCAAAGCTGTGGCGCGCTTTTGAGATCCATTCTCGAAACGTCAAAGTTTGAGGTTATGCCGGCCGGTGTAGAGACCGCGTCTAAGTTAGGATGTGGATATTTGCGTAACTAAAACTTATGCGGAGATTTTTTTGGTCCATGAGTGCGTGTGCGCGGCGGATAGATCACACTGCCACTGAGCTCTGCGCATGCGCGAGAAGCCTTAGTCTCAATGGCCGCCTGCGTCATTGCGGGAAGTACGCTCAAATAAACTAATACACAACTTTTAATAGAACCTACATCGGAACAGCACGTCACAGTGCATTTAATTAAGCTATGACGTCCGATTGGGTTGTGATCTATTGTTAATTTCCACTATTTGGGGCGATAGAGCGTGATCTAATAATTTAAGATCCGTCAGAAGGTTGGAGAAGGTGGTTTTACTTCCTAAATCAAAACAAATATAGCAGAGTCACTTCCTTGAAGCAATTCAGTATAACCAATAACCATCAGTCATATGTTACAGCAAGATTGTTTAAAGTATAATAGGTAAGTGCATAGCGTGAATATTAATCAAACAAGCAAAAAGACAAAAATAATGATAGTTTGCAAGTACTCCATGACGTTGCTTCATATCTTTTGATTATATCAACGAGGTACATACAAAATGGTGATTATATCTCTAAATCATGATTAAATTCTACAAGATCCAGTGCGCAATAAGTTAATCTAGATAAAATGTGTACTTACACATTAGAACTTTTAACACTTTCAGTCTTATTAGCTAAACAAAGAGATCAAAATATCGTAAATAACAATCGTTAATTCGATAAAGTAATGATAAAAAAACCCAAACAAAATGATAAAATTATGTAAACGTTAACGCACTGGTGGTATATGCAAATATAAACACGTTTTAAAGCTTGTCTCAAAGGATTAAGGTCCCCAATTGCATTTATTTTTCCGACATGTACCTAAAGTCAGTCCATGATGATTTATCATACGACTTTAGCTTTTGTTCTATTGGATTAAGAATCATTTACTCTACCTATCAAAGATGCGTTCGCTGATGATAGGTATGATACTGTTTATTATTTACCAGCATCATCAGCATCGACAATATAGACGTCATGAATGACGGCAGAAATAGTACTAAAAACCTGGTACCGATTTTTGTTGGGAACTGTTCTTTACCTACTGTTTTTGTTATTATTACCATTGATATTTTGAGTTGGAAAATATAAGGAAATGTAGTTTCAAATAGATACACATTTTTGGTGTTTAAGATGAACCGTATAAAACCGTACTTGTAATCTCAGGCGCCAACCTAATCGAAATGCATTTTGAATCATCGGTAATGTTTTTCGTAGTCACCAAAGTTGAAAGTGCTCAATAGTATGTTTATTGTTTTTAGTAACCCGATTATTTTTTTCGATACAGCTTACTTCAAACGACACGTACTCCCATAAAATACAATTATGATTTCCGGGGATGTTGAATCCTCAACCATACTAGCAAATCACTAACAAAAATGCAACAAAATTACAACATAATAAATTATTAATTTTGTTTACCCACACCTTGTTCTAAGAAAATCAATCACATTCCTGATTTCAATTAAAAACAATAAACCATTACAATGACTCAATGTTACATATATTAGATCAACTCATCTATAATAAGACCAAGTTATTTAACATCCGCACCAATTCTACTTAGGACAATTAATAAATAATGATCATTACGAAGGACTTACGCGGTTTTGTTCGGAAAACATGGGGAAATATGAAAACTCATCGAAAAGTGGTCTATGAATAACTTTACGTCATGACTGTTACGATCTGGACTTACAGATGCATGTACGAGTAACACTTACTATATAATACGACATGGCCTATTTAAAATAGGATTACTTATTGTGCTTTTATAAAAAAAAACAGGATTTTTTTAGGGTGATTTTTTCACGTAATTTTCTCCAAATATTACCTTATTTGACGTGTCAGCCTAGCGTAGAAAAAAAGTGCCTTTGAGTTAGGCCCGTGCCTGCGTGAACGTAGCCTAGGTTGCCCACATGGGGTGACAATTTGCGAAAGGCTGCGAAACAAATCTCGTAAATCAAAAATATAAATTACCTATGCCTGGGCTACTATCCTTCACTTTAAGAAATATTTAACCCTAATCTATGAAAACGTTTTTCCAAACACTGTAGTCAACGTCCTATTGATGACCTCACCAGTAACGTAAGAGCGCATCTGTCACACATCCAACGCGTGCGCATGTATGTGTGACAAGTGACGTACGAGTATGTACGTGGGAAAATCATGGCGTTTTGTTTACAACCAGCGTATCAGAGACTTTATGTAAATTATACATTTCTGCTGCTAAAATAGTTAAACATTAAGTTAAATGGCAAACATTCTAATCAAACCGGTCTACTAATGAAGACATCAACGGGTAGGTAGGGTTTAATTATTTAAATAAATCTTAAATGTTTTTTATGCGAAATTAATTAGATCGTGAAACGCATGCGCCAAAGACTGACTGATGTGGGCTCTGAATATTCAATCTACAGAAGGAACTTTAATGTGTTGATTACGTATACGGTTTGATTATATAGAAGTGTGATGTTTAGTTAGTCATAAAAGTAACTTGTTCATGCGCCAGACAACACACCTCGTATCTTGGTCTCGAAGTAGGGAAAAATATCCCTGTGTTACGAGACTTACGAGGTACCAGAGAGGAAATAAGCCAGGGGCGTCTTCCAGCACCCCTAGATTATTGCATTACCAGTTGCATTTTTTAGAATATAATAGCTGATACCATTATGGGCAACGGTAAAAGTAAGTGATGGATGATAAAGCAAACTCTCATGTTGGTTAAAGCAATAAAAATGCATTAAATAATTGATCACCTGTTGAAATAACCAGTGTAACAAAATGCAACATTTCACATTAGTACAACACAGTATAATTCTAAAGACAGAAAAGCTAGAAAAAATTGAATTTCGGGTTCGAATCCTGCCTGAAATCTTCTTCAAGGTCCGATATTCGATTTTTTTTAGTTTATTAATCTTTAGATATGAAAAATAAGCATTGTAAAATGCTAAAATAAACAAAGTAAGTAATAACAGTATAATGCGTTATTGAATATTGTTGATTTACTTAAATCACCCGGTTTAACAAGTGACACTGTTCGAGTTAAAGCTTTGCTTTAGTTTGTAAAAGAAAAAGATGTCCTAGATGTGTTTATATAAACAAAAGCGATAACTAGCGACCCGCCCCGGCTTTGCAGGGCGGCAATTTAGATACCAATGTGGTGTCAAAGTTTTCTATACTAAAATAAACATGAATAGGGTTTTTGAAAACATCATCAGATTGTAATAATTAATCAATATATTTAAAAATACAATAAAAAACGGCCCTACAAAACTTTTAGTTTGTTTACTTATCTAAAATTCATTTTATGGGGGGAGGGGGCCTTCAAACTTAGGTAAAATTGTAAAATAATAAATAAACCATTCGATAATCTACACAGTTTATATTGTTAAGAAACCATATTCATAAACGCAAAATTTAATATAGCTGCCGAACAAGTGGTTTGCAGAACGTAAAGAAATAGATCGCAAATGATGTCATTTGCAAGCGGCAGTTTGAGGGTAGCCTTTTAGACAAGTCCAAAAACATGATTTTTAAAATTGCCATATCTCGGGGAGTCTTGGTGCTTTCGCATTATTTTTTTACTATTTTTTCTATTTTTGAGAGGTCTTTGATAATACGTCAACAAAAATTAAAGTCAAATACCCTATTATCATATTATCCCTCTTGATAACTGCTGAGTTTATTTGTCATTGATACTGTCTACTGCTCAGTCGTAGGTTCAGGACCTACTGTTTGGCCTCTATAAGCTGTTAGTCTCAGTTCAGATGGCCATGACAAATCACCGGGCCATCTTTCTCCAAAATACATTTGATGTTCAGCCTTCAATACTTCAGTACGTGACATGCATCACCACCTTTTGTCTATTTATGCTAACGAGTTATGTAAGTGGGAATGCCGACTGACTAACGCGACTTATGTCATTACTGCTCTAATACAAGCAGCCTACGCCCACGGATGGTTTTTGCGACAGTCCAGTCAGTTTCAATGTAAATATCAAGTGCTTCTTAACCCATCGTGGCGCCTTAATGTTAAGGTAACCGAGATGCAAGAAATAAAAAACTAGAAAAAAAAATATTACTGGCCAGAAAAAAATGGCGATTATGCGTTGTAAATAGTTGTCAGGAACCATTTTTTTATTAATTATTATCAGAAACTTTAAGATAGAGCCTGATATTTTAAGTTCATATCTAATCAGCGAAATTTGGTTTTGTACAATTATTCTTTAAACATCATTGTTAAATATTATGACACGATGATTTAAAACAAACTTTAAATCAATAACTAAGATAAACTTATGCCTTTGTTTTGTTAAAGCGTTTTGTTTTACAATGATGTCAATATCTGACCTTTGTAGTCATAAATGATAAAAGAAAAAATCCATTATCTCAACTTAATTTTTTTTTTAATAATGTATTTGAATTTAACTGTGATATGCCGTTCTAACCATAGCAAGTTATTCTTCATTGCACGAAAAAGTACAGTTGGCGGACCTAATGCCTAAAGTTATATGAAGCCCGCCAATCCTATAGTTCTGTTTGTTCTGTTGTTTGTACTGACCATGACCACCATGCAATGACCACTGCTTACCACAAATTACTCAAGGTTTTCTACTTATGTACTGTCCTCCAAGCAATATACACTTTTTCAATTGAATAAAAATAAGTATTAGTAAGTAACCAGTATCTGTAAGAAAAATCGATATCTGTAAAGTAACACGTGTTTAATCTTATCATTTCCGGCAAAGCACCTAGCACTTCAATAGTGCTAAATTGAATTTACCAGATAATTGCGATGATTGCGAAATAATATAAAAGACACATAACAAAGAATAACCCCACCACCACCACAAATCGATGATGCCCTGTCACGTGTCAATAGTATTGAAAGGGGCAACTATACATGTAAGGACTGCTACTGCGCAGTCTTTACATGTATAGCCGTCACTTGTTTGATTGACGTTTGTGGATTCAGGCGTAAAGGCCTGTTCAAACCTGAGCGGTATTCGCTGCCGTCGAGGATAGCGTTATAATACCGCGCGGGTTTCGCTCAGGTATTTAGTATCAAGTTCCGCGGCAAAATGTACCGCTACCCACAGCGGCAGCGAATACCGCTCAGGTCTGAACAGGCCATAAGTCTCTTAAGACTGTATGATGGAAGATAGATAGATACACGTCGACCCCACCCCCTCCGCGTTGCTCGTCTTGTACTTGCTCTAAAAAAACCTTTCAGTGCACGTGTTGGAAAACAAGCATTGGTCCGCCTGATGGTAAGCAGTAGTAAAATTAAAGATATTTTTCGTAGGTTGCCGTCCTAAAGGGTCAGGGAACCGGCGCCCCGCTCGAATCTGACCCCACCACGGGGCCAGTTAACCGATGCCATTTTATACCACTTTTGAATTGGTTAACTGGCCCTACAGCTGAAATTTGTACAGTCACCAGAGAAATCAAACAAATCACCGTTAAGGAGCTTAATAGTCTGAAAGGGTCAAGACATGCTCTGCATATTCTTCATTAAAACTACCAGGAAAGCAGAAGTTAACTGGAACTAAGTGCTAATAGTCGTACATTGTTTATTACTGTGCCTGTAATATTACTGGTAGATTTTTTCTGTTCATTTCTGACGCCCTCGTACTTCTAGTCAAATAGCTTGATGGTAAAACAATAAATAGTGTACTCCACCATTAGTGAGCTAAGTCGTTAGCACCTAGTTCCAGTTAATTTCTGCTTTCCTGTTAGTTTAAGAACATGCAGACATAGCTAGTATTTTTTTCTGGTCACTGCACGTTAGTACAGCAATGGGCCCAGTTGACCAATTCAAAAATTGTACAAAATTGCAATGGTTAACTGTCCCCGCGGAGTCAGATGCGGGCGGGCCAGTTCCCTGAGCCCTCCCGACCCTGCTAATACTAGGGTCCCTGCCTTTGTAGATATATTTACCATTTTAAAATGTATCTAGGAAAAATATTGAGTATTACCTGAGCACATTCTCTGCAACAAGCACAGTGCCGATGCCGGTCCAGCAAGTCATTCCACAAAAACAGCATTTTTTTTAACACTCGCGAACACTTAACCCTTCTTTTTCCAGGGCACTTTTTTCATCCAACTTTAGCTGTGCACTGCTCGACGAACAGATCGCTAATGTGTTTTTTACATAGTGTTGTACGCGTATAAGTTGCAGATAAGTTATCTAGAGTTATCGCACGAGCAAAGTTCGGCTGATATCAAGTTGTGCATGGCTTTAACCCTGCATTCGTCGAGCGACATGTTTACACTGATTTTTATGATAGTTTATTATTACAGTAAGTTGAAAATTTCACAACAAAAGGCAATTGTATGCATTAAAATATCTTGAACATATTAAAAATCTTGCTCACGATATTTATTACTCCAATTATGCACACTAAAAAATAGCTGAGCGAGTACCAATACCACTACAGCTTAATAACAACTTGTACTAATAACAATATTTCAAAGTCCTAAGTGAATTGTTAGTCCTCTCAACAAATATGTTCAAATAAACAATTTGTTTAGAAAAAATATTTTTATTGCTAAATAGTTAAAAAGATGGGTCATGGTAGCGGTTTTTGAACATGTCTTCAAGCACACGTCCATTTTGATCCACGTAAGCACAGCAGGGTTAATCTAGCTATTTATCTTTTGATGAGGTCATTGTTTGGAAAATATAACGATTTTCACATAGTTATTGTTGGAAAATTAAAACATTCCTAACACTTTGAATACGCAATGGCATCGTACAGTTCGGTTTCAGAGATGTTTCCTTTCGAGGACTCCTAAATCGTGGAATGAGCTCCCTGCTGAGGTTTTCCCAATGAGTTATAGTATGGAGTTCTTCAAGAGGGGTTTGAAAAAGGTTTTTGCAGGGTCGACAACGCGCGAGTGATATCCCTGATGTTGCACGCGTCCATAGGCTGCGGTAACCGCTTACCGTCAGGCGATCCGCGTGCTTGATTGTCACCGACGTAGTATAAAAAAAAACTACAACAACATTTCGTTGGCAATATGATTATTATGCTTATCCAAGCGTCTACGATCCCTACGTGGCGTTTGGTGACCCCACCACGACGCCCATGAACAGGTTTGTCAACGAATTACCTAACTTTAAATATAATTACTTACCTAACTTTTATTAAAAACTATCTTTTCATAGTAACTTTTGATTCAAAACACGAAATGTATAAATGTATTCAAGAGGCACCAAAGCATGAGCAAACCAGCTTTTGTAAATAAAAATACCTTCACAGAAATCATTACTTTGGCCACAGACAGACAACTTTTTGTTACGACTCGACCATAGCTAAAACGATTACCAGCACTTGCTAACATTCCTCGAATATTTTTTCTTACATCACAAAAAGCATAGATGTGTACTGTCTAATAATAGTATTGAATTATATATTTTTTACCTTATTTGCTTATTAAACACAAATGGTCGAAAACGTTTTCTGAGAAAGATGAATGACGTAACCAAATCGCGTTGGTTGATTAAACCTTGTATGCGTCACAATCAAAATGTTTTCACGTTGCCGCGATGCCACCAGGTGGCGAAAATGGGTAGCAAAAAGAAGCAACCCAGCCGTCGGTGACCTTTACACATTGACAGGTTAAAAACCAGTTCCTCCTAAAAACACCTTATTTCGACCAAATTATTCACATTAATGATATTTAATGCACTAGATAGGTTACGTTCTGTATCTATGTTTAATTCTCGATTTAAATTATTCGAATTCAATCATACTAATCTTACTTCTTATCATCTTACTTCCTTACTTCTTACTAATATTATAAATGCGAAAGTTTGTTGGGATGTATGTATGTATGTGGTCAACGCAAATTAAAATCTCCGAGTTCAGGTATGAATTATCCTATATGGCATAAAAACTCCTGGCAATGTCGGTTTTCAGCGATTTAAAAGTACTACATATTCAATCATGAATTATCGGCTTCAAAGAACATCAAGATACACTACTAAATGAAAAAAAACATTATTCTGAGCAGCTACTGATGCCAAAATCAAAGCAGTCCAGTTTACTTTGCGAAACATTCCTAAAAGCTTTTTTAACTGTTTGTTATAAGTAGTTTCCATCAGGAAAAACTTGATTTTATTCTGTCTAAGTTCTGTATTTGAACATATTTGTGTTCAAAGGGAGTTTCAAAAATCATTACAAGTTTTAAAACCAAACTATTGTGCTCGCTCAAACGCAGTTTTCATTTCAACAAAGCTGCGCGCGCGCCGACGATGGCGGCTTCGAAGCTGCGCGCGCAACCGGTTGTCAAGGTCTTCGGTTTTCCCGCCTGTCGTCTAAATGCCGCTCATTCTGCATTGGACACTGTTACTATGCACGACTTTGTTTTACTGATGTTATTCTCATTTAAGGTATTATTTTGAATGTTTGTGTGCAGAGTTTTATATTTCTGGTTCTAGTATTTGGAGCTTTTTCATACGGTACTGAGCTATTACTAATTACTGTCCGCCAAGGCACCATATCATGTCAAAATAGTTTGTATGATCTCATTCGATCATTTCTTGGGTTGAATTCTGCAGCGAAGATAATAGTTATGTTTGCGAATGTAAGGCTGCATAGAATGACAAAATTTACTGTCATTTTATTCATTATTTTATTTTTTTGCTGGAGCTTTTGAATCTTTGTTCACTTTTTTCTTACAAAACGCTTATGGGATGTTTGTTATTTTCTGTTTATGGTTAACAAGGGGAGACGAAAACATAAATAGGTAACAATCTGAATGTCATAAAGAGTCACTGTAAAGAGACTATACTTACTAAATAACTATCAAACTAAAATATATGCGCCAGACAACACACCTCTTGTAATGGTCTCGAAGTAGGGATTAATATCCCTGTGTTACGAGGTACCACACAAGGAAATAAGTTAGGGGCGTCTCCCAGCACACCCAGACCCAAATCAATTCAGAAAAGATCGTTTCCTAAATTGACCCGACCGGGAATCGAACCCGGGACACTACGGAAATCGAGGCGAGAAACCGTGCTACAGCGCACTACGCCAACCGTGTCGTCAAATAACTACTAATAACTATCATTCTGTGAATGTTCTGAGCTTTACATAACTAGTTATGATCGGCAACAGCGACCGAGACCGCGGCAACACGAAATTTGAATGTATAATGAATTTGGCATATATATCCCGTATTTGTGGACATGTTTAGTTAGAGAATAACTGATAAGATACAATGATCTACTTTTCTCAGGGTTGTTTTGAGCGGACAAATAGAGGTGAAGAATCCCGCTTGAGTCCCTAGGATCAGATCTAATTTTTCTTGTTTCTATCTAGGTGTAGGTAGGCAATAATGCATTGGTGAATGCTAAATTTAAAAATTCAATTAAGATTTCAGCTTTGATATTTTTAATTATCATAAGACCTACACTGCTGAAAATACTCGTAGGTTTCCGTAGAATAAATTTGTAGGCGGCCTAAATCCATCAAAATCTTATTATATGGTTAAAGGTGCATTGTTTATGAAATGCATATTAAGAAATTAAGGGATACAATTCGGATTGGGGTCGGGACAATTTAGTCCAGTTCAACCCCACTAAGACACAAGTTTGCGCGTTTACCACTAAGAAAACTCCATTTACTGTAGCTCCTCAGTTTCAGAACACTTCCCTTACCATATCAAGTAGTATTGGGATCCTTGGCGTTGACATATCTAGTGACGTACAGTTTCGGAGGCATTTGGAACAAAAGGCGAAGTTGGCATCCAAAAAGCTCGGTGTGCTAAACAGGGCGAAGCAGTACTTCACTTCTAGGCAAAGACTGCTGCTGTATAAAGCGCAAGTCAGGCCACACGTGGAGTACTGCTGTCACCTTTGGGCAGGAGCGCCTGGATATCAACTCAGTCCTTTTGACTCGGTCCAGAGGCGTGCGATCCGGATTGTCGACGATCCCAAACTGACAAGGGGTTTAGAGCCGTTAAGTCTGAGGAGAGACTTCGCCTCCTTATGCGTGTTCTACCGCTTGTACAACGGGTTTTGTTCTGAAGAACTGTTTGATATGATGCCCACGGCTACTTTTCATCACCGCACCGCTCGCCACCGACAGGGCATTCATCCTCACACTCTGCATCCGCAATGGTCTCGTACAATTCGGTTTCAGAGATGTTTCCTTCCGAGGACGCTTAAATTGTGGAATGAACTCCCTGCCGAGGTTTTCCCGATGAGTTATAGTATGGAATTCTTCAAGAGGGGTTTGAAAAGGTTTTTACAGGGTCGACAACGCGCGAGTGATACCCCTGGTGTTGCGATAACCGCTTACCATCAGGCGGTCCGCGTGCTTGATTGTCACCGACGTAGTATAAAAATAAAAAAAACAATCATATTTGCAGGTGTCATCATATCAGCACGGTGCTGAGATGACTTTTAATTAATTACCTATATGTTCGAACTTAAATCACCACAAATTGATGAACTTTGATTTTCTGTGTGAAAAATTACTCTTAAGGCGTTCAATCCGATTTCATTCGACTCAGCCGGATCAAATGAAAAATACTCAATATCCTGCGCAGTGAAAATAACCAGCAGCTTTCATTCGGCATCATAGCCAGCCGCAAAGAACGCGGAAAGGTAAATTAATTAGCACTCAAAAGCTACATTTTCTTTGTCTCTTATCTCGAACACCTCGTTAACACACCTTAGCCAATTACTTGATAATACATAATAACACACACAACCAAACACAAGGCCGTCTCCAACACACACCAATGACAAAATAAGTTATTCCAAATTGACCCTTGTTGCCTGAACTTAAAGCTTTCAACCAAACATGATTATTCAGACCTGTGACGCAAATAGCTCGTTTCCCTTTCACCACCGCGATTGGGCTGCGCAGGCGCACTTATAACGATTAATCGATATACACGCCTACGTATCAGTTATTTGTATCGATACGGTTAATCAGAGCAGCTAGTTTGAAGGGAAACTTCGAGTTTGAAACGATTTTCACTATCGCTTGTAAATTATACTTGTTTACGAAGCGTTCAGGGTAGCGATTAATTAGGGGAAGACAGGTTGTAAAGAGTTCAGACAAGGTAAATCTTCTATTTCATACTTAGGCCGAGATCTATAGTCTTTACTTAGCTAAGCACAGACTTATTACGTTATCGTTATATATAATGGCCAAATCACATCAAATCTTTATAAATTGTATCCCATATGTTATTCTGATACATAAGCTTTATTACTGTAAAGTTTTATCCAAATCCGTTCAGTAGTTTTAGCGTGAAAGAGTGACGAACATCCACACATACAAATATAAGTCATCACAAACTTTCGCATTTATAATATTAGTAAGAGTAAATTGCTATAATTATTTTTACCGAATACCTACCTAAGTTGATATTAAACTAAGACATTAATAATTTAAAATGATAAGAATCTACTGATATAGACAGATACAGCTGTTCAAAGTCTAAGGTAAGTCTAAGTTAAAGCTAAGCACGCTCTATAAATCTCAGCCTTAGGGTCATACAAATTATATTGTAAGAGAAAGACTGATTATATTATGAAAAATATTGAATATTTCTACTTACCACAGTATAAATATCATTGCAAATTAGTTACACGTGTTTTAAAGTTCATGATAAATACGGAGACAGTAAAATTTCCAACATTTGCATTAGATTAGCGAGCACATGTCGACTGTGACTGTCGGGGCGTTAACTATGCTAAAATAATGTCAGTTAAGTATGTACGTGGGACAGTGACCAATACACATTCTAGATAAATCAGTTATAAGAATGTTATGTTTTTCCCCTTGCTATAGAAGTATTTTAGTATATCATTGTATTGAGATACGCAAATTGAAACAAACTACTAAACTAAACGACGTACATTGATTGATGATTATGTTGTCCTTATTTCATACAGTTTTCATTAAGTCTTACTAAACCAGACGCAACTATTTCTTTCATAATTTCATGAATGACGTGAAAAACAACAATGAATGAAAGAAAACCAACACAACCGTCACGGTGCAACTTTGGAGGCTACGAGATCGCGTTGCAAAACTGTTGCTAATTACGGCGGCTTGACTCAGAAACTTGCTATTTCTCAATTGGAACTACCCGAAGTTCTACGAAAAAGGTTCTTTAATATTTTTCCTCTTACTGTCCACTTTCGCAACTAAATGATTCACGCTGACCTAAGATCGGTTGCGGAACCATGAGCGTAACAGAGGTGGCGTTTAGAATTGTGCTGCTCGTAATTTGCGACATAAAAAATCCGCCTTTTGTAAATGGAACTGGGTTATATTTTTTATTTAATCGGTACTCTCACGAGAAACATATTGATAAATTTTACTATACAAATGAGTATGATGATACTAAAAGCAGAAAACTAGGGGGAAACGGTAACTATAATAAAAATACAATATTAAGGATTTGAGATATTAATAATGAGAGCGTCGTGACCTAGGGGTTAAGCACTCCAACTCGGATCGCGGAATGTGTGGTCCCGAGTTCAAATCTGGCCAGAACCAAAATCTTTGTGTTCTTGTTTAACCGACTAACTCTCCGGTGATGGAAAACATCGATAAAAAATCAAATCAACCCGGATAGCGGCGGAAGGCTTACCACCTACCACGTTGGGTTTTAATAACATTGGTGAAAAGTGGGCTTCTGAGTGTTCTGTTCACCATGACGGCAACAGTCACTTGCCTTTGACTACGGTGATGGTATATTGTGTTATGTTAAGATTTGTCTAGTTGTTGCTTGTTGTTAAATATGAAACACTGATAATCTTAATCAATCGAAGAAAAATTTAATTAATTGATGATTTTGATTATCAATTTATGATCATAAATCCGGAAAAATTAAAAAAAATTACACTTCACTCCCGAGTTTTAAAAAAAAGGCATTTTTTATACCTAGGAAGCTGTAATTTGCAAAATGCCTACAAAGTTTTTTAATGCGCATGTAATTATGATCACCACTTATTGTGATTTAAATATAGCCAGAAGCAAAACGGTATAATGTGTACATACTCTGTTACTTCATCGACCTCGTATTATGGCAATCGACACTTTTCCTTCCTACTGCGTCACTAATGCGTTGTAAAACGCAACGTATATGCCTCGGACGTTAAAGGTGACACTTAAAATGTTAATAAGTTGCGTATTAATGTTACCATTAAAAATCTTTAACCATGTTAAAGAGCAATTATTTAAAAGAAGTCATGTTCAAACGATTATTTAGTGTCATTAAACTTTGCAAAAGTTTAATGACACTAAATATCATTGAATTAAAACTACGAGTAGGTATGTAGCATGATCAGATCAGTGAGGCAATAGCAGAATTATTCTTAATAAATTTCAGAAGGTATGTTTATAATTTGTTTCTCTTTCATTTGAGGAGAAGTAAGAATAAGCTATCTACAGATTTTTTTGCTGTTTTGATATTTCAATTTATGTTTTTTTTTACGATAAATATATGTATAGATCGTTTGTGTTTAATGTTGAAATCAAAATACCAACATTGATATTTTTCATTCCTGATTTTCAACCACCATATCCAACATTGCATTTAGTTTCTCGGCTCAATGTTCAAACGTACGAAAGTCGATTCACGTAACTAGCAGCTTCGTCCTCGACCTCGATGGGAGAGTGAAAATCGGAACGTAAACAGCCTACTTCGCCTAACGGTCACCCAGAAATGATTGCGAAATCATTTTATGAATCAAAGCTAGTCTGAAAATATGCAGTTTCGTACATACAAATATTATCCACACATCATCAACTACCCTCCTTATCACTTTCAAAATGACTGCCAAATCTATGAATATTTACAAGCCTAAAAATAGTGAACAGTAAAAAGTATTTAATAGAATCATATACGGATAATAGAGTAACCAATTAAAATGGTTCGTTATACGTTTTAGATACCTCTGTACTTTTTAATAATCCGTATCAAGATACGAGTAGTCTCTAAATAAACCTACTGAACAGTAACTTTAAAAACCTTTTGAAATAATTCAGAGCGATCAAAAAAAACGGTATTTAAGAGAAATACGGTTATTTAACTTTGAACCAAGTAAGAACCGCATTAATCTATTTAGACGTTAAACGTTCATACCATTAGATAGTCGAATTTAAGATTTTTGAAATTTAAGTCATTGATTCAATTCAAATAAGCAATCTTTTTAATGAGCCTTTTATAGTTTTGTGAACACTGGATTATTACATTTAAATTGCAAGAACAATTAAGATTCACGGGGCTAGTTCCTTTTTTATCTTAACTTACAAAAAATCGAAACATTAACCTAAATTAAAAATGAAAAGTTTGTCATATTTTTGGCATGTTTTGTTTTTATCTGTGCACTAGACAAATTCACCGTATGAAACAACCTCGATAGCTCATTTGGATGAGCAGCCACCCGGACTGTGGAAGGTCGCGGGTTCGTATCCCATTTGAGTCCCTAGGATCAGGGCCCTTAATTCGGGGGCTAGGAACCATTAGGAATTTCGGGCTACTAGGAAAATTACGAAGTTTTGTAAAGCTTTGGAAGGGTATAACGGACACAAAAACTAGTATATTATAAATGGTTTTCATGTATTTTGTACATTAAAATAAGGTTATTGGGATACCAAAAAATCAACACCATTTTGGACCGGTAAGTATGTTTTTTTAACGAGTGAAAATTCACGTAACTACGTGTACGAACGACGTACGACGAACGGGAGTAGGGGCCAGGTCGATTTTTTCAAATTTCTACCTGTGTGTAAAAAAAAGTGCATTAATAAATGCAAAAAATATAAATTATCTTAATTATGATACTGCTTTTGCGTACCAATATTTTTTTTTGCATCTGTATAATAACACAGACACGGTTGGCATAGTGCGCTGTAGCACGGTTTCCGTAGTGTCCCGGGTTCGATTCCCGGTTGGGTCAATTCAGGAAACGATTTTTTCTGAATTGACAAGGTCTGGGTGTGCTGGGAGACGCCCCTGGCTTATTTCCTAGTGTGGTAGGTACCACACTAGGAAATAAGCCAGGGGCGTTACGAGGTCGTAACACAGGGATATTAATCCCTACTTCGAGACCATTACAAGAAGTGTGCTTCCAGCACATGTGTTTCCTTCCTCTTATAGTCCCGGGTTCTTCAAGCGGAGGGTGAAATGGCATTTCTGCAGGCCTTCCAGGTGAGGATGGCTAGCCCTGTGATTCGTTTGAATAACTGGGCTTGTCAACTGGACCTCACGACCGCTTTCGATCAGGTGGAGTGAGGTCATCTTGACTGGCATTATAAAAAAAAAGGTGTGTTGTCTGGCGTATTTATTAATATTAATATAAACAGCGTATAACGTGTAACGTAACGTACAGCGTATTTATTAATATAAACAGTAACTATAAGGTCTACAGTAGCATCAAAGCTAGTAGTTCCACCATATTACTTTTGGTTATGAGATGCTCAAAAACCGTTAAATAAAGTGTTAATTTTATGCATCAAAACAACCTACACATTTAATTTCACAGTACTGTTTCACCGGCATGCCTTAGTTATTTTTATTGCAACGCTTCTGAGAACCGGGTGATTATCAAAAGACTTACAAAAACGATATGTCATACTCAGTAAGTGATGTAGCAGCTATGTTCTATATTTTCAATCGATTTCAATATTAAGTCTTTCATACAAAAAATACTGACTGTTCGACAGATTTCGTTTGCAACCCAAAAAAAATAAGTAACGTGCATAAAGGTGCCCCAAGAGAGGACACGGACCTCGGCTTAGGACGTTACTGGGAGAAGGCAAACGGACGTAGGTTTGGGGAGAGAAACGGCCCGGCACGTGCCGGTTACGCGAATCTAAATAGGACTGACCGGCATCGACCTTATCGGCTCCCGGTGAGGCAGGGTCTCAGCACTTGTTTACGATTTGATCTGCTGGTTTTTTGCCCAATAACCTTCGGAGGCACTTACGAGTTGGGTTAAAACTCTCTGATCCAGCCTTATTGTCTCGCCCGATGGCTTTAAGGTTATCTGGAGATGTTTTCGTCTCATTATAGTTTGAGTTATCTTATCTTGGCTATTGATGTCGCTCTCATTCAATAACCTCAATAGAAACTAGTGTAGAGCTTTTGCGTTTGTAATTTATTTGTGCTGTGTTACTCCGTGTAAATTGGTTTTTGAATTATTTTTATTGTTTAAACAAATGCCAATCATTAATTAATGCGATGAATGAAAAAGATTGTCTTTCAACACACACTTTTATTATGAATTTGCATTGTATTAAAACTGTAGCTGTCGTTACTTACGTTATTAATATTTTACTGTCAAAGGCCTACTTATTTTTTGTTAAGGTATAGTATTTACGATGATGGATAAAACAATATAATTATAAGCTGTTACAAGCACTGTAACACTACGGAAATGGCAAGAGATTTTGCATTGCATTGTTCTAAGATAACAAGTTAATGTCAAGTGTAATAACAATATTCGTAGCAACAAGGCCTTTTGAACGCCTCGTTGGAGCAACGGTTAGTCAGCCTGTCCACCAAGCCCTGAAAGGATGCGTATTTAAAAAAATTAAAATTATAATACAATACTTCAGATTAATATACAGCCCTTGCCCAACTAATATGTTATTGGGGCAAATTACACCAAGATCATTTGACCCCCAGCCAAAAACGTTCACTATAGAGACAGAGACTGATAAGCAAACTTAAATATTTCTTACACACATTTAAATGATTTAAACTCACAGTCACAGTACAAACAAATTTTCGTCACTTGTTCTGGGTTAACACCTACGACCGGTTACAGTACAGACAGGTTCTCTCCCAATTACTTCAGTAGGCAATTTTATCAAACAAACCAAAAAAAAGAAGTTTAAAATGAAAAAAACAAGAGCTTTCTTAAAAAGTTTAAGCTTCTATCTTGCCATTGGGGAATATTCTGCTCTAAAATAAAAACGGTAATAGTTTATTATCTTTGAGATACAGTTATAAATCTAGTTTAAGAAGTCAGATCAAGTCTACTGATTCAATCTATTTGATGAAGACTATTTTAATTGACCCCAAATTTTCCTTTTTATGGTATGATCTAGCACATTTGTTTTTTTCATCCTATAGTCCAGGGTTCTGCAAGCGTGGCGTGGTAAAGCATCTAAGCAGGCCTTCAAGAAGAGGTTAACCGGCTTAGTTACAGTTACAGTACTTTCCACCCTCATATTTGGACCAAGTGGCTGCTATTCATCAGTTGGAGTGGAGTGAGTTCAAATTAGAGTGCACCAAAAAAAAATCTTCAATGGGAACCCCTTAACTATATATAGCTCTTTTACGTTTTATCAGCACGACAAAAGAAACTCATGACCCTTTTTTTCAAAATTAAAAAGAAACAAATATATTAGTCAGATTTAACTTCGCAGTCATTTCATAATGTTAGTTACTCGTAGTTGTCATTAAATAAATCATACATAGATATACATAAATCAATATCACCAAGATCACCTGGATAGCTTGTAGGTTGAATAGATGTCAGTGAATCTTATGAGTTCATAAGCTTTTATACATACTTAAATAATTCCTAATGCATACATACATACATAAACAAACAGCCAGACACGTCATAACAAATGAATGATAATAATAGCAACAAAATAATGTAATATTTTCGTCACATGAATGCTCGAACCCATGGCTTTTGTTGCTAAAGGCGAGATTTGCCAGTGCACCAACCAACAGTCTATATGTTCAGTGAGTTTCACTCGCGGGCGCACTCTATTACTTTGCCCCGATTAGTAATTAGTACTTTCCTGAGAGAGTACTCAACGATACGTCAAACTTTACACGTGGCACCTTATGCTGCTAACATTAGACATCTTTTGCAACGCTTTTGTAAAGCTTTTGTAAAGCTTGACACAAAGGCACAAAGCGTACAAAGGGTAAAAAAAGCCCAATTAAATCATTATGCTCATTTCTAAGTTTAAAATGAGCATTAAGCCTCGTGGCTTCGGTTAAGTTCCCCAACTCAGATCGTTGACCATGTGGTCTCGAGTTCATTCATTGTTCTGATTTGCTCTCCGGTGATAGGAAACATCGACTAAAAACCAAATCAACCCGGAAAACGGGGGAGGACCACAACCTACCAACTTGGGTTTTAATACCATTGGTGAAAAGTGGGCTTCTGAGTGTTCCGTTCCGACGGAACACTGGTTCACCATGACGGGAACAGTCACTCACTTGCCTCTGACTACCCCGTTTGGGATATAGTCGTGATGGTATGTTTGGACATGTACGAGTATGCTGTTACCCGGGATGCTGTTCTATACATCATGTGTGTTTAGAGCGTTCAAAGCAGTTTTGTATATTATTAAACTGCCAATTATAGAACTTAATTTGAAAAAGTTATCATTATTTAAGAAAAAACGGACAGTAAAAAAGATTTATTGATACTGCCGATCCAAATCCATTAATTAGTCACGATAAGCGTTAAAAAAGTTAAGAACTATTTAATAACTTAATAATGACTGTTATCTCGGACTAAGTAGTTATTAGGGGTTCTATATGAGGTAATTAACGGAGCAGTGCTTTAAAAGATAATTAATTGACTTAGTTGTGCAATAATTGGCCGGTAACTTTTGTATTTAATGTATTAATTAGTAGAAAATAATGTCGTGAATACGAGTATGAACAGTTTTTTTAACAAAACAACGTTTTTTTATAATCATACCAGAACACTATCAGGCCTCGTTTGTTTAGGGGCGTTCATGCCATTATACCGTCATTATAATCAGCAAAAAGTACAATTACAAACCATGAGGTGATATCATCAAAATTAAAACAAAATAAACTCCAGACTACATTAAGTTTGCTTGTCAAAGAACTGACATGGCACAATTATGTTTTTTCTGAAACGATTGAGTCATCGTGACATGATACTTCGCATTTTTGACAAACAACTGGCATAGTAATACATAATTATAGCCTTTAGGCGTATAGGTATCATTTGGTTTTTTTTTTCAGTCTTATTTTATCCCTAGTTCTCAAAACTTTCCTTAAAATCACCGCTGGGCAACCTACCATATTCGCATTTCAGGATTATTCGTTAGATTATTCGCTGTACCACGCTAATTTTAATATTAGCTGTTAAAAAACATCCTAATTTGAAATAGAATAACTATTATCAGCTGATTTAATAAACTAACATTTAAATTAGTAAGAAGTAACGCAAAGAAACAAGAATGAAAGAACCAAAAGATAAAAATATACCCGTAAAAAAAAAACACTATTCATAACTATCATTTTGTTTTACGTAGTGTTTTTTGATTTCATTCTTGTTTCTTTGCGTTACTTCGTACTAATTTAAATGTCAGTTTATGAAATCAGCTGTTATTAGTTATTCTATTTCAAATTAGGATGTTTTTTAAGTAGGTAAGTAAATACTTAGATTCATTCGATTTTAGAGTCACTTTTTACAAGCCATTTCACCATTATAGATATATCACCTTAAGTGAACATGTTTTTGTAATATAGATAGATAGATAATATTCTTTATTGTACACTAGCTTTTCCCCCGCGGCTTCGCCCGCGTGAACTTCATTTTGTAACATGTATAAACAAAATCTTTATAAATTGTAGCCTATGTGTTTTTCTGATTTCTAAGCTGATCACCGTAAAGTTTCATCTGAAACCGTTCAATTGTTTTTGCGTAAAAAAGTAACGAACATGCACACACACATACATCCTCACAAACTTTCGCATTCATAATATTAGTATGAAGTAAGATAGTAGGATTTATAATATTAATTAATATGATTAATCACAACTTTTATTATGCACAAACATTAAAATAATCCACGAATTTGGCCTTAACAATTCCTGGAAAAGTAAATGCCTTGAGGCGAAATAGGTACCATGATATTTAAACTGTTATCAAATCACGTTCGATGAACACAGTCTACCACAACAACTCTAGCGCGAAAATGTAGAGTTCGTGTGGTCCGCGCGTTTCGTGGAAGTTCTTAGTGATGAGAGCTCAGCTTATGCTGGCAGAAATATGCTCTAGCCATGGCTGTCTGTACAATATTCGCGTCGCTTCGTTACTTTCGCGAACAACCTTTGTCTTTGCCGACAGTCGTATTCGTGAGCTTAGCAAGTTTGTCAAGTGTAAGATGACGCAACACTATGCCAAAGCAAATCCATATATTTATTTCTAGACACTTTTTATAAGTTAGCCCTTCAAATGTAAGCTAGTTAGGTTAATTAATATAAATATGGTTACCATCTATGGCGTTGTTGTTCTTGAACGCAATGTATTTACTTGGTAAGCTAAGAACCTTTCCATAATATATTTGTAGGCATCCCTGTCATGAGTTATTGAATGAAGTACCTACGTCATGTTTTCTTGGCTTGTTGCCAAAATATACTATCTTTCATTGAGCGCTTGTTTTATCTATATAGCAGATTATGGGATTTCAATCTACACTGACGAACAGAAATAATTCGTAAATAAAACAAGATAACTCATTTAGGATAAGAATTAATATAAGTCTTGAAATATTTGAAGAGTGTTTACCGCACACTTTTATTTAAGAATGCTAATGGCAAATATCATACTATCTTTGCGAGATTACGTAAATCTCCGTTAATTTAGGCGATTACTAATACTTTCAGTTTAAGAGTAAAACACCTTTTCCAACTATTTACCTATTACTTTCATAAATATTAAAAAAAAAATCGTTCAATAATACTTTTATTATGTGTCATGTGATAGAAAAATTAAAAACTGTGACCTTACCACTTTAAAAAAATATTTCAATACTAAAGTTTAAGTAATTCTATTTAATCAGTTGGAATATGTATATTTACAAATTACTTAATACCAAGAAAGAACAAAATAACAAATAAGGAAGTTCTTAATAATAGGAAAAACTTTAGTTTTTTGTATTAGTTAGATAGAAGACAAGTACTTAGATATAAAAGGAATAAAGCAAATAAAAGAAATAAAGCAGTTTACTCGAGAATTCCAAATTTTCCAATAATTTTTTTTTTTATTGACGGTGACCTTTGTACCTACTCATCATCATTCAAAGTTGTCTGGGACATTATTAATGCGATAGAACTGCCTCTCTGTTACGCCTAACCGCTCGTGATGAATTTTGGGAACTATAGAGATACGAGGGGCATGCCAAAAGAAGTTAGATACTCTTTACTCATTTGATTTACACTGGCCAGTTATAAACCATCTTAAAGGCTAGTTGTTTATTGATATATTTGAAAATAGAACACACATTTTTTTTTATTACTATTTGAATGAGCATCATTTTACCGAGAATCTGGCAGGAATTCGCTTGCAGCAATGGAGCTCAGTCGACGTGATTTTCGCGCTATGATTTATTATGACTATAGAAAAGGTTAAAAGCCTCAAGAATGTTTTGAACTTTTTGGCTACTACTTTAGGTGAGTCTGCTTATTCACGAGCAACAGTATTTAATTGGTTTGTTGAATTTAAAAGAGGACAGGAATGTCTCGAAGATGAAGCGAAGACAAGTCGGCCGCCAACCGCGGTCACACAAGAAAACGTTCGTGTAGTCGAAAAACTTATTCGCGAAAACCGACGAATTACGTATGTACAGCTGGAGCGAGAACTGGGAATTGAATCAGCAGAAAAGGAAACCATAATGCAAGACCACCTTTTTTACCTATGAGCAAAAATACCGTCGGGTGGATTGGTGCCTATTCACGTTAGATAAATTCGACGGTGGCGAGAAAAAAAACGTGTAGTATATACTGACTGGTGACAAAATATGGCTTCTATAACTCTGATCCCGAAACAAAGCGACAGTCGACTGTATGGTGTTTTGAAGATGAACCAACTCCAATGAAATGTTTCGTGCACGAAGCACACAGAAACAAATGGTCGCCTCGTTTTTCTGCAAAACGGATGACCCATTGCTACTGTAGTGCTAGAGGATCAAAGAACGGTGAACTCTGAATGGTATGTGACAGTTTGTGCTCCAACATTAATATTAGCTTGGTGTGACAAGCGACCGAAGTCAGGAATCCGGCACCTTCTCTGGCACCACGACAATGCGGCGCCGCACATGTCAGCCAGAACACTTGACTTTTTCAACTCAAAAAATGTGTCGATCCTTCCTCACCCACCATATTCCCCTGACCTAGCGCCTTGTGATTTTTACCTGTTTCCAAAAATTTAAGAAAAACTAAAGGAGAAGAGGTTTGAAAGCAAAGAAGATGCACTGGCTGCCTATAATATTTCGAGATGTCTGAGGTGTCTAAAGAATAGTGGTCACAGGTATTTTCCAATTGTTTCAAACGTATGGAAAAGTGTACATGTGCTCAGGGTGAACTTGGAAAAGATCGATAATTGTATCTAATAAAGAATAAATTTTATAATTTTTGAGTACATAATTTCTTTGGCATGCCCCTCGTAACCTGGACTACGGGAACTTTTCCCACAGAACAGGGCCTACAACTGAATGAATGTCCAAATAAAAAAAAAATAGGGAATGAAAATTTCAAACTTTTTGAAGCAGTGTTGAAATAGGCAATGTTATTATTTATCAAAACAAATTAGTTACTTACGTTATCTTTCAGTTGGTCGATAGGTGAATGATGTGCAAATTGATGATTTTACCTTTAAAAAAATCTCTAATGATTTTTGTACTTAATTAACCTGTGCAGGTACTTTGTAAACGTCACGTATTCTTTAACTCGCTGACTGTGCCAGTAAGTTATACAATTAGCGTTGGACAAACAATATTATTTGGGTAAACATGTCAATTCATGTATGACACAAATTTGTTGAAGATTTTAATCATCATCATTAGTAACCGCTGGACGTCCACTGATGATCATAGGCCACGAGCCGTATCACAATCCCCCGCCACCCTGGCGGCGCGACCGTTTACGGTACTAAAATGCTCACTTCACGTTTCAGTCTATACAAAGTGAGCGTCTTAGTACCGTAAACAGCCACGCCGCGACAGTGGCAAAATATTGTCATTGCGGCCCCTGCACCATAAATATCAAGGCTCCAATTGCTCATAGTCCACCGCATCTAAACATTTGGTATCCAATTGATAAAAATTATCCTAAGTTAAATAAGAAATTACGAAATCAAGCACGAGGAACTAATTGCTATTCAAGCAGAAACAAAATGTGTCAAATCAATATTAAAAAGTGGTCTAACTATAACTATTACTTGTGAATTAGCCCAGATAGGGATTCCAAAAGTTTTTTTTCCGGTTAAATTAACGAAGGGGAGAGTTTAACGTGCCTCGTAACTCGTAACGTAACACAAGGATATTATCCTTAGTTCGAGACGACCAGTGGTGCGTTGTCTGGCGCATATTCATAACGAGGTATTTAACTTAAAACCATCCGTGACTGCCCCTTCATCTTTTAGTAAATAGTTAATGGTAACATCTATTTTGTTAATCAGTTTTTGTTAAGCGCTTTTGCATAAACACGAGTCTGACGTAGCTTAATAATCATTGTTATAATTTAACTATATTGCTAATGACTTTCATTGCAAAGCATATCTTGTAAATATGTTACAGCTGGTCTTAAACTTTCATAAAACCCGTAGAAGTAATTGATAAAAGTTAAGTTAATATTGCGGTAATTAATTAGTGAATCATAAAAAGCAAATATTATGACAGGTTTGATATGCAGCTGTAAAGTACATTAAATAGGTATACCTTTGAGTAGGAAACCAAGATGGGAAGATAATCATTCACGAGCCAACATCAAATATTTGTCAACGCCTTTGTCACGTTCATTCTCCAAATTTAGCGTAGAGAGCAATTTCGCAATATGTTCTTTCATTTCCAGCCAGTCAGCAATTATCTGGGACCAACGCATTTTCTAGGCTGGATATTTACTGACGAATTTGCTGGCTACCCTTAGTTTAAGAGATCAACTTGACAGGATACCTATAAGCGATTGTATTAAGGCCCCCGTTGGCGCAATGGCAGAGGTCATTGGTCCGATTACAAATATTCATGTGACGAAAATTGGTGCTTGTTTTGTGCCTGGGTGTTATTGACTATTTGGGGGTGTATTAAGCCAGATTTATGTTTATTATGCGCTGATACACTAGAGTACAAGGTTTGCTTAGTTTGGGCTGAACAGATCTTCGTGTAATTTGTCCCAGATTGATGATATCGATAAAAATAACGTAGTGAATGTCTAAAACCCTTAGCATTCTACTTGTTTCAGCAACATTAGCTAGTTCAATTCAAAAATTGAACAGCGTTGTAGAGCTTTTTATGAGCAGCACCAAAGATGGCGCCACTTGATGGAAATGGAAAGATACGTCATAGAAGTTTTTGTTCAATTTCAAAGTTTGAACACGTTTTTTGAGAATTTGAATAAATAAAATCATTGTTGAGTTAGGCCTCCGTCGTTTAAGACCGATTATAAGGTTACTTAACCTTATATTTTATACAAACACAAAGTCATCAGCATAAATAATATTTGACGACACGATTGGCGTAGTGCGCTGTAGCACGGTTTCTCGCCTCGATTTCCCTAGTGTCCCGGGTTCGATTCCCGACCGAGTTATTTCAGGAAACGATCTTTTCTGAATTGACTCGGGTCTGGGTGTGCTGGGAGACGCCCCTGGTTAATTTCCTTGTGTGGTACCTCGTAACACAGGGATATTAATCCCTACTTCGAGACCAACAAGAGTTGTGTTGTCTGGCGCATATTTATTTATTTATTTAAATAGACTAAGCATCAATGTAGGTATGCCGAGCTCAAACAATAGCGATTCCAATAACATATTGTTGCCGTGGCACTTTCCCAGACACACCATGATCTAAGTAATGCAACCATTAAAATGTTCATAGCGCTCCCAAAGTCGTGACATACGCTCAAAAGAACATGACTGATTTCATATTCGATTCGCGATTCTCAGGCAAACTCAAGGTGTGCGATGAATATTTAGACGCTAAATCGCCTTAAACGCTTCCATGTTTAATATTATGAAAAACTATTCACGTCTGATGTAAATACATCGAGCGAAACTAGAAAGTTACACACACATGCGCACGGCTTGTTCACGACATTCGGTAACAGTGTTGGTGCGAACCGGCTTCGTTTCATAATTCAAAAGCGTATTAACAACGCATTACTTTAAAATATCTACAGTTAATTTAATCAAAATTCGATTGTACATAAAAAAACTTACCGTATCTGACTCCTCTAGAAAACCAGACTCCCACAACATGTTTTCGCTCAAACAGTCCAGCACGGAACACTTTTGATTCAGTTTATGTTTTTAAAATATTGTCTGTAGGATAGGTTCACATTGACGTTTAAATCCGCGGGGTAAGTTTGTATCCCGTGACGTAATTGCGGGTTAAATTGTTCGAGACAAAGTGACGCGACTGCAGCTCGGACCGTCTCGATGCTGTGTGCGCGGGCGCAGTCGCCGAGCGCGCACGAAAGCGGCCGAGCTTGCCCGAAGTTGCGCGACCGAGCCGACCTACTTCGCTCTACCTCGAATCGCTGTGGTCGAGCGGAGATTTTTTTCGCATTTTCCAATGAAACACTACCTACACGAGATATAGAAATAGGTGGCGACATAAAAACTTAAGCGGTTTTCCTATTTTGCTTAATTAAAACTTAGATCGACGTTTATGTCCACTGGTAGACTCAATTGAATCAACTCCTCATTTGAGGAGCTCAAGAATAACAAACTTTCATTGTCCGTCAACCTGTTAAGTGATTTTCCCAATAAATGTCGCCTCGACTATTTCTGTAAATAATGTTAATAATTTACCAGTATATTTGATGTCGACTAATGAAGAAGTTTCCGTTATCTACCTACTTGATGATGTGAGAATTCAAACAACAAGAAGAGGAGATATTTTAAATAAGTTTTATAATGCTGTATTTCTATTGGATGCACGCCGTCTACCCAGTCGCTGTGGTATTCTAGGTTTTTATTATCATTGTAATATTAAATTATCATTAAACATTAGATACTTTTCGAAAAATTACAAGTACTACCTTTGCCCCGTTTATACAGCTATTTAAAAGGCATCACAAGTACATACATAACAACAATACTTTTAATAAATTTTTAGTGACGTTTAGTTTTGACATGTAAGTAGTATAAATTATAGGTACCCTCCACTAAAATTCTTATTTGAAAGTAACAAATCATTTGAATGGCAGAATTAATGTACAGAAATAGACAGATTATTTCATTACGAATGTTATCGTACTATTACAAATACCCTATTCCAATTAGTTTAAGAAAAAATCCATTCTAGTAAACCCATATTTGGCTTAAACCCCTGTCATTCGGATGTCATAAAACCCCGTGACAGAACACGCATATTTGCCGAAAAAGGACGGACTGACGGGAGGAATTTGTAAAACAGAACCCAAATTATTTTCTTAAACGGCGCGATCTTAGAAGTAAGCTAAGTAGACATCACAACAGATTTGTATTGCCAAATATCATACTAAAACTTTACAAAAGCAGTCCTGTATGGCAATAAAGGATTTAATCTTCTGCCAGAATCTATAAACATCTAGCCGTTGCAGATCTTTAGGAAGGAAATACACGCCTTATTAGTTCAAAACTGCTTTTGGTTCACGAGTAACAATTTACTGCTTAATGCTAAGAAGACTAAATGTATCAAATTTTCTATGCCCAATGTAAGACAGGTCAATACCATTATAAACATGAATAACGAGCCATTGGAGATTGCGAATTCCACTGTATTTCTGGGAATTACTCTCGATTCCAAGTTACAGTGGGGTCCGCATATTTCTGCCCTGGCAGGAAGACTTAGTTCGGCAGCTTATGCTGTTAGAAAAATAAGGCTACTACTGATATCGCAACAGCAAGATTAGTGTACTTCAGTTATTTTCACAGTGTTATGTCGTATGGTCTTCAGTTGTGGGGCTCGGCAGCGGATCTCAACACCATCTTTGTTCTTCAAAAAAGAGCCATCCGCTCCATTTACAACCTTAGACCACGCGACTCGCTTCGTGAAGTATTCAAAGAGATACTCGTAGATATTTTAACTGTGTACTCTCAATTTATTTATGATAATGTAGTATATGTCCGTAAAAACTTGCATCTCTTCAAGAAAAACAGTGATGTTCATAAACTCAATACCAGAAATAAAAATAAGCTCGTAACTCCCAGTCTAAGACTGCATAAGGTAGGGAAATCATTTGTTGGTCAATGTGTAAAATATTTTAATAAGATTCCGCAAACTCTTGTTGAACTGCCTCTTCACAAGTTTAAGTCACAAATTAAAGCTAAGTTAATGAAGCAAGGGTTATTATAGTGTTGAGGATTTCTTAAATGATAAGAATTTGTGGTCATCTTAGGTATAATCTGCTCCTCTGCACACTTTTTTGTTATGACTTTACTCTGTCAATTCCATTTTTGTGTATAAAAACAAGATTAAAAAGAGTAACCATTGAGTTTCTTGCCGGAGTCTTCTCGATCGGAAACAACCTCCGAACCGGTGGTAGAGTCACATTATATTTAATTATGATATGAACTATCATAGTATTATTTTATGTAAGTTAATTTTTATTCAGTATATTTTTGCTACAACTTTTTTTTTGTACATGACATGTCATAAGTACTTTTTATAAGTCTATATGAATAAAGATATTTTTTACTTTTTTTTACTTTACTTTTTTTTATTCGATTCAGGAATACTTTGACTTTAGACACTTTGACCTACCCTTATAAATTGTAATGATCGGAATTTTATGAACGTGTAAACTGTTGCATGCTTGGTGGAAAGGCAAAATATGGCTGAACGTTTATAATTTTAAGATCATTTGTACCTGTATTTATGCAATGAAGATCATGATTTATGTTTTAAAAACACATAAAAATAGGTAGGTAATAAAATCAGGTTTTTCAGCAAAAACAATCCTGGAGTTAAAGTTGATCAGGGTCTCAGAAAATTCACCGACGAATCTCTGTTTGAGGGTTTATTCATTGTAAGTATCTAAAGCCTTGAAACCCTTAATCTATTGACTTTTTTTGATCAGGCGCCTTACCATAAGCCTTTAGAACAATACTGAATCAATGCCTATACTTAAACGTCAAAGCCTTTTTTGTAAACGTTTAAAAGATTCATTCAGACGTCATTTCTAAGTAAAGATTATTATACTCGTAGTATTGCATTAAGAGGTCATGGTTCGGGGGTAGGTCGTTCAATTAAGGATGTTCATGTTTTCTGGAAAATAACCCGTATTCCAGCGGGGCGTGATAAGGAATTTCTGCAGGCCTTCAAGATAAGGATAGCCAGCTCAGTGATTCCTTTGCATTACTGTGCTTGTCAGCCTCTTATCGCTTAAGCCTATTGACTATAGCGATGATTTGATTTCAATGATGAAGGCTTTTGCTCAGCAGTGGGACAGTATGTAGGCTAATTACTTGACCAAAGCCTGCATCCTAATCAAAGTTAGACGTGACGTTCAACGCTTGTACCTAAGAGCAAACAACCACTTAAGTTTACGTGATCATCGTGTGGTAATCATTTTAAAATCATTGCCTCTAATGTTCCGGCTTACCTAATTTGCTGATCGAAAATTAATCGGTCGAACGATTTACAATTTTTTCCTTCCAGTTTAGTTTTAAACGGATTAGGAAAGTTTAAGACGGAATAAAAGAATAACCCAAAGATTACCATACAATATTATACTACACACAGATAGAAAGTATAGCGAAATGATAAAAGTGGGGATTAGAATAGAAAATGTAGATATATGGAAGTACTGTAAAAAGGATTGTTATGTAAACTTAAGATACGGGGATGATAACTTAAAATGAGAGTATAGAGTCTGCTTTTTTTTTGGTGCCCAAGAGACGTCGCATAGGGAGGTGTGGTTTAGGTATACTACCTGCCTGATATTCCGACAGTAATTAAAAGACAGCGGCACCGACCATGAACGTTTTTATTTTGTCTTTAATGTACACACGCCATCACGTCAGGCTTTAAATATGGGCACCTGATGCAGATGCAGCCAACATGGAACTTATTCTGAAATGGTTTGTAGAAGTTGGCCATTCAAGGCGTCGCGCAGTCACACCACAAACAAGAAAAATATATTTCTGATAGTTAAAATAAAATACAAAAAAAGTAAATGGCTGCTTTTTACGGATAATCGGTAACCGATTACTTGTCCGAAATTTACTTGTTCGATTTTCATTTGACCGAAAACCGACCGACGTCTTTTTTGCTATCTGTATTGTTTGCCATATTTTTAAACCAACGAAATATCATTTGACATAAGTATCATTTTACCGAACCACGTTTCACCTATTTTCAAAATAACTTTTTGTTACTGGCCGAAGTCTCTCTTGCACTTTTTTCATTATTTGCCAGATGTGTTATTTGTCATAATTTTACTTCACCGATATAACATTTTACCGAATATTGAATTGAAGCGAGCACGGCTGCATTAAGGGAAGCTTTTTTTTTTTTTTTTTATGTAATAGTGAGCAAACGAGCTAGAAGGTCACCTGATGGAGAGTGATCACCTCCGCCCAAGGACAACTGCAACACCAGAGGTGTCACCGATGCGTTGCTTGCCTTTTAGATGGTTGGGGCTACCGGGGCTCATGCTGACCTGAACGAAACACAGAGAGTAATCTCTGCTTCACGCTGGTATTTTGCAGGAGTGTGGTATTGCACCGGTTGAGCCAGCCCATTTATGAGCTCCAGTTAGACTGTAGCTAGGCTCTACCACATAAGCTTCTGCTTATTTAGCGCCACCCAGGGATCACGTGTAAGGCATCGAGGGCTAAACCTTACGGACGCAAGCAGATTAATCCCCAATATAGCTGGCTTGGATCCGAAATAGGTAGACCCTGACTTGCCGTGGTCACCTCGCCGTGATACTAGTCTGCCCTACACTAGAGTGTTATTCATGAGCCGGAGGCGCGGAGGGAGGGCAGCCCTCGCCCGCTGTAAGGGCGAGGGCGAAAGGGCTGCACTTCCCGCAGCGCCGGAGAAGAAGCAATCCTCATGCATGCATGCATGCCTGCTTGCATGCTTGCTTGCATGCTTGCATGCTTGCTTGCATGCTTGCATGCTTGCTTGATTAAAAATAACAGCAATTATTATAATCGGAAATAGTGTGCTCAAATGTTTCGAGGCGAACTTAATAGAAATTCGAACTTAAGATAGGTAACCCGGATAATCACAAGTTATCTGAAGCGAGAGTCGTAACAAATTAAGTTCTGAGAATTTATAAATATTTGGCCGCAGACTTTTTGAAGGACCCTGAAGCGACAACAAAAACCTCTAGAACCACATCGTGATCGATTGATATGGTCTCCAGACTCTACCACGAAGTCGGAAATAACCTTGAAATTGTGATTAGATCGATCAAATGAGATTTGACAATAGAGCGTACTCGCAGAGCTAATACATTCATACTGGTTTAACACAGTCACAATAATGTATGAACAAGTAGGTATACTACGAATAACTATTTCAATTATTGTACATACGCATCGTATTTTTATTGTGGACTGCGATATAAAGAAGTGATAAATGTTCAATATCTGTCCGATAATATTAATAACTTTGAATATAATTCAAGCCCCGTTGGCAAGGTGTTGCTTGCGCTACAATGGGCTGAATAAAAAAGGGCCACAGTTTGACATTTTCCACGACAAGTTAGCAAATTTTAAACGCAAGCTCAGGTCAGGGGGTGATTTTCTTTTGTATCTCTGCTTGTTTTTATATTTTATCCATATTTTACTTTTGATTTGTATACTGTTATATCTATTATGTAAGATTAGTACAAAAATGAAAAAAATAATTATTGTTAGTTGTTAAGAAATGCTGTACCTATTTACAAAATTGCTGTGTACGCCTCTTACAGGTATGCATATAAGAATTACTTATCTTTAAATTTAAAATGAATGTATATATGTATACTGTTGGTGTACCTTATATATATATATAAATAAATGATAATTTCTGACAATTAACCTAAGTAATCTTACTAATATATTTTTTTCATATTAGACCACGCTTTCAAAGCAAGCTTTCAAAATTAGTATACTATATAAATAAATAAATAATAAATATCTGGGACAATTCACACCAAGATCATCTGACCCCAAACTAAGCAAAGCTTGTAATATGGGCGTCAGAGACTGATATACATACTTAAATATTTCTAAATACATACTTAAATAGATAATAACACCCAGACACACAACAAATACAAATATTCGTCACACAAATATTTGTCATGGGTGGGGATCGAACCCACGACCTCCGGCGCTAAAGGCAGGATCGCTGCCATTGCGCCAACAGTCAGTCTGTCAGGTTGAAGAACTTAATATGATATGGTTTGCTAGTTATATTTTTAAGCATTTACGTAGCAAGATATTAATAGACACATTTAATGAATTTTAGTGCTGTTTTTACAACTGCAAAATGTTTTAAAAACAATGTTCCAATAATCAATCTTCAAACTGATGATTAATAATTTATTTTAAAAGCACGGGCTGGTGGGCGTCCAACGCTGCGTTGTCACAACTGTCAACGTTGTTTGCACATGTGCCCCGGGGTCACTCAAACTTATCTTTTTAAGTTCTTCAATAAGATGAGATCATACACTTTTTAAGTAATCGTCTGCCGAAATCGACCCTGTTTGAAACTAGTCCCTTTTATGCACCTGCAATTAATTCGCATACCAATTGGGAGATTCGTAAGTGCTGGATTCTTACCATCTCACCTCCGTGGGGAGCATCCCCAGCATGAACATGAACCAACAGGGTCTTATTACAATCGCTCATATCATGTCAAATTAATTCCCTAAACTAAGTTTCTACGTTGTAGCGTAGAAAAGTACGTTAGTGCCAGGTAACCGCTGACTGGCCGGATTATTAAAAATGTAATTACCAAATTGCTCGCTACGCTGAGTTTAGGGAATGAATGTCGAGATTGTTAGTGGGAAAATGTTATTATGATTTGAATGACTACTTTATGGACATTAATTTTGAATTATAGACATTTGATTTACTTTTTGTTATTTTTTGTGATTTGTTCAAGAATAATCCTGTATTGACACTATTTGTAGTTAAGTGGACATTAATCTGACCTAATTACCTATTTTGAATCATTGATGACATTTTTTAATTTATTGTTATTATTTTAATTTGTAATTCTAATCCCATGTAAAAAAGACTATTAATTTCAATTGTGTTATATATTTCGTATGCCGCAGAAGGCGCATCATGGAGTTCTTTTTTATTGTTATAACTTGTCAGCTTGTACCACCTGTGATGACGAATAAATGAATTTGAATTTGACAAGTTATTAGGGATTCTTAAATGGCCCTAGGACCGTGTGATCCGGAAAGCGAGCCCTGCAAAGGAAGAACATAAATGATGTCTTTAAATTTCGGCCCAAGGTGTTCGAACTTTCGAGCGAGATTCGAATCTAATTCGAGTCACATATGTCTACCATGAGTTTATACCAATGACAGCCGCTAGCGTCCGCGTTCACGTTTTGTATGGGATTTCAGTACAGCGCCCGTAGTGATTAAAAATGGAACCAAATATGGCATACAAATTTCTGAAGTGTTCATGTACACCAGAGGTTCCCAAACTTTTTTTCGCATAGACCCCTCTCAGAATTTTTTGTTCCGGTGGACCCCCTGCAGCTACATTTCTACTCGTACCATTTTCCCAAACGTGACAAAAAATGTGACACCAGCATAGACCCCCGTCAAGTCTCCTGTGGGCTTGGGGTTCACCTTGACCACGGTAACCAATTATGTACACTATCGTAGTTCATGTTACGGAAACTGTAGCTGTTATCATAGATAAGTTATCAGAAGAACAGATACTGGGGCCGATGATTTTGATTTTTTAGTTTTCTTATCTTCAATTATGAATCAATAATTGTAAAATGCTTAAATCAATGTAATAATCAAACAATATTCCTACTTTATAGTCCGGTAACACATTCATCGCATGAGATAAGATAAGATCCTTTCGTATATCCGTAGCAACGTTCGGAAATCACAACAACCACCGAACTTGCATCCGCAAACTAATCCTAACAAAAAGTGCAGGAAAAGCCCAGATGAATATTTATCATTGCTGAGATAACTCGCATATAAACAATCCGGATATAAAACAACCACTGTTATGTTTGCTTCGGAATTTAAAAAAAAGAAGTCTTGATAAATGGGGAGGAACACTGCTCTCGTCTCCCGCGTGCCGCCCTGTCATATTGCCTCCATTTAACAATTGAAGAAAAAAATAGTTTTGATTCATTTGAAAAATGACTTGGTGCTGCCCATTTCCCTATAAAATCCAAGCAATACATCGATTCCCTGCTAATGAAACTATTGAAACTGGAAATACGGTATTCCAGCTATCATTTCTGCAGATATCATTTCTTCGACTGGCCTGTTGGCGCAATGGCAGCGATCCTGCCTTTAGCGCCGGAGGTCGTGGGTTCGATCCCCACCCATGACAAATATTTGTGTGACGAACATGTGTATTTGTTGTGTGTCTGGGTGTTATTATCTATTTAAGTATGTATTTAGAAATATTTAAGTATGTTTATCAGTCTCTGACGCCCATAATACAAGCTCTGCTTAGTTTGGGGTCAGATGATCTTGGTGTGAATTGTCCCAGATATTTATTTATTTATTTATTATATAAATGTTTATACTCATATGAATACATTTAAGTTTTGTTCGGCTCCAAGAATCTAGTTCAATCTCGAGACAAAGAAACTCAACAAGGTACAACACTGCAAGGTGCCATAGGCAGGCAGTGGGGCCCTCTGAGATTGTCATTTTCCTTCGCCGTCCCATTGCGACCGACTCAACTAAAGCAGTCAGCCCGAATTTCACATTGAATTCGATATTCGGGCTACTACCAGCTACTGTCATCATCTATATCATCATTCGCAGCCGTGAGATGTCCACCTGCAATCCTGCAATCTTTATCAGGTTGTAGGTACGTACAGATTAATAAATAAATAACCCAGGCTGATGTTTGTTTATTTAATTCTGTATTTTATTTTGAGCATGTTGGGAAAAAGCAGGCGAGATAGCTGAGAATTGTTTTCAAACCTTTCCTTATTAAAGGTCACAAAAGGAAAAAAGTAATGGTCTTATGACTGTCTCATGCTCTTTTTTGTTTTGTTTATAGGGATAACTACATAAATTCAAAGAATCATAATATAAGTCAAGTTTCAGTGCTAAATCAAAATTGACGTTAAGATGGTAATTATTATTTCATTGTTATTATTACGGTTGGCGTAGTGCGCTTTAGCACGGTTTCTCTCCTCGATTTCCGTAGTGTCCCGGGTTCGATTCCCGGTCGGGTCAATTCAGGAAACGATCTTTTCTGAATTGACTCGGGTCTGGGCGTGCTGGGAGACGCCCCTGGCTTATTTCCTTGTGTGATACCTCGTAACACAGAGATATTAATCCCTACTTCGAGATCATTACAAGAGGTGTGTCTGGCGCATATTTTTATTTATTTATATTGTTTTTTTTAAACATGCCGAATGAATAATCGAAATTTCATAATGAAAACCGAGAATGCAACCTGCTTTTCGCAAATAAACATAATTTTTATTTTACTACTACTTACTATCAATCCTGTCAGTTTTCAGGAATTATATTTCATGGCTTAGGCCGGAAAAACAATAATAAAATCAATGTGTGAATGATAGGGTCATAGCTTATACTCGTATTTATGTTATGTGAATGTAAGGAAAATGCTTGTAAATAAAAATTTCAAGAAAACTGTTTGATGAATATACTACTTAGCAACTTGAAACGTTATGAAAATGAGTTGCTTGATATTTACACTGATTTTATTTTAATTAAGTAATATCCTCGTTAACCAAAACTGATGAATATGTACATATTGTTGCGTGTCCTTAGACCAACCGGCGTCATTGTTGAGATAATTCGCATTTTCCTACTAGATTACTGCCCACAATTACGGATCTTAAACATATTATAAGAAACCAGATGTTCGAGCAATTTAATTGCTACTTCGGATTGTACTCTGTACTTTTTGGCCCTTATTTTTGAGGTTCCGTACTGAATAGTGAAACCTTACACTGTGACTTACTCAGTCACCCTATCTGCAACAGCTGCCTTTCACAGAAAGTATTTTTATAGCTATTTTTCTTCCCAGATTGATGTAAGAAATAAAGTTGTTATAAAAAAATTGGCTCCACGGAGCTCTTCTCTATATCGAAAGAATATACTCGTAACATAGGACGATAAAGTTGTTCTCGACAGTTACACAGTTTACACGTATGGCAGTCGCTAGCGTCTTTGGTGACCGTTTTATACGGGATTTACAATTTTACAATGTACAGCGCCTCTACTGAGCCTTAATGGAACTAAAAATGGCATAGATGTTGCTGCTTTAACTGCCTGACTTGTTGACTGATTGACCGGCCTGTTGGTGCAATGGTAGCGATCCTGCTTATAGCAAGTGAGTCGTGGGTTCGATCCGCACGAGCAGTTGTGTTAGTTCTGTGTCTGGGTGTTATTATCTATTTGAGTATGTATTTAGAAATATTTAAATATGTTTATCAGTTTTGTTGCCCATAGTTCATTTGAACTCTGCTTAGTGTGGGGTCAGAAGATCTTGGTGTAAATTTTCTCAGAGATTTATTTATTAATTATTGTTTATTTAACTACCGTAGTTAACGTAAGGTAAACTTAAGACAGAGTTACAGTTTTTATTATTTGTTAATTTTAGTTTTGCCAACTTTTACAAGTTTCATTTTATAATCAGAATACACAAGGCAATCAACAGCTAGCTTGGCGGAATATCATAAAAAATATCTCTCTTTGGATTCTGAATGACGATCAGATACGGTTATTCAGCACAGCGTCGTAGCCTAGGGAGAGCTTCGTGGCCTAGAGTGAGCGTCGTGGCCTAGGTAGAGCGTCGTGGCCTAGGGAGAGCGTCGTGGCCTAGGGAGAGCGTCGTGGCCTAGGTAGAGCGTCGTGGCCCAGAGAAAGCGTCGTAGCTTAGGAAGAGCGTCGTGGCCTAGGGGTTAAGCACCCCAAGTGAAAATTGGCTTCTGAGTGTTCCGTTCACCATGATGGTAACAACCACTTTCCTCTGACTACCTCGTTTGGGATATAGTCGTGATGGTATGTGATTCAGAGGGGAAGTAAACATGCAGTTGCATGTGAAAATACTCAAGCCTGTTTTAACTAGGAGAACTATCACTCAGACCCTATTCATCACGCTGTATGAGTACTGCAATTTACCTGCATTTCGCGAAATACCCAACGTGGGCACGGGACAAATAGGCGCACATAAATATCATGCGTACACGCCGACGTACACTGGGCCTTGGTTTTCTGATATAACTATAGAGTGATAATTCATAATACAAAACGTAGTTTCTTTTCATGGTCCTCATAAAATAGCTACACCTACTAACGGTGATCCCTTGTTTCACAGACAGAATTTTCATAGAGTTTCGGTTCACATAAAATGTTACATAGAATATTCGGTTCAAATATTTTCATTACGAATATTATTGTTTCAACGACTATTTACTTCATAGAAACATACTTATCAGAAATTTAACTAATTTAATAACAGACATTAGCTAAGAAGCCTCTGTTGGTTAGGTTAGGCTAGAACTATGACCACATCCAGCCAGAAGCTAATTTTCGGCGAATGAACATATGTGGCAAAAAAATGTTCTTGCGAATACTTCCTACAAAAGCCAAACATTATGAGCAATAATAATACTTGATTTGATATTCTACGATATGAATATTTTATGAAATGAATTTTATTTGTAACAAAAGTTTTTTTTAGTGTTTGGTGTGCTATTTATTATTTTTTTGTATACTTACTCCATTTTAGTAGTCTGTGCACGTCGCTGCCTCATTGAGGGTAATTCTAGCAATAAAAATAAGTTATGCGTACGCGACCCAGACATATTTTGCGTGAATAGGGCTAGAAGAAAGATTGTATAGATAGTAGGACCAACCCTTTCGGTAAGACTTTAAAATTACGTTTTAATTGATACCACCAACGTGTAAATATTTGTCTAAACGATAGTATACTACCTGCATGCTGTAATAAGTTGTTAATAAGAAGAGGTCTTGGATATACCTTTCTAACAATCAAGTCCTCCATTGGCTACATAAAAGGGCTTCAAGACTGGTAAAAGGATTTAGTAGCCAACTAATAAAATTAGTCCTATAATAGTGACGAATTCTAACATTTCAATACTGTTATTATTTTATTTTTCTTAGAAAATAGTGTGTATCTTTTTTATATTAGGAGCTGGTACGTGTTAAACTAACGATGCGTTAATCTCCCTCCTTTGATGGCCATACATCGTTTAGGTCTATTAAAAATAGCAGCGCTATAACTTCGAGGAAATCGTTTGCAAGCACGAATGCAAATCTCGCATCATCATCATAATAAGTGGAGATGTTCAATGCAAACAAAACTTCCGATGACAACCAGTTGTCTGTATCTAGTTTTTTGTATTGAATAGTACTACAAATAAACAACCGGACCCAGGCTACTCGCTCCCTATATTAATATTTAGCTTAATAAGTTACCCCCATTGAGAAATGCATCGATTTCTAACTTTCTTTTATACACTTAGGCCTTTTACTCATACATTCTGTGATAGAATAAGCTGTTCTTATTCTGGTTTTATGATCAACAATTTGGTATAGAACTGATTTGCAGTGAAACAATAACAGTATCTTGTTGTTATTTACAATGGATCAATTCCATTTCGTGGTAAGCTAATTAACAGTTATATTTACTATTTAATTAATAAGCGAGTTTAATTAAGTAATTTAGAACTTAAAGTGAACTTGTTTGTTCTAATAACCAATTAAGTGCGTGAGTATTTGATCAACAATCTATTTATAGATCGGAGATACTGTACAAAAAACTGTTTGTTCGTAGTTTTATTAATATCAGTTGTCAATGGTCGTGGGCTACTAAGTCATGAGCTTTGCAAAAAACTGATAATGTACTTCGTTTACACTTGGGGCTTTATTATTGCATAATCATTATATAAAGCTGTTGTAGTTATTGAAAGACGTTTTCTTGTCAACTGCTTGATTTTATTTGAATAATTGGGTATTTTAATAATTTGGTTTTTTTTTAATACCTGAACAAGGCCTAACTTGCTATAGCAATAAAACTGCAGGTAAAGAGTAAATAATTCACGTTTTTTATTACAAACAAACCAAACTAATTTATGCAACCAACCAAACATTTTGCTTGCGCGATTGAGAGGAGTTAAACTCCATCTAGCGGTCAACTATGCTGACCTTATATATCAGTGTCATACTTGACTATAAAAATATAGTTTAACAAAACAAACGTCAACATACCGCCCCCTAAAGGCACCTTAACGTGTCCTTTACCACAAATATTTAATGAACTTAACAAAGGTATTTATAAACAATAAAATATTAAAAGTTACATTTTATTCTGTGACCGGCAGAACTATCATATTATAGGATTCGGTCTCATAATAGAATAAAATTAAGGTTTAGTGATTACCACAAGTGTTATTTTATTTGGGCCAGGAGGCTTCTGTTTCATTTTTCCTAGCAACCACCTGCAGGGGCAAGTCCACCAATCCTTTATTAAGACTGAAGTACCTTTCTTAGACCCAAGATTCTGTTTTACATTCATATTTTTTCTTTTTCTTTCAGGTTTTCCCAAGGAAGACAGCAATAAAGGAATAAGTCCTAACCACAGTTGTCCAGGTAAGTTCCAGTATATTTTATTCTCATTTCTTGTTTCTTTCTTATTTTTAACTTCTACATAATTCTTAACCATTGCTTGACGACTTTCGTAATCTAAACTCTTTGATCAAGCAAGACACTCCGTCAAGGACCGATAATTTTCATGCATTCACTTGACGGTACATTTTCTATATCCGACACTATCCATACCGGAAATTTTCTCCATCTGAAAATAGATATGTCTCAAGTCATGTTTCCAAGAGAGCCCTATCAACAAAATTATAATTTAATGATACTCCATTTTCCCATTTGCAAGGTGCATCCTACACCACTCGCATCTATGTGGAGACTTTGCCTTCGTGTAAAACCGCGCAGTGAGGTAAATCCTTTCCTTACCTTTTTCCTCTCTCGTTACTGGGACTATATGTTTGGTTACTTGATATCCGTTAGATATTTCTTTACAGCTATTTTTTAATTTCGATTGCGTATTTAAATTATTTTCTAAAGTAAGCATTCTTTTCTGCATTTTTCGTATCGTTTTCATATTGAGATCTTGGATTTGAGTCACGAAATGGAAGTCTTGCAGCATATTGACCATTTGCTAATAAATAAATAAATAAATAAATAAATATCTGGGACAATTCACACCAAGATCATCTGACCCCAAACTAAGCAGAGCTTGTAATATGGGCGTCAGAGACTGATAAACATACTTAAATAAAACTTAATAATAACACCCAGACACACAACAAATACAAATGTTCGTCACACAAATATTTGTCATGGGTGGGGATCGAACCCACGACCTCCGGCGCTAAAGGCAGGATCGCTGCCATTGCGCCAACAGGCCAGTCACTTGCGGTTCGTGTATTAGTTGTCGCCAAATAACTTTGCTTTCCTTCTTCCATTAATGTTTTTTTTTATTTGCAGGTCCTTCCAGCTTTCCGATTTTTTTCAAAAGCTTGTCAGACTTTACCTGGGAACACTACTGCAACATTAGTTGTCATTTTTTCAGAAGTGTTAGCGATGCCCGAAATTATCTACTCAAATAGTCGATTGTGCCAGTAAAGAACCTGTTGTATTTTTCCTAACTCCCTGCTGAATTATTTCACCGTACACATCTGCTCTTAAAAGCATGTTGATTTTACCAGTATGATAATTAGGGTCAGCCAAGCAACTGGTTCCGACAGGGTTCCAATTTGTTGTGATATTGACCGCTGGAACGAACATAGTTATTGATCTAAGAACATAGGCGATCACTTCGGTTTCAAACAATGGATCAATTCGCGATCTTATTTTTAGTTTAACCATTGACATAGATTTTGCGCTTTTTTACCACCAACACATCTTATCACGCTCTTACATGGAATTTTCTTTAACCCTAACTGTTGAACAGTTGCTTCGGTGATCAATGAGGTCTGAGACCCTTGATCTACCAAAACCCGTACCATTTGATATGACCCCGGTCCTGTACATGTGTTGTAATGCGTTGAGGTCCTCGGTGCCGTTCCACCACTTCCCCCGTGACACGATAACGTGACCAAAGCCTGGATATAACGCTCTGACTGGTCCTCATGGCTTCAGAAACCGCAATTTGGGTAGCGCCAGCTTGAATCATGCCCACTGCTCTTAACATTTCGTTCCTGGTCAAGTGTCTACGTGGCATGATTAAATGAACACCGGAGATGCGTTTGACACAGATGTATAGAAATTCATGGAGTTTCAATCAAGTTAGAAGTTCGTGAAGATTTACTTCTTTGGAAGAATTTCAATGAATGCGAATTTCATCTTAAAACAAAACCTTTTAAACTTAAACAAATTTGAATTTAAAAAAAGAACTTAATAAAGTTTTTATAATCTGTCATTAATAGTTTTTTTGTAAGTACTTTTTGGGGTTATTTAAAAAAGTTTTATATATCCCTAGACCATGTTGTTGTGTGTATTTAAAGTAAATAATTTTAAAATAAGTATCTGGGATTAATTTTTAAACATTGCGAACTCATGACGTCACAAATTCACTTAGTGTTTCCCCGATTCGTGTTAAATAAATAATAAGGAGAAAATTACTGATTTACAGCACTTACGGCTGAAACAGAGCTCGCCGTTCATCATGTAGCATCTCACGAGAATGTGAGAAGTAGACTTCAGATACAATTTATTTTGCCAAGTTCTGAAACCAAGCCCTACCTGAAAGGGTTAGGATTATAGCGAATGGCTATTTTAAGTCCTAGCTACCCGTCTGGGCAATGTGTGTAAATTAATGTGCGTATTTTTAAAAATAACTTTGTGGAAAAAAAAAACACCTGGGGTTATTTGAAATCTGCTATCTGGAAATACCATTAATACCATCCAGTAGAATCACCTAGCTAAAAATCTCACGTATGAAACAGATTGCGTCATTTGATGGGTTGATGGATAGATTATCAACCAATCACGTGAAAGGACGTCTAAACGACCCAATGGGTTTCAATTGTGAGATGTCAATTTGATTACCGCCAAGAGTCCAATAAGAACCTTTATGTACTCTTTGCGTACGTTGGCAATCTGGGGTCAAATAAATGACCTCAGTTTGCCAACGTATTTAATTAAAAATATCCTAGATCCTTTGCCTTTAAAAATGTTAAATATTTAAATAAAAAAAATAAATCTAAAATAAATTTTACACCTTTAAAATACATATACTCGTACCTCGAAATGGTTTTCGATTTAGGACATGTTTTTATCCCAAACCCAATTCTTTTGAAAAGTTATGTCAAAAATACAATAGCAAGAGTACAAAATAGGTTGGCATTGCTCGCCTCGTTCTCTCGTTCCTAACAAGGCACCGGGCAAACCTCATTGGCCGTCCTTGAGGCTTTTTGTCTGTCGATACTATTAACATCGTTTTATTTTTAAATATCTGCGTATCAAGATATTAATAAACCAGTTTAATTAATGATGGTGCTGATATTCTAACAACGGCTATATATTTTTGAAAACAAAAATGCGGTTATAATTAATTGATGTTCATGCTAATGAATAATTATATCATTTCAAGCTAAAGTGAAGTGGCTAAAAAAACTAGCGATATTAACGGAATAGTGATGAGTACCAATCATGGTATTTTTTTTAACTTAGCCTGTACTGTCCCACTGCCGAGCAAAGGCCTCCCCCAAATTCCTCCAGTGATCCTTATCATCAGCTAAGTACCCACAGGAGTGGCATGGTAATTAGAAATGTTTAAAATCAAAGGTGTAGATCTGATTTATCAGGATTGTTATTTTTGAGGCTTCAAGTTCATTGTTATAGTCATTTATAAGCGCCTAGATAAGCTTTCATCTTAAAAAGCACAGTCATAGACAACATAACTATGGAATAGTAGCAGGGGTACCTCGGTTTTTTGTCTACGAGGAAATTAAGACAAATGAAATAGAAGAAAATCCAGAACGTCACTGAGAGTAGGTACAATTCTAACTGATATTGTAACCTGACATTTCAGTAGAAAAGTTTGCTCAAATTTTAGTTTTAATTATTTACCTTGAGATTTGAGTAATTATGTTGTAATTGATAATTATATTGTAGCGTTTCAATGTTCGGTAGGTAGAGCTGTTTAAATGAAATAAAATGCATGTTTTATAAATTAATGTATTTTGCCCTTTCTTTCATTCTATATCCTTTATAAAGATAATATTTAAATACCTTAATTAATTAAGCTTAAAAAGCATTATTTTTATTTGACTATTTTCAAGTAAAAGTTCTTAAGATGTTTTTATAAACTAATCACAATGCAAAATTATGCAAATTTACATCTTAAAACATTTGGAAAATAGTTGAATAAAAATGACAAACAAGTAAACTTAGACGAACACAAGTCGCGGCAGTGATTAAAAGTATTTGTTTAGTCTTAAATAGAGCCAGAACTTGCTTTTTAGAAAAAATAAAAGCAGTCGCCTAATATTCTCGAAGAAAAACTATGATAAATACAATAAAATATTACTACACATACAGTACTGTTAAAATTTGAGTTAGTTTGTTTACTGAAAAAAAGGGCTTATACGCCTGCCGTTCCTACGGTTGAAGTAGTAATTATTTTTGGGAAATATTTTTGTCAAATATTTTTTACTTCAGTTTCCCGGACAACCTGTAGGTATTTTCCCGTTTAACTTAAATTATGGTTAAGCAATGTGAAAGGTAATAAAAATTATTGTCTGCTTTTTGGTTTGAAAAATTTGCAGAAAATTATAGAACAATTATAAAATTTAAAATGCGAAAGTTTAGAGTCAGTACATGACAAAACATCATATTAATAGGGCTGCAACGTTGTAATTATTTCAATATTATTTAATGGCTGTAGATATAACTTTGTGAAATTTGTGGAATGAAACTGAATATAATTCTATATTTGACGCCATTTTATACTGACTTATATTATTGACCCATTTAAACCTGTATCTGTACCCATTTTGGTATTTGACAATTTAAATAAATAAATAACGAATAAAAAAGAAACGTTGAAGAAAGAAGCACGTGCTTAAATGGCACATGTAGACTTAACATTAGAGATACATTTATAATTAGTATTGCATCGTGTAAGATACATAAATTAGAACACATCTGATGCAATTTTTGCAATCACTCAGTCGCTCGAAAACTTACAATAATAACAACATAAACAGAATAATACAATTGTGCTTTCTGTGTAATGAAACAATATGAACAAAACTATGATAAGCGTAAAATCCAATGCGTAGCGTATCGTAACAAAGAGGACTTACAGTGTGAATAAGGATTTTACAAGCTATGAAAATTTCTTTTGAGTAGTAACTTAAATGATAATCATTAGACCTTTTATTTCTATTTACACACGAAAGCTATTTACATGATTTAAAAAAGTTATTTTGTTTACTGCGCCTTCATTTTTGATACGGTCCTATTCCGTGTGTTATTTACAATTTTAAGATAACTCTCCTGGGAAAAACAAATAAGGTTAAAACAAGATCTGTGCTCTTTGGGAATTGAATAGGGGTGCGTAATGAGCGACGTAATAAGTTTAATAGCTCAACTTCAAAAACAAAACGAAACCGCGGTAACTTCTAGCAGTGAGTTTCAGTCATCCCAATTCCAAAAATGAAGAAATAATTATCAAAACTATACAAAACGGCAAGTGTCAAACTTGTGGCCTACCAGAGGCTCTGCCTAATTATAATGTACATGCAACTATTATTTACATTTGAGCACTCGACACATAGTGCGTACTATGACACTTCCGTAAAAGTTTTCCAGTCCAAATAAATGATGCACGATGGAAAATTAGCGAAAATAGTATTATATGCCTTAAAATAACATAGATAGTAATTATTTATCTGTAAATATTTGTTGTGTTACCCTCCATCCTCGCCGGCGAGGACGGAATCTTGTTATTATAATGTTTCACGTGATCAGTACGTCTACCACGAGTTGCCACTTTAGATTTACGTTATAGTCCGCGTGTAAAAATCTATTGGGATGATACATGACAGGACATGACAATGTCAAATCCCAATACTTTTTTACGCCAACGATAGTGTAAATTTAAAGCGGCAACTCGTGATAGACGTACTGATGGGTGTACAAGATGGCATTACAACTGAATCATGTTTCATCATCAAACTACTTCCACAATTCTTCTTTAGTTTTTAAATTTTTACTCAACTTCATTAAATTTAAAACACCTTCCTGAAATCTTACTACAAGTTTACACATTATGATTCATCTCTGCATAGTATAAATCAAAGTCACTTTCAAACTATGTAATGGATGCTGTTTTCATCAATAGATATTGTGATTCAAGGGGAATGATTTTATGTATCACAGTCCACACTGACGTGGTGTCAGCGTGGACTGTGATATTATATTTTAACTACCAACTAACTATCTACATTAAACCCGTGAGAAACCGAGGTGAATTTTTAGTAGAGAATAAAATCTTATATTCGTACAAAAGAAGGTATTTCAGAAATTGTTTGAAACCATGCTCATACTCGTATCTCGGTCTAATGGTCATAGCACACTGTCCCGGCACCGCAACAGGCACCGCTCCAACCCGGCAATTAAGTTGGCATTCAAATAAGAGCATTGAATTGTGTGTACTATGATATATTTTACAATGTCAATATGACAAAGTCACGGTAATAATAAGTATCAGTATTGTAACTTCATACAAACGTACGAAAAGCGAGCTGTCCACGGTGCGCTCGCGATGCAAGCAGTCGCGAATGTGCCGCAGTGACGAACGGACGGTGGGTTGTTTTTAATACAGTAAGCGCGCGATTTTTTTGTTTTAAACAAGTACAAGTACTTACAATGGCAAAGAGAAATTGTAGAAAATACTGTGCTGTTTTTGGTTGCATGAATTCCTCAATAAAGCACCCAGATATAACATTTTTTAAATTACCTGGAAACTCCGAACCGGGAGTACAGTAAGATTAATTCGCAAACGTTTTTAATTGTACAATTGCGATGATTTCGTGGAATATATACGTATAGAAAAAATGGAGGAAATAATCCGAACTTCATTTAAAACCCAATACATAAATTGTAAAGTAGCTGCAAATTTTGTTTAATTAAAAAATATAATGTTTACAATCACAAAATACATTCACAAAACTAGATTGCAACTCAAAGTAGGCAGATGTAATTAAAAATACTGTAGGTGGGCAGCCCTATCGCGTGTTTTCGCACCGCGCGGCTGTAGGCATGTATTTCAAAGATAGGGCCGTGTTACAATACTGATGATACATATTATTGATGTGACAAAGTGGACGGCGGGCGGTCAGCGCGCCACAATGTGCTTTGACTTTTTAGTCTGTGGTCCAAACACGGACAATCTGTATTCAAGACACGCGTAAAACTGCTATTTTCACCATTTCCATCGCTTTCGTCAGTACCATTATTTTCCTATTATAACTAGCATGACTCTATCCTTGTGAACCCCCAGACCCGTTCGTGTAGACGTCTGAAGCCGCGCGCTGGCCGGCTCGGAAGACGCTCTGCATCGTCTGGGCTGCACCCTGGAAGTTGTCAAGGTATTGGTTTCAATGACAGGTTGTAGAAAAATAATATTTGTATGGTTTGAGACTGATACTGTTGCTTGAAGAGAGTGGAACACTTCCAAAGGGAACGGTTCCATAGTTTAAGTAAAATAAACGAGCACTGACTGTACAGGCTGATTAAAAAACTTTTAGTTTGGGATTTTCATACAAAAAATACAAATGACCATCTGGTTTTGTATAAAAACCTCAAAATTAAAGTACTTAGTCATAAAAAATCACGTTTTCACTTAGATTCACGTAGTTTCTACGTTACCTACCTAGTATGTCATGTAATTTTCGAACTGTATAAATATTCACCCAGTCGGTATACGTTGCACTGAGTTGATTTTAGAGTATCCAAAAATTTATTCATCAAAAATTTATTTATGCAGTTGCAATATACAATATGGCCATTTTTTAATCTTCGACCAGCAATTTAGCAATACAAAATGTTTAAACAAAATTGTTTAGAAGTTAATTTCTACAGAGATGAGTATGTTTTATGACCTATTGTTATTATAGCATTATGACTGATTTTTATTTTTTATGACTGAAATGAAAGGATGTTTGATTTTGATTAAAAGTTATTTTTGTGTTAATTTTATACACAAACCAAATCTGAGAGAGACAGCCAATTCGACTTTTCTGAAAAAAATCATAAGATCAAAATTTTTACACATCAGACTTACATTTTTGTCCCGAAAAGTAACAATTTCATATCTTTTTTATAATTGTGAGAAAACATTTTACTGACCTGTATTGCCGCTCCTAAGAACTGCGAGAAAGCCCTGGTGACGTTAATGGCGGCAGACACCAGCTGTGGTCTGCCAGGGGTTTGCTCTGACGTCACAGCCCTGGGGGGGTCCAGGGGAACCTGACCCAGACCAGACTAGTTAGATACAACTCTAAACATTAAAGCTAGGCACTACACATAGGTGAGGGAAGGAAAGGGCGGATCCATATAAAATTTTACTATTGTCAATTTTTTTTTTATTGACTGTTAATATGTGCAGAAAGCTCTCAGTCCAAAAGCTGAATAAAGTGTCCAAGGACGTCACGTAGGTCTCCAAGGCCCCATAGACCACATTAACTTCACTGAGATTGTGATTGATGATTTGGCTCAAATAGAAGTGACTACGGCGGATCACATAATCACTTCAAAATAGTGGGGCATGTACATAGGTTTTGTATAAATAAAAAAAAAGATAGAACTCTTTTTTGAGTTTTTATTTGTAACTTACCTAGAGTAGGTACTTTCAAAATTTTAGCTAGCCCAATGAAAAGGCACACGGCACACTTGACTATACTCCATCAATATTTTTGAAAACTTTAAAGAAATATCATACAGCTATGACTAGTAAAAATATTCTGGGTCCGCCCTTGATGAAGAATTAATTGATACTAGTGATGATAGTGCTAAAGCTGCGTGGAAAGTGATTTTTAACTATTTTGATGATAACTCTTTTGAAAATTTAAAGATAATAGTCTGCTATCATCAAATTAGCTGGTTATAAATATTTGTATGTGCATTTTTTGTGTTCAAAAGTGTAGAAAGTGTAGATTTCATGCAAAAAAATATTATTAAGTATATTAAAAGTAATTATTTACACAAATATGTACAGATTGGGTAAGAAGACATAGAATGTAAAGATGTTTTAGCAAAATATCTAAATACACAAGAAGGTAATAGGTAGATTTATTATTATTTTTTAAATAAAGTGTGAATAATAAATCAGAACTTACACATCCCCACTCCATGTTTTTTGTTCTCTAAAAACAGTACGTCTACTACCAGTTGCCACATTAAATTTACATTATCGTTACTTAAAAAATGTATGACATGACTATGTCGAATCCCAATGCATATTTTTACGCGAACGTTAAGGTAAATGTAAAGTGGCAACTCGTGATAGACGTACAGTGGCCTGTTACTACCAAACTATATGGTTAGAATATACTTGTTTAATCATAGTACCTAACGATAGTGTTAAAGCCCTAATTGTGTTAATATGTAGTATTGACGGTTCGATAGTAATGATTGTATTGGGCCTCACATAGTCGCTACACAAATTATTTTTTAGAATAGATTTTTTATCAATAATTTATTCAACCAATACAATGATGACTATACAATCGAACGTTCAAAACCTTATAAAAGATAGCAATAGCGTAGCAACTATTGAGATTCATATCAATCGATACTATTGCAAATCATCGACCGTATGGATTTATGCATTTTGCACTATTAAAAGTAAAAAAGATGATAATTTAGCTGAAGTTAAATTTTAAATGTTTATGTTTTGTTTTACTAAATATTTGATTAAAGCATTAAGTCGCGTTAGCGTTTACATGAAAATGATTTAACCTGTAGTTAATGTTAAGAGCCAATGGTTATTCAATTTTACACACTTTTTACTCACCAAGTATTTTTTTTTGATTTCACAGCCAAATAGTTAAAACATTTACACCGTTATTCATTAATTTAGACACTGATCAATATAAAGTAACATTTTATTTATTAACACTAACATTTAGAGAAATTTGCAGAAAGTATTTACATTATACATTATATTCACTACTAAAAGATTAAACAAAGTGTTGATTACACATAAGTCACTCATTAAAACCTACTTATGTTCCAAAACCAAAATATTTTTGGAGCCCAAAGGCACGATGGTTAGTATATACGTAAGAGTAAATCACACGACGAAAAGATAGACTAGATTTCAGGATATGAAAAATCTGATCAATCTTCAAAGTAAAATTATTCAAAAACCCCATTTTTTACAATTATTTACAAATAATAAAACAAGTTAGCACAACACATTTATTATACAAATGGACTGCTGCAGCGAAATATTTATGTACAAGCCAATAAAGCAGATATTTAATAAATAATTTAACTAAAAAGAATACAATTTTACAAAAGGACACATTTAAAATTCGATAACTAGTATTATTCTCCTATATCTATGTACAGCCCTTCAACCGTCATTCCCATTTACATAACTATTCACACAATCAGACTTAGATTAAATAGGAACAACTAGTAAAATAGATAATTTAAATGTATTTAAAAGTCTGGAATTGTTATATTTAATCTAAGATCTGCACCCATCACCTCACCCAAAATCGCACAACCTAAGTAAAAGTGAGGCGAAACCCACTCGGTTTGAAGATCGGTTATCATCAGCGTTCCCGACGAAGGGTCCGGAGCCGAACCAGTTGACCCTGTTGCTGTTCGAGGCTGATGACGAGATAGTAGGGCTGGCAGATGGGGCGGGCCTCCTGTTGGGACTGGAGCCAGGCGCGGGCGCGGTCTCCCTCCACTGCTGCCAGAGCCAGGCCAGCCCGTCCAGCACCGGCCGGCGCGGCGCGGGCGGCGGCGGCGGCGGTGGCGTGGTCGGCGGCCGTCGCGCCTTAGGCGTGACTACCACTTGGTTGAGCAAGGCCTACGAGGTTATAGTTATGTCTACATTTTTTACAGGTTATCACATTTTTAAAAATGTGGAAGACTATTCTAAAAGTGCAAGTTTTAATCTTGACGTTACGTGATAGGAAATGAAAATTATGAAAAGTCAAATCAAAAATGAACGAGAAGCGTTACTGAGCAGAAATTATATGTTTGTGTTAAAGTTAATCGGAAATATTATATGAAGCAAGAAACATTTTTTAATAATAACCAGGGCTTAGAAAAATTAAGGTCAAGTAGACAAATAGCTATTTACAAGTACTATCCCTATGCAGGCAATTGACTCCATTATTAAAATTATTTTCAAATTACGGGTTGGACTTTTCACTTTGAGTGCGAGAAAAATAGTCAATTTAGTAAAAAAACATTTAAAACCGAACAAATTTACACTCTAAAAAAGTTCTGAAATTTTCGCGGTCAGTTTTTTCTTCTGAACTGAACCACAGATTAACAATTTAAAACACATGAAGCCACCTTCTTTGCGGACAAAGCACGGAACTAAAACTCTCAACATTTTCGCAATGAAGACGGTCCACACTCCACAGATAATAAGTATATTTTTACTGGCTGTTTGAGTTTGTCTATGTCACATGAGGGTAATGAAAAACTAATTACTTTTTACTCGCTTCGTAGGGCAATATTGGCGTACATTTGAAGCATGAGAAGTGAAAAAAGAATTGACCGAATAACAGCAGTATCACAGCTTTTTGAGCCATACTCAATTTCTTTCTAAGTGATATGCTAAAAATATATTTGAACTGTTTCTTTTTCTAAGCCCCTGTAATCCTGTGATGAATTAAAACTGTCATGAGTACGAAATTTTGAAGAAATAGATGGAAAAGAAAAGTATAGACTAACAGAAAGTCGAAGCTGTTCATCCAAGGAACTTGCCGTGGTGGGCCCGAAGCCTTGCTCCTTAAGGAGAGCAGCCAGCAGCGCGTCGTTGCTCTTCCCATACTCTGTGCTCAGTGACATCGGCGCTTGCGTCGCTTGCGACAGCATGCCTGGTTTTGTCTTTTGATTCTGTAGGAGCTTCTTGAGTGCCTCGTCGGATGTTTGACCTGGATATTAATGGTGTTCATTTGATACAGATATTTAAAATGTTTGCTGCGAGTTATAATGTAGAGACTACAAGACAACACAATTGACAATATGGTCAATAAATACACCTCACTTTACGTCTATCATCTTTTGGTCAGTCGTCCATCCAGGTCATTTTGCCAAATAAAACATTTGGTCTTTTTAATTTTGGTATTTCGTTTGTTGTTCTTTTGATATTTGCTCAATGAAGTTTTGATTTTGACCAGAAAACCAATATTTTTAGTACTCCAGAGACTGTTCACTCTTCTTCAGAAGAGATTATAAACTCCTATAGACCCATATTGCTCCTGAGCCACGTGCAAAAGCTGTGTTCCATCCAGTCATTACAATTCGTCTTGCACGCATGTCGATGACTACCAGCCTCTCGAACTGGCCGGTTTCCGAAAGGCACCATCGACCATATATATCCACACGCTACGTCACCGGATTAAACAAAATATTGAGGAGTATAACCAGCCTCTCTGTCTAGCGTCAGTAAATCACGTAAAAGCATTCGATACGATGGATTGCAGCGATGCCAGATTGACTTTATGTATATCGAAGTTGAAATGTCTGTAAAGAAAAGCCACTATGTTTGTGCGTTACAAGACCAGTACGTCTACCACGAGTTGCCGTGTAGCTGAGTCAGAAGATGCTACCGACGGCGAGGAAATGTCGCGCATTCAATTAGACGCTCAGTAATCCGGTAGCGGCGAGCTTCGATACCAATTACAAGGTTATTAGTGAAGGAACGCGCACCCGTGCTCCGCTAGACCAAAACCATTTACCTGCATTTGATTTTACATTTGAACTGTATCTCTCTTGGATTTATAAAACGAGTACACTAGAAGCAATAACAATAAGATTTGACCAGATACAAATTAGTTATTGTATTCGCGTTCACGTTCAATTTAAATTTTTTATCCCATAAATAAACAAGTATTTCGAAGATTTAAAATACTTTTTATTTATTCATTGATTCTGAATAGTGATTGTGTAGATATAAAAAAATAGCAGAGAATAAGGTTTTTACAAAGTACAAACATAGAACGCGATTACAATGGATCATTGATAAATTTGTAAAAAAGCTTATTTTATCACCTGTTAAAGCGAGTTTGTTCCTCTGCGTCGTCGACTCCTGAACATCCTGTAATTTGATCAAAGTTTTTAACAATTTCTCGTCATCCTTAACAGTCTTCAGGTTGTCTTTAACAGCAATCTTTGCGCCAAATGGTCTAGCCGTAATATCAGTCTTTACAGTCTGTTTGTTTGTTTGTGTGGTAGGTTGTGTTGATAAAGAATCTAATGACTCATTCAGTGGTGAAGGTACTGCAATCAAGTTTGAAAGCAATTTCAGATCGTCACTTGTTCCGGGCGGCAACTTTGCACTCACTTTATTAGTAGGAGTGATGTTTGGCAATGTCGGTATGTTGAATTGTGATGGATCCTGTCCGGTCGCCTTTAATAGAGCTTGCAATAGTTTAGTATCCTCCTGGAACTGTTTTATGTCATCTTCCAATGATGGTGTGTCGGTGGTGACTGTTGATGTGGGCCGTGGCGTTGTTGTTGTTGTAGGGCGCGGTGTTGTTGTTGTTGGGCGAGGCGTTGTAGTTGTTGTTGGTCGGGCCGTTGTTGTAGTCGGCGTTGTTGTTGTGCTTGGAGGAGTGGTGGAAATTACGTTTATGGCGTTATTGGAAATTGCTTTTCCACCACGATCGGAGTTCGCTGGAGCGCCTTGAATTTCATTTAAACTTCTTTCCACGGCTAGAGCAATGATCCGGTTGGCAAGTGAAGATTCAGGATCTTCATCGTCTGCATTGTTCTTCAGAACTGTTTTCTGTGAATTAATTCATTAAAAATTTAGTAAAATAGTTAAATTAAAACATATTTATTTTAAATTATATTATTTAAGCTCTTATTTTATGGCTGTGTGTATAAAAAAGGTTCTTCCCAAAAAAGTTTTTTTTTTATTGGTACCAAAAAATATTACATGCATCGCCAGATCCTGCCTTTAGCGCCGAAGGTCGTGGGTTCGATCCTCACCCATGACAAACATTAGTGTGACAAACATTCGTGTTTGTTGTGTGATGTACAAACTTTGCTTAGTTTGGGGTAGGATGATCTTAATGTAATTATGTAAGTACTTGCTATCCGCCCGCGGCTTCGCCCGCGTTACGTTATATATCATAGCCAATTTACACAAAATTTTATTAAATTGTAGCTTATGTGTTATTCTGATGTATAAGCTGTGTTACTGTAAAGTTTCATCCAAATCCCTTTAGTAGTTTTTGCTTGAAAGAGTAATAAACATACATCCTCACAAACTTTCGCATCTATATTATTAGTAGGATTCATAATATTAATTAAACAAAAATTAAATCAATCACAACTCTGTTCAACTCCCAAGCATAGAATAAATCAGCTCCAAAACTGTTTGAAAATATCAATGTCAAATCAATGTAGTTTTCTAACTTACCAAATTGTTGAGGAACGCCAAATCTTCTTCCACTGAGAACGTTGATGTACTGGGTATTTCAGTTGTTGTTGTGAACCTCGAACCAGGGATACGGCGTCCAGTCAAAGTTGTAGACGAATCAACGCTACGCGCTGTTGTTGGTCCTTTTCTTCTCTGATTGAAAGGTGGAAAAGTGGTTGAAATTCCGCCCTCTTCGGTGGTTGTACTGGTCTGTAACGTATTGAAATTACTTCTAGGCGCTAAGGTGAACACAGGTGAAGAAGTCGTTGTGGTCCTCGAGGTGTAAACTGGTCTAATATTTATAGGTGTTGTTGGATTTGATAACATGTTTGTTGTATGTGGATTTGAAGCTATTCTTACGTTTGATGTGACCCCAGTGATAACGGGGAAATTCAAATTGCCCGTGTTTTGTCCAGTAGCTTTTAATAAAGCCTGCAAGAATTTCGTATCTTCTTGCAATTGTTTAATATCAGCATCAACGTTTTGTGGTGTTGGAGGACTTGTTGTTGTTGGCCTAGGTGTAGTCGTTGTTGTAGGACGCTGGGTGGTAGTAGGCACAGTAGTAGTCGCTTTTATATTTAATGTTGGAATATTAAAATTAGCCGGATTTTGCCCTGTAGCTTGTAACAGAGCTTTCAACAATTTCGTGTCTTCTTCAAACTGACGAATATCATCTTCAATAGATCGAGATGTAGTAGTTTGTGGTCCAGGTGCTATTTTTAGGTTTCCACCAAAATTGGGAATGCTCAAAGTATTGCTATTTTGGCCCGTAGCAGATAACAATGCTTGCAACAGCTTTGCTTCCTCAATTTTCTGCTCACTTATTGTAGTTTTTGTAGTTGGTGGGACAGTAGTTGTCAATGCGCGGATCAGGTTTAAATTTTTGGGATCACTTACTACCGTTCCTCTAAGCAATTCTTGTAGGAGCTGTGCATCTTCATTATATTGCTTTTCGTCTTCTGATGTGACCATTGGTAATGAAGTTACGGTAGTCGGTGTATTTATAGTACTCGATGAAGTAGTTGTCGTAACAGTCGATGTAGTTGGGGCTGGAGTTGTTGTTGTTGTTGGCGCTGATGTGGTTGTTGTTGGTACTTCGGTGGTAGTCGTCGTAGTAGTTGGAGCCAATGTTGTAGATGGGGTAGTGGTTGTCGTCGTTGTTGCCTCAGTGGTGGTCATCTCACTCACTGTAGCAGTAAAAGAGGATAACGACGTTGTTTCTACATTATATGTTGAAACTGTCTGGATTTGTGGTGTTTGTGTATTCACTTCCGTAACCGTCATAGTTGTTACAGTTTGTACCTCTGGTTTTCCAGTGTTTGTTGTAGTGGGTACTTTTGTAGCTAATTTTTGTACATTTGAGTTTTGCTGTGCTACCGTCACTTCATCAATGGGTATGAATTTAAATACAGCACCTCCACTTCCGTCACCAGGTCTTTCTGTTCGAATTTCTTTTGTCTGTAAATTATTTGAAACAAGCTTTAGATTTTTACACTTTGAAGAATTTTAATAAAAATAATATCAATCACCAATTACCACATCCTAAATGACCACCACCACTTACCTGCTTTGCCTCTTAAGTTTAAAAACAACCCGTGCTACCGAATCTACTCATTGAATGACTTTTATGGAAAACTTTATTAGTGGCTACGAGTACCGATTCAAAAATTATTATACCTCCGGATCGATATCCAGTGTTAATATTCTTGGTTCGCTAGTAGTCGTCATTGATGATATGACCATTTCCTCTTTAGCAGCCGAAGATATACTATTAAGCAGAATCTCATCAATAGAAGGTAGCATTGTAGTTGTGCGTAAACTCAATACATGCGAGGCAGTGCTTTTTTCAGTAGGCGGCTTTTTTGTGGCAGTAGTTATACCCAATGAACTGCTATCTTTTATATTAAGTGCCGATGAAGGGATCTGCAAATTATGAAATAAAATGTTACGCTTTGCAATGATAACCTTCTAAGCGTTACGTGCAATAGGCATGCAGAGCTTAAGATATACCCTAGGAGTTACCCCATCATGCGTAATACCTGGATCTAAGCAGCGTGAAACGAAGCCCCAAGCACAGCTTTCAAGCTAAACAACGTAAAGTCAATACCATAATTTGTAGGTTATTTACAGTGTCGTTGGTTAATCGACTTTCCGTTCCGTTATTTGAGGTGTCTGTGGATGTCACGATATTAGTGGATACTCGGATGGGGTTAGACCGTGGTCTTACAATGGCCGGGTTGTTATGGATGGGGCTGTATGGATTTCTTAGACTCCATGGACTGATTGGTAGTATGTCAATTTTTTGCATGACTCGTGGTACTCTGGTTCCATTCGGGAATCTGCGTATTACTGTGTTATTAGGAAGCAAACCATAAATGATGTAAGGACTTGCTTCTGTTAATGATTCCAGGGCATCATCATTAGGATCTTTACGTACCACTGTATTGTTGGGCAAAATTCCAAAAATAACGTAATCTTTTTTTGGTATTGTAGATTGAGAAGCGCCACTAACTTGTGTATCAACTTCTGCCACGATATCTTGCTTGGTTTCATTAGTTGGTGCAGTAGTAGAACTCTCAACATCTGACTGAGTGGTAGACTCAGTATCATCATTAGTAGTTGTGTCTATTTCAAACTGCGTTGTTGTTTCTATAGAAAAAGAATCTGTGGTAGTTTCTGTGTTACCTTGCGTAGTGGTCTTTTCAATGTCACTGATTCTTGTAGCGACATCTGGTAACATGTTTAAAACGGTGGTTTGATCTGTCGTTTTTTCAGATGGATCTTTAGTACTGTCAATAGTGCTGGGCATTTGAGTGAATGCAGTTTCAGTGACACTCAGACGAGACGATATTTCAGGAATATTTTGGGTATTCACTTGTTCACCAGATGTTGTGGACGTGATACTGACGCTTTTTACATCTCCAGAATTGGTAGTTATAGGGCCATTTGACACGGAAGGTTCCGTAGAAGTAAAAAGGGGTAATAAATTAAGAGGAGTAGTCATAGGAGTAGTAAAGTCACTGTCATTATTTGAATTTGATACTACTGTCTCGGTAAAGCTCATTGTATCTATTATTTTAGTCAATCGATCGGAGAAAGGGATATTATTTTTTTGTTCTAATAGTTCAGTCAAAGGTGGAGCCGTCGCTAGTTCGTCATTATGCTGGCGGATAAGATCTTCGATCATTTTTAAAACCCTTGCTTTTTTAGATAGGACCCACAACTGAAATCTTGAAACTTGACTTGGGTCATCTGTCTCAAGATTAAAGGTATCTTGTGATGATGAATTTGGTGATTTGACTGATGGTGCTGTCTGGGTTTTCGAATTACTTGTATTATTTTCAGTATTTAGTGTATCATTAATGAAGTCAACGGCTTTAAAGTTAGTTAAAAAGGGTATTGCTGAAAAACCGTTAAGGTTTTTCGTTGAGGAAACTACAGCAGTGCTTAAAGGACCGTCACTTACTGCGTCTGTACCCATCATATCAGAAATCGTAGAAACAGAGCTTTCTGAAGGCGTTTCTCGCCAGGAATGTTCAGTTGATTGTTGAATATTATTTAAAGAAACTGTTGTTCTAAATGTTTCTGCTGAAGTCATCTGATCTGTGGATACAGACTGTGTAGGTGAAGCCTGTGAAAAAATGCCAGCGTTATTTACAGCTTGGTTTAAGTCGTTCGTTTCACCAACAGTTGTGCCAACACTATTTACTGTTCTATATACACTAGGTTTAGTAGTAACACTTTGGAGGATATTAAAACTTAAACTATCAAAAGAGTTGCCATTATTGATAACTATGTTTTCAGTATCTTTAATATCCTCGAAACTGTAAGGAGTAGTGTTCGGAATCAAGTCTGCGTCTTTTACTACAGTCGCAAGTCCATTAACTGCTCGGGGAATTAGTGTCTTTAACAGTTGCGCCATATCCAAGGAAATTCTAGATCTACTACTTTCATCCATCTGTTCAAGAATACTTTTGATATTATTAGATAGCATGCTAGTTAGTTCCGACGAAACTAAGTTATTATTGGGTAATAAGAGATCAGATACAGTGTTATATACCATTGTTGTGTCAGTCGATGGTTGAACAGATGAAATTTCAGTTGCAGTCATTAATCTGTCTGAAGGTGGTTCTGTATCTGAATACAAAACTTTTATAGCGAAAGGTCTCCTTGCGGAAACGGGAGTAGTAGGAGAAGGAGTGGGAACTGATCGTACTGTATTCACAGAATCTACGTTTTGCTCTCCGGCGTTTAGTGACGGTGTGACACCTTCCCCAACCGACAAACGATTAATCACAATTGGTGTGGACTGATCAGTGTTTTGTACAGTTTTAGCGTTTGTGTTTATACCAGCGCTCATCGTTAATATGTCTTGACTCAATGAGCCACCGACACTATTTACATTAATATTATTACTCACGCCGTTGAGTGTCGGTATTACAACGTTACTAGTGTATTGTTTTTGCGATACTTCTGTTGTTGAGGAGAGTCGGGTTCTAGGTGTGGACGTAAGTATATCAGCTAATGCATCAAATATTGACACAGTAACTGAAGGCGAGTGATGTGATGCTTCAACGTTCATGACGTGTGATGGTTTCGTCAGACTCTCCGATAGTTTTAAGTCCGCTGAGGATAGTGTACTTCGTGTCTTAGTAAAAGAGATAGCATTCATGTCTGGCCCTAAATCAATTTCTTCTCCCTCTACCTGAAATAAGAAGTGGTCTCACCCATATAAACAGAAAATAGATAATGTAGTGAAGAATGTAATAAAAGTATTTTGGGTAAGAGTATTTTGATAATTAAAAGTTTTGAGTCGAAACTCGTGCAAAGACCAAAGCCGCTTTATATCTATTGGAATCAAGATGACAGGACAGAATGGTGTTAACAGAAAATATTAAGTGAAAGGTACTTGAAAATGTCTGCACATTGAAACAAGTAGTAAAATGTATACAATTTAATGACTTACTCAAAATAAATGTTAGTGGATGCTATTTTACAAATTTATAACAATACTAAGCTTGTCAAGTTTTTGCGTAACAGTCATTTAACAACATAACCAAACTAAAATAAACCTATTTAAAAATCTGTTCAGTATTTGAATAAAATTAACGCAAAAACTTTCCAATTTATACAGGGTGTCCAGGAAATAGTACGACATACTGCAGGGGGTGATAGCTGGGATCAATACCTACCAAAATAACTCAATATATGTTCAGCGAACTTTTACGAAATATCGAAAAATCTCTACTTTGAAACAGATTTTTCAGCATATCTCAATGAAAAATTTATTTTCCAGTATTTTTTTCACATCAAATCAATTGTGTTACTCTATCCATCGAAAAGTTTTTTTTATCAAAAACCAGAACCTTTTCGAGAAAAAAGGTTTTTTGTTGAAACATTCGCAGAATGATTTTCTAAACACGAATAATAACCTACAGTGGTAAAAAAAAAAGTTTTGTACAATATGTTTAAAAATGGCTTGTTTAATTGTGATTTTGGAAAGATACAACACTAGTGTGTTTTCATTAAAAACTCAGAATAAAATGGTATGGGAACCGATTTTGTTGAAAATGTAACTAACGTAAATTTATCCAAAAACCATTTTGGCGTTCCTTCATGAGCAGGTAACAGTGAGACCTGGTGGAACCTTGGCACAATCTGTTTATCGCAAGCCAACTCACACTGACAGATACTTGCACGCCTCTTCACATCACCATCCTTGTCACTTGCAAGCCGATATCTCTTCATTGGTGAAAAGGGCACATAGCCTATGTGACCCTGGGCATGTTGGAGCTGAGCTTGGCCATGTTCAGGAGGTACTTATAAGTATGTTTCCAAAATCAACATTAAGCAAGGTATTTTTAAAGCATGTTGTACAAAACTCACACATACATTTTTTTTCACCACTGTAAGTTAAGTGATAAGAAAATCATTCAACGAAAATTTCAACAAAATTGTTTTTTTCTTGAAAAAGTTCTTGTTTATGATAAAAAAAAGACTTTTCAATGAGTAGATTAACTATTCACGATTAATTTGACGTTAAAAAATAAAACTGGAAAATGATTTTTCGTTGAGAGCTGAAAAATCTGTTTCATGGTAAGATTTTTTCTATATTTTAGATAATCTTGTGTAACTTTAAAACCTTAAAATTTCGCTAAACACATATTGTGTTATTTTGGTAGGTATTGATCTCAGCTATCACCCCCTGCAGTATGTCGTACTATTTCCTGGACCCAGTATATTTATGAGTTTTGTTCGAAAGAGATGTGCTTAAAAACGATCTTAACTAGTCAACAAATAAAAAAACGAATACCGTTATCAATAACATCTATATAAAATAAAATTAAATGCAAGTTATGTAGTAATAATAATAGTTGGACATCCTTTTAGAACCAAACTTGTTATTCGATTAACAAAAGATGAGTGAATCAATGAAATGCACTATGTTAAAACTGTATGAGTCCATTAACCAGTTCTATGGATGATTCGTGAACGATTTGTGGCGTAGTGATGGTCTGTCTTAACATGGATTCTGTCGTGCCATCGCGCAATTCGTCCCCATCGAACCAATATGGCTCTTCTACAGACTTTGTCAACAGTTGGTCAGTGACGTAGAATTTCAGCCAAGCCTTTAGCAATGAGAAATTACCATCATTATTGAGAAAATACTTACAAAAGTTTAACTGTTGAGATTTCGTTTAGAACTAATAAACTTGGTTTTAAGCACAGAATGAGTAATCTATTAATTCGATCACTTCGAGTGGTGAAAGATGATAAAATAAGATTACTTATTAAACAGTAGCTATCACAATCAATCAAACATATTAGATTTCCAAATAATTGGCATTTTGATATCGCCAATCGCCTTGATGTCCGTAGTGTCCCGGGTTCGATTCCCGGTCGGGTCAATTCAGGAAACGATCTTTTCTGAATTGGTCTGGGTGTGCTGGGACGCCCCTGGCTTATTTCCTTGTGTAATACCTCGTCCAAATAGGGATATTATTCCCTATTTCGAGACCAATACAAGAGGTGTGTTGTCTGGTGCATATTTATTTATTTATTTTGATATCTCATGAGCAGTCGCCGACGTAGGTTTAACTAATATTCAAAGATTTAATATGATAGCTACTGTTATTACTTAGAGCAGTTCATAGTGATGATAAGCGCTTCTAAAACATATGTAAATGATGATGAATGAACTATTATAGTGTGATGATTCCCTTTACTCTTAATGCCAATTACATAAAGGGGCTTTGAAATTTTGCATGAACTTATATGTCAGTAGTGGTAATTTTGTAAAACTGTATAGTAAAATTAGGTAGCGGATTATATATAAGGTAGGTTTAGTCTATTGCGATTTCTGAAATAGTACTTACAGTGGACGGAGTTACTGTGGGCACAGTTGCCTTGTACATCGATTTCTCTGTATGAGGAGCTCGATATTTAGAGCTGAACCTACCCTTGGGCTTCTCTGATTCAGGATTAATCTAAGAAAAATGTTAAATGGTTAACGAATTCAGGGTTTAGAACCGTTATTAAAAAAACATTTTTAAAAAGTTTCGAACTGTTCCTTAGATAGAATTTTTTTGGAACAAACCAAAACGAGAACGTTTATGAGAACGACAAAAGCCGATTTGTAGCAAGTGAAACGTTACTAAAATGCGCGGTCATAAAAAAGACACTGTGAATTGTAAGAAATAAATGAAAAACAATGGTTAATAATGGTAAATAACGTTTCGTTCTCAAATAACGTTTTTATTAGGTTCCCGTTCGAACGTATATAAACAGTTCCCAAGCCCCCGAAGAGTTAAAATGATTTAGAAAAAAATTAAACCAATCATATTTAAGAGTACTTACTCCATTAGTAGAAGCCTCGGTAGTTTTCGAAAACGATTCACTGAATTTTCTTGACCCCTTTTCACGAGGTTTAGGTGCTTCAAGATCTTCATGTTGGTCATAAGTCTTTGTACGTTTACGTCCATATTTTCTATTCTGAATATTTTTCACCGGTGGAACGGTAGATGATGGCTTTGATTCCTCTTTATCGGATCCAGTTCCATTTATATCTTTGTAATTAGCGTGATATTTTATCGTAGTTGGTGAGTGATTATAGATTGGATTATTTTCACTTTCTTCCGCAGTATTAGTCACATCATCAAGAATGTTTTTTTCTTTGTTTATTTTATTCTCTTGAGATTCTTTACTAGTAACAGCAATAATGAACATTTCTTTGTCATCGTCCTTATTTTCCTGAGGTCCTTTTTCGCTTGAAGTATCAACATTCACTGGATTTCTCAAAAGGGTAAATATTAAAGGCATGTCAGCTGTATCTTCCTTTTTGTTCTGTGCAGTATTTTTTTCAGCAATAATGCTCTCTGTAGCCTCTGTTGTAGTGGTTGTAGACGAGGTGGTATTGTTCCTATTACTACGCGAACGCGAATAATATGACGTTCTCGGCAAAGCACTTCTAGCCGTTGGAGGACTTCCTGCAATATTGACATTTTTAGCGTCATCTGCAGTTGCTGGTACTACAGTTGTTATATTCTTTTTGGGAAAACCTTTACGCTGATAGTAAGATGACCTTGCTAAAGACTTTTTTAGTAAAACGTTGGATTCAGCTTGTCTCCGTTTTTCTGAGTTATCTGTCAGTGAGGTTTGTGTAGTTTTAACTTCGAATTTTCTGATAAACTTATTCTGAAACTTCTCGGTGCTTGAATTGGAAGGTGACTTTGAAGTTGGAGAAAACGATGACTTTTGTTTCCTTGGCATAAATGTAGGTCTTGAGCGGTGCTCAACACTTCTGGGCTTCGGTGACTCTGATGAAGAAAGCTCCGTCGATGACTCTTCTGTTACTTCTTTTTTGGACGCTCTGTCAGCGTAAGACTTATTGCGGTACTGAAAATATAAAATTCAAAAGTTTTGTACTGATAATAACACACATTATAATTAGGGTTGGATTAGTTGATATTTTTGATGACTTTTAAAACCTTCACCTACAAGAACACATTTTGAACTGTACTCAATGGTAACTGGTGTACACCGGTATGAACCAAAATAATTATGATGTTTCTGAACTCTACCTTAGACCACCTAAGACTTTTGTACATTGATTTTTGGACCACTGTAACCAGGCTAATCTGTTTAACAAGCATTGCTGTTGCCCGTATCTTTAAGTGAGTGAAAGTTAAGTCACAGTGGCTTAATAATGTAGATGTCAAAACGATCCCCCCTCATTTCTAACACCAAAATAAAATGTATTTTATAAAACTGTATTTTTTAAAAGTATCTCGATTGAGTTGAGTGCCGAACGGGTTATTGAATGGCCTTAAAAAATTTTATGATAGAAATATTGCAAAACTCTCAGCGAGGCTGAAATCCGAGCAGGGTACGTAGTACCAAAAACCGCTGACCCATGTAAGTAAAACTAGGTTTAAAATAACCTACCGTGGCAATAAAACTATAGGAATTATTCTCCATGATTACATTTATAATATTATGAAAATTCAGGACAATTATTTCAGCTTTGGCATATTTGTTCGGTTTAAAAATCACACCAAAACATGACATAAAAAAGATAAATATTACTTATTTAACTAGTCTGCATTAAGTTTAAATTTCCCAAAGCAGTTTACTGAATGTAAATGGTGTACATGACTGTAGATGGTAGCCGAAGTTTTAAAGTATAAAAAAACAAGTTTACATCAAGACCCTACAATTTGTTTCCGTACGATCCGCTTTCAAACCCAAAAATAAGTATACAACGAGTTTATACTGGATAATGGATCTATATGTTAAGTGTAAGATTTAGGTGTAGGTAATTACCCTTGAATATTTATTTGTAGCAGTTCCAGTGTTAGTAGCCTGTGATGACGAGGTGTATGTGTTGAACACTTTCTGAGATGCTTTCACTGACAAACTCTCGCTGGTTGGAGAGCTCGTTTGTGTCTGAAATGTCAAATTTAGTGCCAATTGTGTTTAAATGTTTAGAAGCCAATGCATGTTAAGTCATGTTGGACGATGTAGTAATTTACGAAAGAAAGTAAAAAGAACTTTAAAATTGAATTTGCTAAAAATATGTCAGTAATTAATTAATCATTAATGTTAAATGAATTCTGACACCGAAGTAATGATATATGATTGTCTTGTTATTATCTGGCGAACATCAAACGTAAGTTATTATCCGCTTTCGAGGCGCAGTGGTGCATTAAGGTAATGAGGATTAATACGAGATACTCACTGAAGCATTTTTTGCTTGGATCAACGCTTTGAAACTCTCCGGGTAGTTGTCATCTTCATTTATTTCATCATTGGTCTTCACTTTCACTGCAGGTACTGCTGATTTTGAGGAACCCCTAGTCAAAGGCCGTCTTACCATTTTCATTATCTTTAGGGTGGTAGATTTCAAGGGCAGCCCCTCTGTGCTTTGCTGAATCGAGTTCTCAGATATGGCCGAAGCAGACGGTGGAACTTCAGGTTGACTAGCAACATTTTCTTCGTTCTGACTAGGCTGATTGAATTCGCTCTGAGTTTTGAGTCCATCACCAGTTAAATTCGTGTCCGTTTCCGATAGCCGCGTTTTGTATCTAAGTTTTCGTGAATTCCTTAAGTCACCGTTCCTGATTGTAGTTGGTTCTTTATCCGCTGTAGTTAAAGTATTCGTAGTTCCGGATATATCAAGATCGAGTGATCTAGCATTAGGTCGTGTATTGATTCGGCCACGTGACCTTTGACGTGATACTGTTTCCGTGGTCTGAGTTGTAGAACTTCTTCTTCTGAACTGACTGTTTGTGTCAACTGTTTGAATATTCTCAACTGCAGGGGTTACTCGAGCTAATTCATCTAAATTGGAATTGATGACTTCTATCTTACTTTCATCGAAAGTTGGCGAGGAAACTTCAGCAGGTGATGAAGTAGTCATGGTGCGCCGGACACTTGCTCTTGTTCGACTTCTGATAACGTTATCTCTGTTCGGTGGTGTAGAATTAGTATTAGTGTCGCTGTCAGTATGCCTACTGCGTGTCCGGATATTAGTATCGCTTTCAGCATGTCTACTGCGTGTCCGACTATTGGTATCACTCTCGTTTTGTCTACTGCGTGTCCGAGTATTAATATCACTTCCAGTAGGCCTATAACTGCGCGTCCGACTATGCGCTCTTCGCGTATCGGTTCGTTCGTTGCGTCCCACTGACGGTTGCGGAGCTTCGGTGGAAGCCTCTGGTCTTTCCAGAGGCCTATTCCTTGTTCTCGTCCGAACAGCATCTTGAGTAGGAACATCGTCTCGTCTTCTGCTACTCCTCGGTCTGAGAGTTGGCTGCGCATCAGGTGCTAAACTGACTTCAGAATTCCTATCTTCAGGAGCTGGTGGCGCTGGTAGTCTTCTGCCGATTCTGGTCGCACCATCCGCCTGAAAAGAAGTAAGTAATACTTTTAAACATTATATTTTTGTTAAATTTCATAAAGGTCACGGTTGCCAAGTAACAGTAACGCTCGGCTTGATGACTCGAAGGTTTGAGGCTGCATTTTAACGTCAGGCAAACTGTTCTTAGGTTTTTTTGGATCAAAGTATTATATCATACTAAAAACCGTATCATAGCAAAACATACTGTTATTCAAAAAAGATGCGTTATTTCCCATTTCCCAACATGGCATCTTTGCATGCAGCCAAGCTACGAACATGACTGACATAATTACGTACGATCATTAATGTTGCCATCAATGTGATCGGGCAATGAGTGCGCAGTAATAGTGTTATGAAACGCAAAGTTACACACATCTATATTGCAGTCAGATACAAAGAAAGTGCTGCACTCCTCAACCAAGAACAATGCTCGGAACGATGAGGCAGCGGTCATTGGAACGGTTCTATGAAATTACTCAACGTGACATAATACCAACGATTACCCCGTTACCAGAGAAAATAATGCAGCTGTATTTTAGCCGGTACTTTCTTTCGAAATTATAATGTTAAAATCATTATTAAGATACTACGTATACTCGTTGATTAAGTTACAGAGATGAAACTAAAACTTGGAGGTTTCACTGCGTTAGTATACTCGTAGATACAAAAGCGTAGATTGCGTGGATGATAAATTAAGTTGATAGCAAAATTTTGTTAAAGCCTAAGTAAAAAGTTTAATTGGTTTTATAATAGAGCTAATATCACTATCTTTACCCATCGATTAAAACGATGGCTTGACTTCAATGATAGAAGTCTCTGCCCAGCAGTGAGACAGTATAAAGGGTACTTTGTTACTATTTTTCATTATTTTTCAAGTGCCTACCTACCTACCTAACTTCAGGTTAATTAAATTTGTTACGATTATGATGCTGTTCTTCAAAAATATGGCTAGTAGGCAGCAGTGCATATTCAGCGGCGCCGTTCTATTTCTTAAAATTAAATATTCTTTTAAACAACTTGTCCATCCAATCTTCATACTCGTACTACAATTTTTTTACAAAAGCAATAACAGAATAGTACTTAATTCTAATACACATGTGTAAGTCAATTTCACGCAGGGTTACGTGTGACAAGCTCTCAAAGAGCTTGCAAGTGCAATACTGATGGCCAACGTCAGCCGTATACGGCACCAAACTTGTAAAATAGGTTTAAGGATGGACCATTTAGAACCTTAAAGCAGTGTCTTAAGTGATACTATACAATGTAAACAGTGCCTCTACCGGCGCCAGAAACAGACAATGTCACTACACAGTACCAACATTAGGACACATACCAGCTAGCATTAACTATGCTTCGACGAAAAGATTGGCGCAGTATGCTGTAGCACGGTTTCTCGCCTTAGCTTCCGTGGTGTCCCGGGTTCGATTCCCGGTCGGGTCAATTCAGAAAAATGACTTTTTCCAAATTGGCTCGGGTCTGGGTGTACTGGGAGACGCCCCTGGCTTATTTCCCTGTCTGGTACCTCGTAACACAAGGATATTTATCCTTACTTCGAGACCATGGCAAATGGTGTGTTGTCTGGCGCTATATAAAAAAAAAAAGTACAGTATGCTCTCTAAGTCCCAACTGTGCTTTTAGCTAGGCATGTTAGCATCCAAAGAAGCGAAAATAATTACTTACAATATAAAGTGAAAAGTAAAGGTTTTAATTAAAGGTACACAAAGTTTTAATTAAAGGTTACTGTATTCGGCTACATTGTTTTTTGATTTATATTAATGAATTACCAAAGATCCTAAATCATAATTATATACTTTTTGCAGGCAGGCATGATTGCATCTTTTATTATCTTGCAACAATCCAGAGAAAGTTGTTTTTCTCGAAAGCTTGTTAAATACTTTTTAGATTAGGGATTCACAAGGAGAGTATACCAACACAACACAAGAAGGTAAAAATATCATTCTAATGCAAATTAACAAAAAGTAACTCAATAACGTTAATTCAAGGTCAATAGTTACTTTCTACAAAAAGGCGTTTTTTGTTCAAACTCCAACGGTCGTCCGCTTTTTTTGCTCTTATTCGAATTGCTAAAAATATTATCAAAATATAAATATTGTCGCAGCGTTTCGTCAATTTAATGCACATGCCTTTTTGATTGAAATACTAGCGCATTATCAAACTGAATGAGCACAAAACGGGGCGTGGTATGAAGGGACGGGTGGCATTCGGTCGTGATGTGGTCGTGGCCATTGTCCCAGGCTCTTAAGGCCACACGGGAGCATTTGTGAAATTTTCAACATTGCCTTAATATTGCTTGTTGACCGTGCCACGGGAAATCGACCATCATGCTGTCAATAAAATTAGTTTGCTAACCAATGCGTTTCTTCAAAAAATTTAACGCTGGAATTACTTGAAAAATAGTTTTAGGGTTAAATATTCAATTTACTAGTACTTTAGTATACTATTATAGGTACCCGAGAATCAAAAGTACTCGGCAATCAATTTACTACTTTTATTTTATTTTTAATTAGGGAAAGGGATAACAAAAATGACGTTTGCAGGCGAATAAACGCTACTAAAAGCCTAGGAACAACTGGACATAAAAAATGTGTTAAAAAAATTAAAAGCCGTTATTGGCAGTAAGAAGTTAGTGCCAAAGTATCATTGTTAAATATATGCACATTATTTTCAGTACTTCTGTGCTAGTGCAAACAGCGCTAGTAGCTTTCATTCTCCTTATACAGAATAAGGTAGCAAGTCCCTGCTGTCCCATCAATCTATCTGGAGTGCTGTTTATCCCGACAATCCACAACACCTTTGATAAACGTGTCTGACATCTCGTACGCAACCTTTATAGCTAGATGGATACAAATCGAGGCTTACGCACCTCGTTTGGTCAAAATGAGGGCATTTGTGGTTAATCCGACCACAGGCTATAAAGTATTAAGTAGTAATTTAGTGTTTTTTACCACTAAATTGATCAAATCAATATCTGAAGTCACGGTATGTTCTCAAGCAATTGTCACACCTTCTCTAGTCTCAACTTTAACTCAGATAGAACCTAACACCCAAAATATATTAAGTAAATTATTAATTGGAATCAACAGCAGCGATCTTAAAATATTTCTTAAATTGTATTTTTAAAGTGTCTTTACTGGTAAATCATTTTTAAAAAATTTTGTTCGAATATATATTTTTTTAAATCTAAATAACTCTTGCATATTAAAAAATACATAGGTACTAGTATTGTGTAAAATTGCAAAATTACTCGCGAATGTGTTTCAGCTCTTGTTTTGCACCTTCCAGTTCGCAATACCTTTTGCTAGGTGTCTGAAACTCTGCAGTATCAACATGCTATTATACCGCTCCATATGTATGTTAGACATGACTGATTAGACTATAGTCAAGTCTAGTGCACGTGCGTCTGTCCGTATTGAGGCCATGCATGTGTGGTCTAACGAGACCGCGGGGTGCAACGTTCACTTGTTGGCGGGGATTTATTAATTAGTGTCATGTGGAAAAACCGCACTACTAATACTAAGTGTGTAATATTATCTTCAAAGACGCAAAAGACTGTCATCGAAAAATATACCCACACGTCTGATCGGTCAGAGACCATTTGATGAAGACTTATAGCGTTACGGCTCGCGTACACCTAATCCGTTATCGGCCGAACTATGCTCGGCTGTCATAGGCCGATCAAATCAAACATATGTTAATTAACGGTACACGTACACCAAAACTGTTTTTTTCGGCCAATGGTGTACGGAACTACTACAGAGTTTTGATCGGCCTAGTTTGGCCGTACGCGAGCGATAAGACGTCCACAGCTGAACCTAGGCCTCTAGGTGATATAAAAAAAATTATAAAAATTCGGATACCTGTAGTCAACTATCGTAGTTTAAATGACAGAAACTCATGAAAGACATACTGGTTTTCTTTCAACCTATTCACTGCCGAATAAAAAGACAATAGGAAATCGATTGTTAATAACACAAACTTGCGTGGTGCGGCAGCGAACGTGTTAACTAATAGGGCTTCAATTCTCGTAGTAACAAATAGATCTAAGCCTCGTGCACCTTATTATTTACAGATATTTGATAAGCTTACTCTTGTATCTTAAGATTTATGTATCAAAGTATAAAATTGATAGTGCTGCCATTAGCACTGGCATGGGAATTATGCTCACATGGGCAGGATATGCGCTATCTAGGGCACCTCTTACTTAGCCCACACGGTGTATTTCATTTGAGCTTTAATTCCAATGCAACGTGTTGGAAATAACAAATAATATTTGATAATGGCTACTAATGCGGTTTAGTGTCAGATTTCAGAAACAGGTGTAGACCTATGGTTATGATATGATTATCAAAAGACTTACAAAAACTATATGGCATACTCAGAAAGTGATGTAGAAACTATCTAAGTGAAAATGAAATTGATTAAGTTAACTTTCATTTCAAGGTCACCATACAAATCAGTCGAGCAGTCAGTATTATTGTGTGAAAACCTTAAAATTAATGACGAATTGAGATAATCCAATTTTCACAAAAGTACATAGTACTAACTACATTTGAATATGCCATACCATATCGTTTTTGTAAGACTTTTGATAAGGTATATTGCTATACCGAGAGATAACTGACATCAATAACTTGAGTAAGCAAGCATAATTCGAAAGCAAGTTTGTTGAAGTTTTCGTTATCAGGTATTTAATTATAGACGTCAAAAATCGATAACGCACACCAGACAAGTAAATTCCACTTAGTTTACCTCACCATAGGTTTAGACATTTAATTGATAAAAGCAATACTATTTTCAAAATTTATCCGCTCATGGTATGTACACAAGTACCTAAATGAATGTTACTGTTTTGTACACACCCTGTATATAAAACCAAATAGTAGATGCTTTAACGAAAGCACATGATTAAATTATATATCAAGTTGGGTCGCGAATGTATCAGTGTAACGCAATAAATCGGACCTTGGTCAAAACCCGGCCGGTTGCAGTTATCAACAATTAACAAACAGATTACATATTGTTATAATTTAAAGCAATTTCTTTTCGTATATATAATTTTTGAACAAAAATAAATCTTGATAAGCATGCAACGTATGGGAATTGAACAGCATCTGATAATATTTTGTACCAATACATAGTTTGCGATTTCATAGCAGTAAGAGCTCATTTTATGCTGGTAAATGTTACAGTCTGAAATGTAGATACTATACTAGCGATAAACGAATACTAATACACGTCATTTTATATAAGAAGCCTCTTGAGCCTTCAGCGTTGGATTTCGCTCTATCGTAATATGTTCGTCTCTGGATAGCAATGCTTTCTATTATCACCATGATGCTATAATATTGCACAAAATACGTAATGAGGTAATAATATTACATACAATATTAAACTTCAATAAGAGACCAGGCTCAAATGGTCACCTTGCCTTTCACCCTGCGCACGCGCCTTTGTTCGAGACCGCTGTTATTAATCACCACTGTGTACAGCCAGACACTATTTTATTTAAAATAAACATTTTACTAATGACTCTCAATAAAATATTTATTTATAAGCAGATTCCTATTTACATTGGCCGATGGTTTTAACTGTTTTTTGCACGAATGGAACGCTTTGCACGTAGTGCTTTGAACTAACTGTAGTCTTCCGTAAATCGTACATCAGAACTGAAGTTAATACTAAGTTGTATACTTATCATCAATAAAACCTGGCCAAGACAAACAAACAGCTTAACTTATTTTAAAAACAAAATCCTGCATTAATCAATGTTCCAATTCCATCACAATATTTGCTGGGTTTAGGAAATACTAAAGCATAAAAAATCCCCAAATAACCTAGACCCAGTATAGTCTTAACAGTATTTAATGTCATGAGAAAAATAACTAGCATTTTCTTAAATACAAGTAACTGAAGCATGTTGTTCTAAGATAAAATAAAAAATATCAAGCAAGCTTTATTTAACCCCGAGGAGTTACTAAAGCACACTAAAAATATTTCGTTGCAGGTGTAAAAACTAATCAACATATCAGCGGTTCATAAATAAAAAAAACCGGCCAAGTGCGAGCCAGACTCGCGCACCGAGGGTTCCTTACAAACCTACAGGTATATTTATTAAAAATATTTTGATTATATGATGTAACTAAAATTATACGGTTTTCGCAATTTTTCCTTTATCTGTGCTATAAGACGTTGCTTCGTACCAAATTTCAAGATTCTGAATTCACGGAAAGTACCCTGTAGGTTTTGATTCCCTTGAGAGTGTCGAAAATTTGGGGCGTAAACGGCTGTATCTTTTGATTGCGTTGGCTTAGAAGTTTGATTTTTTCACAGCGCCAAGGAACAGTATTAAAGACAGTAACAAAACAACCAAGGACTTGAATATTTTATATAAATTCCAGCTTGATACCTACACGCGTTCCTGAGAAAAAGGGTCTTGACCGACAGACAGACGTACGGACGGACGGACGAACGGACAACAAAGTGATCCTACAAGGGTTCCGTTTTTTCCTTTCGAGGTACGAAACCCTAAAAAAGGTGTAAACAAGCAGTCTAAAATAGTAGAAATTTGAATGTTTAGTTCTGGACAGTATTCATCATGATGTAATGTCACGTGACTGAAAATTTCGGACCAAGATTACTTAATGTTGTAAGAAATTGATAATCAAAGTTAGCACCATGAAACGGTTTATTTGTTGTTAGCTAATATATTATTATAATACTGAAATAGACATAACAGTGCCCCTTAATCGGGTTTGCCAAATTGTGAAATTGTGAACAGATAAAAGCCGGATCCAAAGTCAAGTTAAGGGCCACCACTTAACATCTTTTCACAGAAACCGTTTTTTTTTTATTATTTAAAAATATAGTAACAGTTTTATTAAACTAATAATATAAGCATCACATTGATGCCCTATCTAGTTGTGCTCTACCACATGATCTTGATAGGATTGGAATCACAACACGCTACTTACAGTGCGCAGAATTCATACCATTTTTAAGGTCTTCTATACTAATGCTCTTGAAATTATATTTCATAATTGCAGGCAGAACCATAATGTGAATCTGAATAAAAATAATGGGAATATAAAATTCAGTCTTTTATTGAATTATATCTAGTTAAAAATGGTTTTGGCCCCAAATTATTGTCATTTTCATTATCGTGGGTCGCCAACCCTACATCGAACAAGAGTATAAGCCCCACGATCGTGGGAGGTCAAGGTACTGAGAAAGTAAACGGGGTAGGGGCGTGGCGATTGGCGAATTCAGCTTCCAAAAATGACTTTTGGTAACGACAGGTTTACGACTTGGCTGTGACCAAGCACACTACATTAATTAAACGTGTAAAATAGAGTAATTAACCAATTTTTTTTTATTATGTGTGATGTTCCTTTTAAAATGTACAAGAACGTTACCCTTAACGATAATCTGTAGCTTGTCGCGGCTTTGTTTTTCTCGACGCCGTTTGAGAGTTTTCTTTTCGAGACTAAATAGCATACGTCTTCTACCAGGGTCCAATCTATCCCTATTCCAAATTCATTATAAATTGAGTAAGCGATCTAAGCGTGAATACACGTGACACATATTTACTTTCGCACAACGGTCACTTCTAGTTCTATACTTTTACCTTACATACGATCACGACTTGATCCCAAACGGGGTAGTCAGAGGCATGTGAATGTTGCGGTCATGGTGAACGAAACACTCAGAATCCCACTTTTCAACAATGGTATTAGAACCCAACATGTTAGGTGGTAAGCCTTCCGCCGCTATCCGGGTTGATTTTGTTTTTTATCGATTTTTTCCATCACCGAAGAGTTAGTCGGAAATTAAACAATGAAAACAAAGATTGGGGTTCTGGCCAGATTTGAACTCGGTACCACACGGTCCGCGATCCGAGTTGGAGTGCTTAACCACTAGGCCACGACGCTCTAAACTTTTAATCTACCACAAAAGGGGTACTAAAAAATCTAGACTATTCCCTCCATGATAGGATATAATTATATCTATGTAGTAAGAAGTAAGAATGAAGAAATTCATCAAATTGAAAAGCTTAGCAAAATATGTTATACGTAAAACGGTGCATTAGTAGGATCAGGTTCAAGAGCAGACTGGCTGTGTTGGAGGTGCTTACGCCAAGTACCAAACGGGTCTTTTAGTCAGTATAAGACTAGCCACCGAATACAAATCAAGGTAAATCAAATTTGAGCACCCTTAGATTGATGCTGTCCTGTAAAATGAAAGTAGAAACAAAAGGGATCGCTTTATGTAAAACCTGCTGAACTTGGATTCTCGTTTCAAAATACGAGCGTAGGAGTTTGGGATAGCCTCCATATGTCCCAGTTGGCTAGCTAACCATTTGTAAGGTAAATAATGCTGGAGCTGTTACTCTTAAAATTCATCTGGCTGTTCAATAGTGAACTGGGACAAACAAGTTAGTGTTAATAAAGTATTTATTTAACTAATTAAAAGCCGCGAGTATGAAGTAAACGTCCACTTACACGCGGCTATTTATGAGAGTAAGTGGACTGCATTGAGTAAGGTATTGCAACTCGATGAGTCAATGCCGTGTTACCTAGGAGTAGAAGCGGATAGGAAAAAGATAGGCTTTATTACATGAATGCTTCAGTACAATATTGCCAAAGAAGCATTTTTTTTTAAACTAACTTACAAAATTACGCTTGAGCTGTGCTAGCAGTTTGGAAAGATACGTCAAAGACAAATGTTTTAATATTATCAACTGAATTTTTGCATCTACTTTCAAAACAATTTTTAATTGAATAGTAAAACTAGCATCTGCCCACGAATTCGTCCGCGTGGAATGATGATAAATAACCTATAGCCCTCCTCGATAAATGGGCTACCTAACACTGAAGGAATTTTTCAAATCGGACCAGTAGTTCCTGAGATTAGCGCGTTCAAGCAAACAAACTCTTCAGCTTTTTAATATTAGTATAGATTAATTTCTAAAGCGGTGTCCGGTGTCCAGCCCTAACTAGAATGCAATGCTGTTCATTGTTCAGCTTAAAATGTGCCCATTCTCTCCTCAAGGACAACGATTTCGTCCAGCCCCATTTTATACAGCCATCAGTTGTTTTTGTTTTATTTTTATTCTATCAGTCACAATATTATTTAATACTAGCCAAAAGAAACACGTTACGACGAATTCTACAATAGAAATGTGGCGTGCTGCTTTTGGCTACTGAAGTAGCCACTGAAGTCTCTGATGTAACAAACGAAGAAATAATCGTAAACATCGTAAAATAATCGAAATAACGTTATTTACGATAACGTAAATTTGAATTGGCAACTCGTGGTAGACGTACTGCTAGTTTGATCCCGCTTGCTGCTTGTAGTTTAAGCCGACAGCTAATTGGAGTAGTGCGATATGGCGCGACCGTTTATGTAACAATTTGACAAACCATCGATAGGCTGATAGGCTTTGCGGTTCTAATAGCGCCTTTAGAAAGTTCCTAAAACAATCACCTTTGTATTGAGAGTCTAAGGAAATCACGTATTATGAGATTTGTTACGACCAGGAGCAAATATAAAGAGTGTTTTGGGAAAGGTTTGTAACAACACACCAATTGGCTATTACTTTGATTATTTCAGCATATCACAATGCTTGTTACTAGAAAAATTCGAATTCCGAGCTTTGGATCCCGCTCGATATTTTCAATTAGGCCTGAAATTCGAATTTTCTAGTTTTTTTTCTTTAGACACCATTGGCATTCGATGTCAGTCTGAGTCAAACTAAGTCTTAACTTTCAAAAAACTTAGATGGTAAACTTCCGACATACTTATATTAGATCCGTTCTAATTCGTGACTAAGTCCAACAAAACGATTGCTAAATCAATCAGTCCGAATTTAAATTGACACATATTCTAATGGATCGGTTACCTTACAGCCGACGGTGCGTGGCGAAATGGTTCTATTTGCATCAACGATATATGTTTTAGTTTATTAAGCATCATGCACGCTCACGAAGTTTAGTGAACTTAACGGTACAATAGGTATTACTTTTAAGTGGTTAAATTATTATCTAGTCTTTGAAATTTATACAGCTCTTATAAACGCACAATTACACAACTCATTTTAGAGTTATCCCCATGTTTATTTGTCGCAAATCGGTTTGGGATGTAAGAATTTATATTAAAGTCAAAGTCGAAATGTTTATTCAAATAGACCTTTGAAAAGCACCATTAAATCGTCGTAATATATTAATAAATAGTTAATTAAACACTAAATAAGACATAAATATTACTGTAATATATAAATAACAAACATACTAATTCCTAATTAAACGTGACTCTACCACCGGAGTCGGAAAGCTGAATCTATACATAATTAGGAATCATATTAATGTTCAAAGAAAATAATGTAATATTCATTGTTTTATCAAAATAACAATAAAATGAAGGACAAAAAGAAAAACGTCACGCACGACCCAATCCTAGACGCAAAACAAAACGTATGATCCAACAGTCATTTGTTCGGAAGAACGCGTACAAAAGCATATTTCTAAACACCTGTTACCTCGTTACAAAACTTAAAGCTCCGCGACACACAATCGCACAGATGCGGTCGACTTAGTCAAATTTAACGGTTATTAGACACCGTAGAAACGTTCGGTTATAAACAATGGAAGGAAATTAGCGACAGTCCTTATGACCGAGGCAAGTGAAAACTGGTCTATACACAAAACTTGGCCCACTTTTTGGCTAAACAGAATCATTAGTGGCAACAGTGTTACGTGGCGTCGAGCTGAGCTGTTGACATATTGTAAGTCGTTCGTACCTCCATGCTGCAGTGGCAGTCATAACCTGATCATTTCAGGTCATCTATAACAAATGCACCAATAGCTAACTCTTATGTATGTTCATTATGAGACAGGCTTTAAAACATGACTAATATCCGCAAAAGCAAAATATTGTCTTCTGATAAGTTATAGAATTACCGTAATGTCTAATAAATCTACAGGTGACTAAAATCGTTTTTACTTTAATTCTTCATCAAGATAACTTATAAAAATGTTTAATATTTTAAAGATTTCAATAAATATTTTTGTATGGCAAAATGTAATGTATTCACTTTTGAACATGTTTTCTTTTTCTCATATATTATCTAGCAAAAGACTTAATAAACATATACGGACTCCATCTACAGAAATATCGTCATGGTATTTGAAAATAATTGAACCTTTGGCTACCTTAATCAATGACATTTTAATGCATTTTATTCTGACTTTCTACGTGATTCTTAACTCATCGTTTTGTAAACTGTACGATGCGTCAGACATTTTTAGTTCTTTTATTATAGACAGCAATGTGGGCGAAAGTCAAGAAACCAATATCACTTTCATGCTAAACCAGCTTTCTTTAATAATGTACGTATAATAATATCGATCAATGAGGATCAAGTTATGAGAATTGGCGGCTTAATTTACTTGAAAACAAACAAAACTAGTTAACTGAAAGTTTGTTTAATATTTTGTCCAGCGATGAGTCAGCAATTTAGTTCTTTTCTCGACTCACAAGTAAAAGACAACATAACGCGCAATTCAAAATAGAACTGGCTACCACTGCAATATTCACACTGTGCTAAATGCGCATAACCAATCACGCAAGTAACTAATTAGCTAATCAAATTCTTAATTTTTATATGAACGTTCAAAACGGATGTCAACCTTCCACACATTTTGATTTTAAGCCACTCCCAACGCATGCAGTCTAGTTCTACCCCTGGATTCATTAACACAACTTAAAGATAACAAATCCTTGAGGTACAAATGTTACTCTTCGTTCTAATGACATAAAAGGAAGGCGCGGGATTTCCCCTCACCCCCGCGTCCCGCGCGTAGTACTCTAGCGTGGGTGGGGCGGTAGGGGGAGGTGGAAATCACGCGTCTGAGAAGAAATCCGCGCGGGTCCCGCACCTTGTTATAAAACCCCCTTAATGACGACAAAGCAACAACATAACTTTCGAAATAACGGTGGTTAGGCGGCAAATTAAGTCTTCCTATACACTACATAATCGTTATTGTTCAATTATGAATTAACGTTGAATTAGATAATGGTCCACATCTTAGCACAAACATAAACCGTTGTATAGGAGCTCTCAACACTCTTAGCTTACACCACACATCATACTCAGACATAATAACGTTCAAGGCTGCGCATGCGCCGATAGCGACAAAGCCTTGTCTGAATCAGCGGTCTTGAGCAAAGCCTTACTAACCGGAACTGCCCAATATCGCTTATTAGTCTGTAATTAACCTTAAATCTAATATGGAGAGGAAACAACAGATTTGTGATTTCTTGGAGACTTCATATCCGCTGTCCTCACAGTACAAGCAATAGTCTGCTCCAAAATGTTGTATGTCATAGAAAAGATTCTTCATACTTGGCCAAATGGTAGAAGTACAATGGTGGGCTAGAACTCCAGATTCAGGTTTTTCGATGACTGCTAGAGTTTGTGATCATCAACCCGCATTAAAAAGATTGGTTTGTAGTAATGACTTAATGTCAGTGATGGAGGTCTTGAACAGTGGGCAAGAATGTTATCCCTTAAGATTTTTTGAGTCAGGTATGCTTATTTAAAGTATGTTTTAAGAATATTATGGAAAATAAAAATTATGCCTTTTGATACTTATGCTTATAGAAATGATGTCTTTCTATAATTATGCTTTACAAATTTCGGCTATTTGATGTTATGCGTTATGAAGTTATGCTATAAAGGCTTATGGCAAATGACTATTATGGCCATTAACAGTATGCATTGTTAGTTTATGGCAAAAAACGTTATGCGTTTCAATAGGTAACCATAAACTAGCATATCAGGCGTTCCTTAGTAGATAGTTATAGTAGGACTGGCTTTGCCAATGGTTAAACATTTATTTTATTGTAACGATTAGAAATTTACGTTACTTTATTTATTTCACAAAAACATAGCTAAAAACACAAGTCTATTATGTTCACCAATTAATTTACAAGCAACAGTCTCATAACACAGTTTATGATACACGTCAAGATTGCAATCTTTGTCACGGATATAAAGATGCTCATCTTTTAGCTCCCGTTCCCATGTAGGATATCATGTGATTCTATCAGTTTAGTCACGAACAATGACCTTACATAATATTTCATTAGAATGACTCGTTGGCACAGGCAGAAGTGTAGTTGCCTGCTAAGCCGTTGGTCGTGGGTTTGATCCACACCCAAAACAAATTTTCACCTGGAAAAAAACGAATAGTGTAATATCCTAGCAAGTATTTAAAAACATAGTTTACTCCGAAATCCACATTATATGCTCTTCACTTCAGTTTTCCCAGATGTATGTTTGTTATTGTCTTCTTTTAAGCTAAAAAGTTTACTGCTTACATACAGCTGTGTTCGATGACACAGTTATTTAACAGATGTTGATAACATTATATTGACTACGCCACGTTATGGTCGTGAGTTTAATTGTCATTCAAAAGACACTTAACTTTGTTAAGGGTTGGACAGAGCTATGAAATGAGTTTTCTATTGTTTTCTAAGAACTCCTTATTTTCTTTTTGGCAGCCTATAATAACGCCTGCCTGCATCGCAAATCTTGCGAATAACAGATGCAATAATTTTCCCAACAACTGCAATGCTACTTTACAACAAAATCGTAATTAATATTTCAACATAAATCTGTATATGTAATTATACTATCCAAGATCTCTAAACATCTTCTAATTAACATTTCATTTCGAAACAGCTATTGAGACGGAGAACAATATCGCAAAAGTGTATTATTGTTTGGAATGTATGTATGTACTGCTCTCACTAATTGCATTGTATAATGTACAAAAGATGTTCCTGACCCAGTTGTGGGGCAGACTTCTGCAAAGCTAGACCGGACTGGTCTAGAATTCGTTTACGTAACGCTAAAAGCTGTTATGAAAGTAAAGAACAACAAGCAGAAGTCATAGTATTATGGCATTGACTTTTTTGTACGGTCAATAGGACATCGTTTTTACCACATAGCTCTTTTCCACTAACCCTGAGTTGTCATAAGTCACAACGAAACTGTCAAAAGGTTAAGTCTTGACTAAATTAAGCGTGATTAAATACGCAATGAGGATATCCACAAAAAACAACAAAGTTATCATAGCCTTTCGAATAATAATGGCAATGACAGACCACAATACTTGCAGAACTGATAACCATTGGGAAATATGTAGAAGTTTTACCGCCTCAGTAAGGGGTCAGAAAATCTCAAAGTAAGCAGTCCCAGATAATAATAATAGTACATTGTTCACCGAGAGGAGAAAGAGACCGATTACCGTCGAGGGTGTCGTTTGAAGTCCGAGCCGTAGGCGAGGGCTTTAAAACATCCGAGATCGGGAATCGCACTTTCTCTCGAGTGATACATAGTGCTTTATACTACACCTGCGAGGAAAATAAAAAAACTAAATCTTTACTAATTGAAATTTATGTATATTGAAATTGTTGCAGTTAGTGAAGCTTAATGTAACACTTTTTCTTTCTCTATTATTTTTGCTGTTTCCTACAAACGCGGCGGAGTTAAAAAATCTTCATCATCACTATCACTACTTATCATAGTATTGATAGTTTTATTTTACTTTCTACGAAAACTGAATCCTCAAACAACACACAAATTGAAAATGGCGCCAATGGCGTCTGCAATTTTCACATGTTCTTTTTTCAAATTGTTTATCCTGCCGCCGCAGGGTCGCACTGCCAGCCCGACACCATCCGACACACAGCTAGTGGCCAGTGTCATTTTGCGAACTTGGAGATAAAAACTCACTCTAAAAACTTTTTTGCTTTTGATATTTAGGTTACCGGCGCATAGTCTTACCCAAAATTAAAAAAGAAAAACCACGTAAGAAATGGATTTTCATACACTTTTCTCTCCCGCTCAGATGCGTTTTCTCCCCGCATATTTGTTCGATATGCAATGACGTACTTTCTACCGTAAATTTGATAAAGTATCAAGGTACTTTCCGAGCAGGTGTAGTATAATATGTATTATCTTTGCATCGATTTTCTCTTTATTTTAGTTAAAAGTGACTCCAGCTACCTTACATACTTTAGATACCTGTAAGCAGTTGCTTGTTACTGCAAGACTAGTACAAGTACAACAGTATGACGAAAAGTAAAAGCCCGCACCTGCCTTTTTCGGCCGCACTGTAATAGCAGAGATCTTTGACTAAAGGACTGTCTTTGTCACAATGAGGCTGCGTAGGATTCTACCACTATGTATGGCTACAGCAATTACAATATAAAGATTGCTTTAACATATATAGTTGCAGTCGCCTACAAAAGCCTGTGAGTACAGTACTCTTATAATTGGTCTTGAATTAACTCTTTGTGGACTGAGTGATAGGATTTAGCAACACTTAGTTAAGATAAGAATAAATTCAACGGTACTGTAAAATCATTGGTTTAATTTAACACATGAAATATGACTTTTGACAGTGAATATCCAGCCTTGTAGATGAGTTAGTTTCAGGCAGGCTGGAAATGGAAGAACATATGTCGTTATTACTCGCTATTCTTCGTTTAGTGAATGAACTTGACAAGATATAGGAGATTGGACCAAACCCAATTCAATTTGGAAAAAACCTACATACTCGTACAATTACGATACCAGTCAGGAATTAATTTTAATGGTCACCTTACAGTAAATAGCTGTCCATAAGGAAAGATCAAACGAAATGTCACTTGATGCTTCACATCGCATCTCTTTATTTGGTATGCAAGTTGAAATCTGAGAATGGTTTTATACATTTAAGTAAAAATAAAGCAACTGTTACTAGTTCACCTTAAGTACATCAGGTCGACAGCTTTCCCTGTGGCTGAAACAAGATGATAACTGATGAAGGCAGAACTTTTGTTGACCAGGAAAGACTTGTTGGTGATTGAATCTATAATCAAAAACAGGTTCATGTAAATTTATCTTTTTTTTTTTAAAAACCTTCATGGAAGTTTTAGTTTATTGATAGCTGAATAGAAGATCCAGCTTTCTAACTAAAAACTTTTAAGTTATGCTTTTATATTATTTTACATTTATGTGATGAACATTTGTGTTTGTTGTGTGTCTGGGTGTTATTATCTATTTGAGTATGTTTTTAGAAATATTTAAGTATGTTTATCAGTCTCCCCATAGAACACACCCTTTTTTTTAAATTAAGTTTGAAGAACATTTTTTTTAAATATGCGCCAGACAACACACCTCTTGTAATGGTCTCGAAGTAGGGAACAAATCCCCGTGTTACAAGGTACCACACAAGGAAATAAGCCAGAGGCGTCTCCCAGCACACCCAGGCCCAAGTCAATTCAGAAAAGATCGTTTCCTGAATTGACCGACCGGGAATCGAACCCGGGACACTACGGAAATAGAGGCGAGAAACCGTGCTACAGCGCACTACGCTAATCGTGTCGGCGATTTAGTAATTTCAACAAATACTTTTTACTAGATTTCGTCATTTCACCAAATCCAATCCGGCGGCATTTAATCCAAATAGATTTAAGATTATCAGAATACAAATTTATGTCTTTGTTTCATCATTAAAAAGAACAAACCTTGACATTTCTAGATAAGTAAAATGCCTATTAGCCTAATAAATAGGATTTCAACTTTAATATGTGGTCGTATAATATGCTAATCAGTTCAGGTTGCCTATTTTTAATTAATGTGACATTTGACGTACATCAACGTTTTTGTAACGTTTTAGTATGGCACAGTCAACATAGTCACCCGATGCACTATAACTACACCTTCTTATTGAGCTGATTTAACAAATCTCCCAGTTTCTCGGTTTTCCCGGGGGGATACAGTATGGGGTCCTTTAAGAGGAGAGTTAATAGGTATCCCCTAAATGGTCGGCAACGCACACTTAGTAACTGCATACCATCAGGCGGGCCGGATCATTCATTCCTATCCATATCTGAACTTTTGTTCGACAAGTAATCAATTACCATCTCCCATGAAAGTCCGTTCGAAGTACATCTAATTCGCTACGAAGACAACACATGTCACGACAACATGTCGTCACGACACCACCGGAAAATTGTGTACCACGAACGAAAATGAAAACATCACTTTGTATTGAACAGGGCAGACCCAATATCGGGCTATTACCATAGTTAGTCTGTCGAAACATGTTGAAGTCGTCAATTATGTGTGTACTTGATTAATTTAGACATTTGAAGACTGTGTAAGAGGTCCAGCTGTTAAATTAATTTTTGCTCGTTAAAATAAATTACTGGCGGATTGATTCTCTGTAGGATAGAAAATATTGTTACTTTTGGTTTTGGACCTAGTAATATAAGATGAGGACTTAATCAGGGGAATTAATTAACCAAATTTATTTTTTCATTATTTACTTCAAGCATGGGGTTTTTCTGAAAGCTTCCTATTCCTTAACCGAACTTACCTCAACATGCCTCTAGCGAAACGCTTACTGGAGGCCCTGAAAGGTAATGAGCATTCATTCGATGAAATTAACCTAAAAAATTACAATAACGCTGAACGACTAATGGCGAAAACTTCTGGTGCAACTGTAATTTCGGGGGCACCAGAAAATTCCGAAACTCCTTATTCCGCAATACAAAAGCATTCATGCTTTATAAATACAACATTATAAGAGTATATATTTCACATTATTTGCTTCACTAGTGTTTACGTTATTCGGATTATGTAAGTAGAGTACCCGTATAGTGAGATTAGAATGAGTTAAAGAATACGATTATTTTACATCTGCGTACAAAACTGATTACCCTTTGCTTAACATACTCACAACTGATCATTCGACCTTCAAGCTATGACATTTTCTTCTAGATCAACTAGTTCCCCCACGTCGATCCATTTCTGAGCTACTTTGTTCACAAACAACTTTAAATTCATGTCATAATTCTAATTTGTGGTCACTAAAGCAGTTCTGCTGTTAGTCAATGTTGTGGTGAGCAAACATTCAAAATAAGCGATCCTTAGCTAACGCCATTTTTTGGCAAGAATAACATCTTTGTTTTTCAAAAAATATAACGGACTAGTAATTAACCCAGATGTCACCTGATGGAAAACGATCCTATGGCTTAGGAGGAACCTGTTCACTCTTGATTTGAACACCTTATCGACAAACACTACGAAAAATTTGATGTAAATTATGAAAGTTAATTCATTTACTTGAATATGTTTGTAGAGGAAAGTCTCATAATCGTTAATGCGATGAGCTGTCCTACCGTTTTAAAGACTGGTCAGGCAAAATAGGAAAAGTGGGGGGGACAATTTGGGGCACACCTTTTGCCCAGAATTGGGATACTAGTCAGTGACTAAACTGGAAGTGCCACTTAAAACAACTACATACTCGTATCCCCGAGTAATGCACCTGAATATCAAACTGAACTGAACTGAATATATTCTGAACTTAATTTAAATATAATAAGACCCACAATGTACAACATGAATGGAATAAATAATTTGAGGTTTGAAGTTTAAACTTTTAATAGCCTTCAGATACGATTTATTTTGTCCAATAGGTCAATTTTCGATGAGTAGTTACACAGAAACCGGCGTAATTAAGTCAGGTCATCTTAAAGGACTTGACAAAATATATCTCTGTAATTACAGCATTAATGGTCTGTGTGAGAATACTGAGAATTGGGGTCTTAATAAAGTTAACTCAATTTTTCTTTAAATGTTTTCAATTGTCCCTGTATGATCATATCTGTGGGATTCATACTTAAGACGTTTATTTGCTCTAACGTTAGTTGTTTAGTAAGATAACTACGAGTAATATATTTTTTTAAACTAGCGTCATCTAACACGCAGACCTTTAAAGGTTCTCATATTTTTTACGTAATCGTAACGCATTTAAGCTATGAGCGTAACAGGATGATAACATTAATGAAATAGTTACAAATGAATAATAATGGATCCATATAATTGACCGACTTGGTGTAATGGTTAAGAAATTGGCTACTACACCAGAGGTCGCGGGTTCGATCCCCGCACAGTACAAACATTTGTGTGCATGAACATGTCTGTTTGTACTGGTCTGGGTGTCTCCTATGTATAATAAGTATGTATTTACAAAAAAAAATGTATTTAAGTATGTTTATCCGTTGTCTAGTATCCCACAAGCTTTAATTAGCTTACTTTGGGGCTAGATGGCGCTGTGTGGAATAATGTCCAGGGATATTTATTTATTTATTTATATAGTAGCGATCAAAACAAACTTCATCGAAAATAATTATCTCATCTCACGAAGGAGGAAGTGCCTATCATTGAAAGTGCATAACACTTAAAACATTTTTAGGCTAACTACTAAGAAGAATTAATTTCAACACACAGGTTCTATCACAACACAAAACGTGCAATAATCAATATCAATAATTATGAAGAGAGTTATTAAACTACTAATTAATAGTACTCACTAGTAAAGATGACAGCGTTAATCATTAATGGAAAAAGAAGTTTTAACCTTTAAATTTTGTTTAAAATCCAGTCACCAATAAAAAAACAATTACTTAAGAACTTTATTCTTTACACTATTTACTAATCGTTATCTAATACGTTTACCATTCGCTTTGCGGTCACCAATCATTTAGCGATTTGAGAGGCAGACCAGGAAGCTCATGGCGAACTTTTACAAGTATTTTTGATTATACAATCAGTTTAACTGAAAGTTGCGTCATTCAGTTTGGAGAACCATATGAAGAGTAATCCTCTCAAGTACATAGGGTTGCCAAAATGTGCAACCTTATAAGCGAATGCTGATTAAATTGTGTTAATTTATAATTTCGATGTATTTTCCTCCATAAAGCTCACTAAATTGTAAAACAAGTCTCTTACATCACCTACTTGTTACGGGAAGAAAACAATTTAAACTAACTAACCCAAATGAAAACTGAAAGAATATGTATTAGCAAAGCCGTAATTGCATTTTTCTTGCTATAATATATCAGGATAACACGAGAACAGTTTTGTGGAACTATAAATATAGTAATGTTCTCGACAGACTCAGTAAATCACTCGTATAACGGTATTCCATTTTTTATTACTACAGCACAAACCCTTTTATTAACAAACTAGCTGGCCGGCAGCGGTTTCACCCGCGTAGACTGTCTTTCACGTCAAAATAAAGCCTGAATTAAAAAAAAAAACCCTTGTCTCCCACTCTCTGTTGATGTAACTTCACATTGGTGAAAGAATTCTTAAAATCGGTTCAGTAGTTTCGGAACCTATTCAATACAAACAAACAAACAAAAAAACAAACAACTCTTTCCCCTTAATAATATTAGTATGGATAAAAGAAGATATTGCAACGTCTGCTGACAACCCTATTAACCAAGGTATGAATGGGATGTGACATTTGGTCACGTTTGTTGATCGGATGGTGTCTGTGAATTGTAGACGATGCTATCTTTTTATGACAATCGAACGCAAAACCGGATAACTATTACATTATTACATAAGTGAGTGCTACAAGAGTGGTTGAAAATTATTCCAATTGTGACGCCTGCGACACGAAAGTATTGCTGTAGGACGGTGGCGTCAGCTTCGTGACCCTCGTTTAAGTGCTTAGAATATTGTGGACATTGACTTGCCTTTTGGCTCAATGGAAGCGATCCTGGCTTTAGCGCTGACGATAACACTTAAACATGACAAATGATGCGGGCTCTGGATGCGTGCCGTGCGTGCCTTCTCTCCCGCGATACATACAGCTCTAGGTGCAGCTAGCTACAGCTCTAGCTGCGCATCTTCCTCGCACAGATACCTTGTGACGGCGCCTCTTAATCGCTCCGTAACATAGCATAGCATCAGTGGAAACGGTCTAATAGTTTCGTAGCTTAGCTTGCACACCCTCGCAGCGTAGTTTCATATCGCATCTCTGGTGGGAAAGCAACCTGGTCTCTGACGGGTATCACAAAGCATTAGCTCCGGGGTCAGATGACCTGGGTGTTTTTGTCCCGTACCTGTTTATTCTATTTATTTATTATAATACTGATTTCTTCAACATTCTTCGAAATGATCGCCTTCTTAAGATCTGTTTTGTGTACTAAAAATTTCACCTTCCCATGCATAGACTGATAATTATTTTCAAAGAAGCCTTCAGGTGTGTAACTGTTTGTGTGAAGGGCAATGAGCAGCGATTTTCGTATTATGTATTACACATGACACCTGCGTGATACAGCAGTTCACATCATGAAGTTGGCTGTGACATTTTGGCAGATTTGGCCATCAGATGCTGCAACTCCTATCACAATTACTGAGATACTATCATTCGATGATAAGGCAATATTAGTAAAACATTGGCTAGAAGTATTAAAAAATTCGATAGCCATCTGTGTTGAACTAACTGAAATGTTGCCATGTAATTTATTGCATTCGATTTTGTAACCTTCTACTTAACTATGCATTCTTAGATTTAGTGATAAAACTTAAATGTAAGTATTTTAATAAACCTATCGATAATGCAACTTATGTGAAGAGTGTGACACAAGGCACTAGAAAAAACAATTAAATGACAAGGTTATTTAATTCTAATGACAAACCCTGAATTTCGAAACTTTGAGAAGCACTTGCAAGTAGGTATTTATACAAGTACTCAATGTATTCATGGTCAATGCGTTACATGTACCTGCCTGAAAAATGTGTCATGGATAACGTTAGTTATCAGGTTCTTTTACTTTAAGAAAGAAAATGAAACGAAATGACCACACATATAAGGATGTTAGAAAATGTTAAGTCGATGATTTTAGATTAATAAACCGTCTGAATCAGATTCATAGGAATCAATGACGTTTGAATTACAAGGACTTCACGTGAAAGCTCAGTCAAAGGAAAAGAAAAAACTGTGATCAACGTCATTGTATGAACACTTTACCTCAGTTACGACGTATTCCTTATTATTATTATACTCCTTTCACTCATAGGTACATGCCAGAAATACATAGAAAGCAGCAATAAGCTTCTTAATCATAATCTCATTATCTAAGCATAAAAAATCATAAATAGAGCGTTCCGGGAGTATGAATTTTTGTGACGTTCGCGTACCATGCCACACAGACTGGACCGCAGTGGGCCTTGCATGGCGGCGACAAACATCGGCTGCCCGGTCCGATCCTGCGGGCCGCAGGTCCACTCACGGACCGCTTCTCACCTCGGCATTAGTTAGGTCCTGCGGGCTGCAGTCAAAATCATACCGTACATTAGTTGAGAAATGCTTTTGAAAGATGACTCTCAAAGTGAAGGTCAAAATGCTCAGTTATAAAGTCTTAATTGAACACTTGCTCTCAAGTTGATAGCGGCGTTTAGTTCTTTACTGACCACTGTGTTATTTGGCCTCGAAGATGCGTTGGAAAGGAGACGGTCAACTGACCATCCGACTAGAATCGGAACAAGGACCGATCGTGCGGCGATTTTCGTGGGACGCGAGTGAACCCTGATTGTGGGCTAATTGGTCATTTAGCTCATTTCAATTTAGTCTTGCATTACTTCATAAATGTCGTTTTTGATGTATTAGTATCGCATTCGTGATTAGATGGTTACACTAAATAGCTTAAAAGTAACACCGGGGTTTTATAAGTTTTTTCTTTAATAATCAGTTAAAATAAATTTCCAAAAAAAAAAAACTACTACTAAATTTTATAAAAGGAAACCTTAAATGTTGAGTAATAGTGGTTGATCTTTTTGTATGTTTCAGCATCCCACGAAAACTACCGAATGCATTTACTTAAATGAATTTTTATAACATCTACAGAAATGTTAACATCAGATTTTCATTGTTTGTTTATTATACTCGTACCTACTCAAATATTGCTAGACAGATTTTAGAAATTCTTTTACTTACATTATCAGTGAATAATTAAAGCAATTTTTTAATGCGAGAAAACGGAACAGCCAAAATCGTGTAGTCCACGCGAGCGAACCCGCGGGTGGGAAGCTAGTGCTATAGCAAAAGCTGAATTAATGAAGTACTCGTATTGTCAATTTCAATGCAGAGAAAAGTTTAAACTTATCCTTATCTTTGAGTCATTGAAAAAGTACTTTCCATTTAATAAGAACTTGAGAGATGTTTTATTGAATCAATTAAAACATAACTAAAGATCAATTACCTACAAGGTATTACGAATAGATATTGTGTAAACTGGCGCTATAAATGTTACACTATACGATCGGGTTAATTTATAGCTCTAAATGCGATTAAGTGACCTTAACGTCCAAACGATTTAGAATAAGATACATCTTCAGAGTACTCGTAATGCAAAAGGTCATTGTAATTAAGACATTCTGAAATTCAATAGCTGCAAAGGACGTTGTTAATGCACATGCATTTTGAAGTTTTAATTGAATGCAGGTTTAAGTAGTATGTAGTGCATTAGTAATTAAATAAGTAAGAGATGAATTTCATTAATTGTAAGTGGCCATAACCTTTAACATTCAGCTTTATTTATTGTTGATCTGTTTTTATTTTTTAAATATTTGATAAACTATTACTTTTTGTAGCACTATCTTTTTTTGGTGTTTCTTACCATTTTTAGGGAAAACAGTTTAGGTTATCAAATCTTATTATGATAAACAAAATATTTGTACCGATTAAATATCAGTTTATTAAACCTCATCCTCAATATCTGTATTTGAAATCGACATACAAAATTAAGCAGTCCTAAAAAGTTGTTGTCTTAAGATATGATAAATATACTTTATTGTACGAACAAACCTTTATTACATCAGGATTATATAGTCTTAGTAGGAACGGGCTTATGCTTCCATGCTATTACAGGATACTAACAATAAAATCGAAGGAACCTAAATTGATTTGCTTCCAGTGTTTACCAAAGAATTCATTTTTTAACATTGGACGTCTTTGTTTAATAATATCTCAACAATAAAATATGGTGCAGCTATCATTACAAGTACCTAATTATCAACTAGTGCGATCGACGGTTTTTTTATGAGACAGGAAAAAATGTAGCTATTTCAACTTAGGTAATTGACGTCTATTAGACAATTTTCAGCATCATTAAAGCATTCTTTAGAACTGCAAGGCCAACCTAAAGCAATAGTGTAGGTACTAATAATTGGCAGCATAAACTGCACTGAACAAATTTTTCAAATACAGTCCGACAGACAGACAGGAAAAACACCAATTAAGTTGAGTATAATTTTTATTCCTCAACTGAATACAAAACCAAAACTCAGATTTAGTGTTAAGAAGGTTTTTTAAATTTGTGTCGTTGAAGTGTCATGCCATTCAGAGTGCAAAATGGCATCTACATGATCTACATAAGTCATTGTTATAATTTAACAAACATAAGTGATACGATGTAGTGTAATTACGGCAACACGGGCTTTTTGTTGTTATTACATTCATAAAAATAAAATCTAGTGTAGTTGTTTACCTGCAATCCTCACTTAGAAGTCTGGGCAGGGGAAATAATTCCAAAAGCTTGACAAACTTCGGAAAAAAAGAGTACAGTATTGTCATATGACATAGAGCATAAATGAGAATGTTTTCTCATGTGAAAAACCTCGGTCATGGTTCTACAATAAGGATAAACATTCATAGTTTAAAATTAAAAACATAAAAAAGTAAGACGCATCCACACATTCACTTTTTACAGCAAACACCGACATAACAAATAAGTACCATTATGAGATAGCTTTATCACAATCATAACTTACGGCTTTAACGTTATATAATTTCAGCGGACCATCCTTTCACGCTCACGTCAGTTGTTTTATTTCTACTCGTAACTACTGTCTCAGTTAAACTATTCGAATGTTGATAGTGTAAGTGAGGTCGGACTGAATTGTGAATTTACGTGAATTATTATTTGAATTAGTGCTATATTTATTCGTTTGTTAGTCTGCCTATTGGCATTAGACGTTTTGTGGCTGATTATGAAAAGGAAGCTCTCCATTTTTGTGTTTCCTAAAGCATAATTTACTTTTTTTGAAGTGTTGACAAAATGAAGGAGGTCTAATGTTAAAGTCGTTTCTCTGGAACATCCTACAAAAAGATGCGATGATAATACAGAACCGAAGGAGCCGTCTTTGTAAATAACCATACTTGAAAAACCAAAAAATACTATTTCCTATATTAGCGAAAACAATGTAACCATATTCAATTGTAATTTGAGAAACATTACCAAAAAAACCTTTGGTTTTCGTCTGTCTTACTTACATATACGTAGTCCTTTTTTTTTTTTTTTTTTTTTTGATTTCCGGGTGAGAAATGCGTTACGCACTATCCCACTGCCTGGGTGGGGCAGTGGGGGAGTGTGGGACTCTCCGCCGGTGGAGCCGGCGGCATACCCACTAAAAAACACCCGGGTATACCCTCACCGCTTTGGAATAGGGCGACATGGAGCCTTGCGGATTACCACGTCGCCCCAGCGGTAGGCCCGGCCTACGTGCCGAGCCTCCTCACGCTGCGGGGCGTACCGGTATACTAGGCACACCCCCAGACGGGCGCACCGTGCAATGGGGTGAAAGCCCCCCGGCTAACACCCCGGTGCTGCTTTCAGGGAGCAGGAGAAGGGCGGGCGAACCGCCGTCTTCTTGCCCCCGGCCGTCTACGTCGGAGAGGGGCTGCGAGAGGGTCATCTTCTCGGGCCCTCTCTGCGGTCTCCTTCTGCGTCATCACCTCCTCGCAGAAGGAGACCATTGCCTCCCATGCTTGCTCGCTTCCTAACATGGCCTGAATAACGGCCGGAAGCGAGAGGTCGCCTCCGATGATGGCAACCAGAGCGCGACGCTGACCCGCCCATGTTGCGCACTCTTGAAGTGTGTGCTGGGCAGTGTCTTCGCCTGCACCGCACTCGTGGCACCGCGGGGTGGGCTCCCGCCGGGCGATTTTGAACAGGTACTTCCCGAAACACCCGTGTCCAGAAAGTACCTGTACCAGCCGATACGTCAAAGGCCCCTTTCTTTGACCTACCCACTGGCTGAGGACCGGCCGTATTGCCTCTATGGTGTCGCGACCGTAGAGCGGGTCGGCTAGGTCCTCCGCCCACCTCCGCAAAAGCGCTTCCTGCGCCCTCCTTCTTATGCCCTCAACCGTGTCCAGTGAGGGGCGCTCGCTTTGCGCTCTCGCTGCTGCCCTGTTCTGGTAGACAGCAGCGAGCACTCGTGCCTCTAGTTCCCACGGGGGCATGCCTGCTAAGACGCATGCAGCCCCCGTTGAAATCGTCCGGTATCCTCGGATGGCTCTCACCGCCATAACCCTTTGCGGGGCCCGCAGGAGGGTGATGTTGTGGGCGGTGAGAGCTTCTGCCCAGATTGGCGCCCCGTAGAGCGCCATACTACGTATAATGCCGGCGTAAAGTCGCCGGCATGACTGGTCTGGGCCGCGCATATTTGGTAGGAGCCGACCCAGAGCACCCGCTGCACGGATAAGACGGGGGGCGAGGCAGGTGAAGTGTGCCTCAAACCGCCACCGTCCATCCAATGTGAGACCCAGATATTTCATCTGGGCCCCAACCCGCACATTCACGCCATTAAATCGTACAGAGGCGCCAGGAGGCGGCCCCTGACGAGGTCCATGAAAAAGTAGGGCCTCGGTCTTGTTCAGGGCCACCCTGAGACCAAACGCCTCGATGCGGCTGATGACGAGGCTGGCGCCAACTTCCGCTAGCCTCTGTGCCTCTGGGAAGCTGTTTCCTCTTGCTACGACAAGGGTGTCATCCGCATAGCAGATGATGCGCATCCTCGGAAGGAGCGGGCCGCGGAGCACCCAGTCGTAGCCAAGGTTCCAAAGTAGGGGCCCTAAGACGGACCCCTGAGGAACTCCACACCGCATCGAGCGACGAAGCAGCACACCGTCGCCCCCTTCGTATAACACCTCCCTTCCCCGGAGGTAGTCCTCGAGTAGCCTGCTGAGATAAGAGGGCACTCCGAAATATTGGATTGCCTCTCTTATCACGCCAAACGGCAGGCTGTTAAAGGCGTTGGCTATGTCAAGGCTTATCGCCAACGCCCTCTCTCCACGGGCAGACGAAGCCTCCGTTTCTTGCCTCAGAAGTGCCAAGGCGTCTACCGTGGAGCGGCCAGCCCTAAACCCGAACTGTGTCTTTGAAAGGTTCGGGCCTACCTCACTTATATGCTGGTTGAGGCGGGAAGCAATAATTCGCTCTAACCCTTTCCCGGCCTCATCCAGTAAGACAATGGGCCGGTACGCTCCAGCTTCCCCTAGAGGTCTCCCATCCTTTTTCAGGAGGCATAACCGCCCCTCCTTCCACAGCTTGGGGAACTTTGCCGATGTGAGCGCTGCGTCGTAAATTCCCCGAAGCTGCCCTCCAAGATGACCAAGGGCAAGGGCGAGCACCTTGCCTGGCACTCCATCAGGCCCTGGGGCCTTCTTCTTGGCCTTGAACCGATCGACCACCGTCTCCATCTCCTCGTCGGTGACGGGTGGAATCGGCTCATCCTCAGTTCCCCTCGCGGGACCGGGAGGAGACATCGTTGGAGGAATGTGCACTGGGGGCTCCGGAAACAGCTCCCTTACTATCCTCTCTAACACCTCCGGCTGGAGGGTCTTTATGACGGGGGGACCTTGAAAGCGCAGCTTGTCTCGCGCAGCGCGATACGGCCTCACCCATGGGTCACGATCGAGAGCCTCCAGCATCTCCTCCCGAGCTCTGGCTTTCGCCTGTCTTATGGCCAGCTGCAATGCCTTCTTGTCGGCGTTATAGACGGCATACAGCTGGCCCTCTCTCTCAATGTCGCGGTTTCTGCGACGTCGCGCTCGGGTAAAGGCTCTTCGCGACATCGAGCACTGCTCCCTCAAAAGAGCAATCTCCGCGCTCCACCAGTAAACCTGGTGGCGCCGTGGAGGAGGACCTCTGATCTGAGGCATGGCAGCGTTGCAAACTCCCGCTATTCGGTCCCGAAACCTGCTCGCCGCCTCGTCGACCCCTGATGATGAGGGGGTCGCGCCCCATGCCGCCACTATGGCCGCCTCTTCTGCCCGCTCTCTGTCCAATTTGGCGATAGCCCAGCGCGGGAATGCAGAAAACATATACGTAGTCCTAGGTTTTTGGACCAATTAAAATTTAGTGGTAAATACATAATTTATTCATTGAAATCAGATTATTTAACCTAATAATAAACTATTTAGTTCGAACCAGCTTCGAGGTGTTTGTCTTTGTGATCTCGTGTGCCTTATGCTCGCACAATTGACTTTTTCAATCGCATGACATTTTAGTCTGACATTTATGTCAATAGTGTACAATGTACGAGAACATGTACGCCAATAATATGTTTGACCACTTTGTAGTAGCTGGTATTTGCTCTGTTAAATGTGAACATGTTTTAATAGTAGAACACAATAAAATCAATGAACAACAAATATTAAATTAGGCATAATAAAAATGGATATTGGAAATGATGGATTACACGCGATTTGATATTTTTTTATTTAAATACTGTAAATGAAAGAAGAATAGTTTATAAGCGTTGTAACCCTTCGTTTCGTTGTGGCAGAATACTACTTAATGTTTATTATGAGCCTGAATTGACATGCACCCATCCATTCAAAGGGTTAAGTGTGTACTGGCTTTCCTACAATGTTACCTTTCTGCATGAAACATAATAATAAATTATATTATCTTAACTGATCTTAATTATTTTCAACTACATTTTTTTACTGACCGATAAGTACTCGTACTAAGTTTGATGTAGCAAGTATATAATGTTCTGGTATTTATAATAATCTGCCATAGCTATCCGTTTTGCAAATAAAAGTGAGTGGTAACCTTGCTTGACACATGTATGTTTTCTTCCTTACATAAAAGGGCAACACTGTTGAATTCGCCCGCGTCTGTTACATGCTCGTTATAAATCATTAATTGAAGCAAATTCAGACCTCAATGTACTCGTAATGTATCAATTAGGCTGCAGGATTCACGAGGTATTAAAGAGATCAAAAAATTGTTCGCCTCATGAAACGATTTAATGAAATGGAACTTTAACAGTTGTTATTATAACAGTATACTCATATTTATCCAGAAAAAATAACAGTGTTTTCCTTGTTATAAAAAAAATGGTCGACATTGTCAGATGAATTTCTTTAGTTATGATGATGCAAGCAGCAGCATCATTAATTAATGTTTTAGGATTCAATATTTCATTTATTAGTACGGTTGAAGTGGACGGAGTTGGCATAGACAATGCACCTTTTACAGTAGTTTGCCATAATTAGTCTTTGATGTTTTCAACAACTGTTTGAGAATGCAATAGGAATTTGGACACGTTACACTTAAATTCAGTTCAACCTAATGACAATTTGTCTGCCTTTTTGATACATCTCGCATCATGTAGATACATGCCTAACGATCTGCTTGTTCGGAACAAAAAACATTAGACTAGACTCTGAAATCTGCATTTTTACCGGACTTCTTGAAACCCAGCATATACCTGCAGTGATACACCACTTACTTTTAAGTAGAAGTTAATTAAACCAGTCTTACTGACAAGAATCTGGTTGTGGAACGAGAAAGCACTGCGGAAGCGTGCGCAAGAGTTGTGGAAACGCTCGATTTACAATTAAATATCAACCTGATATTACATTGCTGGGATCGTAAGGGAATATTTATTTGAACTTTAAAAATCACTACGGCTCTGTTGGATTGACGTTACAGTATAGAAGATTAAATTGGTCATTGATCGCATTAGCACTTCGAATTTTAACTTTCAGGAGGTAAATATGACGAAGTAGCAGAAAACATATCGCATAGAACTGCTGATCGTCAAGGTAGGAATGCTATGAAATGTAACTATTTGGAAGCCAAAGCTCCACGCGGAGACGCCCAGCCGAGCTGGGGCCGTATTGCCATCTCTCATAGCCTGTCAAGTTAATTTTCTAAACTGAGGGTAGCGAGCCGCTGACTGGCTGGAGATGAAAGATCATATTGAGAAATCTCTCGCTACGACCTGTTTAGGAAATTAACTTGACTGGCTATAAGCGATGGTAATACGGCCCCTGAGTGGACAAGATCCTGGATGGTGGATTGTAGTGGCCAGTTGCGTAGCCACTCTTGAACTAACTCTTTTGAAGGCCTATGTGCAGCAGAGGTCGTCTTTTGGCTGGTAATAATCAGATTAACTTAAGATTTATTTTCAAGGTGTGGATATTTTAGATTGAATTAAAATCCGCATACTCTAAAATATAAATAATTTAATTAAAATATGTCGCATAACTTAGCTTGACATTTAGTTGAGCAAAAACAACTTGGCAATGAATAAAAATGTCTTGCCAAATTTCATTAGGTTACTCCTTTATTAAATGATCGGCAGGTAGAAACGAATCTAATTTATTAATAAAGCCGCATGCTTTTATTATCACGTTAACCTTTGAAAGTGGAGTAAACTCAAATTAACGACAAACTACTTAAGTTTAAGGATCGTGCTTAGGTATGACTGTTGCCTAGAGCAAAAGGTTTGTAATTAACAGCATTTTTACTCAAAGAGATCCCTAGCTTTAAAACAAAACTTTTATTTTGAAAAATGATTTTAATTTGATTTTAATTTATTAAACGTATACCTTAATTAGTAACGTTATAAGAATGCAAGAAGACACGCTAAACGAAAACTTAATTAGTATTAGTACTCGCAGACTGCTTCGAGGCACAATTTATTAAAAGAGCAATGTTATTATTTTTTTACAAAATAAACTGTATGGAATTACATTCCAGTCTAGATCTCTTATTAGCATAACTACTGTTAATAAGCCGCACGGTTGCATTCGAAGTACATATTTAAAACAAAAAAGTTTAACCATACACTGTATCCGTCAGTGTTCCTTATCCTAATTACAAAACGTTATTTTTATTTATAACTACAATATCTGTGTTTTTGCATTAAAACTACTTTGCATAAGCATTTTTTCTTACTGATAAAGTAAATTTTAAGACAAATTATTATTTTAACTTTAAATTTTCATAATGGCTATCATTATTTTAGTCATTTCAAAATCGTTGTTATATTACTTATAATTGGCTAATAACTCAAGACCTTAAGTGGGATATGAACCTACTACATATTTCGCGTTCAGGGCGCATTTTACATGCCTACAAACAAGGTAAATTTTATAGGTGAACTTTACGATACTACAAATATTGGGCTAAAAGTACGTAGCGAAAGAAAAGAACAAAAATAAAACTATTGTTTCGGTCAGACGATAAGTAAAATTTAACTTAAATCATCTGACAAGGAAAAACCGAATTGGATCAGCAAAATGCACTCAAAATTTTATCAGGCATGTGATTAAACATGAAAGGATAATTTTTGATCAGGAAAATAATAAACTATTTTATATTGCGGACATTTTATTTCCATTAAAATGTCTATCAATCTCAACCACCGCCCATCTCACCCTTGACGACCAAACAAGTACAAGTTTGATCGTCAACTGCCTTCACTGGGAAGTCCAAGACCAAGTGATCTTTCGGCGAGGACAACCACTCGTCTTTTTTACACACCTCCTGTAACTAGATTAACTATGCTTATTAATCGTATCAGTTAAACTTTATTTTATTTCTCAGTTCCGTTCGGACAAGGTTAAGATGAGGTATCGTTGTTTGAAATCTTGAAATTGGACTTTGCAAATGTCAATATCATCCATTAAATACACCTGTCAGTCAGTAAGTATCGGTTAAAAGTATGTTAACGAGTTAAATTAAAATTATGGACAAAATGATGTTACGGAACATGATCATGTAGTCTAGTATCCGACTGTGACGTTAAGAGTACTATTTTGTCCATGGCTTCTAATGCCGTAGGTAACGATAGCATTAGTCGTAATATGATCGTTCCTCTCCTTGACATCCTTAATCCAGTTATCACACACATCCTCAACTACTTATTGACATCGAGCTCGTTTCCTCTTGCTTGGAAGGATGTTCAAGTAATCCTCTCCCAAAGAAGTCCAAACCAAATATTTTTTTCGACTATCGCCCAATTTCTATCCTTCTCTTCCTGTCGAAAGTCCTTGAGCGTATTGTACACCATCAGCTCGGCTATTTCCTGTCTAAAAACAATCTTTTGAATCCTTTACAATCCGGTTTTCGTCCTGGTCATAGTACGACTACTGCTCTAGTCAAGATTATCGACGACATTCGTCTTGGAATGGATGACAGGCGTCTGACGGTTTTGGCGTTGCTAGATTTCAGCAATGCCTTTAATATCGTCGACTTTGACATCCTTTTTGGCGTGCTTCGTTCCCTTAACTTGTCTCCAGCGGTGCAAGACTGGTTTCAAAGTTACTTGTCTGGACGCCGGCAACGTGTTCGTGCTGATGATTCGTTTTCTGCTTGGCGTGACATTCGTGCCGGTGTTCCTCAAGGTGGCGTCTTGTCTCCCCTTCTCTTCACTATCTTTATTAATGCTATAACACATAATCTCTCTTTTTCTTACCACCTTTATGCAGATGATTTACAAATTTACTCTCAGGGTTGCCTTGACGACATTCGGGAAGTCACCCAGATCTTGAATACTGACCTCGTGCATGTTCAGGAATGGAGTAAAGCCTTTGGCCTCAATGTAGACCCTGATAAAACGCAGGTTATTGTGGTAGGTAGCTCGCAACTGATCTCCAGGATTGACTGGCAGTCTATGCCACCCATTTTGTTTGACGGGGTAAACATCCCGTATAGTAAGGTTGTGAAAAATCTTGGTATTTACATGGACAGTTCGCTAAACAGGGACAAGCAGATCGGCGAGGTGAGTAAAAAAATGTTGCGTCAGCTAGTTCACTCAGTAGGCTCAGAAATGTCTTACCAATACCCACCAAAATTGCGCTTGTGCAGGCTTTTCATTTTGCCGATCCTTGATTACGCCGACACTTGTTATGTGGATATCAGTCAACACTTTCTTGATAAGCTTGAACGATTACAATTTTTTTGTATCCGTATTATTTTCGGGCTACGCAAGTTTGATCATGTTTCTGAATACCGCGCTCAACTAAATTGGCTCCCAATACATCGTCGTCGTGACCTCCATGTTCTTTCATTGCTATACTTTATCCTGTTTGATCCGCGGTCACCTCCATATCTTAAACAACGTTTCAGTTTTCAGCAACCGGGCAAAGGTGAAGATATATTGCGTTCTTGCTGTAAACTGCTTCTATCATTTCCTTCCTATTCCTCTGACTTTTATTCTAAATCCTTTACTGTTAAACCTATTCGCTTAAGGAATTCTTTGCCCGTGTCCCTAAGGCTATCTAAATCACATCCCATCTTCAAATCCCGAGTTAAAGCTTACCTTCTGTCACTTTGCCACCAATCGCCTTCTTTCCAGTTTACTTTCACCTTTAAGTTAATCCATTCCTTATTTTATATGTATGATAAGTATGTATGTAAGTTTATTATTTTGCTTCGGTATTGTCTGTATGTTTATTATTGTATGTATGTTTATTTTTATGGTATAGTAAATTAGTTACTGCATCTCTTATTTATCATCTTGCACCGCCACTTAATTTTCTTCCTGATTCTCTACCTGCAGGTTGCCTGGAAGAGATCGCTACTAGCGATAAGGCCGCCTGTATTGTACACCTAATTTATTTAAATGAAACTCTACCATTTTGTTTGTGCAATAAAGTTTATCTTATCTTATCATGTTTTTAAAAACAAATCTTGGCACCAGGAATGTTGGTAGAATCCTTCGCCGCTATTTTTGCTGAATTGTAGAGGCCGTGTGGTATTAGATTTTTACCCAAGAAAATTAAAAAGGTGTGGTGATTGAACCTATCAACTAGTGTAGCGATCAAAGAATCAGATATTGTCTGACACGTGGTTTGCTGCAAAAATTACCTAGATCGAATTACCTCATGTAGAATGTCCAGAGGTAGAAACTTGTGGCAATTTTACATTATAAATTTTAAACAATAATTGTGTTTTTTTTTCAAATAAAAAGTTCAATTAAGTCGCCCTTTATTAGTGAGTTTACGTCAAGTCAAAGCATTGACTGTCTGTAAATTAACCAATCATATCCTTTCCTTTTGAAAGATAACTAAGTGAATGTTAAGCACTCTTCCATAATTAAAACAAAGTCAAGTCATATTTTTGACGTAAGGATAAATTAAGGCAAAATCGTGATGACGGTTCTGCTTCCTCATTCGTACGCATGCCTATGTACCTATAATTATGTTCGATAGCACCGTATGCAGTTGCACTAACGTCTGTAATTACTTATCAAACACACAACTGACGCAACGTTCTACTCCAGTTGATCTGAAATCTATGCCATAGGGTGTCTCGCTTGGATTCCAATAAACATTAATTGTCGTGAAAAACTTTAAAGTCCCATTTACACATGTTAACGACTCGGAAATGACTGTCAGCGTGTCATGTGCGTATTTACATATTGCGTATTCTAACTGTCTGTTGGGGCCATATTTCTCACTAACTATTGCAGTTAGTGGCGATTTAAATAATTATAGGCACCTACGTATCCTGTTGAAGTACAGTTTACCAGACTTTGACAGTTTCATGTGTATAAAGGTGTGACATCGCCTTTTATTCGTTAAGGCCGGATCTCTTGACCTGGGATCCTTTGATTCCTGGGGTTCCATTCATGGGTGCTATGCTTACGAAGTATAAAACTTCGGAAACAAGATTAAAACGGTTCAGAAACCCTCCGTTAAGAGTATTCCTTGAATTCAAGTACACATTCACGATAATGTCAAGATATCATCAAATCGTCCACATTCACAGCTAAAAGATTTACACTCTAACAAAAAGTTCTATATATAATTATATTCTAGGGTTTTTAGTCCTGCGAGTTTAATATCACGTGATTATTATACGCCAAAAAATACACAGGGATCATACTCACCACGCTAACTTATTCGATTGATAAATTCTAACGATATACCTAGTTATCCTCTAAGTAAATGTGGTAAAAGGTGGACATTTACTGTTAAGAGATAAACGGTAAATGTCCACGTTTTTGCACTATTAAGTATTCAAACAGAGCGTCCACGCTAATGACAAGTAACTAACTACACAATCGGTTCCTTGTCCGTCTGTGTGTTTATCGGATTGCGACAATCACGCCGATCAGTGGACATAACATTCCACTGAAGATTAATAAAAATGACTGTTGACAAATAAGTTAGCGAAAAGTACCAAATAGGATTACCTATATTATATATATAGCTATTGTTTTTGAAAACAAAAGCTTTTTAGCAAGTACTTACGCTACGCAATGTTGAAAGCTTTGAGCTTATTTCCAATTAATAGGTTATTAATAGTTTTAAAACCATTGTTGATCTATTTAGGTTGGTACTCATTTATTTAAAAAAAAACTATAAACTGTTGGTAGAAACGTTTATTAATAAACGTCACGGGTTTGAGTTGATCAGTGGACGTCATCATCAAGTGAATGTGTGATAAAAAAATAGATATTAAAAAGACACCATTAATATGTATATCACAAAATCATTGAATCAAAATAATAATCTAGTCACGTTGATTGATCCTTGTAGTCTACAAATTATCATCATAAACTCTCATAAAAAACAAGGCTTAACTACAAGCTTCAATTCAACATAACTATCGCAATTTAAATATTTTCAATAACACGTATACCTACTTACCCACCTACATTTTGACGTCACCGAAATGAATGTGACAAAACATTGTAGAATGTAGACCAGTTTCTTAAGCGATAAAATTACCTGAAACAATAAAATGTAAGATGAATCACAACACATAGTCAAATTATTTGTTGTCGGATTGAATTTCTTTGTACATAGAGAATGTAAGTAGACTTCTCAATTAGTAGTGGTATTATTTAGTTGAAATTCTATGAAATAATATGGTTTTAACTACTGTAATTGTTTAACATTTTGTTGTAGTTATCTTGAGTTTTAAAAACTTATAAGTTATTTACGACATCAAGAAAGCATACACAGTAATACATGTACCTATATGCGGTCGATGGTTATTTTTTTCTGATCCAGATCAGTTCTGGAAAGAGTTGGACAATCTTAAAACATATGAAACCAACATACCATAAATTGACCTGTACCATTAACTTTCACAAGTACTTACAAAATTTAATTAAATGTACATATTTAAATTTATTCGTCTTTTTCTAAAGGTATTTAAAACATTAAAAAATATTCGTACCAATTTTGGTAAGCTAAATAAATCCTACAGACTGGAGGTTCTAGATCACACGTGAACAAACCCGACATACTTGCCATGCATTTTTGTTGCAGATGTAATCGTATTGCATGGCGTTATATTTAATGAACTGATTTTTAATAAATAATTAGACTGTACACTGTTTTATAGAAAATCGATTCGTAGAATTTCGTTTCATATGAATTGTTTCTCATATTATCATTACGGCGAATAATCAATACACAGAATAGTTACTTCAAAGAAATTTAAATAATATAATAATATAATATAATATAATATAACTTTATTTCTCACCATAAAACAGACACTTGAGATTATACAATTAACTTTTTTCAATACATAGTAAGTATACTTAAATTAATTAAAAGGTACAGGTACTATTTTATGGTGGGTTGATACCTGAACTAGGAAGAATCCTGTATCTCAGGTTATCAAACCTCCACCCCAACATAAGTTTCTTAAAATATGTAATACAATTAGCGTGTTACTGACACCCTATTTAATATTTAAAAACAAGAAAATAAAAAAATAAAAAAATAATAAAAAACACAAAAAAAAGATAACAGAATACAGAATACAAAATACAAAACATAAGCAAACCATGAGCAAAGCACCACACAAACATAATTAAAGGCTGATTTTTAATAATTTTTCCGTATCGACATAGGTGAGCGTCTTTAATTTAGTTTTTATTATCGATTATAGGTTCGATTTATTTAAGTTAAATATATGGAAGGAATCATTAATTTGCCTGTAGAGGAACGGTCCTGTGTAAAATGATTGGCGTCTAGCAAAGATTGTCTTGAAGTAAGTGACGTCGGTGCGGATTCTTCTTTTATGTTGAGGAAGTAGCAAATCAGTGATTATTGTTACAAATGCAATTAATTTCTTAGAATATTCATATCATAGAATACCAAATCAAGTATTATTATTGCTCATAATGTTTGGCTTTTGTAAAAAGCCACTTACCTATGTTCATTCGCCAAAAATTCGCTTCTGGCACTCGCCGGCCGCTGCCGCGGCACGCTCGCTAATTTGCGATTACACAATATTCAACAATGTCGTAATGAAAAACAAAATAAATGGCCTTCTAACGCGTCCAGGCAAACAAAGTTATCTTTCATCTTTTTGTCACCTTAATACACACATCAAAAGTGTCTAGGGATCAACATATATTTTTGCAATAACTTTTCTCCTGATTGATATTAATTAAAATTTTCTTTAAGGATTCATCAAATAAAGTGTTTTCGTTTGTCTACAGTAACGATAAACCAAGTCACCTTTGCATTAATAAAGAAATTTGCCATTTTCCTAATAAAGGGATTTTTGACATTTGAACCACTAACATTAAAGTTCGAAAAAAAGACTGAAATAACAGTTTTCTTTAAAATTTTATTGGGTAACACAAACAATTAATAATCCGTGTTTCTACCGCGAACACTAACAACACAAAAACATCGGTTTGGCATACTCAAAATGAGTTCATCCAAATCACGCTGTGGAATGGCCGCCCATGTTCGTTGCAACAACAAAAAAAGGTCTTCTTGCGACTGGATACCCTCCATATTCGGCAGAGCTCTTCTCTGTAGCTTATCCCATGCATGCTCAATCGGGTTCAAGTCTGGCGACTGAGCAGGCCAGGGCAGGACATTGATGTTAGCTGCGGCGAGAGTCTGTCTTACAACTCTTGCGGTGTGCGGTCGTGCATTATCATGCATTAACTGAAATAAGGGACCGATTTGCACTTGTAGAGGAACGATGACGTCTGATACAATCGTCTCAGCATAAATTTGAGCGTTGAGGTTGCCTCTGATCCAAATCAACTCAGTTCTTCCGCCGATCCAAATACCCGCCCATACCATGATGGTTCCACCACTATAAGGATGGACTTCCTGGCAGGATTTTAATTGCTGTTGGCGTCCAGGGGTTCTCCAGTGTCGTATACGTCTTGTATCCGGTCTCATACCAAAACGAGACTCATCAGAAAAGCACACGAAACGCCATTGTTCTTCTGCCCAATTTCTGTGTTCAAGAGCCCATTGATATCGAATCCTACGATTGTGCATTGCTATAGGTGGTACCCTTAGCGGTCTTCGGGAACGTCATCGTTCCTCTACAAGTGCAAATCGGTCCCTTATTTCAGTTAATGCATGATAATGCACGACCGCACACCGCAAGAGTTGTAAGACAGACTCTCGCCGCAGCTAACATCAATGTCCTGCCCTGGCCTGCTCAGTCGCCAGACTTGAACCCGATTGAGCATGCATGGGATATGCTACAGAGAAGAGCTCTGCCGAATATGGAGGGTATCCAGTCGCAAGAAGACCTTTTTTTGTTGTTGCAACGAACATGGGCGGCCATTCCACAGCGTGATTTGGATGAACTCATTTTGAGTATGCCAAACCGATGTTTTTGTGTTGTTAGTGTTCGCGGTAGAAACACGGATTATTAATTGTTTAAGTTACCCAATAAAATTTTAAAGAAAACTGTTATTTCAGTCTTTTTTTCGAACTTTAATGTTAGTGGTTCAAATGTCAAAAATCCCTTTATTAGGAAAATGGCAAATTTCTTTATTAATGTAAAGGTGACTTGGTTTATCTTTACTGTAGACAAACGAAAACACTTTATTTGATGAATCCTTAAAGAAAATTTTAATTAATATCAATCAGGAGAAAAGTTATTGCAAAAATATATGTCGATCCCTAGACACTTTTGATGTGTGTAGTTCATCTGGACGTTCAAATCTCCCTAACTCAACTCGAATCCTTATAGCCTCTGTATAAAGTCGTAACTCGCTTACTAGATATAAATTACATCTCGTTAATAAAGATAATAAAAGTTCTAGAGCTGACAATTCCGCGGTAGAAAGGACAAGGCGAACCAGTGAAGCCGGGTGTACATGCAACGCATGCGGTTTGCATGTACAGTCACGATCTTCCACATGTACCCTTAACTCAAAGGCATAAGGCTCAAATGTGAACCATTGCGATGCTTGTGACAGTCACCCTCAACACTTTGTTCACACCACAGCAATACAGGTTATAGCAGAGATTCATATGGTGGACTGTACGTTTCTAGAGCGGTTTTGTTATAAATGTCAAGTTTGAACAGTTGGTTGAGGAGACCAATCAGCATAAACGTTTGAGGACGTCAATGTCAAATTAATGGTTTTTAGAATTTACGATCGAATGATCTCGTGTGACATTTAAGGGGAGGGAATAGTTGCTGCCCTGGCAACTAATTATGAATATGGCTTAGCAACAAAAATGCTAATAGGTTTGTAAGAAGTTGTTTCTTCATAGTCCTGATGTCTAAAAACTAGACGGGATTACTTGTATACGTCAACGTTTGAAATAAAACTAAACATTGTTTTGCTTTGAGATAAATAACTAATTTCAGTGTTTAGTCATTTTCTGAATAGAATTATGAAACAAAGTAAAACTACTAAAAGATCATAGCTTTTATTTTATGTGGCAGCTTTGTAATACACGACGTGGTTTAGTTAAACCTTAGTGGCAGAGAACCAATATTACCAATATTAAAACACTGGACTGGCCTGTTGGCTACATAAGGTAGGAAATTCTTTTAGGGTCAATCTGTAAAATACTTTAACAAAATACCTCAGTCTTGTTGATCCACCTCTTCACAAGTTCAAGTCTACAAAAGCAAAGTTGATAAAACAAGGTTATTATAATGTTATTTACGATTACTTGAACGACAAGAGTTTGTGGTCATAGTAGGAATAATCTGCTCCTCTGCTCCTCTGCTCAAATAATGTATTTTTATTGTTCTTTTGACTGTACTCTGAATTTATTTGTTGTAAAACAAAACAAAGTTCAAAAGAGTAACTATCGAGTTTCTTGCCGGAGTCTTCTCGATAAGAAGCAACTTCCGAACCGGTGGTAGATTCGCATTATGTTTATTTAGGATATGTACTATTATTGCATTATTTGTCTTGTTTGTTTGTCATCTATGATTGTTTTTTTTTTTTTTGAATTTTGACCTTTCATAAGTGCTTCTTTGTAAAAGCTTAAGCGAACAAAATGTTTTTTTACTTTACTTTACTTTACTTGTTGGAGCAAGCGGTAGATGCCTTGTCCACGGCTCCAAAATTAATAATTTAGATCACCACTCGGGACGAACATGTAATATTTTCAGGCTTGGCTACGTTTTCTGAGGGTCACTTATCAACAGATTTTATAAAACTACTTCTTCAGTCATGAATATTCATGACTCCACAAAATAAAAATACAATAAATTCCTTTTCAGATCCGGTACAATAGGCGGTAATAGCCTCACAGTAAACTATAGCAATAAGAACAGAAGCGAAACCGCGCAGAATCTTGCGCAACGCAATCAGCTGTTGATCAAACATTTCGGTAGTGTCACGCGTCGGTAAGCGCACGCGCAGGAAATATGTTTAAACTCGCTCATAAAAAGTTGAAAATATTTCAGAGGGTTAGTATGAACTATTAGATGTCTCTGAGTTCATTGTCTCCCAGCCCGGTAAACAATCATTTTAGTGCACCCCAATGCTTCTAGAGGTAAATGTGGAGTGCTCTCCCTTGCCATCATTAAAATATTTATCATATACAGTGTTGGCCAGGACAGTACAGGAGATTCAGATCCCCATACACAATGCTGATCAGGTCTGAAGGTGTGTATGGCGATCTGGATCTCCATTCTCTCCATGGATGGCTATGATCAGATCACAGCTCAGTCAATGATTGGCGGAAAATTAAGGCTTCGAAGTTACTTCTTTTGTATGAAAATCGACTGGTGTCCCTAATTATGTGGCCACCACTGTATATTTTTTATAATGCCCGTAAAGCTGACCTCACTCTACCTGATGAGGAGCGGTCGTAATGTTCACATATATAAGGCTGAAAGCACAGAAATGCAAAGCTTAGCGGCCATCCTCGTCTTGAAGACCCACAAAAATGCATTTTATGCTTTATATTTACACTGATATAATTTGAGCCTATAAATGTCAAAATTAAGTTTTAATTTTAACCATACACTCATGAATGTACGAGTAAATAACTGAACAAAATTCACCAAATACACATTAACTGCGCACGCGGCGTTGCAAATCGCAAAATGCGTCCAAATCGTCGTTTCGATTAGACACGAACGATGACCATAATCTATGACCATATCTTTTCTTATAATTTATCACTTCAATTGTTTCATATTTTAAGAAGACCACAAAATGACGGTTACAATGACCGAAACCAAATTATTTATCCTTAGTTATCACCTTTTTCCCAAACCATACAAAGCATTTGGTTCAACATTTATGGTTTATTTTAAAAAAATATTAGGCTGAAAGGCTACGGCGGCAGAATGGAGTGGAGTAACGTTATGACAAGGAAGGTTTTAGGACCTATTATATTTTTTGCTAGTAGGTACATACATTTTAGTCAATAAATTAATAACTTCCGTGATCTTTACACAAAAACATCCAGCCTAAACCTTGCAGAATCAGCTAGTTAAAAACATATAGTATGCAACATCTTGTATGCAAATAAGAAAACAACATAAATATTGCTTACTATTGGGATCAAAATCTAGATCTAACAGATTGACGTAATTAATGTCTTAAATCGTGACTGGGTGTTGAAAATAAGATCACAAGCTTTCAACTCTTACGTTTTACATTTGAGCTGACCGCGCAACTGTTGCAACCGATTGCGGATGTCATAGCTCTGTGGTCGCAATGAAATGTTACTATATATTATTGAATTGTATTAAATAATCTCAGTCACACCAATGCCAAAATTATTTGAGAAAAAAAACTATTCCAAAACAAAGAACTAAAAAATAAAGAAATAATTACGTATTCTTCTAAAACTTATACGATAATATAATGTAGGTACAATTATTGTTATTGTTGGAGTCGGTGTCAGCCAAGGAAACACTACAATATACCTAGCAATATACCTATTATTTATAACATATCACGTTTACGTATGTATGTAGGTAGTTACAAACGTACATTGGCTGACACCGACTCCAACAATAACAATAATAGTACCTACATTATATTATCGTATAACTTTTAGAAGAATACGCAATTATTTTTTTACTTTTTAGTTCTTTGTTTTGGAATAGTTTTTTTTAAAGTTGGTTTTTTTTTGTTAAAATTTTTGTTTATTTCTTGATTTTCAGTGAATAGTTCTTATTTATTTTATACATCGAAAAAGTATCGTCCAATTGCCCCTAAGAATTGAAGAGTTCCGTTACTTTGTCATGGATCCCATAATCAGAACCTAACACACTCATCAAACTACCCTTGAAGTATATCCTTTCCAATAAAAAAAGAAGCATCGAAATCGGTTGGCGTGATAATGAGTTATTCGTCCATTTGTCGCGCATGTTGTCTATCTAGATTTAAGACTTATATAGATTTCCCATGGATGCCACTGTCAGAATTGGACCAAATTAAAATGGGACCACACGGGCACCACCAGCTTTCAAATAAATAAAGAATTATCAAAATCGGTTGGCGTAATATTCAGTTATTCGTTCATTTGTCGTCCATTTGTCGCGCATTTTGTCTATCTAGATTTAAGACTTATATGGTTTTCTCATGGATTCGACTGTCAGAACTAGACTAAATTAAAATAGGATCATTCGGGAAGCATCAGCTTTCAAATAAAAAAAGAATGATCAAAATCGGTTCACCCAGTCGAAAGTTATGAGGTAACAAACATAAAAAAAAACATACAGTCGAATTGAGAACCTCCTCCTTTTTTGAAGTCGGTTGAAAATGGAAGTATACTTATTTTTTGTTTGCTGGTGTATTTTTTTTAATTAAAGATTCACTCAAGAAAGGAATTTGTAAAGAATACACATAAATCTTTAAACCATGTGAAAAGAAAATAATGTTAATACTAGTTAGATGCCAAACACATTAGCAAAAGGAAAACACCGCAGTTTTTACTATACTCACTTCATTCACTTAGATAGGACAGAGCTGCCGTAACAAAGTAATAATTAAGTTAGTATTATCAACACTTTACGACTGTAATATCCGAACAGATACATCACTGCAGAAACAATGGCTTCTTTCACTTTTTCTCACACAATCCGCAGCACATTAATTTTTCCAAAACATTGTTCTTAAAGTTTTAAAGGTTCTCATTACGTAATAAGAAATTATTTCAATTTAATCTGTGGAGTTAGCAATCCAATTGTGTTATTATTGCATTAGTTGCGATGGGACTGATATCGGCAACTCTTATTATTTTATCTTGCATCCAATCATTTGTACTTTTTAATTGAGCTTGCCAAGGATAGGATTTAAGACGTGCATTAAAAGATAATTCAACGGGAAACGACATATCTCCTACACTGAATTCAAATTATACATTGAGAGTTCCTACACGGGAAAATTGCTCAATGAAGTAAAAGCTAGAGCGTGGTTTATTTGCATGTTATAGGTAGTTAGCTTTTGTGAAATAAATGTCTGTGTATTAACTTTCAAGAAGCTTTATTTTAAACTTATAGCGACTTCACACGATGACAATCTCTTTCACTGAAGCAGGCTGCTGAATGAAGATTACAACCAATTCTCGGCCATAAACTTTATTATGCTTTGACCGATATTAATAGTACCGCATTCCACAAACGCCTTTGTTTTTCAAAGAAAAAAGTAGTTAACTCAAATAGAGAACAAATAATGTAGGTATAAAATTTTGGGCGATTGTTTTATAGGAGTCGTAGATGGCGCGACTGGCTGTTCAATGTCCATGAAGGATTGCTTGGCCTTTGTACCCAGTTTGGTGCAAATAACGATACATTAAGAGTTAAATTAATGCAGTGGAAATCTTACCATTGCAAAGTATGACAGGAGTGACCTCTAGTGTTAAAATTAGAAATGGTGTGAATGGATCTGCTGGAAAGGGAAGGTTCCTAGGACAAGTTCAAGACGATCTTAGAAAGAGTCAAGTCCAAATGTCTCAGGCTGATCAATGGTTTGAAAAATAGACAATGTAAATCAATTTACAATTGGTCTATAAAAAAACATCTATATTAGTTAGCAATACTAGTTCTGTTGCTGATAAAGTGAATATAATAATAATAAAGAAGCATTTTTTTCACAAAAAAATGATTAATTGATTGAGACCTGCTATAGATAAAGTTATAAGTTTGGGTGTATACCACGGTTCTAGTAGACATTGCTATCATAAAGTAAGTCATTATTGTTATAACAACATTGCGCTACCGGGACCACTAGTAGCTTATTATCAAATTACGCCAATAATTGGATGCGCCAGTTTCAAAACTCAGTAACATCATAATTGAGTGGCTATTTCGTGGCTGGTAAACTACTGATTTCGCCTGATGACCCTGCATCATTATCCACACATCAATCAACCACAATTTCGGTTTTAAACGGCCACCATTTTGTTCCTCTTAAGTACGGAAACTATGGCGATCGTTGTATGTTGTGTAAAGTAAATTTGATTTATTTATGATTCGGTTAAGTTTCTAAATTGTGGCTCATTAATGAATTACGCTTTATTCTTTACGCAATCCATAATTGATCGCCATCTTCATCATCATCTTCTTAGCCTCCTATACTCACGGTTGAGTATAGGCCTCAACCCTTCTATGGTATTCTCCCCTTTTCCACGCTTCCATCGCATTCATCGCTATCCAGCTCCTACTGTGAGTGAAGTGTAGTTTAGTTTAATCAAATGGTTTTCAAAACCTCTTTCCTATTTTTTCAAAGGTAGTGGCCTTATCTTACTAAAACCATCAAGCAATCCATTCAATATAGGAAATATTTCGTGTGCATATATTAGATCAGCCAACAAATGAGCCGACTAATGATGCTGCTGAATGAAAGAGGGGCGTTTTTTGTTTTGCTTTCGCACTATCCAAATGTTATAACAATGATTATTAGTAACTAACTTTTGCCCGCGACTTCGTACGCCCGTACTCGTTTTATTCCGTTCCCGTGGCAATTTCGGAAAATCCTCTCTTAGTGCCTACACTCCCCAAGAAACCGACAAGCCAAATTTCAGCTTTCTGCGCCCAGTAGTTTCGCGTGCGGTATCATCAGTCACTTCCGGTGCGCAAGGCGCGTTCGCTACGATTGCACTAACAGCAATCAGTATATGTAACAGGCCAGTCAGTATATTTTGATTTTTTGAAAATAATAACTTTTTGAGAACCCTGCTTATTTCCAACCACTCCGACACCAGAGGAAATCATTATCTACCCAATTAAGCACACATTCGGTACACACGTTACAATCTTTCAGGCAGACGCAATTATCATACCGATGCAACATCGAAGATCAGCCCATCAACGGATCTAGGCCGGGCCTGTCACGATGACAGGTGGTGATTACGCAAGCAATTCAGTGGCGGGTCAGAGTTCTCGATTAGCTCAGCCGTTATCGATAAACTTGAAAATCAATTATTGTAACTGGTTCATCTGAAGATGTTACGAACATTTCACTGTCCGTTTCTAAATTGTTTATGGTATTGGTTATGTGCAATGAAATAAGTATGTTACTTATAGAGGGTCAGAGTGTGTTTTCAACATTCCAAAAGTAGAAAAAAAAATATGACTTGTTGACAAGCGAGTATAGTGGTTTCAGTTTCCTGACAATAAACCTGTAATACATCTACTATAGTGGAACGCTTTATATATTTTTGGTGATGAATGATGACTATGCAGAGTTTTAGTTTAGTCAATGAAATGAAAGTTAGTAAGTAAATAGTGGAGTTAGATGTAATTTGGGTCTTGTTATTACGGTAAACTGAACACGCAGATGCCCACACTTAGCTGAGCATAAAGCCAAGTGTTTAGTTTAGTTTAGTTTTATTTATCTCATAATACAAAATTACAATATATATTACATTCGATGTCACATATAAGAATTTGCATTATGATATAGTGGTATTCGTGTTCCTCGGATTTTTGGTGGTGTTATCCATCATTGTAAACTTGATTAAGTAGAGTAAGAAATAACCTAGACTTAATGTAGAGCGCACGGCAAGTGACCTAAGTTTTTGACAAAACTGCTCATTTTAGATTGATAAATTAGGTTACCCAATAAGTAATCCAATTATCTTTTGGCCTAACGCTAAAGAAGGTCGATACAACTGAGGCAAAGATCACGATCTGTTTGATTACTAAATCGGTGGTTTCTTCGTGATCAAACGATTTCAGCCAGCTGCTGCTCTTCTGATTTTCAATGTCAGATGTCAAAGTGTGATATATTCATTAGCTTGAGCTAAGTGATCCATATTTTGAAGTATGTGGGAAGTATAATTGCTTAATACGAATAGTTTGGTCAACATAACAAGTACGCAAAGGTATAACTAGAAAAATTAGACCTGATCCTAGAGACTCAACTCTCAACTCTAGCGGGATGGGATTAGGTCGATTTTTTATAGTTTCTATATTTGTATAGAAAACAGTGCACTGTCAAATGCCAAGGTTCTCGATGCAAATTTTACTATAACAAAAACTTTGAATTAATTTTGAATTAATATGGGGTACTAATAAGGCAATATACAATTACAGCAATATCAAAATTACCCAGCTTTCATCAGCGAGAATTTATAATTAATGATCTAATTTGGAGATGATAAAAAGCCTTTTGTCGGTGGCTTTGTTTACTTGTCGTGGTTCGTTCGATATGAATTAATCACTGTCAGAATAATAGGCATCCATTCAACTCATACAATATGCAAGGCTGACGTGTTTTATAGCAAGAGCTGTTCCTATTGATGTTTTATAGGCTAGGTATGCTATAATTAGCCACAGCTTTTAAAAATAGTAAGATCAGTTAATATTTTTAGACTTTGAAATTCATAAAAAGGTTATTGAATGAACAATGGCTGCCCTCTAGCTATGCTTGATGTTCTGCTACGCGATTGCATTAGAAATGAGGAAAGCCGTTGAATAACGAAGGTTTCCGATAGCACAGAATATACATAACGTAAAGATTTTTATGGTTGGTGCAACCAGCTCTCTTTGAAAATCTTCAGGCCTGTGTTAGACGGTGGTAGACGCCCTATGACTGCGAACAATGAAAACGAAACTTTGAGGACAGCTTTTAAATACCCACTACATTTCTGGTACCTATCTAGATAAGTACTTTGTAAAACAATCTTAAAGTAACGGATATGACCTTTAAGTTTTTCTGAAAATGTGAAATGATGCCTAAAAAATTTAATTGAATGCAAATTTTCTTTCAGTTTTCCAATGAAACCTAAAAACAAATGGTGTTTGATTATCAAGATCAGTCACTCAACTCTACATCAAACGGAGTTACGATAGAATCAAATGATATAAATGCTTATTAGAAATAAAACTAACCTAACGCACCAAAAAAAAATGTGTTGAACCTACAATAATTACCTACATATAAGTTATACTTTGCGCATGGAACAATAACATCTAAACCAGTAACATACACAACGAATAGACCTTATTTCATTTAAACGGACACACCTAAACTTGCGTGTATTTGATGACAGCTCTTATGAACTGGCCTAGATCTATAAGTAGATCTTGGAACTTGCCTATGACAATGCGCACCAAATAGTACGCAGTTAGGCACAAAGCAGTTGCACAACTGTGCATAACGGCGTACTTGACACTTGAAGTTCAACTGGCTAATTTATTAGACTTGATTGTAACTTAATACCTATTCGACTACAAAAATAAATACGTTAGATCGCTGTTGTAGTGAATGTTAAGATTGACTGTGAACCTCACCGTGTTATAACAACAAAAGGGTTACCTATATATAGAGCCATAGTTTGTGATGTTACTTAAATTGAAAAATCCATAAAGCCTAATCCATAAAATTAATAATTGCATGTCAATGCATGGGTATACTGTATGTATACTGTTTTAAAGAAAATCGATTCATAGAATTTCGTTGCATATAAATTGTTTCTCATAATATCATTTCATCGAATAATCAATACGCAGAATAGTTACTTCAAAGGAATTTAATTCATAGATTATTGTTACAAATAAAATATCATAGAATATTAATATCATAGAATATTAATATCATAGAATATTAATATCATAGAATATTAATATCATAGAATATTAATATCATAGAATATTAATATCATAGAATATTAAGTCAAATATAATTATTGCTCATAATGTTTCGTTATTGTAAGACGTATTCTCAAGATTTTTTTTCTTGCCACTTATGTTCATTCGCGGATAATTCGGTTCTGGCTCAGTTCTAACCTAACCTAACCGTCATAAGCTTTTGAAACGAATGTCTGTTTTTTTTTAAATTTGGCTGAAGTAAAATACACCGAGCTATCAATATTAGTTAAAAAAAAATACTGTTTGATAGTTCTGGCAAACATAAAAATAATTTAATTGTATTTCTGTAAGGTATGAAGTAAATAGTCGTTGAAATAATAATATTTGACATGAAAATATGTGAATTGAATATTCTATCGAGAAAATAGTCATTTGAACAATAATATTCGAAATGAAATAATAATTCTATGAAACATTTTCTGTGAAACGAAATTCTATGAAATTTCTGTCTATGAAACAAGGGATCACCCAGTGCATGTCTTATGAATCTCAATATCTTAAATTATCTGTAAGATTACGCAGCTTTGGAAGAATGTGGGTAAAAACAATTTTGATCTGTGCTGGGTTATGTTGTTTTTCTATGCAAAGTTAAACCATTGTTCTAATTATGTCACAGTAGTGTAAGTAATTTGTGATATTGTTCTGAAACAGTATATCTACAGTGATTGATGTTTTGGAAAGTAACTATTAAAGAAAACAGGAATGTTTTCAGGGGCTCTTAAAAAACAAGCCGCACGGGTGGTACAAACGGAAATCGTTGTCCTTGCCAACATCAGCACAATTTTTAAACTTTCACAAAGTTCTGTTTGGAACTTTTTTAACATCTGCGGTTTTAGCAACCTTTTAAGTTAAGTTGTGCGCAAGTTTTTTAGGTTTTGTTCCTCTTCAAGGCGTTGAACTTGATGTAAACGATAGGTAAATCATTGTTCAAATCATTACGACTACTAATTTTACTGTAGGTATCTTATTTGACGTGGATAGTAAGAGTATCCACATAAATTTGTAGAGGGAAAACCTCAGGTAGAAACCATCACAGTATTTTATTTAAAAGTCATCTACAGTTTTACCTGCAGTGTTCAAATTCCTATTTATAAACATTTACGTATAGTATAAGTTTGTGATACCCACCAGGTACAACAACAATGAGCATCAGCGTCACATGACCTTAAATAATAATAATAAATAATAATAAATATCCCTGGACATTATTCCACACAGCGCCATCTAGCCCCAAAGTAAGCTAATTAAAGCTTGTGTTATGGGATACTAGACAACGGATAAACATACTTAAATACATTTTCTTTTGTAAATACATACTTATTATATATAGGAGACACCCAGACCAGTACAAACAGACATGTTCATGCACACAAATGTTTGTACTGTGCGGGGATCGAACCCGCGACCTCTGGTGTAGTAGCCAACTTCTTAACCATTACACCAAGTCGGTCGTCGGGCCTTGGTGTACTTATTAATTTTTCAGAATAACGAAACATTATAATCGTTTTATCAACTAGGTATCTAAGTTATTCGGGGCTTGATCCGGCTCGAAGGACCATAACTCTGTTATGGACAGAGTAAAAGTCGGGAAAATACAGAATCTTCCTTTATTTTGAATTTATAAACACAGCACATGAGACACCGTTTTTATTTGTGTTTTCCTTCATAATGGCGACAAGAATAGTGTTGCCACTATGACATGAAAAATATACCCAATTAGTGTTGTATCCAACAAAGCAATCTTTAAAATATAAGCAATCTATAAAAGTTCATCAAAGGAATGTATCTTGGGGAGAAAATCTTAGTCTTAACGTTACTTATAAACACGCCGAAACTAGTTTAAAAACTACTAAACTGAGTCTGAGTTCTGAAGAACTGTTTGGTATGATGCCCACGGCTACTTTTTATCACCGCACCGCCCGCCACCGACAGGGCGTTCATCCTCACACTCTGAATCCGCAATGGTTTCGTAGAATTCAGTTTCAGAGATGTTTCCTTCCGAGGACGCTTAAATTGTGGAATGAACTCCTGCCGAGGTTTTCCCGATGAGTTATAGTATGGAGTTCTTCAAGAGGGATTTGAAAAGGTTTTTGCAGGGTCGCCAACGCGCGAGTGATACACCAGGTGTTGTGTCCATAGGCTACGGGAACCGCTTACCATCAGGTGGTCCGCATGCTTGATTGTCACCGACGTGGTATAAAAAAAACAGAGCATAGAGTTCAAAGTAAAAGGTCGGGTCCAAGCCAATTAAGTGAATTAAGAAAGACTTAGTGACGGCAATCTCTAATACTTTCTACCATTGCACCGCCTGCAATGTTTCGAGATCTTACCCTCAAACTCTAGAGCCGCCTTGGTTTCATTGAGTTTATTTGCTATTAAAAACCAATCTTTCTCTCCCTACTAAAGGTTCCTATATGAGCACAATATCACTGCACCGCTTGTCATCGACATGTTTATCCTCACATGAATCCACCTGGGTCTCGTACAGTTCGGTTTCGGAGATGCTTCCTTGGGGAGCCGCTTAAATTGTGGAATGAGCCCTATCGAAGTTCTTCAAAATGGTTTAGAATGGTTTTGACCGGGTCGCCAACGCGCAAGTGTTGCTCCTAGTATTGCTCGCGTTCATTGACTTCGGTAGCCCTTCCCGCATGTTGTTTACCACCGACTTAGCTTAAAAAAGAGCTAAAGCATATAAAGAGTATTCGCAGGCAACGCGATGCTTATAGTGCCCGTGGCTGTGGCAGACGTTTCATCAGACGATCTAGGGGCCTACTCCGGTTTAAATTTACGAAGTTTCGTGAAACTTTGGAAGGGTAGAGAGGACTCTAAACTTAGTATGTTATGGTAAGGTTTCATGTATTTTGTACAAAAAAAAGGTTATAGGATTACCAAAAAATCCACATCAATTTCGCTCGGTAAGTATGTTTTTTTAACGAATGTAAATTCACGTAACTACGTGTTTGTCGAACGGGAGTAGGGCCCCTGCACGTTGTATAAAGGGAATATTCAGTTCACAACAAGTGTACATTTCGGCAGTATAATTACCAACTCATCACTCGGTTGAGTTACATAGTGACCTATTAGATCATACGTTGCAAAACCGTGCCGGCCAGTTCTCCTTTCCTTCACAATCACGACGCTTAGTTTTATTGATACCAGTCTTGCCTTGAGCTGTTCTTAGTAAAAATAAATTTATAACAGTAATTATAATAGAAATACCGATATAACATCTCACTGCTAATTGATCTTTCGCGATGAATAACACTCAAATGTAAGATTACTGTTACAGGTCAAGTAACTGCAGGTTAATTTGGATTGAAAGTTAATACTGGCTGACTGCGATAGACTATTCGTAGTGCAAACACATAATTAACTAACTGACAAGACTATCTTCATACGTCAACGTCTCGTTCTCGTGGCGGGTTATTGGTATTAAAATAATTCTAATTTTGTTTTCAAAATTCTATCGAGACAGTGATGAAAACCACTCTATGAAAGAAACCATGGCTTTTTGAATGGTATTCCAAGGGAAATCAATTGAACATTATTGATAAATTTAATGTCAATGAGGTCAGCAACTCGCACAATTATAACAATTGTCTATTTATATTTCTTCAACCGAACGTATGGTATTTCGTTCTTGTCTTACATATAGAAACCGAGTCCGCGCGCCCATTTTGAAGCACCTCAATTGGTGGAACCATAAATGGCTCCAAACGGACCGCTTTGCAGTGATCATTACAACTACGCATTCTTCAATGTCAAAGCGCGCCGCACGTAAGGCAGTAATAGTTACGCATGTGTGGATCGGATTAGTGCTATCCTAAGACTATCCTTCTATACGTTATTATTCTGAGGTTCTTGTATAGAACGTGTTTTTTATTGGATGAACCCTTGGCTTATGTTATGGCATAGCATGTATTGTAACTGATTATCATGTTTCTAATAAAATAAAATATATTTAATAAATATTTTTTATCTTCGCTGTTAATTCAACCTTTTTTTCCTTCCTATCCGAGATCATCCAAATATTATGTATGACTATAAAATATAACATTAAATCTCAAACTGCATTTGTCTTATCTTACTTAAATTACAAGTTATAGCGGCAAATGTCAGCGTCTCTTAGTGTCAGTTCCATCACGGTGGTTTCACCGCCATGAATAAGTGAAACAGTCGAGAGTGACCGTGCGGGTACGCCCTGCTATTATGGGTGGCGAACTATGGACAATATTGCTGAGTGATGATTATTATATTCGGAGAAGAACAAAAGAATTGCTAATAGTTAACATCATTAACACCTCCTCCTACGAACGTGTTGGCGTACAAAAAACGAATGTTTCAACTCAACATCAACGTAAGAAAACAAGAACCTAAAAAACTGCAATTTATGAATCATACTCGTAGACCTATACGATTTTGTCTATTTGTTTAGGAGCCCTAAAATATTACCAAAAGTAAACACTGGGCTGCACTGGAGAAGAACATTCGAGAAATATGCGAGGTGTGAGATCTAATTATATTATGAATTCCGTACCTCATTTTTAAAAGAACATGGCTTTGGATTGGTGGCATCAATTACTATTTAAAGTCAAAAATGTACGTATGCCTTAAAACATTTTATATATATAAATTCACATCTATAATGAATAAAACTTTTTCTTCTCACACCCCTGTCTTGATTACAGCGGTTATAATGAAGATAAACTATGTAAAGCCGACGGCGCTAAATGTGCAAGCGTTTTCCCTTCGAAAATCTCCACATTTTCACTTCGATTTCATATAGTAAAATATGAAAACTGAGTGCCCTTGACGTTTAGAGGCAATTCTTTCTGTCTAATTACTGTAGTTCTGCGAGAGCCTTCTAAGAGAGAAGATTGTTCATCTGCTCTCTTTTGCAGGTCTAACCTTGTTCTTAGATTTATTAAAAAATTGAGGTAGTTCTGAGTTTTTTATAGTTCGGTTAATATTTTAGTAAATTAATTTTGAGTTATAAATGGCGAAAAAATGGCACCGTTACCTTAACGATCGCGATTACGCGTTTAGCGCTATGGATACGATTGAGACGTAGAGGGTTTAGGATTTGATTCCCGCACTAACACAAACAGATCTCAGTTTCATAACAAAAGGGAGAAGTTTACTTTTGATCTTAGGTTAATTAATGTTTAATTTATTAAAAAACTAGAATTACAAGACTTCCTAAATCTACAAAAGCATCAACAAGAACCATGTAACAGGTGACCGCAACAAGAGCCTTTGTGACAGGCGCTGGTGAGTCACTGCGCCTGCGCCGATAGTGAAGGCTTACGCGCGCAGCATGTTAAGGAATAACTTGTTACTTTCACGACGTAAAGGCGGCCACAGGTTAAACTCATACGCTTTGACAGTTTGTATCATTTTATATTGAATATATAAATATGTGTTATCAACTGAAGTGTTCGAAATTTGGAGTGAGGCCTTATGTACAATATTTGGGCAGTTAATTAAAAGTGCTTGAATGGGCAGTTCGTTTGGTATACTTTGAACAATATGTATACCCATATGAAGTTCAAGTCGCTAGTTATGTTATTGTTTAATTCTAAGAGATATAAGTTTTTTTTTCTCTTTCAATTAGATCTTCAGACGGAAGAGCTGCTAAACCTAAACTCAATTAATTAAATTGCTGACAGTTACTGACGGAGTGCTAACTTAAACACATTTGCTATAAACTAGGCAGAAAATTAATGTAAGACTCAAACAAAACGATAAAAATTTACCTCATTCGTCAAAACTTACCAAACACAACGAAATAGCCATTTCCTACATTAACATTCTCGTCTCACCTCCCAAAAGTAATGCATTTGTATGCACGCGATAGTAAGGTCATCGGATCAGTATGAAAGTTGCTATAACTCCTGACTGAAGATGAATTACAATGTGCTTGCGACACCTTTGAACCGCGAAGGATGTATCAAGATGCAACTCTAGATAGCTGCTCGAAAATTCCTTAACATGCTTGAATCTCTTGACTGGAATTAAACCTACTTTTTGCTACAAAACGTGAAGCTTTCAGAATCATAGTAGTAATTTAGGCATTAAAAAAAACCTTATAAAGTGATAATCAATTCAAGGGTCTAGCTAGTACCTCTTTGCACAATAGTATTATTATACACCCTTTATTTTTTGGGACGTGGCTCAGGTTAAAGTGGTGGGAAATAGGTTTCGATTTTTTCGAGATCATCTCTTGAGGAAACGTGGTCATTAGACCCGTTTTTATGAACACTTGTTAAAAAGTACTAAAATACATCGTAATAAATAGTGGTTTATTATTTTTTTCTGTTCTTTCAGATGAGGTACGAATCTCACAGTATTTGATGTGCTGATTCTACTTTCAGGGAAATATAAATTTAAGAACTCGTTTAAATTCATGATCACCGTGGCATCATTTATGGATCCACATTCGGATAAACGCGTCAAGATCTCTGCAACAGATAATTTAAACTCGACATTACTGACGTTATTGAGTGTAAAGTTAAGAGATGCAACCTTTAAAGGTCAGTTTCGAATCATCGGTATCTGTGTGAGAAATTAAAGGCACATGCTTGCGAGATTTACTGCAATTTTGCAAATTGGGAACATAATGTTCCATGATTGAATTGCACCACATTCATTTCCTCCAATAATGTCACTCTAAACTCACATACTATATAATGATGAATGATGAAACAAAAGACCCACTGAATGTGAAATTACCTGAAATAGAAATGAATAGAATAAGTTAACATAGGATTTAGAAAAATATTACCTTTTGTTTACATTTTACAATTTCTTAAAAAAAACTTTACATCATTTTTTTTCATAACTATGGCATCTGTTTTGTCACATTGTCCTGCATACATCTTTTATAACCATAAACAAGATGATTCCAAACTCTTTTGAAGTTTATCATGATTGCCGTCGGTGAAAGACTACCGCTTGCTTGTTTTCTTTTTTCTCAAGATAATTTTTGGGCGCTGGCATTTTATTTATTGTGTATAATGACTACAATGGAGTTTCAATCTTATGGTACATCCTCATTTTAGTTCATCTCGTCAAATTGCTCTACTAAGTACGATGTGAGATTTAAAAATATTAATAGTTAATTAATCAATTTACGTCACCAATAAAATAGTTTTACTTTCCCTTTGTATGTTTTATTTCATATGCATTCCGTTGCGTTTATTTATATCGGTCACTTGCACCTATCTACAATCCCCTTATATCTAAAGTCAAATGCAATAACAGAAAGGGTTTGTGGCAATAAATTAGCTGTTACGTTTGAGTTTAAATAATGTCGCCTATTGAAACTAATATGCTGCTTACCGGCAAATATCATAACAGACTGGTCCAGTTCAATGTGGGCTCTAGTAATCTAGGTCAAGATTTCCACTGCACTAATCTGTCAAGTGGTGGAATTAGCTCTTGTAAATGTAGAAAATTGCTATAAAAGTAGTGGGAGCGTATAACGTCTCGGAACATTTAATGCTGTTGATTCTTGCAAAAAAAAAACTTCCTATTTGAGTTCTCTTTACTCGTAGCTTTCCCAAAACTTTTATCTTTTTTTCCTCATCAAAAAACATTAGATTAAATAAGTATCCTACATACTATTTTAGAAGCCTATAACTGTTACAAATAATCACGAAATAACTTTAATTCGTGACTATGTATTGCACTTTAAAAGAAAATTTAGTACTCTATTCTAATTTCATTTACTAAACGAAGAGAGCTTTTCAAATTGCATATCTATACTATTGCATATCTATGGTAAAATTATAAAGAGGTAAGCGTTTGTAAATTTTTATGTTTGAAACTCAAACTCAAACTCAAATAACTTTATTCAAATAGACTGTATCAGTACTTTCAAATCGTCAAACTTACTGCAAAATATACTAAATAATATACATAAATACCATAATAATATGGATATGTAAATAAACAGTATACAGACATAATGCGACTCTACCACCGCGTCGGAGTTGTTTCTTACTGAGAAGATCCGGCGAGAAACTCAGCAGTTACTCTTTTAAACTTGTTTTGGGTTAACAACAGGCGTTAGTAAAGTACAAGCAGTGTGTCATTTTGATACAAATAAACCTAAAAGAATATAAAACAAAGAGAAAAAACCAACCATAAAAGAATATAATAACAAGAATTCATTTAAACAATTCAAAAACAAAAATTGTTAGTCAGTACATACATACTAGGTACCTATTAACTCTTACAATAAAACATCTGTTACAATAGAGCTATTTAATCCCGCATCGAGTAGAGCGCTTATACCCAGGCATTTTTATCTATAAGGTAGTCTTTTGTAGTATAATAGCCCTTTTTTAATAAAGCCGTTTTGATGTGATTTTTGAATCTATGTAAAGGTAACTCACAAATGGTTTTTGGAATTTTGTTGTAATAATGTATACCTTGCCCCATAAAGGATCCTAAAACTTTTTGTAACCTAAAGAGTGGTAGTGCAATTTTATCCTTATTCCTAGTATTTCTGCAATGTATGTCACTGTGTTTAGCATAGAGATCAATATTTTTTCTCACCAAAACAATGCAATTGTAAATGTATTGTGATGCTACAGTTTGGGACAGGTGATTTTCAAAACTACCTGACCGATTTTAAAAAATATTTCACTGTTAAAAAGCTACATCATCCTTGATTGCTATAGGCATATATTTGTTTTGAAATAATTCGTTTTCAGCCAGATCAATCAACACTTATGAAGTACCTTGGGAAAAAAGCGCTATCGAAATCTTTTCGTGCGTGCGCTGGCTCCACTGTTGATTATACGTGCATACAATGCACTACGAAAATATAGGTTTTTAATTAAAAATAAGTAGCTATTAGGTATTTTATGTGTTAAAAAATCATGTAAATCAAAAGGTAGATTTTGAGAATTATTACTACACAAGCATATCAATGCTCATGATTATAAGGTATTTCATCATCAAAAAAACTTTACGGAGATAAAATTTGTCCTTAGCAACACATTAATTGGTTTTATAGATTCTGATAGGTATATTGTGAAATTGAAAAATATGGACGCGAAATTATTAAAATACATGAAAGTGAAAGGTCACTTATGACCAAATTTCAGAAACTACAAGGAGTTTTAAATTTTGTATGGGTGTTCTTTTTAGGACATAGGTGCTCACTAAGACGGGTTTTTGCGAAATTCGACCTCTAAGGGGTTGATTTTGGGGGTGATAGTTTGTTTGTATGAAACTTTGTTACTTAAATTGCTAGGAGTCTCAAATTTTGCATAGGGTTTCTTTTTAGGATGTGGGTGCTAACTAAGGCGGGATTTTGTGAATAACAAGTATCGTACGTCGGAAAAAAACCCGTATGAGATAAGCCGCGGGCAGAAAGCTAGCTAACTAATAAAAAACTAAAACATTCCACTCATTATATTCATAAGTAAAACTATCCCAATCACTAAACATCAGCTCTTGTGGTCCAATATAATGAAAATAATGATAAATCTCTGTTTACTTTGGTATATTTGAAGAACATCCAGAGACAAATAAAATAAAAGCCGATAGCCATAGCATATTCGGCAGACGTGTGAACGTGCTTGCTGTAGACATTGTTCAATTTACTTTCACTTTCCTCTTCCCGTTGTAGGCACAAAAGCTATGACGTATCAAGTTTTAATAAACGTATAATGTTAGTGTTATATTTTTAGCACCATTAGTTAATGGTCAAAAGCTTTGATTCGTTGTTTGTAACTCGCATGGATTGAAAATCGCTTGGTAACTCCGCGACACGCTGTCAATCGTTTTTATTTATTTTTGACTGCCACATGATACATATCAATAACAGCTTCAACACCTTTTAATACTTCTTAAAGAGAATAAAAGCGTCTATAAACATAGGTACTAAATCAGGTACAGTTAACCCAGCTATCGTTACACTGCCATCAGAAGCTGAGCTATTCTCGCCATGAATTCGCAGACTTCGCACGGCTTGGTTGGTTCAACACATCGGACAAATAACATGAGTGATGAGATTTCACCTATAACTTTAGACTGTAAACTTTATGACGGTTTCCGATAACTTTTTCTTTTAGGTAACAGTTGCGGAGGAAATGCATCACGGAATAGTCAATAAAGGTTCGTTAGTGTGAGTATTAATGAGTGTCAAGTATTAATGTAAACAAACAAAAATCAGTTGATTTCCTGTTGCTGAAGTATTTCTTTTCCTAAAAATATAAATTTATGTACATAGAAGCTTTGTATACTAAATCGCACATAGATTTAACAAAGTTTTGAGATCAGTATGTGTGAATGAGAGTGATGAAAGGCGACTTGTAAGAGACTTTCTGCAATAACCTACCCAAATGAAGAATTTTGATACGAGTATATCAAATTACTAATCATATTGCGTTCACCCCATTCATCTAATTAGCTCAGAGAAAAGACCTAGTGCCTAGTGCTTTTATCGTAAAAACTAACAAAAAAAATTGCGTAATAATTTCATATCGGCCCTACGAATATTCGGCTTGACAAAAGCGTAATTCGCCGCACTTTCTAATTAAAACCTTACGTAACAAACCATTATTAACGCCATAGCCAACACAAAACCACTGGCGAGTAATGACTCGCGGTCATGCCCACTGCGACCCCATAATCAGTGACCTTGACCGCGGTTTTTACCTAGTAGTATTGTCTTTAGATCTTACGCAGATAAACTGTGAATAATCTGTAATTAGTCACCATTATATTGTCTTATTATGTTATTAAAACTTCTAATTTATCAGTAAGGTGGAATTGTTTTTGGGACACAGTTTTAACACTAATTCTTAGGCTTCTTGACACGGAAACTCAAAACCATACTGAATAATCCTAGCCTAATTATATCTTTTTTTTTGATAAAGAGATTATGTTTTATATTCATTCACTTTTCGATGTTTTTTAGGAAATTTTGGAATTCTCTCTAGTCTGTTCGTAAAAACCTTGTGCAAAAAATAGAGTGCTGGCGCACAAAATATCAAATATCAAATTAAAAAATAAAACCTGACTGTGGCCAAAAAGCTGTATAGTCAAATAAAAAAGATAGAGTAAAATAATGCACAGTGGTTTGTTTCCTTATGCACTGCCAACTTATTATACTTTTTTTTGCCACCTTATTTTAGTTTCAACGTTGCTTTACAACAGGTTTATTCACAAATTGCGCATCGTCTTGACTGAAAAATGTTTTACTCTATTGACGAATATTTTGAATTATCTTTTACTTAGATTAACAATATGGAAATGGACATGGTAATTTATAATTTAATTTAAATTTGTAATTTTTTTTTAACGTACCTATTTGCTGTTATATTTTTTTGTTTATTTTTAATTGGTATTTCAATAATTGTATTAAATTATCATTAAAACCGCAATTAATATAATACATTTAGTTAAAATAAAACCACTTGATACCACATTTACTGCAAATAAAGAATTAAACTAAACTTAAATTAAAAAATCACTCTGGAAAATATATGGACTATCATAAATTTTTTCATTCAGTTAATAGCTGACAAGTTTTCACTTATGGTAACTTTATGTCTCACATTTACGTATATTTGGTATATGAATCTAAATCGCATACGATACGACAGAACTTTAAAGACTATTTTCCCGTTATATTTTTTCTATTACTGTAACAAAGAACCAAATCTAAGATGCATCTGAAAGATATACACAGCTAATACCTGCTACCAATCTGGAAGATCTTGATAATGAAATGTTCAATTACGCTCACCGAAGGTCACCAGCAGTTTAAGGGAACCGGAGTAACTGGCAAGACAATAGACGTGTTAAACTGCAGTTAACAATAGTTATTAACATGTGGTAATACGTGAGGTTTGTAAGTGTAGACAGACAGCTTAACTTGAAGATGTGAAGCTGCCAGGTGAAATTTTACAGTCATTGCTTATGGATAGCGGTGGAAGGCACACCACTCACCTCTTTGAGTGTAGACGAAATGTGTAATTGTGAGAGGGTTTCATCAACAGGAATCTTGCCTTCAGAGCCGGGGTAGTAAGTTACCCCATTCGATTTATACCCATACACTCGTGAGTGTACAATGTTCGGCACTGTTGAATTTTTTTTTAATGGAGGAACAGATAATTACAGGTGTTTGTTAGAACTAGTTTTTTGAACGTATTTTTATTTGTATATTTTAATTTTATTATTATTTTTGAGTGAATTAATTTTTTTAGTTTATTGCTTAACCCTTCCTAATATTTTCCTCTACTTGGGTTGTCTGGAAGAGATTGCTTTTAAGCAATAAGACCGCCTAATTGTTTGGTTATAACCTTGTTATACCAACCTGTTACGTTTCATGCAAGCAATTCTTATCAAGATACTTAACAGTAATTTATGAATATCCTTACGAGTAAACTCATTTAGTGGTTACAAAATAAATAATGGTCGATAATTCTAACTTGTAAATGACAAATCAGTTGGATGTTACGGGAACAAACCACTAGTACCACTACTTGGTAGTTAAAAGCCTTTCAGCCTTCGCTGCAATTGATGGGCTTTGACCTAATCACCACGCTCGCCAAATGCGGGTCGGTAACCAATAAAACTAGCAAAACTTTAATATGATAGCCAATGATGAGATATTATGAAAATGGCATTGCATTAGCGAACACGGTTAGCGGTTACCGGAGTGCATTGTCGAAAATAACACAAAATTGGCGCTTGTGTTGAGTAGGGTTGCCAAATGGACTTTGATAGCTTAATAATAAAATCGTTGTGACAATTAACGATAATTATCTTGCGAAGTGTGGAATTCATACAACCGATTTCAATAAAAACACTGAAAATATATTACTGTAAGCAAGGAAAATCTCTGACAAAATAACAAACCAAATAAAACCTAATAAAAAAACGAATTCAGCCCTTCTGAGTTTTTAAGGAAACAACTTAGAGTATTTAACATTCAACAAAACACAACTTACAAAAAATACAACTCATAATAAAATTCAACTAATGAATGCCAAAAGATACCTACTGTGCAATGTTAATGTAAATTATAAAATGAAGATCTTTACAATGCCAATATTACAGGGCATCACATTTAATTTTGTAGTTCTAAGTTTACTAACTTTTAATAATAAAGTGACATGCAATACATATAAACACGACGATTTTGACGACACGATTGGCGCAGTGCGTTGCAGCACGGTTTCTCGCCTCGATTTCCGTAGTGTCCCGGGTTCGATTCCCGGTCCTGTCAAATCAGGAAACGATCTTTTCTGAATTGACTCGGGTCTGGGTGTGCTGGGAGACGCCCTTGGCTTATTTCCTTGTGTGGTACCTCGTAACACAGGGATATTAATCCCTACTTCGAGACGATTACAAGAGGTGTGTTGTCTGGCGCATATTTATTTATTTATATAAAAAGCACCGAAGGATCTAAACTTGAAGCCAATTCTGTTACCATTAACGATAGCTGCAATGTTTCATTAACGATTAGATCGTAATCCAATGTGCTTAGTTATTGTGACAACCCTTAAGTGCTATTAAGCGGTAAATTACATATCGCAGAGAATCGGCTCATCGCGCATGCGCCGACCGAGACATTATCGTAAAGTATGGTCGGTGGTTCCCATACTATTGTGCAAAAGCCCAGCTTCCATAAATTACTTTTTTGTGGTGGTAATAAGTACATAAAATATGTAATAGTGACCCACTCCGGCGCAGTCCGCTACAGAATTTGACGTTACCTATGAAGTTTTTCTAGACGATATATGAGTATATGTTTTCTAAGGAATTTTGGCAGTAAGTATCGCCTACGGTGTGAAAAGCTAACAAGTAGGTTAGAGGGTCTGAAAAAATACGTGACGAATAAATCACAATTTTTATAAAGGTGATCCCTCGCCTGGAATGTAACGTTTTTTCCTGTGATGTAACGTTTCAGATTCGATTTTGAGTTTTAAATCAAAAAGAGCGTGCTCATGATATATTTTACAAGTTGAAATGTCCAACACACACACCTACCTATTGCTGTACTCATAAGTAAGTAAGTGGGTGCTAAAGCAAAAACATTTCATTTCAGACGCGTGCAGCAGGCTCATGACGCTGCAATCATGTTATTATCGAAAGTGCAAGCTGCATTCATCTATTACTGCATTTGCTGCAATAACGCTCATGCTATTTGCAAATATGACAGGTTGGTTTTACAGATCACTTTCAATATTCAAATATGTTTCTGCCTAAGAAAAAGTGTCTGCACTTTGAGAACATGTAACGTGTTAGAAAGAAACAAAATTGATTCCAAACAAATATTGCATGTTTTTAAAGCAAAATAATTTATAAGTCTTACGAATATAAATGTGATCACTCAGCTTAAGCAGATGTTCTTCAGTGGAACCTTCAGGACCAAGCGTAACCTACTAACATAGAAAATTTGACAGGTTTTTGTAGTAACCGATTTGAAAAACAGAAGTTCAAAAAACTAACATATTTATTTTAAAACTAATTAACTCATTACAGTTTTCACAAAATTATAAACAGCTGGGACACTTACATCAAGATCATCTGACCACAACTAAGGTCTTTTGTTAGTTCGAAAAGTAAGCAAGCGAGTGCAATTTTTTTTTATGAGGATAACGACAAAAAAAAATGATTTAATAAATATGAAACATTCGCTGATTAGCAATGAAAACAGATTTCTAAACAAGATGTGTTAATACATATTTAATTAGGAAACAGACTGTCACTATTAGTAAAAACCTTTTTCTTTCATTTTGTATCATCGAATCTTCCAGTTTCTAGCATGTCGATGATAATCGAGTACAAATGTTTTTTCTTAAGCAACGTCAGCGACAATCAAGCATGCGGACCGTCTGATGGTAATTTTTAAATAAAATACACTTATATAACACCCATGGGGTAATCGTGTGTTAGAAATAGTGCGCGAGTGTAATTAATGTGAAATGCAAAACATATTATGTTTTTATCACTTCTCATGCTCTAAAAGTACGCCAATATAGCCCTACGAAGCGGGACTAAAGTGACCACTTTAGGCCCTAAGGAGTAAAAAGTAATTAGTTTTTTAAATTCCTTCATGTGACGCAGACAAACTCAAACAGCCAGTAAAAATTAAACTATTATCTATGGAGTGTGGACCATTTTCATTGCGAAAATGTTGAGAGTTTTAGTTCCATGGTTTGTCCGCAAAGAAGGTGGCGCCATGTGTTTTAAATTGTTTATCTGTGACTGGTTCGGAAAAAAAAGACCGCGAAAATTTCAGAACTTTTGTCGAGTGTAATTTTGTTCAGTTTTAAATGTTTTTGTACTGAATTGACAATTTTTCTCGCACTCAAAGTGAAAAGTACAGTTTGCACCTCGAGACTAAACGCCAACTTAATATACCCTCGGTTTCATTGACTCCCTCGCACGCTCGGGAGTCAAACCACCTCTGGTATATTATGGCTTCGTTTAGTCCCTAGATATAAAATATACTATTTGTGCCGTGCAATGTATGCAAAACACAAGACCAGTGAAAAAATTGTGTGTCAAAACATTTAGATGCGCTTCACGCGTAAATGTGTTAACAGCGTTAAACTGTCGGAATCACGCTGTTTTTACTAGTGGCGGCAAAGATTCATGTAGTCTGCCATTTATAAGTACATAGACAGTTTTTAAGAGCGTCGCCTAGGTATTAAGCACCCCAACTAGGCTCGTGGATCGTGTGGTCCCGCGTCCAAATCTGGCCAGAACCTTACACTTTGTGTTCATTGTTGAATTTCCGACCTACTCTCCGGTCAACCAAGAACCAAATCAACCCGGATAACGGAAGGTTCACCACCTAACGTTGGGTTCTAATACCGTTGGTGAAAAGTGGGCTTCTAAGTGTTCCGTTCACCATAACGGCAACAGGCCTCTGACTACCCCGTTTGGGCTAAACTCTTTATGACACAGTTTTTAGTAAGGCATGTCCTGTGACCTAGCTCGGCATAGTAGCTAACGTTATAGTTATTTGGAATTTGTGATAGCTCTCCTGGGTAGCAACACGCTGACGCGTGACATGCACAACAGAGGGCGGGAACATTTTCCAAGCGCAGAAGACCAACTTACTCTAAGAGCACTCATTGCGTGTCCAGCAAATCATTTACCATAATTACCGAGATATCTCGAGAAGTATGATTATTCGAACGTTGAGCCTATATAGAAAGCGAGGTTGACGATCTCTGTAACTCGCGTTTAATTCGATTTGACGCTGTTACTGTTATGAAATTCAGTGAAAACGGTAATCATTTATTTAGTGCACATCGGAGCATAGATAAATGAGCGAGTGCGAAAAAAGTGGATTACAATTTGTTGTTTACGGCCAGCTATTTGTGTGTTACTGGTAGTTAGTCTAAAACAGGCAGCAAGCAAACTGGTGACGTCTATGAAGGCCGTACTGTACCGCCAATTACCATGAGTCCTTTTCTTAACAGTTGTTTAACGCTATCAACACGGCCAAATTTTATTATTCCAGAACTCGGCTCGTCAGGGGTCTATCCTCATACTGAAGTAACATGTTTCTTTCCTAGAATGTTATCACTTGAAATCAGGGACCTGCGCTGCTTGATTACTCCCGTAATCGTATAAAAGTGTGTATTAATATTTATCGAGAACGTCGTCGGCAGTCGTGGCACAGTTGTTGAGCACCCGAACTCGGATCAATTCAGGCCAGAACCAAAATCTTTGAGCTCATTGTCATATTTCCGACCAACTCTCCGGTGATGGAAAACATCGACAAAAAACCAAATCAACCCGGATAACAGCGGAAGACTCACCTACCACGTTGAGTTCTAATACTAATACCATTGGTAAAAAGTGGGCTTCTGAGTGTTCCGTTCACCATGACGGCAACAGTCACTTGCTTCTGACTACCCCGTTTGGGATAAATTTGTGATAGTATGGATGTAATATTTTTTTATTAAAGTTTTTATAACCTGAATTCATGGTTTTTTCTTACTTCAAATTAATGTTCTCTATGACAGCCAGTTAAGTGCAAAGGTAGCTTTGCTTTTTAGTTATTAGACAGGTCGACAAAGGATTTCATTAAGAGATTAATAATTATGAATATCTTTCACCAAAATTGTTGTACATTTTGTGTTGTATAGTTTGCACATAAGTAAATATAATAAAGCAAGGTTGCTACTTTGAGTACAATATAAGACATACATTTATACATTAAAATATCATTGGTGTCTTATTGAGTACTTTAGTTTATGGGCTAATTATTAGGTTAGACCAGACTTACGTGACCAGACCGGTTCATAAGCTGTATCACTTACATCTAAAGCAAAGCACTTGCTATGAATCATTAAACACTATAGGCTAAGCGCTATAACTACTGTTATACTTTGGTTTATAATAAGATACGATAAGTCAACATCGTCATGATAATATGAGTATAACAAGGATAGAAATACAGACAGGGATAAGCTTATTCTAGTAGTTAATTTTAATAGGATATTATATTACCAAGAAATAACACCCCCAAACAACAGAACCACTGAAAAACTACACTTGAATTAGCTTTACATTTCTAATTTTGCATAGACTGCATATATCTAGTTAAAATCTTTAGGGAAACAGATTTTTCAAGCAATTACAATTATAAAGATTTACCTAGCTTCGTGATTGGTTATTAACCAACACATCCTCGCACATGTCTGGTGGAAACGCAACCTTACGCTTGAGCTGTGGTACAAGTAAATAGCAACAAATTTGCAAAGATTGCTGCTCCACCTTATCGGGTTATAAACGCGAACCAAGTCTCAACCTCTCTATATCAACTATGAAATCAATCGCCAGCAACCTTGGTTGTTGACCGAGCTGCGTTGCACAATTACTACGCTATTAACAGCTGTGGATAATAACAACAAATGTCATGCATCGACAGATTGTAAGCTGACACCGGAATCTGTTGGTTTAAATAAGATTTAAACAGAGGTTGGGCACAGCAGATTCCTCTGCTCGTTAAAGCTGCTTTGATAAAACGCACCATCTAAACAACACTGCTTATAGTTGTGATCCTGGTGGTCAATCAGTTAGCCAGAACTCATAGGGGAGCTGTTTCTGTTCATTTTACAAGCCAGGGTTAGCCATTGGGATACTTCTGGTGGTATCCATAGGTGTTGTTCACTTGTCACTGACATGTTTTTAAACACGTTGTATGAAAGCTATGCCGAATGAACTCGTAGTTCATAGAAAACAAGTTTTGGGGTCTTTACAGAGATATGGATTTGGCGGACTCTACATAACAACTCAAATTCCATGCAAATGGATTACGAGTATTGACGCTTTTGGTTGTATTTATCAATTCTACTGCACTCTAATGCTGTTTGGTGTGAACCAAACTTTACATACCAATCCACTTTCTTATCATAAATAAGTCATTAAAATGCATAGATGAACCGGTCAGGTTATCAACTCTTAAATGAAAAGGAAAGTTTTTCAAACCTGTCAAACAAACGAATTGCAAAAGCCTGCGCGTTTAAAGGTACTATTTGGAACCGAACTGCAACTGCCGACAGCACATGCAGCGACTGCATGGGACTGCACGTATTTATATGAAATGGCTACACGTGCTGCTGCCGCGGCGCTTGGAAGCCATTTTATATAAATACATACACACCAGTAGTACCAATTCCTATCGGCAGTCGAAGTTTGCATGATAATCAAATATGAATATGAATAAGCAAATCATCTTGCTGCATAGATAAACTAGCAATGATAAGCCTAAAATTTGACAATAATAAATACCTAAGTAAACAGCGTTAGTATTAGCTTTTGTGTATCAAGACGTTACATCTAAACGACAGGCATTCAAAATTCTGACTGTTTTCTGACCCAGTCAATTGTTATATCGTTTAGCTAATTTTATAGGCTATCGAATAATTAAGCGAAGTCTGACCTGCTGTCAAAAAATAAGCGACTAGCGATTGAATCGCATTGCGCGTGAGAATGTAGAGGCGTGGTCAGTCGAAAAATTCGACTGTTGAACACCAAATTTAGTAGTACGTTAAGTCACCATATGAAAAGGTTCTAAGTGACGAAGAAATAAGGACAGAAAAACTAGAAAACAGAATGTGAGAATTAAGTAAAAAAAACAGATAATAAAATTCGAGGTTAAAAACTTCATAAATTTTCATTTTTCGCAATTTTCATATTGTTTGCTATGTTTAAAGCAAAGATGCAGAGTACCTGCCGTTGTCATGATAGTAGATAATGTATTATGGTTGACGTGTCCTGATTGTATTCTCCTATCCATTTCACATATTCAATGATTAATTGAGCAGGCAAGTTACTTCACTCAGCAAAGCCACAACTTTTGCTACGCTTATTGCATGTATAACTGGCTTTATACCTTGAAAGGAACAAATAGATTCTAACGCAAAATCAAATTCCATTTGCCGAAACGTGCACACCGTTACAATAAAGGGTTAAGCAATGTAAACAAGAGATCGGGAGCGTAACGACCTTAATACTAAAGCAGTAGGGCCTGTATTGGGTTGTAAGAATACAAATGTGTTGACCCTGTTGTTCACGTAGGCCACTAAATAAGCGACCGAATTGACTGCTTGCGAATTAAATGAAAATTTATACTTGATCGAATACCGCTTACTGTAATTAATTCAAGCTTAAAAAACCTACCCAAACTACATACATTTAATTTTAACTACATTGTTCTCACAAAACTTTTTAATTACCCTTTATTGAAATTATCTATTGATAAACTAATCGCACTAAAGTAATATTACTCAAGTTTATTCCGGTTTAGGTTGATTATTAATTACATTTTAAAAAAATTAGGAAGAGTGTTTTGTAAAATGTCAGTCGGTGGTTATTATGCGCATCATCAACAGATAGACAAAATAGATTCTCCATGATCATATCACAATGTTTCTCCATCGTCCACCTATGCGGTCGCTTTTTCTAAGACCCCAATAGGTTGTGACGCGGAAACCATTTTGACCATTCAGCGCGTAACTTTCAAACAGCCCGAGTTAAATACTGTGCAAAATGATAACAAACTTTTCTGTTCTAACTTTAGCACACCGAACCCCAAACTTTATGTAATTGTATTAATGCAGCATGTTTAAATTTATTATGATAATTATGTTATAAAATGTAAACTAGCCGATTTAATACTTGGAGCAAAGCAATTTGTTCACTTTAAAAAGTATTTTAACCGTCTGACTAACCGTCTATACTCAAGGACAGCTTTAATAACTTGAACGTAAAGTGGAACTTTCCATTAAAATTAAGCCTTAATGCATTCATCGTTAGCGACCTGTCCGTCTGTTACAGATTAATGGTCAAGCAGTTTTTTATTACAAGCGGTATAGCCTTCCGACCAAATGATTTTGATAGGTTGCGTGCGCTATTTGGATGCACGCTTTCCATAAAAAATAAAAACTACAGTGTGATAGACCGTGACTGGTATATATATATATAACCAGATAAGATGTTTTAGCTGACTTTGATATATTGAAATTTGTTTATGACAGTGTCGTGCGTAACGAAGAGTTAAAGATCGAGGGTCTTGTCTTACTTCGTGAAAAAGCACAAGCGACCCAGATAACGGCGCTAGGCTCGATACGATAATGTTCAACAGCAAGTGTGGGCTCCTGGTGACCGTGGCAACGGTCAACTTGCCATCATTGTGTTCAGGATGTAGTCGTGTAAATATGTAAGGTTATGTACCTGTGTCGTCCGAAGGGCGCTGGAGACGGCAAGCAGCGCGAGCGCAGTGGCGCTCCACCAGACACCGACCCGCATTTTTACTGCAACAAACAAATATTAAATAAGATAAGAAATTCTTTATTACCTCAACCTAGAAGTGATCACTTTTAGTCAACCTTCAGACAAACGAAAAAAAGTTAAATCAGCTGCAGGATATATCTTTAATAAATAAGGAAAGTTACAGTACATTTCTTCGATAGAGGTAGTGATTAATAAAAACATTCAATTACGTTAACATTATTAAAATTTAAAGGTATGATATAGGATATAATTTCACAAGTACTGTAATTTTTTCAAAATTCAATATGAATTCATTATTACATAGCAGAGGCGATCCGTCGTCGATTGACAACTACATGGAAGAAAACGACTATCACTGCTTAGGTTGAATAATGACAATAATACTCGACATCTTCTACATTTACTTATAAGGTAAAAAAACAATAGAATTAAATCAAATAGCAACACATCAATCCCACACTACTTTCGCCGATCGTTTGCTTTCTTTGACGAAATACGATAGCTTCCTACTCAGAAAAATTCTTTGATATATTATACCTTTCTCCAAACTGGTTAGGATTGAGAAAATATTACAGGGATACTTAAATCTTATGTGAAATACAGGCGGTGCCTAGTATTACGTTCTCAAATACAGGTTTTAAAGAATTAGAAAGATTTTGGCCAAAAGAAAATTAACAATAATAGGTAATCAGTGAAATTTCTCAACAGATTTCACCTTCACAAGGCTATAATAAGAACCAGTTTATAATAAAAAACAGAAATCATTATAATTTGGATTCCTAATTTATATTCCAAAAATAAATGATGGTTTTTATAATCCGTTATATTAAAATGGAACTAATGAAATTGTTAACAGGTCGGTTACATAAGAGTATTTTTATATTGATTGAACACGTTATTATAACCTAAACCACCTAACCACCTTTGCGGTGTTCCTATTTTTTACTAATATACAAGGTATTGGCAATATCGACATCTTATGCCTTTACTTTAGTTGAAATAGAGGAGCTTGTGGCTGAACCCTACATAATGGGCGAGACAAAGTCAGCTAGACTAAGCTGGCGCGGCCACGTTGAAAGGATGTAATGGGATCGGGCTGTGAAGAGAGCCTATCTGGGTCGGCCAACCGTAAAGCGTCCGGTGGGCCAGCCCAGGTATCGCTGGATAGACCAGGTCGAGAAAGATCTTCGTCACTTGCAACGGCCCGACTGGCGACGGGTGGCTGGAGATAGAGCAGAGTGGCGGAATCTCGTGTCGGAGGCCAAGATCCACTTCGGGTCGCTGAGCCACCACAATAAGTAAGTAATCCCTTTATTTTATTTATCAACTCCACATCTGCTTGAACTGGTTGTATTATATTTATTATATTATATTTATATCGTATTTATACTTTGTAGCCAAACTGTCAAGGAACAGTTCAGTTCCACGTTAATTAACGTTTTTCTTTTTTAACTGATTGAACTAATAGATAGTTAGCACATTGAGTGAAATGAAAATTACTACGCTACCCCTTTACCCTCCGCGTTCCAACACGCACTTTGTTTTCAGACTGGCTTTGAATGTTTCAACTATATTATACACCTCATACAATTGAAAAAAACAATCAAATCAGAAGAAGTATTTATAATTTTTTAAGTTTAAATTTAAATCCAAAATTTTAACAGCTTAGTGCCTATTCACATGAGGACACGATTCGTGTATTTTGACAAATCGACTTTTATAATTTTATATAAAATAATCGTGAAAAAAATAATTCCATATTTTTAGACGATTCGTCAATGACGTATCCCGTGGGAATGAGCCCTTACGAAAAGTTTATCTGACCCTAAGCTAACCAGAGCTCGTGCTAATGTTTTCAGAGAGTATCTAAACAATCATAATTTCACATAAAAAAACACAAAGAATGTTCATCCTATGATTGTTTTCTCCTTGGAGCGGATAGAGCTCACGACCTGAACCCATTTGCGCGAACCCATTTCCTGAACAGGTCAGGTTAAATGAAAAAAGGACTCCATCCACACCATTGAGAACCGTCGAGAGTTTCCTGGAAGCTTAGTGAGTGATTGAATCAAAATTCATAGCAAATTATGCTCCATTTAACGACCAATTACTGTAAGCGACTTTGTAAAGTGCTGTATGTACGTACAGTCAGTTTCATTGGTGGAATTTGATCTGTGCTCAGCAGCGGAACATAATAAACTGACAGTATGTCAAAAGTGACAGACAACCGAAATTATTTGCTCGATTTAGCGGCAGTGATCAATTGTTTGCCATTTTATAACGAGCTCATTGGCAAAAAACGTTTAACGTGTCTATTTTGGATCCAAGGGTAGAATTATTTTTTGTATTCTTATTTTAAAGGAAGATTAAAGAAACAGTTGAAGATTTGACAAGTTTTTTTAAGTTTAGTTGCGGACCCGATGTTTAAAATGTTAGATCTACTTAAGAAGTAAAATTGGTCAGTGAAATGTGCTTCAAGAAAGATCCTGGACTTGCGCAATGGCATAACTTCAAACCACCTTTGTTACGAAGATCGTCTGACGGGTATGTTTTTGATTGATAAATGGCACGTAGTGAATTGCGTTGTCATCTGCATCATTCAATCTGAATCTTCTTTTTGTTTAACGCAGACTTCCAAATGGTTCCCAAAGCCTGTGGAAGAGTACCAGAAGTAACACTTGTGCATTACAGACCCCGTAAATTTTTTGAACCTACGTGAAACTGCGTGCTTACAGCTCATGAAGGATACTCGACAGGCAGCTCTTTCTCTCAGGAATCATGTACTTTGACATTTAAGAACATTCTTGCTTGTGAAGTTTGCTATTTTTGCAGTTCAGTGTACACGCGCCTATGCATATCTGTTGCAACTGCACCGCTTTCGTTGCTGACTACAGCGCCTACTTGCTTTATAGAGCGATGACATGCCTGATGTAATTGTATTTGTTTCATGCTAAATTATCCTTATTAACTCAATCAGAGTTCAAACATTTTGATACCCAGGGTTGCTTGTCAAGTAACATTTTTGGAAAAAGAAAGGTAAAATATATAAGATAAATCATCATTATAACACTTAATTGTCTGACCTAAAACGAAGCAGACGATAATATGAAGCTTTTGTAGACTGGTACACTTCGATATGTTAAATACTGTGAGTGTTTGTGAGGAGAAGAGATTCAACCGGGGGTGTGAAAGGCTAGGTTCACAATCAAGCACGAGAAACCATTATTACTCGTACTTCCTAAAACCTGCTTCGGTAAAGCCTTAATTGCACACAACTTTGTTATTGTTAAATGCTTCAAAATGCCAAACGAGACAGCAAGCCCTCAGCTACCCTTACATTTTCCCAGTTCTGGAAAATAGTAGAGACGTGATTAGAAACAAGCCATCGCTAAAGGTGAGCGGTATTGGTTTCATCACCAGGACTATATTACAAAAAAGCGATATACACTTTCGACATTATTACACCGATAATATTTTAAATTTTATTACAGTTAATATAACTGTCGCTGACAGTATTGTGTCAACCCTGTTTTTTATTGTTCTCAACTCCAATTCCAATTACACACCGTTTGGCTTTAGATACACGCGCGAGATACTAAATCATTAATGTAATTAGACAACTGTCACATCAGGGTCAAAGAAAAGCAATCTAGATAACTAGTCAGTCACACTTTGACTGATTTTGTTCCAAATCTGGGCAGCTGATTGCGACTGGTTTTGATATTGAAATGAATAGTGCGTAAATGTCTGGATATTACATTAACCCGAAGCTGATCAGAGCTTCCTTGTGCTACATTGTGTCAGGGGTGTCAGGAACTGGTTCCGGATAACTGGAAAGCATGAACATATTTCTTTTTGCTGCATCATCACCATTGGCAGCCACAAGACATCCACTGCTGAACAAAGCCTCCCTCACAGATTTCCAAAGCGACCGCTTGCAGGCGATCTGTTGGTTTGTTGGTAAGTTGCTTAGGCTTCTTTACCACGCAGAGATATGCTATGTAGCGCTGCTGCGAGGATGTGCAAGCTAAGCTACGAAACTGTTAGACCGTTTCCATTGATGCCATACTTTGTAACGGAGCGAGTATGATGTGCTGCGAAGATGTGCCGCAGGAAAGTAGATGTGCAGGGAAGATGCGCAGGGAAGATGCGCTGAACTATGCGATGTATCGACAGTAGGGAAGGCACAGCACGCATCCATGGCACGAATCCATAGCACGCTTCCATGGCATGCATCCATATGTAATGTTAAGCACATAGCTTAGTAGAACCCGTTTTCACTAGTGCTGTGTTATGTGGACCATTGAATGTGATTGGTAGATATCAAACGCATCCACAGCAACGTAGCACAGCACATGTCTAGTGGAAAAGTACCTAGTATTTGTGTCGCTGCCCAAATACCGCAACGGAGTCAACGTGCGACCTTAACCCCTCTGATTGCATAGCAACAATTTTTACTACTAAACAACTTCCAAATGCAACTTCATACTTAACACTTACACGCGAACAAACATTCCAAGTTTCCGTAGAACGGAACGCGCTGCGCATGCGGCTACAATTTACAAATTAATACGATTACATGAACAGGGTGTTGTGCAAAATTTGCACATGCGGTGCTCCAGTTATAAATAAAACTGTTGTTGTAATTGTGGTAATGTGTCAAGTGAGTGCAAACTGTCCAATGCACGTATTCACAGACAAACATTTTTATCGGACCACTTCGACTTTGATTTCAAAGCTCTGATAGAAAAAATGTTAGTTCTGGTGATCATTAAATATTTTTTTTGAAAAACTTTCGAATTAACTTTCTGCTTCTTGACCTCAGTTAAGAAGCATTCAATATTATTCGAAGGTCTATTTATTTTGGTCAAATCGGCCGTAACTATCTGAAAAAGTTTAATAACTATAAAAATATGCCATCGTCTTATCTGCAAAGTTTGACTAATTAAATTCAACTATAGCCAGCCATACATAAAGCAAAATACATCATTTGATGTTTTCTAATTTCGTTTTTAGATTGAATTGTCCTATTTAATTAAGATAGAGTTCTGCAGACGTGCTTATTGTCTTTAAATTACCTCATTATGTTCAATCCGAGGCTGGTGGTTTAAGATGCGATAATATGGCGTGTGACGAGTAAGTAAATTCAACAAAAAAATATTCTAGAATTATAATCGTCTTTTAACTATGCGACTTGTCAAAACGCCTCACGCATTGCATTGGGCCAGCCAGACTCATGTCACGGACACCATAATTGTCTCCTAACTATTTAATTAGTCACCGAATGAGACAGGCCGACAGACGGACGTACGCGAGGAAATCGTACGCTTCCTGTGCGTGTGCGCACGATAACGTTGTGAATAATTAGTAGCGAAAAGGAGTGCCTTGTTAATTAATTATCGACCGAGTTTGTGTGCGACTGTCCCTAGGAAGAAAAAATAAAACTACTTACGTTTTTTTTTATTTCAGAACTTTAGCATTGACAATATTAATTTGCTTTTCTTGTAGTACACAGACGCGTTCACATCAAGCTTTACATAGAGGCATCGTATGCTGCTCACATAAGACCCATTTTGCAATGGTTTTGTACATAATTTGTTGGAGATATAGGAGAGGGTTTGATTTGAGTAATATGAGGCAAAAAAGTCAATTAGTCCAATAACCTATGCTATAATATTACGTAACAACCATGCCACCAGCATTCCTACTTCAATTTGACGGCACGATTGGCGTAGTGCGCTGTAGCACGGTTTCTCGCCTCGGAACCCGTAGTGCCCCGGGTTCGATCCCCGGTCGGGTCAATTCAGGAAACGATCTTCTCTAAATTGACTCGGGTCTGGGTGTGCTGGGAGACGCCCCTGGCATAATTCCTTGTCTGGCACCTCGTATTACAGGGATATTTATCCCTACTTCGAGACCATGACAAGAGATGTGTTGTCTGGCGCATATATATATATATATATATATATATATATATATATATATTCGCAGCAGTCTGATAATTATATATATATAATTATCAGACTGCTGCGAACACGCGGCGATCACCACTTACTGGCCTAAGACGGCCATTAATTATCATGAAACGAGTGAATCTAAATGCACTTATTGATAATGAAAAGTACGAATTGGAAATTTAGGTATTTGTTAACAGTTATGACTTCTCGGCTTTATATCATCATCAGCATAATGTCATAGTCGACTTCTGGACTTACTTACTAGAATTATTAGAACATACTTATTTGATCAGTACGGCGGAGCTTGAACTTTACTGCAATCTCTCTCAACTACTCTTCAAAGTCATAGCCATATCATTTATTGCTCCATGTTGGTTTACAAGATCTTAAATATAGAACAACAACTTCTACTTCTCTCTGTCAACTGCTGATGCTATGTATGTGTGCGTAAGGGTTGCGCTCGCTATCGTGTTACCAACCACAGGTGTGTTTACTCGTCCCCACGCTCCTATACATATCATTTCTGAGGTATCTCATTAGTTTTAGGGCAATTAACGAAGAGGAGTTCCGTGACGCAATATCTGATGACATCTCGTCTGAGCCCCAACATATTCAGCGTCATGATCCTGGCTCACGTGTGGGATTGCAGAATACTCCACGCGTAGATTGCAAAAGTTGATGTGTATCGGAGACACATCATCTGTTCATTAAACATGCAGTTTGACTAATTAGCAAATTAAAGTCCATTTTTCTTCAGACATACTTAAGACCCTACGGCACCATGCCAGTAGCTTTGTTTTTGAGCAAACGTTGGCCATGGCTTCTGCAGGGAAGGCCTGCCCTGTCACAGGCCTCTCCTCAACTGTGCCGTAATACGATCTGTACTAAAACACGCAGGCTCAGTGCGGATTTTCGAAGAGGTGTATTTAGGTCTAGCTAAGTGATAAGCCATACTGTCAAATGTTATCAAGCCATTGGTCACCTGGTCACTCCGACGTCACCTACGTCAGACCACGGGCACCTCTCATCATATCATCATGTTACTCCATCATACAACAAATATTACTCAAGTTAGTTCTATTATTAGAACACGAGACTGTATCAGAGCGTTCTCGCGTGTGGTCACTCTGCTATTACGTGGTGATTACGCGGGGAAAGTGTCATTGATATGTTAAAACAGTTAAATAAAGCGCTGCTCGAGAAAGTACGAGTGTGCGTCTCTATTCGCCGGTAAATGGGTTTCTGGTCCATTATATTATAATTATAACAATAACTGTTTTGACCTCTAAGTACATTGTTTAACGATATTGTCTCCAAAAAGAAGAAATTGGACCGTGTTAGCTGAAACCTAAGATGATCAAATTTCTTCAGTTTGTTCATAAAAGGTTTATAAATAGTAACTCATCGACTTTAGAGATGTGTTTGTGAAAGACGGGCTGTTTATCAAACCAGGCATTAATGATCAGATTACAACATAGCTTTAGACTCTGAGAGAGAAAAGTGCAATTGCGGACTTAACGCTTAGTGGCGATGCAGAAATTGCGATTTTTTTAACTAATCTTTACAATTCACTTATCTCAGAAGTAATCTATTAACGTCCTTTAGAAAGTACGAGCAGCCTTTTGTGTCTTTATTAACATGTTAATTTGAATTGAAGCCGGTGGTAATCTTCCTTAATCTTTGGTTCTATTGAATAATCGCCTTTAAATAGGCTTCTTAATGACTCAGATTAGAAACGCTTGTTATATTCTAGTCTTATAAAGGTACCTATATGTCCAATGCCGTTCGTGTTTACTTCCGTAGCTATGGAGCAGTGTGTACACTTTGATAGAAAAGATACGATTAGAAAAAAGGTTTGTTGGAATTATAAATGGACAAAACGAATCAACATTCTATTTTATAGCAGAAAGTTGAGTTCAAGCTTGAACACATCTATCGGCATCTAAGCACATTCTTAGTAGAACTTTTACTGTCAAAAAAGGTGTCGGAGTTTGATAATACAAATGATCGTCGCATGAATATTTTTTCCTTGGGGAAATTTAACCCACGACCTTCAGTATTATATGCAGGAACTATACCCATTGTGCCTCGAGCTATTAAACCCGCTATGAGCTATGTTCAATAAAAATAGGAGGTCGAGCATGAAACATCATAATTGTAACTTTACTGCCACCAAAACTGAATCTCTGTACATTGTTCGTCAAGCTAGTAACTTCCCGAAACATTGTTATGTTGGTATTAGCATACAAGAGCTTGTCTGTCCCATTGTTGAATTCATATGTCAAACTTGTTATCAAACTTTGCTAACATAGCCTGTTAATGGGAAATTGAAGTCAAGGTCACTACCGGCATATTAGCTGATTTAATGTCCGTACCAATCTTAGGTAGAGATAAATAGACCTTCTCGTAAGTCATACAAATAAAATAAAATATTTTACTGCATTAATTTTTGGGTAACATTGAAAAATTTGACACTCGAACTAGTTTGGACAATTCAGTTTACTGACTAACTCAATAGCTTAGTTAACTATGCTTCGACGACACTATTGGCGTAGTGCGCTGTAGCACGGATTCTCGCTTTTAGTGTCCCGAGTTCGATCCCCGGTCAGGTCAATTCAGGAAACGATCTTTTTCTTAATTGGCTTGGGTCTGGGTGTGCTGGGAGACGCCCCTCGCTTACTTCCTTCTCTGGTACCTCGTAACACAGGGATATTAATCCCTACTTCGAGACCATTACAAGAGGTGTGTTGTCTGGCGCATATTTATTTATAATACTAAATGTTCCTTAAGACTACTACGACACTGGTCCTTGGTTTTAATTCCCAACAAGGGCAAACATTCTTGTATCTTGTGTCTGAGTTATCTGAGTTTCTGATAACCATAGAACAAGCCGATTTATCCGCCTTGTTTAGTTGGATGGCAAGCGTAGACATGTTCCAATTAATTTAATTCGAACATACAAAAATCTAGCTCCGGAAATACAAGGGAATCTAATTGTGACTACCACTTTTAGCTTACATTTATTCGGCAAGTATAATAAAAGTTTCATTAAATTGCACCTGAAACAATGTTTCATATCAAAACCTTATTTCATTTTAATGTTTTTTATCGTAAACTTATTGTTAACATCAGCTCCATACAGTGAATCTTAAGATCGGACTTGATCGCGTTGCTTCAAGCATAATGACCTAACTCTTTCTATACATAAGGTCAGGCAAAATTATTGACTTCCTAGCTCTATTAGAGTTTTAAGCAAGGTTTCCGGATGGTGGCAAAAGATATAGTTAGTGAGGCTTCATTGTAAAGGCAATTACTTTTATCTTTCTGCGATTTCTGATCTTGCAAAAATAATCAGGATTATGTAACGGGAAGCTAGAATCAAAGCTATTGTGTACGTAAGTAATACCTGAAGGGTAGACTTTTCAGTAGCGGAAAGATTTGTAACTTATGATTAGATGTTGATTGCTGAAGTAATTACAAATTGTGAGTTTCCATTAGGATTTTTGCCTTTAGCACAGACTTTCATTATTATTCTTCTTCAGATTTTTTCTGATGAGACGTAGTAATGCATGCAAGTCTAGGAAAGACAAATAAATGCTTGTAGCAATCAAAATAACATTCAACGTCACTTATGTATATATTACTTATTATTTTGTATTCACTAGTATACTAATCTCTCTCTCTCACATGTTTAGCAGTTATAAAATGCAAATGACAAATTTCTCTTTAATCACCTCACAATCGTAAATCAATCCCAGTGATTGATATGCCGACTACTTTCCGACGTTAATACACAATTACTTATGTACGTGTCATATTAAGTTCACAACATACTACTAACATACAGACAGAAGTAATATTCGCACGTGTAAACTTATGTGTGTGTTCTTGTGTAAAAAAATAAAACCTGCAAAAACCCCTTCAATTTCCTATTAAAAAACTATGCTCCTCTTCGTTCTAAAATTCTCTCAGCTAAAGTTGATTGAACTAATTAATGAATAAAGTGAAGTAAATATAGTGGTAGACAGTAAGCTAAGAAATTGAAAGTACGATGAACTGGACCCACGTCAGCAGGCGCCGTCGGACCAGAATCAAAACTGGTTATTAATCCACTTTCTACGGTATTGCAAACGCTTGAAACTTGACCCACTTCCAGATCTAAATTATAATCTAGATGCAGATTACTGAGCGGATTTAGTTTTTGTGGCTTTCGATGGCGATAAAGGTTTTTTTTTTAATTTTTAGCTTGTTGGCTTCTATCATTAAGATGCTAATCAAAAATGCCATCTGAATTAGATCAACTAAATTATCACATTGTGAAAGATATGTCTGACATTTTCCACCCCGTTAGAATATTTCGGCACAGCGACACTAAGTCGCGTAAGTAAGAGCGTCGTGGCCTAGTGGTTGAGCAACCCAACTCGGATCGTGAATCGTGTGGTCCCGAGTTCAATGTTAAATTTTCAACTTAGAAAACATTAATAAAAACCAAATCAACCCGGAAAACAGCGAAAGGCTCACCTACCACGTTGGGTTTTAATAACATTGGTGTGAAGTGGTCTTCTGGGTGTTCCGTTCACCATGACGACAACAGTCACTTGCCTCTGACTCCTTGGTTTGGGATATAGTCGTGGTGGTATGTTATGTTATGTCACTAAATTTTCCAATCATAGTGGAGTTTTCGAACATTGAGTAATAACTAAAATTGAAGAACATTTAAATTTATGCTGGAACCTCTTTTAGTGTAAAGGACAGCCTTTATCAGCACAACCGTCGTTTTGCTGACATACTAGACGAGTTATTTTGATCGATTCCCAAACTTGAGTATGCTTTGAATTGTTGTATTTGATAAAATACAGTTACAAAGATACGAGAGATAATAACGCTCAGACCCTAACACAACGAACCGAAACGGTAAACCCCCCAAGCTAAACAACGTAATACCATAGCTCATCAACTATTATCTAGGTAAATACAACTTATCACTGACTATCACATAACAACACGTCTCTTGCAAATGTCGGACACGCACGACCTAGTCCGCGCGGCCTTTATCCAGAAGTAGTCACAAATTAAAATGAAAACAGATACTCTAACGCGTTGATGTCTTTTGTACTGAACTGCGCGAGCGCATCGCAATACTGATCGCTTCTGCAACTATAAGAAGGGTAATTCATTTTAGTTACTTACTCGTGTTGATTGAAATACTACTGAAAGTACAAATAATGGCTAGCATTAAGTGGAACGCAAAACCTGAAAAAGTTAACAGGATTTCAATAGATGCAGACCTAAATATAATTATTAGGGAGGTCTATGTGTTGCAGTGGTCATCTTATGGCTGTTTGTGATAGTGATATAATCATTTTAATTGAGCTATTGTTATTTTAAAAACTACGTGCTTAGTTTTACCAACTCAGAAGATATTTATAAAACCAATTATAGTGGATTAAGGTGAAGAAAATTAAGAGGCTGTAGACTCCGTCATTCTCTTAATTCCAGTGTTTATTTTTAACCACTGCTAGCTTTTTGGTAGTTCAAAGCCACCCGGTATATAGGCAAAATGCAATTTTCCGCCGACAATCACCGCATAACACTGTCTGTTGCAAATGTCGGCTGCCTGAAGACACGCATGACTACGTCCATGCGACCTCTATCCAGAAGTACCACAGGCAATTTGCTTCTACTATCTACTTGAAAGGTTGATTATGTACAATAGTTCTAAGTGACTATAGTGCACTTTTCTGGCTTAAGCTTGCGTGTCCAATACGGGAGTATTCGTCGGTTTAATCAGGGAACGAACTTTTTTCTTTCTTTTTTTATAGTGCCCGCCAAGATGACCTCACTCCACCTGATGACAAGCGGTCGTGAGGTCCAGGCATGAGGCTGACAAGCACAGTAATGCAAAGAAATCACTGAGCTGGTCATACTCATCTTGAAGGCCTGCAAAAATGCCTTTTCACGCCCCGCTTGAAGACCCCGAGACTATAACAGGAAGGAAACACATGCGCTGGGAGAGCGTTCCACGTCTCGATGGTTCGACAAAGAAAGGAGTCTCCGAATCTTTTTGTGCGTGGGAACAAATGCTGGACTGTGTGTGGATGACGCCGCAATCCAGCACGCGTGGTACGGGAGTGGAAGGGTGAGGATGGGACAAGTTGGAATATCTCTTCAGAGCATTCCCCGTTGTAGAATCGATAGAACACTCAACCTGGCAATGTCTCTACGCAATTGGAGAGGCTCAAGGGTCATAGATGCCTCTGGTTTTCCGATAGTACGGATAGCTTCTATATTGGTTGGGGTCAGATTGTGCTGAAAGATGCTCCAGAACTGAGTACCGATTGAATAAATGAATGTAAAAACTACTTTAACAAGTTCGTGCGAGATACCAACAAATCCCCTGCCCCGACAACCTACCGATACTCTATTTGTGTTAGAAATAATTATAGAAGTAATTTTATAAATAAAAGTATTTAAGGTAAGTGGGTGATACGTAATGAGTGTTGTACATTATCTAAAGTTATCTTAGAAAATATTAAATTTAATCAAAGAAATCAGTGAAGCATTTATTAATTCACTTGTAAACTACTCATAATAACGGTAACAAAATTAATTTAAGCGTTTTTTTACATTCCAAATAAGTGAGACTCGGAGGATGTTCGCCACTTTCTCCATATTTTTTCCCATAAGCCTTTTATAATGCGCGCACTGAGAAGCATGCGAATTGCTTTGTGCATGGTCAGTGTTACAGACGGACAGACAGAGATTGAAAAGGTCGTTAAACTCCATTAAGAGGCAGGTTGAGTGGTTGATTGTTTAGTTAGTTAAGGTGAGAATCTCTAAATAGGCAATTATCACTAAATTGTAGCAATATAACGGAATGTTGAGTGTTTTTCTCTGAATTATTCATTTTTTAATCCTCAAACGAAGGTTTTCTGGAAGTTATAGCTATTTGGCTATGGAAGACCTTTTGTACCTTTGAGTGTATACTAGCAATTTTTACATACTTTCTTTATGTTTGTTTGTTTTTTTTACACTCAAGTTTTATAAACTTGTTTACTTTTTTTTTTTACCTAAATATGATTATATTAACTGACACAGATCTAAAGTTTTTTTTTAATATAAATAAACGTCTTTTTTTTATTAGTGCCTGACTAGTTGCTACACGATTTCTGATATCAGATCGCTAACCAGTTTTTAAGTCTATATAAATCATGAAAATGAAATACTTACCAAGACAAGGTAAAAGGCAAAATGCACCCAAAAAGACATATGGCCTGTATGCGAAGAAATGAAAGTTGCAACAACGGCCTTGAGGGCTTGCTCCGAAATCAAAAAAGGGTAAGCATTGCTGAACCAAAATATTGCATTCAAACTGTAAAGCCTGTAGGCAAATCGCCAGCGCCAGTTCCTACCCTAGGTGTTTCTGTTGGACAACAAAAAGAGGAGCCCATCAATCAAAAAAACTTGAGTAATGTACTTTTGAACAGTACTTTTGAATTTGATGTTTCTTTTGACTGCCATATTTACTGATAGCCCGGTCAAATTGAACCTAAAAATAAGAGTGAAGTTACACTAATTCGCACCCAGCTCCAAATTGACAGGATTGTTCAAAACACTATCATAAATGAAATCTAAAACTTACTACAGACGCTAGCGACTATCGTCGGTGTCAACACACGGTAGGGGTACTGATTGGCGGAGTGGTATGTATAATTTATCTCTCTTTGTCGCTCAGCTAATTCCCTGTGCTAGGTAACTGGTAGGGCCACCCGCGGCGCAAATGTGCAAATGATGGTCGTATGCCAAAGAAAGACAGATAATTGCAAATTAAAGAAAAAAAATACAATCATTAAAAAAATCGTCTACTGAAAATTAAAACCCTTTATTGCTTTTATAGAAAAATATAAGAGAAGGAAACTACATGAATTAAGCAATTTAAGAGTTTAATTCATATAGCTAAGAAATATGAATAATAATGACTTTAATTACAAAATTTGCAATGACTTCATATTTTGAAGGCATTTCAGTACCTACTTATACTAATTTCATTTAAAAGTTAGTTTATCCGAATCTTTACCTCCTAACAATAACAAAATGAGGCCTCACAAATCTTTCATTTACGGACAGACGGACGATTTTCCGTCGCGTTTCACGGCTACGTAACCACGATCGTCGTACTGCGGATTGTTTAAATCTGATAGTGTTTTAAGTGCATGATATTATCATTGAGGTTTTACAGTGAATCAATCTGACTAGACTGCTAAACATCATTTAAATACTTTGAACTAGACTACGGATTAATTGCCTTATGTATTAAGTTTGCTATAATATTCAAAAGGCACTACTTACTGTATTTTTTCTTGGTGCGGTTTAAAATCATTAATCACAGAAATGGCCTAGTGTGCTCGGTTTCTCGCCTTGATTTACGTAGTGTCCTCCGTATGATCCGTATGGTCGTCTGGGTCGTAGGGTCTCCAAATCAAGTCATCGCTACAATTGATGGGTATTGGCTTAATCACCACGCTGCCAAATGTGGGTTGGTGACCATAAACCCGGGCTATGTTACGAAAAATCCTAAAACATACTTTGCCCGGCCTGGGAATTGAACCCAAGATCCCGGGTTTCGGGCCGAGCTCCGAAACCACTCGGCCAATGAGGCGTTACGTGTGAAGATCTGCATCAAAATGTTTTATTTATTTTTACCCTATTTTCTGTAAGTGACATCTCTGATGCCAGAGATAACCAAGAATAAATCTAAAGCTAATTTTCTGCCTAATTAATCGAATTCTGCAGTTTTTAGCATTATGACAACACCGATGATTTAAAGAAGCTAACGTCAACAAACTAACAGGCGCTATAATTTGCGTGCACAGCGAGATGTTTTAAATCGTTCAGTAGCGGCGCGCACGCATCCACTTTCTATCTCGATAGCCGCCGAACTCCGAGAATGCCCGCTCTTTTTCACTTTTCAATGCATTTGAATATTAGAGCAGATGATATAATTTAATCGTTCGTTTTTACTTTCATTTGATTACTACGTCGCATTGATGTGGAGTGCGCTTTTGTCAAATCACTGCTCTTTCGTACGATATTCGACCATGATCTGCTAGATTTTAAGTTTAATTCAAAACAAACTATTAGAGCAATGTTTGAATCAATTCAATCAGATAGTGGTATTTGTGATTGTCTTATGTTTTCTTGCTAAACTCTGTTCGTGTAATGAATGACAAATTACAAAAAATACCGGAAAGTAAATACACATTAGTCCTACTTCAATAAAATTTTTTACACACAACAGTAAACAGTTTACAGAAAATTAATTTAAAAAATACATAACATGAAATATTTGTGTACATGTTTAATTAAATAAGTATATTTGCCTATGTATAACTTTTTATAAAAACATATAATCCGAATATTTTAACTAAATATTAGCTTAATAATGTGTCATTTAATATTTAGTAAAAATATTCGGATTATATGTTTATAAATAGTTATCAAAGGATAATACTATCGATTGGCCTAGTATCCAATATATTCAAAACCAACTTACACTATTCACCGAGTTCTGATTTCGGTTCAAAATGCGAGTTACTAAGATTGGACACGTTCCAGTTTATATTTAAATTGACCGTTGCGTATCACGTCACTGTTCCCCAGATCTATTGCGTTGATCAGTTTCAGATATTAGTTAATAGTTTGACCACGTTATTGGTTATTGTTTTTGGCTTTAAGTAAATTCTAGAACTAGGCTTTACGAATTGTCTCTTACGATTTATAAAATAAGAAACGTCAGAACAGAAGATATGAAAAGTGAAGTGCAAAGTTGATCAGTCTGTATACTGTCCCACTGCTGGACAAAGGCCTCCCGCATGGGTTGTAGCAAGGACTGGTGGTAACACGACCAGGGTATATCCAGTCAAGTAAATTCCCTAAACTGAGGGTCGAACAATTTCGTCAGTTAATAGCCAGCCTAGAAGACATATTAGTGTCAGATAACCGCTGACTGGCTGGAAATCAAAGATCATATTACAAAATTGCTCGCTACGCTTAGTTTAGGAAATTAACTTGACGAGTTATAAGCAATCGTATGTAATAAAACCCTTGGGATTTGAATACAAGCCCTCAAGATATAGGGTTCTTTTACCGTTAGCTAACAAGTCGAAGACAGGCGAAGTCTATAAAATATTACGAGTTTAGTGGCACGATAATGTTCTCTACATTATTATCCTATTAGACTTGATAAGAGAAGAAAAATAACTCTCTGTTGATAATCACATTCGGCTTTTTTACCAACTCTAAGTATTTATTTCATTGTAGGTATCTTATTTAGACTGTTACGATTATTATTGCCTCTATATTAAAGTTTTTGCTCATAATTTTAGTTTACATCAGGCTCATTTCATTTTCTTTATAACGTACCTACAATGCAACTTTGCACAGTCAACCACGCCCTTTGCGTAGCAATATAAACTTCGTGCAGTCCGCAAGTAGTATACGAGTTCATATAAAAGAGAGCTCTGCATAAGCCGGCCGGTTTACGCTCTAGATTTGGTGGACTGTATCAAGTAGGTAGTTCCGGTTCTTGTTGGTTTATTTATTTTTAAATTATTAACTTTATTTTTTTTCTAATTATTCGAGTAATAGTACGAATGGCGTAGTGCGCTGTGGCACGGTTTCTCGCCTTTGATTCCGTAGTGTCCCGAGTTCGATCCCCGGTCAGGTCAATTCAGGAAATGATCTTTTCTAAATTGACCTGGGTCTGGGTGTGCTGGGAGACGCCCCTGGCTTAATTCCTTGTCTGGTACCTCGTAACACAGGGATATTTATAGGGGTAACCCTACTTCGAGACCATGGCAAGAGGTGTGTTATCTGGCGCATTTATTTATTTATTTTATTTATTTATAAGTAAGAAGTTCTAATAAAACCAGGGAAAAAATATTTTTTGAGCTTCTCAGTTTCCCTTTTAGGTAAGTAAGAGTATCTTATTCAAGAACGTGTCACGTTTGTATGTTATGTTAAATAATATCAACATAAATGGTAAGATAATTACTTTAAGTTACAGTTATGGTGGTTTAATTATGCAGCCAATTAGATTAACTTTAAACTAAATCATAATAACATGCAGCCATAATAAACTAATTTTGCGTACGCTGACACAGATTAGGTAATTTAAAGTTAATTAAAAATAAAACGTTAACTTTTCCTTTTGCGACAAATTGAGTGAAATGTAACGAGTTAAGTGGTGCCGTGTCAGACAGTTTTACTTTCATAAAACGAGTTCTACAGCTGCTTTAAAGTACCAGCCGACGGAAAAAATTAACGCTCAAAATTATATCTTACTGCAGAATCAAAACTACTAAATAGTGACTTCGGCCAACACCCATAGGCGACTATTTAGAAAGCTAAAGATACATTTTGTCATTGGTTACTCAATGCTAAACAAATAAATGCACTTACCTTCAAATTATAATTCAACTTCACAAATTATTTTACACTCAAGACTATGTGGAATCCACCATTCTGTCACTTATGGGTACAAGCACTTCGTCACCTCACTGTAAGTTTTAAAAAACTATATCAACGCACACACTTCCCGCCAAAATTCGACATAACTCGAGTTCACGTTCCGAAATCAAATTCGCTATCACAATTCGATGTCAACGGCCGCGTTGCAATTCTGACACTGGCTAGAGCCGAGCGTTTAGGCGTCGCGCCCGAGTGCACTCGACGCAATTAGGCAAAAAAAAACAAAAAATATAATACGGTTTTTAAACGTAAGCTCGAAGTTTTGAATAGTGGCGGGCTGTGCTATGTGCGCATGCGTGCAGGGTGCGCGGAGACCGGTCGGTGCGCGGAAAGCGACTGCGGTCACCACTCCTCTCGCGACACTCTGCCCACCGCTGCCCGCGTGTGCCCATATCACTTCTTAATCCGCGATAACACTGTGTACACCTACCCTTACCTCACTGACACTACAGTGTAGTTACACTCGTCTGCAGTTCTGCACGCAAATTAGTTGCGTTTACATGAAACAATAGTATCTTTCAGATGCAATTTTTCAGCTGGTGTTGAAAATGAAAGTAGTGCATAAATGTAACACTTGTACTTACATCATAATATGTTTAGCTATTTTCTTTTCTAAACTCTTAGCAGTAAAGTTCACAATGGTTAAGACGCGCTAATATTTTGACTGTCACTAATTCGAGGATAATCCCTGGCGGTAATAACAGTGCGGTTAACTTTTCTAGGCTTCTTTAGAAACCAGAACTATAGAAGTTTTTCCGCCTTTAGTGCTCTTATGAGTTGGTCCACTTTAGTGGTTAACTTTTACACAACCATTTATTTTCAAATAAGCAAGTGGCCTGTATTCAGTCATTCTCACGGCAAGTTGTTCTTTGTATAATTTCCGTCACGATTTTTATTTCTCAATAAATGATTTAAACCGACAGTAAAATTGGAAACGACGTTAAACCATACAAAGTTGAATTTGGCACTTTAATGTATGTCTGGTTAAGGACTTAAGAAGTAAAGGTTTGGGCTTGACGGAAATCAGATTCGCGGTCAAGTAAATCAAAAAATTGCTATTTAAAAATATATATATTACTGTCATCATAAGACAAAAACAGTCTATAAATGTTATATAATATGAAATAAACCCTACAATTGATTTTTTAGGCTACGGAAATTAAAAGACAAAGTCCTTCGTATCTAAAACAACCAAACAGCTCTAGGCTATAATTTTTAGAGTGCAAAACGTCCTATTATATGAACATTTTTGGGAGTCTATTGATGAGAAACTTAAGTGATACTTATTATTAGGCGTATGAACGCCTAATAATAAGTATCACTTAAACCCTTTCACGTTGTATCTACTTTTAAGGTTCTTGTATGAAAATATTTATCCCATACATTTTCATTCATTTTGTTTTTAGTATTTTTTGTTTCAGCGACAACAGAAATATATAATTTGTGAAACGGATTTCTGAATATATTGATTTGATTTGCCAAATTTGTATGTATTTCAAGAAATTAATTAAACGAGCGAACGGAAATTAGAATAGTAGTGAACCTTGTAAACGGAAATTAGATACTTGCGGCCATAGTTTGACAGTGGAACAGGTTTACACAGGACCGTTACGGTGGCCCGCCTTAGCACTACCAATTATTGCATCTATGGCACTACTGACGATAGACGACGATCCAGTAGGGATGGGAATTGCTTACTCCCCTAGTTAGATATTCGCTACTTTTTTACTAGTGACGGAAATTATGTACAATAAGAACACAAACATGTTGTTCGTTCTATCTAAGGAAATACTCTTTTTAAACCTAAAATTTTCTGTAATTAATAAAATGCATTTAATTAACTTACGAATTGTATAGACTAAAATTTACCAATTTTAGCTTACTTTGAAACTGTTGAAGGTTTGAAGTTTGATTCTGGGTTCTGGACAGCAAACGGTACTTAGGAGTTAAACTTTGAAAAAAAATTGAATGTGACAATTGATGTTTATTTAAATCCAATTCTTTTATAAGCCAATTGCTAGACTTAGTACCAGAAAAAAAGCCAGCTCCAAAATATTACAATATAATCTGATATTTATATGGACGCTCAATCGCCAGGCCTGCTGAGAGTGCTGAGAATGACCGTATTACGGAAGTGCTGAAGACATGACCCGGTACCTAAAGGATTTTGGCTAATTTCCGAGAACAATATATCAATATAATGAATGAGAGAGAGCCAAGGATTTCTTCTTCCAGTTTATACTCTATTTTTATTCTATTAATATGATCTGATGAATCGCCGTAATCTATATCTATACTACTATAAAGAGGAAAGATTTGTTTGTTTGTTTGGCCAGCGTGTCGACGCAGGTCGCATCCCACACCAGCGGTCGGCCCATGCTCCAAGGAACGAGTGTCATCCCGTCCGGTCTCTTACCGTCGTCACGTACGATTCCTTGCGGCTCTAACATAGCCGGTACGTTAACGGAGGCGAGGGCCCGACGAATGACATCGTTCAAGGCGGCGTGGCGGGACAAGCGGCCTGCACATGCGCACTCCTAGTACATGATAGGCCGTGATGTCCTAGTGAGTCAACCTCAGTGCCACAGGGGCAGGTGTGTGATACGCACAGCTCGACCCCGAGGCGCAAACCCACTGCCACGCGCAGTGTATTAGGGTCGAGGCAATTTCCCGTATTTGTACTGGGGTACGCATTTAGCCAGTGGCCGGACTCCTTACGGGAAACTGCCTCAAGCCTTGCACGCTCGGAACCTGAGCTGCTTAAAAGCAAACCTCTGTGTGCAGCACTGCAGATAATTTCATCCCAACTTCTTTGCAAGTTGGGGCACGAGGGAATTTGGTGAGGCCAGGCCATTTGCCAAGCTTTTTTAGCGTTGCCTAGTTCGTAAATTTCTGACGCCGCGACGGAGCGGGAAAGAATTTTTTGGTGAGGTCGAAAGTGCTGTATGCAGACAATAAAAAGGGTGGAAGTGATAATAAGTTTTTTAATATGGTGGTTGGTGTGGCGTGTAAATAGCCCACCATGGGAAAAGGGGGTTGCAGAAATTCGTACCTAAAAATATGACACGAAAAACTCAATGCGAGTCACAAGAAGAATATGAAAAAGGGATGACTTCCAAAACGTTACGCCATAAAATAAGCTACAATTATTGGGAATCCACCAACCTGCAAACCGTCCAGGATCGCCTTCAGCATAGCCCAATTAGGCCAATCTCGGAGAAGGTCAGAGGCACTCCTCACTAGAAGTCTTTTTCTTCTTCAAGTGTCCACGCGCGGCACTAAACTCTTTCACTAGGCCAGGGATCCGAAGGATTACGATCCCTGATCCTTGTAGGAATAACAAGAAAGCTTGTGCTTCTTAAATAATGCGGAGACTGAATCAGCCGGGTCAGAGCGGTGAGACGAAAACTAACTATCTGCCATTTTTTTTTGTCAGTTCTGCGGTTTGCCAAAACGAAGAGGTTTTACATCGTTTTAATTACTCGGTGCGCCATCTCTGGGTAGCTTGAGCAGATCCCAGAACGGGGCAACAAATCAGCGGGAAACCAAGAATTGCAGCAAAACAATAAAATAGCGTGCATTTTGGAAGTCAATAACCGAAAAACAGATAAGAACAGGGATTCATTAATAAAAGCCAAAAATAACATTATACGGCCAACCATGCTCCCCACCTTGAAGTTTGATAGAACTTCAAAGAATATGAGGTAATACAAAGCCATAGTGGACAAAGACTTAAGTTTTTTAACTCGCGGAAATTATAAAATTAGAACTCAAGAAACCATAATCGGTATATCTCAATAAGTTTAAGCGGTAACTAATAATATCTCATACGTAATAATAAAGTAATGAGTTAGCAAACCAAATAATAAAAATATGGAAAAATTATGTAACTTATTATTGTGTAGGTAGCGGGTACAGTTTAGTCACTGGGCGTTTATATATACCCGTACTTGTTCTCACAGAGGCTACACGGACTACTCCATCGGATCCGGGAAAAACTTCTATTATCACTCCTAGTAGCCAATACAAAGGCGGTACATTTTCGTTCCCTACTAGAACAACCGTCCCAATATCAATCGAGCGTTCCGAAGTGCACCACTTTTGGCGCACTTGCAGCGTGTGCAAATATTCAAGGCGCCACTTATTCCAATATGAAAGAACAAGCTGATCTAAAAGTTTTTTGCGGTTGGTCAACGTAATTCTTTCATCAGTCAGTTCAGATGAGGGTAAGTAACGCAATGGGGTGGACATCAGAAAATGCGCAGGCGTCAATACATCCGGATGTGGATCGGCTGATATAGCTACAAGCGGTCGGGAGTTTAAAATGCATTCAATTTGCACTAGAACCGTTAGAAGTTCCTCATAGGTAAGAAGTTGTTTACCCACAACTCTGTACATGTGCGTTTTAATACTTTTTATATTTGCCTCCCACATACCACCGAAGTGGGGGGCGCGAGGAGGAATCATTTTCCATTCGATGCGGTGTTTAATTAATTCTTGCTTAATACTATGCTGAAAATCAGAGTTTAACAATAAATCATAAATTTCGTCTAACTGAGCTTTGGCACCGACGAAATTGGTACCATTATCGGAGTACATTACCGATACTGGACCGCGGCGGGCTAGGAATCTTTTGAAGGCAGAAACAAATGCGTCCGTAGTGAGGCTAGAGACCAATTCTATATGAATAGCTTTCGTTACGAAGCAAACGAAGAGGCATATGTACGCCTTTTGTGAGTGTTGTCCTCTACGCCTTGTAGGAATGAAGTTAATAGGGCCCGCAAAATCAGTACCCGTGTGCACGAATGCTTTAGCATCGCGAATGCGATAACTAGGTAGGTCGGCCATTTTGGGAGTAGGATGCTTAGGATTCAAGCGGAAACAAATATTACATTGCCGACAGCGGGAGCGTATAATAGATCTGGCATTTAATATCCAAAAGCGTTGTCGAATAATAGACAGTAGCCCAGGACCAGTGTGACAATTAGCACAATGAAAGTGATCTATAATAAGATCAACTATGCGGTCATGTTTCGGTAATAACGCGGGGTGTTTAACTTCGTAGGGAAGGTCGGACTTAGAAAGTCTGCCCCCAATGCGGAGTACGCTGTTTGAATCCAAAAAAGGTGATAAGCTTCGCAAATGCTTTGAAGGTAGCTCACCAGCCTTCAGTAATTCAATTTCCTTGGCGAAATGAATGTTTTGGATGGCTTTGATTATAAAACGCTCAGCAATAATAACGTTAGATACAGGTTCACTGCTTGACAATCTTTTAGTGAACTGAAGAATATAAATAAATATGTTTATGAGTTTATTCCAAGAATGGACGCGGTTTGAAATATCAGTTAGAATAGGAGGCTCGCTCGGAGCTGCGGTTATAAGCGTATTACTATTAGATTTAAACTCAGGCAAAGTTTCACAATCTAATGGTGAAAATGCTTCGATAGGCCAGTGGCTGACAGGCCTACAAAGCCAAACTGGGCCATCCCACCAAAGAGTATGAGATGCCAGCTGGGATGGTAACATTCCCCTGGAAAGGCAATCACTAGGATTCTCTTTACCTGACACATGGTGAAAACAATTAGGCGATAGGTTCTCCTGGATCTTCGCTACACGATTGCTAACGAATATGGACCATCTATGAGGAGACGCATGAATCCAAGATAGCGCTATCGTTGAGTCTGAAAAGGCATAAACTCCTGCAATAGGAATGCGATCAGCCATTATGTCCTTTACAACTCGCACAAGCTTAGAAAGAAGTAACGCGGCGACCAGTTCTAAGCGCGCCAGAGTTTGCACCTTATTTGGTGAAACTTTAGATTTGGCACATAAGAGCCTGACAGCAATATTACCTGCAGGGTCTGTTATGTGCAAGTAAATGCAACAGCCGTAGCCACTGAAACTAGCGTCAGAGAAAGCTACAATGTTAACAAAGCTTGACAAATGAACGCCTATATGACGTGTAATTTTTAAAGTTGCAAGTGTAGGGAAGTCTGACACAAAGGCGGCAAAGCGTCTTTGTATAGATTCCGGCGGTACTTCGTCCCAGTCTATTTTGCTCAACCAAAGCTCTTTAACAAGAGTCTTGGCGAGCAGGATAACAGGAGCGACTAAACCAAGGACGTCAAACAAGCGGGCGACTAAAGATAAAATACTGCGCTTCGTACAAGTATTATCCACTTGGACTGTAGTAAAGGCGAATAAGTCATCTGCGGGATCCCAGGATAATCCCAAGATTTTGAAATTATTATTATCTGTGTCCGAAAAGTTCACCGGTGAGCGATGTGAGTCCGGAAGAGCCTCAAGTAAAACGGGAGAGTTACTCGTCCACTTGATGAGGTCAAACGATCCTAGTTTGAACAAATCAATTAAATTACTAGATAGTTTAATAGCAGTTAGATCATTAGGTAATGAATATACGAAATCATCCATAAAAAATTGAGTATCAACTATAGCAGCTGCCTCAGGAAAGCGGTCGCTATGGTCGTGCGCTAACTTGCGCAACGTGCGCATAGCTATAAAGGGACTCGGTTTGAGCCCAAAAGGAACACTGTTAAATTGATATGTGCGAATAGGTTCATTTGAATTGAACCGAAATAAAATTCGTAAATATTTGCGGTGGTGCTCATTCACACCGATGCGAAGAAACATTTGTTTCACATCTGCGGTTACAGCTACAGGAAACATCCTAAAGTCAATCAGAAGTAAAAATAAGTCAGACTGCAAATTAGGGCCGACGTGAAGAATATCATTAAGCGACAACCCTGATTGAGTTTTAGAACTAGCGTCCAGCACGGCGCGAGCGCTGTCCTTGCCACGTTTGAAAACAGCGTGATGCGGTATATAGTAACCTTCATCTGTTAGTTCAGACTCAGGAACTTCTGATAGATAGTCTTCTTTAATATATTCGTTAATTGTTTGGTTATAGCTCCGCTGTAAACCATCCATCTTTTCAAACTTTCGCTCAAGTGCGAGGAAACGCCTATGGGCCATTGAACGAGAAGCGCCTAGCTCCAAAGGGCTTTTACAGAACGGTAAGTCGACACTAAATTTATTATTTTCATATTTAACGGAGGAAATAAAGGCCTTTTCGCATTCTTCTTCTTCTGGGCTAAAGAAACTTTTAGATGGGACCTCTTCTAATTCGAAGAATTTATGTAAACTTGACTCGATTTCCTTATGAGGAAGCGCGGTGAAGAATGCAGATGACTGCTGCGGTGCGGTACTCGTGTCCGTGCGACACAGTATGTCACCCATAAGGACGTAACCGAAGCTGGTAAGTATAGCGGGCGGAGCTCGAGACCCTGATTCTACTTTATTGCCCAAATAAATATAAGGAAACAATTGAACACCCAGTACAACATCGATCTCACCAGGTATGTTCCAGGATAAATCAGCGAGCGGAATATTATTAAGATAAGACATATCTTCGGTTATTTTAACATAACTAGCGGGAAGCCGATCTGTAATACAGTCTACCACAAGAGCGTGTATCTTATACGTATTATGAGGATTGGTGCGGGATTCAATATTGAAATAAATATAACCATGCACTGGTTGCGAGGTCATTCCAACACCTTGCAAGTAGGAATCATGCAGTTTAATAATGGGAAAGTTCAATTTATTACAACAATCCAAAGTTATTAAATTATTTTGTGACCCGTTGTCTATCAAACAACGTATTATTTCCTTTTCGTTACTAGCGTAACGCGTAGCATATACTTGTGCGGTGGATAACAAAATAGTAGAACTCTGTTTCATCTCCGAAGTAAGCGTAATAGATGCATCTTTATCTATACGTTGCGTGGTCGTACCTTCCGTGCTCGCGCTAGCCACTAGCTGATGGCCCGGAGTGCGAGCGAGAGGGCGCGTTCCCGAAACACGGGAAACGGCGGTGACGGCAATAGGGGACTGCGTACGCGGTGATTTAACATCAAAATGCAATAATGAATGATGTTGCTTTCCACAATGATTACAAGTATGTTGTGAATTACATTTACTTACGGTGTGCGAAACACTCAGGCAATTAACGCAGCCTCCTTTAGTTTTAATTAAATCAAAACGCTTTTGCGGGTTAAAAGAATTACGAAACTGTAAACAAGAATACAATCTATGATCAGCTTTGCACAGGATACACTGATCTGTAGATTTAAAAGTTCGCGGGTTCGATTCGTTGCTGGAAACGAATGTTTTAAAAGTATTGTTTTGCGGAAAATCTCGATTATTATTATTTTTACGAGGTTCGGAGATGGTGTTTGAACTATTATTATTGCGTGTTCTATCTAATATTTTTACGCGGTCTTGCAGAAAAGAGATCAATTGATCACATGTAGGTATTTCCTTATCTCCTACAGAAATCTCAAAACTTTGTAGCGTTTGTGAATCAATTTTTCTCAGACTAGATTGTAATATAACAAAATCGGCTAAGTTATCAATATTTAACTGTGTAAGGGCTGCAATAGATGCGGAAAGTTTCTCAACATAGGCGTTAAGACTAGCGGCGGTACCCACACAGTTTTTTATGTCCAAGATATTGTTTACGTAGTGAACTCCTAAAGAACGTTTATCTTGGTATTTCTTAACAAGACTATCCCACAATATATTATAGGTATCGCCTTTAGGGACGATCCCTGCGGTCATTTTGAGAGCACTAGAAGTTAATTTGCTCATCAAATATTGCACACGCTGCGAGTCCGTCAGCTGTGTGTTCACATGCACATTGCTACGAAAAATCTCATAAATAACAGGCCAGTTTTCGGTCTTTCCGTCAAATGAAGGTAACTCAATAGGCGGGAGTTTAATTTGGAATGAGCTGCTTTGCGGGTTATTTTTATTTAGCGATGAAGAACTTAACAGTTTATTTCGTAAGTATTTCACACTCGAATATAAGTCTTCAAAGGAACTGAAACTGCAATAGCTAACTTCATATTCTGGATTGATTTCTAATTCTGTTTCGTTTATCTCGTCAATAATAGACTCAAACTTAGTATGCAACTCATTAATACTTTCGGTATCTCGCAAAAACTTTTCATTAGCTCGTGAATCAAAATACGTAGTTATATTTTTGGAAGAATTATATAAAACATTTATGCGTTCGAATATGGCTTCTTTTTTAGAAATAAGACCCTTTAGTCGGGATTCTAATCTGGTATTTGCCATGTTTGCAGGCTAAATATTAAGCGGAAAAATTAATTTTATTTTTTAACAAGTAATTATTTTAATTACGTGCGAAATTGCAAATGGCGATATGGCGGTGCGGTCGCGTCACTTACCAATGAATACGTAAGTCGCGTTAAGAAGATTCTGCTGGATATATTATCCTGCTCGAAAAGGACCAACAAAATGGTGTGGCGTGTAAATAGCCCACCATGGGAAAAGGGGGTTGCAGAAATTCGTACCTAAAAATATGACACGAAAAACTCAATGCGAGTCACAAGAAGAATATGAAAAAGGGATGACTTCCAAAACGTTACGCCATAAAATAAGCTACAATTATTGGGAATCCACCAACCTGCAAACCGTCCAGGATCGCCTTCAGCATAGCCCAATTAGGCCAATCTCGGAGAAGGTCAGAGGCACTCCTCACTAGAAGTCTTTTTCTTCTTCAAGTGTCCACGCGCGGCACTAAACTCTTTCACTAGGCCAGGGATCCGAAGGATTACGATCCCTGATCCTTGTAGGAATAACAAGAAAGCTTGTGCTTCTTAAATAATGCGGAGACTGAATCAGCCGGGTCAGAGCGGTGAGACGAAAACTAACTAACTGCCATTTTTTTTTGTCAGTTCTGCGGTTTGCCAAAACGAAGAGGTTTTACATCGTTTTAATTACTCGGTGCGCCATCTCTGGGTAGCTTGAGCAGATCCCAGAACGGGGCAACAAATCAGCGGGAAACCAAGAATTGCAGCAAAACAATAAAATAGCGTGCATTTTGGAAGTCAATAACCGAAAAACAGATAAGAACAGGGATTCATTAATAAAAGCCAAAAATAACATTATACGGCCAACCAGTGGTTGTTTGCACAGGTCACTTCACAAAGTGGGCGGTACCCGTCAATTAATTACGACATTACTGTAGTAAATTTTTCGAAAAATGGAAACGGTAATCCATAGGCTTGAGTTGTCAAAAAGAAAATAAACGAATGGACAGGGTATAGATACAGTCGCAGTTATAAGTGGACGAGACTTTTCATACAATTATTATGACAGCAGCGCACACTGAGCGTTTGGCCAATCCAGTCGTCGGCGAAACGTGGCACCGCGCGGCGTCCTAAAAAGGCGTCCTAGGAAAAATTTGTTTGTTTGTTTTGAACAGGCTCCGAAACTACTGGACCGATTTTAAAAATTCTTCTACCAATATAGAGCTACAATATCAGGGACTGAGTGACATAGGCTATTTTTTTTCATTTAGTCTATATTCTGACGGTAAAGACAGGCTTCGCGGACGAAGCCGCTGAGGGACAGATAAACGCTACATAAGCTAATTTGTTAGTCATCATAAGATACATCTTTAGTTTTTAAAACTGACAGAAATAAAAACCTTTTTGATGATGTTAATGACGCACTTTCAAAGGTTTTACAATGGTTCACAGTAAATAATCTACAGCTTAATGCAAAAAAGACTAAATGTATTAATTTTAAGTTGCCTAATGTTAAAGATAACCCCATTAGTCTAAAAATTTATGGTAATACTATGAAGCTTGTAGATACAACAGTTTTTCTTGGAATCACACTAGATTCAAAACTGCAATGCAACCCTCATATAACAGCTCTCTCAGGCAGACTTAGTTCGGCTGCATTTGCAGTGAGAAAAATTAGGTTATTAACAGATGTTGATACTGCTCGTTCAGTTTATTTTAGTTATTTCCACAGTGTCTTACGGCATTGTACTTTGGGGTCAAGCGGCGGATATACAAATCATCTTTATCCTCCAGAAGCGAGCGATCAGATCCATCTATAAGCTTCGTGCACTGGCTTCACTTAGGGAGATTTTTAAGGAAATTGGTAACCTCACTGTAGCGTCACAATACATTTACAATTGCATTGTTTTGGTGAGAAAAAATATTGGTCTCTATGCTAAACACAGTGACATACATTGCAGAAATACTAGGAATAAGGATAAAATTGCACTTCCACTCTTTAGGTTACAAAAAGTTTTAGGATCCTTTATGGGGCAAGGTATACATTATTACAACAAAATTCCAAAAACCATTTGTGCGTTACCCTTACATAGATTCAAAAATCACATTAAAAACGCTTTATTAAAAAAGGGCTATTATACTACAAAAGACTACCTTATAGATAAAAATGCCTGGGTATAAGCGCTCTGCTCGATGCGGGATTAAATAGCTCTATTGTAACAGATGTTTTATTGTAATAGTTAATAGGTACCTAGTATGTACTGACTAACAATTTTTCTTTTTGAATTGTTTAAATGAATTCTTGTTAATATATTCTTTTATGGTTGGTTTTTTCTCTTTGTTTTATATTCTTTTAGGTTTATTTGTATCAAAATGACACACTGCTTGTACTTTACTAACGCCTGTTGTAAACCCAAAACAAGTTTAAAAGAGTAACTGCTGAGTTTCTCGCCGGGTCTTCTCAGCAAGAAACAACTCCGACGCGGTGGTCTACCGAGGCCTTTAACAGACCTGGTGAATTTATCTAGTGTATTTTACGTTGTAAGCCAACGTTGTTTCATCAATGTTATAGGCAAGCGCCTTTAACATCCGAAAGAAATATTTTTGCAAATATTTAACTTTCGATTAAGATGAAACTAGCTATTGGATAAGTGAATTTTTATTTTTTTAGCATTAAACAATGCTCTGTTTTCTACACAAAGATAGAAACTAGAAAAATTTGACCTGGTCCTGGACTCAAGCGGGATTCGAACCCGCGACCTTTCACAATCCGGGGGACTGCTCTTCCAACTGAGCTACCGAGGCCGTTAATAGACCTGGCGAATTTATCTAGTGTATTTTACGTTGTAAGCCAACGTTGTTTCATCAATGTTATAGGCAAGCGCCTTTACACCTGACATTGAATACTTGGCACTTGATATAGCCTATGTCACTCCCCGATAATGTAGCTTTATTTTTAACCCACTTCAAAAAAAGGTGGAGGTTCTTAATTCGACTGTCTGTTTTTTTATGTTTGTTACCTCACAACTTTCGACTGGGTGAACCGATTTTGATCATTATTTTTTTATTAGAAAGCTGGTGCTTCCCGAATGGTCCCATTTTGATTTGGTCTAGTTCTGACAGTGGCATCCATGGGAAATCCATATGAGTCTTAAATCTAGATAGACAAAAAAAAAACAACTTCAAAAAAAACTATTCTAAAACAAAGCACTAAAACGTGAATAAATAATTGCATATTCTTCTAAAACTCATACGATAATATAATGTAGGTACAATTATTGTTATTATTGGAGTCGGTGTCAGCCATGGAAACACTACAATATACCTAGCAATTACCTATTTCTTACATATTACGTTTAATACGTAAACGCGCGACAAATGGACGAATAACTCAATATCACGCCACCCGATTTTGATGCTTCTTTTTTTATTGGAAAGGATATACTTCAAGGGTAGTTTGATGAGAAAACTCTCATCAAACTACCCTTGAAGGATATCCTTCGGAACCTAACCAAACGGTTAGGTTCCGATTATGGGATCCATGATAAAGTAACGGAACTCTTCAATTCTTAGGAGCAATTGGACGATACTTTTTCGATGCATAAGATAAATAAGAACTGTTCACTGAAAATCAAGAAATAAGCAAACATTTAAACAAAAAAAAACTTAAAAAAAAATTATTCCGAAACAAAGCAATAAAAATAAGAAATAATTGCGTATTCTTCTAAAACTTATACGATAATAGGTATAATGTAGGTACAATTATTGTTATTGTTGGAGTCGGTGTCAGCCAAGGAAACACTACAATACTTACACCCAGCAATATACCTATTTCTTACTTAACACGTTTACGTATGTACGTAGGTAGTTACTAGCCTAAGTAGGTAACCTAAGTAGTGTTTCCTTGGCTGACACCGACTTCAACAATAGCAATAATTGTACCTACATTATATTATCGTATAAGTTTTAGAAGAATACGCAATTATTTCTTCACTTTTTAGTGCTTTATTTTGGAATAGTTTTTTTGTGAAGTTGGTTTTTTTTTGTTATTGGTGAAAGAATTTTTAAAATTGGTTCAGTAGTTTGCGAAACTATTCAATACAAACAAACAAATCTTTCCTCTTTATAATATTAGTTTAGATGTAATACACGTAAGAAAAACTGAGAACTCTAAAAACATCCTGCAGAAGCAACAAACTGAACTTAAAAGTCAGAGAACTAGCATCTTTGTTATTTTGTTAAATTAAATAATATTATTCCTAATTTGTGTCGTTTTTAGACCAAAACAGGGGCATGTACCCCTAACATGTTTTCACGTCATGTAAAATACGATAGTTTACTAGAGCAACTGTCATTTTTCATTTCATTACGATTCACTAGAGGCTAGAGGCCCTGTACCGAAATGCCAACTTAAAAGCTAAACTACGGAACTTTAGTTTACGAAAGCTTTACTACGGACGCTAGCAAATATATCATCGGCGTGAATTCATGGTTGAGGGGACTGTATCCACCGGCAAAAAATAAGTAACTTATTTATGATTTATTGTGATTTATTGTAAGATATGACTTTAAAATACCCTACAATCGGGGGGGTTCTTCTTCTTCTTCTTTCGTGTCGACAGCAACATTAAATTTCATTTGACCAGTATTCTGCCACCTTAATAGCCTCAGCATTAGCACATTTAAGGTCATCGTGTGAGCAGCTGTTCGGACACGAGGGACATGACAGAAGGTGATCCATAGTCTGCGGGGATGCATTCTTTGCACCCTCGATGTATCCCCATCTGAAAAGGTTGTCCTTGCAGCTACCGACCCGTGTCCGTAGTCTGTTCAAGGTTTTCCAGGTCGGTCGCGTCAAATCATGGCCAGGCGGTAGACATTCCAAAGGTGCAACAAACGTAGCACCAGGTTGCGATGCACGCCACAAACCGATTCTGTCTTGCGATGGGGTGACAGATAAAGGGCGGATAGACTTCATAAAACTCCGTCGACTTTTCAGTCTTTGCGGCACGACAGAAATCGGGGGGGTACACTTGCAACAAACCTGTAAAAGGCTGATGGAGAACTTGCTCTTGGGTCTCGGGTTTGGTAATCAATAGGTAACCAGTAAGCACAATAGATTATCTAGTTGATAATATTCAAAGTTTTTTTTTTTTATGCGCCAGTCAACACACCTCTTGTAATGGTCTCGAAGTAGGGATTAATATTCCTGTGTTACGAGGTACCACACAAGGAAATAAGCTAGGGGCGTCTCCCAGCACACCCAGACCCGAGTCAATTCAGAAAAGATCGTTTCCTAAATTGACCCGACCGGGAATCGAACCCGGGACACTACGGAAATCGAGGCGAGAAACCGTGCTACAGCGCACTACGCCAACCGTGTCGTTTATCGTGTCCAATGAAAGTTTGAGAGCGGTCAGCTTTTATTGATGCAACATCGGTGCCAAAAGAATACGCGGACCTATTAATAAGCGGTTACTGCAGCCCATGAACTCATGCAACACTAGAAGCTGTTCTAAGACCAAATACCCGCATGTTGCTGACTCTGTAAGGACAAGTGGAATCTTTATATGCCAGAAGAAATGAAGACCGGCTTACCCAACGAGAGCACACCGATAAGCTAAGGCTACGTTAAGGCTTTACCACCAGAGATGTGCTATGCTACGTTGCTGGGGGTGCGTTAGATATTCACCAATCAGATTCATTGCTCCAAATAGTTTAGCACTGGTGGAAACGGGTTCTACTAAGCTGTGTTTTGAATATGACAGGTAGAGGTAGAGGTAATTGCATCCAGACGGGCAGCTCAATTCTTCTTATTACTCTATTTTTTTGTACCTTAAGTGATGAAAAAAAAACATTGAAATGAACACACTTGGAATGCCTATAAAACAGCGTTGAAAATGACCTACTTACCGTCGCTTTACGTTAAGGGTACCTTTTTTAATAACCTGTCCGGATAATATTTTATTTAAAGCGTCCTACACACGTCGACAGATGCGTCCGCGGACGTTGGCAGATGCATCAGCAGATGGATCTCCACGAGCCGTCCACACGTCCGTTGGCCCATCAGTCGGTGTTAACTCTCGACAGACGGAACATGTACGCAATATTTAAAAAAAATGATGTTGAGACTGTAACTGCAGCTATTTATTTGTTTAGTACCTACTTTTATCTACTGCTTGAGTGTGCATCATAGTTGAATTATTAAAATGGAAAAACACAACAAAATAAGTAGAATAGAGACTAAAGAAAATAAATTTAAAGTTTCGTCAGTGCTCATAGTCATTTTAGCGAACGAGATTAACAACAACGAAAAAAAACCGCAAGAAGCACGCATGCACTCCCATTCGCAACTCCGTACTGACTGATGCGTCGTCAGACGTGCGGACAGTCACCAGGCATTTCGCTGGAAACTCTTTGATGTGTGCCAAAAAACCGACAACAAACGGATTGGCGGCAGACGCGTCTGCCGACTTTAAATACCTACCACTGACGCGCAACTTTTTACCCGTCTACACGTCGGCGGACGCATCCGCAGATGACATCGGCAGACGCATCTGTCGACGTGTAGAGCCAGCATAACGCTTTCATTGCATCGTCGGTGCAGCAGTCCAGGTAGTAATAAATCAATACGTGTAATAATAATAACGACGCAGTAAAGTACAGGTCATCTAGAGCAATCAATACATCAGGACACTAGGCTATCATTGATTGGGCCGCTATTTTTGATGTGAAGGGTGGGACGGAAGCCCCGACCCCCTCAGGACTGCAGTTTAGATTTCCTCCTACCTCCGGTCATAAATGATGACTGCCTTTTGCGTCTGAAGATTCGTTGAGTTCGAACGTCGCGGACCCAGCTCCCTGGAAAAGGCAAAGGTAAGTGGAAATATAGATGCATTTAAGTCGAAGTGAAATATAGTTCTCTGAAGGGTTTCAATTATTTTTGGTGAGGAATAGGTATATGTATCAAAGTTTATAGTGGTTCCATCGGTGGCGCATGTGATCATTAATTTGTCCGCTCCCGTTGAGTCTTTATTTGCATGTATGTTATGTGCAAGTTATGCTTGACTGATACAGATCAGACAAGGGCAGAGTTCAAATATCTGGCTTGATACCATCCAAGCTAATAACGACAGAAGTTAAAAAAACACTGACTATTTTCGGAATAACCCCGGACAACTTCACGAAAGAATTTGCCTCCACTGAATTCGATTAAGACACCCTCCGGGGAGTTAAGATATTGAAAGTTACCAACCTAAACTTAACAAGCCATTTCACAAAAGCTTACGTTTGCTAACAGAACAACATAAGGCGCCTAAAATAGTAATGTCGTTTCATTTCACGATTTACTTCATACAAATTCAGCTTTACAGAGCAAAATAATGTAAAATATTTTATTAACACATGCACAATTTATATTTTTAATTCGCATTTCCAATAAAATAGAAGTTGACACGTTTTTGAACGAATGTGAGAAACGTCATTAAGCCTACACACGTGACGTCTCAAGGCAGCAGGGAAACTAAACCTGTAACTATAAACTTAGTTAAACGGCCAGGGTGTTGGATACAGTCTTTGGTTCCACCCTTTCTTTCATAACGACACACTAAATCAATTGTGTACCTTCTTTTAATATAACTGAAACCTACGTGTTTTCTGGTTTTTTGTGTTGAATAAAGCTTGAAGATCTGTTTCCTTACGAAAAAAAAAATCGTCTATTTCTAATGCGATCTTATTCTCTTAATTAACATAACATTTATTTTCATGTCAAATTAACTTTTACCTAATCTTTTAGCCCTGATTGTCAAGTTGACAAGGATCATTTAATGTCCGAAATGTTTACTGTATCTGCTCTACTTTGTTTAATTCGTTCGCTTCTGGCACTGTGCTGGCCATAAAGTAATATAAATTTATGTAATATATATTTGTGTGCTGGCCGCTGCGCTGCTGCGATTTGCTAAAATGATTAATAGAATTCTTGGAATTTCCGAACGCTCCGAATTCGAATGATTTTAAAATGGATCATGAAGTGGAGTTGGTAGAACATCATCGTCCAAAAATACTTAATAATTTAGTAGATAAATCAAAGCCAATTAACTTAAATCAATAAAAGCTTCATAACTAAGCAGCAATCACGCAACAGACGCGTACGTATCATCGTGTAACGAATTTTGATAGCGATATCAAACAATCGCAAATTTACTCAAAAACAAAAAACTTTTAAAAAGTTATTAATTTCTATTCGATAAAAAGAAATAAATTTAAAAGCGTTGGTCGGTACATGAAGAAAAGATTGATGACGGTTTTTACATTTATTGCAATTATTGCTGAAGAAACTTTGAAAGGTTGGCGATACCCTGGTGGTGGCTGCCAGTTCATTACGTCACTTTGTTAGCGAGATTATTAGTGTTTTGTTTGATGACGAAGCCGCCTGAAACCTTGAGCAGAAACGACCATAAGTAACTGCTTGTATGAATCAATCGGTAATTTCTCAGGGCCCCAAAGTAGTGCTTTGCTCAGTTAACTCGGATGGTGCCATGGACTATTCAGTTTGCATCGTGGCCAACCAAATCTAAGTGAAGAAAATTCTCGTAAGTAAAGATTTCACTAATGAATAGACGATAGTAATAAAAAACCTTGAGTTTACAGCCTTGTTCAATGAACCATGCACCGAAACGGCTGACTGCAGACATTTCAGAGTTCGAACCTTAAAATCTGGACGATTGTCCATTGTTTTTATTACCTCCGCGTTCATCTTGTCCTCGTTGGCAGTAAAAACTATATTCTTGCAGTAACAATAGCTCCGAAACAAGAAAAAACGTATCAAATTATTTGTGTTATGATTAACAAGTGACAGTGACATGTTTTCATCACAAGTGCTGTAAAAGTACTGAAAAATTGGCCAACTGATAAGACAGATATCTTATCACAATAGATTATGTACACAAGTGTAGGATTTGTACCGTGTAATGGAAAACGCATTACGTGCCTGGCTTCTGCTGGACATGCCATAGATAGAAGTGAAACTGTGGAACTTATGGATCGTAGCGGGTTGACATTAAGTTTTCATAATTTAATCAAGCGAGGTAGTGTTTGTACTCTGTGTATTAGTGTTGTGGTACAATTGAATCGTTATGTGTCTTCATTGATTGTGTAACTAGCTATTGTTCTACATGTCCAGTATTTAACAAGTTTTAAAAGTAAATGTTTCGTTTATTTTTTTATTTGAAACAGTGGCAAAGTATTTCAATAGTACAGTGAGGCTGAGTATTGTTAAAATTGTTTTATTTGTTCCAACATAAAAAACTATAACTTGCAAGATGTGGAAGATAAATAAATAAATAAAAAATATGCACCAGACATCACACCGCTTGTCATGGTCTCGAAGTAGGGATAAATATCCCTGTATTATCAGGCACCAGACAAGAAAATAAGCCAGTCTCCCAGCACACCCAGAACCAAGTCACTTTAAAAAAGATTGTTTCCTGCATTGAATCAACTAGGAATCAAACCCAGGACACTATGAAAATCTAAGCTAGAATCGTGCCACCAATCGTATTGTCAAAATTGATGAACCAGAGACTGGAATTTTTACTATTGATTGCCTATACATGGAGGTACCCAAGATTGTAACATACAATCAACCCTTTAACCATTACAAACAAAGAGAAAATCAAATCTTTCCTCTGTATAATGTTAGTGATAATGAATTAAAAGTAATAAAAACTGTACTGTTACATAAAACAAACAAGTGTTTTGTTCCTTGTTTTTTCTGAGTGCTGCATTTGTGAGTTAGTGATCGGACATAAACAATGATTCAAAGATTTATTGCACACATGTGGTAACAGAGTTATTAGATTGTTGTTGTGTCCCAAAACATGTAACCCTGGTAGGGCACAGCTATATAAATCAACACGAAAAGCCTTGTCTTTATTGTATTCTAAACTAAAGTCACAATAAGACAATACTGGGTGATTGTCAAAAGACTTACAAAAACGATAATATGGTATACTCAATAAGTGATGTAATAACTATCTAACTGAAAATGGGATTTTAAAATCGACTTTAATTTGAAGTGTTTCCTACAAAAAATACTGACTGTTAAATTAATTTAGTAATTTCTTGAAAATTAGTAGCTCTCTCTAGTTAGTGAAAATTTGATTTCGAAAAAAATTAAATTTTCACTAACATAGTTTTTACTACATCACTTACTACTTACCTACTATTGAGTATGATAATATATAATCACCCGGTATGAATATGCAATATAATAAATTTATGATCCTATTGGTGAATTGTAATGCTGAAAGCAATACTAGCTGCATGGCTTTTTGGCAGTCTATTTAAAAAAAATATCAAGGACTTTTATCAAATTATTTGAATAAAATTTATTATTATTGGTTTTCATAAAGCTGAAAATAGTAGTTTCATAAAGAAACAAGGGGTCCGATCACCCGGCCCATCGCCAGCGTCCACAGTTGGAAATAATAATAATAAAAGTCACAATATATAGAGACCTTGCCATTGAATTAAAAACCCAATGGCACGCACAAACCGTTTTATCATTCCAATAGTTATTTCTACGACAGGTATAATACCTGATATCTTAAATAAAAGTATCAAAGCACTTGATATCCCACCCACAATTATATACACAATGCAAAAGGCTACAATCCTGAGCACCTGCCGTATAACCAGAAAGTTCCTTTCGTCTGGAGCTACCTCAGCAGCAATCCACCCCATTGCGCTCGCCTTAGGTCCGCGTAATTGGGATTATCACCCACTCCTATCGTGAATAGGATGGCGAAAAACAATGTCTTAAAATAATGTTAATAATGTTCTATAAGTAAACTGCGGCATTACAACACTTAATCTGTGTTTCAATAATTCATTATCAGTAATGCTATCTGCTTTTGTTTTTACCAGAAACATAATCATTCGCCGAATTTATCAATCAAGATTTCGGACATCAATGTACATATTTATGTTAAATTGAGTATCTAACCTTTCTAAATCTTCACTTGTATTTTTACGTGACTATTCTTCAGCCACAGATGACTTTAGGGACCGTAGAAAGTTTTCAACCCTATTTAAAGAAAGTGGCCTACTAGTGTGTTTTCTTATGAGATTTTGACCACAAATACTCTACTTTAAATACTGTTTTTCTTGGCACCATCCTTATATTTATATTTAAAAACTGTTATTTGTGAACAAACTTAATTAATAAAATACATAAATAAATACTGGTTTCAGTGATGGTCCACATAATAACAAAAGGGCCCCTTTATTGGGCACAGACCTCAGCATTGGGAGAGGGAGATTGAACATAATGTGTAGTATACTCAGCTCAGACATAAAATGAATTATTGTCTCATAAACATTTGTCTCTGGTGAATTAATCCTACAACCGTCAGCACTGTAGGCTATACCCAACAGACCAGTGAAAATCATACGCTTAAATTATATTTATTTATTCTAGATGAAGAACTATACAGCTACACAAATTACGCTATGGAGACCCCAACCCCCACGGTGGCCGGAGACTGCATCCCGGGCCTTTTCCAGCGGATGGACTCGCTGTCTCCGGGAATGGACTCTGACTTCGACGAGAGCCTGGCTGTGCCGGAGTCCCTGTCAATCATTGACGCTGACAAGACGGATAACAAGGAAGTGGCGGATAATGGTAAGTTTACTAATAATGTTGATATCAAGTTTGTTTTCTATAATTTTGTGTGATATATCTGTGTCGTAGGAAAATAGGAAAGCCGGAATTTCGCACGGCTGGTTCATGTTAGCCTAACGTAATCGTCGCTTCGCTCCTCGCAACCTAATTAACTAATTTTCCCTGCTTCCAAATCTTTGCGAACACTGTATGAATTTCATAACTCTAAGGCATAAAATGCCGAATGGAGCCTCTGACCAATCAGCGGATCCGTCAGTGTATAACGTCTATCGGTTATTCAGAAGCACGAATTATCGCGATCTTCCTGAAAATAACCCAAATAATCGCAAAATTAGATGTCCGATTCGCGATCTTCCTAGGATTCTTTTGAAAATAATGTTTTTTGTCTTTTAACATCTAATTATTATGAATATTTTCAATCTTGTTGTATCTGCAGTGTAGCTATTTTTAAAGTGGTCTCTATTATGTTTCTGTCACGTAAAAATAGCCAAGCAACGCTCAGAGGCCTGATAAAGGCCGGGGGATTTGACGGATGGAGGTCGCCTTCGACCGTCCAACCGGAAACCTATGGGAGAGCTCTACGTTTGAATATAATAATGATGATAATGGAGAATCTTAATATGATAATCAGTTATAAATGGTATTATCAATAAGATAAGATAACGTTGGTAAATAGAAGAACGACAATCAATGAAAGAATTAAAATAATTCCGAAACTTCTGCTGCTATAAATAATCGCGTTCTCTGATTATGAACCATGAGTGGTGATCATGGTGGTTCTAAACGTTAAGGTGACCCACTGATAATTGCATAGATTGCAATTATAAAAAAAAGAAGGTACCATCACATCAAACATAGCTCATTCTGGCACTAGATTAATTAACACATTGTTTACGAAAATAGGCAATAATTTATGCACTGCATTGCATGAACTTAAACTGATTGTTATATTATGTAAGCGTAAACAGTTTAACATTCCTATGTTCCGTCCTCAATTCAGCCACTTTGCAGGCACTGGTTTGTCTAGATACAGAAGACAGGTTCATAATACTTTCTAAGCAATTAAAATGCATTAATATTGATGCAATTGTTAACCTTATGGCGTGACTATTAAGATAGATAGTATATGCAGGTTATTGCCATCATCTGAACAGTCAGCAACAAGCATGGGTCATCATGATGTCTTCCGTTCTGTTATGACAGCTAGAAAAAAGTAAATGTGTAATGATGCAGAAGTATCTGATGGTTGCTGACAGTACTTACAAATTAGACATTTTTATCCCTGAAAGCAATCTATAGTAGACCAAAGAGATTAGATTAAACACGCCAAAATCTGATGGTGAACGCGTCTATAGATAACGATATTATTGACACACTCAAAATAGTAGGGTAATAAAACTTTGATGTTTTTGGATTGCTTTGTTGTAAGTAAGGCTTGAATTGGAAGGAAAGACAAGATACAGCAAATAATTGCACAGATGATTGCAAAGTCAGATGAACATTTGTGTTAAAAATTATTAATTGATGTTTACTGGCAAGAAAGCAAAGTGTATTTACTATCAGCTTTTGTAGGCCTGACCAAATATAATTTTTACGGTTCCACGCCAAGCTTTTTATGTCACCTAAAAGTAATTAGTACAAGACATGATTAGGCATCCGATTTTATGATGATATTGTGGACATATTTGCAATAACTTCGTGAGAAAGACCAACAATCTAAGCAGTTACTTTTTTCACGAACACTTAGTATTACTACCCGTCTAACGTAACATAAACTAACAATAAACTTGTTTAGTTATCACGATAACAGATAACAAAGCCATCACAATGTAGGCCAAAGTGCGGTGGAAGCTGGCTCATGCTCCTTTCGACACGTTGAATATTGGTTTACATTTGTAGAGAAAGATCTCGCTTTGACAGTGGAGATAACTCACAAACATAAATACAACGCTAGCCACTCCGCTAACATGAAAACCAAGCTAGGAATAAAAGGACATACTCTAGGCAGGGATCTTAACATATAATGCTAAATGCCTACTTCTTTTGTCTTCACTTTATAAATGTAACGATGTCCATAAAGTTAATAAATGTTTTTCTATAACTATTTTTATTTCAAATGCGCGAATGTCAGGCAATAAGTAAATGCCCCAACAATCTCCTACATTGACTAACACCTGCAAAATGTAGTGCACCCTCTGAAGCCCTGCGGACGAGTGGAAGAGGTGATTGCTCGGCTGGCGGGTCTGCCTGACATATTGAACCTGAGTCGCTCAGTCCAAGCAAAGCAAGTGGATTTAGTCCTCAACAAAACCTACTACATTAACCGTGTCCAACACCGCTGAACAACTCAAGGAACCCTGCATAACGGTGTTAGGCTTCTCATCTAGCAACACAACATGCATGTCCGCATAAGCAAACTGCACTGGTAGACCGTATACATTTGAGAAAGTGTGGGCGTCAGAGTTTTCTACTTTACTTTAGCTATTTAAAAAACGATCTCATCATAGTCCATAATAAAGCTTCCATATTGCGTCAAGGGAATGCACGGAGAGGCGGGAGGTGTCCTACTTGCCTGAGCTGAAACTAGGTTGTGGGATCGGCGCAGATGCGATTTTACATGCGCCAGGCCTCTTACATCGTGAGGCTTCTAACATTGAAGGCTTATTTCACTCCCCCTTCCACCAGCCTTCGGTTTAATGTAGCCATGCTAGAATTTACGACATGCGCAGAACGAATCGTGTGTGGGGAAAATTACTAATAGGCTTCTAACACTGACAGGCCTCTTTCACCCCCTACCTGTTTCATGCCCCGTTAGTAGACATTTCTTGCTGAAATATGACTTTTGTAATTTTATTGTTATATTTTTCGTGATATATAAGCGCAGTTGATTGTTGATTTCTACCAATGAATTTCCGCATCTGTTTTAATAATCTTTCTTTTGAAAACTTACTTCTTTTTATGAAAATAAACCTAAACTAAGCCGTTAAGTCTTTGAAAATGTTTGTTGTTTTGAGTGATTCTGCAAAGCGATAGTTCTATTTTGCCAAGCGATAGTTTAGCCAGAATTATATGTTAGTTCATTTTGATGTTAGGTAGTTCTTCACAAACTTAAGGTTTAAAGCTATCTATTTATTTATTTATTCTTCATTGCACAAAATTAAAAGTACGATAGGCGGACTTAATGCCTGCCTAAAGGCATATGTCCTCTGGTCGAGTTGCTAATAAATGATTCAAGATCAGTATGTTATATAAATAGACTTATGCTGTTGCATCGACGTCGCCAATCCATAGTGTATTTTATAATTGATCAATTTTCCATGCAAGTAGGAGGCGCTGCTAGCGTTCCCCTCCCCCTGTACTGTCCGCGCAGGCCCACCGTAGTCCTTGGCAATCGATTACCGATAGGCTGGGTCTTGCGCACAACCCTCAGTTTAAGTCCGGTTCTGGTGGCGAGTGACGTCCGGTTCTGGTGGCCAGATACACTACGGTGCTCTGCAAGCCTGCCCCAGACCTCATAATTTTACTTCGGGCTCAAATGACTAATCAACAGAAGAAGGAGACATGCTTTACAAAGCAATACTGCTGAGCAGTTTTTCAGGTGCGCTTATACATATTATTATATTACGTGTTGCTCCAGCTATATTTTATCCGGTGATATTGGTACCAGTTGATTTTGTACATTTTCACCAATAACAGAATGTTAATTAGGTGCTACTGTCAGGCTTGTGTCACTTCAAAGTTTAGATACGCTCGGCCGCGTGGCCCCTTTCTGATTTCTTTGTCCTCATCTCCTTCAGGAATTCACTAAAATCGCAAAATGGACGCTAGAATTTACTACGCGACTGCACTGACCCGACGGATCCATCATATATTTAGGATGCTTCGGTCCGATATAAACGGGGAATTCTGTGAAGTCAGCTCCCCCTCCTCACCTCTGAGACCGCGCATGCATCGGGCACTGAGTCGCACCTGAATCGATATTCAGGTAACAGCTAGATGACCTAGTTGGTAAAACAGGCAGGGTCAGGAGTAGGACGTTGCCATAGTTAACCCCCCCCCCCCCCCCTACTCCTCACTGTTAGCGCACCCCACCGCGGTCCTCAACTATCGGTTTTCTATTGGCAAAAATAATTATGGGTCTTGCGCACGACATACAGTGTGGGTTCAGCCCTGGAGGTGGATTGTCGCTTCAGTTGGTTTAATACAATTCGGTGCACTGCAAGTGGGGCTTGCTGCTTTGGACAACACAAATGAATACGGGACAAACCCACCACCCCCCATGGCCCTACCAACCTTGCGGTTATACGGGCCGAATCTTGGGAATACTGCTGAGCAGCGTGCACTCACCGCACTCAATGCTTGAATTCCCTACAAATACATTTTCTACGTCCTTGCACTATTGACACTACTACTACATTCTACGGGCATGCACTAGCACGTCACGTCCTGCGACGTCGTGTGACTTCGGTACAGTTGAAATCTACAAGGAAAAGAAAACCGACTACCGATATGCGCTGAAATGTGAGTGTCTATTCCGACAAGGCACACATGGCATCAGTGTTGTCATGTGGAAAAAGCCAGCCCAAAACCACTTAATGAGGTACTGGGAGAGGGCCATTGCGACATAATTTTAACGACAAAATCTATACTACGCTGTTACCGGGCATAAGGAAGGGATTTAGCGGACCCTTTTCCTGAATGTAATAAATGTTGGATCCTGTGCTTGTGGACTGAAAATACATTAGAACTCCATTTACCAAAACTTCAAAAAGTGCTACAAATCTTCAGCCCCTATCGTCCAATTGGTAATATAAAATAGGCAAAATCTCTTGAAACTTCTAGCGGTAAGGGGGGGATATACCCCCCCCCCCCCCCCTCCTCTCTACTCTTAGGCCGCCAATTCAAATATACCTATATCTTTATCATTTACGTATTTTCAACGCAGTTTTTTTTTTTGTTTTCCAAAGGTCAAATGGAAAGGTTGTGTTGTTAATGTGAAGCTCATGACGTACCTCGAGAATAAGCTACCACCTCGTAACGGGCATTAGACTAGTGCCTGGTACCCTTTACGCCGTTGGGAACAGCAACAGCTTCTGAAAGGAAGCTGAATCTATAGCTCAAAATCTAGTTATACTCGAAGCTAATGAAGTCTCCAAAGTTACCACTCTACGAACAGCCTTAAGGTCTCCTGCTAGTTTCTTGTCACCATCGTGGAGGGTAGTTAACACTATCATAAATTACTTAGTCCCCCAAGGATTTGTGCTGACTGCTGACTCTAAAACCTTACATTATCGCTCAATATTGGGATCATAGTGTCAACATATCCAGCAACATCTATCCAGCTTCAAGACAAGAGTGAATAGGTATTTACTGAGCAGACATGTACCAAAATATACCGCATGGTCATCTACCAGGTGCGATTGTGATCAAACGACTGCCTAGTCATATTAAAAAAAACGGACAGTTCCTTCATAATTTAGAACAAAAGGCGAAGTGGTCAAAAATCTGGGTTTGACCAACAGGAGACTGCTTATAGTAGAGAGGAAAACTGACCTTTAAACTCGATTCAGGATCGCTCTGCCAGATATCAAGCACAAGCGGATTCACATTGTTTAGTCTAAAAAGAATTAATGCTCCTTCTCTTTGCATTTTTTACTGCTAATATAACTTAAAATTATGTTTCTTAAATCTAGAATCGGGAATGAGTTCACTGCCTTTGATTTGCTAAGCCAATAAAGAAAGTGATAGCATAAAGTTCTTCCAGAAGGTCTACATAAAAAAACAACATTTATTTAATGTCAAAATCATTAGGCAAGCTAAAGTTTATACCAAGTTCAAAAATACGTATGAAATTTATGTTTAATTGGTAAATAAAATATAAATAAATATGCGCCAGACAACTCATCTCTCGTAAGTCTCGAAGTAGGGATTAATATCCCTGTGTTACGAGACTTACGAAGTACCACACGAGGAAATAAGCCAGGGGCGTCTCCCAGCACACCCAGACCCGAATCAATTCAGAAAATATCGTTTCCTGAATTGACCCACACTATCAAACCGAGAAACCGTGCTACAGCGCACTACGCCAATCGTGTCGTCAAATCAATATTAATTCATATTTTAGTTTATGAAATTATCACATTTAAATTAAGCATTATGGAAGTCATTACATTAAATTACCGAAATTACTATTTATTTCAGTCAAAACAATCAATATTTATTATCAAAATTCTTACAGCTGTCACACATATACAGTGATTATTGCTAATATAAGCTTTAAATTAAATGTAGCATTACAATAGTATATTTTACATCGAGGGACTAAACGAGGCCATAATATACCAGAGGTGGTTTGACTCCCGAGCGTGCGAGGGAGTCAATGGCAACCGAGGGTATATTAAGTTGGCGTTTAGTCTGGAGGTGCAAACTGTACTTTTCACTTCGAGTGCGAGAAAAATAGTCAATTTAGTACAAAAACATTTAAAACCGAACTTGACAAGCGTTTTCTTTTGAACTGAACCACAGATTAACAATTTAAAACACATGGCGCCACCTTCTTTGCGGACAAACCATGGAACTAAAAACATCTCAACATTTTCCCAATGAAGACGGTCCACACTCCACAGATAATAGTATATTTTTACTGGCTGTTTGAGTTTGTCTATGTCACATCAAGGCAATTAAAAAACTAATTACTTTTTACTCCCTAGGGGCTAAAGTGGTCACTTTAGCCCCGCTTCGTAGGGCTATATTGGCGTACTTTTAAAGCATGAGAAGTGAAAACGTTATATTTGGCCTGTGACAACACTCATCAACTGTTGTTGGATAGGACAGTCGAAGCAGGATGCAATCATTTTCAGAATCCTGTTGGGATTGCTTCAGAGAAAATGTAACATTTTTTCGCAAATTAGCATTGAAATCATCGACACGGGCGTCTGCGAACATGCCATAGGCACTACAGTACCTCGGCAGTCCCAACACGCTTAGGGCACAAACGCATATTATATTGCACGCTCGGGGCGCTGAAGGCTCGTTGCGTATACTTACTTAACCCGCCCAGTCCGCCCACAGGCTGCTAGAGTAGAAAGATTAACCTACTAACATAGTACCCAAATAAACATAGTGCTAACCGATAAATTAGAATGATATTATGTGAAAAAATATTGGATTTAGCATGACAATATTTAATTGAGTATGGGAACAAACATTTTTTATTTTTTAAAATACTTTTTTCAAATTCTTTTACTATTTCAAGTAACTAATTTATAATTAATATATTAATATTTCGTTGATCTAGCCAGTAGTTATTTTTTTATTAATTTTTAAACATTGCGAACTCATGACGTCTCAAATTGACTTAATGTTCCCACATGTGTTTTTTCCCGGATTCGTGGTAAATAAATTATAAGGAGAAAATTACTGATTTACTGCACTTACGACTGAAACAGAGCTCGCCGTTCATCATGTACATTCTCACGAGAATGTGAAGGGTAGACTTCAGATACAATTAATTTTGCCAAGTTCTGAAACCAAGCCCTACCTGGAAGGGTTGGGATTATAGCGAATGGCTATTTTAAGTCCTACCAACCCGTCTGGGCAATGGGCGTAAATGAATGTACGTATTTTAAAAAATAACTTTGTGGAAAAATATATTTCACCTGCGGGAATTTTAAATCTGCTATCTGGAAACCCCATGCAATAGAATCACCTAGCTAAAAGTCTTACGTATGATACAGATCGCGTCATTTGATTGGTTGATGGATAGATTATAAACCAATCACGTGAAAGGACGTTTATACGACCCAATAGGTTTTTGATTACCGTCAAGAGTTCGATAATAACCATAATGTACTCTTTGCGGATGTTGGCAAACTGGGGTCATTCATTTGACCCCAGTTTGCCAACGTGTTTAATTAAAAATATCCTAAATCCTTTGCTTTTAAAAATGTTAATTATGGTATAAGATACAAATACCTCGAAATGGTTTTCGATTTAGGACATGTTTGATTTTAGTTCCTATACCCAATTATATAGTCAGCAATTGATAATTTCGAGATACCAGAAAAATTGCGCTTCCTTTACCCAAAAGATGAGGTCAAGCAACAATGACGCATTGTTTTGTAAAGGTTTGCGAAATATTTTTATCAGTCGGACTTACAATTATTAATGAGGTTGATATGATAACTATTAATACAAAAGGTTAGTCATTATTGAACGGACTTTTTGTTTGAGTTAGTGCCTGTCCTTGATAACTAGGAATTCGGGAGTGAGGAATCCAAGTGATGATTATGCTTCTCGCACAACTGTTGTGTAAAGATTGCCTCAGACCTAGGCGTAAAAATATATATCAAGTGAGTTGTTAAACTGAATACGACATAGACGTATTCAGTTTAACAACTCACTTGATACTCTTTAGATCAAATAATGCTCTGTTCTGTTCAGTAATTTTCATGTAAAACGTGACATGCTAACAATAAAACAAAAAAGTTGTTACTTACAAGTTTTTATACTAAAGAGATTCCTCCCAATTTCAACAAGATGTATTTTTAAGAAGATTATATCCTTCCATGGCTTCCACATACCCTCCTCAGTGTCTTCGTTGCTAGATCATACGTAGAGCGATATAATGTTTCCTTTTTCAGAACCACCGAGAACAGCAGTACCATTCAGCGAAGTTCACGCGCCGCCAGTGAAGTTCAATTCAGTGCACAGGAAAGTGTTCATTCCTGGCGTTGAAATAAAGGTCAAGCTCATCGAAAATGAAAGAAGTGTTACAACGCATCTGCTCAATCCTAATTTGTGAGTACATTTCATACAAGAAGGAACAACCGTACTATAAGATCATTATTGTTAGCAGCTACAAGACGCCTCATGGAGGAATATAGGCCTTCCTCATAGAATTCCAAACTGCTCATTACAATTCATCCGTTATCGGTACATTACTCGTAATGGATTATACTCGTAATACAATGCTTAAACTTCACGTTTGACTTGAAATGGTAAAAAAACCTGACGGACTGATTGATCCACAAATTATAATTCTCTAAAGATTTTATTTACGTAGCTGAAAAATATAAAAGGAAGGAAAACCTAAATAAAATAGGTAATGCGATCACGGAACCCGCATGTCACAGTCAGTATGCTTATACTAAATACTATTTGCGCAATGATGATAACCAATGAACGCAACGTCTACTAGCCAACTCGCATGTAGGAAGCACTCACTTAAGATTACTACGATGACATTGACATCACTTATATGCCTTTTAACTGACTATTTATGGGACAGACAGTTTTTGTCTGAACACATGTTCTTATGGCTAACCAATGTTAATCTGTAAAGGCCTGCGCAGGCGAGGTTTTATCCGCGGCGTACTTTTTAAATAGATCCCTTACAAACCGTATCGAGCAACGCACACGGACGACTAAAAGTACGCCCAACAAAAAGTCCGCCGAATAACCGCGAACGCTCACGGTGTGAGCGTTCGCGGTTATTCGGCCTTTGTAAGGCATACTTTCCCTCCGCCGCGGAAAAAAATCCGTCGTCTGCGCAGGCCTTTGACTTAGTAGTGATTGTGTGTTTATAAAAAATTAAAAAGTTGATATCTGAAGCTAACGTAAACATTATCTATTAACTTAATTTGTTAATAAACCTACAAGTCAGCAGTTGTAAAAACCTGAAACGAAGCGCGTGAAAAAGTCAGCTCTGAACACAACACAAGACGAGACGAGATGAGTAAGTACTGCACAATGCTCATAGGCGAAACCACTTTATTGAGGACTACAACTATACTTACTCTATAATAATGTACATTTATATTTCATGCTCATTAGTTAGGTACTTTAATCTTTTTGTTGTTATTGTTAATGTTGTCATAGGTACTTCCATAAGAAAATGTATTTCTCATGTTGTTTTATAATGTGTTCATGTATGTACTATTGGTGTACCTTTTCCATAAATAAATAAATACATTTCTGTATGGCAATCAGTGCGTAATGTCACCATATTGGGAATTAGCTTCATGATCAGCAAGATTTATAACGTCGAATCTGTATCTTTTTTTTGTAAAACTAGAAAACTACGTGGCGCCTCACTGTCGATCTAGTTTATGAAACAAAAAAAAGGTAATTGGGATTTTCACGTTAGTGTGGTCGGTCATTCAGTGAGTTCGAGTTCGATTTTTCACAGAATCGTTTTCCTATTCATTTTCAGATACACCATCAACCTCCAGCACGGAGAGTTCAATTGGACCATCAAGAAGAGGTACAAGCACATTCTCTCTCTACACCAACAGCTGACGCTATACAGGGCGTCTCTCAACATCCCATTTCCGACTAAAACACACAAGTCTAGGAGAGCAAGCTTCAAGAACACAGTCAATACTGAAGTGATAGCAGAAAGAGAGGCTATGCAGGCTTTGCCGAGGCGTAACTCCAGAAAAAGGGATGGGAGACCAAGAAAGAGAAAAGCAGCTTTGCCCAGGTAATCTCCATTTTATAATTAAACTCCCTCAATGTATGCTATACTGATGAAAAGGGTAAGTGCAAACATAAAAATAGAGGTGTTACGTTATTCATAAAATAGACCTCACTCAGCTAATGACAAATACTGCATGCTGTTAGCTGATCTAAACGTATATATTTTCTTGCTTAGGTTTCCAAAGAAACCCGAAGTCATGGTAACGTACGAAGGCCTACAGCTTCGGATGAAGCAGCTCGAGGAATATCTCTTCAATCTACTCAACATATCGATCTATAGAAATCATCATGAGACGGTAAGTTGTGTTTTGCTTGATTTTGTACAATCAGCAACAGAAGTAACTTAACACTTCAGTACCTTGTCACATTAACTTTGTCCAAGTTGTCATCTATATTTATGTTATAAAGAGGCTTACCTCTTACAAACGCTTACGTTTGTGGGTTTGTATGTTTGAGGTAGTCCGAAACTACCGAACCGGTTTTAAAAATCCTTAACCAATATAAAGCTACATTATCAGGGATTGACATAGGCTATACAGGGTTATTGAAAAAACATCAACAACCTCTCAAAACTAGGTAGCTACCATCATACACAACAACATTTGTTGTACGAGTTTTATAATAACTCAAGACATTAATTAAAAGTTATTATCCGAGCTTTTATTGTACTGTCGTGACATTTGTAAGTCTATGTTCCATTCACATACAAAAAAGCGACGCGTCGCGCCCGATTCTGCTGATAGTAAAATGAAGTACATAGTATAAGTGATTTTTGCGATGCCATGCGCACAGAGCTAAGAAAATTCAGACGTAAAATTTATTCGTTATTTATTTTTGTATGAAAGTAAAATGTTTCAAATTATCAAAAGTCGTAGAACAAATGTGGTTGTGTATGATGTTAGCTACCTAGGCTTGCGAGGTTTTTGATTTTTTTTCAATAACCATGTATATTTTTTTTAATTTAGGCTTTATTTTGACGGGAAAGACAGTAAACGCGGGCGAAGCCGCTGACGGACAGCTAGTAGCAAATTAGGGATTATTAGCGTCTCCCAGCACACCCAGACCCAAGTCAATTCAGAAAAGATCGTTTCCTGAATTGACCCGACCAGGAATCGAATCTGGGACACTACGGAAATCGAGGCAAGAAACCGTGCTACAGCGCACTGCGCCAATCGTGTCGTCATTGAATATGATTTTGTTCATTTTATCATTTCACAATGCCTGTCTTTCCTTCAGGGCTATTCTAGTTTTCTTTCTTTCGATAAAGCGACACGATTAGCTATGGTTATAATAGCTAAATAAATATATGTAACTGAATATAAGCCAGACAACATACGACTTGTACTGATCTTGAAATAAGGAAGGATAAAACTATCCTTGAGCTGAGTTACAAATCTTGACCCTGAAACAATATATGTATATGGTGGTTTCCTAATTAGCGACACTGTATGTATATTTTTAACCACAACCTGCAGTTTGCCAGTTGTGCTTTTCAAAAATTTATTCCCAGCTTAATTAACATAGTGGAAATCTATTTTTGATTTTGATTTTAAAAAACCCATCATATCCATGTGTCGACATCTCAAAAATGCTTTCTGTGAAAAATGTTCTTGTTTTCTTAGCTTGCAACATTACGGAAACCAAATGCCTTCATAATTGTAAAATTACAGATGGTAGGTAGCATGGGAACAACTATGACATAGCACTCGGCTACTTCTGTTGCTCACTATACAAGACCTTTTATAGTCGATATTGTACCTTGAGACTTCTTAAATGGCTTGATCGATAATGATCAAGTTTAGTATTGTGTTTGATTATGACCTAAAAGAATATAAAGGCCTGTATTTATTCAACTGCACCTTAGGTCATATAGTAAATGTCGCATGCGCTGGCGAAAGCTAGTGGAGCAATTAATTATTTAACATAAAAAAATAGGTAAACTAGGTGGGGTCACACAGAAATTAAATTAAGGGAAAGAACAAAAAAAAACCCGTTATTTTTTGTGTTCTTTCGTGTAATTTAATGTCTGTGTGATAGCGAAAAGCAAAACAAAATAGAAATAAGTGAATTTTTAGCATTTAACAATGCACTAATTTCTGCACAACGATAGAAACTACAAAAAATAGGACTAGGCTATTAGGAAAAGCGCAATTTGGACCCGCGACCTTCCACAATCCGGGCGGGTGCTCTTCCAACTGAGCTACGAAAAAAAAATTACAACAGTTGTTAAAATCTAAAAAACTTAGTACAATTTAGGCGGCCCTATCGCTAGGAAACTATATCTTACAGTACAGGCAACCCTCGTTTTAGGAAATAAAATAAGAGAATAAGCAAACTAATTTGAGTTAATGAGATAACTTTACATATTTTATGAATACTCATACACATGGAATTTATTTTATACTAATAGAATTGATTAAACCATTGTTGGTTTAATATTACAGGTGAAGTTTCTAGAGGTGTCAAACATGTCGTTCATCTCAGAGTTCGGCGGCAAAGGCAAAGAGGGCATGATACAGAAGCGGACCGGCTCGACGCAGCCGGGGCAGGCGGGCTGCAACTGCTTCGGGCTGCTGGGCACCATGGTCTGCGTGAGGTGAGTGTCTGCAACCAGAAACAATCATTAGGGTTGAGTAGCGCTCACATGTACAGCTTTTCATTTATACCACAAAATACAGAGTTTACAGAAGGACCGCTCGCACTTTTTCCTAAAGGCCTGCGCAGACGACGTACGCGGAGAAAAAAGTACGCTCCAACATCCCCCGCAGACTCAAAGCAACCGGTGTACGATCAATTGTTGTCCGAGAGTATTTATATATTCTGAGATTATGTTGTGCTGTAACTAAGGTTTAAGCAAAAGAGAGGACGTTTTAAAAGAGAATACTGGGCCCGCGCACTTTAATCCGCTACGCTGCGCGGCCGCGGTGATTCGGCGGATTTTTGGTTCGGCGTACTTTTAGTCGTTCGTGTGCGTTGCTCGATACAGTTTGTAAGGGATCTATTTTGACGGAGAAAAAAGTACGCCGCGAATAACACTTCGTCTGCGCAGGCCTTAAACTTGAGTGAACCGCCCAGGGTTACTACTATAGATAGGAAGGCCCTCTCAACTAGGTGGCGCTAGTCACATAGTAAACATTGGCTCCGTATTTCAAACGCATTTTAAAAATCACAATCTTAGCTTCAGTGTGTGCATTCATAAAAACTACATGAAGTGTCGTCTAAATATTACGTACAAGTGTTATCTACAGAATTTTTAAAGATTTGAAAGCAGAAATACAATATTAGTAGGTGAACATGAACAGTGCCAAAAGTGACTTAAATCTGAGATAAATTGAACAAAAAAAGTATTTTTTATAAATAACTTTCTAATATATCGTGCATCATAAACAATGGAAGTGATTATCTTTATACTTTGACCATAAGTGCAAAAAACATTTCCCCCGGCGGTTAATTTTATTTAAATGTTGTGTCTTAGTACGCAGATGTCGATCTTAGCAGTCAGTAATAAAGACATTTTGGCCCAAAGTAGAAAACAACGCCATCTCTTAGAGCACACCTTACCTATCTGATACAAATCAGCACTTCATCTCACTATCTGGCAAGTGGCGACATTTACTGGCGAGTGAAAACTACTAAACCGGATCAATAGCACAGCACCACTCACTTAATACTTTGACCGTTCCGCTAATTTCGTCACGCTGTTAACGAAGTCTTTGGTGTAATACACAGCGCGGCGCTCTGTGACTCGAGAGACTAGAGTTCAAATCCGACCATTGCACTTGAAAATCTTTTTGAGTTTCATTTTATCTATAGAACTACAAGACTTAATTATAAAAAGTAAACGAAAGTAAACCACAATGAACCGACAATCTAAACCAATCGAAACAGATGTTTACTTCAGTGGTCACCGGAAGGAGACGCTTATCTGCTGCCGCTGTCGTAAAATAATATCCAACAGGGACTATTTGAGTTGTTTCTCTTGCAAAAAGAAATACCATATACATTGTGGCAATGTCTCAACTAAGCGGTTTTATCTGATGACTCCTGAAAATAAAACGAACTGGAAATGTAAATGCTGCCTAGCAAAAATAATTAACGTGAGCAGAACACCAACAACAGTAAAAACTAAAGTTGTAAACCAGCCGAAACAGCCGAATAGTAACAAAGAAAAGGGAATTACGGTAAACGTACCAACAAAGAACTCTTTCGAATCCCTGTCAACGGATTCTTCAGATAATGAAGGCCACCCAACACCCACTAAACTAAAAAAAATATACTTAAATAGAAGCTGCCCTGAACTCAGCTTTATAGACTACGACAGATTTGAAACTTTAGAGAAACTAGTCTGTACTCTACAGGAAAAATTAGAGGCAGCTGAAAATGAGATTGAAAACCTTTCCGTTGAAAATAATTCACTCAAAAAATCGGTCTCAGACTACATGAAACAAATTGATCAACTGAGTTACATATGTAAATCCGAAACTAAAAATATAACGTTTAGAAAAAAAAGGCGATCGATAGACAAATCTAAATCTCTCTTCTTACGAAACGAGAGCCTTGACAGCTCAGCATTAGAGTCTGACACAGAGTCTAACACCTGTAGAGAGCCAAGAAAAATTAAGAAAACGGGTCAACAAGAACTTCACAACAGAAAAATTTGTTCAACAATTGGTGTAACAAGCAAACCTGTAAAAGATGAGCAGCACCCTTATCCAAGTCAACCACATAGTGACAAAAACTCGCTAATAAATATTGTAGGTGACGAGCAAATACGAGGTCTGTCTGCAAATATGATAAATAAAAGACATGGAACGTGGAACGACGTCTATCATATTACTAGTCTGATCAAGCCGTTCTCTACGAGTGAAGAGTTATTAAGAACCTGTGAAAATCTCTCTCACAGTTTAAAGAAGGATGATATTGTAATTGTATCTGCGGTACAGACTAGATAAGACTTGTAAGCGTCGCAACAAAAGTAAATATGCTAAATATAATAGAATATTGAAAAAATGTATAACCTGGGCTCAAAAAGTAGGTAATTCAAACTATATCGAAAGAGCTGAAAATAAGTGTAGAGCATCATGGGATGTGATAAACTCCAGTTTAAATAGAAGTAACACGTCATTAAAAATTGCGGAAATTAGGGTAAACGAACAGGAGCCACCAGTAACATGCCCGCAACAAATAGCTGAAATGTTCAACAACTTTTTCATTGATCTTTCAAATAAAGAAAATCATTGCACTGATTCGACTTCAGCTACTAGATCTATGGCATGGTATCTTAATTCTATGTTCTTGGCGCCTACTGATCCACTGGAAGTGTTTAGGGTCATAAAATTGCTTCGTAATACCAATTCTACTGGTTATGATGGTATTAATAGTAAATTGTTGAAGCGTTGTGCGGATACTCTTGCTTTTCCCCTAAGTCACATTATAAATCTATCTTTTGTGCAGGGTAAATTTCCCTCACGTCTTAAATTGGCTGTAGTAAAACCACTATTCAAGAAAGGTGCCAGAGATAGTATGGATAATTATAGACCTATTACCTTAAACCCAGTAATTTCAAAGGTTTTGGAAAAGATTATGTTTTTTAGACTGAACTCGTACCTTGAAAAAAATGGAATTCTAAGTGAGAAGCAATTCGGCTTTCGAAAAAATAGTTCAACCACCTTAGCATGTTTCTCATTCATGAAAACCGTTACTGAAAGTCTGAGTAGAGGTTTCCGCGTTTTTTCTGTCTTCCTTGATATGACGAAAGCATTCGACATGGTATCCCACGATATTTTATTACAAAAACTTAATGCTTTCGGCGTGAGGGGTGAACCTCTGGAATGGCTAAGTAGCTATCTTGAAGACAGAGAGCAGTATGTGGAGATCTCGAACTTAGTCAAGTCACATAGTAAATCCTACCAGAAGGAAACATTTGCGTCCTCTCACATTGCGAACAAATATGGAGTGCCTCAAGGCAGTGTGCTCGGTCCATTATTGTTTCTTTGTTATATAAATAACTTCATAGCAGAGATGGGACATGAGTGTTTGCTTTTTGCTGATGACGCTACGCTTATTATCAAAAGCAGGGACAGGGATACTATTGAATCAGAAATAGGTAAAGCTGTATCTTCTGTCATCAAATGGTTAGGAGTTAATAATTTAAATTTGAATGTGTCGAAAACTAAAATACTGGAATTCCAAACATATAATAGTACCTCGACGGAGATCAATGTGAAAATTGATAACGACCTGATTGAGATAGTAGAAAATATTTCTTTCTTAGGGATAACCATTGATAAATATTGCAACTGGAAGGCACACGTTGGCAAATTAGTGGCTAAAATTGATAAATACGTATTTGTCCTACACAGATTAAGAAATATTGCCACAAAAGAAGCAGTTCTGGCTGCTTATCATGCTTTGGTCTCCTCAAATATTCGATATGGTATAGTCTTGTGGGGAAACTCAGTGGAATCACATAGAGTATTTGTGACACAAAAAAAATGTCTTAGAGCTTTAAGCGGTATGAAGTTCGACGAGAGCTGCAGGCCAATCTTTAAGCAAGAAAACATACTTCCTCTACCGTCCTTGTATTTGTTTGAGATCTGTATGTTTGTTCATAAGCACCCACATTTATTTTTGAGACAAGGTGACACTACACATAGAAATGGGCGACATGGGCGCGAAAATAGGCTATATGTACCGTTACAAAGGCTGGCTGTTTTTAGTAAAAGTTCATATTGCATGGCTATCAGAGTCTACAACCACCTACCAGATAGTTTGAGGGTGATGAACATAGTTAAATTCAAGAAACAGGCTTACGGTTTCTCTGCGCGGAAGTGCTATTATTCTGTGTCTGAGTACTTGAACCAAAAACTAACAATTTGAATGAATTTTATGTTTCTAGTGTTATCTGTTAATTTGTATTACTAATGATGAATCAATTTATTTATGTGTTATTTAATTTTGTTTTTTTGTGTTATTTTTTAAAATGAAATTATTAATTGTTTAATCTTTTATAATTTTTATGTTTGCACGTCTTCATAAATAGATAAAATGTGTGTACAACTATCTTTAAGAACATCATGTAATCCACCATATTTCTGCAAATAAATATTCTAATTCTAATTCTAATTCTATATTCGCTCTGAATTTTTAAAATGAAGCACACTAGGTAAGTTATGCCTACTCTACGGAACCCGCCAAAAACAAAAATCATCGTGTTAAAAATTGCACAAAGTTCGACAAAAACAGAAAACACTGGCGACAGTGCGACTAGTCGCGTCACCTATTCTCACTGGTTTCGCCTGTAAACTCACTGTGTCTGTGTGCGTGATCAAAATGGCGCGTCTGTTCTAAGCGTGCTATCTGTCAGAGGCGCCGCGCCGCATACGTTATGTATGTTATACTGACGAATGACAGGACAGCATCAATTTGATGTGTGCTTGTTCCGGTATTTTAATCCTAATAAACATACCATTACGACTATATCCCAAACAGGGTAGTCGGAGGCAAGTTTTCTGTTGCCGTCACCGTGAACAGAACTCTCAGTAGCGCACTTTACACCAGGCGTATTGGAACCAAACGTGGCAGGTGGTGAGCCTTCCGCCGTTATCCGGGTTATCGGTGGCTTCCATCACCAGTCGGTTAGTCGTTTAACAACGAACACAAAGATGATACAACGAAAGAAACCGACAAAAACAATAATAGAATAAACAATTGACCATGTTCAGAAAATAGTTCCCTAAACGCTGAGCTTGAAGACGAGAACAGTGAAAGGCAACGTTTGATAATTTAGTGTAAAACAGCATTCTGGTTCTATTCAGTATAACTGTAGGCCTTTTTTCGCGTTTTAAATATTTTAACTATACGACAAAATTCGGGCAAAGTATGATTTCGGAACGTAGCTATGGTTTGCGATCCTCAAGGCGCATTTGACAAGCGTGGTGATTGAGCCAATACCCATCAACTGTAGCGAACACTTGATTTCAATGGAGTAGGCCTTTGCCCAGTTGTAGGACGGTATACAAAGTCTGTAGAGCCAAAACTTTCAAACACCGGTTCGTTCACAAATATTTTTGCTTCCTTGGTCTCTTTTTGTACAACTTTGCTGAAAAAATTTTCAAAATTAATTCTTCTAATAGATTTAAATACGGGAAACTTTTATTTAATTGGCTTCAAAAACTCACCTATGATGAAACGGAAGAAATATTAATATTACCTCTGTCTTAGTTTTGGCACATACGAAATCTTTCATTTACTCTCTTACATACACACACTCACTAACGCTATACACACAAAGAGGGACACAAAACTCAAAACACAAAATTTACTTTTACTGCTTTGAATTTGTTAACCAAATTAATTCTTTATAATTATATTTTTTTTTCTTTTCTTAATATGATTAAGTTTTTGAACGGAGGAGCGCTAATGCCTGAGATACGGGTATATAACCTAGTTCAGGCACGTATGTGAAAATGGTTAAATTTGTGTGAATAAAGAAATTTGAAAGAAAAAATTTGAATTTGAGTTGTGGGACGGTAATATAGGCTAATGACTTACCTCCTTTATTCTACTTTCACTATGGTACCTTCCCGAATTCGGTTAGCAAACGAGGTAAGATTGTTTCAAGTGAATAATGCGATTAAATTCACAAGTTGAATTTAAATTGATATGTTCCTGAGCTCAGTGCAAGGTCTAATTGTATCAACTTTACTCGGTATCCATTCACTGTTATTTTTAGAACTAGACTATTATGTTTCACATGCAGTTCCATAGAGTGGCATTTTTCGTCCGTACTTGAACTTTCCTTTAGATAATGTACTGTTGTAGATAATAACACCAAAAGAGCAATACCTTAAATCGTGTATAGCTGATCTAGATTTTATGAATAAGGAGACCAGACTCTTCCTGTTTTATTTTCACAACCGAGGGTCAACAGGGCTACCGGGCTTATTTTATTCTGCAGTCTTACATTTATAATGGTTTTGTTCCCTTTATAGGCTTTTATTACTGGATTCCGATCACGTGACTGAATCAATCTATCCTATTAATATCTGGAGAAAGAAAGAAAGAAAGAAAAACATTTATTGACCCATACAGTGACAGAATTACAGTACAAAAACATTAAAACAAAACACAGAACCTTAATGAGTAACAAAAGATAGTGGGCCAACCAGGACCCTGCCTCAGCACGTGCCCCTGCCGTGCAGGCACGGCAGAAACGCTGGTATTCTGGCAGGGCCTGCTGCGGTGGTCGTCCATCCTTTATAGGTAATAATTAACATTATAATGGGAAAAAAGGTAATTCGTATATGCAAAAGTGCAGTGTGCAGTGTAGTGTGTTGGGAAAAGTATAATCGTAATGGGGGGTAGTATACATGAAATATCCAAATAAAACAAAAACACTGAATAAACTAAAGTGTGAGTGTAGTGTGTCTTTAAGGCGATATTTGTGCAATGTATAATCTGTGGTGTGTCCGGTGTCTGTTTCACTCAAGAAGGCTAGAGACTAAGGAGAGATAACTCCCGAAGTGGGGGTAAGCTTTCGAGGGCCGAAAGTCGTATACTCTGTGCCGGGCAAAACGCTGTATTGCGCATGTGCAGCGGCAGCTATTTGTCATTTCATGGTCACATGGTTTTGTTTTGAACGGTGTCACGTGCGACAGTTGTTGTTTTTCGAGGTTGTGTTGACCAATTTTGACACTTCGCGAGGATCGCGGCAAAGAAGCGTAATGCGCATGCGTCACTGTGGGATACGGATTTAGTCCAACCCTTTCCAGGGAGTTATCTCTCCTTAGTTTCTAGCCTTCTTGGTTTCACTGAAAGAGTGACAGAAATCGATGTATCGATGACGTGACGTTTACTGCCACGTTGAATGTTGTAACCGCGTGATGAAAATAAAATTAAAAATTAAGTTCAAGATTAAGCACCCAACTACCCAGCAACGGTCTCTCCAAAAAAATAATAACAATAATAGGGGCGAGATGATAAACAAGATAAATAAATAATAATAAATAAATATCCCTGGACATTATTCCACGCAGCGCCATCTAGCCCCAAAGTAAGCTAATTAAAGCTTGTGTTATGGGATACTAGACAACGGATAAACATACTTAAATACATTTTCTTTTGTAAATACATACTTATTATACATAGGAGACACCCAGACCAGTACAAACAGACATGTTCATGCACACAAATGTTTGTACTGTGCGGGGATCGAACCCGCGACCTCTGGTGTAGTAGCCAACTTCTTAACCATTACACCAAGTCGGTCATCAAAGATGCGTGATTAGGTGCAATTTCAATTATCTTTTTTCGCGGCGTAGGTGCAACATGATAGATAGAATGCACAAAATTTGCTATTGCGGGCTAATTCAAACAATTATACCGTGGAGGCAATGAAAGAGAATGCCCATCTCAAAGATTGCCTTCGGATATGTTCTTAAAAACATTAATGAAATATATAAATGTCGGGTAAATTCGCTAGGTAAGACTATTAATGGTTTGGGTAGTTTAGTGGTTAGAGCAGCCGCCTGGTTATCGTTAGATGTGAGTTCGATTCCCGCTCGACACTAAGGGTTTGAATATTATTTTTTTTGTCTGCCTAATTCCAGATGCAACTACTTCTGCACGGGGCTGGTGTGCGCCAAGTGGCAGGACCGCTGGCTGTTCGTGAAGGACACCTTCTTCGGCTACATCCGCCCCAAGGACGGTGTCATCAAGGCGGTCATGCTCTTTGACCAGGGGTAAGTCTCCTTGCAAATTATTTCTTGGTCGAAAACAAGAGGAATTTTGTACTGATTAGTGGAACTAATCCAATACAAACCAGAAATACTATTTTTTTTTAAGGTAGAGAGAGTAAAGTCAGTACTGCAGATATGTGCTATTTGTTATATTATTATGCCAATTTGATTATCAGTATCAGTCTGTCATCAATAATAAAGACTCTGCAATAAGAAATATAGAAGATTGAAGAACATAATTTAACGTCGAAACCCAGCTGGTAAGTTAGTGCCAGTGAGCAGGGCACAAAGCGTGAAGAATTGACGCCTAATGGGGCAAAAACGATCTAGACCAATTAAGACTATCAGAGCAAACGCAACATGGGACCCTGCAAAGTGAACAGTCGACCTAGATAAAGTAGAAAGATTAAGACCACCTGCAACTTGTCGCTTTGGAAATCTAAGGATGGTAGCATAGGTTTAGTAGCAGTAAACGTCTCATGGCTGCGAATGATGATGAAAATGAAATAGTTAAGTAAATTTTTGATTTTAGCATTTAACATTGCACTTTTTTGTACACAAAGATAGAAACTAGAAAAATTCAAACAGCTCCTAGGGAGATCCCGCTTGAGTCCCTAGAATCAGGTCGATTTCTTCTAGTTTCTATGAAATAGTTAGTTCAAATGATCTAATGATATCTGTCTTTTAAGATGCCTCAAAAGTTGATTTATTTATTTGTTTATCTATTCCATGCAGCCCGTGCACTCGTGAGTATATCCTAAGTAAACTAAAACAAGTGCTAAAATAGTAGTCGTTGGTTTGTTTTTCTCTTGGTGATGTCATTGTGCATAATACACAAAACGCTTGAATAAAATGTTGATGTTGGTTTACAATGTTGATTTATTTAACACAAACTAAACTTGAACAAACATAACATATATATTGTTTGCGACATAAAAGGACACTTTTGATCTATGACATCCATACTTGTTACTCGTTCCAATGTAATATACTTCTGAGTTCATAATAACTAAGCAACCACTTAACCGATTATTACTAGCGCTATAAATGTAATTCATTTATATTTTTACTTGAACAGTTTCCAAAAAAAACACACGAGCATGAAGTCATCAATGTACCTAAAGTTATGCAAATAAAATTCCTGATTTCTGATTTCATAGTAAAAAAAAGCTAATCTTGAGAAGGAATCTAAAAAAAAAGGTTATCTATAAAAATATTTTTTATAGACCTCAATTTATCTGGACCTCAATGAAGTTACAAAAGTGCCCGTACCCCACATTGCACACCCTGGTAAAATTAACCTACTCACTGCCGAATAAGAAATGCAATAGGAAATAGATTGTAAAAACGCACGGGTGCGAGGTGTGGCATTGATAGTGTTAATAACTGTCAAATGTTAATTTCAATATTGTCAAGGTTCGAAGTGTCAAGTGGAATGTACTCAACGGGTCTGAATCACGGACTGCAAGTGCTCAACCAGAGCCGGCAGATGGTGATCAAGTGCTGGACCAAACGGAAGAGCAAAGAGTGGATGCAGTACCTCAAGACTGTCGCCAACCAATCAGGTAATTACCACATGAAAAAACAAGTGATATTTTTTTTACATTACACCGGTGACAATAAAACATGCGCGCTTGTACGATTTAAGATCATTTACTTGTAGCTCCTTAAATCAGACAACATTTTGTCGTATTGCATCTTCATGATTTATCTTTCTTTGTAGATTAAACACTATAGTGACGATACAGTTCTTGTGTGTACTTGCTTTTCGTTCCGAGTCAATTTTAGTCGTTGTGTGCAACTTAATTACTTAACAGATTACTTAATAGTTACTAACGTAACAGACAAATCACATCACCACCCTTTCCAATGTCTACTGAGATTTATTTGAGTGCCCCCCCCCCCGACCGGTTGGTTTTTCGAGAGGTTTCTCGGTTATGCAGAAGAGCACACTTGTGCATTACACATTATGGTACTCATAGGCGAGTAGCCCGTGGCATAACCCACTCTTATTTATCCAGAATGGTACCGGAGCAGTTATAGTCGCTCACCACGCGCATCCCAAAGAATGCTAGCGACTTCAATCCCCGCTGGGGACGTCAGAGAAGCCTACTACTATTTCTCCAAAATGGTGCCGGAGCTGTATAGCACGCTCACATCTCGATGCACTGCGTACATCTACCCTTAACTACAGCAGGGTGGCCGGATAGGCAATCTAGCGGATACCCATCTCCTTGCTATCTAGGCAAGTACCGGAGGAGCGGAGAGCCGCTATAAGGGTTCCTCACTAACCCCGCATCTAAAGACTTAGCGGCCCAACGCCCTAGACCAGTGAATTTAGATACTCGTTGCGCGCGAGGAGGGACGCTCGGTACACACTACCGAGCAGACGAACATGCCCCACCTCTGCAACTAACGACATGCCACCACGAATCCAACTCCAAGTTGGGGCCTGCCTTAAGAAAGGCAGAGTTGGGACCCCCAACACCCGTGGTACCCTGATCCAAACAGCCAGACCCGTAGTTCTAGCTGGGAAAACCCTACCTAACCGGGTGAAGTAGATAGGGACAGACAAATCACATCAATAGAAAAATGAAAATTCCCTAATCCTAAATGCGTGCTGTCATGTGAAATTGAACCGCAAGATTCGCTACAAATACTCTACGCTTGTGTTGACAATCAACTGCCAAATGGTAATTCCAGTTCCCGACAGTTGTTAGGTAATTTTCACTTGCAAGTTCGTGTAGTGACAAGGGCCTGATTAAGTCAGTAACCAGTGCGGGACGCGCCGCCACACACGACGCGCAACGCCCCGCGTCTCCGTGAATGAGGCCTTCTGGCAACTTGAAGCTATTACTTTGATTTAAGCATCTTTACAATGCTAATTTTACATATCTTAAGATATAACTTGAAGGTTCGTTCGAACGCACAACGTACTTTAACTGCATCGATTGATTATTGTCACCGTAATCTTCTAGCAGCTGTCCTAGTTATTGTAATTAAATGGTCTCTTAACATTATGTCCGCCATTTACACGCAGTTCTCGCAATATAAATATAAATATGCGCCAGAAATCACAACACTCGTAATGGTCTTGAAGTGAGGATAAACATCCTTGTGTTAGGAGTTACCATACAGGGATTTAAGCCAGGGGCGTCCCCCAGGACACCAATACCCGAGTCAATTTAGATCAAAAGACAGTGTTTCTAAATTCGGCGAAAAACCGTGCAACAGCTCACTACGCCAATCGTGTCGTCAATAAAGAATTACAAATAAACAATTTTGTCTCCAGCCCGAGACTTCACGTTCCCAAACGTGCACCATTCGTTCGCGCCGCCGCGCGCCGCGTCGCCGGTGGGCACGTTCGTGGACGGCGCCGGCTACATGTCGGCCGTCGCGGACGCCATGGAGCTGGCCAGCGAAGAGATCTTCATAGCCGACTGGTGGCTCAGCCCCGAAATATACATGAAGAGGCCCACGCTCGATGGCAACTATTGGCGGCTGGATAACATACTTAAGAGGAAAGCTGTGAGTATTTTGGTTAGTTTTTGCGGTCAGATAAATAAGTGAAGGTAGTGAATGAAGATAGACTGGTATTGGTAAGTAACAATCGCGACAGGCATAAACCCACTCATTCTTCTGGCTTTTTATCTAGTTCCCTTACTGTTTCGGCAATACGACTTTGGAACAAACTGCCGGTCTTGGTTAGAAAGGCGTGCAGTAAATATCCATTTAAAAAGGCTTCGCGTGCGCACTTTAAAAGATTGATGACGCCCAAGGAACTGTAGTTTTGACATTCTCTTGGATCCACCTGTTATCTGCCTGTTATGTTTTTTACTTTTTGTCTATACATATAATGTGTGATTGCTACTATTATGTATAATCATGTTTATTTAATCTCTTTGAAATCTTCTTATTTTGATTTAAAGCATTTCACCTTCTTTACACCTAATTTAAAACTTTTATCTCTAGCACTGCCTGTAATATCTCTGTCTGACTGTGTGGTTGACTGGTAGATAATGCCTCTAGGTATTAAGTCCGCCCTTTGTAACATTGACTATGTGCAATAAAGAATCAATAAAATTAATAAACTATCAATAAGATGGTACGATTGTCTTAATGAAACGAATAATTTTCCTGATAATAATATAGGATTTTTAAAATAAAAAATCTTCATTGACAACACATTGAAAACATTAAATGCAATAATTTCCTGGAAAAACGATCAAAATGACCAAGAAATACGAGAGTTATGATGACTTTGACAAACTTTGTTTGCAGTCGCAAGGCGTGAAAGTCTTCATAATGCTGTACAAAGAAGTAGAGATGGCGCTCGGTATCAACAGCTTCTACAGTAAAAGCAAACTTGTTGGTGAGAATATTAAGGTATTTATGAACATTTTGAATAATAAATTCGTATTTGGATATTTTATATATCCGAGAACAACAGCGTTCGTGTGATTAATCTGATATTTCGGTGACACTAAGGTTTAGGTTTAAGACATTTATTTCTCAAAACAAAATACAATTCACTTGCATTGAGAAACACGGATTAATTAAAATTGTTAACATACGTGAAACAAAACGCCGGAGCGGTTAATTTAATATACATTGAACACATCACAAGTACATAGCACTGGTTTTACATTTTCTTATTTTTACTTTAGATCTAAGTAGATAATTAATTAGACATTAAACATTGGAGAACATAAGGCGAAAAAAATTTTTTAACATGTAGGTAGGAGTTTAATAACAATTTTATGAGATATAATGACTAACAGTCTTACAACGCGAGGGCTTGTAATATGGATGTCAAGAACGAATGATGAAACAATATACTTTCATGCTCAAAACAATAAAAATGGAATAGATTTTATGATCATAATATCCAGACACAAAATCATAAAATTTTTCTGCTACAATAATGTTTGTCTTAGGCTTACAGCTTTTCTTGGTCAAATTTTGTGTCTCAAATAGCTACATGGCTAAATAAATGATTATGAATTAATTAACCACCCGCCCCTTAGGAAACCCTCTCTCAAATTCATGAGCTGTTTTATTTAGAAAAACTTGCATTTTACTATTTTTGTTGATGTTATTCAAATTCCTATCAATCATCGAGTGTCACGTATGAGTATTACTGTAATAGATCTATCGTAACGTAGGTTTTCCGTCACCCAGACCACGCGAAGGTGGGCGTGCTGTTCTGGGCGCACCACGAAAAGATCGTCTGCGTGGACCAGAGCGTCGCCTTCGTGGGTGGCATCGACCTGTGCTACGGCCGCTGGGACGACCATCTACACAGGTAACACGAGCACGAGTGTTGATCGTCTGCGTGGACCAGAGTGCCGCCTTCGTGGGTGGCATCGACCTGTGCTACGGCCGCTGGGACGACCATCTACACAGGTAACACGAGCACGAGTGTTGATCGTCTGCGTGGACCAGAGTGCCGCCTTCGTGGGTGGCATCGACCTGTGCTACGGCCGCTGGGACGACCATCTACACAGGTAACACGAGCACGAGTGTTGATCGTCTGCGTGGACCAGAGTGCCGCCTTCGTGGGTGGCATCGACCTGTGCTACGGCCGCTGGGACGACCATCTACACAGGTAACACGAGCACGAGTGTTGATCGTCTGCGTGGACCAGAGTGCCGCCTTCGTGGGTGGCATCGACCTGTGCTACGGCCGCTGGGACGACCATCTACACAGGTAACACGAGCACGAGTGTTGATCGTCTGCGTGGACCAGAGTGCCGCCTTCGTGGGTGGCATCGACCTGTGCTACGGCCGCTGGGACGACCATCTACACAGGTAACACGAGCACGAGTGTTGATCGTCTGCGTGGACCAGAGTGCCGCCTTCGTGGGTGGCATCGACCTGTGCTACGGCCGCTGGGACGACCATCTACACAGGTAACACGAGCACGAGTGTTGATCGTCTGCGTGGACCAGAGTGCCGCCTTCGTGGGTGGCATCGACCTGTGCTACGGCCGCTGGGACGACCATCTACACAGGTAACACGAGCACGAGTGTTGATCGTCTGCGTGGACCAGAGTGCCGCCTTCGTGGGTGGCATCGACCTGTGCTACGGCCGCTGGGACGACCATCTACACAGGTAACACGAGCACGAGTGTTGATCGTCTGCGTGGACCAGAGTGCCGCCTTCGTGGGTGGCATCGACCTGTGCTACGGCCGCTGGGACGACCATCTACACAGGTAACACGAGCACGAGTGTTGATCGTCTGCGTGGACCAGAGTGCCGCCTTCGTGGGTGGCATCGACCTGTGCTACGGCCGCTGGGACGACCATCTACACAGGTAACACGAGCACGAGTGTTGATCGTCTGCGTGGACCAGAGTGCCGCCTTCGTGGGTGGCATCGACCTGTGCTACGGCCGCTGGGACGACCATCTACACAGGTAACACGAGCACGAGTGTTGATCGTCTGCGTGGACCAGAGTGCCGCCTTCGTGGGTGGCATCGACCTGTGCTACGGCCGCTGGTACGACCATCTATACAGGTAACACGAGCACGAGCGTTCAATTATACCGGCTGATTATTTATTACGTGACAAAAATTCAATGGCATACTCCGTAGGTGATGTAAATAAAACTAAGCAAAAATAATATTTTTTGGAACATCTTTCATTTAAATGTCTTCATAAAAATCAAATGTGTAATTTTGAATAAAAAATCATTGAAAATTGTACATTTAAACTTGAAAAGTTTTCATACAATCTGCTGAGAATGTCATATCATTTTCCTTGCAGTAAAATATTCACCTGGTAGTTAGAAGTAGCAACCCAACCGTGAATTTTAAACAGGTGTATACACAGGGTGTCCCAAAAAGTAGTGATAAACGGAAGCCCATTGATAGAGCATCACTAGGGCTACCCGAATCACCTCTATGTCTTTTCCGCGATTTTGGTAGTTTTTAAGTTATGATTTTTTTCACAAATTGTTTAAATTAAATTTTTCACAAAAATTAAAATGGGTCACATGTGTAGTTCCGCTTCATCTATCCGCAGGCTAACAGACCTAGGCAACGTGACGCAGCCGATCACAACAATAAAAACGAGGAAGAAAACGTCGAGTTCTCCCGGCGGCGGCATGTACACCAACTACGCGAACGGGCTCGACGCGGCCATCGAACTGGCCAAGAATTCGCGGGACATTGTCATCGGAATGAACGAGTAAGTACTGCTTTATTATAAACTAGCGGCCCTGACAAACTTCGTTCTGTCAAAAGTTATCGGCAAATACTTGACAGCTGTGAGTTTAGTATGAAAAAATGTTTTTCCTTTTTTTTTTCGTCTATTTCCCAATGTTTTTAATACTTATTATCCTATTCCTGATGTAGACAAATCCAAAAACACAAAAATCTAAAAAATATTCTTGAGTTATTATAAGTGGTGTAACTAACACGACTTCCTTTTATATATACAGGATGGTCCAAACATACACGTCAATAAAAAAAATATCTTCCTCACACTCAGGGGTATTCGAAAATACCCCATGTATGTTACCCGATTTTTTGTAGTTTTCGAGTTATGATTTTTTTTACGATTTTTGAAAATTCCTAGGCTGACTCATTTTTTCGGTCACTGTAGCGCGATCTATTAAGATAAATGCCTTTTTTTCTTTATTAGATGAATAATAGCGCTAGATAATTCTGAAGAATTTACATCCATAACGCTTATCAAAGCTCTAAAGAAAATTATGAAATTGTAAAAAATGGAAATGCTGTTTATTCCCTGAACAATTTTTTTCTAAGCGACCTCAAATCTATGTTAAACTAGAAAGTCACCATTATGAAACACTGATTGTGGCGTTTTTCATTAATAAATTCATTTAATCATGGATCAAGTTTTAGTTGATACACTGATTACTTGAATTTTACACTTCTGACACTTTGAATGAAAATTTAGGTATGATGCCGTTGAAGTTACTCATTGAAATTAACATGGTACATGGTTTCTAAACCATGAGCCATGTAAATCATGATCATAAAAAAGCTTTGAAAGAATCATTTTAGGTAACTTTTAAAACGGCCTTCAAAGTTCAGGGAAAAAACAGCATTTCCAACTTTTTCCATTTTATAATTTTTTTTAGAGCATTGATATGGATGTTAATTCTTCAGAATTATCTAGCGCTATTATTCATCTTATGAAGAAAAAAAAATAGGCATTTATCTCAACAGACCGCGCTACAGTGACCGAAAAAGTGAGTCAACCCAGAAATTTTCAAAAATTCGTAAAAAAAATCATAACTGAAAACTACAAAAAGTCGGATAACATACATGGGGTATTTTCGAATACCCCTGTGTGAGGAAGCTAAAAAAAAATATTGACGTGGATGCTTGGACCACCCTGTATGTACATAGAAGTCAAGTATAGTTCATCATTTAAAAACAAGCTGGGCAGAACCTACTCAACCTGTAGACATAGGTGGTATAAACCCGTGGAATTTTACGTGACGGTATCTTTATTTAGCCTTAATTTAAAATTTGCAAGGGCCTGAAATCTAGTCATCGCTACAATAAATGGGGTAGTTACGAAGCTATATAAACACTCGGCTTTTTACACTGTGGTGGAAGTATTTCTTTTAGCGCCTCTAGAAAAAACGAAAATGGGGCAAACCTTATATCTTATCATAGTTATTACTGTGTCAAAGTGACGCGAGCTTAAGGTAGAGGCACCGAAAGCTGCAAAAATACAAGCTTTTTAGCTGACGCAAGTGTGTTTGGAATTCGAGCTATACCGGGTGATTATCAAAAGACTTAAAAACATGATTTTACATACACTGTAAGTGATGTAATAACTATTTACGTGAGAATTATTTTTTCTATATCAATGAAATCTAAATCAGCCCATTCCGTCCCACTGCAGGGCAAAAGCCCCCAATCTCCATCCCTCACGATTCAAAGCCAATGTTGTTCAATCCCTGCGGAACACATCTATCTCGGCTCTTCTAGGCCTCCCGTGCGGGCGTTGGCCGTTGATTTTTCCAGTAGATTTTAATTTTAAAGTTGCCATACAAAATCAGTCGAACAGTCAGTATTTTTTTATGAAAACCTTGAAATTAAGGTTGATGGAAAAAATAACTGTTTACTTTCATAGTTACTTGGTACATATCCTACTGGGTTTGCCATATTAATGAGTATGCCATGTCGTTTTTGTGTCTTTTGATAATCACCCGGTATTTGGGAAGTAGGTACTAAGTAGGACTTCTTTGTTTATAGGTCTGACTGTAGGTCATGCTCATGACGTGAGTTACTAACAGCTAAGTATATTAATTTGAATTATTTGTATACAGTTAAATGTCACACACCATAATTTTAAAATTATATCCATAGAAATAAGCTTACTTATACTATTGTCGTAGCACTACTAAAGCTGAGTATAAATTCGTAAAATATTATCAACCTTTGTACTATTTTTCTTTGGTATGAGAAATACCTTATTTTCTACATTCTGTCGGTATTCGCCGCCCAGTATAATATACCACCATGTTTATGAAGACTCATAGCTTTACCACGGAGTTTATCGTGGAGTTAGCGTGGCGAATTACTAAGCTGGCTAAGATATCATGCCTACCGAAATGAGCCTGATAAATAGTGGATGCAAAAGATGAGATCAACAATACAAAGTGTATAATCAAACCCACTTCTTCCTTTCTTCATATGTATTATTATACTACCCACTAAGTTCTACAAAAGAATGAAAGTTTTATAATACAATTCTTGCCTAATATTAAAAAAAACGAAGTATGGAATTCCAACCCCACCAAACGGCCCGTATCGCGTCGGATAGGAACGTATTTTACATTCTTTAAAGAAAATTAAATCTAGTACACAGTGTTTTAAGTCTTACCCGACTTGGATAGGGCGTCGCCGAATAACGACGCGCAGGTTGATCGCCCTCCTGTATTAAGTGGGTTAGAGCTACCGGGTCATGGGCGGGCCCGGTTAAAGATATTAGTCCAAAGAAAGGTTCACTTCGCGTCGGCACGCTGATGGAACGTGCTCGCGAACTGGCCGATGTGCTCGCCAGGCGGAGGGTGGCCGTTGCGTTCCTGCAGAAGACTCGCTGGAGAGGCAACAGGTCCCGGAACATCGGGCGGGGCTACAAGCTAATCCAGGCGAGTTCTCCTGGCGGGGCCAGTGGGGTGGGGTTGGTGCTGTCCGAGGAATTCCAAAATAGTATCTTGGAAAGAAATCGCGTTAGCGACCGCCTTATGGTCGTGAGGGTGCTTATCGAAGGGGTCACGACCAATTTGATAAGTGCCTACGCACCGCAGGTCGGTTGTAGCGATTCGGATAAGACACTGTTTAGGGAGCAAATCGACCACCTCCTATGCACTATTCCACTGTCCCAAGGCGTCGTTCTGGGTGGCGATGAACTGTCATGTGGGTGTACAGTGTGAGGAATACGGGCGTGTTCACGGTGGTTTTGGTTTTGGCAGTCGTAACGCTGAAGGCGAAGAGATTCTCCGGACGTGTAGCTGCTGACTTGGCCGTCGTGAACACGTTATTCAAAAAGAGTCCCGAGCACCTACAAGAGCGGTAGGAGCGCAACCCAGATCGACTACCTTCTCACCAGGGGAACCCAGATCGGCAAGAGTCTCACTGTCCTACACCGTCCACTTGTAATGAACCTGCGAATGAAGCCTCGAGGCAAATGCAGGGAGCGCGCCCACCCCGAACCAGGTGGTGGCTGCTTGAAGGATCCAAAACCCATGATATTGCTGCCGCTTTCGGTGACCTGTGCATGGCAGCGGATAGTGAGTCCGGGCAACAGCTCTGGGAGAGGTGTCAGGCAGCTATCAACAAGGCGGCGAGGGTGGTGTTGGGTGTGTCTCGGAGTGGGCGTAGGCTTGACAAGGAGACCTGGTGGTGGAATGAAGCAGTCCAGAAGGAGATCAGGGTAAAGAAAGCAATCCTCAAAGCGTGGCAAGCGTCCAAATCACCTGAAGATCGCGCCGCGTACAGGGATGCCAAACGTGCCTCCAAACGAGCTCTAGCCACGGCCAGACGTGACCACTTACGTCCTTTGTACGATAAGTTGGAGTCGTCTGAGGGCCAGAAGCTCGTTTACAAGTTGGCACGTACGAGTCAAAGCGGCCCAGGATATTTCCATGTGCCGCTGTGTAAATGACACTCTCGGTAACCTGCTATGCGAGGACCGCGCGGTGAAGGAGAAATGGCGCTTGTATTTTCACGAGCTGCTCAACAAGCAGCACAAAGAGGTGCAGCCACCTAAACTCCCTCCGAATCAGGGACTAGTGCCCCCGGTAACGCCTGATGAAGTCCAGTCGGCTCTTCGCCGCATGAAGAACCGGAAAGCTGTCGGACCCGATGGAGTCCCTATCGAAGCGTGGAAATCGATGAGCTCTCGTGGTGTGGGTATACCTACCCACCCTTTCAACCGCATTCTCCTCACCGGGAAGATACCTGACCAATGGAGACTGAGCATTATTACGCCGGTCTTCAAAGGCAAGGGCTTGGTGCAGGAGTTCAGCAATTATCGCGGCATAAAGGTGATGTACCACACCATGAAGCTCCTCGAGCGCATTGTGGACTCTCGGATTCGACAGGAGTGTACAATCTCGGAGTGTCAGTATGGGTTTCGACCGGGTTGCGGGACCATGGACCCCGTATTTGCCTTAAGAACGCTCATGGAGGGATACAGACTGAAGAATACACCATTGCATCTCCTTTTCTTAGACATTCAGAAGGCCTTCGACTGTGTCCCTCGTGAGATGATCGGCTGGGCGCTGCGGTCCTAGGCCGTTCCCGTGGTCTTCATTGACATTATCCGGGACATGTACCACGAACCCAGTTCCATTAGTTAGGACTGCGGTTGGTGACACGCTTCCCTTCCCTATCACGGTTGGAGCACACCAAGGCTCCGTGCTTAGCCCGTTCCTGTTCAGCTTAATATAAGACGTACTGTCAAACAGCATCCGAGACTACCACGAGCAACCCTGGTTGCTCGTGGCAGCAAATACCTGGGATCTGTGTTATGCGCATCCAGGGACATCGACGGCGACATCAGAGCCCGAATTCCCGCGGTTTGAGCTAAATAGCGTGAGGTGACTGGTGTCATTTGTGACCCCAGAATGCCGATCAAGCTGAAGGGGCAGGTCTATAAAACCATCATTGTCTGTCTGTCTTTCTATATGGCAGTGAAACATGTCCGTTACTAGAGCAACACAAGCAGGAGCTGCGTGTCACGGAAATGAAGATTCTGCGGTGGATGTGTGGAGACTCACGCAAAGATCGCGTGCGGAACACCTACATCCGGGGCAGCCTTCGTTTTCGTGACATCGCAGACAAGCTGCAGGAGTGCCGCCTTCGTTGGTATGGTCTTGTCTCACGGAGATCGGCAAACTGCGTGGGCAACAAATGTCTGGTCATGCCGCCTCCACTGAGGACTGGCAGAAGAGTGCGACCCAAGAAGCGGTGGCTCGAAGTCGTCAAGAGTGGCATGCGTGCCAACAGACTCACCGCTGAGGATGCAAAGACCGCGCGAAGTGGGCCAAGAAAATAAGAAAGGTGAACCCTGTGACCCCACACACTGGTGTGGGTTCACAACCGGGATAGACCGCACGGGTTATGATGATGACAGTGTTTAAAGTCTATATTAAAAAGTCACGCACAGCAGCTTGTCTCCGGCTTTGGTTAGGCTCATCAAAAACAGACCATGCAGGCCGAACTGCCCATGCGTTTGCTCTCACGCAAGACCTGACGCAACTGGTACACCAGCCCACCCGGGTACCAGATATTGTCGGTCATACACCCACCTTATTGGACCTTCTGCTGACGAGTCACCCAGCCGGGTATAAAGTGTCGGTTGATGCTCCATTGGGCTCCTCCGATCACTGTCTGGTTGGCGCTACAGTGCCTTGTGCAGCTCCCCCACAACCTGTGGAGGTGAAGCGGCGGTTATGGCACTACTCGTCGGCAGATTGGGACGGATTGCGAGAGTATTTTGCCTCCGTCCCTTGGCGGCAGTGCTGCTTTGGAGAAAGGGATGCTTCAGAGAGTGCATCTGCTATCGCTGACGAGATCAGTACCGGAATGGAATACTACATTCCTTTTACTGATGTCGTCAGTGCTAGCAAAACTGGTCCCTGGTTCAATCGCGAGTGTGCCGCAGCTGTTGAACAAAAACAGGCGGCGTACCGTGCTTGTTCTAGGGCCCAGGCACTCAATGATCATTCAAACCTTGCCTCCCTGAAAGCAGCCTTTTATAAAGCCACCAAGGCCACGGAAGAGGGCTTACATTAGAGCAGACGCCCAGCGAATTGCAAGTGTTGGCCAAGAACTCATCACGCACCCTACGGGTAGCCGCTCCTACTGGCACGCGCGTTATTTCGAGCGCCCTGGGGCAAAGCAGACTGACATCGAGTAGATGAGGCGAAGTCTTGTTGTTGAGCTTGACGGAGTGTTGGACCGCATTTCAGAATGGGGTGCATGCAATCTTGTCGAGTTCAATGCCAAGAAAACGCAGGTGTGTGTATTCACAGCAAAGGCGTCGCCGTTCCTTTCCCATCCCACTCTTCAGAACACCCCGCTACCGATTAAGGATAGCTTAAACATCCTTGGCATGGATGTTCGTAGCAACCTAAACCAGCGGGACTACATTGAGAGCGTCATTAGAACTGCATCCCGTAAACTCGGAGTCCTGAACAGAGTGAGACGATTCTTCACGCCTGAGCAGCTTTGTCTCTTGTATAAAGTTCGCTCGTGTGTGGAATACTGCTTTTATCTCTGGGACGGTTCCGCCAAGTACCTACTCGAAGCTCTTGACAGGTTGCAGCGGCGTGCTATCCGTATTATTGGAAACCCAGAGGCAACTTTGACCCTTGAGCCTCTCCAATTGCGTAGAGACATTGCCAGGCTAAGTGCTATCGCTTCTACAATGGGGGATGCTCTGATGAGTTATTCCAGCTTATCCCACCCTCACCTTTCCACTCGCGTACCACGCGTGCTGGACTACGGCGTCACCCACACACAATTCAACATTTGTTGGCCCGAACTAAAAGGTTCGGTGACTCGTTTTTTTGTCGTACCATCCAGACGTGGAACGCTCTTCCAGCACATGTGTTTCCTATCTCGTATAGTCCCGGGTTCTTCAAGCGGGGCGTGAAAAGGCATTTCTGCAGGTCTTCAAGGTGCGGATGACAAGCCCAGTGATTCGTTTGAATGACTGGGCTTGTCAACCTCATATCTGGACCTCACGACCGCTTTCCATCAGGTGGAGTGAGGTCATCTTGACGGGCAATATAAAAAAAAAGAATTTTAATAACAATATAGAAAAAAAAAGAACACAAGAAACAATTTAACAACATACATAGTAGTATTCAAAGCGGGCTTCCCCTTTGGCAAAAAATATAAACTTTGGAATATGTATGAAACCCCTGTGCCCCGCGCCCCTACATCCGCGTAATTAACTATGAGTCTCCATAAACACGGCCTTGTATATTGATTCTACGATATGAAGACAGAAGATTTCAAAACAGCAGATGAACTAGAAGACACGCTCGTCAGGACTCACTCTGCGGGAGATGGCAGACCTGATGGCATTAGTACTACCAGGTTCTTACTCGCCATATTTTCAGAAAGGGCGGTCGTGACGAGTAAACTGCGATTAGTTTACTGATTACGCCGGCCTTTATTGATGATATGAACTAACAACTAACCGACGTTTTTATGTTATGTACGTGTTGTATTTTTTAAAGTATATTTGAATTACATCTGTGTTTTTTGGGTCTTTTTTCTTGGTTTCTGAAGATAATAGCAATCTCAATGATCACTTCTGCTTAAAATATTTCTTGATAATCACATGTCAATTCAGAATCATATGAGGAACCTATGTATTATTATTGTCAGAATCCGTTACATTTTTAATGTATATCTTCAAAGATAAGCTTATCAATCCTGTATGTTGTCTGATGTATTTGTCATTATTTGTCACTGTACATAAAATGTTCTTTACCTATGTATACTGCTTCTTTGACGTTTATGTGTTTTATCTTATTTTTCTACGTATTCTGTTGGTATCGATCGCCTAGTACAATATGCGGCCAGGTTTATGGAGACTCACAGCTTAGAGAGTGGTTGACGCGGTGAGAACCACTAGATAAGCTATGATGTGCTAGTTACATAGCTTGATAAAGTGACATTGATTTGGCATAGTTTATTATAAGGATTAACATTCTAACGTCGCAGCATTAGCCAGATTTCATCACGATACTTTGAAAGTATCGAATGCAAGAATTTGGAAACTGCAAAACGCGCTACAGACATGATAGGGTCCAATATGATTCAAGGAAAAAGATAAAATTTCACACCTATATTACTAACAAGCGCTTAGGAAAGTTTCTGGATAATTTTTATCCAAATTTCCATTTTCACCGTGCATGGCAAAGTATGCGGAAATCGCATCCTGATACACCCCTGTGCCGCGCCCCTACGTCCCCGTAATAAGCTGTCAGTCTCCATAAACACGGCCTTGTATTTTGATTCTACGATACAAACGTATAAAGACAGAAGATTTCAAATCAGCTGATGAAGACAAGCTCCTCTGGTGTCTCCTTCCGAGTAGGTGCCAGACCTTCAGGTCTGTCACTTTCTCGAAAGGAGATGATTGCATCAAGTTATTAAAAACCATGTCTTCGAAATGTTAATTCGACGAGTAAACTCATCGGTATGAACAACAACAAGATGAGACCCAACGAAGTTCTTGTTATAGTTTATATAATATACATATATTTTATATTTATAATTTAAACTACATGTTCAAATCTGTGTTCGTAGCTCCTTTACGGTTGACAGAATTGTTTTCCAAAGATCAAATCTCCGTAAGCACGCCTGCTCAAAGTGTTTCTTAATAAACACATACAATTCCTTTGTTTTCTGTCATATTCATCAGCAGCACCATACCAAAATTCAGAAACTAATGACACCATTTCTTCTTTTAGTGTCATCCCAATAGAACCCACTGAAGTACCCAACGGATCTACAAGTGAGCAGAGCGAGACAGTTAACATTCCTCAGCCAGAACTACCCGTCTTAGAACCGGGCGACCAACTCCTAATAAACTCATCAAATATCAATCAAAACCAAGACTTGAAAAATGAAACAACAGAAGTTCAAAAGCGAAACGTTCTCAACAAGATCACGACTAGAGGAAAAGATATTATTAGTATAATTTACCCCCCGTCTGAAGAAGAGCGACTAGAACAAATGTTCGACGATTCGGAAAGGAAAAAGGCTGAAAAATACGCTATATCTACCGATCAAGTATTACTAACTGATGCTTTAGGGTTGCCCACTACTGTCAATAGAACAGTAAGTAAACCCACGCCCTTAGCCCAAGCAGTGGAGGGGAGAGTGATCACTGAGAAGACGAAAGACGCCTTGGAGGATATAGAAGGAAACTCAAAGCTGTGGATCGGGAAGGATTACGTTAATTTCATTGTGAAAGACTTCAATAACTTAGATCTGCCGTTTGTAGGTAAGTTTATTTATTTATGTTCATTCCGGAAATATGTTTTCAAATTTGAAAAAAGTTTACAACTGACAAGTCGTCAGAGTAATTAGAGGTATTTAACTGGTCTGAGTTCATCAGGCACAAACCTGATAGATTTTGACAATCAAAGATGTTTTTAACGCGAAAGCTAAGATAAACTTATGGTGCGGTTTTCTGGCGCGCTCGCAGCTTCTATAGAATACAGAAATTTTTGAAAAAATTACAAGCAGACAGCGCGCTCGGCGGTTGGCTTTGCGGGTGAAAATCGCAACCGCGGCGGCTGCGGCTCCGCACAAAACTCCGGTCTCGTGATTTTGGATACAAAACCGCCGAACCCAGAAAACCGCGCCGTCAGTTCTTAGCCAAACTCTGTATCTTAACAAATAAATCATATACATACATACAAATCTTTAGAATTACTAATAAATTATCATGTAAGTAAAAGTAGTTTAGCAAGTCATTCGCACTGTTAATATTTATAAATTATTTTCTTAAGTAACTACACCTGTTAGCACTTAATATTCTTCATCACTATCAATGATGATGTTGATGTGACCTGTTAAAAATGTTTTAACGTTCTTTTTTTAATAAATTATGCATATGACATAATTATACAATGTATATTTTTTATTAAAGTGGTTTTGTTTACAATTCTATCCCGATAAAATTGATGTCTCAGATAAAACAAGCCTGCCCAGAAGTCCTTGTTCCAAAAAGTACCAATATTATAAACTTATATATTGTATGTTACGACTGTTCTCAAAGTCTTTAACTAATTCGTCTTTTATTTTTGTAATTTCAGACTTAGTAGACAGGTACACAACGCCGAGAATGCCTTGGCACGACGTCGGCGTGGTCGTTCAAGGCGCTGCCGCGAGGGACATATCAAGACACTTTATACAGAGGTGGAACGCTATCAAACTGGAAAAGGCTAGGTTAGAGTCGAATTTATTATAACTAATTCTATCCTCACACTTTCACACCTGTACCTCGCCTTCTGCACTACGGCGTCATCAACAAAAAATCCAGCATAAATGCTGGTTAGGTGAATATTTTCTTTGTTGTACCATCTAGACGTGGAACGCTCTTACAGCGCATGTGTTTTCTTCCTCTTATCGTCCTGGGCATTTAGGGTGCGTTTCCACCAGAGATGTGCGAGGAATGTGTGTGTTAAGAACCAATAGAATTGTTTCATTCACCTAGCTTCGCGATTCTATTGGTTCAATACATTCCTCGCAAGGCATACTCGCACATCTCTGGTGGAAACAATCCTTAAGCGGGGCGTGAAAAGGCATTGTTGCAGTGGTGGCTTTGCTTTACTGTGCTTTTCAATGTCATATCTGGACCTCAAATACTACTACTAATACTGGTGTAAGTGAGGTCATCTTGACAGGTAAAATAACAAAAAAAAACTGCTGTACACTGCTGATTTTTTTGCGTAATAAATCAGGATAAGTTTACTGACTGTTTATTTTTTTCTGTATTGTAATATTGACATACACCAGAGGCCCTACTCCCGTTCGTCGAACACGTAGTTACGTAAATTTTCAGTCATTAAAGAAAAGAATTTTTTTGGTATTCTAATAATCGTATTTTATTGTACAAAACACATAAAACCCATTTATAACATGTAGTATGTTATAAAAAAAACTAACAAAGTGGGTCTTGGCCTCCGGCACTAAGGTACGCCACTTTGATCTATCGTGCACCACCTCCTGCCAGTCTTCGACCTGGAGCTCGCGCAAGTCCTCCATGACCTTGTCATCCCAGCGATACCTAGGACGGCCGACCGGCCGTCGCCCACACGGTCATCCCATATATGCCCGCTTAACCACGCGATCCTCCCCCATTCGCATCAGATGGCCGAGCCAGCGAAGTTTTTGCCCTTTATCTCGCCAATAATATTGGGCTTGGCCACTAGCTTTTCAATCTCGCGATTTTTCCTCCTTCTCCAAACTCCGTCTGCGTTTTGAGTTTTGCCCAGAATCTTTCGCAGCACTTTCCTTTTAGTCACAAGCAGCTTTTGTTCTTCTCTAAGGGTTAGTGTCCCGGCCTCACAGCCATACATAAGTATAGGTCTTTTGACCGTTTTGTAAATACGGATCTTGGTGCGCTTGCTGAGAAGCCTGGACACCAACAACTTGTGCAGGGCTGCACTGCAACAAAGGGAAGAATTCTTATTTCTATTTCCTCTCCCCTGGTGTTGGTATCAGTTACAGTGCAGCCCAGTAATTTTATCCACGCCTTTGTTATACGTTACATCCCCAGCTGTTAGATTTTCTCTTGGGCCCAAAGGTATGTTATAAATGGGATTTATTTATATTTGTGTCCTTTTTAACCTTCTTAAGTTTCACGAAACTTTGTGAATTTTTACCGAGGTAGGCCACCTAATCCACGTATAAAATATTAGAAAAATTATGTAAAATAAATTGACGCTAGGATTGAGGAAAAATTATGTATTTTTACAGACAAAACCCTAACTACCCATATTTACTACCCAAAACATACACCGGCATCAAACATTTGCAAGGCTTGGAGGCTGTGCTCAATGTGGATATCAACAATGTTTCGTGTCAGGTAAACCATTTCTCTTACCCTACTCACTATAATTTTCACACGAAAAATCTATGAGACTTCGATTTTCACATGTAAATGTAACGGAGAGTTTAAATTATTGACACTTGTGTAGTGCTGGAACCGTGGCGTGGAGACAGGAAGTGAATTCGGCTTAAAATACAACATGAATCAAATAAATAAAACATCAACCCACATTTGGCGAGCCTGGTGATGATGGTGATGGTGATGAGCCAATACCCTCATACGAATCTGTCAGTTGTCTTGTCATCCATCAATTGTAGCGATCGATTTGAATGATGACTGCCCAGCAGGGGGCAGTAAAACGGGTAATTATCAAATAACTTCCGAAAACGATATGGCATACTCAGTGATGTAGAAACTAAAAAAATGTTTTTTTTAACTATCTTACATTTCAAGGTCACCAACGAAACAATCACTTGAACGGTCAGTATTTTTTGTATGAAAACCTAAAAATTAAAGTTTATTGAAAAAATCTAAATTTAACTACATCACTTACTGAGTATGACATATCGTTTTTGGAAGTGGTTTGATAATCACCCGGTATTGGCTAATTATTTTACTTTTACTACTAATATACTGTATATTCATGAAATAAAAAAAATCGTTACCGTCATAACGTCATAATAATTTTTCACGACTAAACAAAAACGACGTACCAATCCAACCCCAATCGCCAGGTGCTCCGAAGCGTGTCCAGCTGGTCCTGCGGCTTCCTGGACCCGGACACGGTGGAGCAGAGCATCCACGAGGCATACGTGGACACCATCACGCGCGCGCAGTATTACATCTACATCGAGAACCAGTTCTTCATCACGCTTTCAAGGTCCAACCCGAACGTGCGGAATCAGGTATGACTCTATCCATTGTGCTCTGGTCCTGCAACCTCTTAGATCTTAACACGGTGAAGCAAATACTTCTTCTGCATTAAGAACCAGTTCTTAATCACGCTATCCAGGTAAAACCCGAACGTGCGGAATCAGGTATGACTATCCCCAGGTGCTCTGGTCCTGCGACCTCTTAGATCTTGACTCGGTGAAGCAAACACATCTTCTGCATTAAAAACCAGTTCTTCATCACGCTTTCCAGGTCCAACCCGAACGTGCGGAATCAGGTATGACTATCCCCAGGTGATCTGGTCCTGCGACCTCTTAGATCTTGACACGGTGGAGCAAAACACTTCTTCTGCATTAAAAACTGGTTCTTCATCACGCTGTCGCGGTCCAACCCGAACCTGCGGAATCAGGTTTAACTATCCCCAGGTGCTCTGCTCCTGCGACCTCTTTGATCTTGACACGATGAAGCAAACACTTTTTCTGCAGTAAGAACCAGTTCTTCATCACGCTTTCGCAGTCCAACCCGATCGTGCGGAATCAGGTATGACTATCCCCAGGTGCTCTGGTCCTGTGACCTCTTAGATCTTGACACGTTGAAACAAACACTTCTTATCAATAATCAATAGTAATCAATAATCATTTATTTGCATAGAATAGGTATAATCGTTTCAGGTCTTAAAGTAAAGAAAAATACGGTGCTTATGACTATTCTGCGTAATGTTAACAGCATGCAAAATGTGAGTTAAGAAATTCATTAACACTATAAATGCAACAATCCACCAGCCACTCACGCAGTTAATGCATCATTACGTTCATGGGTCCTTTCTTGTACTTATTTGGAATTTTGTTGTAGACCTTAATACACATGTTATAGGTACTTTTTTGATACAATGAGGTCTTAGGACCGAAGTCTACAGCAAGCCTGTCCGGAAATCTGCTATTCCTGGGGTATACATCCGTTGCATTCTTAAACAAATATTGGTGTTGCTTGACGAATTTAAAAACTTCTAGGATGTACATGCTCGGGACGGTGAGAATTCGTAATTGTGTAAATAAAGGCCTACAAGAGTCAAAAGGCCCTTTACAGCAGATGGCTCTGATGCATTTTTTTTTAAACAATAAAGACTCTGGACGTCCGTGCTATTACCCCACAGTAAAAGCCCGCAGCTGATATTCGATGCAACATATCCGTAATATGCTGCCAGGGTGATATTCATTTAGGTTTTTTGGTCAAGCGGCGAAGAACGTAAACAAATCTATTTATTTTTATGCACACCTTTTCAATATGATTTGTGAAATTAAGGCTTTCATTTAGAACTATACCTAGAAATGAGATATTATCTACACCATCAACAGGGGAACCATTATGTTGTATGTTGAGGTTGATCTCGTCTCTTCCTTTTATACTAAATTGTACATATTCGGTTTCAGATAAATTTATATTTAAGTTATTCATGTCCAGATAGTTTACAATGTCTTTAATGGTATTATTAATGTCAGATTCATATGCAGTCAAATTTTTGGAGTCAAGAGTTTATTAATATATAAATGTCGTCAGCAAACATGATACAGTCTGTTTCGTGAAATTCGGCAGGTCATTTGTATATAATAAGAACAATATTGGGCCCAGCACACTAAGAACTTCTGCATTAAAAACCAGTTCTTCATCACGCTTTCCAGGTCAAACCCTAACGTGCGCAATCAGGTATGACTATCTCCAGGTGCTTTGGTCCTGCGACCTCTTAGATCTTGACACGGTGAAGCAAACACTTATTCTGCATTGAGAACCAGTTCTTCATCACGCTTTCCAGGTCCAACCCTCACGTGCGGAATCAGGTATGACTATCCCTAGGTGCTCTGGTCCTGCGACCTCTTAGATCTGTGCACGATGAAGCAAACACTTCTTCTGCATTGAGAACCAGTTCTTCATCACGCTTCCCAGGTCCAACCTTCACGTGTGGAATCAGCTATGACTATCCCCAGGTGCTCTGGTCCTGCGACCTCTTAGATCTTGACACGGTGGAGCAAACACTTCTTCTGCATTGAGAACCAGTTCTTTATCACGCTTTCCAGGTCCAACCCTCACGTGGGGAATCAGGTATGACTATCCCCAGGTGCTCTGGTCCTGCGACCTCTTAGATCTTGACACGGTGAAGCAAACACTTCTTCTGCATTGAGAACCAGTTCTTTATCACGCTTTCCAGGTCCAACCCTCACGTGCGGAATCAGGTATGACTATCCCTAGGTGCTCTGAATCTGCGACCTCTTAGATCTTGTCACGGTGAAGCAAACACTTTTTCTGCATTAAGAACCAGTTCTACATCACGCTTTCGCGGTCGAACCTGAACGTGCGGAATCAATTATGATTATTTCCAGGTGCTCTGGTCCTGAGACCCCTTTAATCTTGACACGGTAAAGCAACCTCTTCTTCTGCATTAAGAACCAGTTCTTCATCACACTTTCCATGACCAACCCGAACGTGCGAAAACAGGTATGACTATCCCCAGGTGCTCTGGACACGATGAAGTAAACACTTCCTCTGCATTAAAAACCAGTTTTTCATCACGCTTTCCAGGTCAAACCCTAACGTGCGAAATCAGGTATGACTATCCCCAGGTGCTCTGGTCCTGCGACCTCTTAGATCTTGACACGGTGAAGCAAACACTTCTTCTGCATTGAGAACCAGTTCTTTATCACGCTTTCCAGGGCCAATCCTCTCGTGCGGAATCAGGTATGTCTATCCCCATGTGCTCTGGTTGTGCGACCTCTTCAATCTTGACACGGTGAAGCTAACACTTCTCCTGCATTGAGAACCAGTTCTTTATCACGCTTTCCAGGTCCAACTCTCACGTGCGGAATCAGGTATGACTATCCCCAGGTGCTCTGGTCCTGCGACCTCTTAGATCTTGACACGGTGAAGCAAACACTTCTTCTGCATTGAGAACCAGTTCTTTATCACGCTTTCCAGGGCCAACCCTCACGTGCGGAATCAGATATGTCTATCCTCATGTGCTCTGGTTGTGCGACCTCTTAGATCTTGTCACGGTTAAGCAAACACTTTTTCTGCATTAAGAACCAGTTCTACATCACGCTTTCGCGGTCGAACCTGAACGTGCGGAATCAATTATGATTATTTCCAGGTGCTCTGGTCCTGAGACCCCTTTAATCTTGACACGGTGAAGCAACCTCTTCTTCTGCATTAAGAACCAGTTCTTCATCACACTTTCCATGACCAACCCGAACGTGCGAAAACAGGTATGACTATCCCCAGGTGCTCTGGACACGATGAAGTGAACACTTCTTCTGCATTCAGAACCAGTTCTTCATCACGCTTTCCAGGTCCAACCCTCACGTGCGGAATCAGGTATGAATATCCCCAGGTGCTCTGGTCCTGCGACCTCTTAGATCTTGACACGGTGAAGCAAACACTTCTTGTGCATTGAGAACCAGTTCTTTATCACGCTTTCCAGGCCCAACCCTCACGTGCGAAATCAGGTATGACTATCCCCAGGTGCTCTGGTCCTGCGACCTCTTAGATCTTGACACGGTGAAGCAAACACTTCTTCTGCATTGAGAACCAGTTCTTTATCACGCTTTCCAGGGCCAATCCTCTCGTGCGGAATCAGGTATGTCTATCCCCATGTGCTCTGGTTGTGCGACCTCTTCAATCTTGACACGGTGAAGCAAACACTTCTCCTGCATTGAGAACCAGTTCTTTATCAAGCTTTCCAGGTCCAACCCTCACGTGCGGAATCAGGTATGACTATCCCCAGGTGATCTGGTCCTGCGACCTCTTAGATCTTGACACGGTGAAGCAAACACTTTTTCTGCATTGAGAACCAGTTCTTTATCATGCTTTCCAGGGCCAACCCTCACGTGCGGAATCAGGTATGTCTATCCTCATGTGCTCTGGTTGTGCGACCTCTTCGATCTTGACACGGTGAAGCAAACACTTTTTCTGCATTAAGAACCAGTTCTACATCACGCTTTCGCGGTCGAACCTGAACGTGCGGAATCAATTATGATTATTTCCAGGTGCTCTGGTCCTGAGACCCCTTTAATCTTGACACGGTGAAGCAACCTCTTCTTCTGCATTAAGAACCAGTTCTTCATCACACTTTCCATGACCAACCCGAACGTGCGAAAACAGGTATGACTATCCCCAGGTGCTCTGGACACGATGAAGTAAACACTTCTTCTGCATTAAAAACCAGTTCTTCATCACGCTTTCCAGGTCAAACCCTAACGTGCGAAATCAGGTATGACTATCCCCAGGTGCTCTGGTCCTGCGACCTCTTAGATCTTGACACGGTGAAGCAAACACTTCTCCTGCATCGAGAACCAGTTCTTTATCACGCTTTCCAGGTCCAACTCTCACGTGCGGAATCAGGTATGACTATCCCCAGGTGCTCTGGTCCTGCGACCTCTTAGATCTTGACACGGTGAAGCAAACACTTCTTCTGCATTGAGAACCAGTTCTTTATCACGCTTTCCAGGGCCAACCCTCACGTGCGGAATCAGATATGTCTATCCTCATGTGCTCTGGTTGTGCGACCTCTTAGATCTTGTCACGGTGAAGCAAACACTTTTTCTGCATTAAGAACCAGTTCTAAATCACGCTTTCGCGGTCGAACCTGAACGTGCGGAATCAATTATGATTATTTCCAGGTGCTCTGGTCCTGAGACCCCTTTAATCTTGAGACGGTGAAGCAACCTCTTCTTCTGCATTAAGAACCAGTTCTTCATCACACTTTCCATGACCAACCCGAACGTGCGAAAACAGGTATGACTATCCCCAGGTGCTCTGGACACGATGAAGTGAACACTTCTTCTGCATTCAGAACCAGTTCTTCATCACGCTTTCCAGGTCCAACCCTCACGTGCGGAATCAGGTATGAATATCCCCAGGTGCTCTGGTCCTGCGACCTCTTAGATCTTCACGGTGAAGCAAACACTTCTTGTGCATTGAGAACCAGTTCTTTATCACGCTTTCCAGGCCCAACCCTCACGTGCGAAATCAGGTATGACTATCCCCAGGTGCTCTGGTCCTGCGACCTCTTAGATCTTGACACGGTGAAGCAAACACTTCTTCTGCATTGAGAACCAGTTCTTTATCACGCTTTCCAGGGCCAATCCTCTCGTGCGGAATCAGGTATGTCTATCCCCATGTGCTCTGGTTGTGCGACCTCTTCAATCTTGACACGGTGAAGCAAACACTTCTCCTGCATTGAGAACCAGTTCTTTATCACGCTTTCCAGGGCCAACCCTCACGTGCGGAATCAGGTATGTCTATCCTCATGTGCTCTGGTTGTGCGACCTCTTCGATCTTGACACGGTGAAGCAAACACTTTTTCTGCATTAAGAACCAGTTCTACATCACGCTTTCGCGGTCGAACCTGAACGTGCGGAATCAATTATGATTATTTCCAGGTGCTCTGGTCCTGAGACCCCTTTAATCTTGACACGGTGAAGCAACCTCTTCTTCTGCATTAAGAACCAGTTCTTCATCACACTTTCCATGACCAACCCGAACGTGCGAAAACAGGTATGACTATCCCCAGGTGCTCTGGACACGATGAAGTAAACACTTCTTCTGCATTAAAAACCAGTTCTTCATCACGCTTTCCAGGTCAAACCCTAACGTGCGAAATCAGGTATGACTATCCCCAGGTGCTCTGGTCCTGCGACCTCTTAGATCTTGACACGGTGAAGCAAACACTTCTCCTGCATCGAGAACCAGTTCTTTATCACGCTTTCCAGGTCCAACTCTCACGTGCGGAATCAGGTATGACTATCCCCAGGTGCTCTGGTCCTGCGACCTCTTAGATCTTGACACGGTGAAGCAAACACTTCTTCTGCATTGAGAACCAGTTCTTTATCACGCTTTCCAGGGCCAACCCTCACGTGCGGAATCAGATATGTCTATCCTCATGTGCTCTGGTTGTGCGACCTCTTAGATCTTGTCACGGTGAAGCAAACACTTTTTCTGCATTAAGAACCAGTTCTAAATCACGCTTTCGCGGTCGAACCTGAACGTGCGGAATCAATTATGATTATTTCCAGGTGCTCTGGTCCTGAGACCCCTTTAATCTTGAGACGGTGAAGCAACCTCTTCTTCTGCATTAAGAACCAGTTCTTCATCACACTTTCCATGACCAACCCGAACGTGCGAAAACAGGTATGACTATCCCCAGGTGCTCTGGACACGATGAAGTGAACACTTCTTCTGCATTCAGAACCAGTTCTTCATCACGCTTTCCAGGTCCAACCCTCACGTGCGGAATCAGGTATGAATATCCCCAGGTGCTCTGGTCCTGCGACCTCTTAGATCTTCACGGTGAAGCAAACACTTCTTGTGCATTGAGAACCAGTTCTTTATCACGCTTTCCAGGCCCAACCCTCACGTGCGAAATCAGGTATGACTATCCCCAGGTGCTCTGGTCCTGCGACCTCTTAGATCTTGACACGGTGAAGCAAACACTTCTTCTGCATTGAGAACCAGTTCTTTATCACGCTTTCCAGGGCCAATCCTCTCGTGCGGAATCAGGTATGTCTATCCCCATGTGCTCTGGTTGTGCGACCTCTTCAATCTTGACACGGTGAAGCAAACACTTCTCCTGCATTGAGAACCAGTTCTTTATCACGCTTTCCAGGTCCAACCCTCACGTGCGGAATCAGGTATGACTATCCCCAGGTGATCTGGTCCTGCGACCTCTTAGATCTTGACACGGTGAAGCAAACACTTCTTCTGCATTGAGAACCAGTTCTTTATCATGCTTTCCAGGGCCAACCCTCACGTGCGGAATCAGGTATGTCTATCCTCATGTGCTCTGGTTGTGCGACCTCTTCGATCTTGACACGGTGAAGCAAACACTTTTTCTGCATTAAGAACCAGTTCTACATCACGCTTTCGCGGTCGAACCTGAACGTGCGGAATCAATTATGATTATTTCCAGGTGCTCTGGTCCTGAGACCCCTTTAATCTTGACACGGTGAAGCAACCTCTTCTTCTGCATTAAGAACCAGTTCTTCATCACACTTTCCATGACCAACCCGAACGTGCGAAATCAGGTATGACTATCCCCAGGTGCTCTGGACACGATGAAGTGAACACTTCTTCTGCATTTAGAACCAGTTCTTCATCACGCTTTCCAGGTCCAACCCTCACGTGCGGAATCAGGTATGAATATCCCCAGGTGCTCTGGTCCTGCGACCTCTTAGATGTTGACACGGTGAAGCAAACACTTCTTCTGCATTGAGAACCAGTTCTTTATCACGCTTTCCAGGGCCAACCCTCACGTGCGGAATCAGATATGTCTATCCTCATGTGCTCTGGTTGTGTGACCTCTTAGATCTTGTCACGGTGAAGCAAACACTTTTTCTGCATTAAGAACCAGTTCTACATCACGCTTTCGCGGTCGAACCTGAACGTGCGGAATCAATTATGATTATTTCCAGGTGCTCTGGTCCTGAGACCCCTTTAATCTTGACACGGTGAAGCAACCTCTTCTTCTGCATTAAGAACCAGTTCTTCATCACACTTTCCATGACCAACCCGAACGTGCGAAAACAGGTATGACTATCCCCAGGTGCTCTGGACACGATGAAGTGAACACTTCTTCTGCATTTAGAACCAGTTCTTCATCACGCTTTCCAGGTCCAACCCTCACGTGCGGAATCAGGTATGAATATCCCCAGGTGCTCTGGTCCTGCGACCTCTTAGATCTTGACACGGTGAAGCAAACACTTCTTCTGCATTGAGAACCAGTTCTTTATCACGCTTTCCAGGCCCAACCCTCACGTGCGAAATCAGGTATGACTATCCCCAGGTGCTCTGGTCCTGCGACCTCTTAGATCTTGACACGGTGAAGCAAACACTTCTTCTGCATTGAGAACCAGTTCTTTATCACGCTTTCCAGGGCCAATCCTCTCGTGCGGAATCAGGTATGTCTATCCCCATTTGCTCTGGTTGTGCGACCTCTTCAATCTTGACACGGTGAAGCAAACACTTCTCCTGCACTGAGAACCAGTTCTTTATCACGCTTTCCAGGTCCAACCCTCACGTGCGGAATCAGGTATGACTATCCCCAGGTGATCTGGTCCTGCGACCTCTTAGATCTTGACACGGTGAAGCAAACACTTCTTCTGCATTGAGAACCAGTTCTTTATCATGCTTTCCAGGGCCAACCCTCACGTGCGGAATCAGGTATGTCTATCCTCATGTGCTCTGGTTGTGCGACCTCTTCGATCTTGACACGGTGAAGCAAACACTTTTTCTGCATTAAGAACCAGTTCTACATCACGCTTTCGCGGTCGAACCTGAACGTGCGGAATCAATTATGATTATTTCCAGGTGCTCTGGTCCTGAGACCCCTTTAATCTTGACACGGTGAAGCAACCTCTTCTTCTGCATTAAGAACCAGTTCTTCATCACACTTTCCATGACCAACTCGAACGTGCGAAAACAGGTATGACTATCCCCAGGTGCTCTGGACACGATGAAGTGAACACTTCTTCTGCATTCAGAACCAGTTCTTCATCACGCTTTCCAGGTCCAACCCTCACGTGCGGAATCAGGTACGAATATCCCCAGGTGCTCTGGTCCTGGGACCTCTTAGATCTTGACACGGTGAAGCAAACACTTCTTCTGCATTGAGAACCAGTTCTTTATCACGCTTTTCAGGCCCAACCCTCACGTGCGAAATCAGGTATGACTATCCCCAGGTGCTCTGGTCCTGCGACCTCTTAGATCTTGACACGGTGAAGCAAACACTTCTTCTGCATTGAGAACCAGTTCTTTATCACGCTTTCCAGGGCCAATCCTCTCGTGCGGAATCAGGTATGTCTATCCCCATGTGCTCTGGTTGTGCGACCTCTTCAATCTTGACACGGTGAAGCAAACACTTCTCCTGCATTGAGAACCAGTTCTTCATCATGCTTTCCAGGGCCAACCCTCACGTGCGGAATCAGGTATGTCTATCCTCATGTGCTCTGGTTGTGCGACCTCTTCGATCTTGACACGGTGAAGCAAACACTTTTTCTGCATTAAGAACCAGTTCTACATCACGCTTTCGCGGTCGAACCTGAACGTGCGGAATCAATTATGATTATTTCCAGGTGCTCTGGTCCTGAGACCCCTTTAATCTTGACACGGTGAAGCAACCTCTTCTTCTGCATTAAGAACCAGTTCTTCATCACACTTTCCATGACCAACCCGAACGTGCGAAAACAGGTATGACTATCCCCAGGTGTTTTGGACACGATGAAGTGAACACTTCTTCTGCATTTAGAACCAGTACTTCATCACGCTTTCCAGGTCCAACCCTCACGTGCGGAATCAGGTATGAATATCCCCAGGTGCTCTGGTCCTGCGACCTCTTAGATCTTGACACGGTGAAGCAAACACTTCTTCTGCATTGAGAACCAGTTCTTTATCACGCTTTCCAGGCCCAACCCTCACGTGCGAAATCAGGTATGACTATCCCCAGGTGCTCTGGTCCTGCGACCTTTTAGATCTTGACACGGTGAAGCAAACACTTCTTCTGCATTGAGAACCAGTTCTTTATCACGCTTTCCAGGGCCAATCCTCTCGTGCGGAATCAGGTATGTCTATCCCCATGTGCTCTGGTTGTGCGACCTCTTCAATCTTGACACGGTGAAGCAAACACTTCTCCTGCATTGAGAACCAGTTCTTTATCACGCTTTCCAGGTCCAACCCTCACGTGCGGAATCAGGTATGACTATCCCCAGGTGATCTGGTCCTGCGACCTCTTAGATCTTGACACGGTGAAGCAAACACTTCTTCTGCATTGAGAACCAGTTCTTTATCACGCTTTCCAGGGCCAACCCTCACGTGCGGAATCAGGTATGTCTATCCTCATGTGCTCTGGTTGTGCGACCTCTTCGATCTTGACACGGTGAAGCAAACACTTTTTCTGCATTAAGAACCAGTTCTACATCACGCTTTCGCGGTCGAACCTGAACGTGCGGAATCAATTATGATTATTTCCAGGTGCTCTGGTCCTGCGACCTCTTAGATCTTGACACGGTGAAGCAAACACTTCTTCTGCATTGACAACCAGTTCTTTATCACGCTTTCCAGGTCCAACCCTCACGTGCGGAATCAGATGTGACTATCACCAGGTGCTCTGGTCCTGCGACCTCTTAGATCTTGACACGGTGAAGCAGACACTTCTTCTGCATTGAGAACCAGTTCTTTTTCACGCTTTCCAGGTCCAACCCTCACGTGCGAAATCTGGTATGACTATCCCCAGGTGCTCTGGTCCTGCGACCTCTTAGATCTTGACACGGTGAAGCAAACACATCTTCTGCATTGAGAACCAGTTCTTCATCACGCTTTCTAGGTCCAACCCGAACGTGCGAAATCAGGTATGACTAGAGTTGTAAATTAACCGTCACGTTATATGTGTCTGACCATACTGACCGAGCAGATTGGACACTTATCCTATTTGACCGGTCACATTCTGTCATTTATTGTCAGTAACGTCAGAAACATTTTAATGCTTTCTCTGCCGTAAAGGTCACTAAAGGCCTAAAGGTATACAGGAGTCCCGGAAACCCTGTACCAGCGAAGGTCTGTGGTCTGGGGACCCCAATACCTATCGAATGAAACCCTATGTATGTTCTACAATTTTTGTTAGTTTTCGAGTTATGGTTTTTTTTTTAGAATTTTCGAAAATGCCCTGGTTGTCACTTTTTTGGTTACTATGGCGCAAATAGTCGAGGTACATGCTTAAGTTTTTTTTCGTTGTTAGCTTAATACTATTTCTACTTGATTCATAAGCATTTACATTTATAGCACTGAATAATAATTTTAAAAAATATATTAAACTGTCCAACCCGAACGTGCGGAATCAGGTATGACTATCCCCAGGTGCTCTGGTCCAACGACCTCTTAGATCTTGACACGGTGGAGCAAACACTTCTTCTTCATTTATAACCAGTTCGTTATCACGCTTTCCAGATCCAACCCGAACCTGCGGAATCAGGTATGACTATCCCCAGGTGCTCGGGTCCTGCGACCTCTTAGGTCTTGACACGGTGAAGCAAACACTTCTTACGTATTAAGAATCAGTTCGTCATCACGCTTTCGCGGTCCACCCCGAACGTGCGGAACCAGATATTACTATCCCTAGGTGCTCTGGTCCTGCGACCTCTTAGATCTTGACACAGCGAAGCAAATACTTCTTCTGCATTAAGAACCAGTTCTTCATCACGTTTTCCAGGTCCAACCTGAACGTGCGGAATCAGGTTTGACTATCCCCAGGTGATCTGTTTCTGCGACTTGTTAGATCTTGAAACGATGAAGCAAACACTTTTTTCGCATTAATAATCAGTTCTTCATCACGCTTTCCAAGACCAACCTGAACGTATGTCTTTATCCTAAGAGGGCCCACTCCGGTACTTCACGAAGTTTCATGAAACTTTGTAAAAGTGGAAAGGAAACAAATCGTAGTATATTATAATATATGTAGGTTTCATGTCTATAAGGACAATAACATGTGGTTTTTGGAATGCCAAAAATAAACATCAATTTCGTAGTAGGGATGTTTTTTTAATGACGGAAATTTCACGTTATAATGTCATGACGCCCCCAAGCGTGCCCAGCTGATCTTGCGGCTATTTTTAATGACTTGATCCAATTAAGTGGAAATAATTGGCCCTTCCCTCGTGGATTCTGCCTAGTACAGACGTGTATTTTGCTGTGGTAGGTAATTCCATTTTAAATGAATAAAATCAAAAAATATTTTTCGAAAGTTCAAGACAATTATTAGGAGCCCATAGATAGACGCGTGAAGCCGTCATTGCGGCGCGAAAGCGAGTGACCTCGAGTGCGACGAAGACAGCTAAATTGCCGTAAGTCAGCCTAAGTTCGCAACACTCCACGCCGCCCAACCCGCTTGCTTGCTCGCTTGACCCCGCTCACGGACCCCACCGACTACACTGCGCTTACGCACCCCGCCTCCTCATCTGTGTCGCTTGCCGTCGGCACATTTAGGCCTACGGTTGCTCATTTAAGCATTAACAATTTCGGTACAGAGATCGCCCCCAAAACTTACTTCCTTATTAGCCAATATGGATGTGCCTTGTACGAGCAGTCACTATAACTCGGACTCAGCGTTGAACTTAATCAATCTATGTGACTGTGAGAATTATTTTAACGTAATTAAAAGACCTAAACGTTCGCTGGAGGACTTGGGTGATAAAGCGGATCCCGGACTTGCAGGCAAGTCTATACTCGTGGAATTTAAGGAGCAGCAATATCAGAAATTCGAATGCTTAAACAGTGAAGTTAACTACCATTTCATCACAAAATCAAGACGTACAAAACACTGTTGAAAAACTTAATAAACGACACGAGGAAATGTTATTTAAAGTAAACAGCTTGGAATCGGACAATAGCTTAATAAGGGCTCTCATGGCTGATTTAGAAAATAAATTGGAATAACAAGAAAGTAACGCCTGCAGTACTAGTACTATGGTGGAAATTCGGAACTTACCTAGGCAAGAAGCTGAGGATAAGGCAACCGTAATCACCGTCATGCAAACCCTGCTGTTGGTCTGGAAACCCCCCTGCAACCATTCGAGGTCAAAAACATCTACCGTTCTAAAAATAAAAACATAGTAGCATACCTTACCTTACCACGTCCGTCCGCAAGGAAGACTTAATTGTCAAGCTGAGGAGCAAGAATAAGCTACAAAGGGATAAGAAACTACGCTAATTAAATACAAATAACATTATCTCCTCCCAAACGGACACTCCGCTGCCGGTTGTCATCTCCGAGTCACTTACTAGCAAAACCAGAAGGTTGTTTCTACTGGGCCCGGCAGCATGCCAAAAATAAAAAGCTTAGCGCTACCTGGACACCTTTTGGCAGAGTATTGGTTAAACAGGATGATGGCGGGGCCCCGATCCGTGCTGACACCGAATCGGACTTAGACCAATTGTTTATGTGACTAGTTTTAGTTTGCTGGTATACCTATTCCTTTATTTTTTATAATTATTGTTTTAAGCTATTTAGTAGGTATTATCTACGGTCCATGCATGAGTTTTTGTTTAAGAAATGTATACCTTGTATTAATTATTGTTTGGTTTATTTCGTTGCATTTGATCACTTTTTTAGATATATTATGCTTCATTGCAGATCTACACTAACATACATAATTCACAAACCTACTTTACTACTTAATGGCTGTAAAACACACATGAACACACACAATAACATGCTATAACAACGCGAACAATGGCGCGGAGAGTCCAGATAAGAGTTTAGATGTTTTGATTTGGTGGATTAGTGTGATCAGTGATCGCACATCACGCATGGTGCGTGACTCTATTCAGGCACATCGGCCGTGAATCCCATGCAAAATGTTGCCGCAATAAACTCTGACCTGGACTTATTGTCTATAGCACGGGTAATCAACTGTGACGTCGATGGGGTAAGTAAACACATTCCAACAAATAAAAATATTTATATCATATCTCAGAGGGGGGTAAGTTGCTCACGTCCGTAGGACTTACCACCATCCATAAGGCCGACCCTACACGTGCTCCCTGGGTGGTGCCAATTAAGCAACAACGCCGAGCGACAGGCGGCGGTCAATTATCCTGCCCTCAGGTTTTCGCAAACCCTGAAAGACTAAATCTCTTCTAAAAGTGCGGCCATGACACTTTGGGAAAGTATCGTGAGTATGTCCCAACCTCTTTTATTATTAAATATGAGCTTAAATGATGTGAATTTGTCATGTGATCCGGCTAACCCCCGGTGCTTGCAGGTACCCGGACCTGCGAGTGTGAAGTCTGTTACCGAAGACCACGCAGGGGTAGGCGACGAGGCCCCCGCGACGGTTAATGCTACTGGCAGCAATACTAAAAAAATTATTCAACAGGCTTTCCATCCAAGCTTATTTATCACAAGGCCCAGATCGTATTCACTGGGAAGTGCCCCCCCTAGCTTATCTGGCAATCCAACTGAGGAGGCCACAACTTCTACTCCGCCAACAAATGCTACCAGAGAAGACGATAGCAATAATTGCCCTCCTACATGGCAAAGAATCCCTACACAACGCAATCCCAATATGTTTTTTGTTAATATAGAACCCGGCCCAAACAACCCAGATATAAAAATAGAAGATCCAAGGAAAACTAATGAAGTTCCTCAGTGTACTCGGTGCCAACAATATGGGCACACAGAAAACAATTGCATGCGCCCTTACCGATGTGTTAAATGCGTAAAGGGGCATAGAACTGTAGATTGTCCAAAGAAAGATCGGAATACTCCAGCTACTTGTACCCTGTGCCTTGGTGAACATCCTGCTAACTACAAAGGTTGTGAAGTCTATAAGGAGATACGCGCAAGGAAAATGATACAGCCACACAGAAAATCAGCACCCTCAAATACTCAACATCGAAAGCACAATCCTTTCCAAATGGATGGTTTTCATGAATTAAAACAAAGCATTTATGCCCAACAGCACTCAAAAGACCCACCCCGGATAGATCCCCCAACCCTGGATATTGGGACAAAAAACAGGAGAACATACAATCTCAGCCAACAAATATGTTAGAACAAATGCTCATTAAGCAATTAGAGAAAATAGACATTCTCATACAGCAAACAGGTACCCTAATGGGACTCCTAACGACACTAGTAGCCCAATGTAAAAAAATAAGTTCCTACGCATAGCCACGTGGCCGCGTGGAACATAAATTCAACCATTTCTTCAAAACTCTTAGTGGCAGATATATCGCTGGGGCTGATTGGAACTGTAAAAATACGTTCTGGGGCTCAAGGCTGACTACAACGAAGGGTAAAGAGTTAAAAAAGGCTATAGAAACAAACTCACTCAATGTATTGACAACAGGAGAACCGACTTACTGGCCTTCCGACCCTAATAAAATTCCGGACCTTATTGACTTTTTTATAACCAGCGGAATGTCAAGGGCGTACACCAAAGTAGAATCATGCCTAGATGGCTGCTCTGATCACACACCAGTTATATACACAATTAGTACAACTGTCATTTCGAAAGAGCCTGGTGAAAGACTCTACAATGCAAAAACTGACTAGGAAGGTTTTCAGGACTACATAAAGGAAAATACTAACCTGCACATACGCCTTAAAACAGAAGAAGATATAGAAAATGCTGCCTTATATGTCACCAATCTAATTCAAACAGCTGCTTGGCTGTCCACTCCGCACTTCGATTATAGCCCACAAAATATTAACTACACGGCGGATATTCGTAGGATGGTAGCTGAAAAAAGAAAACTAAGGCGACGGTGGCACACCACCAGAAACTCTTTTGATAAAATAAAAACCGTTAAAACGCTGTTAAGCTCAAAGAAAATGAAAATAAAACCCTTCAGGACAAGTTAAAAACCCTATCACCCTACCACGCCGATGATTACTCACTCTGGAAAATGACAAAATCGCTTAAGAGGCCAAAAGAACACACGCCGCCATTAAAACAGGCTAACGGTATCTGGTCAAGGAAACCGGCGGAGAAAGCAGAATTATTGTGCCGTGCTGGTGGCGGCACTTTAAAAAAATACTTTCCACAGCCCCATATCTTCCCATGGGTGTCGTAAGAGGCGACTAATGGTTTTTTGCAGCAGACCATCTGCCATCCCATCCCCCACCAACACGCTGTTTGAGGTGGAGTTTGCCAACATCCGCGGACTCCATGCAAACCTCAACGCCGTCCATCAACACCTTGAGACGGCGAGGCCTGCGATGCTCTTTTTGACGGAAACACAAATAGGCCGCCCAGCCGATACGTCATACCTGCACTACCCCGGCTGTGTGCTGGAAGAGTCCTTCCAACTTAAAGCCGGTGTATGTCTATTTGTCAGGGCGGATGTCTGCTGTAGCCGTCTCCGCTGCCTAGAAGACCCATCCTTCTCCACCCTCTGGGTAGACGTTGACCTGGGCTCCACAAGCCGGGTTTATGCGTGCATATACCGCTCGCACAAAGGCGACGCCGAGACAACTCGACTCTTCGAACATCTGAGTCAGGCCGCAGACAACGCTCCGGCGCAGTTCCTAAATGCCGAAATGGTGTTTTTGGGAGACTTCAATGCCCACCATGAGTCCTGGTTATGCTCATCAAAAACAGACCATGCAGGCCGAACTGCCCATGCGTTTGCTCTCACGCAAGACCTGACGCAACTGGTACACCAGCTCACCCGGGTACCAGATATTGTCGGTCATACACCCACCTTATTGGACCTTCTGCTGACGAGTCACCCAGCCGGGTATAAAGTGTCGGTTGGTGCTCCATTGGGCTCCTCCGATCACTGTCTGGTTACTGGCTCCCCCACAACCTGTGGAGGTGACGCGGCGGTTATGGCACTACTCGTCGGCAGATTGGGACGGATTGCGAGAGTATTCTGCCTCCGTCCCTTGGCGGCAGTGCTGCTTTGGAGAAAGGAATGCTTCAGAGAGTGCATCTGCTATCGCTGACGAGATCAGTACCGGAATGGAATACTACATTCCTTTTACTGATGTCGGCAGTCCTAGCAAAACTGGTCCCTGGTTCAATCGCGAGTGTGCCGCAGCTGTAGAACAAAAACAGGTGGCGTACCGTGCTTGGGCTAGGGCCCAGGCACTCAATGCTCATTCAAACCTTGCCTCCCTGAAAGCAGCCTTTAATAAAGCCACCAAGGCCACGAAGAGGGCTTACATTAGAGCAGACGCCCAGCGAACTGCACGTGTTGGCCAAGAACTCATCACGCACCCTACGGGTAGCAGCTCCTACTGGCGACTGGCTAAACACGTGCGATCTAACTTTTGCGTGCCTTCGCTGCCCCCACTGAGATTCCCTGATGGATCGTTGGCTCATCAGCCGCAAAAGAAACCCGATTTACTGGCTAACCTCTTTGCCGCAAACTCTTGCATCGATGACTGCGGTGCTGCGCCGCCTGAAATTCCACATTGCGGCTCCACAATGCCTGATATTCGTATCAGGCAGTTTGATGTTCGTGCCGAACTGCAGTCACTCGATGTAACTGTTACTGACAAGTAAAGCCAGTGGCCCTGATGGAATTCCAGCTGTGGTGCTGAAGAAATGTGCAGCGGAGTTGTCTCCAGTGTTCACTAGCCTGTATCGCCTCTCCTACAATTCGGGTCTTGTGCCGCTGTCTTGGAAGGAGGCGAACGTTCAACCAGTTCCCAAAAAAGGGGACCGGTTTGACCCTGCCAATTACCGTCCAATAGCCGTAACCTCATTTAGCTAAAGTGTTTGAGCGGATCATAAACACGCAGCTCATCCGCCACCTAGAGGATCACTCTCTTATTCACGACCGTCAGTACGGCTTTCGACCAAAACGGTCTACGGGTGATCCGGTGATTCTTCTAGCGTACGTAACACACACGGAGGCTATGGACAAGCATGGGGAATCTTTGGCCGTCAGCCTTGACATTGCTTTTCGCCTCTATGTTGTCGCGGCCATAGAGCGGGTCGGCCAGGTCCTCAGTTCACCTCCGGATCAGCGCGTCTCTTGCACGGCGCGGCGACTGAAAATATAAGCTCTTAAGTAGATCTATCAACTAACTGGTGATGTGAATCACACTATTTTATGGTTACTTCTCTCATTGACGTTCACTCAAACCCAAACACTCACACATACACAAACTACTACACACTACACAGATATGATATACTTTTTTCCTTGCCTTTGACAAATAACTTGGAACTTGCTTCAAAGTCGAAGTTCAATGATGTCAATCCCACTTTCGAAGATTTAGTATAACAGCGACCCTCTAGATCTAGAAGATAAACGTGGTCCGGACAAAGTTACACCTTATTGCCACCTGGCAACTGTCGCTATTCAATTTGAAAATTATTCCAAAGCAGATCTTAACGTTGTTCTATGAGATGTTTAATTCGCCTGTTTTCTTTGTTTATAACGCTGTCTGTCTTTCCCAGATAGGCGAAGCCTTATTCAATCGCATAATGCGAGCACACCGCGCCAAAGAAAAATTCCGGGTATTTGTCGTGATGCCGCTCCTCCCAGGGTTCGAAGGCGAAGTGGGAGGTCCTTCCGGTACTTCATTACATGCTGTTACGCATTGGAACTATCAAAGTATATGCAGGTTAGTCGAAAATTAGGTCATCTAAAATGAGGAACTCCGTTGAAGTTCTTTGTGGCTATACTCTGAGCGGTAATACAGTTACCACTGATTTTGAAATCTGCCCATTACATTGAATTAAGTACATTTTTCGCTATACTAAATGTACATGGCGCAATAATAAATGTTTGCTATAATAAATGTTTGCTATAATAAATGTATATTACGCCATACCATGCTTTGCCCAGTACAAAATCATTCTTCTAACACAGTCTCTTTCGTTTTATTACAGTGATTTAAACAAAATATTCATTTCTGTATAAATAAAATCTGTACGTCAGCGACTTCGCCCGTGCAGACTGTCTTTCCCGTCAAAATATGGCCTAAATTAAAAACAAAATATTTATGTCGCTCCCTGATAATGTAGCTTTTGATGAAAGAATTTTTAAAATCAGTCCGGTAACTTCGGAGCCTATTAAAAACAAAAAAAAACAAACAAATCTTCTCTCTTTCTTCATAATATTAGTATATCTATAGATATAATAAATAACCATATTTCAAACTTCCAAATTAGTTCAAAGGCATTTTTTTTAAATTATAATTGCTGGATTTGAAGCGAAGAATGCGTTCTCTACTAAAAAAACAGCCAAGACAACAACACAGCCGGTGCAAAAGATTTCTCCTTCAACACACTTTCCTTACATTTCCAGGAGTCGCGAAGCCATAATCACGCGTCTCTACGAAGCGGGCATCACGGATCCCTCCGAGTACATCACCTTCCACGGCCTGCGCACGCACTCCGTGCTGGACGGGGAGCCGATCACGGAGCTCGTCTACGTGCATTCTAAGCTACTGATCGTTGACGATAAGACTATCATCTGCGGCAGCGCCAATATCAACGATCGGTCTATGCTGGGGAAGAGGGACTCGGAAATCGCTGTCTTGTTACAGGTATGTTGCTAATATGTAGGTACAATGTATTTACCTCAAATTAAATGAATTAATGGACTGAGGGAGAAATGGAAAATCAAGAAGTAAAATGCCTAAGTGTATGGGAACTGAATATTTTAGGAGTTAGAATAGAACAGAATATCATTTATTAAAGGCAAAAAATTGCATTTAAAGATCTTAACCAAACATAATCGGCCCATAGATAAATACCTTAAAAACTATCACACAATATAATTAACTTATTTACTAACACACGTAAGGTCCATCGGCGACGTGCGACGCATCATGGTGTCCGGTAACCGACCTTGAAAGCGCCGGTAAATGACACCTTTCGGCCAAAACTTATCTTTCTTTCATTTTTTTTGTGTGTTATAGGATCAAACTCTACTTATTATACCTGAATATATTATAAATTGGGGAATTCGAAATGATAGTGAGAAAGCATGCATAGACAATAAGAGATAACATTGAAGAAAAGCATGGAAGACAGGAGTAGCATTATTTAGGGAAAATCTATCTTGTGAAACCACTTGCACTTTGATTGGTAGACGACCTTCACCTGATCAGAGTGCCTAGTGCGAGTTACACAAAGATATTCGAATGTCTTCACCAAGCTTAAGCGATCACAAAACGTGGATTTGTATGGGGTATCAAGTCAGCGCCACCTGGCGGCAAAATCGGGCAGCATTAAGATGGCGAAGTCATTTGAATCTTAGCCTGACATAGAGATATATTATTTTTAGCAGAATTACAACAAACTTTCGTTCTTGTTGAACTGCCTCTTCACAAGTTTAAGTCACAAATTTAAGCTAAGTTAATGAAGCGAGGTTATTTTTCTGTAGAGGATTTCTTAAATGACAAGAATTTGTGGTCATCTTAGGTATAATCTGCTCCTCTGCACATTTTTTGTTATGACTTTACTTTGTCAATTCAATTTTTGTGTAAACAAACAAGATTGAGAAGAGTAATAATAGAGTTTCTTGCCGGAGTCTTCTCGATCGGAAACAACCTCCGAACCGATGGTAGAGTCACATTATGTTTATTCATGATATTTACAATCATAGTATTATTTTACGTACGTTTATTTTTATTTAGCATAAAGGGTGTAAAAAGACACTTAACGAAGCCGACACCTACGTATTCTGCACATCATCAGGACCATTTTTTCTTTCTAGGCCATACCTGGGAACTCAATAGTTACCAAGTTATTGAAGGTCAAAGTCAAAAAAAAATCCCAAGATTTTGATGAAAACAAACTTTAATCATTATTGCTTAATTTTTTCCTAGGAAACATTATCAAAATTTCAAGTATTTCCTATCAAAAAATTGCTGCAAAACGTTCAACTCGCAATGTACATCGTGCGTACCCCTTGATTATACCTAACAACAACGCACACAAGCGCAGGAGCGGTCTGTTGCACGCGTTACATTGCGTAGTCCGTTTTTAGGTTTAAAATAGACACCTAAAAAAAAATTTTGTTTACCATCAATTATTTATTTTTTCTGTGACTTGATTTAATGGTCTGAGTACGTAGATGCCGGCTTCGGTATGCGCCGCTTTACACCCTGTATTTTTATTAATTAAATTTCTTTTTGACCTGTCATATGTACTTTTTTTGAGTCTATATGAATAAAGATATTACTTGACGACCGACTTGGTGTAATGGTTAAGAAGTTGGCTACTACACCAGAGGTCGCGGGTTCGATCCCCGCACAGTACAAACATTTGTGTGCATGAACATGTCTGTTTGTACTGGTCTGGGTGTCTCCTATGTATAATAAGTATGTATTTACAAAAAAAAATGTATTTAAGTATGTTTATCCGTTGTCTAGTATCCCATAACACAAGCTTTAATTAGCTTACTTTGGGGCTAGATGGCGCTGTGTGGAATAATGTCCAGGGATATTTATTTATTTATTTTATTTATTTATTTATTTTACCTCACATTATACTCTTACAGGATGAGCAGTTCACCGACGGGACTATGAACAGCGAAGCGTTCCCTTGCGGGCGCGTGGCGGGCGCGCTGCGGAAACGCCTATTTAGGGAACATTTAGGGCTAATGGAGGAAGACTTGGAGCGACTGGGCATCAACATGGACGACTGCTGTGGCGACCAGTTCTACAGGAACGAGTGGAAGGCCACGTCTAAGCGGAACACGGATGTTTATGAAGAGGTATGTTATAGCGAGATGGATTGACGTCATTACAATTTCTTACGTACAGCAGACTATAACGAGTGAATATCAAAAGACTTACAAAATCGATATGATATACTCAGTGAGTGATGTTTAAACTTTCTAAGTGAACATTTTGTTTTTTGTTTTGACTTGAATTTTAATGTTTTCATACAAAAAATACTAACTGTTTGACTGATTTGTATAGTGACCTTGAAATTTCATTTTTACTTAGATACCTAGTTTCTACCTCACTTACTGAGTATACCATATCGTGTTTGTAAGTCTTTTGATAATCACCCGGTATATGGCTAATTATGTTTCATAACTTACCCATTATTGCATTTAATTATTAGGAACAAGGATTGAGGCCATAAAACCTTGTCAGCACCCAAGCCCATCTTATATTTCTAGTTAATGCCGAAAGTGGTCCTCAAACAAATATTCCTATCTCCTTAGTAAATACTATCTTACCTACAGTGCAATTTTAAGCACTTGTTCTAAATGGTGACCAGCCTTATTGGCATATGCCAATTACAAATTGTTCAATTCATATGAATTACAAAATTAAATTATAAACCACATAATCAATTAAACAATAAATTATACATCATCTATTCTATTCAATTCTATACATTTCAAATTATACAATATAATTACATTTAAATCAAATTGGGCGATTCTTGTGTATTTACTTCGTTTCCAAGAATTGCTTGACGGAATAAAAAGCATTACTAATTAAATATTGAAATAGCTTCTGTTTAAATATTGGAAGGATGTCACACTCTTTAATAAAGTTAGGGAACTTATTATATACTTTTGGCGCCATAACAATAGTACATTATTGCAAAGGCAGCGAAATAGGCAATTGCAGGTCGAGTATGAGTTTGAAGGCCGAGCCACAGGCGAGGACTTCAATGATACGAGACAGGCAATTGCCATTTCGGCCGAGGCATATATAGTGCTTTTCTTAAAAAAATGCAAGGAAATAAAAAGGGTCTTTTACATAATAAATTTAATTAATATTATTAACAAAATAACAACTCCACTTTACCGCCAATTTGTTTTTTTTTATTTTACAATTTGTGCCGAAAGGTAAACGCATCTGTGGCTATACAGCCACGAGAACGCAATGTGTACGATAGATGAAAGAGTTCTTAATTCAAACAGCACACCGTTTCATACAACATTGCCGGCGCGCTCTTCGTTCGAAATTCAAAGAACGCGCCGGGAAGTGATTTTGGGTTTTCAGTCTACGTAAATATGATACTTCGCGTGTTCTTTATTCAAAAGTAATGACAATATTCCGAGCATGTTTAAGAAAATACACTTTTTTCGTACAATGCTGTTCTGTATGAAATTTGGTTCATTGTGCACAGCAATGTTCGGCTTCGTTTTCGAGGGATTATTTGAAAGAAGTTTGAGTGTTATCTGACAACGAGAGCCAATTCAAATATGTACAGCGAAGGCATTGTAAGTATTTTTAAATCTTTAAAGTATGCTCTGCAGCTGTCAGTTTTTTTAAGTTTGCAAATAGCATGAATGCATCTCTTCTGACACTTGAACACTTTCTCCCAATTAGTTACATTTCCCCAAAATAAAATCCCATATCTTAATCTAGAGGCCACAAAACCATGATAGGATGCGAGGAACTTTGGAAGACTTACCCTTTTAGATAAGAGATAAAGACTGTAGGATGACTGTGTGACTGTGAGATTTTCCCACATAAAAAGTCTTTGTGGCTTTGCCATTTCAAATCGTAATCTATGTGTAAGCCAAGAAATTTTGTGGTTGTGATCAGTTCCACAATTTTGCCATTGTATTCTGTTTGAATATTTATATGTTTTACTACCCCTTTGCCTAAATCACATAGTTTAGTTTTTTCTAAGTTTATCAGTAGATTGTTGCTATCTAACCACTGAGTCACTGATTTAAGAACATTGTTCATGAAATTTTCCCCTTCGAATACAACTGTATAGTCATCCGCAAACAATATAATCGGATCATTATTCCATTTTGGGATATCATTAATGAAAATCAAGAAGAGGAGTGGTACCAGAACACTGCCCTGAGGCACTCCGCAGAAGATTGTTCTAGGGCTTGATCTGAAATAGTTTTCAGCTTTCGTTTCTGGACACATTCTATTGATGTTTTTAATCTGCACTCTGTGACTAAGATAAGATCGCAAGAGTTCCAACGAGTTGCCTCTAATGCCATATACTTCAAGTTTCTCCACCAAGTCAAAAGACTACGACATATCCATATACAAAGCAAATACAGGGCTGATGGTGTCTACTCTAGGAAATATTAAGTTAAAAAATTCATAGATTGCTAGGTTTATTGACATATTTTGACGGAATCCTTTCTATTCACTTGCATATATATGGTTAGTTTCAAAATAATTGTAAAAAAATATTATAATATATACATATAGCATTTTCAAATACCCTAGAGAAAATTGTTCTTCTGTCTGTAGTTCTTCATATTAAGTTTATCGTCTTTTTTTATAAAGCGGCTTAACGATTGTAGTCTTAAGTGCTGACGGAAAGACACCCTGCTCAAAACATACATTTATAACATAGGAAATAACAGGAGCAATTACATTGCCAACGTATTTTAATACTAATACATTTATATCATCGTAACCGGTGCTTTCAGTGTTTATTAGATTATGAATGATCGTGGATATTTCGAAAGGGTCAGTTAAGCGTAAGAAAAAGGACCCTGGAGAATTATAAGTACATGTCTGGGTAATTAAATTTCCCTCAGGGTTATAAGGTTCGGCTATATCTACATAATAGTTATTAAAAGATTCAGCTATTTATTCAGGATTCGTAATTACATTGTTTCCTAGTAGTAATGTACACACATTTCCTTCGGAAATTTTTGTTCAGCCTCATTTATGGGATATTATAAATGAGGCTGAACAAAAATTTATAATATCCTACGTAGCTTTACTCTTGTTTTTAGAATTCAAAATGAAGTAGTTATTTTGTGCTCTTTGAGTTAATTTGATTATTTTACTAAACCTCCTAGAATACGCCTTAAATATTTTGTTGTCTTTATAATTTTTGGTGTGTCTGTACTTCCAGAGTAGATCACGTTTTCTTTCGCTACATTTCTTAATTCCAAAGAGAGCCATTTTGGCTTGCTGTTCACATTATTTTTTATTTTTATAAATTCAAAACATCTCTTTATTCTTAGGTCTTCCACTGCATCCCAACAGACAACGTGCACACATTCGCCGAACTCAAGAAATACCACGAAGAAAACAACGACACCCTATGGCACAAGGACAAAGCTTTAGCAAATCGGAAAATAGACCTTATTCGAGGATATCTAGTCGAATTGCCACTAGATTTCCTCTGCAACGAGACCTTGACTCCGCGGAACACATCTATGGAGGGTATGATGCCTACTTCTCTTTGGACGTAATTAAAAAGTTAAGGCATGATCAAGCAATAGGTCTCTTTTAGGTCGTTCTAGCGATATTTTAGGACGTAGTCAAGAAATCGCGAGTTGTGTAAAGCACTCGTCGTCAGCGTTATTTATTTAAATAAAAAGCTTGTTAATTACAGCTGAGTGATTAATACCGCAAAAACCGCATCTTATCTTACTGCCAACGATACTTTTTGAGTAATAATGTCAAATCTTCTGCTTTTTTTATTTCATTTCTAAGCTCTCCTGCGTTTCTCGTTGACTTAAACTTCAATCCTGATAATGATTTAAAAAAATACCATGCCACGTTACGAAGCTTAGAAGCGTACCTAAAGATACTACGGGTAAAATACACTGTAGAGTAAGTTATCTAATGAACCTTTCAATTGAAGGTCGGTTTAGACCAAACGAGCGAATGCTCATTCTATCAAATTCTCTTAGTGTAAATGGTCATTGGCTGCTGCTGTTGCTAGGTAACACTTTGCTAATTAGCATTCGTTTTTTATTTTTGGTAACTAATTAATTGATGTGTTTAGTTACTTTTAGTATGAAGAGATGGACGCATTTAATCAAACTGCCTCTTCATTAAATGAGATTAAGTTTTGCAATTGTACTGTTATACCTATTGTACCTTTGTAAAGTCAACCACATATAAAGTGGGACACGTACCATATTCTCGTTGGAAACATGTTGTGCTGAGATGTGGACGACTATACCTACTTACTATAATTTTATTAATGGTAACACTTTAACTATCGAACAAAATACATTATCCAGTCCAGTGTGCAATTTATTGTTATCGTAGGGTGCTAGCTAATTTTTAGAAATTAAGAGTTAATTTAAATTAAGTTTTGTCTCGTATTCTGTGCTTGTAGATCATTAATTTAATTATATTTGAATCTTAAGTGTCTTGTAAGCATGTTATTTTTTGATGCCTTGTGGGAAAAGTAGTTACTTGCAAAGGTTTGTAACTTAATAATAATTATGATTGTTCATTTTAATGTTTTGTTATTTCGAATTGTTTGTAAACTTACCTTATTTTGTAAGTTTGTATTGGACGAGATTATAAAATGTGTTTTTGCCTATATAAAGCCATAATATATGTAATTTGCGGTTTATCAGTTTATTTGTCAGGTGAACAAGATAAATGTTCTCTGTTAGGCACCTACTTAGTACATCTCCTGTTCTGACATCGCGCAAAACCGCAACCACTCCGGCTTCGTTGTAACGTATTAGACTGTTGACATTCTGTGTATTAAAAATATAACTCTTGAATTTTATATGTGAATGAAAGAATTCACGGACGCAATATAACCTAATTCCACATTTGATTAGTTTTAATAAGTTTTTGAACATTGCATACGTATTAGCACATTAATCACTCGTTTTGTTCTAACATGTAGTGTTTCGTGTTTGTGTGAATTAGATTTTATCTTTTTGAAGTACACAATCTGACATTCTTTATTCAACTTTCCATTTCTTGATTCTACCTGACTATTGTTCACCTAAATTATATAATTCCAACTATCTTCTGAAATAGGTTTTCAGAGTGCATACACGTCCGCGTATTACTTAGGATTTAATTTTAAGATTGTATAAAATAATGTGAGTTTTATAACCTGGGATATTAAATTCTCATTGTATTTGAGATTTATTTTTATACTAATTCTAATTACGTAGGTATTTATTTATGTTTTAATAAAATATAATTTGCCAAAGTATGTTGTTTTACTGGTTGTTCTGTGTTCACTCTATATTAAAAGAAAATCTAGTTGCAAAGTACTACTTTTGAATGGAAGGCTTACGGCGCCGATAGTGAATAAAAACGCCATGCAAGTTGCCGTAGTCAAGTAGGTATAGTTCCTGCAGTAAGCGAATTTAGGGTCATATTGGTGGTAGCGGAATATATTACTTATTCTGTGGTACGCACAGTGGGCCCAAACTGCAACCTGTGCGTCCATGACTTTACACCAATGACAGCCGCTAGCGTTTGCTTAAACTGCGTAACTCATGGTGGACATGGTAGTACAAAAAAATTGAACTATCGAACTGCCTTTTTTTATGTGATATCATCATGAATGCAACTTTGCTAGGGTGAATTGCCGTCAAATTAGATCGTAAACTTTGTGTGTTTCCCAATAAAACCACAGAATAAAATAAAAAGTAAAACCATACAGTTGAAAAATTAAATGATTACGGTGTTTTCCACAGATACCACGGAAAAAACGGTGATTCCGCGACATAAATAAATTTCGCTACGTAGCAAAGCAAAACAATCGAGGAACACGCTTTCTATTCACTCTACTAGGGGCACGTTCCAAATCGCTTTTCGCTGAGTGATTTTCAACTTCGTCAAATAGAGAGACACAAGACGAGCAAAACCTTCGTCTGACAGCTGTCAGGTGAATTTCATCGGGCTCCAGGCACCGATAGAATTCGCACTTGTCAGAGTGATACACGTCACCCTATCCCGTTCCAACACAACTAGGAAACTGTCAGGTGACAGCTCGGTTATACTCGGGGTCAATTTAGAACGGGTTCGAGTGATTTTCACTCCTCAGTGTGAAATTCCACCCGTTTTGGAACACAGCCCAGATGATATATCATGCACTCACTAGATGGCGCTGATGCTGAGTACAGCATTTGAGTGAACAAGAATACCTATACCTTAAATGGACAATTTGTGTCCGTTTTCCAGTTACGCGTATGGTACCGATCTTGTGCTCAGCGCTCAGCGGTCTTAGCATGGGGTCTTATTAACCAAACTCCAAGGTATTACAATAGCTTAAATACAGTTAAGTTACTTCCATAAACTGAGGGTAGCAAGCAATTTCGTCATTAAAATCCAGCCTAGAAGATGCTTGGTGCCAGGTTACCGCTGACTGGCTGGAAATTGAACGTCACATTACGAAATTGCTCGACACGCTCAGTTTAGGGAATGAACTTGACAAGTTAAAAGGGATTTAAATAAAAGTTAACGAAAGTGGTTCAATTGCATCAATTATTCCTAAGTTCATCTTCCTTACAGATCCTGAAGAGCTCTATTTTGTAGGGTAGGTACTTACACCTTGCCCTACATAAAAGATCACATAATTTCAAAGCGCCTATCTAGATGGTATTTATAGTTATAGAATATTTATTTCTCAAAAGAATTACAAATTCACTTACTGAGAAACTTATACTACTATTAAACTTGAAAAAACGCACTCACATTAATACGAAAACCAAACACGTTAATTTGAGAATAATGCGGGTAGACAGAGACAATATTTTCGAACAAACAAATGTTGACATACCTACACGATACAAAACGAACACTTCACTGTGTTCGTTTTGTATCGTGTAGGTATGTCGTCACTTTGTGATATCATGGATGTAAGACGCGGCTGAGCGTACTGGATGCGGCAATGATGCTTTCTGAGTTATATCAGCTGAAATTATTCTTCTTCGAAACGATAAGAAGAAAAAGCTGAAATTTTCATTCCGTTCTGACTTTATTATTATTAAGCTATGAATTTTAAAACCAATTGCAAATTAATATTATTAATTTTTATGAGATTTGAATTTCAGCAAAATATAATGAAAAAAATATTAATATTTATTGAAGATTTCACTTTGAATGGGATATGTTATAAAAAAATGGTATTTTTGAGTCAGTTCTGAAATATTTCTTAGTTATAAATTGGACCTATATTTCTTCTATGTTTAGAGTTATTTTTTGCCCAACTGATATATGTGAGTAATAGTATTTTTGTGGACTAAATAATTTTGATTACTTACGTTAATAATGTGAGATTTTAGCAACCGTTTGTATGAAGCCATCGATTTTGTGTTTTTTTATTGAATCCGGTAATTTGTTGTTCAGTAAAACCCCATCATAATTAATACTACTTACACTCGCCATAGTTAGTCCTAGGATGACGTGAAACAAGGTCATTAGCGTTACGTAATTGTTTTTTTTAAATTTGGTGTTTTCTCGTAAAAGTTATATTTGTAATATATGTCACCATTTAACATTTTGCGAGTAAGTACACAAGTAGCATACACATAGGTTTCGTATAAACTCAATATCCCAGTTTCCTGAAATATTCTTACAGTGGAAGTGCGAAAATTATATTTGAAAAGAATTTTCACTAGTTTGTTTTGGGCTGTTTGTATAATTTTCAATTACTTTTAGATGCAGTACCACATAGTTCTACCAGATTCTCACTGTGAGGTTTAATAAGCGAATTATAGATAAGGTAGCAGACTTTCTTGGGGAGACAATTTACAATAGTGTAAAGCACCTGTTAATGACACTAATTTCGATTTGATTTTATCCAAAAGTGGCTTCTAACTTAACCTATTGTCAAAGATAATTATAAAGAAAACTCCAGTCTTCAATATATAATTTTATTTCACGGTAGCTTACACTAGGTAACTTTACTTTCACTGTAACTTACACAAATTCACAACTTGAGTAGTTTACTCTACGACGGTCCAAATGCGACTGCCCGTGCAACTGACTCTCTGTTTGCGTCATGCCCCACTACCCATCCCCGTATTTCCCAACAGAGCGTTCGCGTTGGCGGGGCAGGGTCAGTGTTGCCAGTAAGTAATAAAAAGTACTACCACGTTTGTAATTTAATTAAAATCATGACATTCGGCCATCCTACAACGTGCAGTCTCCCGGCGCACGTGTCAAATAACTCTAAGAGTCAGGTGCCTGGTTACTGTACATTATTGTTATTATTAAGTAGCTTACCAATTAGCATTTTTTTTTTTTTACATTATCATCATTATTTATTGTGATTTGTGATCCTTCTGAATAGCATGCTTAATTGTAATGCAGTTACATTTGATATTAAATAATACATTAATTCACTTAATTAAAATCATGACATTCGATGGACATACTTCCATTACATTTCGTCTATTACGTACATAATAAGAAAATAAGAGATTGTTTATTCTTACAAAATAAATCTTTTCTGAGTAATTAATACCTATCTTTATAAAGTTTTCCTGTCATTAACTTTTTTTTTTTTTGATACTCATATTCAAATTTCTTAATATAACATTATCAGAGAATCATCAAGTTTTTATTTTTAATCAGTAACATAAATACATTCTATTTGATATTAGCATTATTTCTTTACAGCTAGCATAAATACTACACCAATACAAGAATATGCGTATATAGCAATGATATCACAATTTTGATTATTTGAAAATCCTAAAATCGTTTCAAATCATTTAAAATAAGTTTTGACTGCAGTATTGAATATAACCCTTTTTACTATTACCTATAATTAGAAAATAACTGGCGGCATCGGCAATCCCATGTATAGTGCATAACTACAATTCAATCCCTATCGACATCACTATGTGCGCTAGAACTGCTTTTATCACTATCGTGTATTTCTAGGGCCTTCACGTGAATCCACGGTCTGATTCTATCCGCTGCTATAACTGAATCATAGGCTTTACCTCGTTTTGGAAAACCAGGGACGTCAGTTACTCTATAACGATCATTTCCGATGACTTCGGAGATTTTAAAGGGGCCAATGAACTTAGAAATAAGTTTAGTACTCTTCCCGTCATTACCATAATTGTTTCGCGAAATCTTTACTAAATCGCCAAGTTTGTGTTTCATTGCCGGGGCTCGATTAGTTTCATGTCTACTTTTCTGTTTCAATTGATCATTGGCTATGTTGGAACTAATTTCCTGCCTAATAGTTTCTATACTGTCATTATGGCGTTGATTGTCAACCTCTAATTTATTTGTTAGGTTATCCCGCATCCTGACACCAAATAATGCTTCTGTAGGCGTCTTCTGAGTAGTAGAACTCACAGTATTATTTAAACCCCACTGGATTTTGCCCAGTTGCTTGTCCCAGTCGCGTTCGTGGCTGTTGCAATTTTGAGCCGCTAATGAGTAAAGAATAACTTGGTTATACCTTTCGGCCTGCCCATTGGCCCTGGGGCAAGCAACTGCATTCAAAACATGCTTGATACCGTATTTATCACAAAAGTCTTTAAAAGCTTTTGACGTGAAGGAAGTACCGCGATCTGATATTATCCTGGCTGGAACGCCGAAATCGTAAAAAATGTTTTGGAGAACTTTAATGGTGCTACTAGTTTTCGTATCTTTAACAGCACGAACAAATGCGTATTTTGTGAAACCGTCCACTATGGTTAATATATGAGTGTTGCTCTTTTTGCTTCTCACAAACGGGCCCAAGTGGTCAATATGGACAGTATGAAATGGGATATTTATCTTTTCGATTGGAAACAAGTGACCAGTTTTCTGTCGTGACGCATTATCTTTATTATAGGCACACTCTATGCACGCGGCTACATACTTTTTAACGAATCGTCGGAGTTTAGGGAACCAATATTCGTTTTGGATACGTTCCAAAGTTTTGGCGTAACCAAGATGACCTACATCATCATGGTTTGCCTTACATATCTGCCATCCAGCGTTTCTTGGAACGACTAGACGCAAGCCATCATCTACTTTCCTATAGACGGTACGATTTTTAATTGTGTAGTTATTTTTAATCTCCTTACACTCCTCATTTTCATCTGGCTTAAGAACTTGAAACACCCGTGCAATATCTGGGTCCGCCAGCTGCAAAGTGAGGAGCCAACTGTTTTGCTCTATGCTATAGATATTGACACAAGGTTTGTTATCTGTACCCCTAGAATGCGTGGCATTTCTACTTAGGGCGTCCACGTGAGACATCTGAACGCCGGGACGATATTCGATATCGAAAGAATATTCGGAAATCTGTAGCCACCACCTCGCTATTCGCGGTAGCAAGTCCCGCTTTGTCAAAGTGGTCCTGAGCGCTGCACAATCTGTGTAAACCTTAAAATGCAGGCCCAGCAAGTACACCCTAAATTTCTTTAGAGAACAAACTACGGCCAGTGTCTCGAGTTCATAGGAGTGCAAGTGCTTTTCTTCAGGCGTCGTTTGCCGACTGAAGTAAGCAACGGGCTTAAGCAATCGAGTGTCTCTTTGCCATTGCATTAAAATACCTCCTACGCCAAGAGAACTGGCATCGGTGTGCAGTTCAGTCTCCAGTTTGGGATCATATAAGGCTAGGACTGGCCTACTCACAAGCTTTTCTTTCAAGAGAACAAAAGCTTTATTTTGTTCGTGAGACCATTGCCAGACTGAATCTTTTTTCAGGAGGCACGTTAAAGGCCTAGCAATTTCTCCATAGCTTTGTATGAATTTACGGTAATATCCTGTTAAACCGAGAAATTGGCGGACTTCATGGACGTTGCGGGGAGTGGGAAATCCTTCCACTGCCTGAATTTTCGTTTTACCGGGCTGAATGCCTTCGGAAGAGACCTCATATCCAAGATATTCTACTGTAGTTGTAAAGAACTGACACTTTGACAGTTTCAATGTAAGACCATACTGCCTGAAAAGCTTTAAAATCTCCTCCAATCGTTGAAACATCTCTTCAGGGGTTTTAGATGGTATGAGAACATCATCAAGGTATGCCAGAGCATACTCATACCTTTTATTACCCAAAATTTTGTTTATCATTCTCTGGAAGACAGCCGGTGCATTCGCTAACCCGAATGGCATCCTTTTGAATTCGTAATGGCCATCGGGGGTTACGAATCCAGTAAGGTGTTGACTGTCTTTTGCCATGGGAACTTGGTAATAACCAGAGGCCAGGTCCAAAGTTGTAAAGTGAGCGTTACCACTGAGATTCGAAATATGATCGTCAATTATTGGGAGAGGAAAACGATCTTTACAGGTCTTGTTGTTAAGGGCTCGGAAATCAACGCACAGCCTATGCTCGCCAGTCTTTTTCTTTACCATGAGAATAGGGCTGGAGTATCCGGAATTGGACTCTTGGATAATGTCATTACGGAGGAGCTCATCAATGGTTTCTCTAACTTGCTCTCGCTCTGAGTGTGAAAGACGATACGGACGGTATACAACTGGCCTATTATCTAGAAGCTCAATGTGCATCTCTACGTCCTTTACACAACCTATTTCACTCAAACCTGTGGCAAAACAGTCTCGGTAATTCTGCAATAAAGAGTATAACCTATCGATTATTTCTGTGCTCAAACCGTGACCTACTTTTATTTCGGGTTTCTGTAATGGTTCCATTTCCGAGATACCCGTAACAATCCTATTAACTTGACACGTCTCTCTCTCCACGAAAGGTATTGCCCTTGCCATCAAAGTATTTTTGAGTAAAGTTAACACACCTGATGTCAAACTTGTAACGACCAAATGGCCTTTACCTTCAGTAAGACGATATGCACCTTGAAGTAAACTAAACTCTCTTCCTGGCTCTACGGTACAGAAGCCTTCGACGTAAACATCCCCAGAAAACGTCGGGTCACTAGCACAGACAGGTAAAGAGCTTGTCTGGGTTACTTGTGTTGATTCAGCGACATATAATTTGAGTGGCTCCTTATCAGAATCAGTACTGAACGGGTTACAAGACGGACTTTTATAAAAAGTTAGGCTATTACTATTTTTCAGGACGGTTATGAATGAGAGCTCCGTAAAATTTTGGCCAATAATCAGCGACGTTGGCATAAACTCGTCGGCAACTATGAGTACTTCGATTGACGCATCGATTTCGTCTATTTTTATAGATATGCGTGACTTATACAATGGCTGAATCGAAGAATTGCCAAAACCCCGCACTATAGGTAACCCATCGTGATTTTTAGGTAACTGTAAGGTTTTGGCATCTGTTTGGCGCATAAGGCTGCATTCGCTCCCAAAATCTACATATGCTTGATAAGATTGGTCATTGACAGAAATAGATTTAAAATATTTATCATTAGCTTTATTTGAGATGTCAATCTTCATGGTCTTTTTTTCCGATGGAGCCTCATTCCGTGTTTGTAGTGCTCGTTGCAATGGCAGCAACTTACAGTCATCATTATCATGACCAATCCTATAGCAACGCTTGCATTTTACAATTTGGTTGGGACATCTGAAGAAAGGATGTCCTCTTGATCGACAATTATAGCAAATTATACCATTACTTTTAGTGCCTGAATTTATACCATGTTTATTCGCGTTTTTCTGGCTACATCACCTTCCAGCGGCATAACTGAAATCCAAATACTTCCTCTGAATAGACATCCACTCATGTGTTTATCGTATGGTAATAATATTTCTATTCATTGTAAATATCATCTTTCAATTGCTTCACAAATAAAATAAAAGGCAAATTCCTAATCCTAACTAGTAACTTAGAAGCTCTGAGTATTGTTTCATAATTATGTTTTAATAAAAATTATTCAGCTATCATATTATTAAATAATTTTTGAAACACCTATAATTCACTCAACTGTCTCGACAAAAATACACAGGTCACGCATTCCTCCTTCATCCAATAAATATTCTCACCCAGTCTTCTTATGCGATCGATAGATAACAAACAACGATGTTAACCGTTGAATAAACTAAATAAATCTTTAGATTTTCATTTTCGTTCAGCGATTATAAATAGGTCACTTGCTTCTCGATAATCCAGTAAGAATTCATAGGTAGTAATAAATATTCTAGTGAACATTAATAGTTCAATTGTTCATCGATAATCCAGTAAATAATCATAGTTTACTCAAGTAATAAAAAATATAGCGAACATGCATTGTTCACTTATACCTCGAAAATCCAGTAAACAATCATAGTTTACTCAAGTAATAAATAATCTAGTAAACACGAACAGTTCACTTGTCCCTCGATAATCCAGTAAACAATCATAGTTTACTCAAGTAATAAAAAAATCTAGCGAACATGCATTGTTCACTTGTACCTCGAAAATCCAGTAAACAATCATAGTTTACTCAAGTAATAAATAATCTAGCGAACACGAATAGTTCACTTGTCCCTCGATAATCCAGTAAACAATCATAGTTCACTCAAGTAATGAATAATTTTGTGAACGCGAATTTTTCACGCATTCTTCTATAATCCAGTAAACATGCCTAGTTTACTCACGTAATTATTAATCCAGAGAACATAAATAGTTCACTCAGGCGAGTTTTAAATAATCGAACAAGAACATGATTGTGTCCAAATCTAATAACTTGTATACAGATATTGTAATATTTCACTCATACTCGTAGATCAAAAGTAGCTATCTATTCAAGCCTCAAACAAGTACTCCATAACGTGAGGGTAGATCGAAATGCTAAATCTTCACTACTAAGTTCTGTAAGTATTTCATTTTGATAATAAGCTCATGATTGCACATAAAGAGTACCTGTTCACTAAATCTGTAACAAAGATTAAAATTACGAATAATCATTGCTAAACGGTATCAATAAATCATTAATTGATTGTTTTCTTTGCGAGTGCATCTTGTTCTAGTAAAATATTCACACTGCCTCAACCTGGTAATTCGCAAATGTATGCACTGTCGAAGAGTAGCCTCGACCACGTGCAATGTAAATGCATGATGCAGTATGAAATTAGTCAACACCTTGCACAGAAAACTCTTATATCGTAATTTTAACCTAGTTTTAATCACTAAGGAATAACATAGAAAGTGAGCGTACATACCTTGGTGTATCCCACTTCTGAAGTATAAAAAAAACTCCAGTCTTCAATATATAATTTTATTTCACGGTAGCTTACACTAGGTAACTTTACTTTCACTGTAACTTACACAAATTCACAACTTGAGTAGTTTACTCTACGACGGTCCAAATGCGACTGCCCGTGCAACTGACTCTCTGTTTGCGTCATGCCCCACTACCCATCCCCGTATTTCCCAACAGAGCGTTCGCGTTGGCGGGGCTGGGCAGTGTTGCCAGTAAGTAATAAAAAGTACTACCACGTTTGTAATTTAATTAAAATCATGACATAATAGTAGATACTTTTCTTCTGACTTTCTTTTAATTGGTTCATTATTAAGGAGTTGGAAATTATCATATTTTTTTTTGTTTTTCGCCGAAAAGATAACAAAGTTAGTTTTATCCGAATTCACAGTCAGTAGGTTAAATTTAATATTTTACCCCTTATACCGGCGTCGAATAATTTTTCCAAAAGTATTTCATGTGACACAGTGTCGAACGCCTTTTTCAAGTCAATAAATATTCCGAGCACTATTAGTTTTTTGTCAATTTTATCTTTGATTTTCATAGCAAGGTCAATGGTTGCTGAAAGAGTATTTGTTTTACGACTAAAACCATATTGTTTTTCGGAAAAAATGTTATTTTAATTGAGAAGTGTTTCAAGGCGGTGAAGAATTTTTTCATATACTTTCGACAGAACGGGGAGCACAGATATTGGCCTATAGTTGCAAGTATCAAGTTTAGTTCCCGATTTATGGGTTGGAATTACTTTAGCGGTTTTTAAACTTTCTGGAAAACACCCTTCCTCAAAAGACTTATTCATTGCAGTAGCGAGTTCTTGAGCGATTGTGTGTTCTATACGTTTAATTGATTTTTCATTAACAGCATCAATGCCGCAGCTAGTATTTGCATCTAAGTTGTCTATAATTTTAACTATTTCACTTGCTGTTACTGGAGTTATTTCGTGTAATTGTGTCCTCTGCGATGACCATTCGTCTCGACTAACATAAATGATTCGGTTATGATACTTGGCTGGGATTTCATTTGCAAGTAAAGTGCCCATTCCTGAAAAGTAATGATTAAACTCCTCGCAGATTTGCTTCTTGTCTGTGATTATTTTTGAGTCCACGTCTTGTTTATCTGGTCCAGAATCTGCTTTATCCCTGTGGTTAGTCAAATCACTAATTAGGGTCCATATTTTCCTGGGGTTTCTTGCAGTTTCTTCAATCTTTTTATGATAGTAAGTATTTTTTGTTTCCTGTATTATTCTTGCTGTCTCAGTTTTTTCCTTTTTATAGTGTTATTTTATAGTCTTGTCATATTTGTTTTAACTTTTCCATAATCGGTTTCTGCTATCAATTTTTTTTATGAATTTATTGTTGATTCAATCTTGCTTAGGAGGATTCAGTATTTTGGTTTTGACGATTTGGCTCTGAGATAAACAGTATAGTAATTTCTCCTTTACTTTTTCATATGAAATTTCATCTGGGTTTATCGTTAGTTTCTCATAGGAATCGTTAAGCTTATCATAATCGGTTTTTGTGAATTGAACCCTTTTAACACTGGATATTGTATTTTTTTTGCCTCAAAATATATGTGATCAGACATCGGCGAATTGATGATGGCAAAATGAAAACTACAATTTTTTACATTTGAAATTACATGATCCAGAATAGTTTTTGTTGTTGATGTTTCTCGTGTAGAATATTTCTCATTAACTTTATTGATTAACTTATAGTTATTTTCTTTAGACATACTCTTATATTTGCGCGTTGAACTGTCAGATGTATTCAATAAATCAAAGTTGAAGTCTCCGAAAACAATACTTCTTTTCGATTTGTTTAGCTGATGTGAAAAAGGGTCTAAGAAATTGCTCGCATTCGTTCTTCCAGGTTTATAGACAGCACAAATATCCAAAGAAAACTTGGAAATATGCAGCCACAGATAGTGATTGTGATCATCACATATTATGCTCTCGACAAGCTATCGTGCACAAATATTGAAACTCCTCCTCCTCTGCGTGCTTGCCTGAAGTTATAGTAGTGCGTGTATCCAGGAATCCGCAGTCTTTTGACCTCATCAACAGTTCTTATTCACGTTTCAGAGAGAACAATCAGGTGAATAGTATCTTGAAATGATTTTAAAATGCATTTTATTTCATCTAGTTTGCCTGTTTCATGATACTCCGAGCATTTGCGTAGAAACATTTCAGAGATTTTTTTGTTCTACTAACGTTGGCTTAGTACCAGCAAGCTCGTAGGTAATTTTCTCGTTTATAAAAAAGACTGGGTCATGTTGCTAGTAGTTCCCGATGATCTTGATGCAGGTAAATGGTGATGATTTTTATTGATCTCTGCGGCGAATGTGCTTAGTTCCGTTTTGATATGTTCCTTACTATTTCACTGACATCTTCTTTTGTTAGTGGTGACGTAAGAACGTCTGACGGTGAAGATACGGCTAGGCGCTTTACAGAACCTTTTGTGACTTTCTCTTTACTTGTGGATACGAATAATTTCTTGTTTGTGCTGCACAGGAGCGTATTGTCTTTGTTTGCTTTTTTTCCCTTGCATTCGGGACACTTCCAATCGTTTGGGTTAAAATTTGAGACATCTCCATGTAGACACCCATGGTGAAAAGCCAGGTTGCATTTCATGCATGTGATGTAATTTTCATTTTCATCGTAGTTTCAGCAACAGCCCCAATCTATACTTTGCGTCATTTTGTTCAGTAGATATATTTGTAATGCTTCACCTGGTTGAGATTGCCGTAAATATTAGGCAGGCGTTATTTCTCCGGTATACTCAGGCAACCGATGACAGTTCGCGGTACAGAGCAGCGGGGCGAGACAAAGATAGATATAACGATGAATTACTCACTCGTGCTCGGCCGCGTATGACGCAGCTACTGAACGCTGAGTTCGGCCACAACGGACCCGTTGTGCGTGGCACCTCTAATAGGTTCAAATCTCGGCGGCTCCGGCAAAAGTTGATTTTTCGCCGAAGCGCGGAGACTCCAGTCCAGGAGCGCAGCCACAAATATTCCTAGTACTACCTATTACAGAATAAGCAGTCTGAGAAACTAACGTTTGTGGTAGTTTTGCATGTTCAAATTAGGTGGGAAGTATTTTCCCTTAGGTTCGTTGTGGTAATATTTAAGTGGGATATTATTTCCCTATATCCGGTTACGCTCATTATTTATTCAATACAATAAAAAAACTGTCTTTTTGTATTAGAAAATAAAAAAAAAACCATATATTTTAATTAAATAGTAAATTTAAAAAAAACGTTACCACCAAAAAATAAGAAATAACTTTCTTTTTTAGTATAAGTTGACGCTCCACTTGTACACGATATCTTTTTTTTAATTTATTCGTAAAATTCAAGGAAGCAAAGTCGGTGGCAACAACTAGTTGTGCGTGCATTGCAGTGCAGCATAGGATATAGGGAAATAATTTCACCAAAACAAAACCTTTACAAAAATAGGGCAATCATTTCCCACCAGGGAAAAAACTATTTAGCTGCTGTTTTTTTTATTTTTAATCTTGAAAGTATAACTAAATGTGAACAAAATCCGTTTCGAGATTTTCGATAAGTCTTCTATAGCGCCGCGTTTGTTAAAAAAAGTAAGCAGTATTTCGAGTGGTTGACTCAGCGAAGGTTTACTATTCGACAAGCGACCGAGGATGGTCCTTACTCCTTCCTTTTTTATGGTGTAAAATAAAAAGGGAAATCATATTGTTATGTACCTACTTAAAACTACTTATTTTGTTGATCATTGGTAGGTATGTTAGGTCGGTATGAAACTAGATTAACTAGAATTGAAGTCTGAAAACAAATATATATATATATAATATATATATATATGCGCCAGACAACACACCTCTTGTAATGGTCTCGAAGTAGGGATTATTAAATCCCTGTGTTACGAAGTACCACACAAGGAAATAAGCTAGAGGCGTCTCCCAGCACACCCAGACCCGAGTCAATTCAGAAAAGATCGTTTCCTGAATTGACCCGACCGGGAATCGAACCCGGGACACTACGGAAATCGAGGTGAGAAACCGTGCTACAGCACACTACGCCAATCGTGCCGTCAAATGGCTTTGAGTAGGCTGGTGAATACCTAGGTCACTCATTCATATTACTCAGTGTACTTGACTTGTTCCTAAATAATAATTAAATATTTTTGAATAAGCCCGTTAGTAAATTAGTGGCATGCTATACCTTTTGCAAAGGTTCATTAGATAATTTTAGCTACAAATAAAATGGGTTGCCCTGCTATGCGGTTTCTATAGCATAAAAATGATAAGTAGGACGACAAATTAAAGGGTAGAACGTGTCATTAATTCTCTACACTTGTTTGCCGGCCGCAGGAGAGCGGGCGTGTGCGGGTGCGTGTGTGCGTGCGCTGCGCGGTCATTATGCTGCATTATTTGTTACGTTTAGGGCAGGGATGGGCCTGTCCCTATCGCAGCAGCCCTACGCTCCCTTCTTCCGCCGCTATTTGAATAGGCCTGCGCGTTGCGTAATGCGCGGCCAATGACAGCGCCCCTGCACATGCACTGGGCGGGGCCGTTACGTCACAGCGTTCTGCCCCCGCGGCCGCGCAGCCGCCGTGACGTCACACCCCTCCACCTCGCCCCGCGTCTGCAACGCGAGCCGCGACTACAGCGCCCATGCCTGCCGCGGAGCCGCACCGAAACTATCTACAAAACACTCGTGCGCTCAAAGATGGCGGATGGGTCGCCCGAGGACCGTACCGGCCCGAAACAAATGAACGATTTAACTTTTTCCGCGCCCGGCCTAGGACATGGTGACACAAAAAAGTGCAGTGGCGAAACATTTAACGGCGATAGTGTGAAGTTATCGTTCTACACCGAACTGGATACGAGTGAATCGTGTGAGAAAAGTGATACGCGCGGCGTGGCCGCGGATCGTTCCACCGCGGTCGTCACGACGATTTCCCGAAAATCTCGCGAGGCAGATGCAGAGGATGGCGACGACAGGAAGAAGAGATGCTTCGACAGATACGACAGCTCGGAATCTTCTGACAGGTGAGTTTTGATGCACTTTTCTGTTATTAATTACGCAAGGTAAAATTTTGGCGGCATCGAGGAGTCAATGCTCCAGTAACCGAAGGCTGATGTTTCGATGTCATGGCCACTAAAAACAGTGGTGTTGCTAGGTCGTGCTGGTACGGTTGAATGCCCTCGGAATAGTGCGATGAGCGCGCGGCGCGACGCTCAGCATTTGACTTGTTTAAATAATCAGCAGAGTCGTGCCCGTAATAGTAACAAATTGTGCTGGAATGAGGAGATAGTTTGCAGACAGGTTGTTCTCATTCGCAGCAAGTCTACGATTCTGTAGTCTAGCCACTACCAGAGTGCTAACAGTGCTATATTTTGTAAATTGTCATCAATAAAAATTGTGTAGGTTTGATGGGTTTTTCGCTGTTATCTTCATCAATGAAATTCGTGTAAAGACTTACGACATTGAAATTTGAAACATAATTTTAAAAATGCTAATAAGACAGGTCTCCTAATTCGTTACCTACTTTTGCTTTTAATATATATTTCACAGTATCACCGCGCCAAGAACCCAACTTAGCACAAAAACATAAGAAAATGACAATGCCCCAGGCATAAGGATGCACATAAAACATTCGAATGACACCTTGCAGGTCCTAGGAATACACACAATTTACCAACATTATCATACAAATTAAATAAACAAACTTAGTGAAACGCACCAAAGTAGTCTTCAATACCTGATTAAGTTCACACTTAGGCCTGCCTGCACATAAGAAGAGATTGGATAGCATCAGTTCATATGAACATAATGGGTCTAAGTCCAAAGGATGAAACAACTAGTAAGTTGGCTTGTAACTGCTCAAGATTGAGATAAATAGCATAATCAGAAGCATAAATGGATAAAAAAAGTAATTACATCATTCTTAATACAAAATTCACAGAAAACGATTGAGCTTGAATGAATTTTCACTGTCAATGTTAGTGATTATCACATGCCTTTGTTTCTGCGATATGATAAGAATTGAAGGATGTCATGATTATATTCTGAAAGTATTTTGTAAAGAAAGTGTTAAAGGTTTATATTCAGCCGACTACTCGGCTATCGGCTGAATCCTTTTCTATAAAATCATATTGGACTGGCCTGTTGGTGCAATGGCAGCGATCCTGCCGTTGACGCCGGGAACATTAGTGTTTGTTGTGTGTCAGGGTGTTATTATCTATTTGAGTATGTATTTAGAAATATGTAAGTATGTTTATCAGTCTCTGACGCCCGTAATACAAGCTCTGCTTGGTTTCAGATGGGGTCAGATGATCTCGGTGTAAATTGTCCCAGATATTTATTATTATTTATATTAAATGGCCTTTCCATTTTTCTGATTGATGCAAGCAAAATAGAAAACCATGCCTTACTTGAATACTTAGGCCTACCTCCTTTGCGCGACAGTTTTTGTTCCGTATATTTAATCTATCTAGGTACTATGTTACAGTAAAATAAATCCTTGTAATAATGAACTTAACTTTATAATGTCAATAATATGTTTATGCCTCCTTTTTGCTACACTGTAGTTAGGTCCACAGAAAATGAACAGTATCTTGGAGGTCATGCCAGATCAGGTACCACTAGGACCTAGGTATTGCTATCCCACAGATTATTCAATCCCGCGGGATTGATATGCGGGAATGATCAATCCAACAATTATCGACAATTATTTGCAACGAAAATTATTTGTTTTCTAACAAAATAACAATTAAATTATAATTAAGTACTAGTAATTAGTAATCAGTTCAGTCTTAAACCTTTTTTTTAATGTTTGGCATCAAGTTTTGTTTTATTTTCACGCCTGGGCAGCTCTGTCTTTTGTATAAGACACAAGTCCGCTCGTGTGTGGGATACTGCTCTCATCTCTGGGACGGTTCCGCCAAGTACCTACTCGAAGCTCTTGACAGGTTGCAGCGGCGTGCTATCCGTATTATTGGAAACCCAGAGGCAACTTTGACCCTTGAGCCTCTCCAATTGCGCAGAGACATCGCCAGGCTAAGTGTTCTCTGTCGCTTCTACAATGAATGCTCTGACGAGTTATTCCAGCTTATTCCTTCACCTTTCCACTCCCGTACCACGCGTGCTGGACTACGGCGTCATGCACACAAGATCCAACATTTGTTGGCCCGAACTAAAAGGTTCGGTGACTCGTTTCTTTGTCGTACCATCCAGACGTGGAACGCTCTTCCAGCACATGTGTTTCCTTCCTCGTATAGTCCCGGGTTCTTCAAGCGGTGCGTGAAAAGGCATTTCTGCAGGCCTTCAAGGTGAGGATGGCCAGTCCAGTGATTCGTTTGAATGACTGGGCTTGTCCACCTCATATCTGGACCTCACGACCGCTTTCCAACAGGTGGAGTGTGGTCATCTTGACAGGCAATATATATATAAAAAAAAAATACATCATGATATTTGTAATTCAGTCTTATTCATTTAATGACTAATAATCAAATCACAACTTTCTCTTATCTAGATCATCTAGCTAGATGTTACTACAGATAGCTATTACTACGACTAACTTATCTATGGTGACACCTTTTGAAAAACGCTCTTAAAAAGCAAATGGCATTCATAATATACCTACTGCTTCTGGGTGAACTGTAGATACCTATATCCTGAAGCCGAAGACGCTCTCTCGGCTTCTACGCTAGTAGGCTAAATCGTCAGGATATATTCATAGGCGAGCGTCAGGTACTCTTCTCTTATACCATCGGAAGTTTCTTACGCGAAACTTAGAACATTTTAGCAGCAAATTTACATTTGCGGGATTCGCGTTTTGAAGGTGCGGGATCCAGCAGATTAATAAGTAGAGCGGGATCCCATTTAGCGAGATTGCAATCCCTAGGTACCACATCTTGCCATAAACCATATTTTAATGCAAATAAATTATTATATTTTTTCAAAAACATCACCTGACTCCAAGTAAAGGAGTGAATACAATGACCTTTCTCCTGATTCATAACTTAGCTGTAAACAAATTGATTTGATAAAGAAATATAGCCAAGATGTGCAGAAAACATAACTAAATGCCATTTTGATTGGGCTTAGTGCTGATTGATGTCATTCACATACATTTCAAGTTTTTTTACATGGTAAAAAAGCTTCGGCCACTGGTATTCTGCAGATACCTTTGTAGCACATTTTCTATCTTTTGGGAGTTAAAGTAAATTTATTTTAATTATCCAACAGCAATAGGTACTCATATTATGAATAATGTAATTGACCACAATTTATAAGCTTAATTCAAAGTCAAACATATTTTAAACTATACATCCGGTTGAGTTACTTCTTACGTAAATAGGAATAATTCATTTATAGAAATTCATATATTCCTATTTAAGGAGATTCTGGTATGTACCTATGTACTTCACACACTGTAATTTCTGATACACAATGTGTGTTACTTGTGTAATACGCGTAATATATATTCACCATCCTTAGGTATGTAACAGATGAATAGGCATTTTCTGGGTAAGCCTGTACCACCATCAGCCTGCCTCGTCCTCGCTCACCACCACAGGTGGCACCAGGTGCGACGGAGACCAAACGCAAAAAAAAAGTAATTGCGTTACATTTTTTTTTGCGTTTGGCAAATCGAATATGAAATATTTGTCCAAAGTTATGTGATTTGTAACACTTTGTAACTTGAAATAAATATATTGTCAATCTATTTTGGAAATAAGGAACATGAACAGGCTCTTTATCTAACTACTGAGTGCATTATGTGGGTCGCCAATCATTGATAACATACAGTGGGTTACTTAGTTGGTGCTATCTTCAACTGTGGGCAGTCGCTAAATAACTTTCTTTTTGACTAACTAAAATACATATTTCTTGAATAAAACCAAAAATACTAAACTCTGGGACATTTTTAGATACAGTAGGCATCTGCCCAAGTAATGTACGCTAAACTCAGCAATGCTTGTACTATTTCTAAATAGTTATGAATAAATAAATATCTGGGGCAATTCACACCAAGATCATCTGACCCCAAACTAAGCAGAGCTTGTAATACGGGCGTCAGAGACTGATAAACATACTTAAATATTTCTAAATACATACTTAAATAGATAATAACACCCAGACACACAACAAATATAAATGTTCGTCACACAAATATTTGTCATGGGTGGGGATCGAACCCACGACCTCCGGCGCTAAAGGCAGGATCGCTGCCATTGCGCCAACAGGCCAGACAAAAAAATAGTTGCCCATCCACAGAAAAAACCAATGCCTGAGTTATTTTAATCCTTATTAAAAAGAAGATTGTTATCTTCGTACGCGTGTATATTTTGTATGTGTATAAGTGTGGATTAATGAATGAATGAGTGGATGTGTGGTGTGTGGGAGAAGGAATGTTTTAGTTTATTTGTTTCAGTACAATTTACGTTAACTCATAAAAAAAACTGTAATATAGTTGTAGTATTTGTGCACTTAAATTGTAGTGTAAAAATATTGTAGTAAGTATTTATAGTTACCATTAAAGTCAAAGAAAATAATTTTCTACCAAGGAGATCATTCTGGCTCCGTACATTTTTGGGCCTATTCTGAAAGTGCGGGCCAACGAAAAAAAATGGTACTTATAGTTAGAATTAGTCGTACGGAGAAATGGTTAATAAAATATATTATAAAATGGCATCAAAGTCGTAGGGTTGCCACAAGCCAAATTGTAATAGTTCAAGGATTCGTCATTTACATACATTTATTGATTTTAGAAAGTGCGTGGAAACATAAAATAATGATAGATATTGCTTGATATTATGATCTGAAGCATTTTTACTTTATCGCAAAATATGTCAGCTAATTAGAAAACCGTTATTTCCACAAATAAACAAAAAAACCTTCCTCTGCATGAATTATAACCATTTTTTTTTTCTGATATTGCCGGCCAACAAAAATTTTTTATTATAGTTAGAACTAGCCATACGGAGCAAAAGCATTATTGCAGAAAAGTCGTAGGGTTGCTAAACGTCAAGTTATACGAGTTTAAAGATTCTTTACTTTTGTACAGACAAGTAAACACCAAAGTAAAAATGTTCGAGATCATTACTTCTAGTAATATCTATCATTATATTATTTTTCCCAGCACATTTTAAAATAAATAAATGTATGAAATAACGAATCTTTGAACTCGTATAACTTGGCTTGTGGCAACCCTACGACTTTTGTGCCATAATAACTATTGCTCCGTATGGCTATTCCTAACTATACGAACATTTTTTTTTTAATGACCAGCACTTTCAAAAAAAAAACGGTTACAATTCATGCAGAGTAAGCTTTTTTTGTTTATTTTTGAAAATGACGGTTTTCGTATTAGCTGACATATTTCGCGATAACGTAAAAATGCTTCAGATCATTAAATTAAGCAATATCCATCATTATTTTATGTTTCCACGCACTTTCAAAAATTAATATATGTATGATAATAACGAATTTTAATCTTGTATAACTTGGCTTGCAGCAACCCCATGACTTTTGTGCCATAATAACTATTGCTTCGTATGACTAGTTCTAACTATACGTCCCACTTTTTTTTGCTGGCCGGCACTTTGAGAGAAGGCCCAAAACAAATGATCTCCTTTATTTGTAGGAACTTGGTTGACCTTTTTTGTAGTGATGCAACGAATACGAATATTCGTATTCGCCTAATATTAGCTAATCGAAATATTCGTATTCGCCGAATTTGATCACGATATTCGTACAAATAATATATGCAAAACGAAACGCATCTATTATTCAGAAATTCAGAAGATGCCTCAATATTTTTTTTCTGCAACGGTATTCGTGATATTTTTTGCTAACTACCAAATTTATTACCGTCTGAAAAAACGTCAAGAAAAAAATTGTCTTTGCTGCTTTAATATATTTTGTAAATATTCGTATTCGTATTCGTATTAGCAGAATAGTAAAAAGGCCATTCGAATTCGTGAAAGTGGTATTCGTTGCATCACTACTTTTTTCTGCCTTTTCATTCATTCATATACATTTTGATCATGTAGTAAATTTGAAATTATATATTTAAATTCAAATACAAATCAATAAAATGTGATAATAATATAACATGGCGACGACCCCGCGCAACTCGAACCCGAAACCCCACGGACGGTTTTGACAGAACCCTAAATGCAAGACTTAGCGTGTTAGAAAAATATAGGTTAATAATGTTCTATTTAGGAGGTCCTGAATAGAACATATTGAGGTAAGAGAACCTAAATTTTAGGTAAATAGTCAATATCACAAAGGTGTTGGCCTTTGTGATAGTTTGCAAAATACGTAATGTGAGCTAAGTCACTATGGTATGGATGAAGAGAAAACCTACTTCTCTCTCCTTTTACTGTGGCTAAGTCCACTAGACCACTATCTCCTTATGTTCTCACGTTATGATATCTTAAGTTAATGAATTATCTTAATTTAGTTATTAAGATTGTGTTTATTAATATTTTCTGAAATAAGATAAGATAAGATAAATAATCTTTATTGCACAAACAAATACTTACAGCACGTAAAAACAAAAAAGTTAATATTAAAGTACAATTTAGGCGGTCTTATCGCTACAGAGCGATCTCTCAAATAGGTATTATATTGTAAATTATTCCATTCATTAGTATTCTAGGTAGGTATATTACCCATCTTAACACATTTTGCAATAATTGAATTGAGTTTACTAGTTAAGTTTTAGCTACAATTTTAAAGTATATGACCTAGACTACATAGAAAGCAATACAATAACATACCATCACGACTATAACCCAAACGGGGTACAGAGGCAAGTGACTGTTGCCCTCATGGTGAACGGAACACTAGAACCCAACCCCAGTTTTCACCAATGCATGGTATTAGATCCCAACGTGATAATCCGGGTTGATTTGGTTTACAATATCGACGTTGCCAATTTTTACACGCAGTATACTTTGAACATAATATCACATCTATCTAGTGTGTAAATATTAATAACGGACACTTTTAGGTGAAAATAGCCTAGTAACATATCTATGTTTCCTGATAAGTTCCGATAAGAAGGGTTCAAATAGTTGATAACGAAACACTTGACATGAGTAGTTAGGAACCCTTATCTGCCACTATTTCACAATATAAGTTACATCAGCCGTTTACTATAGGTAGATAACTATAATGACGAAGAAAATCATTCCTAGTGACCCGTTTTTACATATTCATGAATTTTATTCATTGATATTCTTAAAATTAGGTTTTGATTAGTTTATGATTTTTTTTTTCTAGACTCATTAATTTATTTTATATAACAAAAACATCCTCTTAACCAACCAACCGTTTTAACTGAAAATATTCCAAAAGAAATAACATTTAACAATATGTATTATAATAATACACGTAATGTAACAATAACATTTGTATGTATATTCATCCTGGCAAGACATCGTGACGAGGATTGCCGCGTGTGTGTAACTAGCCTTAGCGCAAGTTGCTGTACGGAGGACAGCAGAGGTCAACCTATACAATGGGTCTTATGTTGGCAGCACTGGCCCAAATATGAATTGTACATAACCGTACAAATGTCTTACCGTCATGTGCACTTTGAGATTGTGATTAAAAACTTTATACCGTGTGTATGCGAATAAAAAAATATGAATTATGAATAATAAATGCTCGTCGCAGAATCTAACATGCGAACCGCATTTTAGGATCGCTACCAACAGTTCTGTCTGAGGTTGTAAAATTTTTGCATAGAGGCGTTTTCATCAACCTTAACATAGGGGAACCTTCTGCTGCGCTGCTGACATAAGACCCATTTTACAATGGTTTTGTAAAGTTTGGTGTGAACGCCTCTGTACATATCAAGGAAATTCGGTAAAGTGAAATATGTAGTATCGATTCTATTTCTCGCATGCCGAGTTCTATCGCGAAAGTTCAACAATTGACGTTAGTTCACAATTCGCAACAAAAGGAGCCAAGTCTCGGGCGGCAGTAGGGCGTTCACGCGAACCTAAGCCACAAAGGGTGAGCTCTAAATAAAAAGTTAGGAGTTCTAACCGGGCGCGCCGGGGGACACCGAACGGGTTCCCGGCCGCGCTGTGGTAGGCGCCTGCCTGCCGCTTGATTATTTTCCAGTCTCATATTTAAAGAAGTTATTTAGCCGTCTTAATCAATGCAATCTCTAGAAATTGGTTTAAATTGAATAATCTTCACACGGGTGAAGATTATTCATCTATTTGTACAACAAGCCCTGAATTATAAATGTAGCTGAAACCTAATGAGCCGAAATGTTAATAGGTTAGGTATAGTTGAGAGATAATGTCTGGCTTATAAATACACATGCATTTTAATTTCCTTTATTTTTGCATATAGTACATCATTGTGTCAAACGTTTAAAATTGAATTAACAAAGAGTAACAATCCGCATCAGCTGAGCAAACGCACCGAGACGGCTACGTACCTTCGTGCAGCCGCGACCGGTCGCCCCTCCCCCAGCCCTGTCATTAGGAGCGTGCGCTGCGCGGGCGCTGGCCCTCGCTGCGCTGCACGCCGACTTACGGCCACGGGAAACTCGACGCATAAGATTTGCTTTTAGTTTTTGAATGTGGAATTCCATGTTGAAACTAGCTGGTCAATGCAGTAATCAGCTAATCAAATAAGTGGGAAGCAAGTCAGGCGATGTGATTAGTTAATAAAACTTAATAGCTAATCATATCGCTTAAGATGTATTCTAAACACTGCCTATTTTATTTGACTGTTATGGCAATCCTATAGAACCGATAAGGTCTTGGTCATCGCTCGCCCAAAACAAGCCTTTTTTGTCAAAGTATGTGTTTTTCCTGAATCCTGTGTTTGGGCAGTGTTATTCACTTAGATCTATTCATGAATGTTTTACAGTATCCGACATACCCTGATTACAAGCTCAGCTTGTGGGTATCAGTGATCAACAAATATACCTACTTGTATATTTCTAACGAATTACTTTTAATAGCCAGTATGCATCACTCAAGACTTATGGGGCCACGTGCAGATCCTCTACTGAAAATATTGAATGTAAATATAGTTTTTTTTTTATTCCGGGAATTGCAATGTCGCAAATAGTTCCGAATTAATCTTGTCTAGGTCTTATCACATTGGTTAGGCTACTCGTCCCATCTTTAAATATGCAATGCTGACTGATAGTACCTGTCTTTGTGGTGATCAGGTATATCCGTAACCAACACGATCGGGTCAGGTAAATCTGACTCATCAGCTTGGTCGTTCAACTTTCATTATTGTTTATTTATTTTTTTATTGTAGGAGCCTTGACGCGTGCGCCGCAAAGAGCGGAGACAACGTGAACTAAACCAGTTGGAAGGGTATAAAGCATGGAGCTGTCATTTATTTGTCGTAATTCGCTTCATCTTTTTTGATGTTGATGCAAGTTGTTCCGTGAGTTTGAGAATCAATTGTTTAACGCAATCCTTCGAGAATCAAAGCTGTTATTGTTATTTTTAAGAGATGTAGGTAGGGGCACACCGCCTCTAATTTTGTTGAAATTAATGAAATAAATAAATAAATATCTGGGACAATTTACACCAAGATCATCTGACCCCAAACTAAGCAGAGCTTGTACTGTGGGCGTCACTGATAAACATACTTAAATATTTCTAAATACATACCATACATACATATATAGATAATAACACCCAGACACAAAACAAACACAAATGTTTGTCATGGGTGGGGATCGAACCCACGACCTCCGGCGCTAAAGGCAGGATCGCTGCCATTGCGCCAACAGGCCAGTCAATAATTTTAAAAAACTCCTTTCCAAAAACCATATTAATTTATTTATGAACAGCAGTATGGACAATTTAATCAGTTCATTTATAACATACCTTTTTCCATACACAATAAAGACTTGCTTACTTACTTACTAACTATTTCGCTATATATTTAGCGCAATGGGATATTTCGTACCTCAGTTTAAAGTTTCTAAAATTCGGGTTCAAACCACCAAAACATTTTAGAATCGTCTTGAATTAGCAATAAAATCCATTCTTAAATCTAATAAACGAATGACACGCTAGTTGATTTTATATGTTAACATTTTTAAAGCAACTCGATGCGATAGCCAACGGTACCTAACTCGGCTTTACTTCAGTTAAGATTTTATAGTGTACTTGTTCCAAGCGGAGCCATGTCACGCAAGTCTAGCCTCGGTGAATGTGGAATGTGAACAACCTTGGAAAATACTAAATACTATTAGACTATTTTAGTACCAGCATTTATCAAATATTACTGTTTGATATTTGAGTAAAGTGACTGGGTTTGCGATTTCGAAGAAAACTATTTGACTTAATCAAAACAACAATAAAATTTAGAACAATGTAATAAATTAACGAAAATATTAAAACCCAAAATTTAAATAAAATTCAACCATTCAGACAAAACTGAGAAAAAAAAGAGTTTGCGGAAATCGCGATGTCTCATCTATTAAATGTTACCAGGATAAAATGACCCTGAAATAACTCCACGTGCAGTAAATAATGTTTCTAATAAAATAAATGTAACGGGAAATGTAATTTGTTGATAACGTTGACATTTCATGGTAAATATAACTCCAATATTTGATTGTCACAACCACATCCTTCCTCAACCACAGGTTTTATAATTCCCTACAGTCCGTCCGAATTTGACGCGACTATTCTCTTTAAATTTGGAATCGAATACTATTGTAATTAACGTTGATTATTGGTTGCTATCTCGCGCCCACACGAAGATTCTCTCGTGTTACTGTCAAGAAGAATCAGTGCAGTCAAAGGGCGTGCGAGGTAGAAAGAAACAGGTTCCCCGCTAATGCAATTATCGGTTGCTTCGACGAAACTGGCTAAGTAACCAGCGGCGGGGCTCTTTGCCCAAGAGACTCTAAGATCTTCTACAACGAAAACAACTCGAACAACTTTAAGGCTTTTAACCTTAGAGTTTTTCTTCGTACTCGTTAACTTCTTGCCATTTTATGCACTGGCTTAAATATTATAAATAGTGAGCATTTCTAGAACATGTTTCTTACGTGGGTTTCAGACAGTTTAATAATTTGATTCTCTCGATTACGAATCAAAGTTTTATTGTTCCGAAATTTTCAAGGCTCATCGATTCAATTTGCACGCATTCTGAGAAGCCATAGGTATCCTTTGTTTAGGATCAAATCAAAATCAGCACTTTTTGCGCCTGTCCGTAAAGGTTGTAATTGCTATCGTTCTATTTAATTGCGTTCTCGGACACCATTTTATTTGTAAAATATATGGAAAATAAAAGCGACTTTGTTGATTCGCAGCTGCAGTTCGACAGTAACACCTGCCTGGTGTATAACACAGTTTCACCTTTGACATTCCGTACTGTTTCATAATGATATTGAAAGTTATCTGCCTGAATGAATGATATTAAAAGAATTCGATAACTGACTAATTTATGACTAGCTACTTTATGCGGTTGAAAGTGTTGTCATCGCGCGAAAAATGTCCTTCGTCTAACAATATGAAACTATTATCTGCCCACACTCGCGTAATTGACTTGTATCAGTTGTATTGTGTCACGACACCACGGCGCGACGTCGACCTATCTTAACCTTTCTCTTTGTTTACATGGAACAAGATCAATTATCTATCGACAATTATCTTTTATGGAAGAACACCAACGTTGGTTTGGACAGCTACAACATCAATGAACTTTTGAGACTTTGTTCTTCCTGTCTTTTGTCTCGTACGAACTGATACAAAACTTACACTTAATTATTAAATATACCATTGCAGTTCTCTTCTAATGTTAACTTAGAAGAAATTTGATACTATAATCTTTATTTAGCGATGAAGTGGGCGATTTAACATGGACGTTTCGTGGTTACCCCTATTATCTAAATTATTAACCATAAATCTTGCATCAGTTGCCTTAGGCGCTTACACGAAGTCATGACATCAGCGTCTAGATGCAGTTTTATTGAAGGATGTTGAAGGTCAATTATTGTTGTTATCAACAAAAAACTAATTGTGTAAAGTTTTTCTCGAATGTTTTTTGTGCTGTTGTAAATTGCATTAGGTGCATATTCAGACGGCTATACATAATTCGAGGGTATCTGATCGACCGTATCAAAAGTCATGTAGTATTATAGTCAGGAATACAGTAGACAGATAGAGAATAAGGTCTTCCGAATGGCATTGAAACATCCCGTCGGGAAATAGCTGTTAAACAATGGGTTCGCCTTTCCGACCTAGCCGCATACCGGGAATTCAAATCTAGATACATTCTGTATACAGACTGCCTACTATGCATACACACGTCTATCGAATATCCGTCCCTACAGAAGTCACTTCAAGAAGTTTAGTTTTATTTTACGGAAAATTTAATCCTAATTCATTTTTAAAACCAGTTTCTTGCAATCTTGTCCTCTTTTCTTGTGCTGATTTATTTCGTTACATATTTTTATCACGGAACAGAAATGGTTAGTCTCTCTATTATTCGTTTTTCAAAAAAATACAAGGAACTATCTAACCTTAAAATAAGTAGATCTTGGCTGGTGGTTTTTATTTTAATGTTTACTGTTTTCGTGTGTCTTTTTAAGCTTGTACATTAATCAATGTTGTTTAATTTCAGAGTTTGAATCAAAAAATCTTATTTACTGTTTTATTGATTTCTTACCCTTGTCAATTTTTAGTACTTCGTCAGCATCTTGAGAAGATTGCTTAAATAGCTCACCTACTATAGGTATATCTTTTGTAAACTAAATGTAATGTTAATTTTTGCCTTGCGGTAAATAATATCTTGCTGTTCAGCATAGATATTTTCCTGAGTAATTCTGTTGTCACCATAGAAGAGTTGTTATTATGATGGTGGTATCTCGGATCTACATGGTCTTAGACAGTCGAAAGGTCCTCTTGGGGCAGCTAAGTCGACTATTTATTGGACGCCATCTATCAAGATGGACGTCGCGGCATTGTCCAATTGCATTCCCTCGTATCGGAACGCCGACTGGAATTTAGTAGGCGATTCAACTGTCTGGTTTATAATCGCTTTTAAATGTCAATAACGAACTCTCATCTAATAAGTACTAATTAAAGATCAAAACAATTATAAACATGTTTAAGGTAATTTGTTCACCTGCATTTGATTAAGTTATTTACATTCTACAGATTTGTCAAACCTTTACAGTAATAGAAGCAATTAGATTAATGACAGCTAACAAAACATTATAATTGGTAATGTATTTTATTTGAATGCAAGAATAACCTCGTCTCATGTTGATTTGTTAAATAAAATAAACTTGAAAATATCTAGATTTAATATTAACTTTTGGAAAGACGTACCTACTTATACTCTAAAAGGCAGGTTTTGTAACGATGCTTGTAAAGAACATCTGTATCGTTAGCTTTTCGGCAATGCCCTTAATTCAACCGCGAGATTGTGCCTTTCCGTGCGGTCGCAGGGTATTATTAATTTGGCATTACAACGGTCGCTAATTTCGCGTGATATAATTCGGGAATATTTGCCCGAGGCCGAGGGTAAACGCCAATTAATCCTGGCAACACGATACGATCGGGGCCCCTCTCGGGCTGAATGCTGCATAATTCTGCATTTCTGCTGCTTCCGATTCGATTCTAGGAGGGCGTGTGTGGAGGGGCTCTCACAATACACGTCACATATCAACTAATGTATTTTTCTTTACTTCGATTGTTTGTCAGCGAATTGATGAAATTGTAGGGATGGACTAAAACTTTATTATTAATATTTGTGTAACATAAATAATGAAAATTCAATTCCCAACACATGTCATATCGAATTCAAGGTCAGCAATTTCAAAACATTATAAAATTTGTTGTTGAAATGCTAAATATTTTACTTCGCGACAAAACAATGGGTGATTATTCAAACGAATGATGTGGCAGAATTATCGTTGGAAGGAACTCAAATATGTCGTCATGTTAATATTCAACTGGCAAAAAAAACTGAAAGGGGGAAATTGTATTTGGCTCCAACTAATGGTCTCGATTTTTTTTGGGGCCCGTGTTTATCCGGCATATTGTTTAATTCTTGCTTCTTCACGGTCATTGTCATTTGTTAACTGACTTGACACTTCTCGGGTTTCAAGTTTGTGAAAATATATTGGTTTACTTTAAAAGTACGTACGAGTAACTACTGTAGCAAGTGGAAAGTTCTAGAAAGTTTCCCAACTTTACGATGCCATCAAACTTTCCGACCCCTTTTCATTAAGGTCTAATGTACCTGCGATGGCATTTTATAATTAGGCTTGAATTTGAACGTACAGTAAAGATAATATGTATGTGTGAGTTGACTTAGTATTTTTTCTAGTTTTTATAAAATTTAATGAAACCAAACAATAAACATCTACCGTTAAATAATTATTCACATAGCAATCTTACCGCAGCTGTATTTTTTTTCATGTTTTATTTAGTAAGCTAAATTAATACTAAAACAGAAGGCGGTTATCTCAATGAGTAGCTTTACATCCGATAGCGCAAGATACTATTCGCATAAGTCACACGTGTTCGTCTGTTCAGCTACAGTCCATAAACCAGCATCAATATTTCATGGGCTACTGAAACCCAATTCGGGAGGCGCGGCCACCTAAATGGGATGGTAATCCGTGTATCAAGCGCTCAGTGGCCGACGGGTGACTTCGTACCGCTGTCGGATTGCTGACATTTTACTTGCCACCTTTCGTGCGATATCTTTTTTCGAGTACTCTCGCTCTTTGAGGATCAGAAATTATGTATGGGAAGAACCCAATTCGGGAGCTGTTGTTTTAACCATGTGTTTATTTCTCTGGAACCATATCTGTTTACTTCGGAGACGTGTCGCCTGTCGCTATCCTATACTTTGCAATGTGAAAATCTGTCTTTTTAATAGCCTCGTTATCAAAACCAGAATTAGGTGTAATTCTTATCTCATGATTGATGATTATTATGATGCAGATATTTTCCGCCTGACATTCAAATTAAAGTTTGATAAGATTAAACAATCTACTGTGACTAATATAACACACACCTTTTATAATATGAAGAACTACAGAAATCTCCTATCAGATATCGTTTTGTTTATCTTAAAAATAATGTTTAAATTAAAAACCGATGAATATATTAAAAAAGCCGCTAAGATCGGTGCACCAATCGAATTCGTATCGATATTTTCATCGAAGTCATGATAAATCGGCAGCGGCGAAGCAGCTGACCGTTTTAATAAATTCCTCGTTTAAATACGCGCCGGTAACGTTAAAACGTTTCGATGGTATCGCGATATCTCGATTCCCGACACCTCGGCTCACTCGCCCACTTTATAATTACGGAGACGCCGTCCTCTTTGGACTTCTCAGTTATTCGTTTGTTGCCCTGAAGCAACAAGCAAACGAAGTGGCTGGAGTATTGGCGCTGACAACTATCGTTATAGAATAGGAAGGTTTGTGGCTGAATAAGTAACAGCATTTTTGCAACTAAGATGACGCGACGTTTCTCTAGAACCCAATTATAAACATTTCACATCTATTACTTTCCTCTGAAAAGACACATCATCTGGCGAAGACTTACTGGTGTAGGGCTTATTGACAAGACACTGGCAGGAATAAGGTTTCTTAGTAAACCCCATAACGGTTTTTGCCCAGCTAGGCCCTCGGATGTCAACATTCGTGTTAGTCTCTAGATACCAGTACAAAAAGTACCTATACCTATCACAGATAATTATGTTCAGTCAGTGTAGTCTCTACTATCATTCGCATGACTTTGTTCCAAAAAACGGATCTCGCAGAAGCGTTAAAATTGGTATTTTGCTTCTGCACTATAGAATGCAGAAGCAAAATACCAATTATAGTACCTAACGAGGTTATCTATAATAATGGCATTCCGAACTCTGTAGACAGTCAACCAACGAGCTCAACAAACGAAGCGCACCCTTCGAAAGGAATTTCGGTCCCCTCGCAAACGCGGGGCAGGTGTTAAGGCCGGTTTAGGAAGAAGCATTGTCCCCGACGGCAGTGGAAAGTTACGGGACCTGTTCCTCTTTGGCACCCTTGGAGAACATGCCTAGTTGCGCGGAAAGAGAAATTCTGGGCAGGAACCGACACCTTTAAGTTATGGCTAACACTGGGCCCGGCCACTAGATGACGCCACAAACTGCAGACGGGATCTTTCATACAACTGGTATGGCCAGACTGAGCCCCGTCTCGTGTTTCTATTGTTCTGGTTTTTGCATTGTGTGCCATTGTTTGCCATTTTTTTCTTAGGGTTTTCTTAGGAACACCCGTGTGTTCCGCTGACACTCAAGGGGCTAAAGCTAAAACACTTGTCAACACGACCGTCCTTCTTTGATTTATAAGGTGTTGAGCGATAAGACGTCACGGTGTATTTTATATCTCCTGTATTGCTTGTACCCAAGTAGTATAAAGATTGCTGAGTTTCAGAAGATGGAGAAACCTGTGATTTCATTGGTGCACATAGTTTCTTGAAGTTAAAGAGCATTTCACATCAAGATCACGGTTAGACTGATAATTCGTGGCATATATATTTTATCTTGGTAGAATTATGTTGAATACCAAATAATTATGTTATCTTGGTTCACATTTTAATATACATTTGAGCTACTCATATTGCCATTGAAATCCACTTTTGATAACATACAGACGTATAATTGTATTGTCAAAAGAAAGGTATGCTATACTCGGTGTGTTCGATACTTCTGCATGTATTCTCGTTTAGTGCCATAAAGTGTGAATTATCGGTAAATGACATTTCCTCGACATTTTATTACGACATAACTTTTGATGTTTCCCAAAGGCATTATTGCGTGAAATACGTCATTACCGCCTAGAGTGTAGTAAAGCCTAGTAAAGCTAATATTTTTAGTTAAATTGTTTTAGATACTAAAGTTATTAAAGTGCCAATAACGATTTATCTAGTCGAATTTTGATAGGTGGTGGTTGCAATAGTTCAAAATCTCACCATGTACAGTTGTGGTCATATAATTAAGAACGATTAGAAGTTCTAGAATTTTGCTATTTAAATCGTGTCACACACAGAGATGTGTACCTTCTGAGAAGCAACTAGTTATGTTATAAAATAGCCACATTAATAGAGCAACATGGCTTAGGAATAAATAATAAAATCGCTTATTTATTTTACCAAAGTAACACATTCAAATAGTACTGACGCTGGACAAATAATTAAGAACGATTTATTGCACTACTCGGGAAATGTTTTGTATGCCACTTACATCTAAAAAGATCACAATAATATGTAACGTAGAGTATTTAAAAAGCAATTTAATAAATTTTTAACTAAAAGTAATAGTTGACAGCATATCCACGGCTTTTAATTACTGCTTTACACCGGCGAGGCATTGACTCTATTAATTTCTGACATTTCGCAAGAGAAATAGAGTTCCATTCTTCTAAAAAAACGTCGTACAGCTCTCTTAAATTCCCACACTGTGTATTTGCAACCTTATTATTTTCTTCAAACCACAGATTCTCTATTGGGTTTAGATCTGGGCTGTTAGCTGGCCAGTCTAAGACAGGAACTGATTGCGCTGTAAGAAATTCCTTTACGGTGCGTGCAGTGTGCTTTGGATCATTGTCATGCTGGAATGTCCAAATAACCGGTAGAACGTCTTCAGCATAAGGTAACATTGTTTCTTCCAGTATATTTTTGTATTGGAATTGATCCATGTTACCTTCTATCAACTTTACAGGTCCAACACCATGTCCAGAAAAGCACCTCCAAATTTTCACAGTTCTACCGCCGTGCTTTAATGTAACTCTCGTGTACTTAGGGTCGAATGCTGTATTTGGGGGACGTCGTACATATCGTTTTCCATCAGAACATACTCTGTTTATTTTCGTCTCGTCAGAAAAAATTACATTTTTCCACTGTCGCACAGTCCAGTTTCCATACTTTCTCGCAAATGCAAGCCGGGCTTGCCTGTGGCAAAGTTTCAACATGGGTGCCTTTCTTGCTATCCTACCGTGCAATTTTTCTTCTACCAAACGTCTTCGAATAGTGCGTGCTGAGATTGCCGAAGGGTTGTTCTCACCAAAATATTCTTTTCTCAGTTCATTGGACCCTTTAAAAGGATTTTGTTTTGCCATACGAACGATGTTTCGGTCATCTAGAGGAGTTGTTTTTCTCTGTTTAGGTACACGCAGAACATTCAAAGTAGTTTGATACGTAGCAAAATGATTTACAGCGTGGAAAACCATCGTTTTTGAACATTCCAGGTGGTTGGCTATCTTTTTATAAGACCAATTCTTCCGGCGAAGTTTTATTATTACTTCCCTTGTAGATTTATCACAACTTTTATTTTTTCCCATTGTTTTTTCATAAGAAGCAATCACTTTTAAACTTTTAGGCCCGTATTCTGAAACGACGCTCAAGCGCGCTTTGAACTGTGATTACCTGATCTACTCTTGAGTCTAAAATCTGTTCTTGAGTACGTTGCTTATTCTAAAACGAATATCAAACGGGTCTCAGTTGAATAGAGTTTCAAACTAGATTTGAGTAGAGTTTGCTTTTTGTCTATGAATCAAGCTTGTTTTCGTTTACAACAATTTAATTTTACCTCTTTTACGTTCCATCACAAGCAGATACAATGTGTTTATTGTAAAAATTAAACCGATACACAATGGATTTGCACCAAGAAAAGGTTTAATCAGTCTTTCAATACTTAACTTGTTCATGTAATGTAATTATTACACTGAAGTAAAGTAAAAAGTAAAAGTAAAAAAAAAATATCTTTATTCATATAGACTTATAAAAAGTACTTATGACATGTCATGTAACAAAAAACAATTGTAGCAAAAATATACTGAATAAAAATAAACTTACATAAAATAATACTATGATAGTTCATATCATAATTAAATATAATGTGACTCTACCACCGGTTCAGAGGTTGTTTCCGATCGAGAAGACTCCGGCAAGAAACTCGATGGTTACTCTTTTCAATCTTGTTTTTATACACAAAAATGGAATTGACAGAGTAAAGTCATAACAAAAAAGTGTGCAGAGGAGCAGATTATACCTAAGATGACCACAAATTCTTATCATTTAAGAAATCGTCAACACTATAATAACCCCGCTTCATTAACTTAGCTTTAATTTGTGACTTAAACTTGTGAAGAGGCAGTTCAACAAGAGTTTGCGGAATCTTATTAAAATATTTTACACATTGACCAACAAATGATTTCCCTACCTTATGCAGTCTTAGACTGGGAGTTACGAGCTTATTTTTATTTCTGGTATTGAGTTTATGAACATCCCTGTTTTTCTTGAAGAGATGAAAGTTTTTACGGACATATACTACATTATCATAAATAAATTGAGAGTACACAGTGAAACTATTACTATTTATGTTTTATCTTGTTATTTGTTAATTTATGCTATTAACTGTAACGGAACGTAATTGTAACCTGACAAGGGAGGCACTCGATATAATCTGTGCTTGGTGTATATGTGTGTGTTGTTTACTATACCTACCCCTACATATAGATTTGCATACCACCTTGTACCACTTCGTTTTTTTATAAGTACTGAATTTCTTTCTAATTAGGGGTAATTACAAATTGTAGTTAATCCAGGAATGAGAAAATGAAATTATCTTATTTATTGAGGTCGTCAAAAATATCTAAGGATCCTTCCTTGAGGGAATCCATCGTTTTTCACAAGCAAATCTCTACTCAAGCGTGGTCAGGAGGTCACTTGCGTGATCACAGATCAAATCTCTACTTGAGCGCCGATTCGCACCTGAGTGACGTTTCGGAATAAGTCTAAACTGTGTTCAATGAATCTGTACTCAGGGGCGGTTCTGGAATAAGATATCTGCTTAAATCGAGTTTCAAGTCAAGATTCACGCTTGAGCGTCGTTTCAGAATACGGGCCTTACAGTACTAAATGGCGCCAAAATTATACGAACAGTAACAAATCGACTGGAGTGTTCTCTATTTAAATTTGAATAAAGGTATAAACTATTTAGCGTTCTTAATTACGTGACCAGCCAGTAAACAGGAATACTATGTTCAGAAGTAGTGTAAAAAGTTTGTCTATTTATTTTCAGCTAATCATGGTGTATCAATGAATGCAGTGATACGAGTATCATGGAAAAGTTTTACGATACCAAGAAAAATAAAAAAAATGCTTGTAATTAGTTTTGCGTCCTAGTTTGAAAAAGTCTTCCCTTTAGATCAGCGTTCTTAATTATATGACCACCACTGTATATGTGTACTCTTATCGATAGAATATCGCTAAAATAATACCTGAAAACTAACGATCATGATTGTGGCTTCCAAACAAAGTGGTTTATTCATCATATAAAAGGCTGGGTGCTGACAGGCTGTGTTCAACGCGTGCGCAGCTTATTTGCTACAAATACATAAATAACAGGGTAGCATGTGCACTAGGCCGGCCACGCGACAGACTAGAAAGGTCTAACGTCATCGACCCTATACCACCTGCAGTTTTACATATTTTTTCTGCAGAAAAATAGCGTGTCTTCTATGAAGAAACGATAAAAACCAGCTATTAACCTGGTGTCCTAAGTAATTCCTTGTTTGAACGTGTATCATATTATAATGTTTTTTAACTTGCATACACCCGTTTAATCCACCGCTAAGCAGTTTTTTTACACAGGTACTTCACTTTGAATCAAAATTGCGAGCCTTCTTCATATCCCCATCACTTCATTACATAACTAAAGATGCTCACTCGACTCGCCCACTCCTATTTAGCCATCTGACTAAACAACAAAATATTAGTTGCAGCAAGAATAAATCACTATTTATAGTCATCAAACTGATTGCAAGTTGCAAGAAATCGCCATAGTGTTAAGCTCCAACTTAAATTGCAAGTGATTCCAATAAAAACAGTAATTTGCGTAATGGAGTCCAGAAGAACGACTTTGTATACAATGATTGTTATGCGTGCTCGTAAACCATCTTTCTTTGGATCGTTTCCAACCCCCATCGAGTTGCGTCGGTTTATCGAGTTAATATCCATTAGCAATCTATGATTATCGTGTACGTGCCTTGAGCAGCTGTATCGATTCCTGCTCGATGAATGATTAGAGAATCATAATTCTTGACATTTTCTAGGAATGCATGAGAGATGATCGAGAAAATGCTGAAGTGATAAAATGTTAAATTATACACGCTATCACAAATTGACTTGCAGGCGGGTAGGTGGGATCTTAGCATGTTCTGTGCAAACATATAATTGCGATTTCAAGTTATAGTTTTTATTAGTTGTGGTCGTAATGATAAGGACAGCTGCGACTCCGCGGGGGATAAATGTCAGGACTCCACTTACGACCAGGACAAAGAGATCCCTCCGTTAAACTCATTGTTCCGTTCGACAGACCTCCCCATCGGACTTGTCGAGTGGAAATATGTCTATTACTCTACCCCTCCTAAAATAATGAAGTATTATATTCTTTTATTAATAAAGTCAATTAATATTATCGACTTGAGTCTGTAATCATAACATATCTTCACAATGATAAATGTTAAATACCCATTCTTCGAATTTCCCGAAAAACCGTCTTCGCGAGAAATAAGTACGAAAGAAAATCTTCGAAGACGTTAAAATTGTAAGGACATGGCCCTCAGCGGGTGGTATAATACAAAGGGAAAGAAATAAAACGATCGTACATGATTACAAGTCGAATTTGATTTACGTAGCGCGCTTACACGACAATTGCATAATTGAGGCATCTGCACTAAAACTGGTTCGATATTTCATCGTAACATTTCGATTTTATTCGTGTTTTTGCCGCGGGTGCGACATTAATATGCATTCGAGGCGCGTGCCGGCAGTCAGCTGTTTCTTCTATGCGGCCGCAAGCTGCGCGCTCCGTAAAAGGAAACCAGCCTCGTGGATGGATTACGCCGATTACATCGCAATTATCCGTGTGAGCCGGCGAGCCTACGTAACGTTGGACCACTTTCGCGATCTTTGTTCACCGCGACATTGACCTTGCTGCGGCATCTTATGTAATCATTTTCGGCGTCCGTGTCATTGGCACGAGGCGCGTGTAAACATTCGTAGATAGGAAACTTGCGTCAGCGATTACCGTGCTGACGCGAGGGTTTGTTATCAAGTTTAGCACCAGCGTATCGGCTCACATATCTAGCTCGGCCGTATAAGCACATACTGTAAGTGGATCCTGAGCGCCATTGGTATGAGTGCGTCGTAACACGATATTCGCATGCGCGATGCGATCGTTTTTATCGCTCCCCCATGTCTTGACGAGCTCCGCAGATGGCATTCACGGCGCAAGCTTGAGGTTTTTACTGTCACATCCTCGGACATGTCCACGTACTTGGGAAACAGTTATTTCGCTCACTCTTAACTTGAGAATTTTATATGCAAGACCAGATATGAGATATTACAACATTTCTCGAGTTCCCATTTGTCCGAGTCCCTCGTTTTGATGATCAGAGGCAAAAAGCGTCTATTTTGAAATTCAAAGTGATACTGAAATGTGTTGCTGTTAAATGTAACAGAATGTATTAACTTTTTATGAAAAGGTAGGCTCAGATAAATTGCATAGATGTGCAACCGTGATTAAGCGAGCCTATTCAACGGTCCGAAACTTGATCGAGATAGGATAATGTGTTGACATAACATTGAATGCTTCGTTGAAGTTTAAGAGTCTGAACGTTCTCTTTAATTAGACCTAGGGTTGAGGAATGTGGAGGAAGCCCTAAACGCGAACGTTAATTATGGAGGAGGGTAGGGCAGGTAGGTAGCATCGACACTTGAGACGTCTCGCCGCATCACAAGATTTGCCCGCGGCTGCTCTCAACCTCCTGCATCGCTCGCTTGATTTACCTTTGCAGAAGCGAACTAGACTTCAAGATGTTCACGAAGTGAATTGGTATAATTTGGCTTTCATTACCAATCAAATTGATCTGAAATTAATGAGTAAAAAAACAGAATATTGCAATTTCTGTTAAAAAAAGGTTTAGTACACTTTTTTGCATCCAATAAAGTGTGTAAATATGAATTACGATCAACATAAAACTTGAATAACGCCCCTCATGTAATTAGTGTTTCAATTACATGTGGCGATTGCAAACGATTACATCTACAAAAAATTACCACCTTTCAAAACCTTTTAGCAAGTTTATTCTTTCGTTAAAATTGCTTCAACATTTCCATCGTCTCTTCGACAATCTTCACTGCTTTCTATATTTCTAAGTAATACAATTTGTGTTAGCAGTTAAATTTAAAGTAGACTTATATTTATCTGGCTCATGAGCATTAAAATACGATTGCATTCAAGTTTAATTACCGTATTGAGGTGCTGGGAGATAAAGACTCACCTGTGGCGTATAAATGACGACAAGAACAAAACTGTTATCGTCGCTTAATTAATAAAACATATTTTTTTATTTAAATATGCACTCAACAATCAGAGGTAACGATGTCCGTCTTTAAGAATATCGTCCAAACACCTGCTCATATTGTAACTTAAACGATATAGAAATAGAACAAGCTAATTTTAAACGTAAAATCAAAGTAGCAGAATCCGATTTAGTATCCCAAATAATATGAACAAAAGCAGATGCTTGATAATGTGCAGTTTAATAAGTGCATGATTACGAATATGCTTGATTGAGAAAACATCAGTGAGCTCAGGCTTTTGTTTAAATTTTTGTTATTCAAAAAACGACGGGGTACGTGGACATTGATTGCTGTTTAAGCAATGAAAACTTACACAGGGAACAAACAATGTTTGATACGCGATAAAAAAAATATTGCATTTGCCGGTATAACGCAGAAGAATTCTTCAACGTTGACTTGAACAGCGAGACTTCATTTCCATTTTTAATTACTAATTCATTAGTAGTGTCATTTTGTTTAATATGTTTCTTGTCGACGAAATGACAGGAATTTTTAAAGAAAATGGACTCACTTAAACTTTTTCTGTAACGATATTATTGAGGAAATATTTGTTATGGATGTTTGTAACGAATCAATTCAAAAACGATTATTGGCCAATTTATTTTGAATTCTTTCACCATTAAAAAGTTTCACTGTCAGCGTAACATACGCCATATTTTAGGCTATATTTACACGGGAGAGATATTCCACGCGGGCGAGGCAGCTTGTGAAAAGTTAGGGTGCTATGTACGGAATATTAATTAAGTGGAACGGAAGAAGAGCGAAACAAGTGCAATTACTATGGTGATATGATTCCGTGTAATAGCACAGGCTTTAGGGCGATTGGAGGTCGCGGAAAGTTTATAATCGCACGCGAGAACAGGGTTGCTGCGTTACTTAATAAAAATTTAAAATACTAATCACCACTACTTGAATACTTTGAACCATCAAATGTAGCGAAGACCTGATTTCAATGATGGCGGCCTTTGCCCTGCAGTGGAACAGACGAATTGCTACTACTACCACCACTAATTACTTAGTTAATGTACGTGCAACCTATTGCAAATAGAAAAGGTATCAGGGTAATAAATAGCACAGGTTTAGTGGTCGCGATGCCTATCTTGGGGAATTTGCCCTCCACGAGATTTAGTTACAGCTCACTACACTTTAAGTATTTCAAATAATATACACACTAAGCTTATTGACCTTTACATTTAATCTTTTAAATTTAAATTTTAACTAGCCATAGCCGGTGGAAGATTTATTCAAATAAATGGTATTTATTTGGTAACTTTCACGATTAGATTCGATATATTTACAAGCTATATCCACATCCATTTCAGATGAATATTAAAAACTATTTATTTAATACGCGAGTTTTGTTAAACGTTTGGCAACCCTACCTGAATTAGAGAAGCCCTAGAGCCGCCTCCTCTACCCTAAGCGACGGTTATTTAAATTTGCGTCTAGCTAGCAAACCAATAATAAAATTGAATGTCCTTTAGTGTCATCTCCTTTAGAGTATTAAAAAAAATCCATTTACTCACGAAGAGTATATTATTTCTCATACATACGACTATTTGCTTTCATATCGCTACAGAAAAATATGAATCATCTTTTAGTTACGTTTTTGTCTTATTTCGGTTAAGATAAGGTACAGTCACAGTAAACAGTTAAGCAATAAAACAACTTCCTACAACTAGATTCCAAATGCACACAGACACCGGGGATACATGTTGGCCAGTTAATAACCTAACAGCTCATTCTAATTAAGCTTTTTGCATCGACGCCAAGTTGCCTGCCATCACGCGCGTTCACTAAAAAGTTATCCTCTGCAACCCCAACTTCTTAATGGAACAAGAGAAGTTCTGTCATAAAAAAAAAGTAAAGCATCTCGTTTAGTCAGTCACAGTCACACCCATACAACAAGATTTGCTTTAATTTATGTGTAATTTGGGTCCCAGGTGTTTATTGTTTAACACTAACAAGCACAGTTAAGTACTGCTTGGAAAACTACTAAATTTATAAGACATTTGACCCAACTTAAGAGTCATACCGTTGATTTTACGGTCGCATCTCCGCTCAAGTAAAACCTGCTGCTTAAGTAAGCTTTTACTGGCTTAAATGCAGTCTCTCGTTCCACGCACCGCAGCTTCTCATTAGCTTTCTATTATGCCAACATGTTACTCTCTGTAGCTCACCGTCCGTCACCGAACCACGAAGCCTTAACGCAGGAGCCTCGCCGGCTCCCGTCGGGCAACATTTAGCCGGTATTAAGTGCACTTAATCGCCGAGCAGACGATCGCCGGCAGGCGCGGTCCGCGGCCCGCATTTATAATACACTTTTTATGATAGCCCCTCCTCTCTAAATTTCAGTTAGTACGATTGCACTTACACGCTGCAGTTAATGCAGTTTTGAGTGCAGGAAATGTGCAGACGCAAAATTAACGCAAGCCAAACGATACCCAGCTATCAAGAAGGACGTGTGATTGCATGGAGCATACTTAAAAGAAAACTAGCGTCTGTACATTATACGCTTTGCAGCACATGTCAACATAATTATAAATGACTTAGTATTGGATTTTAAAAGTCTCAACCTGCTGTATTCTTAATACCATAAGAGTAACATAATAATTTTGCGGTTGGGAACTTACATTGAACACCAGCTGTGTCGATGGCAGACCTCATTGTCGGCCAAATGTTTCCCAACGCGTTGCAACGTACGGATGCAATTACCTTACAATAAACATGCAACTTGCGGGCTACCGGTATACTCTACAAAGTTTGCATAAGACAGATCCTAACATATTATTCCAGTATCTCCAGATGGAACTTTAGATACACACAAACTCGTGAAACAGATAGCAGCTAACAACAGCAATGCCGTCAAAACACAATGAGTCTGAAGAACTTTAACAACCACTTGCCAAATATCCAATTCAAAATTCTAGTGCTGGCATGAATAGGGGCCAGCATATTTTAACGATACTGCTCTTTTCGCCGTTTAGTCTATCTATACTAATGTTATAAAGAAGAAATATTTGTTTGTTTGTATTGAATAGCCTTCGAAACTACTGGACCGTTTTTTTAAATTCTTTTACCAATATACAACTACATTATCAGAGAATGACATAGGCTATATTCTGACGGACAGCTAGTTGTTACATATTTCTGTAATTTCTTCGGGTATTCAAAATGATAATTGTTATTTCGTGAGTAACTTTAGGTTTCAATGATTTTATTTCTTTAAATTATTGAAATACATAGTTTTAATGTGACCACTAAAATAAAATCACGCAAATAAAAAAGAAAAAGCAACAAACATACCAAAAATGATCATTATAACAGCTAATGAAACGTGACACCTTCAGATAGAACAGGATACACCACTACAAAAATAAAGACTATACTATAGTCCTATTGTTGCTAAGCCATTTCAATATTTCAAAAAATATTTGGGCGTTTGATGTCAGAATTGGCTTCGTTAAGCGCGTTGTTTATTTTCGACGACGTTTAACGAACCGCGTATGTCATAACAGTTGCATCGACTTTCTCATTTCCGACTGGGTCTACGCCCACTTTTTAGGCTCGCGGTCTGTTATTTTTTCTTATAAAATACAGAGTCGACGTGCGTGTTCTTTTGTGGATGTTTTCCTCACAATGGGCCGGTTTCATTATGCAAGGCGAGGCAAAAGAAACGAAACAGATGTACGGTGGTGGTGCATTCGCGGCTCGGGCTGAACAATAGTCACGAACGGCTCGATCGATCGCCTGGAGGTCTACTCCGGTGCAACATTTACGAAGTTTCGTCAAACTTTGAAAGGCTAAAAGCCAACAAAAACGAGTGTGATATCAATAGCTTCTATGTAATTTGCACAAGTGAATATGATGTTGAGCATACCAAGATAGCAAGATAAAGGACAGTGTCCAAGTTGGCCTATGAACTAACAAACATTTGACATTTGTCATAATTCTGGCCATGATTTAAGACATAATTATCACTTATTAGATTGTCACGGACACTTCTGATTTTTGATATCAAAATTAAAAATACTGAAAAGATTTAATACCATTTAAGCTGCGTTCGGCTGTGCCCTCTGTTGTTTAGCCTTCGCAACAATATTTTAATTTACTTTGTATTAACAAAAGAAACCTTGTTTGTGCAAGAAAATGTAGTGGTGAACTCACTAAGGCTCTTAAAAATGAGTAACAATACATTACTGTCAATGCGATAGATGTTTAATCAACTTTTCATTTTAAATCAGATTATACATTGACTTAAATCAGCTTTGTACGAAGCCAAAAAAAAAGAAGGTAAAGACGTTTGGTTGACTTGACACTTCGACGCAAAAAAAAAAACCATCTGTCACTAGACAGCCACTAGTCTTGTATTTTTCGATTTCAATTTGCAATGCTGTGTTATTGTTTTTATAATAATAATCTTATTCTTACGACTCGGCTTAAAAAACGGTCGTTGATGGCTCTCTGTAGTGACCTACCTCCTTTTAGATTAAACAGTTTAAAGATTTTATAACCTGCACATAGCTAACTCAGCAATAATAACGAATTGACGATCATCGCAATGGAATCAACATTTTGTGTGAACTGTGGCTTAGCTAGTGGTTCCATAATACTGGCACAAGTGGCAGATCAGAAAAATATGTGCTTGAAGAACATTAGTCCCACTCACGTAAATAAAACTTCGCATTATATTATTAATTATAACCTCAAAATTATTCAGTTTTTTTATATTTAACGAGTTTTCAGAAGTTTCCGTCCATAAACTACGTTTTGACACTAAAGTGTATGTATTTATGAACCCTCAGAGGTATTTTTCATGACTGTTGGTTCATAGGCGGCAATGTATGGGCTAATGTACACTATCCTTTTGATGACGTACGACTTTCGATACTTCGTTCGATGTGAGAGTCGACTCCCGGCTCTTTTGTGGCCCAAGACTGACACGACCCTTACAGCTGCCGTGTAATCACATTAGTTGCGTCGCCTGCTCCAATCTACCGCGACGCGACAAAAATTAATGGCGCCTGCATGATTTGCTTTGCGATCGTAAGTTGAGAAAACTTGAGAAGCTTTGATTAACTCACGGGGGGGGGGGGGGGGGTCGTTACGGACTTCAAAACAATAGAGGTGCAATTCTTATAACCATGTTTCTAATGATGTTTGGGGCTGTTGCATAACAGCACCAAATTGAACTGGCAATCCCACCTGTTATTACCGTTTTAGTGTTATCTTATTATATTTTAAACAATATACAAATAATGTGATGTCTATAACAAAGAGGGTATAAGCGGCTACACATTCAGCTTAACATAGCCGTATAAAAAAGTTACTTCATTTGTCTGTACTTAAAAATCCCTGACCCGAACCAAAAAATAAATATAACATGTTAAAAACCAAAAGCTTCCTTGATCACTACTAAAAAAAAACATAATAGTAGTCAGCAATCACAAAAATCTTAAATCGACAATGGTGAACTCGGAAGCAGTTTCCATAACATAACGGTGCAGAAGTTAGCGAACACAAAGAAGTCCGTCTGTCCGTCATTATGAGCTTCTCCTCATTCAAAGGCATAGGGGACCCTGTTATTAAATTCATAAGGGCTATTATTGTTTGAGGTATGGCTGATGAAAAAGCTGGTCTCGAGTCGCGTGCGTGCGCGCCTGCAGCAAAGCGGACGGCGAAATTACGTGCATTTATCTACCCACCGGTCATTAGGCTGTTTCGTTTAGTTATGGATGGGAGACTCTGTTTGGATGCATTACTTTTAACTTGTATCTTATATCTATATTCAGTAAAAGTATATTTAGGAGTTAGAATAATCGTTTTAGTGCAATTTTCTGCGCACATCTTTTAATTCTTGTTTAAAATTATTTCTGTCGAAGTTACTATCCTCGTTACATTTTTTGTACGGTTAGTATAACGAAATTATACTTTTTGAAGGGTAAATATCACGAACTTATTTTGGTACAATTACGTTTCCTAGTCTGGCTAGACAGCTACAACACAATTGACGGGGCAGGTTTTTTAACCTCACCCAATTAAGATATCAACTCAGAAATAAATCCACAAAACACACCATATTCCATTGCTTATCGGGTACCAGTCACCGTGTAATGTTTATCTCCCAGACATAACGCATGTGAGCAATGTCAAATTTATCTGGTCGGTCACATCATTCACACCGAGTTACTGTTAGTACAGATTACAAAATATGATCTTATTAAAACTGACACGGTTCGGAATGGGTTTAACGTTGCAAACAGGTGGCAAACATGATCGAAAAATCAGATGAGAAGCGCGTATGCGACGCCGGGCACAGCGCTCCCAGTTAATTAACAAACCCTTGATTAATATTGAGCACTTGAGAACCAGCTTCATTCAAATTACAAACTGCGACTACCGTTACGCGGACGCCTTGATTCGACTTTCCTTCGATTTTAATTAAAACATTCTCCATCGAGAAAACTTCGCTCGAACAAGGAAAAGACCAACGTCGACCGATTGAAAGGAAAAAATCGGTACACCCTCCTTTTCATCCCTAATCTGGTAATTGTTAGTGGATTTTTTGTGCTATGAATGAAAAAATTGAACCCTTTGTGGATTTATACCCCCGCACGTGTTCAGAACTTTTTACCCAATCACAAACATTGAATGTCAGGGCTGTGAATTGCATTTGACGAGCGCATTGATTGTTATCTGAGCGGTCGCTCGAATAATGTACCGAGCTCAAACGACGACGATACAGATCTAGTCGACAAATAGAGCAAGCCTAAGCGGAGAAATTGAGAGCGATCATATATTAATGGTTTAAACCCTAAACGACAGACTGCAGGAGAGCGATGAGACGATTTCGTTAATAGGATTGTAATTAAGCCACTCGGGGGTGAAGTGACAATATAACCGGGAGGGGAGGCAGGTGTAAGGATAAGGGCGTAACCTTTACAACAGCTGTTCGAAACTATGAAGGAAATGGCTACACGCCTGATCACGCCTATAAAATGAGAAGAGAGAACGATTAATCTATTCCTAAGTTACAAATTACCTGGGGCTACAGATGTAGCCTTTAATAATTTCAGATGTTCCAACATTAATTTTCCTTATGATATTAAACTCGGCAGCTGCTGATTGTAATTGTAATGTGAATTTATTATTTAGTGAAGTGACCCGCCTGTACACGTCTACGAGCACACAAAGGGCGTACTCATTATGGAAGTACTAGTACGGTGCAATGCAATTCTAAAGTGGCTAATACCACTGGGATCTCGTGCACCGGTCGCCCAAAGGCCATTTGAATATTAATACGCCAATGTATTCGCTAAGGCGAACAGCGCATCGCGCATACATTATCCTTCCAAAACCATTCTGTGCACAACACGTCATGTGTAAACTGTAGGCACAGAAGGAATAAAGAAACAAAGTTAGATCATGTTATTAGGTATAACGTAAAAGTGATGATGTGTGAAATCGCTCCCCAGTTATTCTTCGTCGATTTCTTTTCGCTGTTTCTCGGAATTTTCGATAAGCACACGACTGAAATTTGCGATAAAGGGAAACCATCCTTCACATCGTTCCTTGGGACTTTCAAAATCCTCTGATAAATTACTATTTCATCTCAGGATTTCGAATTCGGGCAAAGTTTTAGAATTTCACCCTTCGTTTTAGGGAGTGGCTCTGTGCCGTGGGAGCGGTAATCCAGGGCTCGGGTTAGGGCCGGACAGTTACGTAGGGGGTTTTTAATTTGAAGGCCGCCCGCTGCGGATGGATTATCGGGTCGGGAGCTGCAATTAGTCGCTGGCCGCTCGCGTCACTCGCATTGTCGACTTTATCCGCGCGTTGTGTACAAGCCTTTATTTATTCAAAGTTTACTTCGACCTTAGCCGCTCTCTGAGAGTCCTTTACCCGTGTTTAAGTCAAGACCTTTATTTAACCTTTCATCTTTAAAAGTTTACTGTGCGTTACTTGATCCCTCGAATTTGCATTTGTTATTAGAGAGGCTAAAGGATTTAGTTAAGCGAGACAGCGGTTAACGTTCTATTATTATGAACATACTCATTACTAGAATAATGTTAATGATGGATCAGTAAGTAATGTGGTTAATTAGCTATTGTACGCAAATAGGAGGCATGAAACAGGATTTATGTAAACCAGTTAATTTTTCATGTTTATTGTCACGCTTGGTCGTGATACTGCCCACTACGCCACGGATCGCTGGTTCAATTTGTGCCGACCATTACTTGTATTTGTTATGCTACTCTCTTATTCATAAAAATGCAATCAGTGTTTTAGATAATGTTGAGTTCAGTCGCTTACACCCTTGACAGAGCTTCTAAGCTTATAATATTACTAAAGTATGGTTGTGTCCTTAAAACCAAACATTTTCAAACTTAAGAACAAAATTGCGTAAGACAACGAATTGTACAAAAGTTTCTTTAAAAAAATTTTTTTTTTCGGCGGGTTTGTAAATCCAAAACCAACTTGAATAAGTGAATTGTATGCACCCAAAATTGCCTATAAAATTGTTTAGTTGCACGCCAGCTCCGTCAAAGCGCCCCCCGTGGGAATGTCGCGGGTCGCCCCGCTGTCGCTTTTTTGTTGCGTCGCCGACGGATTACGCGATTATTGTTGCACTTGCCCGCGGTTATCGAGTTATGGCCGCATTGTTGCCGACGCCGGCTTTGTTTCCTTTTAATTAGGGATGCAGTTGGATTTGTTTTACGTTTTTGTAAATTTTTGGTGCTCAACAGAGTCTTGGTTAGGTTAATTACGAATGGATTTAGCTGGAATGCTTTTTGGAAATTGAGCTGTGCAGATTTGAGAGTGTTTCTTGACTTCTTAACCAAATATGCTGTATTCTCCGTAAATATTCAGCAAAACAATTCCTGTGATGTTAACATTTTTGTTTCTCTAACCTATTGTATCTCATATATAGGTACGTGACGATTGAAGTAGTCAGCAGAATTGCTACTATTAAAACTAAATAATTGTTATTAATGTGACATGTTAACTGTATCTCAGGAAATTACGAGTATTAGAAATTATAATCCAAGTAAATATCTGTGACAAATTACACCAAGATCATCTAACTCTAAACTAAGCAGAGCTTGTATTATAGGGGTCCTTTGCCAGAATCCAGAAACGTTAATCAAAGCTGAGCAGTGCTTACATGTATAGCTGTCTCTTTCATTTTTATTGACATGTGACAGGGCAGCATCAATTTGAGGTGTCCTCAACTTTTGATTAGCATTTGTGGATACGGGGGAGAGACTATTAAACATATTTGTAACTTACATACTTAAAAACATAATAGAAATAGAAAGGCATTTATTACATTTAAGGATATCGTTACATTTAACAAAAACTCATAGGTGGTAGGCATACAACAAGAAGACCACAAGACAAACCAATACCATCAGACAGCGGTGTCCTGATGCCCACAAAATCAAAAGACCTCTATCAGCTTTCAGCCTGGGCTTTAAGGGCCCAGGTGCTGATTTTCAGTGCGCCCAACCAAACTGAGTAAACGCACGGACATCCGCGGTAAACATACGTATGTGCCTTAAATATACATATAATTAAAATTTTAAAATATTTAGGTAAAAGTATGGTGAGTAACAGATATATTGTTGTATGAAGTGATTGTGTTTTTGTGTTTTGTGACAGCGCAATGTTAGAGGTGATGACGTACGACTCCCGAGTTCAAACTTCAAACTGCAGCACAAAAATAAATAATAAGCCGAAGACTACCTTCGGCTTAATATTTATATATACCTGCGTCCGTCTGTCCGTTGCGCCATACTCAATACTAACTAAATCTTCTCCATCAATCAGTTTAAATTAATTGCATAGGAGTACAGTGAAGAATCTCATGTGATCTAATCGTCAAAAAAAAGGAAAAATAAAATAATGATAAGCATTAAACAAATTGTATAAATATAGCGAAAATAAAGATATTCATAACAATATAATAATAATACCAAGACACACACAACAAACACAAATGTTTGTATGAAACTCATTCGCCGTTAATTCTATTACAGAAGACATGAATCGTTAAAACACGTGACATGTAATAATACTATTCAGGTTTTAGTGAAGTAAAATAAATAATGTTCAAAAAATTACTGGGCGGATGACAGAATTATTAACAACAACGACATACGAACGAAAATGATTGTTTTTGGTGCGGTAAAGGATGTCACCCAAATCGATTCATATTATTCTAAAAAATTATCAACGACCATACGAAACTAATTTAGTTAAATAAAAAAACAGTTACTGATGATTCGCGTAAATTCGTCTCCTGCGTCGTTCATTCATAGATCTAGAGACGATAAAGTGTAGTAGTGCGAATGTGCCTCAACAATGGTTATGCTAATGGGAGATTGCGATTTAACAATGATAGCTGCGTTTGGGCAGGCAGGGTAGGGCTGCCACGTTGCGGCCAAAAGTAAAAATCACACTTTGCACAATTTGGTTTATATTTCATAAAATCCATTACCGTCCTAGAACCGGTATCACCTCAGGCGCACAAAGTAGGTAGTTTCAGTTACATAAAATTCAGGCTAGATTCTAGAGCTAAATTGGATATTCTGTGTAGGGTAAAACAGATTCCAATGATCCTTAAAGAAAGAGAGCGGTCCTGGAACTATCAAGTGAAAGTTTAGTTACATTAATATTCAGTTTAAGAAAATAGGCTGAATGAATGGCTGACGGAATGAACATAAATATTATAAAAATAAACTTTACATATTTTTGACCAGTATTATTAAGTTAATGTTTTTTTCATCACATATTTTTAAACTACCTTTTTTGTTAGATAGATAATGATCGCTTTCAGGCAACCTACAAGAAGTAGTCTACTGTTTCAGCTTAGAATTTTACCATTACATTTCCGAAAAGAACACTATATTAACATGGTTTAAACAACAGTGATGTTTAATTATATGGTGTTGGTGTCAGCCCTGTGGAAGCCACGATCGATACGGGGCCATCTGGCCAGTTCTCGCGATCGCTATTATACACCATAACATAATTAAACTTTTTAAGCCGAAAGGCTAGGGAATAAACTTTTATTTTTAAATGAAACGTTTTTCCGAGCTCACTTTTGATTTTGTAAGGGCTGGTGCAGATTTGAAACTGGAAATTTAACGAATGGTAATTAAATGTTATGTGTCTAACGTACGAATAGCAGATTCATATTAACTGCTTTTTCAGGAGGTTTTTAAGATTTCAAATGGGTTTTGCTGCTACATATTATTTAGCTACATATACGGTTGACTGACAATACTAAGTCTATCTACGTATCTACGAGTACAACGGAAAGCAATTGCTGCTAAAAGTTTTCAGTGTACCTGAAATTAGAAATAGTGGTAAGACTAGTGCTAGCATAATTTGGCCTTTTTAGTGGAAAAAATGGGAGGTTCTATTCTTGGAGGATGCATGTAACCGTTATAATTGCTAAGTGTTTGTGGTATTTGTGGTACCTTGTGTAACACCAAAGGAAAACTTATATTGGGACTAGGGCAAGTACGCCATGTTGCCTTCTTCTGTTACATACGAGTAAGTATTTTTCAACTTATCTCTAGTGAAACGTCCGCTGATTAAATTCACTGATAGCTTCTCAAAATCAAGCCAGCCAATGATTTGTTATTTATAAAAACTGCATAATGGACTAGGGAATGATTGTTTCCTTCTCATCAATCAAAATCTGCCAACAACTGCGAGGGTCCGACCAAAGTGGGGTGAGCGAAGGGACGCGGACCTATTATAAGATTGTAACCAATATTGTGTATGCGAAGATTAGCTTGTAAAACGTTGTACTGACTTAAAGCCGTATTTTTATTTAGCAAATGAAAGAAGTCGTTTGAAAAGAATAATCGCATTTGATTTTTTCTTAATTGATTTGGTGACAAATGTGAACATTTCAGTCTAGAACATATTATTATGGATTAAGGTATTTTGGTTTTCTTGATTTGCTGTCGTTTGTACATTTATATTATAATTATGCTTTAAAATAAAGACACTATCTTTTGATCATATTCCAAAAATAACATCATTTGTTACATTGATTACCTACGAGTATATTGCCATACAAGTTACCTCATATAAATGAGAAGTACTCGCTTACCGCCTACATAATTTTCCCATCTACACTAACATTATGAAGAGGTAAGTACGTTACGTTTGTGAGTTTGTATGTGTAAGGTAGGTAATCTCCTAAACTACCGAACCGATTTCAAAAATTAATTCACTGTTAAAAGGTACTTAATCCCTGATTGCTATAGGCATATACGAGGGGTGATCCAAAAGTAATGATAATCAATAATAAACACAATGAATATAAAAAAAAATAAAAAATATTTCTCAACATAGTCTCCTAGCAAGTCTATACATTTAGTCCATCTCTTTTCTTAACCTAAAATTCCCTTAGAAAAAAAATCTTTACCTTGACTCTCAAAAAAGTCCTCAACCACGGCCATCACGTCGCTATCATCGTGAAATTTCTTGCCTCGGAGGTGTTCCTTGAGTCGTGGAAAGAGATAGAAGTCACTGGGGGCTAGATCTGGTGAATAGGGGCCCGCTTCCTGAATGGCAGCCATGGCAATTGCAGCTTTGTGAACCGGTGCGTTGTCTTGATGGAACAGCACTCCAGCCCGCAGTTTGCCTCGCCTTTTCTCCTTAATAGCCTCCCGAAATCTTCTTATTTGTTCTGCATGGTAGGAGCCTGTAATAGTGGCCCCCTTTTCCAAGTAGTCCACCATGATTATTCCTTCAGCATCCCAAAAAACAGACGCCATAACCTTCCCTGCTGAGCTTGACACTTTGAATTTCTTCGGCATCGGATCGTTTCCATGTCATCGATTGTTGTTTTGTTTCAGGATCAAAATGGTGGATCCAGGTCTCGTCCATGGTCACAAAACGTGACAAAAAATTATCCTTGTCTGCCTGGAACTTTTCGAGATTTGCTCTTGACATGTCGACTCGTTTCTTCTTTTGCTCGTCGTTTAAAATTTTCGGTACCCAACGCGCGGAGACCTTTCTCATATGCAATTCGTTCGCAAGGATTCTTTGAATGCTGCCATAAGAGATCCCTGTGACCTAAGCTACATGCCTGATAGTCACTCTTCGATCTTCCAATACAACTTCTTCAACTTTTTTCACATTTTCTTCAGTGAGGGACGTCGATGGGCGCCGATGTTTCCACCAAGTCGCTGTGTATGTCTTTGGTAGACATTTTTTTCAAGCAGAGGTATTTAATGACAGCTTTTTCCATTTTGATGTTCACTCCTTGACAGTTCGTATTCAAATGAATGTAGCTCCCGGGAATCGTGGCCTATTTATATGATTTTTTTTTCTGAACTAGTGGGTAACTGAGCAAGTGACTGATATTTTTTTGTATTTTTGTGTGCACTAGAAATAACTGATTATCATTACTTTTGGATCACCCCTCGTATTTGTTTTTAAATAATTAGTTTTTATGTCATAAAATGAAGCCGCGCGCGGGCGGAAAGCTTGTAGTGAATTATTAAAGTTCAAAAGTCGAAAATAATAAATCATAATATTTTAGTAGCAAAATGATACAGATTAATGGAATACGAAGTTGCCAACAAGTTAGACGCCTTTGCACATGCAGCAGTGAATAAGGTGTTTCCTAATTTATGCATAGACAAAACACGCGTGCGTCGGTGCTTTTATTAGCTAATCTAAATTTGTTCCACCTTACAGTCAAAGTAAGTACTGACCAAGAATCTTCTTCCTCGTTTTACGACTTGGCATAAGCTAGAAAAAACTTCATTATCACTTACGCGTTCAATGAAATCGATATGCTCACATCAGACACAATCGTACATCAGATCTCGTCGTGAACGCAATCAATATAAATCTCATTACATTAATCGTGAAAAAGCGACGACATTATGCGCCGGATCACATTGTAGCATTTTTTCTTACTTAATAAATTTTGCACACAATAAATAGCGTCCTACAATCCCATCGTGTCGCTCGCGAGAGCTCAATATTGCATTAATTAGGGCTCCGAACAATGACATTTAATTTTGAACTAAAAGAGTCGAGTGTACTTCTCCGGCTCTCCAATATTAGTCACAAACAACCCTTATTCGCTACTCTATAAGGCTCAAATTGGACAAGGGGAAGCGTAAATGAATTGTGTCAGATGTATGAGGGATGCCGTCGGGGGTGGCACGTGCGTTCGCATTTCGTGTATTGCCTAAATAAATAGTTGGTCAGCTCGTTTGGATGTTTTGTTTTGTTTCGCGGTTCTCACGAATTTGCTCACGCTAATTGAGCACTTTTGGGACTTCAAAGTGAACGAACGAGTACAGTGTTACAGAAAATTGTTTTTGTTCACGATGCTTGAAACTAGATAATGTTAATTAAATTAGGAGCAGTTGTGAATTAGAAATCGTAAATACACGTCCACAACCGTTAACAACGATTAATACTGTGCAGCAATATGTCAGGCGCATTTGAATTAAATAGGGGAAATAATTCGTGTAAAAGTTCATTCATCAACTCGTAACCGGTGGCTCATAGCAAAATTTAATCTTTTACTGAAGTAATCTTCATACAATTTCCTACAAAAAAGGTTTTATAACACTTTTTTGCTGGTATTATATAATTTAACGACATATTGAAGCAGACAAGTTGGAGGGTATTGAAATTCTCCTTGTGGGATTGTCTCCACCAAAAATGAACGTGTTCTTAATGAAACCAGGTCGTGGAAAGGTGGGACCAAATGGTTTTCAGTGCGACAACTTCAACAGCTTCCATTTGCTGAGACAATTCTCCTCCACAGCTTCTCCGGATGTGACTGCACTACCACCTTTGCGATCTACGTAAAAAGCAAAGTGGGAATTGCTAAGCTGTTCACAGCTAAAACAGAATTGACCCAATAAAATCTCCTACATTTGCGGTGTGGGGTGCGATGCCGCTGCCGGAAAGCAGATATACAGCTCTACTCTAGCTAGTCCAGCTCATGCACTAACGGAGCCCCCATCGAAAACACCATCGGCGATGATGTTGATGATAATATTTTAGGTTTAGAAGATACTCGTAGTTTGAATTATTTTAATACATAAGTTTATTTTATTATTGTCCATCTTCATTCCTTCATATCTCACCAAATATTGATCCCAGAGAAAAAGTGAATGGAACCTTTTTTGTAGAAAATATTATGTAGATTACTTGAGTAAAGGATTTTTTTTGCTAAGAACCACCGTTTAAGAGTTGTTTGAGAAAAACCAAAAAAAAGACCCGCTCCACCCCGATCCAATGTTTTCTAATTCTACAAAACTCACTGTCCCACTAAACGCTCTTATCGCTGGCGTCTGCATAAATTACTTAGCATAATCCGGGACAACGCACGTGCGCTCGCGCCACGCGTCGTCCCACCCTTGCTATTGTCTGGTGAGATTCATTCAGATGCTGACAACAGAGGGAGTCTAACGCTGAGCTGATGGCCGCAAATGGTCCAGCCGCAAATGGTCCATCTGAGCTATTTCAACTGGTCAATGAAGGAACGAACCATCTGCGAGATTTTTGAATTTTGAAATCACTTGCAAAATGTTTACTTCATATTAAGGTGCGTTTAGACCAAACCAGCGAATGGTTCTTGTTTCTACACCATCAAATGATCTTTCTGTAAACAAAGACAGAGCATTCTTTCGTTGTTTTATCTATGTTGGCGGACACCCTAAAACACGAGCTAGAATGCTTGTCCTTGATTCCTCGTACCTCGTCGTTAGAATTATCTTGGTGTGTATAAAAAGGAATTATCATTGAGACTTAAAGATAGCTAAAGAACATTCATGCTCTAGTTCTATGTCGTTTGGTCTAAATGCACCTTGAAAAGAACGCTAGCTAGGACCTGCGCAGTGAGCTAATTAAGGGCCAAACTAGTAGTGTGAATGAAACCTTCAAACTGTACCAGTGCGTAAAACCATTCCCTTCGCTGTCTCCTAGAGCGTTCTCTTTACGACGCGTTCTGTAGGCATCTAGATTTGGCATCGTCGCAAATGGACAATCTAAGCAATTTTAACTGGTAATGATTGTGAAGGGACCATCTCTGACAGATTGAGCTTCGCTTGCGAGTTCACTCGTATGCTAGTTTCGGCTGCGTTTATTTGCCTTATTCCTGAATCTTTGTCAATGTGACCCCTTTGTTAATATCTGTTGGTTTTTAATTTAAATTTACATACATACATACCATCACGCCTTTTTTCCAACGGGGTAGATACCACATCTTTCCACTTGCTACGGTCCTGACACACCTCTTGCGCTTCTTCCACCATCATTAATCCTTTCATACATGCTCGTCGATTATGGGTACTCCTGACCTGACTTTTTCTGAGCACGTCTTGGACTTGTCCTAAGTACGTCCGTCTAGGCCTTCCAATTTCAACAGCTCCATCCACCCTCGCCTTGTAAATGTGTTTCGTTAATCGCCTTTCATCCATCCTTTCCATATGCCCAAACCATCTTAGCATTCCCATCTCAATTTTTGTGACAACATCCTCTTTCACACCACATCGCTCTCTTATTTTGCTATTCCTTACTTTATCACTCAAGGTCACTCCTGCCAAACTTCGCAATGCTCTCATTTCCACTGCATTTATCCTACTTTCATCCTTCTTTTTTCAATTTAAATTTGAAGGTGACAATTGTGTTTTGAACTTATGACATCAATGGTAATGCCTTTCACTATTGATGTCATAAGTGTATGTTGAAAATGTGAAAATATATTGTTAATTTTGGCTCTTGGTTCACAAAATTCATCTCATCGGCAAGATGTTGCCGGCATTCCAAATTACAAAGCAAACATGATACATTCAAGTATGTCGAATGTGAAGGCTAATCAAATTGCTCTAAGCTAACGGTGCTTCAGCCGCAGTAACCAATAAATACCATATAGGGCTTGCACGAGCGCGCGACGCGACGCGACTAATTACAACCACTTAGTACAGTCAACGACTTTCATCGAATGCGAGTATTATGCGAGCCAGCTTGTGCCGGCGCTGTGTGACGCTCAAGATGTCGCGACTGTACCTCACGGCTGTTACTTTTAAAATCTGTTGTACGCACGCATTGCATAAAAACCGTGTTTTATTCATGCCGTAAGGTAAATCATATGGCATACCCACCCAGTAGGTCATGTAGAAGCTATCTGAGTAGATAATTAAAATGTTTATTTGAATTCATATACTTAATACGATTTTGTTTAAAAAACCTTAAATATCTTTCAAACAATTTTTGAAGTTTCTTCATCAGCCACTGTGTACGCTTTTTATCATTCTCCTCAGGGTTTTAGTAATCACCAGGTATATAAATGCTAATTTGGTACTTTCTTTAATTAACGTACTGAAATTCTGTGGCTTAGGAACAATTGCAACGATACGTACCTATAATCTTTTGAGTTATAGATAAGCCACGGCACAGGTTACACGGTAGCCAGCAGACTGTGAAGTTAATTGTTTATTATGAGATTCTATAACGAGTATCGCATGAGCCAAACTAATAAATATCTAGTCAGAAACGTAATGAGATCTCGGAAAATCTTTTATTAGCTTCATTTTAGATCATCTTTAACTGTTACTTGACGTACTTGGTGAACGTACTGCGAAGAACTGATGAGCACTGGTACAGAAAAGTTACGGAATTAAATCTGAAAACTAAAATAATATCGCTGATATCAACGAAAACAAAATAGAAACAATGAATGCTACATTAGCAGGACTCTTATGCCTTTGAGCACGTGTTGTTTTTTTTTGTAATTGTAGCTGTAAATGAAATGACAGATAAAGTACAATATGTATGAATTAAAGAAGCTCCTGCGCTCGAACAGCGGTAAAATTGTTTAAAATATTTTAGCTCAGTATATTTTCGATAACATAATGTATGTGCGCAAAAACTTGCAAATGTTCAAAAAAACTGTGATACTCATACACACAATACTAGAAATAAAAACAAACTTATTACTCCAAGTCTTAGGCTACATAAGGTAGGAAATTCTTTTGTGGGTCAATCTGTAAAGTACTTTAACAAAATACCTCAAAGTCTTGTTGATCTACCTCTTCACAAGTTCAAGTCTACAATTAAAACAAAGTTGATAAAACAAGGTTATTATAACGTGGAGGATTACTTGAACGACAAGAATTTGTGGTCATAGTAGGAATAATCTGCTCCTCTGCTCAAATAATGTATTTTTATTGTTCTTTTGACTGTACTCTGAATTTATTTGTTGTAAAACGAAACAAAGTTCAAAAGAGTAACTATCGAGTTTCTTGCCGGAGTCTTCTCGATAAGAAGCAACTTCCGAACCGGTGGTAGATTCGCATTATGTTTATTTAGTATATGTACTATTATTGTATTATTTTATTTACGTCTATTATCGTTTATATATATTTTTTGTGAATTTTGACCTTTCATAAGTGCTTCTTTGTAAAAGCTTAAGTGAATAAATGATTTTTTACTTTTACTTTTTACTTTAATGCCATTTAGCCGTATTTTCCTTCCAAATTAAATATTTATAGTGTGCATACCTACACATAGAGAACGAATATAAATCAACAATAGTGCTGAAAATACAAGGTGAAGGCGAAGCTCACAGCGATGGCTGTGCGCCGCCGGACCCCCCGCCTGTTCAAACAACGCTCCTTGTGCTGGCGCCTGTTGATGTAGAGCCTTCTGGATGTGACTGTAATGCAGAAATACCTAGTTATTAGTGGTTATTCTATCGATAGCCACCAAAACTAGTTTATTTCTGCATTACCACAGTAAAGTATTCTAGAGTGTGAACGTAACCCTGGACTTGGCATTATTTAACGCGGGATAATCGTATAGTGTTATGCGTTGTGTAGTTGATTGTAAAAAAAAATGTTATAAAGTGATTTATCAGATTTCAGAACCCACTAAATTTCTC